>CM059284.1:29001739-30301739 GCA_030347295.1 Setipinna tenuifilis
TCATGCTGTCTTACTATTCTGTACCAGCACATCGTTCATTTTTTCAGGCAAGAAATCACGTTGCCTAGATAGCAGATGACACTGCGCCCTCACGGGTGTGTCAGCGAAAAGAAGAGGTGTGGTCTGTCGCAAAGCGAGCCAGATGCTATTACAAGGACACAAAAACCCAATTCGCAGATGACCAACAAAAACCTGGTTATAAAAAAGCCAACCAGGCTCCTTCACAAAGGATGGCGGCCGACTGGAAGCAGGGGTCGAAGGGTATAACAATCTCCAATAATCCACGAACGTTTGTAGAAAAATAGAATGGCATTTATTTTGTGCAACAAACAAAAACCGTGAATTCCACGCAGACACAAAACAAAGATAACAAATATTGACGCAAGACTTAAACCGAAAGTAGATTCCTACAAAACAGAAAACTGTGATCAACACTTAACGTACACTCTCTTGTTCATTCGTAACGTTCTTTCTGTTCTCTGTGCTTTCTCTGTTCGTTCGTCCGTTTCTGTTAATTCTCCGTTCGTCGTTCTATTGAGAAGTGAGGCTCTTTTATACACCGTTCAATTTGAGCCAATCATGGGTTAATTGGACGCTAGCCGCCACCCAGCAACACCATCCCCGCGCTGCAATCAGGTGGTGGCCAGCGTAGCCCACAGAGTTCAGTGCTAAAACATAGTAAAAACGGTGAGAGGGTGCGTGAGGGAATTTCACCATCTCACACTAGTCTGTAGTCAGTTGCGCATTGCTGAAAAGCTATTTTAGGGGCACACAACGCTTTGAACCCAAATGCACCTGCTGTTGTGCCAGAGAGATGAGCTCAACTGGCAGAAGAGCTGCAACATGTTTAGCCTGGTAAGCAAACCCATGCCCTGTTCTCTTCTTGCACACAATTGAAATATTTCCTCCCATACATCCTTGACCTGCGGAGGTTTGGGGGGATTCTTTCCATCCCTGAAGATTAACTGCTCACACCGTATGGGGAAACCCACCATCATAATAGCAACAGGGCATGGAAAATGCACCACTGGCTTTTAAAGGGAATGAGAGTATAAATTATAATATGATAATCAATAATATGATTGGTTAATTGTATGTTATGCCCAAAACACACCCATGACTAATAAAGCAATTTAAGACCAACCATTTTAAACCATGCGCTTGGCGCGATGTTTGCTTTTCCCGCCGTCAAAATACCAAATTGTGTTGGGAACGCCCGCAAAGCATCTTGCACAACAGACTTTATACAATGTGCATATTATCGTGAAAATAGAGCCCTAAGATGCTTATGCTGGTGATCTACTAAGGGGGTATGAGAGAATAACATCTTTTGGTCCAGCTATTTCATCTTTATTACATAGCTGTGTAATAAAGTGTGGAGAGTAGAAGTAAAATATTATATACAGTATGTCACAAAAGTGAGTACACCCCTACCATTTTTCTACTTTTTTAATTATATCTTTCCATGGGAGAAGTCTAAAGATATAACACTTTTCTACAATGTAAAATAGGCAGTGTACAGCTTATATAATAGTGCAAATTTGCTGTTCCCTCAAAACAACTCAACACACAACCATTAATGTTTAAACCACTGGCAACAAAAGTGAGTACACCCCTAAGTGAAAATGTCCAAATTGTGCCCAAAGTGTCAATATTTTGTATTTTCCAGCACTGCCTTAACTCTCTTGGGCATGGAATTCACTAGAGCTTCACTGGAATCCTCTTCCACTCCTCCATGACATCACGGAGCTGGTGAATGTTAGAGACCTTGAGCTCCTCCACCTTCCGTTTGAGGATGCCCCACAGATGCTGAATTGAGATCAGGTCTGGGGACATGCTAGGCCAGTCCATCACCTTCACCCTCACCCAAGGCGTGGTCATCTTGGAGGTGTGCCTGGGGCCGTTACCATGTTGAAATACCGCCCTGCGACAGAGTTTCCAAAGGGAGGGCATCATGCTCTGCTTCAGTATGTCACAGTATATTGGCATTCATGGTTCCCTTAATGAAGTGTAGGTCCCCAGTGCCGGCAGCACTCATACAGCCCCAAACCATGACACTTCCGCCACCATGCTTGACTGTTAGCAGGATACAGTTGTCTTTGTAATCCTCACCTGATTGCCGCCACACACACCTGATACCATCTGAATCAAATACGTTTATTTTGGTCTCATCAGACCACAGGACATGGTTCCAGTAATCCATGGCCTTAGTCTGCTTGTCTTCAGCAAACCATTTGTGGTCTGTCTTGTGCATCATCTTCAGAAGAGGCTTCCTTCTGCCACAACAGCCATGCAGACCAGTTTGATGCAGTGTGCAGCGCACTGACAGGTGGTCCACCTACCCCTTCAACCTCTGCAGCAATGCTAGCAGCACTCCTACGCTTATTTTGAAGACAGCCTCTGGAAATGATGCTGAGCACATGCGCTTAACTTCTTTGGTCGACCATGGCGAGACTTGTTCTTAGTAGAGCCTGTGCTCTTGAAGCGCTGTATGGTCTTGGCCACTGTGATGATGCAGCTCAGTTTCAGGGTGTTGGCAATCTTCTTATAACCTAGGTCATCTTCATGTAAAGCAACAACTTTCTTTTTGAAATCCTCAGAGACTTGTTTTCCACAAGGTGTCATGTTGAACTTCCAATGACCAGTATGAGAGAGTGTGAGAGTGATAACACCAAATTTAACACAACTGCTACCCATTTACACCTGAGACCTTGTAACACTAACGGATCACATGACACCAGGGAGGCAAAATGGCTAATTGGGCACAATTTGGACATTTTCAGTTAGGGGTGTACTCACTTTTGTTGCCAGTGGTTTAGACATTAATTGGTAGTGTGTTGAGTTATGTTGAGAGAACATCAAATTTGCACTGTTATATAAGCTGTATACTGCCTACTTTACGCTGTAGCAAAGTGTTATATCTTCAGACTTCTCACATGGAAAGATATAATAAAAAATGTACAAAAATGTGAGGGGTGTACTCACTTTTGTGACATACGTACTGTATCTGTCTAGTTATGAGAAGTTATTATAATGGTGGTATATAGGATGAGAGTAAGTGGGTATATAGATTAAGATATGTAGTGTGTTAATCATTTAAATTCTCTATTTCAGATTCAAATTCGGATGGATTTGAAGAAAACCTGAACTACTCATCTGCCATTGAAACCATTGGAGGAACAAGTTGGTAACTATCCCCCTGGGCTGGCCCTTTCTGTGTGTCCTTACATGAAATAGCAGGAGAGGTGACATTTATAGATTGTTTGGAATTATTAGATAATTGGTTGTTGAATTATTCTGTTGAAAATTAATATAAAAAGGAGCTTATGCCGCTTGAACAGTTGGTTGATAAAAATAGGGTCGCGGAAGATCAAATACAAAAAATGAGTGCAAAATGGGCAAAGCGTACTAAAAAGGATCGTGATCCATGGCCTTTGGATGGAACATTGGATCTTAGAGTTTTAGTACAACTTGAAAGTAAAGTTATGGATGATAAATGCACTGATGAATCAAAGGTTAGACAAATTAAATGACAAAACCAGTAGGAAGTATTACATTTATTTGTTGATTTGGCAATGAGCCCACAACCTAATATTTCAGATTATGGTATAAGTGATAAAAGAGATCACCACCTCCACATACTGATACAAAAACTCTTTATCCCGTGTTAAATGGAAATGTAGGGGTTTATCCCCAAGTGGAGTGTAAAGGAACTGTAGAAGTCCCGGAGGAGATGGTTTCCCTCGTGAAGAACTTTTACAATTAGTGCAAAATGTAGCAGCTGGTGTTGATACACTAACTGCACAGATTAGAATATTTCACCTGATTTAAATAGACTTATCGTCGCCAAATGTCACCACTACGTGCTTCAGGTTCAGTCTCGCCACTTAGTGAAAGAGATCACTTGCAGCATACAGATGTGCCAGCGGAACAGGTGCTTAGGCATTTAGAATATTCGCCTTCAGATGCTTCGCATTGTGTTCAAAAAGACCAGGATCTATTTGTGTCTCCAACATCTATATGCTCACAGGAGTCAAAACAGTATTGTGATGATTTTAACTCTGTCTGTTGTAATTCCTATAAGAGTACATTGTGGGTTAGAAGAAGAAGATATAAAAAAGTACAAGAAGGTCAACATGTATTAAATAAGGGATCCTTTGAGGATATACAACTAAACTGCTTTAGACCAAAACTTAGAGCAGGAATTGTGGAACATTGTGCAGGATGCACAGGCTTCGGGGAAAAAGGTTACAGATAAACCTCTTAGTGATTCTTATTATCATGCAGTAATTGGTCAGTTTTGGAATAAAAGCCATACTATTGATGGTAAATTGGAGAAGTATGTCTTTATTGCAAATAAAGGGGGTTTATCTGCACCTACAATTGGAAGTCTTATTGATACTATTAATTCAGAACGTGCTAGAGTTGATTGGACCAAGCACTCTTGAATATGAAAAGTATAAAGTGGCTTGTGCTAAATGTATAGAGAATTTAACTTGTTTAGCCCCTATGGCTATAGAAATCTATAAAACGGTGTTTTGATAACGGTCTTGATGGACAAGACTTTTGTGCAGTTTCTGTCCAGCATAGGTATTTGGAGGAATAGACATCACAGGATTTGCCACTGACAGTCTTTTTAAGGGATCAAAATCAGCTCAATGTTGAAAGGTTACATGCTTACATCACTGCTGATACCGATGACGAGGAGGACGAGGAAGATGTTAGCACAGCACATATGGCTCCACTGTTCTATGATAAGATGAAAAATACCTTTGGAAAATTAAAAGATGTAGAAACATATAAACACGGATTGACATCAATAAAATTAGGATTAGCTAAAAAAAAAATTCCATTTAGTACACAAATACCAATGATTGTCAAGGGAAATAAGGCGCATTATCAGCCATGGGGCCATTCTGATGTGGAGGGTCTAATTTCGTATTTACCCTCTCTACAAGAAGGACCAGGTGCATGGATTTTAACATTTAAGGACCAGACAGAAGGACAGACTCTTGCTCTCAGGGACATTAAATATCTGCTTGGTATCATTATACGCAAAGACGCCTTGTGCAAATCCCTAACAAAACAGGACCTATATGATCATTTGCCCTTTCGTCAATATGGTACTCATGTGTAGGCTGCTTTGTGAGCAGATCATCCATCATGCTGTTTTGGAAGCGCTACCTGCTGCTGTAAAGTCGCGGCTTGAAAATGACTAATGTCTAAAAATGAGTTTAGTCAAGCCGTTGCTCACTTTGTTACTTAACACAGAAAATCTGAGGAAAAGCGTGATCAGCAGGATGTGGAAGCGCAACTGCCGAGGCGGCTCCACCCGCTCCCCCTCCTCCTACGGCTCCAATTTCACCTGCATTTGTGCCTCCCTCTCCGCAGCCTGTTCCACCAGGGACAACTGCCTGCATGGCAGCATAATCCAATGGGTACACCCTTTCTCAGACGTGCTGGAGGGTTTATGAGAGGACAAGGTCGTGGACAAGGTTTTGTTCCAGTGTCTCTTGAAAACACAGAATGTTGGACTGGCAATATGGGACACATTTCTCTTACATGTCCTAGTGCATTTCGGAATCGCCCTCAACCTGCTTTTTCAGATATGCATGTTTATTGGATTTCTAACTTTGATGTTTTTAAAATGGAACAGTTATGGCGAAATGGAAATGTGTTATTAATGAACACAATTCTGAATTATGTTTTTCTCATCATCCAATACATTGTACTTTAAGGATTGACCCTTATTAAAGGAATCTGTTGAACTTGATTGGCAGAAAGATACAGTACATCTTCTTAGCAAAATAACCTTTTCATTGGGAAAGACATTGTTGTAGGATCTGAAGGAGTAGGATTATTTGTTTTTATGGATAAAAAATTAGTTCAACATTTTTACATGCCTCATTCAGTACCACATATTGTTCTTGCTATTGGTAAAGGTTATCGAGTAAGGCATGTGGGAGATATGATGTTGAAAGCATCTCTAACTAAGTGGTTTCCCACTAGTGACAATTCTAAGTTAATTTCAGAGGATGGTACACTTCTTAAGTTAGCTGAGGAATGTGAACTTAGTGGTACACCTCAAATAGTGGAATTAGCTGACAAGAAATTTAAATGTGATGATTGTCCTTTTAAGAATCCTTAATAAGCCGTTAACTTTAATAGAGTTGACACGACTTTGTTTTGACCAACCTTATTCGCCTTGGAAAATGATGTTACAAACGGAAGGTAAAAGGTAAATAGTTAGAAATAGTTACAAAGATAAGGTTTTGAAACATGTTCCAGACTGTGCCTGGCCAAAAGATGATAGTGATGTAGGACTAGGAAAATCTGTGAGTCCGGTTGAGCTGCAAGTTAAATCAGGGGCAGTCCTCCCCTTTCATCAGCAATATTCAGTTTTGCCAGAGGCGGCGATTGGATTACAAGGAATACTAAACAATCTTTTACAGGCTGGAATAATTGAACCCATGAATAGGCCTCTTGCTAACTCGCCAATATTTGCAATCCAGAAATCAGATAAAGTAAATCAGGTAATAGTAGATGTTCCCAATTACATTGCATCACCCACATCTTTGTTGACAAAACATCTGTTAAAGTATAATGATTTGTCTTTTTGTCTGGATGTTACATGTGATATGGCAGCAAATCCAGCAGATAGGATTCTTTTGGGTTATGAAGGAACACCTCATGAATGTGTAGCAGACTCTTTGGTCTTTTCCAAATTGTTTGGAATTATTTGGAAAGTCAACCTCTTGAATCTGGATTAGTGTTTTTTTGTAGATGGTTCTAGTCATAATTATGATAATAGGACATGTGCAGGATTTAATGTTATTTAGATAAAAGAAAAGCAAACATATGAAGTTGCAATGTGTATTCCCTGTAAGCAACCTTGTTCAGCACAATTAGCAGAATTAAAAGCCTTGACGGAAACTTGTTTGTTAGCGGCTGAACAGAAAGCTACTATTTATACTAATAGCGCTTAGACACACAATGTATGTCATGTTCATGGTGCTCAGTGGAAGCAGAGAGGTTTTTAAAAATCAGATGGCTCTCCAGTTCAGCACTTGGAGCAAATACAATTATTGTTAACTGCTATGATGTCACCTACGCGTTTGGCTATTTGTATGTGTCAGGCACACAAAAAGGGTGAGGATTTGGTTATGAGGGGTAATGCCATAGCAGATGAGACAGCAAAGGATGCAGCACTTAAGGCTAGAGAGCTCGAGTTACCATTTAAACAGGATCTGATACATGTGCTTCCAATAACATCTAATAATCTTTCTTCTCCCATAAACCATAAAGATAAAATTAATGGTGGAGAATTGATTACTGAAGAATTGTCAAGCATGGTTTCTTGTCCGTATTCATGCCCTTATGCATATACTAATTAATGTAAATGGTTTAGTTTGTCAAATACACCTGTACATTTGCCCACTCAAGAATCGCTTTGTTGTGCGTTGTGTCAGCGTGGTTGCTGTCCTGAGTGCTGGGCTTATGCATGTGAGATAATGCCAGTGTTTAATTCTCAGCTTGATACCGTTATGTACTAACAGGTTTTCATGGTGGATTGAGGCTTGTGAAAGGCCAGAGCAGAATGAAGCTACTGTGATAAAGTTTTTTCCTAGAGAATTAACTCCCCGTTCTGGTATACCAGAAGTCATTTCATTGTCAGGCGGAGGCTGGAACCAGGGAACAAGACAGAACTGGAGAGAGGACCCAATTGCGTTAGCGTAGCCCCAAAGGCCTTTATTAACAGAGATACAGGGAAACACGGACAGAGTCATTCAGGGGAACAAGGACAAGGACAGGTAAACAGAACAGAGTCAGGATTTACAGAACTGGACAGGCAGGACTCAGTGGTGCTCGCTTGAGTACGTAGGCTGGAACAGAGACTGGGACCTATAAACAGGACAGAACAGGACTGGAACAGAGACAGGGGGCCCAAAACTGGGCAGGCAGGACTCGGCACGGACGACGTGGGGCTCGAACCCACGACTCTGGGGGTCAGAGTACATGCTCGGCGCATCTGGGTAGCGTGGGGATCGAACCCATGACTCTGGGGGCCAGAGTCTGACGCTCTACTGCCTGAGCCGACAGTAGTCGAGTCGTCGCCGGCGAACTGGATAGGTAGCCTTGGCTGGAGACCGGAGCGTAGTCGGGGACGTGGTCCGGGTTGGAGCCGTAGGCAGTCCAGACAGACACGGAAACACTGGAGGCAAGACTGCCAGAAAACAGGACAAGAAACAAGGCACAGGCACGACAGAATCCGCGGAACAGGAACACGACACGACACGAGACTAGGAACACCGGAACTGATAACAGGCAGGAAAACTGAAAACAAGACTGACAAGAACAAGACAGAGTCGGGCGTTAGAATGCTAGTGAAACATACCGTGGGTAGCAAACGAACTGACAGGGAAGGAGTGAAAAAACAGGGTTTAGGTAGGGGAAACTAAACAAGAATAAACGAGGCTAAACGAGGTAGTGCAGGTGAAACCAATTACAAGGGAACAAGGAGACAAGGCAGGCAGTTGGGGCAAATCAACATGGAACAAGGAGACAAGACACAGGTGAGCGAGATTATCGTGTCAGTGCAGAGTGTAGGGAGAATAATTGAAACTAATAAGGTGATCAGGAGAAAACAAAGGAAAAACACAGCACTGCCAGAAAAACCCCAACGGAACACCGTGACATTCATCAGATAATGGTAAGACTTTCACAGCAAAAACTTGGACTAAAATTGGTCAGGCTTTGGGGGTTAAGCAAAAGTTTGGTTGTGTTTATCATCCTCAAAGTCAGGGTATTGTTGAAAGAGCTAATGGTATATTAAAAATAAAATTGCTGAGATCTGTGTCTTAATTAATAGACACATTAACTAGTCTTGATTGGCAAGATGCTCTTCATATTGCTCTAATGCATATGAGAACTTAGGAACATCGTGTGACACATTTATCACCAGCAGAAATGCTTTTTGGTCGTCCGATACCTACACTGCGTGTGCATGGGAATGGCAGAGGACCTCCACTGGATCAATTAAAGCTTGAGAAAAAGCATTATTTGGAACAGTTGCTTAATATTCGTGCTGTAATTCAAGATCAGGCCATGAAGTGTGAAAATCGACAAACATAAAAGCAATTAAAAGAACATGTTTACAGCCTTGAGGTGGTACAGGCCACCCCAACTGCTACCAAATGATACCAAAACTTGGTATCATTTGAATTTATGTCACAGAGCCCCTTCTCATGAAAAGGAGCAACCATATTCTGCAAGAAAATCCCCTGCTTGTATGAGCAGCAATGGATCAGAGGGTCAATCATCAGACACTGAGGACTTACAACCGTCATCAAGTGACGGGAGGTCTAGTTCAAGTGATCAAGTTGGAGGGCTGGACGAGAGTGTTCGGGCTCCTGGCGGGTCTCATAATAGTGTCAGGTATGTATCTGTTTCTCCCGGCCTTCATACACCGGAAGGGTTGGTGGGGACAGGTGGTCTGCCTCAGTTAACTTGGATCAGGAATATGAATCAAGTGAAAGTGACCACCACTCCGCAAACGGAAAAGGATTGGTCACCATGTCACCAACCCACAGTGAGTCTGCCAAGGAAACCCTCGACCTTAGTAAAGAGTTCAGTCCAGGTTGCCAACTTGGAAGTAGCTCCCCCAGTAACTGTCCCTTAGAACACCCCTGGACAAGAGGTGTTCCACTCGAGCCCCCCCCCCCCCACCTTACATGTACACCCAGACTCAGCCATCTTATATCCCTACCATAGCACCCCTGACAATGGCTCAATTTGAGCAACAACCTTCTCTTACTGATAAAGTACATGAAATTGATGAATCCCGTCTCATGATGGTTCAAACAACTATTGCTACTAATGATGATGTTACTCCACGGATTTCATCTTATGGTCATGTTACTTGGGAACAAAATGCTAGATGTGTATTGGCTATAATTTTGGAAAACATTCAGGTTAACAAATTAGAACAAGAGGCACAAATAATGAGAATATAGCAATGTTGTGCAGTTTATAGCAATGTTCTGCAGTTTATTTACAATTTCTTTTGTCGTTTTAAATAAACAGCGATTGCAATGTTCTGCAGTTTATTTACGATTTCTTTTGTCGTTTTAAATAAACAGCGTGGCAAGTTGTAAGAAATAATATGGACAAATCATCAAAAAGAAAACTAGTGGACTAATGGTTTGATGGACCTATACCTTCCGTTTATTTTTGATGTTTCCTTTGAGTTTAAGGCTTTGTTTCCCGTCTTCTAACGTTGTTGTACCGCTTTCGGCGCAACGCGTTGAACCCCGATGTACCTGCTGCTGCCCAGAGAGGCGAGCTGAACTGGCAGAAAAGTTGCAATATAGCCTGTATAGCCATGTTTTATGTTTTAATAAGCAAACAGGCACAAATAATAAGAGTATAGCAATGTTTTGCAGTTTATAGCAATGTTCTGCAGTTTTTTTGTGTCTTTTAAATAAACAGCGATTGCAATGCTCTGCAGTTTATTTAATAAACAGCGTGGCAAGTTGTAAGAAATGAAATGGACTAATCATCAAAAAGAAAACTAGTGGACTAATGGTTTGATGGACCTCCACCTTTTATTTTTGATGTTTCCTTTGAGTTTAAAGCTTTTGTTTCACGTCTTCTAACGTTGTTGTACCGCTTTGGGCACTGTTCGAAAGTTCTCTTCTTGCCAAAGGAGGACACAATTATTGAAGATATTTCCTCCCATACTTCTATGACCCGCGGAGGTTTGGGGGGATTCTTTCCATCCCCGAATATTAACTACTCACGCGCTTTTACTTCACGCACGAGCAGATCGGTCTCCTCCACCGAAAAGCTCCTGTCCGGGTAAATCCGCCATCGTAATAGCAACAGGCTATGGACAATGCGCCCGCTGGCTCTTAAAGGGAATGAGAGTATAAATTCTCATTGGTTAATTGTATGTTACGCCCAAAACACACCCATGACTAATGAAGTAACTTAACCCAACCCTTTTGAACGATGCGCCTGGCGCAATGTTCGCTTTTTCCGCCGTGAAAATACCAAATTGTGTCGGGAACGCCCCCAAAGCAACTTGCGCGACAGACTTTAGACAATGCGCTTATGATCGTGAAAATAGAGCCATGGAATGTTAAAAGTGTTCACCAAATGTTACAGAGTGTTCTATAGGGATGGATAGTGTGTGTGATTGTGTACAGGCCTTGCCAGTAAGTGTATATGAATGTTTAATGGGTTTGGTTTTTGATAAGTCTAAAAGGTTTAAAGCTCGGCAATATAATTTTGATCGTCGTGACTTTTTAAAATCTGAATTATGTAGTAGAATGAATAAATGGCCAGAGACTTTGCCATCTACTATCAAAAGGTATACTGTGGGTGAAGGATTTGATTTTGATTGTTATTTGCAAAAAGGTATGCAAAGTTTGAGGATCGTTGTAATATTACCTGGGTTGTTGATATGAATTCCTTTCTTGTGATTCCAAGGGTTTCAAAGGATGAGGAAGGCAGCACGTCGTCTAAAATATCGTTATAGATCTTATGTTTTTCCATATGCAATGTTAGAACATCAAAATGTTTCATTAGCAGATTATTGGTGGGCCGGTGACCCAGAGTGGGGATTGCATAATACTCGTCCAAAAGACTGGAGTGTGTAACTGGTATGCAAGATAGTTCAATTTTGTATGCACTGGACAATGACATCTTAACTAGTGTTTCATCTGGAAACTGTTTTGCTTATAAAGATAGAAAACCTAGAGCTGTTAAACCTTATGAAAAGGATCCAAAAGTGTATTTAGATGCTATTGATCAGCCTGGAGGAATACCTCCAGAATATAAATAAGAAGTGAAATTGCAACAGGATTTGAAGCTCTAATTCCAATAATAGGAATTGGAAAATTGTGGGAAGTAGTTAATTATCTTTATTTTAACCAACAACGATTTCTTAATTATACTGTTCAGGCATTTGAAACTTTGGGTGAACAGGTGGATGCTACATCTAGAATGGCTATGTAAAATTGCATGGCTTTAGATTGGTTATTAGCTAAGGATGGGGGTGTATGTGCAATGATTGGTCCTCACTGTTGTATTTATATTCCTAATAATACTGCAGCTAATGGATCATTCCCTTGCTATGAAAAGACTGAAATGTGTAAGTGTTGAGCTTGCAGAAAATGCAGGACGAGATGCTCAGCTCAATCAGTGGGTTGAGAATTGTGTAAAAACTACTTTTGGGCCTTTTGTAGCATGGTTTGTTGAAGTAGCTGCTATAATCGGATGCATTCTTCTCATTGTTTCTCTTGTGTTTTGCTGTCTTGTTCCTTGTCTGAGAACTTTGTTTATAAGATTAGCGGAAGGACAGTTTAGAACCCAAATGGTCCTGTCGGGGCTGGCTGACAAAGAGAAAAACATAGCGCTGGATAAGGGGGACCTTTCCAACTGCACCACCATATGTCGTTATGGATGTTGCTCTTCACATAGTACTGAATACACCATACCTTGTTCGACTCAAGTACCACAGGGGTGTGGAGATCATCAGTTGAAAAATTGAGGACTGTTTTACTGTGAATTATAGACTGTATCTTGACAACAGGAAAGGAGTAACTATAGCCTCAAAGAGAGGAGGCTACAGAGAAAAATGGAAAGCAGAAAATGTTCTGTGGAATAAATGAATGTCGACCAGCCATGGCCGGATGGATCAGTATGTAGTGGAGTAAGTTAGGGTAGATTTGAGTGACATTAACCCATACATTTTGGGTACACTCACTGCATAACAACACCAATAAAATCCCATGCTCATACACGTCACATGTCATAAATTGCATATTAAATGCATATAATAGCATATTAAAATTAAACTGATATGTACACACACAGGAGGAAAGTGTATAAAAATGAGGTCTTTTTAATATTTTTTTCTTTCAGGTTTGTCATCATGGAATTGTGAAGAGAATGAATTTGCATTTAGTAGCTAATATAACTTTTATTTGCGGTGATTCTTTAGAAGTAATAGAGCGAATGTTTAGTGTAACATTTTTGGAGAGTTTTTGGAATGATGTTTGTGTCACTGGGAGAAAGACTAGTGAGAATATTCCCTAGGCTTTAGGTGGTTGAGACCCAGGCCGTCTCCCCAGTAATAATGCAAAGTACAGGAATTACTGTGGCTGAGTTTTTCCTTGCCCCTCTGTCCTGTGGTCATACAGATAAAGGGATATTCTGAGTTAGTTAGATAGGAAATGTGCATGATGTAAAAGGTATAGCATTGTAAAAACTCGGTTTGCTGCATTTCGAGAAGTACATCCTTTTGAAAGAGGGAGAAATATGTCGTAATTTCTGTAAAAGGAAAATTCTCTTTCTGTCTGCATGGGAGTGTGTGCCTTTGTGAGGTAGTGAGGATATCTTTAGAGACTCAGCAGGGAACCTAACAGGTAACTGTATTTCAATACCAAGTATGTGTGTCTAACTTTGGGGTCATCCTTACATGGTTGAGCGTCTGAGTTCCCTGCTTCTGAATATGGCACTGATCCAAGAACATGCTGATGAATACTGTATAGACTGGTAGACAGAACAGATGTGCTGGTCAGAATGGTCAGGAGATGCTCTGTCTAGTGTGAATATTTTCTTGGTGAAAGCATTAAAGACCTGATGAACAGAAAGATCTCTTCTTTTTCCTTCTACTTCTTTTTGGGGTTTTTCTCAGAAAACAACAGTAGCTTACTAAAGTAAGTAGGCCTAAGTATCACAATGCTCTGGCCACATGACACATGTCTGCCCTAAACCAGAAAGACTTTGCCTAAACACAGTTGTTCTGACTCTGACCCACATTGACCACACCCACTCCAGTATACATACAACCCTAAAAGTGGACATGAAACAATTTCATTTTCATAGGTTTGGTACAAAGTTTGTTGGAATTTATCTGGAGAAAAATATATTTTATCTGCAGGCAGGCCAATTTAGTACCTGCACTCTCCTACAAAGCCACGCTGTTGTAACACGAGCAGAATGGGGCCTAGCATTGTCCTGCTGAAAGATTCAGGGACGTCCCTGAAAAAGGCGTTAATGTTGCCTTCTCAGATGTGCTTGTTGCCCATGCCATGAGCACTAACACACCCCCATACCATCACATATGCTGGCTTTTGAAATTTGCGGTGTAACAGTCTGGATTGTTTTTCTCCTCTTTTGCCCGGAGGACACGACGTCCATGATTTCCAAGAACAATTTAAAATGTGGATTCATCAGACCACTACACTTTTCCCCTTTCTCCATTTCAAATGAGCTCGGGCCCAGAGAAAGCGTCTGCATTTCTGGATGTTGTTGATGAATGGGTTTCGCTTTGCATGGTAGAGCTTTAACTTGTACTTGGTGATGTAGCAATGAACTGTGTTAGCTGACAGTGGTTTTTTGAAGTGATCCTGAGCCCACATAGTGATATCTTTTATACATTGATGTCTGTTTCTAATGCAGTGCTGCCTGAGTAATCGAAGGTCCCAGGCATCCAATGTTGATTTTTAGCCTTGCTGCTTGAGTGTAGAGATTTCTCCAGATTCTCTGAATCTTTTGATAATATTGTGAACTGAAGACGGTGAAATCCCCAAATTCCTTGCGATTGAATGATGAGAAACATTGTTCCTAAACTGTTGGACTATTTTCTCACGGATTTGTTCACAAAGTGGCGTACCACACCCCATCTTTGCTTGTGAACAATTAGGCCTTTTGTTTTTATATCGAATCATGACACCCACCTGTTCCCAACGAATGATACCAGTGCCGAACCCTCTGTACAAAACGTGGTATTTTCTACAGGGTCTTCATGAATCAATTCCTATGGCTATGTCGACCAGATAATATTTAAGTGTTGTAATATCGTTCCACAAATGCAAGAAGTGTACTTGTGACCATACGTTAACTACCTTGCTAGTTAGCTATTCATTATCTTACTCGGCTAGCGCAGAATACAAGTGCCTACAAATGACTCGTGGTACATCAACCTTCGTCAAAGATTACTGCCAATAACATGGTGTTTTGTGAATATCAAACATATCGTCCTGTGCCAATTGGCTCAGCATCTTGACCGATGTCAGTGTCACGTCGCTGGTCAGCCTATCATCCCTAACTGGCCACCATAGTAGCCTGTACAGCCACGCACAGATTTTTTTTCCAGAATTGCAAAATACATTGTCTACACTACTTAATCTAAAGT
This sequence comes from Setipinna tenuifilis, assembly GCA_030347295.1. NCBI lineage: Eukaryota > Metazoa > Chordata > Actinopteri > Clupeiformes > Engraulidae > Setipinna > Setipinna tenuifilis. Next base: position 29,016,945 of record CM059284.1, read on the forward strand.
TTAAACACTTCTCTTCAGGAATCTGAGGTTGCTCATGGTATGTTTTGTAAGGGTATTTTATTAATCATGGAAATTTTCTAATGCACCTGTAGCCTACTTTTTCACAAAAAAACAAAGGGAAAACATGATCCTATTGTTATTTATATGGGTAATTATGTTATGATTGTACTGGGGCACCCCACGCCATGACAAACAAATGCTGTTTAATGTTAAATAGAGGCTACAGTAGGCTACTTGCAAAATACATAGGCACGTTCGACTTGCAAACCCCTTTGTCAGCGTTTGTCTGCATCTGTCTACATACGTCAGCAAGAACTGCGTGTGACAGCATGGGTGGGCATTTAAAAGACGTCGGTCAAGTCAGACACAAGTCTTCAACGAGACTAAGCTTGCACCACCTGATCTTCGTAGTAGATGACGGAGAGGTCATGTGTTGTGTGTGGGGGACAAGGAGGGGGGGGCGGTTGTAGTAGGGTGCGAGTTCAAGTCAAGTCGAGTCTTTTTTTTAATAGCACATTTAAACAAAACAACAGAGATGTCCCAAAGTGCTGCACAACACAAGTGTAACATACCTGCTCCTCGGCATATATGGCACCAAACTATTTACCGTCTAGGGATGAACTCACAGCTGAGGCCTGGGGTAAACTATGGTTTTTTTTACAAATGAAGTTTACAAATGAATGCTGTGCTATTAATGCTCGTGAGCCCCCACTCTGAATCATACGTCAGAGATATTCATTCATTAAACCGTACATATTACGGTATCAATTTAGGCTATTGAAACACAAGGCATGAGAAGGAAACAAAGGTTATATTTAAAAAATGAATTATGAACATTTATTGGAACCCATTGAAGTTAATAAAAATCACACAGACTGATGTTAGCAAAGACACAACGTGAATACCAAACATATAAGAAAAATACCCGGCCGGGGTTTAAAAAGAAAGCAGTCGCTATGGGTACCCAGTTGCGCGCGTTGGAGCTCTTAATGACAACGTTTACTCCCAGACCAGTTACTCACGACACCCGAGCAGCAGCCATCCAGCTCAAACGTCAGCGATGTCCACTCGATACAGTCCACAGCGACACCGATGAGCCTGTCAACCCGAACTCAAGTGACAACTCGAAGTATCCTCCCGAGTTTGTGGTGAGAGTCAGCGAATGGTAGGCTAGCTGCTATGCTAGCGGAGTTCCAGCTGTTAGTGACAGCTGTTGGATTTCCTTACGATCAAGTACACAAAACAAAACACACAAAACCAAAAACCAAAAGGGCTAACTAAAAATCTACACAGGAGTCTGTGGCACAGTTTCTAATTGTTCACGATCACCTTACACGTGTTACTAGTTACAAATTTGTCTCAAAAACTCCGTTAATAAATTGTCTCTTCTCACGTCAAAATTCCTCCTCTCACGCCCTTCGTTTCCCTGACAACCCCAAACCCAATGGAACACAGAGGTCAGGCTGGCACAGAACCGATAAGGCCAGAAACAAAAACATACAGCAGATTAAACAAAGCAGAATTCAGAATACAAATAACACCAGAAGAACACACAAACACAAACAATGTATACAAACACAGATTAGGCTCTTAATAGTTTCAGGTGTGTTACATTCTCCCCCTACTGAGAAAGGGTCATGTCCTCATGACACAGGGACAAGAAAAACAATGTTTAGTAAAATTACCCATACCAAGAATCAGTCATATGTCATTTAGGTTTACCTACCAAACTTTTAACTGGGCCTAGGCCTATCCACTTTAATAAGGTGCTAACATAGCGAGTACCAGCGGTTAGAGGGACTTCTGACCTATCAACTACAGGACAGAGGGATAGGGAGGTTACTGAGGTGGGCTGCCCTGGGGAGTCGTACATCAGCCTCGCCGGTGGCCTTCTGACCCTCTGGGGTCGTGGGGCTTCAAGTGCGGCACAGCTTGGTGTCCTTACGTCATGGGGGGGACTTTCATGGCGTACTTGGTTCTCCAAGGCATCAGTCCTCATCTCCTGTAGACCATCCGTCGGCTGTCTATTCTCTTCAGCGCCAGGGAGGGGTGATTGTTGACTGTACTCAGCAGTGGACACATCCTGAGCACATGGCAAGCTGGAAACAGAGTGACCGGGTGGGTAAGCAGAGTAAAGCAGAGGTATGTCTGCACCAGGGGGGTTTGGTGACAGGTCAGCGGAATTTCCATGGAGAATTAAACTAGGGTGAACGGGGGAATCAACCTCACAGGTAAGAACAGGTGAGTGTGAACTAGACTGGCCTGCCAGGGAGTCAGGGTCACTGGGCACTGCAGGCCAGTCATTTTCAAAGATCCACCCAATGGGAACATCGGTGTCATCTTCCTCTGAATCCTGGATAATGGGTGGATAGAATGGGGCAGATACACCCAGCTCCTCTCCCTCGGACTCAGATGTGGACGGTCCACTCGCCAGACTGCCCTCCAACTCCTCAGGCAGGCATGCTTGTTTCTTTCTAAGCCGTCGGCTTGACCTTCTCTTGGATTGATTCCTCTCTGCATGTCTACAGGCGTCAGTTGTACATCCTGTCCTAGGGGTAGCAGCAGGTTGCGGTGTAGAGTCTTGTCAGAACCCACTCCATTTTCTGGCCTTATTTTGTACACAGGTAAGCCCGGCAGTTGACTTTGTACAATGTATGGATCTGAGCACCATCGGTCTGCTATCTTGTGTTTTCCTTGTAGGCCAAGGTTCTTCATGAGCACTCTGTCTCCAGGGGCAAGTGGAGAGTACCGGACCTTTTGGTCATATCTGTGCTTGTTCCCTGCATTTCTCTTCCCAGTCATACTCTCAGCCGTTTGATAAGCAATGGTAAGATCTCGTCTCAGGTTGGCGACATACCTTGCATAAGAAGTGGGGGATGAGCCATCACTAGACACCCCAAAGCATACATCCACTGGTAGCCGAGCTTCTCGCCCAAACATCAAGAAGTAGGGACTGTAGCCAGTGCTGTCATTCTTCGTGCAGTTGTAGGCATGGACGAGGTAACTGATATGCTGGCTCCATTTTCCCTTTTCCTCTGGTGACAGTGTGCCAAGCATATTGAGCAGGGTCCTGTTGAAACGCTCAGGCTGCGGATCTCCCTGTGGGTGGTATGGTGTGGTCCTTGACTTCTTCACTCCCAGCATGCCCAGCAGTTCATGGATGAGACGGCTCTCAAAGTCTCTGCCCTGATCTGAGTGCACTCGGTTAGGCAGACCGTAGTGAATAAAGTACTTCTCCCATAACACTTTGGCAACTGTAATTGATGTCTGGTCTTTTGTGGGAAAAGCTTGTGCGTACCGGGTGTAGTGGTCAGTGACAACAAGCACGTTGCAGATGTTCTTGGAATCGGGCTCGAGGGACAAAAAGTCAATGCAGACAAGATCCATCGGCCCATCACTGCTGAGATGGGAAAGCTCTGCAGCTCTGGTTGGCAAGGTCTTTCTCTGAATGCATCTGGCACAGGTCTTGCAGTGCTTTTCGATCTCTGCCTTCATCCTGGGCCAGTAGAATCTCTCTCGCACAAGCCCATATGTCTTCTCAAATCCCAGGTGCCCAGACTGATTGTGCAGAGACTGAAGCACTGTCTCTCTGAACTCTTGGGGGAGCAACAACTGCTGACGGGAGGGTGCATTAGGTGGCTTTGACACACGGTAGAGAACAGAGTTCTTGACCTGTAGCCTCTCCCACTCTTTCAGCAACAGTGGGATGTCTGGATGTCTCTTTCGGTCGGCACCACAGGTATCTTTTCGGGACACAGCTTTCAACACTTCTCCGATGCATGGGTCTGCCCGCTGCGCCTGTGTAATCTGTTCTGTGCTCAACTGGGGGAGATGGTGTGTGGTCACAGCTGAGACATTGCAGAAGGCCCGGGGTACAGCTTGCTTGGGGGCTCCAAGAAGGTCTATGGCTCGGTGAGGCTGAGAGTGTTTTGAACAGCAGGCGTGGGAAACTTGACATATGGCTTTGACACCAGCTGGTGGAATCTGCTCCCACCCTTCTTTGAACAGACTTGACACACCAGGAAGAACAGTTGCATGAGAGCGGCGCGACAAAGCATCAGCATCTATGTTCTGCTTTCCAGGTCGATACTTAAGGCTGAAGTCATATGTTGACAGTGCTGCCAGCCAGCGGTGTCCAGCTGCATCTAACTTGGCTGTGGTGAGGACATAGGTGAGTGGGTTGTTGTCTGTGTGTACTTCGAACTTCACCCCATACAGTTAGTCATGCAGCTTTTCCGTAACAGCCCACTTAAGCGCAAGGAACTCCAGCTTGTGTGTGGGGTAGTTCTTCTCGGACTCTGTAAGACTCCTACTCACAAATGCAACTGGACGCAAACCACCTCCTTGATCCTGGTACAGCACACCTCCCAAACCTTCGTGGCTGGCATCTACATGAAGGGTGTAGGGATACTGTGGATCAGCAAAAGCCAGGACGGGCGCTTCGGACAGGCTCTGTTTGAGCATCTCAAAGGCTGCTTCACACTCCGCACTCCATCTGGATCCGAACGGCTCAGAGGAATGGAACGTCTGCTGTGCTTTTTCATCAGTCTATCCCAGTGTTGCGTCTCGTCTAAGCTTAGCGCGAGGTGCGCCAGGGGGCAAACAGCCCTTCAGCAGCTGGTTAAGTGGGTAGCAGATTCGTGAGTAGTCTTTCACGAAACGCCTATAATACCCACTGAAACCCAGGAAAGAGCGGAGGGCAGAGATGTTATTCGGGCGTGGCCAGGACTTCACGGCCTCCACTTTAGCAGGGTCTGTAGAGACACCCTCCCTGGACACAATGTGCCCTAGGTAGTTCACTGAGGTGCAACAGAATTGGCATTTGTCCAGTGACAACTTGAGACCCTCCTCATTTAGTCTGTCTAAGACCTTAAGCAGCCGTTGCTCATGTTCTTCCAGCGTCTTCCCGAACACTATCAGGTCATCAAGATACACAAGCACTTCTAAGAGGTTCATGTCCCCCACCGTTCTTTCCATGGCTCGCTGGAAGGTGGCAGGAGCACCAGAGATTCCCTGTGGCATTCTTTCGAACTGGTAAAACCCAGCTGGGCAGATGAAGGCTGTCTTTTCTTTATCAGTTTCGCTCAAGGGTATCTGATAGTAGCCACTCCTCAGATCAAGCACACTGAACCACTGGCTTCCACTCAGGCAGGCAAGCGCATCCTCAATCCTCGGCACTGTGTATTGGTCGGGGACAGTACGTCTGTTTAGTGTCCGATAGTCCACACACATGCGAATGGTGCCATTTTTCTTCCGCACCACCACAATGGGAGATGCATATGGGCTTCTGGACTCTGAAATGATGCCAGCTTTGAGGAGTTGATCCAGATGTTGTCTGACGTCAGCCACATCACCTGGGGGCAAACGCCTGGAGCGCTCTCGGAATGGCTTCCCCTCAGTCACTCGTATGGTGTGCTCAGTGGTCTTCGCGCAACCCACATCAAACTCTCCTTGGGAAAAGACCTCCTTCCGTAGCATCTTCCTGCACAGTCTCTCTTTCCATTCTTTTGGCACTGGAGAGTCAGCAAAGTTGAATGCCGATGGAGTCAGTTCATCTGAGTCATTTGGGGTTGTGGGGCCTTTATCCACAATATCCACCGGGAACAGCTGAGCAATGGGCATTCTTCTGTTAAGCTTCACCTCTCGAGTGGACATGTTTCGGACAACAACGGTGATGCGACGGTTCTGCATCTCGTCAGCACTCTTGAGGATGGGAAGGACCATGAGCTCATCAGGAAGAGTTGATTTTTCAGCCTTCTCTACCAGCACACTCTGAGTGTTCACAGAGTGAAGGAACTTCGGGATACCACTGACAGTGACAGTTGCACCTGGGGGTATAATCTTCTGCTTAGCTTCAGCGAGCCACACTGTGCCCCTCTTCATTTCTGCCACCTCGTCAGGTATTTTCTGAAACCTCTTGTATGCCTCTTTAATCTCAGGATGCACCCTCATGGTCATCAAGAAATACTCTCCTTTTAATTTACAGGAGTTGAAAAGACGTCTAACTACAGAGGTGTTAGTGCCAACTATTATGGATGCCTCCCCTTTGACTGCTGGGTCAGGACACACAAGCACAAGTGTTTCTACTGTCTCAGTCACTCCTACTACATCACTGTTGAACTCAAGCCTTAAGCACAGGTAGCCATCATAGGGATATTCTTCAACACTGAGTCCCCATAACTCCAGGCAGTGAATTGGAGTCAGTGGTATGTGCTTTAAGTATTTGTGGTAGAACGAGCGGTAAAGGAGGGTGACTTGAGATCCACTGTCAAGTAAAGCTTTGGTGTATATGCCTTCAATTTGAACTGAGACAACTGAGCTTGGGCCAACAAGGCCTGCTGGAAGTGTAGCTTTCTGTCCTTGCAGTGGTTTACACTTTGTGGAACGTGTCATCACTGGGACACCAGTTCGTTCCTTTACTGGGTCCCTGGGGAGTTTCCCGTCGGCCGTCCAAGCTTTATGAGGCGCTGAGTAACTTTCCGGAGGTTCTCTGCATTCTGGCATTCACGTGCGAAGTGCCCATCTTCCCCACACTTGTAACAGAAGATGCCAACTCTGTCCTGTCGTGCTCTAGGAGTGCTTGCCGGTCTTGCCTCTAATCTTTGGCTGGGTCTCTGTGAGGTCATCGAAGGTGCTGCTGAGGGTGATGAAACGGAGAAGGAGAGCAGGCGTGTCATCTCATTTTTAGCTGTTGCACCTCTTTTGTCAGACTCTCAACAGAAGAGACAGTTTCAGTAGGCACTGAACTGGGGCAAGGAAACACAGCAGGGCCGGGGCTGTACTCAACAGGAGCTACCATAGCAGAGACAGCGACATGACTGGCAGTCGGCCTTTCAAAGATCAGAGCCTCCTCTGCTCGCACTTCACGCAACAGTTCAGTGAAATTGGGGGGAGGCTTGAACTTGTAAATCAACATGATGCGGAGGGCAACCAGGTCGTTAGGCAGGGCGCCCCGTGCAACTTGCTCAATGCGGGTCCTGTCCATGTCTTGTAGCAGAATACCACCTTTTCGGAACACAGAGTGCAGCAGCTTGTCAATTCTGAGAACATATGCTGAGAGTTTCTCACCTTGCAACTGAAATGTATTACGGAACTTGAACATGAGGTCTAGCGCACTCTCAGTGGTTCCAAATGCTGTTTCTAGTGCTGCTAAGTAATCATCTGCCGTGGAACTGGGGTTGCTAACTCTCAAGCATCGCACAATATCGGCTGCTGGCCCTTTAAGACATTCAGCTATTTTCTGCTTCTTCAAGGTGTCTGGACCCTTCCACTCCTCCAGCAGGTGCGTCATCTGTTCTGCCCAGGCATCATATTCCTCTTCGCCAGGAGGTGTTGGCTTTATACCAGAGAATACACGAAGCTTGCGGTAGACTGGATTTTCCACAGGGGCTGTCTGACATTTGTCTACTAGAGAGGTGATGGCATTGACAAGTTGCATGTTCAGGTCTAATGATGCTGATGGTGACATGACAGGAGATGGCCTGGCAGGAGTCGGAATTGTAGGGGGTGGCATGACAGTGGTTTGCATGGCAGCCATGGACACAGCAGGAATCGGCATGGCAGGAGTTGGCATAGAAGGGCTTAACAGGCCTTGCACATCAGCAACAGTCTTTCCCTCATGAGCAAGGAAGGCTTTCAGTTTGGCTTGAAAATCATCTGGGGGAATCTTCACAGGCGAGGCTTCGGTAGCGACACTGACCACCCAGGGAGCCACCTCAGTACTAAGGCGTACCTGCTCAGGCATGTGAACTACTCTGACATCCTTTGATATCTCTAGGAGAATTAACTGGCTAGTTCCACAAGGTGCCAGGCACCGACCTATGATTTTAGATCTACCAAACACTGCTGCATGTCTGTCTAGTGTACTGTACACAACCTCATCAGTAACATCAACAGGCACATTACTGAGCACCACAGCTCTGTTGAAGTCGGTGCCTCTCTCTTTACACCAAATAATCACCTGTTCAGCATCCATATTTCAATGTAGTGTAAATCAATACTAGTATTATTACTATTATTTTTTTTTTTTTAAATGGCCAACACACTAAAATTACTCAGTAATATAAGTAAAAATAGTAATGTTATCGCATTAAAATAGCCACAAAAAAAAAAGACATTAAATATCAGAAATATTAAATTCACCTTGCAGCCTATTAAATTCGCATTAACATTTTAAGCGCAGCATTCAGCTTAAATCCCGGACGAGAGCCCCCACATGTAACATACCTGCTCCTCGGCATATATGGCACCAAACTATTTACCGTCTAGGGATGAACTCACAGCTGAGGCCTGGGGTAAACTATGGGTTTTTTTTTACAAATGAAGTTTACAAATGAATGCTGTGCTATTAATGCTCGTGAGCCCCCACTCTGAATCATACGTCAGAGATATTCATTCATTAAACCGTACATATTACGGTATCAATTTAGGCTATTGAAACACAAGGCATGAGAAGGAAACAAAGGTTATATTTTAAAAAAATGAATTATGAACATTTATTGGAACCCATTGAAGTTAATAAAAATCACACAGAATGATGTTAGCAAAGACACAACGTGAATACCAAACATATAAGAAAAATACCCGGCCGGGGTTTAAAAAGAAAGCAGTCGCTATGGGTACCCAGTTGCGCGCGTTGGAGCTTTTAATGACAACGTTTACTCCCAGACCAGTTACTCACGACACCCGAGCAGCAGCCATCCAGCTCAAACGTCAGCGATGTCCACTCGATACAGTCCACAGCGACACCGATGAGCCGGTCAACCCGAACTCGAGTGACAACTCGAAGTATCCTCCCGAGTTTGTGGTGAGAGTCAGCGAATGGTAGGCTAGCTGCTATGCTAGCGGAGTTCCAGCTGTTAGTGACAGCTGTTGGATTTCCTTACGATCATAAGTACACAAAACAAAACACACAAAACAAAAACCAAAAGGACTAACTAAGAATCTACACAGGAGTCTGTGGCACAGTTTCTAATTGTTCACGATCACCTTACACGTGTTACTATTTACAAATTTGTCTCCAAAAACTCCGTTAATAAATTGTCTCTTCTCACGTCAAACTTCCTCCTCTCACCCCTTCGTTTCCCTGACAACCCCAAACCCAATGGAACACAGAGGTCAGGCTGGCACAGAACCGATAAGGCCAGAAACAAAAACATACAGCAGATTAAACAAAGCAGAATTCCGAATACAAATAACACCAGAAGAACACACAAACACAAACAATGTATACAAACACAGATTAGGCTCTTAATAGTTTCAGGTGTGTTACACAAGGATGAAAAATAACACGGCAAAACCATAACCCAAAGACCATTAATAGGTATAGCCTACTGACACAAATCAATAAAATAAAAACGAGATTAACAAATACATAAATAAATAAAAGATTGAGCTTGACAGCATCAGATACATGCCCCAGAACACGCTAACAAGAGAGAGAAAAGATATGTCTTCAAACTGGACTAAAATAACGTACATATAAGATGAGAAGTTCAGTGCTAGAGTGCTACACAACACATGTGTCCAGACGTCAATGAACTTTTAAACTAACCAGGGCAAAGTTGCGTCACCACGGAAGCGTTAGTTAGACGCTTGTAGATGTGTGGAAGCATCTACAAGCGCTTGCACGATTTGTCTACATGCGTTTACATGCGTTTTACTCACATGGATTTTTAGGTCATATGACCTTGTCACATTTTGGTGACATCATCACACCTTTCTGGCAAGTCTGACACAATTTCTAACCATCATGCAACATTTTCATCCCACAATGCATCACTGACTGCAAACGCATGGAAATGCATTGAAATGTTTACATCAAGTCGAATGCGTCTAATGATGACACAGTGTCTATTCGTAAAGTGCGACCTTAACTTTTTCAGGTGGAAATATATTTAATATATTTCATCCAGGCCCACAAGTTATCATTCTGTTATCATATTTATGCGTTCCGAGGCAGAGTCTAGGGTTCCAAGAACCCTAGAATATTTTTTTTTCTTCGGGGAAACACCCCAAGCAGCCCACCGGATTCAACCCCCCACTAGGTAAATTTATTCATGTATAATTTTTTAAAACTGGTTTTGACGATGAAGCCTTTAACCCTGTTTCATCAAAGACTCCCTCCTCACGTAATCTTGGTCGATAAAGTGATCTCTACAGGCAAAGCTCAACTTCTTGACGTGAAAGAGCTGGTCAAACAGACGTGCTGCCTTCCCGAGATCCTTTGCGAAGGTGACAATAACGATTTGACCATAGACAGTAGAAAAAATGGACTGAGGGATAGCATTGTTTTCGTTGGGACCGTGTCATTTTCGTAATGAGTGTGTTTCTACCGTTATGGTTGCAATCACATTTACTGGAGTGGAAGGCTAATACTGTACTTGGGTATTCTACTAACTTTCGTTCCAGGTAGTCTTGCAAGTTAGTATGTCAAGGTAACTAGTTAGCATGTCCATACTGACCTGTAGTGTATAGCTTAGCTTAGCTTTCTTTGGGCTTCATTTGCATTGAACAGTAAAATCCACAAAGATTACAATTCCTCTTGCAAACAAATACCAATTCTGGTGCTTATTTTGTTGGAAACTGACATGAACAGAAAGTAAACGAACATGATTATGGGTATAGCTTGTTATTCGAACAGTACGGTAAATTTCCTCCTGTGTGACAGAAACTTACTAGGCGTCGCATGATCTGTGACGTCATTTTTAGCACAATTTCAGATAAACATTTCTTACAAGACAATGACATAACAGATTTCCGATCAAGGCAAATATGTTTTGCAGGGGTTTCTCCAGTGTCCAACAATACCAACATCAAGGTGTGTCATGCCTCCTATGTGAAGTTATTTTATGTCAAAGTGACGCTAAAATGAATGGAGGTCCATGGAATGCTAAAGGCTACTGGGCCTTTTCTGGGTGGGCCCTTTCATCCATGAGGATTCAACTCTATTACTGTCCCCTTGGATTTGACAGACTTCATTGACAATGTATTGAAGCTATTTAAAATGTCATGTCTGACGCAACCAGTAGAAATGCAACATTATTCAGAGCCTTCTGCCTTCACCATTATCATCATAATAACTACTGCATCTAGAGATATTATAATACAATACATTTTGCTGCTCGTGTTTTAATATTTTGTTGCTAGTTTTCCTATGTTCTTAATGTAGAATGTCCAAGCTGACCAACCCAGTGATGTAACATTTAATTGTAACCCAAGATGGTGTTACACTGTTGAGAAGATGTAACTTTCCACGACTTGTTATTTCTATCATTGTTATTATTTAACCCATGTGGATTAATAGATTGAGAATCATTATGGAACTGGATCTACAGCTTCCTACACAACAGGCAACAGAGGGTGAAAATCAACAACAACATATCCTCCCCTCTGTCCCTCAGTACTGGCGCTCCACAAGGTTGCGTTCTTTCTCCCTGGCTCTTCTCCCTCTACACCAATCAGCTCAAAACTCACCATAAATCTGTCAACATGTACAAATATGCAGACGACACAACCATCATAGGACTCATCACCAACAACCAAGAATCAGAATACCGTGCACAGATCAACCAAGCAGTCACCTGGTGCGCAGACCACAGCCTACTACTCAACACATCAAAAACAAAAGAACTCATTGTCGACCTCAGACGCCAGCCATCTCCCAAAACTCCAGTGCACATTCATGGTCAACCCATATCCACCAGTGACTCATTCAAACTCCTTGGCACCCACATCAGTAACGACCTGAAATGGAGAATTAATGCAGACCACATCCACAAAAAAGCCCAGCAAAGACTATTCCATCTCCGACAGCTCAAGAAATTCAGAATAAAACCTCATCTCCTGATCCGCTTCTACACAGCCATTGTGGAAAGCATTCTTACCTCATCCATCACAGTCTGGTTCAGTAGTCTTGATACACTCTCAAGGAAAAAACTGCAGCGCACAATCAACAGAGCCTCAAAAATTATTGGCTCTCCCCTCCCATCTCTGGAATCACTACACCACAAAAGAACATTAAGCAGAGCTCACAAAATCGTCTCAGACCCCACTCACCCTGCAAACTACGCATTTCAGCTCCTGCCCTCTGGAAGACGCTATAGGACAATTGCCACAAAAACAACACGCTTCCAAAACAGTTTTATCCCTACTGCCATAAAACTCCTGAACTGCAGATAAACACTGTCTGAACATGGACTTGAACTGGCTAATTCTTTTGGATTGTCTGTGTGTCTATATGTACGATGTCCATATTTGTCTCCGTCTGCGTCCCTAGTCTTTATGTTGCATGTTGAGGAACCTGTACCATGCTGTACTGATAAGAAAATTCCACCTGCTTGCAGTGTGGTCATTAAAGAATCATTCATTCATTCATTCATTCATTCATGTCAAACCAAGACAACTTCAGCTAGTGTTTTATGTCCTCTTTAAAGGCATAGCCTCCATTCTACAACAGCAGCTTTACAGTACCATCTCATAGAGGCCTTTGTCCTTAACGTGTGCATGATTAATTATTAATGTGCATAAAAAACTCATTACAGTATGTGTTTATGTGTATATATATATATATAGACACACACACAGATACAGATACACATACACATGTACACACCTATGCAATCACTCATGCACACTTACATGTGGGCTACTTCCTGGACTTCCAGCTTGAGGTCCAGGAGCTGAGTACTGAGTGGCTCACTGCTGCCCCTCTGGGCTTTGATCAGGTCCTCCACCTGCCGCTGAAAGTCCTGGAGCACACGCAGCACCTCCCTTTGCTCCTGCCGCTCTTCAAGGTGAGCTACACGGAGCCGCTCCACATCCGCCCTGGAGGGGGGTGCAAGTGGAGAGGTGAGGGAGGTGTGACGGCGTCATTTTTTATTGTTTTTGTCTGTTTTGGAACCTATTTTTTTCATGATGTCTTTGTTGTTGATGTATTTCTTACTGCAGTAACTGTGGGCTATACTACCCCTAACTCTGGGGTATACTACAAAGGTGGTTAAGTGATAAACCTAGTTTAGTTAACCCAGAGGAAGTTGTAGACCTGTTTGTAAAAGAGCTCAGGGCTTTATTATCTTAACAAAAGCAATGCTAACAGGCTTTTCTTTCGTTAGGTTTACTTCTTGGTTAAATAAACCATGTATGTCATTTGACCATCTCTGCAGTAAAACCCTACAAGGTAAGAAACCATAGGAAAGAACATGAACCCACTGCCCTGTGGGTATGGAGCATGAAGAGGACAGGTAGGGTGAAACAGGCCTTGGAAAACATTGGAAAATAGCAGGCCCCAGATCCCAATCACCAGAGCAACTGCTGGTTAATGCAGCTTGTGAGACACAAAAATAAGCCTTCTAAAGAGGGAGGTCCACTGATTTACGACTCTCTGGCCACCATGGTGGTGTCCTCTAGTAAAGGTGAACACTCTTAAAGAGATTACAGTTGGGGCTTGTGGTGAGAACAGAGAACTATCTCCACTCACTGATGTGTGTGTACGTAACTATAAATGTGTGGCTAAGTGATGAATAAAAAAGAAGGAAGAGAAACTTAAAAAAGAGACATATCAGTGTCTGAACATAAGGTCAGTCATGAGGTCTGCTTAAGTTTCATAGACATGTACAACTTTTCTGTACAAGGCGTTACTGGCCATTCGATTTAGCACCAGTTCATCCCATGTGATCCCATTTTACATTTACCAGATTTCTTAAAGTGGCTTTCAGTACAGTGACATATACATTTTCAGTGTACATTTTCATTAGTATGTGTCTTCTCGGTGTGTAAAACACTTGTTAGTGTCTTCAACGCTTTGCTCTACCACTTTTTCAAGCTACAGAAGTAACAGCCAACCTCATCACCTACCCCCAACCACCCAGCAGAGGTGTCAATCCCTGCTTTAGAAAGTAAAAATCCTGCCATGTGTTCCTTCTGCCTGTGCAGTTAACAAAGGTGGTTTCACTAATTAGCAAATATACCTATCTAATTATTTGTGCACTAATTGGGATCAGAAAATAGTTCAACATTAGTCCAGAATATGATTGCACGAAATATGTGTCAGATTTTTAACTTTTTGAAGCAGGGTTTGACACTTCTGCCTCCTAGGTCACACAAGCAAGTCCACACCTGAGCTCCGTGATGGCACTGAATGCCGCAGCACGCTCCTTGGCTCTTTGGGCGCAGCTGGGCATGTCAGTTGGCAATGGGCTTCCCTGGCAGCAGAGGCCTGGGCTCAAGGTGTCCATCAGGCAGGTCTTGCTGGGCACGGGGTGAGGAGCCTTGCATAGAGAGTGGTGGGGGTGGTGGTGGTATTGATGGTGGTGGGCGAGGGCTGAGGAGTGGTTGGGGTTAGTGTCCACTGCGCGAGTGGTGAGTGGTGGTGGGGAAAGGGCTGGGTTGGGTGTGACATCTTGTGAATGGGAGTCACTGCTTTGAGCTTCAACCAACCGAATGAGGAGAGTCCGCAAGGTCTCCTGGTGGGGTAGTGGGTTGTGTGGGTGGGTGGGTGGGGTGTTAAATGGGAGAGACACAGCTTGAAATATGTTTCTCATATTTATATGCTGTTTATTTGTGCATACATATCACATAAATGTGCATGCACACATATACACAAATACACATACATCTATACATGTAACATACATATTTGTCCATTATCTCATTTACAATGACGAGATTTTATTTGTTACCACACAGCAATGAAAGCAAAATAACTTGTTTTATCTACTCTCCCTTTTTTCAAGTCTCAGACTAAATCAGGCATAGGTGATTATTTGTGGTTGAAGTATCCTGCTATAAACATGGCTGACTGTCTCTCTCACCTGCACACACTGCATGCTGCTGTGAATAAACTCCATCTTCGATTTCACGCTCTCGCTCTCTTTCTCCACTCCCCTGCATTCCTCCTGCAGCCCAAGATAAACAAGCTATCATGTCCCCAGTTACCTCCCACTCTCCCACCTCCCCTTTCCTCTCCTCTCCTCTCCTCTCCTCTCCTCCTGTTCCCTTCAGCTGGGAAAAGACACGAAACTCACAGCACATCCCTTCTGTGATGAGAACAGGCCTAATTTGTGATAGCGAAAAAACAGACTAACGTAACTGTGGGGCCATTACAGTTGGGGCCTTGAACGGGAGGAAAAGGGGAGTTTAGATGAGTGTTTCAATGTGTTGGCACAGGGCCATGCTTTGCTTTCTCTCGGTCTCCCACTCTCTCTCCCTTTGTCTGTTTCCCTCTTTCTCTCTCTGTCTCTCCGATCTGAGTCATGTTCCCACGATCTTTCTTGTACTCTAAAATTGCTGTTCCTCTTCTCATGTTCACAGTGGTGAGAAGCTGTCAATGTGATGTTACAGTGTAGCAACATAGCTGGCTGTGCTGTATGTGCTGTATTTATGTCGTTAACTATTTTTACTGCTATGATGATACTAAATGTGTGGGAAAAGGTGCATAAAAAGTGTTTTAAAAGTTAGTACAGAACTGTTTGACAAATGAAAAGTGGACAAATCTGGAGAATTACCAAAACAGAGAGTACATGTTGACTAATATCTTAAATACTTCAATATGATGTGTTTATTTATACACAGCTGCTTGTTTACATTACATGAACAATGCATGTCCAAACTGCACTACACTAAATTATCTGTAATCTTTAAATCATCGGCATTGTTTCAGGCACACTGTAACTTTTCACTGACCTCCAACATATACAGGCAGTGGGTGATTTCAGAAGGCACCACACTCTTTGGCAGGCTATGGAAATGCTGTGGGAGACAAAAAAAAAAACTAAAAACAAAGAAACTCTACAGCACTTATCTGGCATAAGGGCCTACAGCATGAACCACTGAGACTGTGGTTGTGATTATGACTAAGGGGTGGAGATCCTGACTTCAGAAAGCAAAATCCCTGTATTCACTTACAACAGGTGACTTAACTAAATAGCTAATCTACCTGTAGTGTTATTGTGTGTGCTCATGGTTCAGAAAATACTCAGATACTCAGATTTTTTTCTGGCATTTCTGCCTATAGGACAGTTGACAGAGTGACAGAAAATTAATGAATTAGATAGGGATATGATATGGTCAGAAAATGACCTTGGGTTGGGTTCTTACTTTATGTAGCCTCAATTCCCACCTCTGACTATGACGAACCTGCAGGTATTTGGCATCCTCAGAGATGGCAGTGGCAGTGGCAGCCAAGCCTTGGGAATTCTTCCCACACTGACTAATGACAGGCAGGGGGACGGCTTCCTCTTCCTCCCCCCCCTCCTCCTGCTCCCACTCCTTGTCCTTCACCCGTCTGCCTTCCACTGTGCTCTGCCCAAGCTCCGAGGCGTCCACCCACCTCTCCTCTTCTTCCCCCTCCTCTTCCTCTCCCTCTGCCAGCTCTGTCTTGGCTTTGCTTTTCTTATCACTGCCCATGCCCTCCCCTGCGTGGAGCTCCAGCTCATCCAGTGAGATCTTACTGCCTCCATGGCTCTTTGGGCTGACATCCGTGTCACTTTGAGACTTCCCGTCCACCCTGTGATGCTCCCCGCTAGAGTCTGGATGGTATTTCAAACACATACATTAGCAGAGGTGTCAATCACAGCTTCCTGCCAGTGGACTTATCACAGGTCATTTAATTAATTAGATGATCTACCTGTCTAATGATTTGTCTGCTCATTAGGATCAGCTGGTGCAGGAAAATTCTTGAATCAAATATGTGGCATGGTTTTAACTTTTAAGAGCAAGGATTGACAATGTCTATACATTTGTAACAACCATTGATGAGTACTAAAGCCCCTAACTGAGGATCCCTATGGTTTTACTCAATGTAAATAGTACATGTTAGAAGTGTATCTGTGTGTGTATGTATGTGTATGGTGTATGCATGCGTATGTGTGTTTGTGCACAAGGACCTTATTTTCTATAAAAAAAAAAACACAAGTTTTGTGCAGTGTATTAGATTATTTTTATTACTGATTATTATTAACCTTTGTAAGTTTTTTTCTAAGTTGTGTGTATACTTCTTACTAAAATATGTGTTATACGTAAAAGGAAAAGAGTAACAACTAAAAACAGAAAGGAAGAAAGAAAGACTGGAGGGGTAAATGATGAGTAAACACAGCGGTGACTCACTGGCCTGCTTTATAAACCTGGGTTATTCTTTAATCACAGGCTGGCAGCTTAGGTTTCGTAGGAAGTAGTTTCCCCTCCCTATAAATTCTTCTGTTTGCTTACAGTCAGAAATAATATAGGGTGCAAGGAAACCTTTGATATTTATTCTACAGTTCAAGGGCACTACTCTGTTTTTGCACTTTGCATTTACTTTCATATTTGCATTCACTTTCACATTTTATTATAGTTTTCCCCCCTTTCAAATTCACCTTAGCTGTTGCGCATAATCACAATCAGCAGTAAATCCTTGTCCTTGTCCTTTTTTAAGACACTCTGACCTTTATGCTTGTGTTTGCCATTCATCTAAACCACTTCAAGGTCTAATTTCTGAGAAAGAAAGGGAGGTCTCTTACGGGAAACCAATAGCTGCAAATCTATGTTGATTGGGTTTTACCTGAGTGTAACGGTACTGCCCCCTCGAGGCTGTCGGCGGAATCGCTGGCAAGTGAAATGAGCGAGTTGGGGTGGGCGTTGTGGAGAAGGTCCGTTGAGCCAAAGGAGCGCCGAAGACCTCTGTCGTATGACTGCATATGATTGAGTCTGAGGAAGACATCGAGTAACGCTTTAAGTGGTCATGTTAAAGAATACCTGGATAAATCTTAGAATACCTGGATATTTTTAGATCTTCCTAAATGCATTTGTATATGTACTGTAATAAAATGTCGGTCATTAAAAGTTGCTTAGTTATCTTGTCTGTGCAACAACCAGAAGTTCCATTATGATTAGGGGCGGTTACCGATGGGATGACCGTGGTCTCACTTCGGAAAATAAGGTCTCTTGGCCTCCTTTAAGTCCGTGGTCACTTGCCTGCTTCAGCTCAGGGGACATGTAGATGGTTTTGCACTCGGCGTGTTCCGCCATCTCTGTCGTTTGTTCCAGTGCAACGGAGACAGAGTGCACCACAAGCCGGGCTGTTTTTAGCTTGTGTGGTCGATGGACGTGACAGTCAAATCTGCAATGACTACGAAACAGTCGTGTTGCGCCTGTACATCTTTCATGACGCAACAATGCATGTATTAAGTGTTGTTGAGCAAACCCGTGTCAAATTAGCATGTAAACTTAGTAGGCTAACAACAGCAGCAACAACAAAAACTCATTGTATTTATTGAGCTTTAGACACTCGAGTATCGAGTGCATGTTTTCAGGGGCGGTTTTAGGGATTCTGAGGCCCTGGGCAAAGAACAGTTTTGAGGCCCTACCCCCCCCCCCCCCCAAAAAAAAAAAAAAAAAAAAAAAAACGCAAACCCATACATCGCTAGGTATGTAGAACATTCGGGGCTATAGCCCAGAAGAGTAATTGTTTGTGGGGGTTCTCCCCCGAGAAATTTTGAAAATTGCTATGATAAACATGCAATTTTAACATAGTTTAAGAATAAAAGGAAAGGCCAACTCCATGACGCATGGGCCATGCACAGCACAAGTAGTTCGATGTTTGCATTAAAGATAGGATAGCATGTGAACGTCTCTATGCTACTTTCGGTAGTTTTTCTATTAAGGGCCAATCTATATTTACAACACAACGATTAACTTGAACTTGAAGATGAATAATATGAACAAACGTGATACGTGAACTACACATGAACAATAAACACTAGTGAACAAATCTAGTGAACTTGAACAACACTGCCACACGCCCGCACACACACGGGTACACCACACTTAAAATGTCAGCTACACACATGGCAAACAACAAAGTAAATTCATGGACGCCTACAGAATTAAGTTGTAAGTTAACAGCAATCAAAACGACTACAACCCCCCTGCCATATTCAACAGATTATTACTAGCTAAATAGGTTTACGCGTGCGGTCAAAAGGTGGTGCTAGCTGTCAGGGGTTTCAGACGTACACTCCCATGGGAAATGACTCCCAGACTTGTACTCCCGCGAGGTCAGACTTACACTCCCACCTGATTATATTTCACGTATTCTTATCGTATATCATGTATCTGTATCATATATTATGTATTTATCGGTATTATTTGTTAACAGGCGTATTATTTGTTACGAAGCGGATGACGCCAAGCTAGCGATATTGTTAACGGAAGCGGAAACGGAAAGCGGGTAGGAAAAACCACATCAAAACAAGAGCGGGCAACACAGAGATGATTTATATACACTTTTATTTTTAGAAGACTAAAAATAGGGAACAATGCCGTATGTCTTACAGAAATCTCGACATACAAGCATACATACATGCAAGAAAACAAACAGAAAAACAAACAGCCCCTTCCTCTGACACAGGCAGCAGTCAGGAGGGAGAGGGGAGGATGCAAGTGTCAGCCTAATGGGGTGTATGTATGTATTTGAACATTAAGATTCGGAGTGGTCGGACAACGCAGCACACTGCCGTAGGTAACTTGATTTGCTCATGTGTTCATAGGACGCCCACAGCCTCTCCAGCTTTGCCTGTTTAGAGGCTTGCTGCTTACTTGTCATCCGACTGATGACCTGCTGGCAGACAAGGCGGACCTGCAGAGGAAGAAGACTGGCCTCTGTTTGTAGGAGTCCAACAACCAGATACAGGTTTGGGTGGTCTTTCACTGCCTGGAGGTTCATGCGCCTGTGCCAACCTTCCACATCATTGTTCGTACGAACAGCTCTCTGGAAGGTTGACCAGGCCGTGGGAGGACAGGCAGCATTCTTTACCCAGTTGACCTCCAGGTATTCCAGGACTTCTGCCAATGCTGGGGATGTGGTATTTACTGGGCAGCGCCGTTTGAGCTCCTCAAAGGTTGCCACTATGTGCCCAGGCGGGATGTTGGGGAGGGCCATCAGGTCCTTCAGGTACTGCCTGACACCTGGTTGTCTGCTATATGCAGTCTGCAGACCAACCGCTTTGATCTTTCGGTACAGGGCTTGTGCCCAGTGAAACCAGCAACCGAAGATCTCGATGTCTGGGAACACCTCTGGCAATGCACTCCACACTGCCCGCTCAAAGTCCAACACTGCTTCTTCCACCCGTGGGGCTCTCGGCAGCATGAGTAAATGGTATCACACCTGCTAGGGCCCCCCCAATTCACCAGACAAATGAAGAAATCAAAATAACTCCTGAATAGAGAGTTTTAAAAGCCAAAGGACTGTCCAAGAAACACGTTATTAAAATGTCTTTAAAAAACAAGCCAGAAAAACTGTGGCATTTACAGACAAATGAAGAAAATAAAACAATATAAAATAAAACAATGCTTTTGTTTTGATATTTGCCTGTAGGGCTCATTTGTCCGCTGTGCTTTTGTTTTTATATTTTGGTCGCTTTCCGTTTCCGATGTTTTGGTTTGTCCTAGGGCTCTACCCGCCTTCCGTTTCCGTTAACAACATTGCTAGCTTAGCACAGCGGCAGAGAGAACCTGTACACTGTACACTGCGCGTATTGAAAAAAAAGAGTACTACAGGCAACAAAGTTGCACTAAATATATGTGAAATAAACTTGTAAGTAACAAAAAAATAACAACAAAGATAACGAGTTCCTTAAATATGGCGGTGGCACCATGCGTCTCGCCAATGGGAGTTTGACGACCGGGAGTCTCAGACGATGGGAGTGTACGTCTGGGATTCGCTGTCAGAGAGTAGCCTGTCTTGCTATGAATTTGACGCTAGTAGAAGTCACAATAAGTAAACGCTAAATCCTACGTCAAATGATTTCAGATGCAATGAAAATAATATTACTTGTGACTGTCTTGGTAACTAGTGCCACGGCAGGCATGTGATAAAGGAAACCCTTTGTCCTACCTTAAGTTGGTGCAGCTATGATCCACTTGTGTTCTTGCTAGCCCATCCTGACATCTTACTTAGTTTAATTTCACGATTGCAAGTGCACTTGTTTTTACATCAACAGTTCTTTTATTGTAGGCCAAGCAACTTGGTATATTCTGTATGCGAGCAACCCTCACTATTTGAGGAACCAGAACTCGAGATTCACCCAGTTGTGCATGTCTAGTTAAGAAACTGACTTGAGGTAGTCTGCGATGTAATTCTTGACTGATGTATCATTTTTTCGTGAGAGTGGGGGAGGGGTAGCCAAGTGTATACTTATACACTGTATTTTGTTTCGTGTAAAACAACGTTTATGTATACTGAAATTAAATTCACACGTTTTATTTTACAGACATTAATGTCTACAAATGACCGCATGAAATTATTAGATAAACAAAACTCATTGGTCAAGCGCGAGGCCCATCACAGCGCGAGGCCCCGGGCGACGGCCCCCTTCGCCCCCCCCTTGCGACGGCCTTGCATGTTTTAGTATTTAGCAGTGCTTGAAGTGGGCCGGAACGCAGTTCTGTATTTTCATCATATGCGTTCCTGCACTTATAGCGACTGAACTTGGACTCGAACGCAGTGCTCATTCGATAGAATATTCCATTGTCTGGGTTGCCTGTCATTCACATGAGCGCACTAATCACCGCAACGAACCAGGTGCTGGTTCTGGGCTGGTGCTGGTACCAGTTCGGTGCTGGTGCTACCTGTCGATTCAGGTCCCAACCATAGACTGTATGGTCCCAACATTCTATTGTCAAAAATGAAGCAACCGTAAGTTTACCCGCCCCCTGGTGGCCGGCTGCAGTACAACTCTTAATCCCGCCCATTCCCATGTATCTCTATGGGCAAATTGCAAATTTTCTGTGTCACTTTTAAAATTATAAAACTGTCCTTGAGTCTAACCCATAATGTTCAATAAATAGATTTTTGAGTCCTTCACATAACACAAGCATTTTTCCCCCCAGAACCTCACTTTTAGAATGTTATTCCAATGTTTTCAGCGTCCAATGGCCAACGTGGGTGGGTTTGATTGAGTTATGATGCGGTCCGAAACTACGGGCAAGAACCCCAAATGTATATGATAGGTTAAGCACTTACCTCAATGCTTATTGGCTAATCGGCCGGATATGTTACATATGAAAGAACATGGCGGGTGAGTTAGGTCACGTGAATTTACTGTTATACGTGTTGCAATGTGTTTCCATGTGTTTCTCATACACATATATCATGTACATTTTAAATATCTTGATGTAATATAGTGGGATATAGTCTGTATTTTAAATGGTGTTGCTAGCGGTTCCCACCAATATTGCACTTCTCTGGCCAAGATACAGTCGTCTCTGGCGTGTGAAAAGTCAGCACTCGTTAGCACTGCCACTGGACTCTCATTTGTGCTTCGGCTGTTTTCTGCTCTGTAGCGGAGCTGGCATCAATGTGTCAATGCATTATTTCGCCACCTTGTGGTGTGGCACGTATTATTAAACCATTTGTGGATGGACACGTAATAATTGTAATATACTACTACTACTACTACTACTACTACTACTGCTACTACTACTACTACTACTACTAATACTAATAATAATAATGAAATAGAAATGTCATGGCAATATGCTGTTGTTGTTATAATGCAAGGTAGCGGTGTAGTTTTTATTATTATTATTATTATTATTATTATTATTATTAGTAGTAGTAGTAGTAGTATTAGTATTATTATAATAATATATATATAATACCTTCTGAAGCACTTATTAGTGTCAGTATAATACATTTAATATGCACGCATATGTTTATGTTTACATTTATGATGCAGACAAGCGCAGAAGAATCAGTGACTTTTTGCGAACGTTTCGAGGACCGAATGACTTGGTTCTGGATTTTACACAGATGCCATCAGTGAAAAAAAAGAGGAAAAGTCGAATGGTAAAGGCACTTTGTTGTTGTTGTTGCTTCATCCTTGTTTCTTACTATTATTAATATTATTATATTTTGGCGTAATTGATTCAGAAATGTATTGATTAGAAGAAGTACTGTTACGGATGCAATTACAACACAAGTGTTATGATGTTACGTAATTACATCTGTAAGAGTACTTCTACTACTACTTCTACTACTGCTTTATACAACTCATTCAACACATTACATTTTATATTGTTATGGTTATTATTATGTTTAGCCCTCTTTGTTTCTTCCCTTATCAGAAACCATGGGTACCACCAAGCAGTGAGGGCTCACGTGGTAAGTTCACAGCAATCCCACCAAGTTCTTAAATCAGAAGGATCACAAATACTGTATATGTTATTCCATTCCATTCCTATTGCAATCGCACCAAAGCAAAGCATTTTTTAAATTAATGAGAGTATGTATGAGATTGTAACATAATATCACCTTTTGTATCAGTATCAGCACCATTGCGACCCACCCCTTCCCTGGCTTCCCTGGCTCCCATTCTCAACGAGACTGAGACTGAGACTGAATTGACAGGTAAATAATCAGTGATAAGTGAGCATGTGGAACTATAGTTTGTGTGCCTTTTGTCACACATCATTTAAATAATATTATATGTAAAATATATTATTTTTAATGTACAGGAGTGTGCTACGGCTTTGCCGTCATGGAGGACAGTGAATCTGTCAATATCCCCTTCACACTCTTGAGGACCAGATTCCAGACAGGTGAAGTATCAATATAACCTCTCAATTGATTTCACCCTTTCAGTTAATATACTCTTTCAGGTACTCAAAGAATGACAAGTGTTATCAAGTTAATGTTATTCTGGAAACAAGTACAGTATGGAGATAATGACCAATACGTTGAATTTTGAATTTGGTATTGTTACAATCAGTTTCAACAAAAAAGGCCAAAAATGACAAGCTCAGAGTTCAGTCCCCAATCACACTGAGAGTCTGTAGCAAATGTGTATCAGCATCCATGAGATTTTGACCAGCTAGAACAATTTGCAATTCAGAAATGGGACCAAATCCCTAGGAGGACATGTGTCAACCTAACCTAGCTAATCAAAGAGCCTGTTGTAAGTTTTGGGTCATAAAGGGCACTGTATTGACTATTGACTATGATCAGGGGGCTTATAATTTTGACGTTGTCATTCCTTTTTTTGTTTAACATCGTTGTAACGATTACAAAAATCTGAATTCAACTTATTGGCCATTATCTCCATAGTGTACTTTGTTTCCAGAATAACATAAACTTGTTAATGATCGTTATTGTCACTGAGAAATCAAAAAGAGATTTCAGGAGGGGGGCAAATAACACCGTATTCAACTGTATAGATAAATGTATCTTTTCTGAATAACGTTCCATATGGATAATGTCCAAAACATTTCCAGGGCCCCGGGTTGTGCTTTATGACAATGCCTGCAGTTGCAGGCATATGCCTTAAACAGGGACCCGAGTTTTTTTCAGGACACCTGGTTCCTGGTGGACAGGCTCCACTGGTGCAATCACACAGGTACGTGTCAGCTCATAATTTTGACACAAATGTTTGTCTTTGCAAAAAAGAACATTTTCAATGGAACACATTTATAATGTCATAAGTCATTTCAAATGTTTTGGTGTACACAGCATGCAACGCCGGGTATAACGTCGGGCTGTACCCTCAGTTTGGACACCTGAATACCCAGGTGGCTGAACAATACAATGCCCGACTGAAGAGGCTTAAGCATCACCTGCCCTATATGTCGAGGCACAACTTCGTCAGCCACCTGCAGCTATATCTGTGGTTTCAGACCAGAAAATGTCAGTGAGCAGCAGGGTGTGTGTGTGTGTGTACTGTAAATGCACTAATATACAGTGAAGAAAACAAGTATTTGAACACCCTGCTATTTTGCTATTTCTCCCACTTAGAAATCATGGAGGGGTCTGAAATTGTTATCGTCGGTGCATGTCCACTGTGAGAGAGATAAACTAAAAAGAAAAATCCAGAAATCACAATGCATGATTTTTTAATGATTTATTTGTGTGATATAGCGGCAAATAAGTATTTGAACACCTGAGAAAATGAATGTTAATATTTGGTACAGTAGCCTTTGTTTGCTATTACAGAGGTCAAACGTTTCCTGTAGTTTTTCACCAGGTTTGCACATACTGCAGGAGGGATCCTGGCCCACTCCTCCACACAGATCTTCTCTAGATCAGTCAGGTTTCTGGGCTGTTTGAGCTCCCTCCAAAGATTTTCGATTGGGTTCAGGTCTGGAGACTGGCTGGGCCATGCTAGAACCTTGATATGCTTCTTACGGAGCCAGTCCTTGGTTATCCTGGCTGTGTGCTTTGGGTCGTTGTCGTGTTGGAAGACCCAGCCACGACCCATCTTCAATGCTCTGACTGAGGGAAGGAGGTTGTTCCCCAAAATCTCACAATACACGGCCCCAGTCATCCTCTCTTTAATGCAGTGTACTCGTCCTGTCCCATGTGCAGAAAAACACCCCCAAACATGATGCTACCACCCCCATGCTTCACAGTAGGGATGGTGTTCTTCGGATTGTACTCTTCATTCTTCTTCCTCCAAACACGCTTAGTGGAATTATGACCAAAAAGTTCTATTTTGGTCTCATCTGACCACAAAACTTTCTCCCATGACTCCTCTGTATCATCCAAATGGTCATATGCAAACTTAAGACGGGCCTTGACATGTGCTGATTTAAGCAGGGGAACCTTTCGTGCCATGCATGATTTCAAATCATGACGTCTTAGTGTATTACCTATAGTAACCTTGGAAACGTTGGTCCCAGTTCTTTTCAGGTCATTGACCAACTCCTGTCGTGTAGTTCCGGGCTGATTCCTCACCTTTCTTAGAATCATTGAGACCCCACGAGGTGATATCTTGCATGGGGCTCCACTCCGATTGAGATTGACCGTCATGTTTAGCTTCTTCCATTTTCTAATGATTGCTCCAACAGTGGACCTTTTTTCACCAAGCTGCTTGGCAATTGCTCCGTAGCCCTTGGACAGCTCTTTGGTCTTCGCCATGTTACAAGTTAAAGTCTTGCTGATTGTATGGGGTGGACAGGTGTCTTTATGCAGCTAACGACTTCAAACAGGTGCATCTGATTAAGGATGATACATGGAGTGCAGGTGGACTTCTAATGGGCGGACTAACAGGTCCTTCAGGGTCAGAATTCTAGATGACACACAGGTGTTCAAATACTTATTTGCAGCTGTATCACTCAAATAAATCGTTAAAAAATCATGCATTGTGATTTCTGGATTTTTCTTTTTAGTTTATCTCTCTCACAGTGGACATGCACCTACGATGAAAATTTCAGACCCCTCCATGATTTCTAAGTGGGAGAAATAGCAAAATAGCAGGGTGTTCAAATACTTGTTTTCTTCACTGTATGCGTTTCTGTATATGTGTGTGTGTGTGTGTGTGTGTGTTTGTACTTTAAATGTGCTAACATGTACTGTATGTGTGCTAGGTATATGTTTGCATGTTTGTGTGTGTGTGATCTTTGTTTTTGTTTTTTGTTTTGTTTAAATAGGTGCTTCCAGAGACCCCTGATTTGGACTACGACGCAGTGAAGCCTGTCTCCCCCCCCACACACACATACACACACACACACACAGGGGAGGCATTGGACTACGATGCAGTGAAGCCTGCCCCCCCCCCCCCCCCCCCCCACACACACACACACACACACACACACAGGGGAGGCATTGGACTACATACACAGGGGAGGCATTGGACTACGACGCAGTGAAGCCTGTCTCCCCCCCCACACACACATACACACACACACACACACACAGGGGAGGCATTGGACTACGACGCAGTGAAGCCTGCCCCCCCCTCCCACACACACACACAGGGGAGGCATTGGACTACGATGCAGTGAAGCCTGCCCCCCCCCCCCCCCCACACACACACACAGGGGAGGCATTGGACTACGACGCAGTGAAGCCTGCCCCCCCCTCCCACACACACACACAGGGGAGGCATTGGACTACGATGCAGTGAAGCCTGCCCCCCCCCCCCCCACACACACACACAGGGGAGGCATTGGACTACGACGCAGTGAAGCCTGTCTCCCCCCCACACACACATACACACACACACACACACACACACAGGGGAGGCATTGGACTACGATGCAGTGAAGCCTGCCCCCCCCCCCCCCCCCCCCCACACACACACACAGAGCTTTCAGGACAAGGACGTGACGAGAATTCAAGCACAGAACTTTTTCTTGTAGGCTGCCGGCAGGGTGACAAACAAGACAAACTTAACACTAAATAACTAACAAAAACAACAAAAAGGGAAAAAAATGCAATAAATCAAAACTGTGTAGAGCAGACAATACACCTTGAAGATCGTCTCACAGCAGAGGCCAGAATGAGACTGTCTTCTCAATTCCGTGGAACCGGTTATATCGTTCTTTTTTTTTTTTTTTTTTTTTTTTTTTTTCAAGTATTTTTATTATATTTTAAAAGAGTTTAAACAATGAGTGATGAATGACAAATATTACAACAAGTTCCCTCATTATATCCCACCACCCCACAGAACCAACTATGCCAGCGTTATTAATCGTTAAAGTATCAGAAACTTAATGACAATAAATAAAATTAAGTTCTTATTGTTAATATAATTTAACATTGAAAATTGTAAACTAGAATACATACAAAATGGTAAAAAAAAAAAAAAAAACAACTTGTTACAATATAAAGGATAAGTGAGAAGAAAAAAAAAAATAAATAAAAAAAAAAAAAAAAAAAAAAATATATATATATAAAATAAAAATAAAAAATCCAGGATTCTCAGCCACATGGCATTGCCGTTTACAGTTACACTATATATTATTCAGAAGGAAGTGTAGTTAGCCTATCAAAATATGTCAACATAGGGTCCCAAGTTTTATAGAATTTTTTGTTAGAGTGCCCCTTAAGGAAGTATTTAATTTTTTCCAGCTTTAAAAACATCATTAGGTCTGAGAGCCACACAGAAACCTTTGGAGGAGTAACTGATTTCCATTCCAATAATATCCTCCTTCGAGCTATAAGGGTTGCAAATGCTACAACACCCTCTTTTTTACTTGGCATAGTCACATGTTCTCCCTCTACCCCAAATAGAGCAGTCACAGGGTTGGGCTGTAAGTGTAAATTGAAGGCTTCACTTAGTATTTCAAAAATTGACGTCCAGTATTCTGCCAATTTGGGACATGTCCAGAACATGTGTGTTAAATCCCCCCTGGCTGTCCTGCAACGATCACAAGTATCATCCAAAGTAGTGTATATTTGAGCTAATTTGGCCTTACTAAAATGCATGCGATGAAACACTTTAAACTGAACTAAATTAAGCCGTGCGCAAGATGATGTGCCATTAACCCAGCTCTGTGCTCTATCCCAGACAATATCTGATATTTCAAAACCAAGTTCCTCTTCCCATTTGGTTTTCATGCTGTCTGTTTTTAGTTTTTTTGAAGACATTATGAGGTTATAAATGTAGGAAGTATGACCACGCCGTGTTACAGGTCTTTCAAGTATGTCATCTATCACTGACATTTCAGGCATTTGGGGGAATGATGGAACCATAGTTTGAACAAAGTGGCGAATCTGAAGGAATCGGAAGAAGCTGGATTTAGAGACAGAGAACTTATTTGAAAAGGCCGGAAAATCAGGAAAGACATTATCTATGAATAAATCTTTGCAAGTACCAAGACCCTTGTGCCTCCACTGTTTGAAGTAGTCATCCATCTCTGCTGGGGGAAACAGATGATTGCTACAAATTGGACTGTGTATGGACATATCTGTCAGATTAAATGTCTGCCTAAATTGTATCCATATCCTCAATGTAGAAACCACTACTGGACTACAAGAGAAATGGGTGGGAGAGAGAGGTAGCTTTGAACTTATTAAAGCAGTAAGAGATGACTGTTTGCAACTCTTCCCTTCTGCAGTACACCAATTACTTTCAGGGGTTTGGAACCAGTACATGATCTTTTGCAGGTTTGCTGCCCAATAGTAGCTCATAAGGTTAGGAAGAGCCAGACCACCCTCATCTCTCTGTCTTTCCAGAAAAGCCCTACGTAGCCTAGGGGCCTTACCTCCCCATAGAAAATGTGTAAATTGTGAATTTATTGAACGAAAAAATGACTTGGGGAGAAAAATTGGCAGGTTTTGAAATAAGTACAAAAATCTAGGTAGTATGTTCATCTTAATACAATTAACTCTTCCCGCTAAGCTTAAGCACAAAGTATTCCAACGTTGGAGATCAAGCTTCAATTTCTCAGAAATAGGAGAGAAGTTAGCCTCAAATAAACCCGAATAAGAGGGGGTCACATTTATGCCTAGATATTTAAATCCTGTTTTTGACAAGCAGAATGGCAGGTCCTCCTCTATGATTGTTGATGCCTTTTTATTTATAGGAAAACAAATACTCTTTGAATAATTTATTTTATATCCAGAAAAGCAACCAAAATTGTTCAGAATATTAAGAATTACTGGTGTGCATATCAGAGGGTCTGTTATATAAATTAAAAGATCATCAGCATACAAAGAAATTTTAAATTCCATCCCCATTCTATGTATCCCATGTATTGAAGGTGTAGATCTGAGTTTTATTGCTAATGGTTCTATTGCAATAATAAACAACAATGGACTAAGAGGGCATCCTTGACGTGTTCCTCTACTTAGAGGGAAATATTCTGATCGCAATGTATTTGTAATTACAGCAGCTTTCGGAGATGAGTATAGTAGTTGGACCCATGAAATTAATTTAGGACCAAAGCCAAATTTCTGCAGAACTGAAAACAAATACACCCATTCCACCCTGTCAAATGCCTTCTCTGCGTCCAGGGATACCACCACTTCTGGTGCGTCCCTAGACGCCGGCAAATGCACTACATTTAGAAGTTTACGAATGTTCACAAAAGAGTGGCGGCCTCTGACAAAGCCTGTTTGGTCCTCTGATACTATATCACAGATTACACCACTTATCCTGGCAGCTAAAACTTTTGAAAGTATCTTGACATCTGTGTTGAGCAGAGAAATAGGTCGATAAGAGCCACAAGCAGTAGCATCTTTACCTGGTTTCAATAGAACTGTAATAAGGGCTTCAGTGAGGCTCTGTGGTAAGCACGATTGTTCAAAAGAGTGATTAAACATATTTAACAATAAGGGGATAAGTTGAGATGCAAATTTTTTGTAAAACTCCACTGGAAAGCCGTCAGGCCCTGGGGTTTTTCCACTTTGCATATCTGTTATTGCACTTTGTATTTCCTTAGCTTCCAGTGGTTTTTCCAAAATGTCCCTATCTTCTTTTGATATTGATGGAATATCAATGCTTGCTAAAAAATCTGCCATATGTGGTGTATCCTGGGGATAGTCTGAAGAATATAGGTTTAAATAGTAATCTCTAAAAGTGTTATTGATTTCTTGAGGGTTTATAGTCAATTCCTGTTGATTCTTTCTGATCGTTGAAATTTGCTTGGATGCAGAGCTACTCTTTAATTGGTGGGCCAGAAGGCGACCCGCCTTCTCCCCATTTTCATAGAAAAAAGCACGTGATCTAAGTAAGTCCTGTTCTGTCTTTTCAGTAGACAGCAGCTCATATTGCATTTTCAGGTACAATTTTTCTTTGTACAATTCAGGAGTTGGTGTTACAGAGTATTGCTGGTCAATCTCCAAAATCTTCTTTATTAATGTGTCTTGTGTTTGTTTTCTTTGTTTATTTCTTGAGGCCATAAATGATATTATGTGTCCTCTGAGAACAACCTTGAGTGTCTCCCAGAGTATTGATGGGGATATTGAATCTGACTGATTAGTTAAAAGAAAGAAATCTATTGTTTTAGAAATATATTCACAAAAGTTATGATCTGAAAGTAATGTTGCATTTAGTTTCCAAGTTGGTTTTGTAGAGTATTTAAGAGCAAAGTTAATTTCAAGAATAAGAGGTGCATGATCAGACTCAACTATGGCAGAGTATTGTACTGAATTTACTGCAGAGAGTAGATTTTTATCAATGAAAAAATAATCTATTCTAGAGTAAGTTTGGTGAACATGTGAAAAACAAGAGAACTCCTTCTTACCAGGATTCAAGAATCTCCACGGGTCGGTGCATCCAATGTGGTTCATAATATTGGACAATTCCCTAGACATCTTTGATAAAGGTTTGATTTTTGGGTTAGAGCGGTCCAGAGATGAATCCATTACACAGTTCATATCTCCTCCAAATATTAAAGTGTGTGTGTTCAAATTGGGAAGTGTGGTCAATATTTTTTTGAAGAAATCTGGGTTATCCCAATTCGGAGCATACACATTTACTAATACTACAGGCATATGGAAGAGGTCACCTACTACCATAACATAGCGCCCTTGAGAGTCAGATATAATTTCTGAAGGAGTGAACAAAGCTCTCTTGTGTATCAATATGGCTGCACCTCTTGCTCTGCTGTTGAAATTTGAATGGTAAACCTGTCCTACCCATGGCTTTCTTAATAGACGGTGATCTTGAGGGCGGAGGTGGGATTCCTGCAAAAATGTCACATCAGCATTTAGTCTTTTCAGATGTGCGAATACTCTAGCTCTTTTTACCGGCCCATTCATTCCCCTAACATTCCAACTAACAAATCTTACAGACCCTCCTGACACTTTCCTACTTTCCATTATGTTTCAGTGACTACAGTGTGTATAGGCTACACTGTAAGACATTGTAATGTAAACAGCAAAATAAACAACAACTATATTAATGAGATATTGGCTACAGTTCCTGAGATATAATATAAAACAAACAGAAGCAGTAATAAAATAAATAAATGTCTTAAAAATAATAATAGTAATATAAATTAAATTAAGCATTCCTGGCATTTCCCTATTACCCCTGTCTAAGAACAAGAAATAACAAACACTAGGTTCATCCACAGAACATAGACAAACCGCAGTCCCCTTACTCTCACACTCCCAGTAGTCCATATTCAAAAAAGACAAAAAAAGGCCCATATGGCTCCTCAAATACAAAGTAATATTGCGCATGCAAGGCTTCTCCCCACATGCTGAAAATTATACTAAACATTTCTCTTAGTTCAAGAGCATATCACATTTCCACATTTCCAAGTAAGCTGTCACTAACTCTGACAAAGTTTTAAGTAAGCAGTCCACTGCACCATCGTTATAAATGAATGAAAAAAGCCCGTTCAGCCCTCTACCGCCTGTCGATCCTCTTGCTCCTCCGCAGGTGGTTGATATGTTGCAACCTGAGTGTCGTAGAACTGCTGGGCCTCCTGAGGGGAAGAGAAGTTGAATGTTTTCTTGTCGAATCTCACTCGAAGTCGCGCTGGGTAGAGCAGCCTGAACCACACTTTCTTCTGATAAAGCTGCTGTTTAACGTCCTTGAATCCCGCCCGTTTTTTCGCGAGGGCTTTAGTCATATCTGGGTAAATCCGTAGGTTGATCCCCCTGAACCGCACTTCGTGCGCCCGTGCCCAGTTCAAAACCCTTTCTTTCTCCTGAAATTTGTGAAAGCAAACGATGAATGGGCGCGGTGGTTGTCTTTCATCGGGTTTTCCGCCAAGTGAGCGATGCGCTCTATCCAATTCTGGGGGGTTTTCAAAAACGTCAGGCATGGCTTCCATCAACATGTCGGCTACAAACTTCACTGTTAACTGTCCCTTCTCACAATCCTCTGGGACGTTTAATATTCGCAAATTGGCCCTTCGTGAACGGTTTTCAATGTCTTCTAATCGGTCTAGGAGCATCACATTTTGTTCCTCGAGATATTTTATCTTTTTCTCTACCACGGTCAGGGCTGCGAAGTTATCCCCCGCCAACGTTTCAGTGGCATTCAGCCTTGTCTGGAACTCAGTAACAGTCTCGTTTAAACCACTCACCGATGCTTGGAGAGGGAGGATGGCTTCTTTGATTAATATCGATATGTCTTCTTTCAACGAAGTCCGTTGCTTGCCGAGTTCCGCGACGAGTTGGGTCATAGAAACAGCTTCTGAGGTTTTATCCTCCGGACAGCTCACATTGCTAGCCATGGCGGCGAGTTTTGCAGCTGGGGTTGACTTCGACGAAGCAGCTCTTGTCGACATGTTGTCAGAGAAAATGTGTGTATTTTGTGATCTAAGGCGATAGTTCTTCCAGATAACGGGCAATAACGTGGAGATGTGTCCTTGCATGCGCTATTTCAAAGTCATTTAAAAGTTGTGTAGGGAGCCTCGCGTTCCTGCTGCCTATCCTGTCATGGCCAAACCGGAAGTCCTATATCGTTCTTAACTTCTCCCTTCAGGGACTAATTTGTCAATTAACAGTATTTATCTGCCCTGCCACAAATTAAACTCTCCAAACAATTTTAAACATAATAAACTGTGAAAACAAAAGTTACAAAATCAACAAAAAGTAACTACATGGTTTAAACAGCGAAAATAAATCATAAATGCACATCAGCACAACAGCTTGCTTTGCCCAGTGTATCCCTCCGCGATTTTCCAGCTACCTCGCGCATAAGAGGGTCAGCAAATATTAGGCCCGTTCGAGTAGCACACCGGTCTGTCTAAGTCTGTCTAACTTCGGCTACATGCGTCAGCAAGAACTCCGCCTCGCAGCATGGGCGGGTGTTTAAAAGGCGGCGGTCAAGTCGGACACAAGTCTTTTGTTTACACCACCTGATCATCGTAGTAGAAGTCAGACGGAGAAGTCATGTGTTGTGTGTGAGGGACAAGGAGGGGCGGGCGGTTGTAGTAGGGTGCATTGAGACTTCAAGTCAAGTCGAGTCGTTTTTTACCAACACATTTAAACAAAACAACAGAGATGTCCCAAAGTGCTGCACAACACAAGGATGAAAAATAACACGGCAAAACCATAACCCAAAGATCATTAATAGGTATAGCCTACTGACACAAAGCAATACAATAAAAACGAGATTAACAAATACATAAATAAATAAAAGATTGAGCTTGACAGCATCGGATACACGCCCCAGAACAAGCTAAAAAGAGAGAGAAAAGATATGTCTTCAAACTGGACTAAAATAACGTACATATAAGATGAGAAGTTCCGTGACAGAGCGCTACACAACATCCGTGTCCAGACGTCAATGAACTTTAAACCAACCAGGGCAAAGTTGCGTCACCACGGAGGCGTTAGTTAGACGATTGTAGCCGCGGAAAAAGCAACTGCAAGCGGCTGCACGTTTTGTCTACAGACGGCTACAGGCGGCTACATCACATGGGTTTTTAGGTCATCTGACCTTGTGACGTTTTTGTGACAGCGCCACGCCTTTCTGGCAGCTCTGACACAAAGTCTAACCATAATGCAACATTTTCAGCCCACAATGCATCGCTGACTACAGGCGGCTTTTCTGTTAAAAGATGCCTTGCTGAAATTAAACTTCTTTACTGTTGTTTTTGTCTCCTTTCTTGTGAATGAATTAGCAGCAGTGAAATGTATTAAATGGTAACTGCAGCCATTTGACTGACTGGGTGGTTATAAAGTTGGCTTGTGGGATGTTCACATTCTCTTGCTGCAGCCATTTGCCACAGTTATTTGACCCCTCCGTCCTGCAGGTAATGAAGTTATTAGATTGTTGTAACGCATATTATGTCAATGGGGACTGAATTTGAATGTTTCATTTTTACTAGGGTGATTCTAGCAATCCTGTGTTCAACTCATGGAGGACACAGGCTGACTGCGTGTTTTTGTGATCCCCATTGGGTTGCTGGACTACAGTACTGGGATGCTTACTACTTCCCCTGGGCTACTGTGCTGTCATCAGTAGTGAACGCTCTTGCGATGGAGGAAATAAAAAAGAAATTAGCTGCTGGAGAAATGAAAGCCATTGAACATGACAGAGGGAAATCCTCTGTCTGGCAACATATCAAAATGGTTGTTCAGGCCGACGGTGAACCTGCTGGGCATGTACAGTGTGTTTATGTGTATCGCCTCTTGTGCGAACGTGCACTTGCTCCTTGCGTGCGCTGATGGGCTCATGCGCTTCCTAAGTATGGCAAGCCAAAGTGTTCACATTTACGCCTGTTTTTGACGCGTTAAATAAGGAATGCCCATAAAAAACGTCGTTTTTTCGAGCATTTTACGCCGTATTTTACGCCGTTTTTCTAGAAAACGGCGTTAAATACGGCGTATTTGACTATTTATATTACGGCGTTAAATACGCCGTTTTTTTTGCTTATTTGACGCGTGCTGTAAGCTTATTTGACGCGTCAAAGATTCTTATTTGACGCGTCAAAGATTATTATTTTACGCGTGAAATTCTTGTTTAACGCGTCAAATTCTTGTAGAACGCGTTCTAATGATAATGATCTCCTCCCTCTGGTTTTCCCAGTCAATGAATTTAAAGTGCCTTCAGCCAATCACTAACCGAAACAAACAGACCAGAACAGTCTGACTCAGACCTCCCTCTGCACCGATCTTCCCTAAAGCAATCAAAGTTTTCTCAAACTCACCGTAGGCCTACTGCTCATCATAGCTATCTGTCAACGTAACTAAGAATAAAGCTTCGTCCAGTCCAGACGCTCGCTTTGTTGTTATTTTAAAATAAAACGAAACCGAATGGAACATTTACCGTGCGCATCTTTTCTGCCTGCCAAGCTTTTACTTAGATTAAACTGTGTTTGCATCTCTTCTGTACGTAGGTAGCTAGCCTTGTGGTTAAGTTGTCTGCCTGTTGTGGTAGTGGTTGTTTTCGTTCGGAGTTCGAATCCCCAGCGATTGCACAGACTTTTCTCCAGCAATTCTTTGTCTTTATGTTAATGTTGTGCTCATGTTTTGCATGTCACTCGGCTATATACTGCAACGGTATTTTAAATGAATGTGTTTCCTCGTCCTTGACTGGGCAATCATGGTCCATCACAGGGCATGTGTTGCAAAAAATTAACTCTAGCCTACTGCAAAGGTGCATCCCTTAGCCAAGCAGGCTAACAGTCTTTTTTTCGTGTTTTTTTGTTTGTTTGTTTGTTTAAGCTCTGTTTGTTTCCCTCTGTCCTTCCCTAAATAGCGATCTCGTTTGCATGGGATCTTTCTCAAATATTAAACATATTAACGTCATCTAGTGGTCATAGCCCTCGCACCTGACATGGGTCAAGCTGTCAATGCAACACTGTATTTCTTCCTTCACAGTCTTTTTGTATATCACTTGCCTTAACCTTCAAGGTATTTACATTTAAAACAGCTGTCATCCACCTCAACGCATTTATATTTTCAGTAAAGTTTCGGTCATTAAACAACTGATTATTGAATTGTCCGTATACAATTGTGAAATGAGAACATGAAACAATACTCAGACTGCAGCGGAGTCATTTTATGCTACTGCATGTTTTGTCCAGTAGGTAGCGCAATGAGACGAGTAATGGATATTGACTCTTACATGTTGATCTATTAGATCAGGGGTGCTCACACTTTTTCAGTGTGCAAGCTACTTTTAAAATGACCAAGTCACAAAGATCTACCGACCCATAAAAGCGTATGTTATTTTAAAATGTATTGAAAATTCCAAGCCAATATTGCAACAAAATAAGCTCTGAACATGTTTTTGTAATTACCATATAATAATAATAATAATACAGTGACAATGTATAATAATAACAGTATTAATAATTAGTTCAGAGTTTAATTTGATGACTTGCACTGCATTGACTCAGCCAAGGATGAGTAGTCCGGACAGTAGCTGCTGACAGCCAGCCTCAGGCACATGTTCAAATGTTCATCAGTCATGGTGGAACGATACTGGGACTTGATGATCTTCATGTGGGAAAAGGCTGATTCGCAAAGATAAGTGGAGCCGAATAATGCAGTCAAGGAAGTAGCACATTTCCTCATGTTGGGGTACTTTTTCTCTGTGAGTAAGTTCCAGAACTGTCCATGAGCTCTGGCCTTCAGCTCAATGTCGGCTTGTAGAGTTAAAATCTCATCTTCCACTCCAGAAGAATTCAGGTGAAACAGTGTTGCGATTTTTGACGCAAGTAAATCAATGTCGGCATCTTCCTGAAACGGATAGCACATGAATGTAGCCACTGGCTCGAGTAACGAAAAGTCTTGAAAACGTTTGTCAAACTCTGACAGACAGTTGTCAATCTGCTCCGTGTAGCGTGCGCTGCTTAGTTGCGCACAGGCCTTCCCTTGCGTCTCCAACTCTGACTGCAGGTTCGGGAAATTTGCCAAGTTATGGCGCTGAAGCTTTGAGGACAGATGTTTCATTTTTCGTTTGAAGGCATTGACTGAGCTGATCATGTCGATCACCGTTTTGTCTTTTCCTTGCAGCTCTTGATTAAGGTCATTCAGCATGTTTGTCAGATCGGTTAAAAAAGCCAAATCCAGCAGCCACTGCTCGTCATTCAGCTGTTTGTATTCTGCATGTCCACTTTCACGGAAAAACTCCTTGATTTCTGGACAGAGCTCTCGGAATCGTTGCAAGAATTTCCCGCGACTAAGCCACCTCACGTCAGTGTGTAGCAACAACTCAGAGTGGTCGCTGTCAGCCTTCTCCAGATGTGCGCGGAATAGCCGTGTTTGAAGTGTTCTAGCTCTAATTGAGCAGGCGATCTTCGTTGCCACGTCCATGATCTCTTTCATGTTCAGCATATTCGCGCATAATGCTTGTTGGTGGATAATGCAGTGGTAATTCACGAAGTCTGGAAAAGCATCGTCCTGTCTGCACCTGGCAATGAACCTATTCACGCGACCAACCATTGAGGGCGCTCCATCCGTGGTGATGGACACTAACTTGTACAGTGGGAGCTGAGTTTTGTCGCTAAATTTTTTAAACGACTGAAAAATGTCCTCTCCTCGTGCATGTTCTTTCAAGGGAATCACTGTCAATAGCTCCTCCTTTGCAGTCATATCACTGAACACCATACGAATGAAAATGCACACCTGTGCTGTGTCACTCACGTCCGTAGATTCGTCCAACTGCAGTGAGACCTGGCCCATCAACTGGCAACAGCGCAAAGGTTGATGGGTCCAAATGTTTGGACATAGCCCGCTAATGGCTGGGTGATCGCTGTCTGCCGGTGGATACGTGATGGGCCATCCAGCTAACTAGCATGTGCAGGACGAACAGGGAACTTTTTTTTTTTTCAAAGTTGTATGCGATCTACCACTATTGGTCTCGCGATCGACTGGTAGATCGCGATCGACGTATTGAGCACCCCTGATGTAGCCTATGTTGTTCTCGTTTTCGCTAAGATCTAGTGTATTTTTATTAAGTTGACATTAATATTTACCAGACTTAACGATCATTGTCTTCATTCAGAAATTGTGTTCGTATTTCTTTCGTAGGCAAGAATTTTAACAGTGACACATAGCCTACCTGAGGAAATAATCAATCCGTAGTTTTTCCCCGCTACCGTCAACCTGAGGGAGGCGTAGAGTTGTAGGCGGGACATGACATCGAGTGGACGTTTCTGATTGGGCGACTGTCCTTCTTACTGCGCATGCTCAAGCGTTGCCAAGCAGGAAGTAAGTGGCCCTGGTTGCGAAATTGACAGTTGTCGCTACCCGATGTGAGTCGCTGCCAGATGCGAGTCGCGCATGCGCAGAATATGCGGAAGTACAATGCGCATGCGCGGATTTACGATATTTTACGCCAGTTTTGATCTACCAGTTGTCACTACCCGATGTGAGTCGCACATGCGTTGTGCAAGCTACTCGACGTCACAAGACGTAAATTATGGCGGAAATGAAGCTTCCCAGCTCTTGAAGCTCTGGCAATCGATGAGTATCATGCAGTTGATCTAAGAATGTTTTTTTTACAGATCTTTGATGATCTTTTTTGGGAATGGGCACTTCTGTACCCATGTTACTAAAAAAATAAATTAATTCGGCGTAATTAACCATAACGGCTCGATATGAAGCTAAAAATGCTAGTGCTAACAGAAGTGAAGATACATTTAACTGTAAATAATAACCTACTGTTTTGTACTAGAGAATATGACAGTTCCACACTTTTTACTGAAGCCATAGAACGAGGCTTAAATCCAGACCTAAAGCCATAGAACGAGGCACTAAGCAACCAAACAAGGTATATGCCATAGAACTTGGCCAACTTTTTATTTAAGGACCTAAATATGTTACGGTAAGTCTCATCCCCAAAACCACCAGGGAGAAGGGAGTCCAGAAACAGTATGTTTCTTTCTGGTACTTGTAACACCTGAAAGACATACTTTTATATGACCAAACAACCCACATAGAGGTGTACTGTACTTATTGTTCAACAGAAAGGAAAACTTTAATATTTCTTGATATTTAAAATGTTCACTCAACACAAAGCAGGTAATGATCTGGTTGGCCTGCTTGCCTGCTCCAAGCAGGAAAAACAATGGCATCCTTTGAGCCGAGGCAGTTCTATATATATACAGGATGTACAAATGGAATATGAAATCACACAAAACTCATATTTACTGTATACACAATGTATGGCTGTACAATGCATAGCGAAAATTAGTAAAAGAGTAATTTACTGTACCGGCAGACCAGCCAGGGGATCAACACCGTTCTTCCACGTGGGTATGACGAACATGTCCACAATATGGACATCTTTCCCCTATTCAGAGAGAAATAATGATGATATTTTATGTTCTTTATCTTCATGATTCTTTATCTTTATCCATCTGTAATCTTTCTAACTTTTCAAAAAACAAAACAAAAAGTATTACATGTTTCCGGGCAGCCTCCCACACCATTTGGAGACAGATATTTCCAATCTTAAAGTAAAACAAATATGTCAGAAATTGTGATTGTGACTGTTTTCAGTTACATTTACAGAAAAAGTGCAACAACATGAAAGTACTCACAGTAGATGGATTCATTTCTCCCCAAAGACCAGAAGTTTTCCCTGAGGAGGCAGACTCTTCCATCCTTTACTATGACCTCCTGTGCTGGACGGGTGGGGTCCAGGACATATTTCGTCTAAGATACAAGTCAGACTAATGCGTTGTGCACATCACACTAAAACATCATTAAATGAAGTATATGTATCAATATAGTCATCATTAGAGGTCACTTGCCAGTGCATCTTGCGCAGGTCCAGGATCTTTGGCCCACTTTTGACCAACCAATGCGTATGTATAGTCCTGTAGGGCCCTACAGGACACATACTGATGGTCATGTGCTATGGCCTCCATAAGACATTCATGGCCTGCAAACACAGGAAAAGTAATGAATTTACATTCTATTTCTGTTAAACCACAAGTAATGTCTGATTTTCGAGGTAATTCTTTTGAAATGTTGTATACATGTGACGGGTGGGAGTGGGAAGCCAAGGCACGTAATTTGTCACATCACCAGAGCGCAGGCACACACGAAACCTAGCGAGTCACCTGAAATCTAGTTGCCTCACGTGATGAGGAAGCGCAGGTAGATTAGGTTAAGCTGTTACGCGGGCCCACTCTTTGTCTGAAACCTCACAACGCAGCAGTGGTGAGAGCACTGTCGGCGTGTAGCTTTGGCTGGTGGATATATCGCAGAGTGGCTGTTAAACAAGTTTGTGTGCTGTTCTGGCGGTGATAGAAGTCTCTTAACAGCAATCATTCAGCAGCACAGTGTCCTGACCCACGTTACCTTTGGTGGAAAGGATAGCCAACCACTGGCGTGTGTAGTGGGGATTTTAAGAAGGAACCAATTGTAGCCACTGTTTTTCCCTTGTGCATATTTATATTAAGAACATATATTTGTGTATTTGGTGTGTCTTGAATGTGTAAAACCACCTCCTCCCTTGGTTATCATTTATTTTCTTTATTTGACTTTTATTGAATTTATTGTTTGGCGAGGCTTATTTTGTTCTTACTTTTGCCAGCCAGGGTGGAGAAACGCCCGAAAGTCTCTTCTTCACTTATGCCACTTGGGCTTGGTGAGTGTGCTGGTCATACAAGCCTGTGTGGTGTGGTAGCAACCAGTTCTAGCTGTGTGTAGTGAGTTATAGTACTATTCCCCGCCACTTGGGCTTGGTGCATGTGCTGGTCACACAAGCCTGGGGGGTGGGTGAGCTTGTTGGTGTGCAGTGTATGGCGATAGTCATCTTTTGAGTGTGTTGTGTAGGAACCGTTAGTTGCTCTGTTTTACTAGTGCATTTGCTGCCCGAGTGTGGTGTATAGAGCTGCAGACTAATAATATCTAAGTAACATCTCTAACTAAGTAATATCTCGCGGTGCCCCCTACAGGGCCTCCTCTCTGGCTGACTCTTCCTGTCTTTTCCCCTTCCTCCTCGCCACTTATTGTTGTGTGCCCCTACTGGGGATGAATTTTCTTGTTTGGAGTGTGTGCATTTAATTTATTATTTTTCTTGATTGGGTGTTGACACACAGCATAGTGGACTAACAGTTTGGCCTTTTGCACATTGCAGTGTATGTACTTACCATGTCTTGCACATTGCATAACAAACAAAACAAGGACATTTACCATTAAAATATTGTATTTTTGTACACATCCTCTTGTTTCATTCATTCAGTTGAATAGCCACACTGGGGAATAGTGAGTGGTGTCCATTGGTTAAATTGTTACTGACCTGGGATAGACTTAAGGTTGTGAAGGTCACATTTTGGCGCTGTGAGCAGGGTCAAGAGGTTGTGTGTGAATTTATTTAAAAAAAAAAAAAAAATCTCTTAGCATTATTTTTTTTTCTCCTCTTTTTATTTATTTATTTATTTTTTGGAGGTGGTTATTTAAAAGGCACTTGGGTAAAGGGAAAAATAGTGGTTACAGGGAAGAGGAACCAGCGCTCATCGGCTTGGAGTCTGCCAGAAACCGCCATCATGTCCTCTGAGCAGAGCCTAGAAGATCAGGTTAGGACATTGACTGAACTGGTGAATCAGCTGAAAGCTGACAACCAGCGCCTTAGTGGTGGGGAACGTTCTTCTTCATCCTTAGACGCTACCCAGGGTCCACTAAGTAATGTAGCCGGTACAACTCCAGTTGAGCGTCTTGTATGTGTTCCCCGTGAACGGAAATGCCCCAGATTTTCTGGGAAAATGTCTGTGGATAATAT
The DNA here is from genome assembly GCA_030347295.1 of Setipinna tenuifilis. Classification (NCBI taxonomy): domain Eukaryota; kingdom Metazoa; phylum Chordata; class Actinopteri; order Clupeiformes; family Engraulidae; genus Setipinna; species Setipinna tenuifilis. The sequence goes on from CM059284.1 coordinate 29,058,788, forward strand.
GTCTGTACAGGATTGGATTGAGGAAGTACGTAGGTCATTAGCAGCTCGTCCTATGTCAAAACTTGAGCAAGCCTTGTTTGTATATGACTTGTTAGACGGAGAGGCTAAACGGGAAATTAAGTTTAGCCCCGCCGCCGATCGAAATGATCCTGAGAGAATTTTTGATATCCTGAAAAGTAACTTTAGGTGTTCCAAGTCCGTTAATGCCTTATACCGGCAGTTTTATCACCGACGTCAGTTCGAAAGTGAATCTGTACGGGAATATTCCCACGTGTTAATGGAGTTAATGGAGCACATACAGGACAAAGATGACAGTCTAGAACAATCAGAGCGGGTGCTTCGTGATCAGTTTGTTGAAGGTCTTCGCGATGATAAACTTCAGGGTGATCTCTTAGATAAAATCTCCCTTAACCCGCATTTGAGTTTCAGGGATGTGCGTAGTGAGGCCCTTGACTGGCTTAGTAGGCGTGCACAGACAACACCACGAGCCCGTGCATATTCCTGTAACTCTTATGAGGCTGATGCAAATGCAGTTACAGTTGGCACTGCCCCTGAGTTTATCGAGCTGAAGGAATGCCTCCGCAAACAGCAAGCCCAGCTAGATGCCATTCTAACACAGTTGGGACAATCCCAGGGTGCTCAAAGCTCCACTTATAGACCCCCCTCTGCTCAGCCTAGACCTTACAAATTTCAGGCAGATGGGAAGCCCATCTGCTTGCGCTGTAACAAAGCAGGTCATATAGCTCGGTTTTGCAGGATTTCAACCTCAGGGGGACCGGCTATGACAACGCAGGGTGGTGTACCTAGTGGGGAGCAGGCTGGGGTAGTTGCCAATAGTGGGCTACAGCAGGGAAACTAGCGCCCTCCGGTGTTGGGAGCCCGGCACTGGGAGGGGGTTGGTTGGGCTCAGAGGAGAATGAAAACCTGTCTACGACTACTCGTCTCATAGGAAATTGTCCAATTATTGATATTAGTCTTGGGGGTGTATCTACGCGCTGCCTCCTTGACACTGGTTCCATGGTGACAACGGTGACAGAGAGCTTCTTCCGGCAACAGATAGAGCCACAGACCAGTGAGAAGATGCAGTCCTGTGATTGGCTGCAGCTTAAAGCAGCTAATGGGCTTTCCATTCCTTACTTGGGGTACATCGAACTGGACTGTGAAGTGTTGGGCAAGTTCCTCCCAAGAATCGGGGTGTTAGTAGTGAGGGACTCGCTCGACCTCACTACGAGCCAACAGAAGAAATGCATTCCTGGACTACTTGGAATGAATGCCATCAGCCGTTGTTACCAGGAACTTTTCAAAGAGCATGGGCAGAATCTGTTCCACTGCCCCCCTGTCCAGGTTGCAGACAGCGGATGGAAACGAGCCCTGTCGGAGTGTCAAGTTCTAGAACGTCTGTCTGGCTCTGGATATCTTGGGAAAGCAGTGGTGCAGCCTGGGCCAGCCCTCAGGGTACCTGCGGGGTGTCTTAAGTTTGTGCCAGCCACATGCTCCATCCTTGGCTCAATTACCTCCTGCTTTCTGGAGCCCCTGCCCTATGGGGAGGGCCGACTTCCAAGCAACCTCTTGATCTCTACAGCCCTATTGCCAATTACGCAGGGCAAGGTGGACATTCCTGTGGTTAATGTGGGGACAGAGGACCAGTGGCTCCACCCTCGTACTACATTAGGCAACCTTCATGTGGTGGATCTTGGCTCTGGCTCCGATATTGATGGAGACCAAACGGCTTTTGTCCAAACGTCAGAGGTCCGAACCGTTGCTCCCATAGATTTCACAACTTTACAATGGCCAAATCTCTCCTTTCCTGAGCAACAAGAGGCTAAGGGGCTGTTAGAGAGGTACCAGGGGGTGTTCAGTGAACATGATGGGGACTTAGGATGCACTTCCTTAGTTCAGCACGAGATACCAGTGATGGACACAGCACCAGTACGGCAACGCTATCGTCGGTTGCCCCCATCACAGTTTGCACAAGTCAAGGCCCATGTTCAAGAGTTGGTGGAGAAGGGAATAGCCCGGCCTAGTAGTAGTCCCTATGCATCACCGATCGTAGTGGTCCAAAAGAAAGATGGGACCATTCGCCTTTGCGTAGACTACAGGCAACTTAATGCCAAGACTAGGAGGGATGCGTATCCTCTCCCAAGAATAGAGGAGTCGTTGGACGCACTGACCGGGGCTACGCTATTTTCCACACTAGATCTGGCCTCTGGTTACAACCAAGTGCCCATGGCCGAAAAGGACAAAGAAAAGACTGCTTTTTGTACACCTTTCGGATTGTTTGAGTTCAACCGTATGCCTTTTGGGCTATGCAACGCACCAAGCACGTTCCAGCGACTAATGGAACGTATTTTTGGTGACCAAAGCTTTACTTCCTTACTGTTGTATTTGGATGATATAGTCATCTTTTCATCCTCTTTTCAACAGCATTTACAGCGTTTGGAATTAGTTTTGAGTAGGCTCAAAGAACATAACTTGAAACTCAAACTGAGCAAATGCCACTTCTTTAAAGAAAAGGTACAGTACCTTGGCCATGTAATATCAGCCCACGGAGTAGCCACTGACCCGGATAAGATCCAGACTGTCTTGCAGTGGAAGCGCCCTCTTACCCTGACTGAATTGCGTTCCTTCCTGGGCTTCGCCTCTTATTATCGTAGGTTTGTGGCAGGATTCGCAAAGCATGCAGGCCCTTTACACCAGCTTGTGTCAGCCATCCAAGGAGGAGGGAAGAAGGTTGGTAGAGCCAACGCTAAGCTGGGAGCCCACTGGGATGATAAATGTGAGCAGGCATTCCAGACTATGCAGCAGGAACTTGCCAGTGCCCCGGTACTCCAGTATGCAGACTTTGCACTGCCATTCATTCTTGAAATAGACGCCAGTCATCAGGGCTTGGGCGCTGTTCTGTCCCAAGAAGTGAATGGAGAAAGACGACCTATTGCCTTTGCCAGTAGAACCCTGCAGCCGTCGGAGAAGAACATGTCGAACTACAGCTCAATGAAGCTTGAGTTTGTGGCATTGAAGTGGGCTGTGACAGAGCGTTTTAGGGAGTATTTGCTCGGAGCCAAATTTGTGGTATATACTGACAACAATCCACTCAGCCACTTGCAGACAGCCAAGTTGGCTGCTGTCGAACAAAGATGGGCTTCACAATTAGCCGTTTTTGACTTTGAGCTGAAATACCGCCCTGGCACTGCGAATCGAAATGCAGATGCCTTGTCTCGTCAGCACGATCCATCCACTTCACCTGTGCCTGCTATTATATCAGGCATCACGGTCCCACTAGAGCTGCAAAGGGGTAGGGAAGCTGTAGGGCTGTCTGGGCCTAGCGCTGTCATCTCCACACTAGACGCAGCCCCTATCCGTTTGCCAGCAGACTTGCGGTCACTCCAGGCAAAAGACTCAATTATTGGGGCTTTCCTAGTCTACTGGAGGAGAGACCGACCACCAAACAGGCAAGAGAGGGCACAGGAGGCAGGAGATGTACTGGAACTGGTTCGGCAGTGGCGTCGACTTAGAGACCAAGATGGCATCTTGTATCGGGAAATCCTGCTCCCCCCAGCACGAGAGAGGTCTCTTCAGCTACTACTACCGACAGCCTTGCATGAGGAAGTGCTTACCAGTTTGCACGACAACCACGGCCATCAAGGCGTAGAAAGAACTACTGAGCTAATCCGACAGAGATGTTACTGGCCTAGAATGCGTCAAGACATTGAGCGCTGGTGTAAGGCATGTGAGAGATGCACACTGGCCAAGGGTGTTGTGCCTACCTCCCGCACATACGCTGGTCATCTGCTGGCTTCCAGCCCTCTGGAGATTATTGCTATTGACTTTACAGCCATGGACAAAGCCTCTGACAAGCATGAGAATGTCTTGATCGTAACTGATGTTTTCTCCAAGTTTACTCAAGCTTATCCAACAGCCAATCAGCAGGCAGAAACAGTAGCCAAGGTCCTGACGGAGAAGTGGTTCTACCTATACGGAGTACCCAAGCGGATCCACTCAGATCAAGGTCGTGCCTTCGAGGGAGAACTACTTAAACGCCTCTGCAAGTTGTATGGAGTAGATAAGAGCCGTACCACCGCCTACCACCCAGAAGGAAACGGGCAATGTGAACGTTTTAATCGTACCTTTCACGAAAAGGTGGCCTCAAGCAGTGCCACATTTGCTGTTTGCTTACAACACGTCAGTCCATCAGTCGACAGGCTACTCGCCGTATGAACTCATGTTTGGCCGAAAACCACAACTTCCAGTCGACTTCGTATTGGGCCTGGTGACAGAAGATCCGGGAAATACATCTCCAGAAGACTGGGTCAATGCCCATAAAGAACATCTTACCGCTGTGTATGCCGACGCCAGGCGCCGTCTGGAAGCGGCAGCAGCTAGCAGAGAACGTCACATTGTGCTCCCACCCCCACTTCCACTGCAGGCGAGGGTATGTCGACGAAGCCATCCTCTCGGACGACATAAAATTCAAGACCTGTGGGACCCGAGAGTGTATAGAGTGGTGAAATGCTGGGATGAGAAGAACCAGGTGTATCACATCACCCCTGAAGATGGTTTGGGCCCAGACCTAAATGTCCATCGGTCAGAACTGAAGTCCTTGTCAAGGCAGGAGCACGCACCATGTGAAGACCCTGTGGCCACCCCACGGCTGAGAGTATCAGAGGGAAGGAGGGGACCAGAAAGTAATGAAGAGGAAGAAGGTGATTCCTGGTTCCAGGTGGTACCTAATGAGCAACGAACACAAACCCCTGCTGAGGCTGGACAAGACGCCACCTTGGAAACACCAGACTGCCGAGTACTAGAGGGAGGTGCCCAAGATGACCTCATATGTCCAGTGGGTGACACCAGTTCTTCACCGCAGTCCAGTCAGTCTCCTGAAAATGTCCCAGATGGAATAGACCCAGTGGGACGTCCCAGAAGAGATCGAGCCGGTCAACACTCCAACCCCTTTCGGCTGCCACGGTCAGCATCCCAACACCTGGAGGGCCAACAGAATGCCATCCACTTAGTTACCCCCATTCCTGACTGTTACTTTAGACCATGGAACTAGAAGGCCACAGGCACCGGGACGGTTGCCTTTCAAAGTGGGGGGAATATGTGACGGGTGGGAGTGGGAAGCCAAGGCACGTAATTTGCCACATCACCAGAGCGCAGGCACACACGAAACCTAGCGAGTCACCTGAAATCTAGTTGCCTCACGTGATGAGGAAGCGCAGGTAGATTAGGTTAAGCTGTTACGCGGGCCCACTCTTTGTCTGAAACCTCACAACGCAGCAGTGGTGAGAGCACTGTCGGCGTGTAGCTTTGGCTGGTGGATATATCGCAGAGTGGCTGTTAAACAAGTTTGTGTGCTGTTCTGGCGGTGATAGAAGTCTCTTAACAGCAATCATTCAGCAGCACAGTGTCCTGACCCACGTTACCTTTGGTGGAAAGGATAGCCAACCACTGGCGTGTGTAGTGGGGATTTTAAGAAGGAACCAATTGTAGCCACTGTTTTTCCCTTGTGCATATTTATATTAAGAACATATATTTGTGTATTTGGTGTGTCTTGAATGTGTAAAACCACCTCCTCCCTTGGTTATCATTTATTTTCTTTATTTGACTTTTATTGAATTTATTGTTTGGCGAGGCTTATTTTGTTCTTACTTTTGCCAGCCAGGGTGGAGAAACGCCCGAAAGTCTCTTCTTCACTTATGCCACTTGGGCTTGGTGAGTGTGCTGGTCATACAAGCCTGTGTGGTGTGGTAGCAACCAGTTCTAGCTGTGTGTAGTGAGTTATAGTACTATTCCCCGCCACTTGGGCTTGGTGCATGTGCTGGTCACACAAGCCTGGGGGGTGGGTGAGCTTGTTGGTGTGCAGTGTATGGCGATAGTCATCTTTTGAGTGTGTTGTGTAGGAACCGTTAGTTGCTCTGTTTTACTAGTGCATTTGCTGCCCGAGTGTGGTGTATAGAGCTGCAGACTAATAATATCTAAGTAACATCTCTAACTAAGTAATATCTCGCGGTGCCCCCTACAGGGCCTCCTCTCTGGCTGACTCTTCCTGTCTTTTCCCCTTCCTCCTCGCCACTTATTGTTTTGTGCCCCTACTGGGGATGAATTTTCTTGTTTGGAGTGTGTGCATTTAATTTATTATTTTTCTTGATTGGGTGTTGACACACAGCATAGTGGACTAACAGTTTGGCCTTTTGCACATTGCAGTGTATGTACTTACCATGTCTTGCACATTGCATAACAAACAAAACAAGGACATTTACCATTAAAATATTGTATTTTTGTACACATCCTCTTGTTTCATTCATTCAGTTGAATAGCCACACTGGGGAATAGTGAGTGGTGTCCATTGGTTAAATTGTTACTGACCTGGGATAGACTTAAGGTTGTGAAGGTCACATACACATTGTCAATTATGCAGATCATGCCATGAGGAAGGATTTCACACTGTTTTGTGCACCTACAATTACTTTACCTTTTGGGCGGTGATATGGCCTAAGCCGAGACACACTGTGTTTCTGGCGTTTCCCTTTTGAAGACACAACAGTGGCCACTCCTTTAGTCGACACACTGACAACCCTAAATGGGCCGCTGTGCTGTTGGGCCAAGCTTGCTGATGTCTTTGCTGGGTTTTTGGACAGCAAGACTTCCTGCCCAACAGAAATGTGGCATTTGCGCACCAATTTCCCTTTCCGGTCGGAAAAGGACTTTGATTGCCTTTGTTGTGCCTTTTCGATATTGCCCAGCATCTAAAATTGAAATTTTATATCACAACAACATAAAGAATCCTCATCATCAACATAAAAATTTTGTTTGTTTGGTGTTCCTTAGCGAAAACTGTGACACAGAAATTGCGCCAAATTGCCTTGATATTCACACACATGGCAAGCAACCAGAAAGAAGGCAAAAGACCACGCTCCTTCAACAGGTGTAGTATTTTTGTAAAAATTGAACCAACCTTTTTGTTTAGCTCCTTCATGCTTTCCAGCACTGAGTCTATGTCATCTTCTGGATTTCCAATCTGCCAGTGTTCCATCGGACAGGCATTATTCACCTCAGGCAGTAGTGGCTTACGGTGGAACATTAAAAAATAAGGCGTATGCCTTGTGGATGCCTAGACTCAATCAGAATTGAAATATAGTAATTAAATATAGAAATTAATTAAAAAGTTCATACAACAGAAAGCAGGAAGTATGCCCACCTGCAATGACGTATTTAGCCAATAAACCACTGCTTCCAGATGAAGATCCCAGTCATCATGGCTGTCATTGACATATTTTCTTAATGCTCGTTTGATGTTTTGGTTTGTTCTCTCGTCCTTAACGTCATAAAAGTGGCATAAACTTATATTCTATGTCATCATTCAAGTTTGACTTCAAAATAACAAAACAAGAAGTCACCCCTGTGTTACGGTACATTGAAAAGATCAATTACCTGGCCATTTGTCTGAGGATGGTAAGCGCTTGCTACAGCATGCTTGATATTTAGTGCCTGGAAAATCTTGTCATTCAACTGTGGACAGTTAAAATAAAAGACAGAAGTTACATTGATACTACAACAAGTAAAATAGACGCCAACAGTGACACTTACTCACCTCATTTACAAACTCTTTCCCTTGGTCAGTAATTATTTTGCGGACCATACCGTAAGTGTACATTTTGGTCACTAAAGCTCCTGCCACCTCACAAGCTGTTTTGACATCAACGGGGCGGCAGCAATCCACTTCGTGTACAGATCGGTGATAGTCAAAATGTATTTGTGATTGCGAGGAGTCTCGCTTAAGGGGCCAATCAGGTCCATGCCAATCACGGCCCACGCTTCAGTAACCTGACAGACAAAATACTTCATGTGAACTTCTTCATCTACATGTTTTGTAAACCCCATAGAGTGTGTGTCTGTGTGTGTGTGTGTGTGTGGAAAGGTGTTAGGTGGTTAAGTAACAAACCTGCATTTTCTTTTATTGTCTATGGCTCAGCCTGCTTAATTGACAGAACAAGAACTCCAGGTTCTTTTATTATCAGGGTTACTATTTCAAGCTTAACCTAAGCAGGTTTGGCTCTTAACCACCAAATTGGAATGGCCCTCTGGTTTCAGCTGTATATATAAAAGACCAGCGGTTACTACCTTAATGGGATGCAAGACTGGTGCCTCGGTTTTCATTGGGTCGTTGAGCTGGCAATTATGACAACATCTTACCTAAGACAAGAAAGGTATTTTCTTTCATAATATCCTGATTAACTGTAGGCAGTCACTCAGTTTTCAATGTTTTGGAATTGCTACATTGATTTTTCCCTGTAATTGGGATAACACTAACAGTATTCCTGACAGCAAAGTTTGTCTGGCTGGCCCACTATGTTTTCTGAGGGTCTCCGACAGTTGGCCCAATTCTGGTTGGGCCCTCGGCCCAAAAATGGCCCACTTACTGAAAACAGACTCTTTTTGTTTGCAATGGCCCAGTGCTGGCCCATGTTCTGTAAAATGACTCTCATTGTTTCTGCTGGCCCAGGTCTAGCATTCTTGAGGTCAACATCTGTACATGTACATTAACAGAAGAAGCTCATTAAAGTAGGGGAGAGCCGTGACGAATGAAACACGGGACGTAAGAAACACAGCTATTTTCTCAAAAACAATACACATCTGAAACATCATATGTCGTCAGCACATTCAGCATGCAAGACTTCACAACCCTGTGAAATCTCGTGCCGTGACGTTACTGCGTTCAAACGTTATCTCCGCGAGACTGTTTTTGACATCGGAAAGTAAAATATTACCTACTGGTAGTTTTTTTGTGATGAAATATCATTGCGTGTTTCATTCGTGCCGACAATGAGGGACGATTGTAACAAACGACACCTTGCATTCAAAGTTAAAAATGAACGTGATTTCTTATCGGATGTGTTAAATTACACCAGTAACTAATAGAATACACTTGTATGTTGATGACCATATGGCAAAATAAATCTAATTTGCTTCACTGTCTTTGAAAATAACCGTTAAGTAAAAAGTGTTTCATTCGTCACGGCTCTCCCCTACTTACCATCTCAGTTACATCATCGACCAAGGTAATTTAGCCGGCCACCACCTTGTCCCGCGTGCCTCTCACCCCACGGTGATTCCCTGTGCCCGGGTTACCATGGCACTCCCTCAGCACTGCCTCCTTCTCCTTCTCGTTCTTTACTACCAGCCGCATGTACTGGCGATTTTTACCGACATAAAACAAGCGACCATCTGTAATAATTCATTCAAATAATTCATTTTGATGTCACTGCGTAAATCTCCAAGTTTTTCATACCATTATAGCCCCGTTCACTGTTGTTTAAACACCCATTCGATTAACGCAGACGTTTTTTTCTATTCGTGAGGTAGTGAGATTTGTGATAATGCGCTATTACGTTTTTTTTTTATGTACACTGCTTACCCTTTAACAAGTAATTCCCCGCGGACAGCCGCACTTTCCACCGTTCTTGCTTAGTCCATTCCTTCAAGAAATGTCCCGTAGCTAAAAAATGTTTTAGCTCAGAGAAAAAAGTAAAACCACTGTCTCTCATTTTTGCAAATGACATGCCCGCGAATCTCACTTCAAATTGTCGCATGCGCAATTTATACTTCCGTATTGTTAATATTATTATTAATTTTTAATTGAACAAATTCTCATTACATACAATGGAAGTCCTTAGAAAATGTACATAAAACACATAAACAAGACACCGAGGGGTTACAGTCTCTTTTCAGTTAGTCAGTTTATTTTCCTTCCGTATTGACCATATTGACTCACATCTGGAAGGCATTTTCTCGTTCACAAACCGTAAATCATTTCGTCAACAAAAAGCACACGTGCGCATGTGTTACGGGTCTTATTCAATGCCTCTGCGTTGTGTTGAGTGTAACAGTAGATCTTCACACGGAAGCTGCTGGGACGTCATTTATTGGTAATGCTGGCATAAGATACATAAAATGCGTGGCATTAGGTGAGGGTTCGCCTTTGTCCTTCCTCTTCCCAGCACGCAGGGTTAACAGGGATATTCAAGACTGATACATGAACAACATTAACGATACATCAACAATACATATTATTAATTACATCAGAAACACACGACAGTAACATGCCCCGCTAGCATTCTAAGCTAGGCGGGGTGGTTAGCTAGCGCAACTCAAGCGAACAGATAACAAAATGAATGAAAATGATTATTACACACCTGGCATAAGATACATAAAATGCGTGGCATTAGGTGAGGGTTCGCCTTTGTCCTTCCTGGCAAACAAAAAAAAAAGACGAAAACAGGAAGCTAAAACCATTAAGCTGAACGAACACTGAACTAGCAATAGCTAAGCCACGGGCTTATCCTATACCCGTGGCTATAAACTACATGACAAACTACGTGATGAGACAACATATACACACGACGATACACAAAGGGATGACTAAGGGAGTGATTAAAATAGAAGATTATGATTTAATAGAACATCGATGGTAAATTAACATAGGGATATATACAGATTGGTTACATGTCGCTATTCAGACATGTCATTAGTCAGACATTAGCGTCCAATTGTCGGAGTAGCGACATTATCATTTTTTTTAAAACATATCATTATTCCGACAATTTTTTTTTCCATTGTCGGAGTAGGGGCATGTTGCTATTTTTGAAACATTCCGCTTTTCCGACATGAATAGTTTTATTGTGACGCTGAAAACCAAGGCCTGCCCTGGAGGCAAACCCGACTGTAGTCAAAGTCCCTGTTAACTAGTTTTTCGGATTTAAGTTAGGGAAAGGAAAACTGGTCCGTGTGACAGCAGGCAAGGGATTTTTTTCCTCTTTTCTTTTGCTTTTAATATCAATACAACGTATAGATAAGCAGCAGCGACAGACACGTACAGCAGCAGGAGTAAACGGGATAGGTGCGCTCAATTAACAAGGAGTTATGCACTGTACGCGCATTAAAATTAAAATTAAAGAATCGTTTCCCCTCGTAGGGCCTATGTCTGTCACATCAGCATAGCGTTGTTGTCTGCAGTAGTCGTTTCATCCAGCTGTATGCTGAATGGATACTGACGCAGACATTTACACAACTGTTCCTCAGTATCCGATGCCATCTCGTTGATCCTCCGTGCCACATTGCTGAGTGGCATGGCCCTCAACACCGATGCTGGATCTTGCTCTGCAGCACTGGACCTCTTCATTGACAGGAAGAACAAGTATTTCTCCAAAAATTAACGGTGATCCCGATTTCGCAATTAAAAGTGAAATGCGTGATAACACCAACTCGCTCTGTGTTTGACTTCCCATCCGACAAAACAAGGTAACAATGTTGCGCTTTGAATAGGCTAATGCTCCTTTAGGGCTTAGGGGAAAAAAACGTGGGCTATCCTCTGATGCCTTGCAGTGTGTATCTTGGTCAGGTGCTCGTTTCGTGTTTCATTGCCTCATTCGAAAACACGTTCACAAAGAAGGCACATCGGGAGGTGACCATTTGTGAGTGAGTTGATGCTGGTTATGTCGTAGGACTTTCTTTTTCGCTGCCATGTTTAACAATAATATATGCATATATATTGATAAATAGTGTGCTTATTAAACAAAACTCAATGTAGGATTTAAGTAGGCCTACTTTCTGAACCAGCTGAACCCAATTAATCAAGCAACCCCGTGCGCTGCTTCATTGGGGACCATACACAAAAACGAGAAAACAAAATATCGAGTCGTTATTCTGTTTTTTCCGTTTACCAGTTTAAAGTGAATACTAGTGTAGCATAATTTAGTTCGCTAGGTGAACACCCCCTAGTCTTATTTTGTTTGTTTGTTTGTTTGTTTGTTTGTTTTTTTTGAAAGGTGAGAGGTTTCCTTCAGATCTCTAAACATTTCTTATGGTATCACCATGGATCTCCCTGTTTTTTGGAGGCATTACGCATTGCTATTTATGAACAAGTGGATGTGGATGTCTGTCTTTCCATTAAGACATTGACACCATGCTCACCTTGCATGCGCATGTTGCTGCTCTGCCAACTAAACAAAAATGAGGCCATCTCTGCCTAGAGTCTCACAAACACCGTCTACCCGCCAATCATCGCCGTAATTAAAAGCGCTGTCGGCTCCGCTCCGCTTCGTGAGAGCAGCTGTCCATCATTAACTGTGAAAAAAAAACTGTCGGAATAGCGGTACTAAAAAGTGTCTGAATAGCGGGATGTCTGAATAGTGGGATGTCTAACTAATGACATGTCGGAATAGGGTGTGAATACCATACAGATTATTATTACGGATTGGGGGACAACAAACCTCTTCCCAGCACGCAGGGTTAACAGGGAAGAGCTGAGGGAGACAGGGACCTTTAAACGTGAAGACAAGACGCACAGGACAGAAAGCCAGGAGGGACACAAGACTGAAGAACGGACCCACCTCTAACAAACTGACGTGGCCAGTGTGTGTAATCCCGAATCAAATAAACACAAAACAACCCCAATTTGTGCAGGATTTAACTGCACTATTATTATATCCGTTACATACACCCCCCTTAAATTCTGCTAAATTGGGGACGTACCATAAAGACCTACTTAAAGAGAGCGAGAAGTCTCAGACACAGTGGTGAGAGAAGAAATAGAAAGATAAGTACAGCTAAGGTAAATACAAGGTAAGTAAAGTGAAGAAAAGGACAGTGAAAAAGTCAGAAAAGGAAAAGACAGTGGAAAAGGACAGCAGAAAAGGACAGTGGAAAAGTGCAGCAAGATGTACAGCAAAGCTATAGGAGAGTAGCCTACAGTATATTGTTGTCGCCAGAGGGTGTCCTTAAAAAAAAAAAAAAGAGTGTCAAAAGCCATCGATTAAAAAAATCCTCCATCTAGGGAGTACTTCAAGAATGGGAAGGCGCCATATCCCATACTAACAAGTAGATTTCAGAGATGCCTGTTACATCTCAAACTGAGTTAAAGGGTCACTTGGAAGTTTTTTTTTATGATGACATTTACATTTAGAATTGGTTATAAATAGATTTTAAAAGGTCTGTGAAAAAATGGCCACGATCCACCATCCCCATCATCAGAAAAATAGATTAAAAGGTACCATTTTGTAATAAAATTGAACTATCTCTTTCCGACGGTTGTCAGGTTCTATGACGTAGGAAGAGGGAGTTCTCGAGTTTTTCAGTAGCGAGTTATTGATTGATTAGTATAGTTGTTGTGAGTATTTATCAGTGATGGTTAACTATGTTTGTGGTGGGTGTACGGACACCTCTCAGTCTGGACACCGAGTCCATCACTTCCCTAGCAGGAAGACCAGACGTTTTCGGGCTTGGATTCGTTTTGTCCAAGTGAAGAGAGACGAGCCTCGTCTGTTACGGCGAACTCAGTGATAGGTGGAGCTCATTACGACTGAGTGTTATGAGTCTGGGTAAATGACAGCTAATGCCACTATTATATGAATTAAATTATTGATTTGTTTCTGGTGAATTACCTACATAGTATTCATTGTAGCACACTAGTTCACAATTGCTAATTAATTTATGGGCATTAGCTGTTGTTGGACCACCGGACTGAAAATGACTGAACCTATGGTCTGCTGGCTTGAAGTGGACCATATTCCTGGCGAAATGCAAGGTAGGCAACTTGTAGTGAGAAGGGGTTCAAGCAACAAGCATCGAAGCCGGGGTGTTGTGTCAGGCAGTTTATGTTGCTGAACGGCACACTAGCTGCTGTACCAGAGATCAGTACGCCTCTAACTCCCTACAGCACATGCTCTCCTCCGCAGATGGCATAGCCTCGCAGTGTCCGCAAGAACACCTATAACGAAACGTTTGACCAATGTACACTACCGTTAGTATTTGATCGTGTATGAAAGATTATAACTGCCCACATTAAGCATGTTTTATAGATTAAACGTGATGAGATTTTGCCGTCGGGAAGCTTCCTTTCTGCATACCTCCCTGGCAGCATCATCAGCTAGGGTGTTAATTTAGCTAGGATGCTGCAATGACGACCGTCACAGAAATAAATTGTGCCTTTTGCATTTAGTGAGACAAAATGTTGATCCTAAAAAGGTAACAGGTGCCTATTTACTCAATTAACACAGAACGTACAGACCAATAAAGTGTATTTATTTTATTCATATGAAGACAAGTAGCCCAGAGGTAAACAAATAGCATTAGCGACAATGCTACTACTCACCAGCTATTTTGGCCAATTGGCCACGTATTATTTTTCCTAGCTCTAAAGCGACGCCACAGAGACACGGTTTAAAGACACGGTTTCATAATATGATTAAAAACGAATTCGTAAAATTATATGTGGCTATCTGTGGCGTCGCTTTACTAGGAAAAAAATACCACTGACAGGACCACAGAGCATTTTACCTATAAGCATAGACTGTATAACTTTCTCGGTCCTCCCTCTTCCTACGTCACACCAGACCACGCCCCGTTTTGGGCGTTGTCGTTGGTTGTTAACACTTTAAGTGAAAAAACTTTTTATCGTGATGCTGAATGTCTGTATAATTTTACGATTTTGATATTTCATCATTGATATTAACAATGGTCGATAGTAGTGCTTAACTTGCAAGTGACCCTTTAAGACTGGTGTGACTGAAGTGAAGTGAAGACTACAAGGTGGTGTATACGTATATAAAGGACATGTGACTCTAAGGTGATGCCTTTGAGTGAGTGTGTGTATGTGTGTGTTACTGTCATCTTAAAACAAGCTGGCAACTACAGATATAAAAGAAGAAACTGTGGAAATGTGTGAAGTACTCAGGACTTGCTCATTCATCTCACATATAAGCCTTTTTGGTGGTTTGATGACTCTGCCTCGTTTCATCATCTTGCCAACATCGTCATTGAAGCCCTGGGGCTGAGTGGAGACAACAGGCTCATCCAACACTGCGACATCATAGGGGATGGCCATAGAAAGGAGTCTCGTGGGTCATCAGACACGGGCAGGACGACGCTGAGCTGATTGCTCTCTCCAACCACAACTCCACTTGCTGAGTCACCTGGCTCCGACACGCATTCAGACACGTCAGATACTGTAGTGAGGTTATCTCCATGCTCCACCCTCTCGACGTCGTCAGGACTGCTGAACACCCAGTGCGCAGTCCGATCTCCCACATCATCCACAACTGGAGGGCAGTCCTCAAGCACTTTTGGGCTGGGTGGAGACCCCTGTAAGTCCGAGGACAGCTGTGGCTGGTGGTCTGTGGACTGAAGATCCCGCTCGTCGTCAAGGGGAAGGAAGTTAACAGGCAGTAGCAGATTCCTGTGGACTACTGGACTGGGTGGTATGCGCCTGTATGGCAAACGAAAGGGTCTGTTGTCAGTGAGATGAATGCGATGGACGAAACCTCTGGCGTCACCACAGTCCATTTTGTCTCTGGAGAAGATCGACTCATGACTCTCGATGATCTGCAGCAGTCTGTCTTTCCCTTCTGGTGACACCTCACAGGCCTCCAAGTCAATGTCGGAGAGATTCATGCTGTTCAGGACACGCCTCATCTCCTCAGGCGTTCTGGGTGAAGCCGAGCTGTTCTCCGTGCACTGCACATTCGACTTGAACTCTGTAGGCTGCGGCAGGTCTTCCACTGCAACACAAGGTGACACATCTGCTATTTTGGTGTTCCGTCTCAGTGTGACTCTATGACTGGTTGGATTGATTACTTTCAAGGGGATGGAACCATCGCCCCAAAGAGGTGTGACCACTCTGCCAACCATTATCCGCTTCGGCCTCGACCTTGACTTCGTCGGCTCAACGACGACTGTGCTGCCCACAGACAGGACTGAAGACTTTGGCAGCTTCCCCCACACCAGGTGCTCTGTTTGTGGCTCTAGCGTCACCCTCCTTTGGAGTTTCACAGTACCTACTCTCTCAGGCACAGACTCGCTTCTCCACCTCACAGTGTTTGAGAACAGGGACAGGAACTCGCGGCACTCTTCACTCTGGTTATGGTCGGGTGTGGACATGAGTCTCCAGTAGCTACTCGTCCTTCTCAGCTGTGTCAACAGCTCTTTGATTGCATTGGTGCCCATAATGAACTCCTCTGTCTGGCCTGGCACCACTAAAGTAGGCACAGTCATGGGGCAGCCGTACACAGTAATGTTGAGGTCATAGATTGCTCTAGGTGTTACTCGATGGCCTCCACAGCCAACAATGACAACATCTCGGGCAGGCTGCTTTGTGATACTGGGGATGCTTGACTCTAAACTTGCTGCAGCTGACTCACTAAGCGTACATGCCATGGATCCACTGTCAATGAGGGCTTTAAATGTGGGGCCACCTTCAATTGAAACTGTTGTGTAAAACAAACTATCTGATTTTGGGACTGTCTGAAAACTCTGAAAAATAACTGTCTTGTCTGATGAAATGTCACTACTGTACAACTGGCTCAATGTGTCAAAATCTGAAAAAGCTTCAAAGCTAGAAGTGGGAGGCTCACTCTGAAGATCTACGCGGTCCTCCCCTACACGCAGATCATCTAGTTTGACGCCTGGTTTGCTGCTGCTGCACTCCCTCCTCTGCGTGGACACCTGTTCTTGGCGTGGTCGGGCGAAAAACACTGGAAACACAGCTGGTGTTGCAAGCAATGAGATAGAGCAGTGTGACTGGCGTCCTTACAGACCAAGCACGGCATATCTTTGAGGCCCTGGATCCCAGGCAAGCCAGTGGGCCTCCTACTCGCTGGTCTGGACTGAGCGTCGCGCAACAAGACTTTCTCCAGCATACTGAGCATCCTCTCCATAGCAGAGTTGTCAGCAGAAGTCTGAGTGACTGACTGAGTGTTAACACGGGGCTGTGTTGGTGGTAGCGCAATACATGCGGGCTGCAGCGGAGGCTGGACATCACACAGAGGCTCAGGGCTGGAGGTCACACCCATTCTGTTCACATTCACTTCTACTTTACTTCCCATGTTAGCTGTCCTAATGAATTTCTCAGTGTGATACTCAGTCAGGATCTCCTGTACCTCAGCAGCGGACCACTTGTCTATTGTCTTAGACCGGGAAGCGAGGGCCAGGTCAGTGCATGGGCAGTTCCTGATGAACATCCGTGTGACCTCAGTGGACAGGCTATCGTGTGGCTTCCCCTGTTCTGTGAGACACTCTACAGCGACATCAGCAGCACGGTTGAGACGCAGCCAGTAGTCATAAGGATCTTCCCGTGAACGAGGGAGGGTGGTGTAGAAGTCTTGGAGAGGGAGAGGCGAAAACTGTGCACAACTTAAGTGCTTTCTTAAAAGGCTGTAAATAGACTCCGGGCTACTCTTGACATCAATCCCACTAGACCTAATGCCCACTTTAACAACTTCCTTGGCTTTGCCTCTTAGGTGTATGAGTATCTCTTCACCGTGCTCGTCAGCGGACAGGCCCCCCTTCCTGATGAAGGTTCGCATGAGTTCAATCCACTCCTCTAGTGTAACGGTGTCTGACGAGTCGCCTCTGAACATGGGAGAGTCTTTCACTTTTCGCTGACTCACTACATGTAGCTGAGATGAACAAGACATGTCCTGAGCCGGAGTGTGATTGACAGCATGAACACTAGGGGCATGCACTGAGCTAGACCTGTTTAAGTGTGCAATGAGACTGTCAGCTAGCTGTTGACCAATGCACTGCACAAGGGTACCCATCTGACCCAAAATGTCATGCGTAGTGTCAGGAGTGGAAGTGCAGGGGGCCTGAGGAGGAGGGAGACTATCATGCTGAGCGTGAGTGGGAGTGTGCGTGTTGCGAATTACTGGACTAGGAGCTGCCATCCCCACACCCCTACCCACAGTGTAAATGTTAGGGAAAGGAATAGGTGTCCCCACCAACCCTCTACCACGTCCTACACTAACCGGTGACTGAAAGCCATCAGGCTGAGGGCTAGCCATTGCGAAAAGGACAGTAGAAAATGACAGTAGAAAAGGACAGTGGAAAAGGACAGCAGAAAAGGACAGTGGAAAAGGACAGCAGAAAAGGACAGTAGAAAATAGTAGAAAAGAGAAAGAGAGAGTGACTACCACTGCTACTACTAGAAAGTACAGCTACTGTAGTGTGCCTACACCACAAACAAGTTACACGGCATAAAAACAAATTAGACACTTAAACGTGCACTTTCAAAAAAAAAAAAAATGCACCACTGCACTAAAATGTACTAAGAAATGCATAAACTGCACTAAATATACTGTACTAATCAAAAAAACACCACAAAAGTACTGCCAGTCTAAGGACTCAAACATGCAACCTGTTGTTGATAAAAATCTATATATATACTGTACTAATCAAAACACACCATAAAAGTACTGCAAGTCGGATGGTTCAAACGTGCAAACTGTCGTTGTTTAAAAAAAATATCGTAATTATAACATGTAAAACTAGCAATAGAAATGTCAACAAGACAGGTCCACCGGTTCGAAGGCGCAGATCATCCAGTCCACGCGTTGATCTTCGGGATTCACGGCACCAATGTTACGGGTCTTATTCAATGCCTCTGCGTTGTGTTGAGTGTAACAGTAGATCTTCACACGGAAGCTGCTGGGACGTCATTTATTGGTATTGCTGGCATAAGATACATAAAATGCGTGGCATTAGGTGAGGGTTCGCCTTTGTCCTTCCTCTTCCCAGCACGCAGGGTTAACAGGGATATTCAAGGCTGATACATGAACAACATTAACGATACATCAACAATACATATTATTAATTACATCAGAAACACACGACAGTAACATGCCCCGCTAGCATTCTAAGCTAGGCGGGGTGGTTAGCTAGCGCAACTCAAGCGAACAGATAACAAAATGAATGAAATTGATTATTACACACCTGGCATAAGATACATAAAATGCGTGGCATTAGGTGAGGGTTCGCCTTTGTCCTTCCTGGCAAACAAAAAAAAAGACGAAAACAGGAAGCTAAAACCATTGAGCTGAACGAACACTGAACTAGCAATAGCTAAGACACGGGCTTATCCTATACCCGTGGCTATAAACTACGTGACAAACTACGTGATGAGACAACATATACACACGACGATACACAAAGGGATGACTAAGGGAGTGATTAAAATAGAAGATTATGATTTAATAGAACATCGATGGTAAATTAACATAGGGATATATACAGATTATTATTACGGATTGGGGGACAACAAACCTCTTCCCAGCACGCAGGGTTAACAGGGAAGAGCTGAGGGAGACAGGGACCTTTAAACGTGAAGACAACACGCACAGGACGGAAAGCCAGGAGGGACACAAGACTGAAGAACGGACCCACCTCTAACAAACTGACGTGGCCAGTGTGTGTAATCCCGAATCAAATAAACACAAAACAACCCCAATTTGTGCAGGATTTAACTGCACTATTATTATATCCGTTACACATGCGTGACTCACATCGGGCAGCGACTCACATCGGGTAGTGACAGCCTTTCCAGATGTGAGTCAATACGGAAGGAAAATAAACTGACTAACTGAAAAGAGACTGTAACCCCTCGGTGTCTTGTTTATGTGTTTTATGTACCTTTTCTAAGGACTTCCATTGTATGTAATGAGAATTTGTTTAATTAAAAATTAATAATAATATTAACAATACGGAAGTATAAATTGCGCATGCGACAATTTTAAGTGAGATTCGCAGGCATGTCATTTGCAAAAATGAGAGACAGTGGTTTTACTTTTTTTTCTGAGCTAAAACATTTTTTAGCTACGGGACATTTCTTGAAGGAATGGACTAAGCAAGAATGGTGGAAAGTGCGGCTGTCCGCAGGGAATTACTTGTTAAAGGGTAAGCAGTGTACATAAAAAAAAAACTTAATAGCGCATTATCACAAATCTCACTACCTCACGAATAGAAAAAAACGTCTGCGTTAATCGAATGGGTGTTTAAACAACAGTGAACGGGGCTATAATGGTATGAAAAACTTGGAGATTTACGCAGTGACATCAAAATGAATTATTTGAATGAATTATTACAGATGGTCGCTTGTTTTATGTCGGTAAAAATCGTCAGTACATGCGGCTGGTAGTAGAGAACGAGAAGGAGAAGGAGGCAGTGCTGAGGGAGTGCCATGGTAACCCGGGCACAGGGAATCACCGTGGGGTGAGAGGCACGCGGGACAAGGTGGTGGCCGGCTATTACTGGCTTACCTTGGTCGATGATGTAACTGAGATGGTAAGTACTTTAATGAGCTTCTTCTGTTAATGTACATGTACAGATGTTGACCTCAAGAATGCTAGACCTGGGCCAGCAGAAACAATGAGAGTCATTTTACAGAACATGGGCCAGCACTGGGCCATTGCAAACAAAAAGAGTCTGTTTTCAGTAAGTGGGCCATTTTTGGGCCGAGGGCCCAACCAGAATTGGGCCAACTGTCGGAGACCCTCAGAAAACATAGTGGGCCAGCCAGACAAACTTTGCTGTCAGGAATACTGTTAGTGTTATCCCAATTACAGGGAAAAATCAATGTAGCAATTCCAAAACATTGAAAACTGAGTGACTGCCTACAGTTAATCAGGATATTATGAAAGAAAATACCTTTCTTGTCTTAGGTAAGATGTTGTCATAATTGCCAGCTCAACGACCCAATGAAAACCGAGGCACCAGTCTTGCATCCCATTAAGGTAGTAACCGCTGGTCTTTTATATATACAGCTGAAACCAGAGGGCCATTCCAATTTGGTGGTTAAGAGCCAAACCTGCTTAGGTTAAGCTTGAAATAGTAACCCTGATAATAAAAGAACCTGGAGTTCTTGTTCTGTCAATTAAGCAGGCTGAGCCATAGACAATAAAAGAAAATGCAGGTTTGTTACTTAACCACCTAATATAGCCCTTTCCACACACACACACACACACAGACACACACTCTATGGGGTTTACAAAACATGTAGATGAAGAAGTTCACATGAAGTATTTTGTCTGTCAGGTTACTGAAGCGTGGGCCGTGATTGGCATGGACCTGATTGGCCCCTTAAGCGAGACTCCTCGCAATCACAAATACATTTTGACTATCACCGATCTGTACACGAAGTGGATTGCTGCCGCCCCGTTGATGTCAAAACAGCTTGTGAGGTGGCAGGAGCTTTAGTGACCAAAATGTACACTTACGGTATGGTCCGCAAAATAATTACTGACCAAGGGAAAGAGTTTGTAAATGAGGTGAGTAAGTGTCACTGTTGGCGTCTATTTTACTTGTTGTAGTATCAATGTAACTTCTGTCTTTTATTTTAACTGTCCACAGTTGAATGACAAGATTTTCCAGGCACTAAATATCAAGCATGCTGTAGCAAGCGCTTACCATCCTCAGACAAATGGCCAGGTAATTGATCTTTTCAATGTACCGTAACACAGGGGTGACTTCTTGTTTTGTTATTTTGAAGTCAAACTTGAATGATGACATAGAATATAAGTTTATGCCACTTTTATGACGTTAAGGACGAGAGAACAAACCAAAACATCAAACGAGCATTAAGAAAATATGTCAATGACAGCCATGATGACTGGGATCTTCATCTGGAAGCAGTGGTTTATTGGCTAAATACGTCATTGCAGGTGGGCATACTTCCTGCTTTCTGTTGTATGAACTTTTTAATTAATTTCTATATTTAATTACTATATTTCAATTCTGATTGAGTCTAGGCATCCACAAGGCATACGCCTTATTTTTTAATGTTCCACCGTAAGCCACTACTGCCTGAGGTGAATAATGCCTGTCCGATGGAACACTGGCAGATTGGAAATCCAGAAGATGACATAGACTCAGTGCTGGAAAGCATGAAGGAGCTAAACAAAAAGGTTGGTTCAATTTTTACAAAAATACTACACCTGTTGAAGGAGCGTGGTCTTTTGCCTTCTTTCTGGTTGCTTGCCATGTGTGTGAATATCAAGGCAATTTGGCGCAATTTCTGTGTCACAGTTTTCGCTAAGGAACACCAAACAAACAAAATTTTTATGTTGATGATGAGGATTCTTTATGTTGTTGTGATATAAAATTTCAATTTTAGATGCTGGGCAATATCGAAAAGGCACAACAAAGGCAATCAAAGTCCTTTTCCGACCGGAAAGGGAAATTGGTGCGCAAATGCCACATTTCTGTTGGGCAGGAAGTCTTGCTGTCCAAAAACCCAGCAAAGACATCAGCAAGCTTGGCCCAACAGCACAGCGGCCCATTTAGGGTTGTCAGTGTGTCGACTAAAGGAGTGGCCACTGTTGTGTCTTCAAAAGGGAAACGCCAGAAACACAGTGTGTCTCGGCTTAGGCCATATCACCGCCCAAAAGGTAAAGTAATTGTAGGTGCACAAAACAGTGTGAAATCCTTCCTCATGGCATGATCTGCATAATTGACAATGTGTATACAACATTTCAAAAGAATTACCTCGAAAATCAGACATTACTTGTGGTTTAACAGAAATAGAATGTAAATTCATTACTTTTCCTGTGTTTGCAGGCCATGAATGTCTTATGGAGGCCATAGCACATGACCATCAGTATGTGTCCTGTAGGGCCTTACAGGACTATACATACGCATTGGTTGGTCAAAAGTGGGCCAAAGATCCTGGACCTGCGCAAGATGCACTGGCAAGTGACCTCTAATGATGACTATATTGATACATATACTTCATTTAATGATGTTTTAGTGTGATGTGCACAACGCATTAGTCTGACTTGTATCTTAGACGAAATATGTCCTGGACCCCACCCGTCCAGCACAGGAGGTCATAGTAAAGGATGGAAGAGTCTGCCTCCTCAGGGAAAACTTCTGGTCTTTGGGGAGAAATGAATCCATCTACTGTGAGTACTTTCATGTTGTTGCACTTTTTCTGTAAATGTAACTGAAAACAGTCACAATCACAATTTCTGACATATTTGTTTTACTTTAAGATTGGAAATATCTGTCTCCAAATGGTGTGGGAGGCTGCCCGGAAACATGTAATACTTTTTGTTTTGTTTTTTGAAAAGTTAGAAAGATTACAGATGGATAAAGATAAAGATTCATGAAGATAAAGAACATAAAATATCATCATTATTTCTCTCTGAATAGGGGAAAGATGTCCATATTGTGGACATGTTCGTCATACCCACGTGGAAGAACGGTGTTGATCCCCTGGCTGGTCTGCCGGTACAGTAAATTACTCTTTTACTAATTTTCGCTATGCATTGTACAGCCATACATTGTGTATACAGTAAATATGAGTTTTGTGTGATTTCATATTCCATTTGTACATCCTGTATATATATAGGACTGCCTCGGCTCAAAGGATGCCATTGTTTTTCCCGCTTGGAGCAGGCAAGCAGGCCAACCAGATCATTACCTGCTTTGTGTTGAGTGAACATTTTAAATATCAAGAAATATTAAAGTTTTCCTTTCTGTTGAACAATAAGTACAGTACACATCTATGTGGGTTGTTTGGTCATATAAAAGTATGTCTTTCAGGTGTTACAAGTACCAGAAAGAAACATACTGTTTCTGGACTCCCTTCTCCCTGGTGGTTTTGGGGATGAGACTTACCGTAACATATTTAGGTCCTTAAATAAAAAGTTGGCCAAGTTCTATGGCATATACCTTGTTTGGTTGCTTAGTGCCTCGTTCTATGGCTTTAGGTCTGGATTTAAGCCTCGTTCTATGGCTTCAGGTTTGGATTTAAGCCTCGTTCTATGGCTTCAGGTTTGGATTTAAGCCTCGTTCTATGGCTTCAGGATTTGGTATTACCCACAGATTTAATTATGTTTTCTTTTTACTTGTAATTTTTAGGCAAATCGCACAAAGCATCTGTGAGGGACCCTGGACAGAAAAGACAGGCCATGACTTTGATGTAAATACTTGAAATTCTGTTGTTACCTTCTTCTGTTTCACTGACCATTACCAAAATTGCATGCAGTTTGTACTTGCATTCCCAGCACATTGACTGTCAGTCTGATATTCTTTATTCAGGGATTTACAAAACAAACTCACGGCTGCCACTGTGGAATCCTCATGCTTATGGTAAACTAACCAAACTTTCTATGCAAGCTTCATAATTCTAACTACAAAAGCACTTGGAGAGCATGCTGATGAGTGCATATGTCATATGGGAAACCATGTATAGAAAGCCATCTATCTAAAAGTCTGTAAAGTGTTTTGCACTTCTGATTAGATGCCAACTGCATTTCTCTGCTCTGTATTTATACATGTGTAATGAATAATAGTTGAATCTAATCAAATCTAATATTGTCAAATATATCCCTTGCTAACGTTTGCATGAATGTTGAACATGAAACGTTGAACATGAAATGAAAGCAAATTTATAGTATCTCCACTATCTGTGTCTCTGTCCTAGTTTGCACTCAGCATCTGCACTGGGACAACATTTCATTTCTCTGAGGTAAATTTAAATTGCTGGGCAACTAATATTTCGTAGCATTATGGTTAATCCTTGATACAAAGAAAAGCTTCGTATACATTAATTTTAATGTGCAGAGCATGAAGTGCAGCCACAGCCACATGACTCATTTGTCTTATCATTTGTCTGATATAGGATGACATCCCAAGAATCAGGAAATGGTGGTGCCTACAGCTGATGGAGAGGTTCTCCATAGAAGGGTATGCTCATTTCTAAACATTCCATTTTTGGGGGTAAATATTAATCCACTTTCTTGTTTTGCATTACATATGATGTCTTTCATTACTCTATAGACATGGACAGCGATTCGCCCACTGGACTGAGGAGGCGAAGGCCCTGCTGGCTGGACAACTGGAGCCACTCTACACTCCCCTGAAGTGTGTTCAAGACTCACCCTTGACGGTACAGGTAATACTCATTTTATTTCAGTTTATTTATGCAGCGCCATTACCAAATAGGTATATATACTCTGTCAAGCCCAGCAGACCCACGCAGTTCTTAACATACCACTGACCTGTGCGGATCTGCGCTGGTTGCATACTACTAGCAACAGGCCTAATACTCTAACCATTAATTATATGAACCATTTTTGTTCCCTTGTTAGGAACCGAACATCATGCGTGACCTGCGCACTGCTCTGCGCTGGCTGCATTCCAATCGCCAAAATATGGTTGCCAGTGTTAAGGAGCCCAGTGTACTGGGAATGGACGAGGAGGAGCAAGGCGAGGCGATAAAGGCGGCACTCGAAGACGACTTCCCTGGGGCAAAAGACCCCTTCCTGTTTATTTTCCAGCTGCGTCGTGACATGGACAGTTTTGGAGACGCCTGTGCGGGCCTGCAGATTTGCTGCATGTTTACGGAGTAGCAAATGTTTCACGTTCACGTTTGAAGCGAGACACACACACACACACACACACACACACACACACACACACACTTAGGCCACATATGACTGTTTGTGTCTGTTCTCTTTTATGCTCTCATTCAATAGATTATACATAGATTAACGTTTGCCTAACACCAACTAACACCAAAAAAAAAAAACCCAAAAAAACAAAAAACAAACAAAAAAAACATTTGTATGTTGTTTAATACTGTTGCATTGTTTTGCCTGTCCTTGACATATCCGTTTGTCTCTGTCCACTATTTGTCTAACAAATGCTTACTAACAATCGGGGAATGTTCTTTTCCCCAGTAACATTGTCTCTTGTCTTGTCCCGTCATACTAACATCCCACTCGTGGCCTGTACCTTGACGTGGTGAGTGGGCTTTCAACTAAACAGGTCTTGCTTTCTGTGCTGAATCATCTTTGTAATTTTGGTTTAACATGTACATCAGAAGACGGTACCATTGTTGGCTTCTGGTAAGTATGATGGGTGTTTTATTAGCCATTGAAAACGACAAACATGGTCAACACTACTTTCATGCAACATCCATTTACATTTCAATCAGTTACCACAGTAACCACCACAGTAAACATACTAACCAAATAGGAAATTTACTGGCGCCCCAAAGGGAAACTTGCTGTGTGTGCTTTAAAGGCCATCTCTCTGACATTGGTCATTCCTTTGCCAACTTTGCGGTGTGTTTCCCAAGCCCACTTCCAGCATTTTCTCAGCGAGAAAGGCACTGCATTCCAGTGTCTGTTCCTCACAGTGTGTGTGACAGAGAGGCACTGCATTCCAGTGTCCGTGTCTGTGAATCTGGTTACAATTTCCAGTTTGACAACGTCAATATAATCATTCAGTTCCAGAGCAGAGGAGCTTGGTCAATAGAGTCCATGTCCCTCGTTACCCAGGTTGCACCTAGAAAACAAAATAGAAACAAGTGCACATGAATAATAATTGTGATGACAAAAATGACACACACACACACACACAAACATAAAGTAACCACACACACATGCACTGTCTTGTGCCAATTTACTGTCCTGCAATGTAACCCTAAAACCTTCCTTAAACCGAGCCCCTGGAACAGGGTGCAACAAAACAATGGGCCACTGGCGTGGGGCAGTGGGTAAGTAAAGAGAAAAGTACATACAAAAACAGGTAGCCTACACATGAGAAACAGTTGTCCATCTGTGTAAATTATTGTGCATTAGTTGTTATATTGAAGTCCATTAGCTCTGATGTTTGTACTGGATCTTAAGTTGTCTTCCAGAGAGGCCACGCTCAACACCACCCACTGACCATCGACGGTGCTGCTGAAGTGGAGAGGGTGAGCAGCACCAAGTTCCTGGGCGTGCATATCAGTGAGGACCTCTCTTGGACCACCAACACTGCATCACTGGCCAAGAAAGCACAGCAACACCTCTACTTCCTGCGCAAACTCAAGCGGGCAAGTGCCACACCACCCATCATGACCACGTTCTACAAAGGAACCATAGAGAGCATCCTCTCCAGCTGCATCACTGTGTGGGGCGGGAGCTGCACTGATTACAGCATGAAAGCTCTACAACGCATCGTGAGAGCAGCTGAGAGGATAACTGGAACATCACTCCCCTCCCTGCAAGACATTTACACCACCCGTCTCACCCGGAAAGCACTCACAATTGTGAGTGATGCAAGCCACCCTGCAAACAACCTGTTCAACCTCCTGCCTTCTGGTAAGAGGTACAGAAGCCTCCGCTCCCGCACTACCAGACTCACCAACAGCTTCATCCACCAGGCTGTGAGACTGCTGAACTCTCTACCCTCCCCAGCCACTGCCAAGAGAGCCAAGAGAAAACTGCACATACAAAAGGACTCACTCTGGACTTTACCCATAGGAATGACACTGCACTATGCAACTGCACATATCTTCTGCCACAAACATATTAGTATTATTGCTCCTAAAATGAATTTATTACTGACTCTTGCACTACAACAACCTACCTCACAGCACACTACACTCTTGCACTACAACAACCTACCTCACAGCACACTACAACTCCTTATCTTTGCATTTTTAGTACTAGAAAAGTACAAGCCCTTTTTGCACTTTGTCTTGTTGTGCCTGTGCACTTTATTGTTGTACTGTCCTGTCTTGTTACTTGTCTGCATGGGACAGTGGGAAACGCAATTTCGATTCTTTGTATGTCTAGTACATGTGAAGAATTGACAAATAAAACCACTTGACTTGACTTGACTTAAATCAATACAACATTAATACAACCATTTGGGAGCAGTTCCAACCAGTACCGTGCAGACCAACTCATACCAGTAGATTTCTTGTATTTTACTCGACGTTCCCACAAGGGGTTTGGGTTGCAAATTAATTCACGGACCCCTGAGTTAATGTGACATGAAAAGCCGAGAAAATACAGTTTACAGTTAAATGTATCTTCACTTCTGTTAGCACTAGCATTTTTAGCTTCATATCGAGCCGTTATGCTTAATTACGCCGAATTAAATTATTTTTTTAGTAACATGGGTACAGAAGTGCCCATTCCCAAAAAAGATCATCAAAGATCTGTAAAAAAACATTCTTAGATCAACTGCATGATACTCATCGATTGCCAGAGCTTCAAGAGCTGGGAAGCTTCATTTCCGCCATAATTTACGTCTTGTGACGTCGAGTAGCTTGCACAACGCATGTGCGACTCACATCGGGTAGTGACAACTGGTAGATCAAAACTGTCGTAAAATATCGTAAATCCGCGCATGCGCATTGTACTTCCGCATATACTGCGCATGCGCGACTCGCATCTGGCAGCGACTCACATCGGGTAGCGACAAAGGCATTTTCTCGTTCACAAACCGTAAACCATTTCGTCAACAAAAAGCACATGTGCACATGTGCGCATGCGCGACTCACATCGGGTAGTGACAACGGTTGCGGATGCTTCAATTTTATAGAACGGAACTGAATGGGCCCGCTTTGTCCATCTTATATAGAGTGCGAAAGTGACTTCCGGTTTACTTCCGCTACATGGGTCCTCGGAAGTCCCAAAAAATGAATGGGTTTCAATGAGCCCGAAATAGCTGTCTTCTGGTCCCAGTCGTTGTTTATCCCTGATATGAAATATGTTGTTTGCAGATAAAAATGGTGTTTTTTCATGCTAACTGTTTTACCATTTGTTGTTATGTTGTTCAGATTAAAGCTGTAAGACAAGCAAAAGTGAAAAGGACTACGTCGCGTTGTTGACGTCACACCACTCGTCTACCCAGTGCCCGTTAACATTCACAATGCCGCTGTGTTTTGTGCCTAAGTGTGCTCATTCCAGCAGGAATGGCTGTTCCTTCTACCGTTTCCCTGCGGATATAAGGACCAAGACTCGCTGGCTGGAACTGATCAGGTAAGATATGTTTTGAGGTAATTTATGAAATATAGCAGCTATTCAGCTATCGGTTAACAGTGGGCGTGTATGCTAAGCTAAGACTAGCCGTGTTCGGATGAGGGTAAATGTCTACAGACGGATGTAGCCGCATGTAGTCAGCGATGCATTATGGGCTGAAAATGTTGCATTATGGTTAGACTTTGTGTCAGAGTTGCCAGAAAGGCGTGGCGCTGTCACAAAAACGTCACAAGGTCAGATGACCTAAAAACCCATGTGATGTAGCCGCTTGTAGCCGCATGTAGACAAATCGTGCAAGCGCTTGCAGTTGCTTTTCCGCGGCTACAATCGTCTAACTAATGCCTCCGTGGTGACGCAACTTTGCCCTGGTTGGTTTAAAGTTCATTGACGTCTGGACACGGATGTTGTGTAGTGCTCTGTCACGGAACTTCTCATCTTATATGTACGTTATTTTAGTCCAGTTTGAAGACATATCTTTTCTCTCTCTTTTTAGCTTGTTCTGGGGCATGTATCTGATGCTATCAAGCTCAATCTTTTATTTATTTATGTATTTTTTTAATCTCGTTTTTATTGTATTGCTTTGTGTCAGTAGGCTATACCTATTGATGATCTTTGGGTTATGGTTTTGCCGTGTTATTTTTCATCCTTGTGTTGTGCAGCACTTTGGGACATCTCTGTTGTTTTGTTTAAATGTGCTATTAAAAAAACGACTCGACTTGACTTGAAGTCTCAATGCACCATACTACAACCGCCCGCCCCCTCCTTGTCCCTCACACACAACACATGACCTCTCCGCCATCTACTACGAAGATCGGGTGGTGTAAACGAAAGACTTGTGTCCGACTTGACCGGCGCCTTTTAAACACCCGCCCATGCTGCGAGGCGAAGTTCTTGCTGACGTATGTAGCCGAAGTTAGACAAAGGTAGACAGACCGATTTGTTACTCGAACGGGCCTATTAACTTCAGCCTTCATTCAAACGATTTCAGCCACCCACAACCTTACGTGGTGTAGTCAGTGGTGACGTAATTCATTCGCGTCGAGCTGTAGTCCTAAAATCGGCCTACCACAAAACATACCACAATAAAATGTATTCGCGGTGAATCATGGTTTTTCTTGTATGAAAAAATATATTTAAAACTAACAAAAAACATATGTTACATTCATGGACGAATTCATGCGGGACCAAAAAATAGCGACTTTGCCGTCATTGAAACCCGAGGACCCATGGAGTCTGGTGGAAGTGACGTCACTTTCGCACTCTATACAGTCGATGTGCCGATTGTTCAAGAACCGGTTTGTGTTTCCACCGGCTGAGCCAGAGAAGTGCTGCGTCACAACGTCACAGCACGCGGTGTCCTAGCAACCCATATGACTCCGATAACAATAACAACAATGGAGGACTTCCGGAATGTGTTTACTTTGTTGCTATTACTTTTGCAAACATTTTTGTCAATCCAAAGACGCAGATATACGGCTCTTCGTCACGGTCATCAGCAAAGGCTGTGTTTCCGGAGAAAGGTGAGTGTTTTCTTTTTCTTTTAAAAAAAAAAAACTTGCCTAGGCCTAGATAGTACCCAGACGTAAAGGCATTCACCCCCTATTCCGACATGCCATTAGTCAGACATCCCACTATTCAGACATCCCACTACTCAGACATCCCGCTATTCAGACACTTTTTAGTACCGCTATTCCGACAGTTTTTTTTTTTCACAGTTAATGATTGACAGCTGCTCTCACGAAGCGGGGCTGCTTGATTAATTGGGTTCAGCTGGTTCAGAAAGTAGGCCTACTTAAATCCTACATTGAGTTTTGTTTAATAAGCACACTATTTATCAATATATATGCATATATTATTTTTAAACATGGCAGCGAAAAAGAAAGTCCTATGACATAACGAGCATCAACTCACTCACAAATGGTCACCTCCCGATGTGCCTTCTTTGTGAACGTGTTTTCGAATGAGGCAATAGCCGTGTTTGGATAAGGGTAGACGTCTACAGACGGCTGTAGCCAGCGATGCATTGTGGGCTGAAAATGTTGCATTATGGTTAGACTTTGTGTCAGAGTTGCCAGAAAGGCGTGGCGCTGTCACAAAAACGTCACAAGGTCAGATGACCTAAAAACCCATGTGATGTAGCCGCTTGTAGCCGTCTGTAGACAAAACGTGCAGCCGCTTGCAGTTGCTTTTTCCGCGGCTACAATCGTCTAACTAACGCCTCTGTGGTGACGCAACTTTGCCCTGGTTGGTTTAAAGTTCATTGACGTCTGGACACGGATGTTGTGTAGCGCTCTGTCACGGAACTTCTCATCTTATATGTACGTTATTTTAGTCCAGTTTGAAGACATATCTTTTCTCTCTCTTTTTAGCTTGTTCTGGGGCGTGTATCTGATGCTATCAAGCTCAATCTTTTATTTATTTATGTATTTTTTGAATCTCGTTTTTATTGTATTGCTTTGTGTCAGTAGGCTATACCTATTGATGATCTTTGGGTTATGGTTTTGCCGTGTTATTTTTCATCCTTGTGTTGTGCAGCACTTTGGGACATCTCTGTTGTTTTGTTTAAATGTGCTAGTAAAAAACGACTCGACTTGACTTGAAGTCTCAATGCACCCTACTACAACCGCCCGCCCCTCCTTGTCCCTCACACACAACACATGACCTCTCCGCCATCTACTACGAAGATCAGGTGGTGTAAACAAAAGACTTGTGTCCGACTTGACCGCCGCCTTTTAAACACCTGCCCATGCTGCGAGGCGGAGTTCTTGCTGACGCATGTAGCCGAAGTTAGACAGACGTAGACAGACCGGTGTGCTACTCGAACGGGCCTAGTGAAACACGAAATGAGCACCTGACCAAGATACACACTGCAAGGCATCAGAAGATAGCCCACGTTTTTTCCCCTAAGCCCTAAAGGAGCATTAGCCTATTCAAAGCGCAACATTGTTACCTTGTTTTGTCGGAAGGGAAGTCAAACACAGAGCGAGTTGGTGTTATCACGCATTTCTCTTTTAATTGCGAAATCGGGATCACCGTTAATTTTTGGAGAAAGACTTGTTCTTCCTGTCAATAAGGAGGTCCAGTGCTGCAGAGCAAGATCCAGCATCGGTGTTGAGGGCCATGCCACTCAGCAATGTGGCACGGAGGATCAACGAGATGGCATCGGATACTGAGGAACAGTTGTGTAAATGTCTGCGTCAGTATCCATTCAGCATACAGCTAGATGAAACGACTACTGCAGACAACAACGCTATGCTGATGTGACAGACATAGGCCCTACGAGGGGAAACGATTCTTTAATTTGAGTTTTATTGCGCGTACAGTGCATAACTCCTTGTTAATTGAGCGCACCTATCCCGTTTACTCCTGCTGCTGTACGTGTCTGTCGCTGCTGCTTATCTCTACGTTGTATTGATATTAAAAAAAAAGAAAAGAGGCAAAAAATCCCTTGCCTGCTGTAACACGGACCAGTTTTCCTTTCCCTAACTTAAATCCGAAAAACTAGTTAACAGGGACTTTGACTACAGTCGGTTTTGTCTCCAGGGTAGGCCTTGGTTTTCAGCGTCACAATAAAACTATTCATGTCGGAAAAGCGGAATGTTTCAAAAATAGCAACATGCCCCTACTCCGACAATGGAAAAAAAATTGTCGGAATGATATGTTTTAAAAAAAAATGATAATGTCGCTACTCCGACAATTGGACGCTAATGTCTGACTAATGACATGTCTGAATAGCGACATGTAACCGATGTAAATTAGCCATAGGCTAACAGTCGTACTATGCATCAAATGGTAACATTAATGTCTGAAACTATGCATGGTCGCCGATAAATACTCATGCGGTTGTAGATTGAGATTCGTAGGTCGAATTGTTCTAGCCACTTTTATCCGCTTGGGGGCACTATTGCCTTTGATGGTAGTCTACAACGTACGTAAAATACACCAAGGCTGAGCTGATACATTGTGTACACACATAAATAAACAAAGGACAGGTATGTACAATAAAACTACCATAAAAAAGATAATATAAATTACTAATTACAAGAATGAACATAAACTGTACAATAACTGATATGAGCTACTGACTATAAGACGTTGCTGTGCCCAAGGCTTGTGCATAACCTGGAGGTAAACAGGCACATATCAGAAGCAGCATGAGAATAAAGTGGCTAGAGTGACTGGCAGTATGAATAGATGTATCAAGGTATTTACAGACACCCAATTTCAGTATGTAGGCAGCTTAAACAGATGGACTGTCTGGATATGATATGATATGATATGATATATAAACAAAACCAAGTAACCACAACTTTATCTTTGCAGGTTGTCTTACGGCTGAAGGCAAGAAGATCCCATACTGTTTGGGCATATCCTCGGTCTCAAAATTGGTGGGACACAATTGTGCCGGATTTCACGGAAACACAATTTATACAAAACTTTAGAGTTTCACGGGAATCATTTGATTACATCAGTAATGAAGTGAAAGGTGTCATGGTCAAAATAAATACAAACTATCGAGTGTCTGTCCCCCTTAAAAAACGTGTTGCGATTGCGCTATGGAAGCTGGCCACAGGGTGTGAATACAGAACCATCAGTCATCTTTTTGGGGTTGGTTTGAGCACCGTGTTCAACTGTGTGCAAGATTTTTGCAATGCCGTTATCAGTGTCCTCCTGCAGAAGCACATAGCCACCCCAGACTCTGCAAAGCTAAAAGATATGGCCACTTACTCCCTGAAGCGTTGGAAGGTGCCACAGTGTGTCGGCGCAATAGATGGAAGCCACATCCCCATCATTGCACCTGAGGAGTACCCTTGAGACTTCTTCAATAGGAAAGGGTGGCACTCAATTGTGCTTCAGGCCGTTGTTGATGGGAAAGGCATGTTCTGGGATATTTGTGTGGGCTACGCTGGCAGTGTACATGATGCAAGGGTGCTGAGACAGTCATATTTGTGGGAGTTGCTGAGTGATGGGGAATTGCTTGGACAAAACAAGATGAATATCTCCGGTGTCAACGTTGGACATTACCTGATCGGTGACCCTGCATACCCGATACAGAGCTGGCTCATGAAGCCCTTTTCTGATACAGGAAGGCTGACTCCTGTACAGTGCACCTACAATTACAGGCTGAGCAGTGCACGATCAGAACAGCCCTAATGAATTATTTCAGTGAAAGAGAGGAGTAAATACTGTTGATAATATTAATACAATTATTTAATGTTTTTAAATATCAAATAAATACAGACATACATAAACACTTAAATACTTGTATGTATATTTCTTACACATTTGTATACATATTGTTACATACCAGTGGCGACTGGTGGTCATAAAAATAGGGGAGGACAGGGGGTGAAGTGGTCAGGTGGGTGAATAAGCGGGTAAATGGGAGTAAATTGGTGGATACAAAGAAACAAAGAATTACAAGACCAGGAAGGTGTGCTGGGGGTTGTGTTGTTTGTAAAGCCAAGCTCTGTAAAAGGACCTGAGGTGTATGTTACAGCATTACATAAAATTAATTTGGATTTTAAAGACACACCAGCATGGGAAATACCATACAGTGCAATAAGTATAGTTTGTTTGTGGTAATGTCAGTTGTCTTTTGTGCTTTACAGAGCAGTATTGTAAGTGGCAGAATGATAGAAAGATGACAGTAAGTGCTAGATTTGACAAACTGGTGAATTTAGTGGTTGAATGCTGTGCCAAATTTAAGGTGCTGTATTTAAATAAAACATTGGAATTTATTTGAAAAAGAAGTTAAGTCTCCTGGATGTATGGGTGGCAAGTTTATCAATGACTTGCTCATACCACTGGGGATCTTGTTGGAGAGATTTAAGAATGCCCCTTTCAATTGAAATGATTGCTAAATTTTTCAATCTCTCCTGGCCCATTGTGTTTCTGGTGAAACTTTTTTATGCGCTTCAGACATGAGAAGCATGAGAAGTCTTGGTGCTGAGGTGGCACCAATAGTGGCCTAAAGTTTTATATACGCCGCTTACACTTAATTGAAAAATGAATTGTGCCCTGATTGTCAACGAACCTAATAATTATTGAGAGCTGGGAATGACAGCTTACATCTGTGGTCTCATCTATTTGCCAGAAAAAGAACGGAGCCATGTCTAATTCCTTAGCAACTTCGTGGTTGATGGAGGTGGCTATAGACCATTTCTATGTTTGTAAACACTTGTGACGTATTTTGTGGGCGATGCTTAACTGGTGGCAGAAAGTGACAGTTGTGTCCATTGACTGTGTAGTGTCAACTGTATCGGTGGCGAGATCAACCTAAATATATATTTATATGTCAGTGGCGGATGCTGGTATTCCAAATAGGGGAAGCTCACTGCCAACTTAGTCATAAAATATGTCCATTTACTTATACGTTAATTCTACCCTCAAATCGACAATACTGATATTGTCTGCTTTAGTGCTCTGCTAGCGGGCTGGTGCAGGTGCGCTAGCGGGCTAGTTCAGGAGAGCTAGTGGGCTAGTTAAGTAACACTAGCGCCAACCTACCTAACAGTATGATTCTAACGAAACGAAATTAAAAACGAACAAGAAAATTGTAATAAACCAAAACGGAAATTAGTGCGAGTGTGATTTACATACAGTGTAAGAAATGACTATGAGGAAATGCGTTGTTTGTTCTCACTGTTTTCGCTACTCTTTCCTATCTCTCTGTTGACCTCAGTTAGTTTCAGGCCTATGGTTTCAGGTTAGTTTGCTGTTTACGTCCGGTATTTTTCTGCCACCAGGCACTCTGACTACGTAACTGTAACGTCGAGTCCGAAGTGGTCTATTGCACAGATCAAGTCATTCTGAATGTCACTACACTGTTCAGACTGTTGTCTGAATTTGGCCCTTCATCCCGTCCCCTAAAAGCCAGCTCCTACATGCCCAAATACGCCATAGCATTAATCAAACGCTTCGGTGTAACCCTATTACGACGCACGTTAGCATTGTGCTGTGCCACTTGCAACCGGGCACCCTCGTCCACAAGTTGGTCAACTAGCAGCTACCTAGCAATTTTAGCCGAATAGCTGCGCCATCGTGGTAGTTGCACTTGTCGTGAAGCTTAATGGCCCTCTCCAGATTTTTAAGATCACTAAATCCCTGCACAGACCCTGTTTGAGATTTCCCTACCAACAGTCAAGACCAGCAATATAAACGATTGGTCGTAACACTAGCAGTTAGCCATGGGTATCTAGCATGTGGTGTTAAACACACTGACCTTACCATTCAGTTTTTCAATGTCAATTTTTGGAACTGGTCTCCTCTCTGTTTTGCACTCCAATGTGTGAAATAGCGTATTTAACATCATGAATACAACGTCTCGTTTTCCATCCTTTATTGACACACCAAAGCAAAATCCTATAAAAGGGCAAACTGCACGAATGACAGGTCTATCGACAATGACAGTAGTACCAGACTTTGCTTGAACCTGTCAAACCAGCCCTTCATTTTGATTGGCCCAATTGACGAATGCAGCTCCACTGATTGGCTGATTGATTACAGGCAAGGATTTTTAACGGACCCGCCCAAAGGGAGGACGTTCCTCCCTTTTGGCCATTGACTCCATGTTAAAAGAGGAGCCCGCGAATCGCCCGGGTTTGCAGCGTTTATAATGGATGTCAATGCGGGTCCGTTAAAAATTCTCGCCTGTCAATCAATCAGAAGTATTCCAGCTGTTTTCAGACGTTTTTGCATGTTTATCTATGAAATATATGTGATTTTTATGAATGTCTCCTGGAAGTTCTTTCTTTAAAAATTTAAGGGAGGATCTTCCTCCCTTTCCTCAATGGAGGAGTCGCCTCTGTTACATACATATTCTTACATATTGTTAATTTGTAAATATGAATGAATGTTTACAGTTGATTTTTGTTTGCTTGCGACTCCATCACAGCTACTATGCGCCCCATAAGGCCGAGGAAAGCGGCTGAATCGACCTCCATCTGTTTCATCGCCTCTTTGTGAAAGTTCAAAAATTTGTTGTCTGACTTTTCCATGTACTCCAACAACTCATCGTCACGGTTTCGTTTTCCTGTATACAAAACAAACAACAAACATCAGTGGCTTACTGATGATACAGTGGGTTTGTGGGCTGAATGTTGTCTGTATTCTACATTGCAGTATTGAGTTGGGGGAATTGGGTTAAAGGGGCTGGGAGAGATGGCAGCAGTGTGTGTGTGTGTGTGTGGTGGCATGGGCAGGATAGGCCCTAAATGGAGTGGAGAAGTTTGTGTGATAACTGTCATACTAGCTTTAGGTATTACTATAGCTATGTGACGTGGGCTGCTCTTATCCTTAACATGAATACAATAGTTCAAATCTTACTTCGTTTTGCTTGAGGATGGGCGACTCCAACGGTCTTTGCAGGTGAGTCATCATCTCCTGGCGTTGTCTCTTCGTCCACCGCTTTCTCCTCCGTGGTCACATTCAACTCTAAACAGTCAAAGCAAAGGGCAATATTTTAAAATGCAGACTAGTCAAGCCACACTTAACTGCAACATCGGACATTGTGGTGTACACTGGCTACCGGTATACTGTATATTGTCATGGGTTGAATGTCTTGAAATCATTCACCTTTCGTCACATAGCCAAGGCTACGAAAACCGTTTGAAGTGATATTTATGTTAGCCAACGGTAACGTTAGCACTGCTAACATAAACAACTAAACAGGTGCATACGCTGCCGACTGTAACGTTATACTTTACACTGGCTATGACAAACAGTAATTAAGATATACATATAAGTCCCGACAACAAATTAAACATTTGGAAAAGAATTACCTGAAGCACGGGAACTTTGTGGTTCGGAGTAGTCATCATCCACCATCGCTCCCAATATTGCAGTGGCTGAGTTTAGCGCCCCCGTAGTTTTACAGGCTGGTCTGTCACCAAGTACCAAATCAAGTGTGTCGAAATGAGGATTATTTTTTTGGGTCGTCCGTTGCCACTTCTTCCAAGTTCCTTCTTATGGTTTATATTCTTTTTTAATTTTTTAAATCTTGTTGATAATTTGCTCGACATTTCGGTCGAAGCCTGCAATTGCCATCTCCCGTTTTAACTGCTCAAATATGGGTTTGGTCCGTACCGCTCCCTCCAGTTTGTTCTGTACTTCTACAGAAGACCATAAGTTTAAAAGACATGTTGTCTCTTCCGCTGACCACTGCTGTTTAACTTTCATGTCCATGTCTACTTTTACTTATACTTTTTTTTACTTTTATGTTACACTCGACTCGACTACCGTAGCTCTGGCTATCACCACGTCACATTAACCCCGCCCCTAACACTCAACGTCACTGGTTCTTGTTTCTGGACCAGCTTGTAGTCGGTGCTGAGTTGGAACCGTTTTTTCAGGGCCGGAGCCGGGCTTATTTGTATGGAAACACAAAGAACTGGTTCGAGAATTGGCACTGGCTCCGAACCAGCACTGGAACCGGCTTGGTGGAAAAGGGGTAAGATACCTCTTTTCCACCGCAACGAACCAGGTGCTGGTTCTGGGCTGGTGCTTGTGCCAGTTCGGTGCCGGTGCTAATTCTCCTCTTATCAAAGAACCGATTCATTTCCCACCGGCGAGTGCCGAATGAGTGCTACGCGCTGCACGCGCTACCGTTGTCATAGCAACATCAGCTGTCACTCTGGCTGACAATCACAACCATTGTTAATACCGTAGCCTGTCAAGACGGATTAAGATTAATGATCACAACTGAAATAATGGACGTAAATCAAGGATTACTGTTGTTATTAATCCTACAAACCTTTTTATCCATCCGAGGACGCAGACAAACAGCGCTCCGGCATTGTCAAAGGCAAAGACTGCGTTCCCGCAGAAAGGTCGGCATCATTCGCGTTTTTAACTTAACCGTAATCCCTAATGTTAGGCTAGCCTACGTATCATTAGGCCTATATTCATTATATAGTAGTACCAGTGTATAGTTCAGAATAAAAACAAAAATGCCCACTACTTTGTTATTGATATGCCTATGATGGGGAACTGCTTATTCAGGCTATTCATGGGGTGGTGTAGCCTAGTAATTATGGCACTTAAAAAATCCCGGATGTGTCCATGATGCCAGGGTGCTCAGGCAATCCCACTTATTTCATAGGCGCCGGAACCGCTGGTGCGGTGGTGCAACCGCATCCCCACTTTTTGGCTGACTGACTACCTTAATTTTCCCTCATTGTCCACACGATAAACAGCAAACCAAACAGCGACGCCACTAGGCAGCAATAGTTAAAATATGAGGAGGCGAATCAAACGTGGCTGCGTAGTTGTTGGGAGGGGTATTATGACAGAGAGCGAGCAGCTGTCCACATTATCAATAGATCTACGTTTAACGTGATACCGATACGTTGAACGTCAGTTCTAGTCGGCCAATCAGGCGGCTTTACTCAAGATGCTCTAGTTTTCACCGTCTCTGTCTTTCTCTAGTAGTAACTCCAGTGCCCTTGCTCTTTCTTCGAGCAAACTATAGTTCGCAATCTGCCGACTGCCACCATTGTGCTGGCTTGTGAAATGCATTTACCTTTGGGACCAGTCCGTCTATCATGGAAATCAGGACGTAAATCCGATGTATGGCTGATTCATGGTATAATCCTTGACCTTGCGAACTACCACCTCGGCTCATAACGATTTATCAAGTTGTATAGGATGAGCCCCCCAACGCAGTTTAAGGTAGCAGCTAGCTTAATCTGCGTCGGGGGGCTTAATTGCTAGCTCATCATGCAGTAAAAAAAATCAACAAAGCAGGCTTCACTACTTATTAGGCTACAACAGATATCACCCCCGATCATCCCCGTGCAAAGCAGTTCATTTTGCAATCGCATGTAGGCTATATAAAGTTATGAACATTTTTGCACTGGCCATTTCCTATTTCATTACGTGACTCGAAGGCGTAGCCTACAGAGTAAACATATTTGAATCATTGACATTACTGCTGTTCTACGTTTATTGGCGTTAAACTCATTGTATTAGAGCTAAAAGCAAAATCGCCATTGGCTGTATGACTGTCCAGGCTATAGCTACCTATCAAATAGATATTTGGCGATTGTCAATGAATATTCGGAGATTTTCAAAGTGTCTTTCTTCAAGGAGGACGGAGTAAGGTATGAAATACGTTTCTTATATGCTCGCCGAAGCACTCTCAAAATATGCATTGTTTTGTTTTGTGTCATTGAAGTCATTGTCTACTGTCTAGCAGGTAACTAGCCGCAACTTCATAGCAGCATCTGTGCTGCTATCGTTACTGACTGCAGATAACACCACCTTTTAAAAAGGCACATTTTTATTCTTGGCTGTCAGTGTGGTTCAGCTGTCATCATGTGTATGTGATGTGTGTAGATTGGCTTGTGTTTGTATCTGCACAGCCGTTTGACAGGGCAGACGAGGTGAGCACAGTGTTGGCAAGCAACTTTGTAGTGAACATATAACTTTCGTAGACAAAAGTGTCAAAAGTAGCAAAGTACATTAGAAGCTACTTCACCTATATTTTCAAATAAAACCATAGCATGCTACCGTTTTCTACGCCAACACGAAATTGTATCACGGTGCCGTGCAGAACCTAAAAGCTGGTCAGTGCCTGACTTAGCGGCACTGATTGATCTCTGCAAGCGCAACTCTCTAGAAGTTCGGTATGGAGACAGCTGACCCGTGGAAATACGTCAAGATCTTATTGGTCTATAAAATAACATGTAACAACAGCATTGTTAAATGAATTCCATATGTAGGCCTACTATTCACCAAGACGGGTTCCTGTTATTGCTGCGGTCCAATTTGTTTTTTAACTGGGGTAATCGCAGATTTGCATTCATTCCGGCGCCTCTGACTTATTTGAAACAATAGCTGAAACTAATTTACTTGGTCAGCATAAAGTAGCCATTGCAGGTGTCAGTGTAGGACATTACATAATTGGTGACCCTGCATACCCAATACAACCCTGGCTCATGAAACCCTACTCAGACACAGGAAGGCTTACCCCCGAGCAACACACGTTCAACTACAGACTCAGCAGTGCCCGGTCTGTTGTGGAGACGGCATTCGGAAGGTTAAAGGGGCGGTGGAGATGCCTCCTCAAGAGGAATGACTGCAAGCTGGAGCTGTGTAAGAAAATGACCTTGACGTGTTGTGTGTTGCACGATATATGTGAAGAGTTTGGAGACCGCTTTACTGAGGGAGACAATATGGACAGGATCAGCCCGCAGTTGGATCAGCCCACAGTTCAGGCATTACCTGACAATGGGGAGCCAGAAGGGGCAGACATCAGAAGAGCCCTCAAGGACTTTTTCAAAAGAATAGAAGAATAAATTTACAGTTATTGCAGAGATGGTATAATCAACCGCAGTTTTGCATTAACATGTTCCTGTATAATTACATTCACTTTTCAGTTAATAAAACAAGAATTAAAGACACACATTGGATTTGTAATAATTATTAAGGCAATTTTAATGGTTAATGAATGAATGAAGAAATATATACATAAATGTAAATACAAAGCTATAAATATGTTGGATGCATGTACACTGTATAAATAAATAAATAAATAAATAAATAAGGACATAAATCAATAAGTAACTGTGATCTTAATTTGCCTGGTTCTCCATCACAGCTACTATGCGGCCCATTAGCCCCAAGAATGATGCGGAGTCCTCCTCCATCTTCTTTGTTGCCTCCTTGCTGAACTGCAGAAACTCCGACTGTCCGACTTCTCCAAATATGTCAGCAGAGCCTCATTTCCACTGATTTTTTTCGCTGAGTACAAACAAAAAAAACAGAGCAGATGTATTCTTTAATAGGATGCTGTAATTATTACAGTGTAATAGAACATCTTTCATGTCCTTCAAATGAACACATGCAAAAGAAATCTTGTGTTACAACAAATGACCACACAGCATCAAACTAATATATATTACATAAACTATATAATAGACATTCAGTAAAGAGAAGTTAGAGAGTAGAGTAGAGTTGAGTATAACTTTAATGATCTCAGAGGGAAATTAAGGTGTTCCAAGTAGCTTTGACAAACACACATAATAGGCCTATATGCCACAAAGGCACCAAGACATTAATACACAGAGCATAACATAGGTTAAAATAACATAGTTCAGAACAAAAAGTATTGAGCATTGGGCCTGTGCTATGGGTCTGATAAATAAGGCATAAATTACACTATTCAACTAAAAGAAATAGGCCTATCAACAATCATCCTGGCAATGTGTAGAAGACGTTAAGCCAAAACTTAAGTAAAGTAAAATGTACAAGTTAGCTGAAACAAGTGTCGCGCGTCCAGCAATAATGGATATTAATATTACATCATACTATTCATAAGAGATTTTACCTCGTTTTGGTGGCGGGGGGGCATTGGAGCTTGAGGCTGAAGGTGGCGACTCCATCTCGCCTTCCTCTTCCTCCACTTCTTCCTCTGTGACCGTTGCATTAGGCTCTTAAAAGTCAAAGTAAAAGACAGGATATTAAAATGCTGCAATGCGACACAAGTGGGTAGCCATGGAATTAGGCACATATGAGCTAGCTGCCAAATAATCTTGAAAACATTAACGTTTGGTCATGCATGTCATGGTTACCAGGTTACGTTAAGTTGAGCAGCTAAGATGACGTTAGCATTATTTGCTAACGTAAACAAACGGCATAGCTTAGTACTAAACACACACATACACCTAATCAAGAAACACGTGAATATAGGCAGCTAGTTGAAAATATATAAATACTTACCAATAGCACAGGGACTGTGTTGGTCTTCCTGTGCAGTGTCGTCCTCCACCATGGCCTCCAGCATCGCTGTGGCCGAATTATATGCTCCAGCCATTTGACAGCCAGGTCTGTCACCGAGTACCGACTGCAGTATTTCGTAATGTGGATTGTACATGGGTTTGCCCTTCCCACTCCGGTCTACTTCTTTGCGTTTATGGTCTCTGTACTCTTTTTTCATTTTTTTCAGTTTGTTAATAATTTGGTCTGCGCTGCGAGTGTAACCAGCCGCAGCCAATTCCTCCTGAAGCTGGTCATAAATTTTTTTTGTCCTCACCGCCCCCTCTAACTTATTTTGAACCTCGGAGGAGGACCACAGCGCCAGCAAACAAGAAATTTCCTCAGTTGACCACTGCGACTTCTTCACATCCATAGTCTACTCATTGTTGGGATTGTTTTTCTTCAGTCAGTCAGAAGCTCGGGCTAGATGTGATTTAAAAATGGCGCACAATAAATTTGATGTTCGCTGCATCATGATAACCCCGCCCCTAACATGACACGTCACCGGTTCTTGTTTCTGGACCAGCCTTCAACTGGTGCTACGCTGGAACCGTTTTTTTAGAGAAGCCTCTCGCTGCGGCTTGCGGGACGGCGGGGCTTGACGTCAAGCCTCGCCCACATCAAGTAGTGCATTCTGGGAGGAAGAAAAAGAATAAAAAGCCCGCGAACGGCAGTAAGTAGGCTCGCCAACAGCAACAATACTCGGTGGTTGACAACGTGCTTTACTGTATTACTGTTTCTAAGTGTTTGGAGAAATCGTTGACTGTGGATTTGCCTTACTCCGAATGGTTAGAAGACTTGATGGCGGTAAGTTTCATGCACTGATATGTTGCTAATCGATATGTTCGTATCTAGCAGCACAAGTGTGTGAGCCAGCCTTCCTGAGTTTGCTGTTAGAACGGCAGGCGGCTTTATGTGTGGCCCTGGAGGAAGAGGAGGACGACAAAGAAGCAAGGGACCTCTTTGCCTTTGTCTTCGAATCAAAGGAAGACATGGAGGCCTTCCTGCGGGAGTGCCATGATAAGCAGGGCCTTGCCGTGCAAGCTGTCCACCATTGTCAATAAATTGGTTAACCTTTTGCTGAGTTTGTGTCTTTATATTTATACCGGGTGTAGCCTATTCTCGCTGGATTTTCTTATTATTATTATTTTTTCCTTTAATCGATTGGACTGGGGTAGAACTTGATATTTTACTTTGTTTAAAAAAAAACTTTTAAAGCCCCATAGTGTATATTAAACAATCAATGCATTTCAATATAATGCAAGTACTACAAAGAACTATGCATTGTTCATAGCATGGAAGAAGGTGGGACATGTTTCAGTGCATATTAAATCACATGTGCAGACTGTAGGCTTCGAGAAAATATATAGATTAAGCTATTTTTATGTTAAAATCAATTTTAACATCAAATTCCAGCAATAATCTCTTTTCAGTACACAGTGCACCGTACTAATTATTGGCCTTCGGCATGTACGTCATCGAGACCACGTGATATATCGTGGTGTATGGCGGAAGTCCATTCAGATTACATTACGTGGAGAAAAACGTCTCCTGTACCCTTGTATTTTCATTTATTGAAGTAATTCGAATCTGGTTGTAACACAAAGCCATTGTTGATGTTTTTAAGGTAACTTTGTCACACTCAAAAGACGAGAGATT
Source organism: Setipinna tenuifilis (assembly GCA_030347295.1). NCBI lineage: Eukaryota > Metazoa > Chordata > Actinopteri > Clupeiformes > Engraulidae > Setipinna > Setipinna tenuifilis. The sequence continues at coordinate 29,102,791 of CM059284.1, forward strand.
CCTAAATAACGACATAAACTGACAACGAGGGCATTTGAGTCCATAGCAACCAGGGTTGCTATGTGAAAGTACGGGTGTGTGCTTGTGAAAACTGTCGTTAAAACGTTACTAAACTTAAAAGAAATTAATTGGGGAATACTTATCTAAACCCTCGAGATGTTAGTTCATTCAAAACACTGAAGCAACAGCCTTAACTGGGCATAACCAGGCTTAAATCTCACTGATATCAGGCAACCGCTTGACTCGTCTCATTGAAACTCATTCATTTGATTCTGGCGTTTGGTACACAGCCCAGCACGAACGAAAAATGACGTCACAATCCCAGAATGCACTACTTGACGTCAAGCCCCGCCTTCCCGCGGGCCGCAGCGAGCTGTACTTGGTTTTTTAGGGCCAGGGCTAAGATCATTTGTGTGGAAAAACAAAGAACTGGTGCTAGATCAGGCACTGGCACCGAACCAGCACGGGAACTGCTGCCTCGGTGGAAAAGGGGTAAGAGAAGTGAAATAAATTCCACCTTTGGTGGGTTGCTAGGTTACGGGGACGCAGTGCGCACGCCGCCTCTCCGTCTCCGTGTTTTTATTTGAGTTTTTTAATATTTTTATAGTTTATTGTTTATATATTTACAATCTCTACAGTTTATAACTAGTGTATACATTTCGTGTTTATTTTTCTATTTTTGTTTTTGTTGGTATTGCTTTTATTTTGTTTCATTTTGTCGTGCACTACCTGCCTGGGAACCTCTGCCCGGCTTTGCGATAATGTCTGCATGCAGTTGATTATTAGATTTATGGGAGGAATTAAGTACTCGAACGGCCAACTTCGGCAGCTCTCATTGACCATAGTCCCAATCCATACGGATACACTACAACTTTACCGTGATGCTGGAATACTGAAAAGGAAGCGCTATGTGCACCGTGGGACACGCTCTAAACAGAAACAGAAAGCGCAGAAAGTGCCCCAGAGAAACCCATGCCTGACACCTCTTGCAGAGTCCCTGCCGGAGACCAAGGTCACGGAGGCTACGAGGACCGGGGCCGTGACTGCCGAGGGAGCTGTTACCTGTTGCTGTGCTGCCTCTCCTGGCCTGCATGATCGTCAGCGGAGTGCCGCGAGTGTCGCCGAGACTGCGAGCGCCGGGGCTGCAACTGCCGTCAGAGCAAATGCCATCCATGATCCTGCAGCACCTACGGCGAACATCGGCTCCGCCTGCACGACGATATTCCTGTGCAGATGAGTACTAGGCCTAATAGACGATTTTGTTTACATCCTGTCAGAGGAGTGAATACGTGTAATCTTGTAGCTGTTCCCTTACAAGATCAGCCGGTACAGAAACAACACTTTTAATGTGAAAATTGCCCTCCAGAATATCAGATCCCTTGCGAACAAGTCTTTTTCCATCAATGATTTTATTTGCGGTCATAACCTAGATATGTTGCTACTCACTGAAACCTGGCTTGATCAGCCTAGTAGCACTGTTACTCTGATTGAAGCAACGCCTCCACAGTATGATTTTATGAGTGTTGCCAGGCCTAATAAGCGTGGAGGTGGTATAGCCATTATTTTCAAGGCACTATTTAAGTGTCAGCAGACAGTACTGGGTAACTTTTCAACATTTGAATGCTTAAGTACAATTCTTAAATGTTCTACTGATTTATTACTGCTGACTGTTTATAGGCCACCTAAAATCTCTGCACCCCTCTTCCTTGAGGAGTTTGGGGAATTTCTTTCAATCATCTGCTTGGGGTATGAACACATCATAATAACTGGAGATTTTAACTTTCATGTTGATAACTTAGAGAATACATATGCTAAAGAATTCCTGTCGCTTATTGATATGTTCAACCTTACTCAGCATGTACAACAGGCCACCCATGAGAAAGGGCACATCTTAGACCTTGTCATTACAAAGGGTGTTGAAGCTATAATTACTGTCAAGGATTTTGGTTTTTCAGATCATTCCTGTGTGTTTGCCAATGTTAGTTTATCCCCCCATGTGCAAAATAAGCTAGTTACTGTAAGAAAAAGAATCATTTAACAATAGTACAGCATCTCTCTTTGAACAAGCACTCCTGGAAACCCATACTGAAACTTCTCAGTGTGCTGATGATCTATTGGATAATTTTAATTCTAGGATGTCCCATATTATGGATGCTATTGCTCCCTTAAAAACCAAAACACTTAGCCATCAAAAAGCACCTTGGAAATTGAGTCCTTCAGTCAAACAGTCAAAGCGAAATTGTAGAAAGGCCGAGAGGCAGTGGCGTAAAACTAAACTTCAAGTTCACCACCTAATCTACAAAGACATGCTCCGTAAACATAACCAGGAAACATCTAAAGCTAGACAATCATTCTTTTCTGACCTAATCAATAGAAACATCAATAATGCTCGTGTACTATTTAGTACTGTGGAAAAGCTGACTAATCCCCAGCGAAAACTGCCTCCTGAGTTTCTTTCAATAAGTAAATGCAACGACTTTGCTCATTTTTTCAAAGCAAAGGTTGATAACATACGTACAAACATAGTCACACAGGCAAAATCAAACCACAACTTGGATGGTTTTCCCTCAGTTAAGACAAACGTCAACCAAATGGAATCATTTAGTCTAATTGATGTCGAAATTCTTAAGAAAACTGTACTAAGTCTTAGCTCCTCTACATCTGACCTAGACGTTCTGCCTACAGCCTTTTTTAAATCCACTCTACACCTGATATCACATGATGTGATTCAGATTATTAACACTTCTCTGTTGACTGGACTTTTTCCCTCTTCTCTAAAGAAAGCAGTGGTTAAACCCCTGTTAAAGAAAAATAACCTTGACCCTCTGGTGTTAAACAACTATAGGCCTATATCTAATTTACCATTCATTAGTAAAATAATGGAGAGAATAGTTTTTAATCAATTGAATACATTTCTGACATCAAATGGTTGCCTTGATGATTTTCAATCAGGCTTTCCTTCCACAGCACAGAAACAGCTATTACCAAAGTAATGAATGTCACGACTCTCTGTCTGAGCCCTGCCTTGTTCACGCTTTCCCCGACACTACCCTCATTATCGTAATTAATCACGCACTCGTTTCCTTGTTTCTCCGACACGGTTCTCATTATTAAATCTTGTCTCGCACTCGTTTCCTTGTTTCCCTGCACTCATTATATTATCCCCCTCACCTGTGTCCGTGTCTTGTGTAACGCACTTCACCTGCACTTCCTCATTTAAGCCCTCATTCGATTATCACGATCACCTGCACGGCACGACTATTTATACCCTCTGGTTTCAGTTCCCCTCTGTCAGTTCGTCTCTTCACCAAGGTTTGTTTCTCTGCGGAAAGTTTTGATCCTGACTCCTGTGTCTCCCTGTTACCTCTGTTCGTGCCTTGTCCTAGTATTCCTTGTTCGGTTCCGTCTCCTGCTCGTGTTTACTTTGTTTCCTCCAGTCTTCAGTTTCCTGTTTGGGTTTTTCTGTTTTCTCGTGTAGTCTCGTTTTCGTGTTTGCTCGTGTTTGTTTTCTCCCCGTTCTGTCTGCCCGTGCCTTTCCCAGTTTCCCTGTGCTCCTCCGGACCCCCACTGGCTTTGACCCGGACCGGCTCACCGACCACGCTTCGCCTGCTGCCCCTATCCTGTTCGCCCCGACGACTCGGCCGTCGCCAGCTCAGGCGGTAGAGCTACCGCCTGCCAACCCTGGAGTCGCGGATTCAATCCCCGCTCAGCCCTCCTGTGCCGATTCTCCTCGGATCCCCGGATAACTGCCGCCACTGCCAGCACAGCACCCCTGTGCCGCCGCACCACTACTACCACTGCACACCACCCCTAGGATCGTGGGTTCGAGCCCCGCTCGACCCATCTCTGGACAATACTCCCATTTCCCCCAACCCTCAATAAAAACTGTTCTGTTGGCACTTACACTTCGGGTCCGCCTCCCTTTTCTGTTCTGGTTCCTACCCTAGACCCTGACAATGAATGACATACGACTGAACTCTGATGCTAGCAAATCCTCAGTTTTGGTGCTCCTTGACCTTAGTGCGGCATTTGACACTGTTGACCATGACATCTTACTGCATAGACTTGAGCATTGGGTTGGTCTTACTGGTATAGCTATCAAATGGTTTAAATCATACCAAAAAAAAAAGTTTTTATGTTTCCATTGGATGTTACACCTCATCAGCTATGCCTCTGAACTGTGGAGTCCCCCAAGGTTCCATTTTAGGGCCACTACTCTTTAACATTTATATGCTGCCACTTGCACAGATTATTAGGAATAACTCAATTAAGTACCATAGTTATGCTGATGACACACAGTTATATCTAGCCTTGTCACCTAACGATTTTGACCCTCTTAAATCCCTCTACACCTGCATTGACCAAATTAACAGCTGGATGTCTCAAAACTTTCTACAGCTCAACACAGATAAAACTGAGATAATTATATTTGGGAATAATCAGCAAAGGCATAAGATTGACACAATACTTAAAACTAAAGGACTCAAAGCAAAGGACACAGTCAAACATCTTGGTGTCCTTATTAATTGTGATCTCACATTTAACAGTCATATGAAAGCCATCACAAAGTCCGCATTCTACCATCTCAAAAACATCTCCAAGCTTAGGGGTCTAATGTCTAAGCAAGATCTTGAAAAGCTGGTACATGCCTTCATCTCAAGTAGAGTCGATTACTGCAATAGCCTCTTCACTGGCCTTCCCAAAAAGAATATCAAACAGCTCCAATTAATACAAAATGCAGCTGCAAGAGTTCTTACAAGAACTAAAAAAATTGATCACATCACCCCAATTTTAAGGTCTCTGCACTGGCTCCCAGTGAGATACAGGATTGACTTTAAGACCTTACTACTACTGTTCAAGTCACTTAATGGGAAGGGTCCCAGTTACATACTTGATATGTTTCAGCCATATACCCCATCTAGGTCTCTGAGATCCATGGATAGAAATCTATTGACCATACCTACTGTAAAAACAAGAGGTGGTGAGGCAGCCTTTAGCTATTATACAGCAAAGCTCTGGAACCAGCTTCCAGAGGATGTAAAGAATGCCCCTACTGTAGAGAGTTTTAAAAGCAGACTCAAGACGAAACTTTTTTCTGATGCCTTTTCCTAATTTTTATTTTTATGTTTTATTTTTTATTTTATTTTCATTCTTCTTCTTCTTCTTCTTCTTCTTCTTCTTCTTGTTCTTCTTCTTATTATTATTATTATTTTAATGGTTTTGCTTTATTTTAAATTGTATTTTACTTTTTAAATCTTTAATTGTATTTTATTTTAAAATTTGTGTAAAGCGCATTGAAGTGCATTTATGTATGAAATGCGCTATACAAATAATTTTGACTTTGACTTGGGCAACAAATCTGTTGCCTAGCTACCACTTCTGTTCTGAGTTATTTTACTGAGGGCGTGCGTGCCATAGACAGTGCGTACTCATTCCAGTCTGCACTGCTCTATGGGGTACTAGTTCGCAAAACCTGCTGCTCGACGAACTCTCAATAAAGGATTTTAAACTATTATACATCACAATCTAAGGTACCAGCCAACAGGCTGGAACAGTGTTTCGTCCTTTACACCTCGTCGATCAATCATAGATATGGTGGCAAGTCTATATTCTTTGAATGTTTATTGAATGTTAAGTTGCTAATTGTTGTTTTTTAGCGAATTCGTTAACGTTAGACATACTACCCTTTCAAAATATAGACTTGCCTTCACATCTGTGATTACGTATAAAGGATGAAACACTTGTCAGACGTCGTTGGCTGGCGGTACGCTTATGATTATGCATAGTTCTGTGTTGTTATTAAGAGTTTGAGCAGGCTTTGCAAGCTATCCAATGTTGTTTGACTCATGACTTCGAGCCAGACAATCCAAACTATGACATGAATAAAGTGGTCTGATAAGCCTCACGTAGGCAGACCCCGATGCATTGTGGTATTGATATTATTATTATGGTATGTATGGTATTGGTCACACATGCATATAGTCTATATAATATTTTAAGCACCCACACCCACAGGTGTGCACACACATAACATCTAATTCTCTCTCAGTCTCAAGCATCCAGCAGGTGTGGTTTTTAAATCAATGAAGTTCTGTGTTACATATAGTTACTGGTTATTGGATTACTAAATGGTAAAATTAAAATTTGCATTACATGCTATGTGATTATTGAACTTAGTTAAACATGAAGGTGTTTATGTCTGTGATTAGTAAACTTAAAGGTCTTAAACATTTTGTTTTTCTTTTAGTGCAATATGTGCACTAATTAATCAGTTTTTAATTTTTGAAACGTAGTAATAAGTAATGGTAAGTAAACTAAGTAATGCTGTGATGACTTGTTTGTAGTTTTTTTTCTAGTTCTTAAGGTTATTACCCTTCATCACATTCAATAAAAAAAGAAAAACGGGGAAACACTGAGTCTTTGTGTGACCAAAGCTCTTTTGAGGTTGGGGCAAAAAACTTAAACAACTTGACAATATGGTTGTGGTTCTTACTCCAGCTGTCCACACACTAAACATTCATTTAAAAATAGGCCTAATATCAGAGTTATTGTGAAAACACATCTGTTCAATCAAGTACTGTAGCACAAAATGAAAAGAGTGGAGCACTGTCTTTAAGAGCCATGTTTGCTAAATGCGTGAATATAAAAACATTTAAGTTTCCACTGGTATTTAGTAGATTTACACTGTAAGCGTTTACATTTGAATTAGCCTACAATAAAACATTCAGGCTTTTCTACTAATCCCAAATGATCAACGACTATGGCAATAACCAATTTTTACAGCAACCTTAACATGAGGAGCTTATAGAAAGATATTAAATATGTGGGTTTTTTAAATGTAGGCCTACTAAGACATTTAAAGTGTAATGTTTAATTAAGTTTAACATGTTCTTTACATATCACTAAAACAACACTGACACGAACACTGAGTAGGCTATGATGTAAATCCCAGAGTAGGCAAGTTATTTACATTAAACTATTTATATTGTGGCATCAGGTAAGCATGTACATTTCTTGGAGATTTAGATATTGAGGTTGGCCTACTCATGATAACCACTTGGAGGCAGTCACGTCACACACGGACGTAACGAAGATCAGATTGGATTTAACGTTGTTGTTCACTGCAACGTATCAGTGCAACAAAATAAAATGTAACATTTAATCAAAAGTGCAATTTTTGAGTGCTGTTGAGACTCTCATCTTGAGGCCAACTATACAATTTCAGCAATGACAAGGGCCCAATAGTAGCCTTAATAGTAAGAGTGCCCAATCAGTGATGTGGTGAGGTCAAGTGACTGGTGAGCTGACCTTGTAGTCATGTTCAAGGAAGATGGTAAAAAGATGTTTGTGCATTTGTCTTAAAAAGCCAAAGCTTTCGCTTTCCCCTCTGCAGTGCTTGTTCACTATGTGTTCTCAAGGCCTGTGCTGACCAGCTGTCTACTCTGTTCACCAGATTATTCAACCTTTCCCTGTCACCAGCCACCATCCCCATTGCCTGAAATCGGCAACAATAGTCCCGGTCCTCAAGTCCACCACCATCAGCAGCCTCAATGACTACAGACCCATTACCCTAACACCAGTGGTCGGAAGATGCTTCAAAAAGCTGGTTTTAAAGCACATTAAGGACTGCCTTCCCCCAGCTTCAACTCCCACCAGTTTGCCTGCAAGGCAAATAGGTCCACTAAGGATACCATCTCCATTACCCTCCACTCTGCCCTGTGTAACAGTGTGTTTAATAAGAAAATGTGTTTAATCCTGTATAAATGGGTTGAGACTTTTATTTTATATATTTACTGTACAGTTTTGCACTGTGGGATTCCTGCAGCAGGAAAAACTTTCCACGCTGCAGGTAGGTTGGGCTATCATGGGCTATCATGGATAAAATGTAATGAAAAGTCATATTTGCACTATTTTATGCATGTCCTATATTTTCTTATTTAAGGGTAAGGCACAAGGTCATCTATAAATCGCTCGTGTGCAATGTTTTACGCTGTACTGTTGTTTTTATTTCATTTTGTATTTTCGTTTGACCTTGACACATGTTCGTAAGTAAGTGTAAGTGCAACCTTTAATATATTCATTTTGCTTAGGCGGACCCCATGTATTGCAACCCACATTGCTTTGTTTTGCTCATATGCCCATATGCAGGTAACCAATTATAATTAGAAGTTAGAATTGTTTGTCTTATGTACACTACCGGTCAAAGGTTTTAGAACACTCTAATTTTTCCAGTTATTTATTGCAATTCAAGTAGTGAACGTTCAATGACTACCCTGAAATGGTACAAAGGTAAGTACTGAACAGCCAGAGGTAAAAAAAAAAATGGTTACCTAAAACCAAAAAATAGTGTACATTTCAGAATTATACGGGGATTATTTCGGGGAACACAAAGTTGGTTACCTGATTAGCAGCAATGAAGGTTAAGTCAGCCTTGACAGCTAGTGCTACTGGGTTACTACTAGTGCTACTAGTACTACTAACTCCTATAGGTGTTCCAACTTTTCTTGATTACTTACAACACCCAATGTTGGTATAAAAGCAGTGTTGAAACACACACTGTGGTACCAGACCCTCAGGAGCATCAGGTGAACAGTGTTGTACTGCAGAAAGTAGTGTAATGCTACAAAAATGGCAAGAAAGGGGCAATTAACATTGGGAGAGAGACAGACCACCATAACACTTAAAATGTTAGTCTTTCCTACAGGACAATTGCAAAAGAAAGTCAAGGTGTCAGTGAGTACAGTTTTCTTCACCATCAAAAGGCACTCAAAAACTAGGGGAAACTGACAGGAAGTGGTCTGGCAGACCCAAAGCCACAACTCAATCAGAGAACATGTCTCTAAGAGTTAATAAATTGTGTGATAGGCAGCTTACAGGACAACAACATCGGCTACCATAGCATTCTGCAGCGCCATGCAATACCCTCTGGTATTCACCTAGTTGGTCAGAGGTTCATACTACAGCAAGAAAATGACCCAAAACACTAGTCCAAACTATGCCAAAACTACCTCAGGAAAAAAGAACAAGATGGTAAGCTTGAAAACATGGAGTGGCCAGCACAATCTCCAGACTTAAACCCCATCGAGCTGGTTTGGGAAGAACTGGACAGAAGAGTGAAAGTCAAGCAACCTACAAGTGCCACACATTTATGGGAACTTCTGCAACAAACTTTGGAAGAACTTTCTGAAGAATATTTGATTTCCCTTGCAGAAAGAATGCCACGAGTATGCTCAGGTGGCTTATTTGATAAGTCAAAAGTTTAGAATACATTTTGGTTTATAAATTGATTTCATGATTTTTTTTTTCAACTTAAATTGCTTATTTGTTCGGTGCTTTCATTTTTAGAGTGCAATGACACAATAAACTGAATTTTCAGTAAAAAAGTAGAAAAAGTGTGGTGTTCTAAAATTTTTAACCGGCAGTGTACGTTCCAAGTTTACCTTGTGCCTTGCTAACATTCACAAGCTAGAATGTGAATAGCCTGGAATTCGACTACTGCATTCTAGTTACAATACCAGTAGTGGCCACATGAGGGGAGTCATTAGCTTTGCATACATTGAAAATTGATCAAGCAATGTTCTCTTTTATAATGCAAGTCAGATTTATTTTCCAATTAAATGTTGTTTTTTTTATAGCCGTATATTTTGTGCATTGGGTACTGCCCTATATTGTTGCAATATAGGTATTTCTATATATTTAGATCAGAATTACAACTATAAGTATTCCCCACATTGCATTTACACACACATATTAAAATTCATGTTTAATAATAAACTTTTTCCTTTTGGATTTTTTTTTTTTTTTTTTTAATAACACACCCTATACTCGTAGTATCGATAGTAATGTTAAGATATTTAGTACAGTAGCCTACATTACCAGCAGAAAGAACTTTGCATGCTACAGACAGACCCCATGTATTTCCACCCACTGTACTTTGATTTGCTTAACCCACATACAGAATAAAACCTGCTTCATCCACTTGAGAGTTACCTTAATTTCATCTAATTCACACAACGCAAAGACATAAGGACCAGTAACATTGGTGCCGTGATTCATGTGGACTTTAGTTGGTCGCCGATCAACGGCTCTTGAGATCGGTGGGCCTGTTGTCATCTTGTGCATTAGCTGAGCATATTCAGGGGTCATTATTGCTGCAGCACATAGATATTAGTATTGTGAATAAATGTATTAGTAAGTGTATTACAATGTTTTCTATTTTCCTATTTTTCTTTACCTTTCTCTCTTTCTCTATTTTTTGGATAATAATGGATAGCCCACAGTTTAGTGGTTCTCAGGGCTTCCAAACACCAGTTAGTGTAGATCGGGGTGGGGGTTTACTGGGGGTGCCTGTTTGTTTGTTTGTTTAGTTCAGTTTATTGCCATATTAACAGCTGTGGTCATTAATGGCCATTACAGATTAAAATAAATAAATAAACATATAAATGTTAATTAAGTTAAAAGGAACCTATACTATAAAACAAGTAAATTACATCAGTTTCCTAAAACCAAGACATGCTAAGAAGTTTAAAACTTTTAAAGGTGGGACCATATAATAGAGATCATCGTTAAAAAACTGCCGCCTTTTAAAACTGAGTGCAGAACAAGAAAATAAAATGTGCTTCATTGATAAAAACTCATTACAAAAGGGACACAATGGATGTTCACCTCCAGTCAACAAAAAAGCATGGGTAAGTCTAGAATGACCAATTCTACATCTAGTATACACAACTTGATCACGTCTAGATGAGAAAGAAGAGGAAAGCCGTGTCTTAACGGAATGACATATTTCATGTAACTTGTTATTGGTGCATTCATCCCATTCAGTTTGCCATTTGTCAAGGACATACGAACACATAACAGGCTTAATATCTGAAACAGGCACTTGACATTCAGCAATATTGCCATACAAGGCTTTTTTGGCAGCAGTATCTCCCTTTTCATTGCCGCTTAGGCCTACATGACCAGGGACCCAACAAAAAACATCTAAATTAAGAGTTTTTAAATAGGCCACATTTCCAAGTATTTGTACAATCAGGGGATGGTCAAGTATTAAAAATTCCAGTGCTTGGAGACAGGATCTAGAGTCTGTACAGAGTAAAGAGTATTGCTGATTAGTCTCTTCTATGTGTTCAAGCCCTAAGAGTAAGGCTTGGGCCTCTGCTGTAAAAATAGAACACAGCTCCGGAATGCGTACTCCATACTGGCGTAATCCAACAACTATTGCAGCCGATACAGCATTATCCATTTTGGAGCCATCAGTATAGATGGGAACGTGTAAGGGGAAACGCATCCGCACATCAAAAAAGGAAGCCTGATAGTCGTTTGGATGGGTGCTTGATTTTTTCTTGAGGCTTAAATCCTTGGCTATAATTGGTCTTGTCAAAGACCAAGGGGGGATGGAACAAAGGTTTGTTGAAGATTGTCCAGGTCAATGTTCAGCTCTTCGAGGACAGGTTTCATTCTCAGTCCAAAAGGTCTGATGGATTTCGGTTTAGCCTGATAGAACTGCAAAAACTGAGGTTGAAAAACTGCAGAGTAGGCAGGATTGTCTTTGTTTACTGAAAGTCTAACGGCATACTGCAGAGAAAGTTTCAAACGGCGTAACTGTAGAGAGGGTTCATTAGCTTCCACATAAAGGCTCTGGACTGGAGAGGCTAAAAGCACCCAAAATCAGTCTCAGTCCTTGGTGATGAACAGTATCCAGCATCTGGATATACGACTGTCTTGCAGATCCATAGACAATGCTCCCATAGTCCAACCGTGACCTCACAAGAGCTCTGTAGAGTCGTAACAACACAGTGTTCTCCGCTCCCCACTTTGTTTTTACTTTTAAAATGTCCAGTGTTTTAAAACATCTCTTTTTAAGACACTTTATATGAGGAATAAAAGACAGTTTCGTGTCAAAAGTCAAACCAAGGAATTTAACCTCTTTCACCACTTCAATGGCTCTGCCATCCAAATAAAGCAGAGGGTCATTGTGCAAGGACCGGAGTTGACAAAAATGAGTACAAACAATTTTGGATTTAGAGAATTTAAAACCATTTTGAATAGACCATGTACTAATCTTATTTATACAAAGCTGAAGTTGCCTTTCGATTGTACTCATACATTTCCCCCTGTAACAAATACAGAGGTGATCGACGTAAAGGCTGCAAAAAAGATTTGAGCTAATGGCTTTTACAGTACTGTTGATTTTGACACTGAAGAGGGTGACAGAAAGAATACTTCCCTGAGGAACTCCCAGTTCCTGCAAATGAGGAGCAGACAATGTAGTTCCCAGTTGGACTTGAAAAAGTCTGTTAGACAAAAAATTAGAGATAAAAACAGGCAAATGTTCTCTGAGTCCCATGGAATAGAGGTCTTTTAAAATTCCATATCGCCATGTTGGATCATAGGCCTTTTCAAGATCAAAAAAGACTGCTGTCACATGCTTTCCTGTGTGTAAGCCTCCATTCTAATAAGATGATCAGTTGTACTCCTTCCTTGTCTGAAGCCACACTGATAATTAGTCAAGTATCCTTCAGCTTCAAGCACCCAAACAAGTCTCTTATTTACCATCCTTTCCCTGGTTTTACATAAACAACTAGTCAAAGCAATAGGGCGATAGTTGCTGGGGTCAGTGTGATCTTTCCCTGGTTTTGGGATGGGGATAATAATTGCTTTTTGCCAGGACTTTGGAACAGTACCCGAGTTCCAGATAAAATTAAATACTTCCAGGAGGTGGGACAAAGCACTAGAAGGTAAATCTTTCAAAAATTGGTAATGAATTGCGTCAGGACCCACAGCAGTGTCATGGGAACTTCTTATAGCACAGAGCAGTTCATCCATTGAAAAGGGCAGATTGTAGGGCTCCGAATTTCTTGATACGAAATGCAAATGTTTACACTCCTCTTTTATGCGCAGAGCTTGGAATTCAGTGTGGCAGTTTTCCACCGATGAGTTTTTTAAAAATGTTTCAGCAAGTTTATTTACTATTTCTTGTTTTGTTGAAAGAACATTGTCTCCACATTTTAGGTGTTGAACTTGAGCTTCACCTCCTTTACTCTTCATCTTTTTAATCAGGTTCCAAACCTTTTTGGAGGAAACGGTGGATGTAAGGTTTGCTACATACTTCCTCCATGTCAGGGTCTAGGGCTGGAAGCAGAGCAGAACAAGGGAGGCGGACCCGAAGTGTAAGTGCCAACTGAATAGTTTTATTGAGGGTTGGGGGGAATGGGAGTATTGTCCGGAGCCCCTGAGGGGACTTGATGAAGATGGGTCGAGCGGGGCTCGAACCCACGATCCCAGGGGTGGTGTGCAGCAGTAGTAGTAGTGCTGTGCTGTGCTGGCAGTAGCGGAGGTAATCCGGGGATCAGAGGGGAATCGGCACAGGCGGGCTGAGCGGGGATTGAACCCGCGACTCCGGGGGTGGCAGGCGGCAGCTTTACCGCCTGAGCTGGTGACGGCCGAGTCGTCGGGGCGAACCAGGATAGGGGCAGTAGGCGAAGCGTGGTCGGTGAGCCGGTCCGGGTCGAAGCCAGGGGATGTCCGGAGGAGCACAGGGAAAACTGGGAAAAGCACGAGCAGACAGAATGGGGAAAAAACAAACACGAGCAAACACGAAAAACGAGACTGCACGAGAAAACAGAAAAACCCAGACAGGAAACTGAAAACTGGAGGAACAAAGCAAACACGAGCAGGAGACGGAACCGAACAAGGAAAACTAGGACAAGGCACGAACAAAGGTAGCAGGGAGACACAGGAGTCAGGATCAAAACTTTCCGCGGAGAAACAAACCTAGGTGAAGAGACGAACTGACAGAGGGGAACTGAAACCAGAGGGTATAAATAGTCGTGCCGTGCAGGTGATCGTGATAATAGAATGAGGGCTTAAATGAGGAAGTGCAGGTGAAGTGCGTTACACAAGACACGGACACAGGTGAGGGGGATAATAGAATGAGTGCAGGGGAACAAGGAAACGAGTGCGAGATAGGATTTAATAATGAGGGCCGTGTTGGAGAAACAAGGAAACGAGTGCGTGATTAGTTATGATAATGAGGGTAGTGTCGGGGAAAGCGTGATCAAGGCAGAGCTCAGACAGAGAGTCGTGACAGAACCCCCCCCCCCAAGGGACGGCCCCAGAAGTCCCCCAGGGAGAGAGAACGGAAACAGAAGAACCCAAAGAAGACGAGAGAAAAATAAGAAAGACACCAACCGGGTGGGTGGAGGGGAGAAGGTGGCGGGTTAGTACTCCTCCGACCGGTCAGAGTGTTGAGCCTCCTCCTCCTGCGAAGGGCGGTCCTCCAGGGGTGGAGGGTGGGCTCGGACAGGGCGGGGAGCGCCTCTGGGGCGGCCCCGGCGTGGCCCCGGCTGGTCTGGGTGGAGGCGGTGGAAGTCCTCTATGAGGGCACGGTCCAGAATCCTGCTAGCAGGGACCCAGGACCTTTCCTCTGGACCGTACCCCTCCCAGTCCACCAGGTAGTGGAATCCCCGGCCACGCCGCCGGGACCGGAGGAGGCGTCGGACCGTGTAGATAGGATCCCCATCCAGCATACGAGGGGCAGGGGGAGGAGGCTCAGGGGGTGTGTGCGGGCAGACCCGCACCGGCTTGATCCGCGACACGTGGAAGGTGGGGTGCACCTTCATAGAGGCCGGCAGCTTGAGGCGCACCGCCACCGGACTGATGACTCGTTCGACGACGAACGGACCCAGGAAACGGGGGGCCAGCTTACGGGACTCGACCCTCAAGGGGAGGTCCCGGGCGGAGAGAGCCTTCTGGCCTTCTGGCCCTCCTGAGTGCTGCTCGAGCCCTGGCCCAGGTCCTTCGGCAGCGACGTGCGTTGGCGAGTGCAGAGGGGCAAGATGACTCTCCCTCCTGGCTGGGAAATAAGGGGGGTTGATAACCATAAACACATTGGAAGGGGGACATACCTGTAGCTGAGCAAACCAGGGAGTTGTGGGCATACTCAACCCACACCAGCCGTTTGGCCCACGAGAGGGGGTCCTGGGAGGCGACACATCGGAGGGCCTTCTCCAGCTCTTGATTGGTTCGTTCCGTCTGGCCGTTGGATTGGGGGTGGAACCCCGAGGTGAGACTGACCGTGGCCCCCACCCGCCCTAGGGAAAGTTCGGGCCGCCTGGGACATTTGCCTTACATCGGTCACGGGCGGCAAGGGTAAAATCGGCCAACGGAGGCACTTTTTCGGCTTCCCTTCCCGGGCCCTCCGGAGCGCGGTAAAAATCGGTGGACGGTCCGGAAATATACCACACCGCGCGAGGTCGGAGGCGGGGGAGCCGCCGCTCCGGTCGCTCGCAGGGCCTCCGCGCTGCGATTTTTCAAAGTTCCGGGCCTGTGTTCCCAAATGTCCAGTACCGCCTTTTCGCCACCAGGCCGCGGACATTTGGGAACACAAGGGACATTTGGGACACGGGACATTCGAGAACATTTTGGGACATTTGGGGAGGCCCCAAATGTCCCGATTGTTCCCAAATGTCCCTGGTGTAAGGCAAATGTCCTGATTGTTCCCAAATGTCCCGGGACATTCGGGAACAAACGGGACAAACGGGCAGAGACATTTGGGAACACAGGGGACATTTGGGCCACACCAGGCGCATTAAAGCCATATGTATAGCCAAATGGCCCTTTTGTTCCCAAATGTCCCACGTAAGGCAAATGTCTCTGGGAGTGTTCCCAAATGTCCCGTGTATGTGACGTGACGTGACGCTCCAAGATGGCGCCGTACTATGGCGCCGTACTACGCCGACTATGGCGCTTGCTCGGCTGAGACGCCGGGGTTACAGACTACCCTTGCCGAGCCTCATACTATCCAACGTCCGCTCGTTAGCAAACAAGACGGACGAGCTTACCTCCCTCATCCTCTCCCAACGGGACTTCAGAGACTGTGCTGCCATATGTCTGACAGAAACCTGGCTGACAGCTAACATCCCTGACGCATCGCTTCAACAGGAGGGTTTTACGTTCCATCGAGCTGATCGCACGAGAGACTCACAGAAACAGCGCGGCGGAGGAGTTGGTATCTACATCAACAAGAAATGGTGTACCGACACCAAAACTCTTTCGTCCGGCTGCTCACCCGACCTGGAGCCCCTAATGGTGAGGTGTATCCCCTTCTACTCTCCGCGGGAAGTCTCCTCCATCATCCTGTGCGCAGCCTACATCCCTCCGAGCGCCGCGGGAGCTTCAGCGGCACAACAACTTGCGGATTACGTCCACACCGCTGAAAACGCCAACCCGGATTCAGTGGTACTCGTGCTTGGTGACTTTAACCATGTCTCCATGAAGAAAACACTGCCGAGATACAAGCCACAGATTCACATCCCAACCAGGCTGGACAAAACACTTGACCAGTGCTACTCCTCAATATCAGAGGCATACCAGGCTCTAGCCAGGGCCCCAATTGGTGAGTCTGACCATAACACCATACTGCTTGTCCCCACATACAAACAGAGACTCAAAATGTCGAAACCAAAGACTCTTAAGGTCAAGAGGCGCTCTCCTGGGGCTATAGATATGTTGCAAGACTGTTTTGAGATAACTGATTGGTCTGTGTTTGCTGATGATGATTTGAACAACATTGACTCCTTTACGGACTGTGTCTTATCTTACATCTGCTTCTGTGAGTCTGTGTGTATCCCCTCAAAGACTATAACCATCTATAACAACAACAAACCCTGGTTTAACAGGGAAGTTCAGCGTCTCTGCAAGGAGAAAAATGACGCTTTTAAATGTGGGGACAGAGAACAATACAAACATATCAAATACAGACTACAGAAAGCCATAAACACAGCAAAAGCCAGCTACAGAAACAAACTGGAAAATAAACTTCAGGATAACAACATTAAGGGGGTCTGGCGGGGCCTTCAGGAAATAACGAACTATAAAATGAAACATCATATACTGGACTGTGACCCCTCCCTACCTGAGCAACTTAATGACTTTTTCTGCCGTTTCGATGCCGCCTGCGCACAAACGAGTGTCCTCCCTCATTCACTGGGGGTGGGCCACACCCAACCTCCTCTTTCCATCTCGGAGCATGATGTGCGCAGACTGCTACAGCGGCAAAATACCAACAAGGCAGCTGGCCCTGATGGCGTAACACCAGCCACCCTCAAGAACTGCGCCAATGAACTCGCTGCTATCTTATGCTTCATTTTTAACTGGTCTCTCCACTGTGCCACTGTACCTGCTTGTTTTAAATCAGCTACAATCATCCCAGTACCTAAGAAAACAAACATCACCTGTTTAAATGACTATAGGCCTGTCGCTCTCACCTCTGTTGTAATGAAAGTTTTTGAACGTCTAATCTGTAAGTTTTTATCACACATAACACTGGACCCTCACCAATTCGCCTACAGGGCAAATAGGGGAGTAGACGATGCTGTTTCACTCTGCATCCATTTCATTCTTCAACATCTTGACTGTAAATCCACCTATGCCCGTGTCCTATTCATAGACTTCAGCTCAGCTTTCAACACTATCCTGCCTATCAGATTGTTTAACTCTCTCATGTCCATGGATGTCAACCCATCTCTCTGTCACTGGCTGCTTAACTTCCTGACCAACAGAACACAATGTGTTAAAATTCAGAACAATATTTCATCTACTAAGGTCCTCAACACTGGCGGGCCACAAGGTTGTGTATTGTCACCCCTGTTATTCTCTCTATACACCAACAGCTGTACATCCAACTCCCCATCTGTCAAACTCCTGAAATTTGCTGACGACACCACTGTAATAGGCCTCATACGCGACAAAGACGAAACATCATACCGCGATGAGGTCGAACATCTAGTGCAGTGGTGCACAGTAAACAATCTCACTCTCAACATATCCAAAACTAAAGAACTCATAGTGGATTTCAGAAAAAGCGCAGGCCAGCACACCCCCATCTGCATTAATGGCCAGGTAGTGGAGTGGGTAGACTCCTTTCGTTTCCTAGGCACCACCATCCATCAGTCCCTGTCATGGAATCTGAACACCAGTCTCATCATTTCAAAAGCCCAACAAAGATTATACTTCCTCCGACAACTGAGGAAATTTGGAGTCAGCCAAGCAGGCATGATCCACTTTTACAGTGCCACCATCGAAAGCGTGCTCACCTTCTCCATCTTGGTCTGGTATGGTAGCTCCACCAGCCAAGAAAAGCAACATCTGGAGAGGGTGGTACGTAGGGCCTCCAAAATCATTGGCCGCAGTCTTCCCACTTAAGCCTCACTCTACAACACCAGACTGGCTAGGAAAGCCAAAAACATCACCTCTGACCCTTCACACCCAGCACACCACCTATTCACACTATTGCCTTCAGGGAAAAGGTACCGCAGTATCCCAAGCAAAACCACTCGCTCTAGGGACAGTACCTACCCACAAGCCATCCGTCACTTAAATACGCACTAGCACTTTACAGCTACTCCACTACCTGGCCTTCCTACCTCCTTGTTACTTTGCACAATGCTACTACTGCTCTGTACATACCATGCACTTTAAATATCCCATTGCACTTTTCTATGTGTCCAATGTTTTGTATGCCATTCCTTGTTTATTTATTTTGTGTACCCCCCTGGTGTTTTTCTTTCACCACCCCCCCCCCGACCAGTTTTGTGTCTTTTGTTGTGTTGTGAGCACACCAAGCAACATTCCTAACGACTGTATTTTTTATACTGTTGATATGGCTAAATAAACTTGAAACTTGAAACTATGATTTTAGGGTTGATATCTCCTCTCCCCTAAGGCCTACAGGGACCAAACTTGGCACAGAGAGCCGTCTTGGGGCCGAGTATAAGGCCCTAGGGTCAAATTTTCTTTCCCACCTTTTTCTTAGTTGGGATTTTTAGCTAGGGAAAATGAATGGGATTTTATACCCGTTTGTCCTGCGTTCAAAACTGATTTTCTCCAAGACCCTTGGCTCAAATGACTTGAAACTCACAGTATCCCACCGTCACCCGCCCACGGATCAGCCTCCGAAAGAGCGGGCTGCAGGACCCTTTCCTGGGCAAACTCCGTTCAGGAAGGCACCACCGTCACGAAACCAAGACACGCTCGTATGACTCGTTCCATTATTGAACATAGTTGGAGCTCAAGTCGATTGGACAAAGTTAAAAAATGGTCTCTTTTAGGGTTGGACATTTGGGAACAAAATGGACTTTTGGCTTACACGGGACATTTGGGAACACTCCCAGAGACATTTGCCTTACATTTGACCTCTGACCTTTGAGTTTGAATGGATGCATAGAGTTTGAATGGATGTCTATGAGGACCTCAGGCCCCTGGTTAACCCACAGGACTTAGTCTCTGGCACAACATACACCCACCCACCACCCTTAAGCCTCCTACTACTATGCCCATCTTAATCACTCTGTCTCTGGGCTACTGACTAGGGCACGCACCCCAACACTTCCATACCCATGGTTAACCCACAGGACTTAGTCTCTGAGCCAGCAGTTACTGAACCACCACCCTTAAGCCCCCCCACTACTATGCCCGCCTTAAGCACTCTGTCTATGGGCTACTGACTGAGCCACGCGCCCCCACACTTCCATACCCATGGTTAACCCACAGGACTTAGTCTCTGGCACAACATTCACTGAACCACCACCCTTAAGCTCCCATCTACTATGCCCGCCTTAAGCACTCTGTCTCTGGGCTACTGTCTAGGGCACACACCCCCACACTTCCATACCCATGGTTAACCCACAGGACTTAGTCTCTGGCACAACATTCACTGAACCACCACCCTTAAGCTCCCATCTACTATGCCCGCCTTAAGCACTCTGTCTCTGGGCTACTGTCTAGGGCACACACCCCCACACTTCCATACCCATGGTTAACCCACAGGACTTAGTCTCTGGCACAACATTCACTGAACCACCACCCTTAAGCTCCCATCTACTATGCCCGCCTTAAGCACTCTGTCTCTGGGCTACTGTCTAGGGCACACACCCCCACACTTCCATACCCATGGTGAACCCACAGGACTTAGTTTCTGAGCCTAACCCCTACCCCCTAAGCCTCAGCTACTCTGCCCGTGTTTGGCACTCTCTCACTGGGCTACTGTCAGGGGGCTATGCCCTCTGACCACCAGGACATAGTCTCTGGGCCTACCTCCAGCCTTCACCCCCCACTACTGTGTCCATCTTAAGCACACTATCTCTGGGCTACTGACTAGGGCACGCGCCCCCAGAGCTCCATGCCCATGGTTAACCCACGTGGACTTAGTCTATGTGGCATCTCTCACCTGACCACCACCCTTAAGCACCCCCTTACTGTACCCGCCTTAAGCACTCCCTCTCTGGACTACTGACTGGAGCACGTGTCTCCACACCTCCAGGCCCATGGTGAACCCATTGTGACTTAAAAACAACCAAAAAATCCTAAATAAAAACGACAGAGATTGATATTATGTGCAAATATATTAAAGGGTTTATTATAAGAACTGTGCAAATTTTACAAACAAGGAACTTTAACTGAACAGAAAATAATAAAAATGTCAGTCAATGTTAATGTGAAATGTCATGCATTGTAAATATTAAATGTCAGTAAATGTTGAACCTGTAACTGTGCAAATTTTTTAAACAAGGAACTTTAAGTTAACATCAGACACACACACGAATGGAAAAACAAAATAATAAAAATGGAACTATTTTACATATATACACATTATACAGTGTCCTGCTCTTGGCCCCCGGCTGGGTCCTGCTCTTGGCCCCCGGCTGCGTCCTGCTCTTCGCCCCCGGCTGGGTCCTGCTCTTGGCACCCGGCTGCGTCCTGCTCTTGGCCCCCGGCTGTGTCCTGCTCTTGGCCCCCGGCTGTGTCCTGCTCCTGGCTCGCGGGGAGGGGTGTCGCGTCGGGCTTCGGATGGCGGCGGATGAGGTATCTCCGGGCCCGGGCGGTGACCTTTGCCGGGCTCCACTTTTTGGCAGCGGGTTTCGTTGGATCAGCCCTCGGCGTCTTCATTTTTAGGGGACTCAGTGCCACGCACAGGATCCTTCTCTGGAATTGAAGACACAAAGACATGCATAAAGTCATCGTTAGACAGGTTGAAAAACACTGGAATTAAAGTGCTTGTTGAGAGTATGTGGTTCTTACCTGCGTTTTTGCCTGTAGGCGTCCCGGTCTCACGGGTGGTGGGCTCTCGGGTGGCGGGCTCTCAGGGCTCCCGGGGCTATCTAGGACATCCAGCTCGGAACTGCCGCTCTCCTGGTACACGACTTCCCCCTCTTCCTCGCTGCTGCTGCTGCTTCTCCTGGGCCTTTTCTCTGTCCTCTTGCGAGGAGACCCCGGGGGTGCGGCGGATGGACCTGGAGTTGACTCTTCCTCCTCCTCCTCGTCCTGGCCCGATTGCAGTGTGGCCTCAAAGCGTTGCCGCATTTCGATTGACTGCCGCATGTTAAGGGACAGCGCGTAAAATTTGTCGGCCGTGGCCTCATCGTGGCACATATACGTGGCCATCTCAGCCCTCACCTGCGGGGCGTGCAGGTTTTTGCCGTGTGCGGACACGGCCGTCCTGACGTCTGTGAACGTCGGCCGCCCCGGGAGCCCCATCTCTTTCCAGGCTCGCTGGAAGTACCCGTTAAGATTTTTCATGGGGCCTCTGCCCGCTGTGAAAAACACCAAGTCGTTTTTCGGCACGGGCTTGATCTTGGGCCGCATTGCGACCCATCTCTCCAGCCAGCTGAATTCCTCCTCATGGAGGTAGAGCTGAGCGGCTCCAAAGACCTTTGCGGTCTTGTGGTCGGACACATTAATTATGTACCCCTTTTCGGGGTCGCCCTCCACTTTTGCGAGTGCCACCTCTTTGAGGAGCATGTTTGCGATCACCCCGGGCCGGTGGCCGTAAAGGCTGAGAATGAAAGCCGCAAAGTATCCATAAAAACGGTATCTGGAGGCCTCTTCATTCTCCTCCAACTCATCTGTGAACAGATACAAAGAAAAGAGTTAAAGCAAGTTTGCGGACAGGCAGTGGGCAACGCAGAAAGGGACAGTTGCTCACCGAGGAGACTGGGGATTTTCGCCTTCGCGCCGTTGAAGCACTTTTGGAGGTTCGCCACCGTCACCACGCGGTTCATTTTCACCCTTTTTACCTCCACCTGATGCAGAGTGACCTTCTTGCGAAGGTCCCTGAGGGATTTCAGGATGCAGCGCTCCACGGCCACGATCTGGGGCTGCGACAGGCGGCAGAGAGCCGGTTTTGTTTCTTTGAAGTACCCCAGGAATTGTGCCACATTCCTGAGGTAAAAGTTGGCCGTCGCCCCGCCCTCGACGACGCCTGCAGCGTTTCGACATACCTGTGGACAACAAAAAGAGTGTGGTCAATTGGTGTCTGGTCCGTGTCACACACAAAACAAGAAAGGAACCAAAAGGTGTCTTACCGTCTCACACCATCCATGTCCGCCATGAATAGCCACGTCCAAAGGTCTTTTTTCTGCCTTGACAGAAAGTATAAGAAAGCCCGTACCCGTGAGACCTTTGACTGGGCGCTTTCCACCCTCCTTCCGGTGGCTGCCGCCCCCGCTTGATACTTCTGATATTCTTGGAGATAGTCCTCTATGGACTTTGGAAATATAATTTTGCGCAGGACATTTGCGCGGCCCTTTTTGTCGAGCAGAGCTTCGTAGCTCTGAGGGCTGAAGGGTGCCGGAGGAGCAGGACTGGAACCGAAGCAGGACAGGGAGCCGGGGGCCGCTGTGGCCTTCGACGGCCTAGGTGCCTTGACACCCACTGAGGCCTTTGACGGCCTGGGTTTGGACACCGAAGGCGCGTCTTTGGGCACCGGCTTGGATGTCGACGGGCGGAGCTCTTCTGCCTCGAGGGCTTCAGGCTCAAGGCCTTCTGCTTCAGGTACCTCAGGCGCGGGGCCTTCCCCTTCGGGTACCTCAGGCGCGGGGTCTTCCGCCTCTCTCTGCGGCCCGCGCCGTGCCTGACGCAACCGCCTCATCAGTAGGCGGTTTGTGCGGCGGACCGCCGCCAGTTCTTTAGTTAGGTTTTCGATTGTGGCTTTCAGACCGGCATTTTCGGTCCTCACGGCCCGGCAGGCATCGCAGCCTTCTTGTTGGCCAGCCTCCTCTTCCTCTGGGCGGGGCCCGAGGTAGGCGTCTTCCACCTCGTCCGGGGCGGCTATATCAAGGCTCGTTGCCATTGCCACCGCTGGCTTGCTGGCGTGGAGCTGAGCCAACATTTGAAGCGCCTTTTTCTTTTTGATTTCCT
Organism: Setipinna tenuifilis; assembly: GCA_030347295.1. Taxonomy (NCBI): domain Eukaryota; kingdom Metazoa; phylum Chordata; class Actinopteri; order Clupeiformes; family Engraulidae; genus Setipinna; species Setipinna tenuifilis. Next base: position 29,125,990 of record CM059284.1, read on the forward strand.
GGGAGTACAACTCCCTTCGGCTCTCTGGCAGCTCGGTGTGGGCGTTCGCCATGTGCTTGTCGAGCCGTGAGCTGTGGTAGGTGCACCCAGGGACGGGGCAAGGCTCCTTCCGGATCAGTATGCGCCCTGTCCCAAGGTTAAGGAGAATCATGCGCTCCTGGCAGGCAGGGACTTTGGCCGCGTCATCTTGAATTTACTGCTTCAAATCTGAAAGATACTGACATAAAAGTTAGAGAAAGCAAGAAAAGCAATGTCTGAACAATTCTAGACTTTGAAAGAAAAAGTCAAACGCACTCCCATTTTAAAAGCCCTTTAATTCAGAGGGGCAGATAGGTACAATGTCTGAACATATGTGCTCTTTGAAAGAAAAACACTGGGCCTCAGGGGGTTAAAAGTCCTTTAATTCACAATGAACAATCAATAGGGACACTTCTCATACAAAACGGGTGTTCCCAAATGTCCCAAGTGTCACTGCAGTGCCCCTCTGAGGAAAAGGGTCGCTGGCACACGGTTGCCCATTCGTCCCAAATGTCAGGCAAATGTCCCCCCAAATGTCCCAGTTTGTTCCCGAATGGCCGGCCCGGGGACATTGGGGAACTATTCGGGACACTTGCCATAGATGCCATTCATTTTTCGGGACATTTGGGAACACTTCCCTTACCCGACGCAGGCAGTCCAGAAACAAAGTCCAGGCTGACATGGGACCAGGGCCGGGACGGGATAGGCAGGGGCTGGAGAAGGCCGGCGGGGGGGCGATTGGAGGTCTTGTTCCTATTGCAGACGGGACACGCCCCCACGTACTCCCGAACCTCCCTCTCGAGGGCAGGCCACCAAAATGAGCGATGAGGTGGATGGTGCGGGCTGCCCCCGGATGGCAGGCCAGGAGGGAGTCATGCCCCCACTGCAGCACGCGAGGGCGTAGGGCTTCTGGGACGTAGAGTTTCCCCTCAGGACAGGCACTCGGGCCCGGCTGGCCCTGGAGGGCCCGTAGTACCTGCTCCTCAACGTCCCAGGTGAGGGCCGCCACGATACAGGGACCGGGAAGGATGGTGGCAGGCTCCATGGAGGCGTCCTCAGGTCTCTGGAACTGGCGGGAGAGGGCGTCTGGCTTGGTATTCTTTGAACCTGGGCGGAAAGAGAGAGAAAATTGAAAGCGTGAGAAGAAAAGTGACCATCTTGACTGTCTGGGATTGAGTCTTTTAGCAGTACGCAGATATTCCAGGTTTTTGTGGTCGGTCCACACAATGAAGGGCACAGGCGCCCCCTCCAGCCAGTGACGCCACTCCTCCAGAGCCAGCTTGACAGCTAAGAGCTCCCGGTCCCCGATATCGTAATTCCGCTCCGCCGGGGACAGACGGCGGGAGAAGTAGGCGCAGGGGTGCACCTTGTTATCCTCCGCGGCTCGTTGGGAAAGGACCGCCCCGACCCCTACGTCAGAAGCGTCGACCTCAACGACAAATTGGCGAGCAGGATCTGGAACCCGGAGAATGGGGGCAGAGGTGAAGTGGGCCTTAAGGGCAGCGAAGGCAGTGTTGGCGGCCGGGGTCCAGGAAAACTGGGTCTTGGTGCTGGTCAGGGCCGTGAGGGGGGCAGCTACAGTGCTATAGTTCTTGACAAATCGTCTGTAGAAGTTTGCGAACCCCAGAAACTGCTGTAGCTGCTTGCGGTTCTGGGGAATAGGCCAGGACGTGACCGCCGACACTTTTGCTGGGTCCATGGCGATGGTCCCCTCTGCCACCACGTACCCCAGGAAGGCCACGGTTTTAACATGGAATTCACACTTCTCGGCCTTGACGAACAGGGAGTTCTCCAGGAGGCGGCGAAGAACTAGCCTGACGTGCTGTCTGTGTTCTTCAAGGGACCGGGAGAAGATCAAGATGTCGTCAAGATAGACGAACATGAACCGGTCCAACATGTCCCGCAGCACGTCATTGACTAGTCCTTGGAAGACGGCGGGGGCGTTGGTAAGGCCGAAGGGCATTACAAGATACTCATAATGCCCGTTGGGGGTGTTGAACGCCGTCTTCCACTCGTCCACCTCCCGGATGCGCACAAGGTGGTATGCATTGCGCAGGTTTAATTTAGAGAATACCGTGGCCCCCTGGAGCAGCTCGAAAGCGGTGGACAGGAGGGGCAGAGGGTACCGGTTCTTGACAGTGATGTCGTTGAGGCCGCGGTAGTCAATACAGGGCCGGAGCGATCCGTCCTTCTTTCCAACGAAGAAGAACCCCGCACCAGCGGGGGATGAGGAGGGACGGATGATGCCCGCGGCCAACGAGTCAGAGATATATTCCTCCATGACGCGCCTCTCGGGACCCGAGAGGGAGTAGAGGCGCCCACGCGGAGGAGTGGAGCCCGGGACTAGGTCAATGGCGCAGTCGTAGGGGCGGTGAGGGGGTAGGGACGTGGCCTTGGCCTTGGAGAAGACCTCAGCGAGGTCATGGTAGCAGGAAGGGACACGGGACAGATCAGGAGCAAATACAGGGCCAGGACTGGGGGCAGGGACGGGAGCTGACTGCAGACAGGACTGATGGCACTCGACCCCCCACTCCAGAATCGCCCCACTGCGCCAGTCAATGCGGGGGTTATGCCGTCGAAGCCATGGCAGGCCGAGGATGATGGGGTGCCCCGGGCAGGGCAACAGATTAAACCGGACACGCTCCAGGTGGTTGCCCGAGAGCCGCAGTTCCAGGGGTTCGGTGACGTGAGACACTTGCCCCAGCAGATGGCCGTCCAGAGCCCGGGCCGGCACAGGGGACGGTAGGGCGGTCAACTGCACCCCCTGGTGGTGGGCAAAGGCAGCGTCCATGATGTTGGCATCGGCTCCGGAATCTATCAGGGCAGGCAGTGCGAGGGTTTGGGATGAGAGCCTCAGGGTGGTCTGCAGGAGAGGCTGGCCCGTCTTGGAGGCGCAGGTGGTGGCCGAGCTCAGCCGGTTGCCTCCTACCTCCGGTGAGCTCGCCCCTTTTAACGGACAGCCAAGGGCGACATGTCCTTCGCCCCCACAGTAGAGGCACAGGCCCCCCAACAGGCGGCGCTGACGCTCTGCAGCAGTGAGGGACGAGCGGCCCAGTTCCATGGGCTCCGGAGATCCAGACCTCCGGGCGGGGCCCGGGGGAGAGGCGCCTCTACTGGCAGGTCGGGGGGCTGCAGGAGGCCGCGGCCCCTTTCGCGGCGGCGGGCCTGTACCCGCCTATCTATGCGGTTCGTCAAGGCAATGGCGTCATCCAAAGTGACGGGTGTGTCATGGGAAACCAGTTCATCTTTGATGTAGTCAGCCAGACTATGGAGGAAGACATCTACCAGGGCCTCGGCGTTCCAGGAGCTGTGATTGGCCAAAGTCCGGAAGTCAATAGCGAAGTCAGCCACTGAACGCCGGCCCTGGCGGATACTGAGGAGGTCCCGGGAGGCCTCCGAAGCGGCAGACCCCACCCCGAAGACCTTCCTCAGCTCTGCAGCGAAGTGAGCAAAGCTTGAGCACGCCAAGGTGCGTCGCTGGTACTCTGAGGTACCCCACAGACGAGCCCTCCCGGTCAGGAGGTTAATAGTGTAAGTGACCCGGGCGGCCTTGGTGGCAAAGTTCCGGGGCTGGAGGTCGAAGGTTAGTTGGCAGTTGGTGATAAAGGCCTCGACCTCCTCGGAACTGCCACCGAACCGCTCGGGGTCGCCGATCCTAGGCTCCGGACCGCTGTTCACTGGGGGAGGTCACGCCAGAGAGGCGACTGGAGCAGGGGCAGCGGCAACGCCCTGCTGGCGCAGCGCCTCGACCCCGGCGACCAGCTGGGTGGTGGCTCCGGACAGGGCGGCGACATCACCGGCGATCTGTCGGTGCATCCGGACGGATTCCTTCAACCAGTCCATGGCAGAGGGGAGAGGGGCCTCGGTCTGGGAGTCCGGGTCCGTTGGCACATTACTCGGGTTCATTATGGTCAGTTCGTTCTGTCGGGGTCTAGGGCTGGAACCAGAGCAGAACAAGGGAGGCGGACCCGAAGTGTAAGTGCCAACTGAATAGTTTTATTGAGGGTTGGGGGGAATGGGAGTATTGTCCGGAGCCCCTGAGGGGACTTGATGAAGATGGTTCGAGCGGGGCTCGAACCCACAATCCCAGGGGTGGTGTGCAGCAGTAGTAGTAGTGCTGTGCTGTGCTGGCAGTAGCGGAGGTAATCCGGGGATCAGAGGGGAATCGGCACAGGAGGGCTGAGCGGGGATTGAACCCACGACTCCGGGGGTGGCAGGCGGCAGCTTTACCGCCTGAGCTGGTGACGGCCGAGTCGTCGGGGCGAACCAAGATAGGGGCAGCAGGCGAAGCGTGGTCGGTGAGCCGGTCCGGGTCGAAGCCAGGGGATGTCCGGAGGAGCACAGGGAAAACTGGGAAAAGCACGAGCAGACAGAACGGGGAAAAAACAAACACGAGCAAACACGAAAAACGAGACTGCACGAGAAAACAGAAAAACCCAGACAGGAAACTGAAAACTGGAGGAACAAAGCAAACATGAGCAGGAGACGGAACCGAACAAGGAAAACTAGGACAAGGCACGAACAAAGGTAGCAGGGAGACACAGGAGTCAGGATCAAAACTTTCCGCGGAGAAACAAACCTAGGTGAAGAGACGAACTGACAGAGGGGAACTGAAACCAGAGGGTATAAATAGTCGTGCCGTGCAGGTGATCGTGATAATAGAATGAGGGCTTAAATGAGGAAGTGCAGGTGAAGTGCGTTACACAAGACACGGACACAGGTGAGGGGGATAATAGAATGAGTGCAGGGGAACAAGGAAACGAGTGCGAGATAGGATTTAATAATGAGGGCCGTGTCGGAGAAACAAGGAAACGAGTGCGTGATTAGTTATGATAATGAGGGTAGTGTCGGGGAAAGCGCGATCAAGGCAGAGCTCAGACAGAGAGTCGTGACACTCCAACTTTGAGTCTTAGCCTCTTTAATGGTCCTACGGGCTCGAGCTCTACAGATTTTCAGTGCAGTTAAGTTTACACTAGTTGGGTGTTTGTTAAATAGTCTTTCTGCTTTTTTCCGGGCCACTATAGCAGTCTTACAGTCGTCGTTAAACCAAGGTTTATACTTATGAAATGGTTTACCTGAGGTCTTAGGGATAGTTTCACCTGCAATGTCAATCAATGTATTACTGAAATTGTCAGCAGGATGTTCAATATTTTGGGGCATTTGGCTGAGTTTAGCAGCACAGAGGTCATGAAACAAAGCCCAATTCGCTCTCTGAAGTTGCCTTCTTGGAGGTGTTAACTGAACGTCAGGTCCTGCAGATGAAATAATCACGGGGAAATGATTACTCCCACAAAGGTCACCATTGACGGGCCAGGAAAAGTCAGTCAGAAGATCAGGATCACTAATAGACAAATCAATTGAGGAATAGGTTCCATGACCTGGATGTAGATAGGTAGGTGATCCATCATTCCACAAGCATAAGTCATTTTTAGTAATAAAGCCCTCTAAAGCTTTACCCTTGGCATCTAAAAAATTCCCCACCCATATAGGGTTATGTTCATTAAAATCCCCCAAAAGGATGTATGGCAGTTGTTCAGCTAGTTTGTCTAAGTCTTGCAACGTTACTGCCGAATTGGGAGGAATATAAACAGAACACAAGGTAATAACTTTATGAAGAGTTAGTCTTACTGCTATTACTTGTAGAGGGGAAGAGATTGCAACATGACTGTGGAGTATGTCACTTCTTATTAAGACAGCCACTCCACCAGATGGCCGGAGAATGCTTGGGCCATAAACATTAAAAATCGCATAGTTCTTCAGTGACATGGTGTCATTTACTGAAAGGTGAGTCTCTTGAAGGCAAAGGGCAAGAGGGTGGAATTGAGCAGCTAGATGCTGCAGTTCAGTAAAATTAGCCTTAAAACCATGGCAGTTCCACTGAATAATATTGCTAGCAGTCATCGGTTAGGTAAGACAGGAAGAGGGCCTTTGTTCCTACCCTTGGGGGAGGAGCTTCGGCTGCGGAGGGTTGAGGTTACCTTCATTTCAACATCCTTAACATTCTTAGTTTCTTGGCTTAACTTGGATTGACAGTCAGAAGTTGATTTCTTTTTTACTTTTGGCGGCTGGGATGTGTCAGGTATATCTGAGGCTTGATTGGCAGACGAATGGGTACTCCCAATCTTACTGTTGTGAGATGTAGACTTTATTCCACTGATCAGCTGTGGCTTATCCTTGTTCATCCAAGTAAAGTCAGTTTGACACATACTGGTCGTCATAACAGGTTTAGCAACAGAGGCAAGAGAGTGTTGAAACTTGTAGGCAGGGAATCCTCCCACTTGTTTTCTCGCTTCTAGATAGCTTATTTTCTTTGTGACCCTAACTCTTTGAATTTCTTTTTCATTTATCCATACAGGACAGTCTTTAGATGAAGCTGCGTGGCTCCCTTGGCAGTTACAGTATTTAGGTGATCTTGTACAGACAAGTTCATGGCCATCCTCACCACAGGTACAGCAGACTGGCTTGTTTTTACAACCAGCGGAACCATGACCAAATTTCTGGCACTTAAAACACCTCAAAGGGTTAGGGATGTAGTTATCCACGGGCATGCTTAAATATCCCACTTGGAGTCTTTCTGGATATATGTTCCAGTTTTAATAATTTTATCTCCCCTTCTCAAGGTTATCCTTTTTACATGTGTTACTCCTTGTTCCTTAAGCTCAGCAGCTATTTCCGACTCTTCCATATCATGGAGATCTCTAGTACGGATAACACCTTTACAAAAATTCAGGTGAGGATGGGGAAAGGTCCGCACAGAGACTCCAGCTAAGACATCACAACGCAATAGATTGTCTGAATGGGATTTTTTGGCGCACTCAACTAAAATCTGACCGGATCTCAGTTTTTTGACATCTTAAACTGCTCCTGCAATACCTGAGATTCCTTTCTGTATTGCAAAAGGGGACAATTTAGTAAGAGGCATGTCTGGCGACACAGACTCGAGCACTATAAATTTCTGCCAGATGTTTGTTTTAGAGGGGAAAATCATAGCCATTTCAGAAACATCATCCACATCGCGATCGATTAATCTTTTTTTGTTGGGTTGAATGATTGCCATATTTGTTGGTTAGGATTCATCATCTCTGCTCCCCACCGACCTCGGAGCCCAACAAGGGGATGCACAGAGCTGCGGTTCTCCTCCAGATGTGCATCAGGGATACAGGGATGATATACTCGAGCAATAATAAACAAAATGTCAGTATTACCCGATTGACAGCCAAAGCCTTCAAGGGGAAAAAAGGTGTACAAATAGTCCCATTGGTGACTTCCGTAAAAGACTTTGACAAGCCAATTGATTGGACCGGGCCCTTCCAATCGCCCGTCTAAGTGAAGTAGGAGCCAAAGCACTGTGTTGGAACTGTGGCAGCCGCGGCAAGTCACAGTCCTCAAGAACCAGGATTTCTTCCTCCACTGACACGGGTAGCAACTCACGGCAAACAAGTCGCCCCATTTGTCGCCTCTTACGATCAGCAAGGGGGTGTTGGGGACCTATTCTACCCTGGGTCCCGACGGGGGACTGGGGGTGCCTATTCCATTCTCTGACATTAACAGTACTTAAGGTAGAGGTGCATATTTAAGTCCTATTGTGACACACACAGCATGTAGTCCCTCAACTCACCAGGCCCCCTGTACATCCACTCCCAATACAGCACATGACATTCTTGGTCAGATGGGCAACATTGTGCAACACATAGATCAACAGCTAGCTGATAGTCTCCTGGCACACTTGAGTAGGTCTAATCCAGCAGCAGCAGTATCTGCCTCTAATGTACACAGTGACAGTCCCAGTCTCCAACTCAACACTCGTGTCGAGTTCATCTCAGCCTTAAGTAGTGAGTCAGAGAAAAGTGAAAGATCCTCCTACGTTTAGAGGTGACTCGTCTGATACTGTTACACTTGAAGAATGAAGCAAGCTCATGCAAACCTTCATAAGGAAGGGAGAGCTACCTACTGAGGAATAAGGTGAGGAGATTCTCATCCACCTGAGGGGCAAATACAAAGATGTTGTCAAAGTAGCCTTTTGAGGAAGCACTTCAGTTGTAAGCAGTTTTCGCCTCTTCCTCTTCAAGACTTCTATACAACTCTCCCTGAGTCACAGGAAGACCCTTATGACTACTGGCTGCTCCTTAACTGTGTTGATGCTGTTACTGCAAAGTGCCTCAAAGAACAGGGTAAGCAGCAGCATAACCTGTCCATTGTGGTCACGCACATGTTCATTAGGAGCTGCCCAAGCTCAGACTTAGCCGTCACCTTCCACTCTAAAACTATTAACAAGTGGTCAGCTGCTGAGGTGCAGTAAGTCTTAAATGAGTAGTACTCTGAGAAGTTTGTCAAAGCAGCAGGCAAAAAGAGTGATGAGGGAAAAAACTGTAAACAGCATGGAGCTGAATGATGCACAGTCTATGATGCACAGTCTCCATTGCAGTCCACCTTTACTGACAACTCTACTGTGGAGCAGATGATTAGCATGCTGGACAAAGTTATCATGAACAATGCTCAGTCCAGACAGGTAAGTAGAAGGACAAGTGGCTTACCTCGAATTCAGGGCCTTAATGACACACCATGCTTAGTCTACAAAGATGCCCCTCACTCTGCTTTGTCTCACTGCAAAGATCATAAGCTGTGTTTCCAGTGTTTTTCACCTGAGCATGCGAGGAACAGATGTCCACTCAGAAGTAGGAATGCAGCACCTGCTAGCCAGCCATCAAACTAAATGATTTGCGTGTAGGGGAGGACCACGTAGATCTTGAGTGAGCCTCCCACCTCTAGCTTTGAAGAGCAGCTGTACAGTAGTTGTAGTGGTGTACTGTTCTTAAAACGCCAAGTGAGGGTGGTGGATGTTCCCGACTCGCAGTCATGTAAAGCACGCACAGAAAGCAGAAGATGAAGTTGTTTGTGATTTATTCCACAGTCCGGTTGACTTAACAGAAAATAAAGTAGTAAATTAAACATAAACTAAGCTTGCATTTTTTCTTGCGACTTGCGGTCTGAAAACTGTGCCCTCTCGCTACCATCCACGAGACAATGAGCCAACACTAAAGATGGCTTTCACGCCGCTGGCGCGTCTAAGGGGTGTGTCTCACGTTGGTTGGCAGCAATCAGACAAGTAATTTAAGGTGCGCATCCAATTTAAACAACAAATCAATTTCAAGGTAAGCACACTGCAGGCAGGTACAACTAAAGCACCAAAACAAAAGGCAGGTATAACTAATAACTAAACAATTGGTCAAAATTAAATTGTAGCAGCATGTATTTACATAGAACCTACATATGGCTCCTACACACTGGCCCCTAATTGTCTATTTTACTTGATAACAATTACCATAAAACAAAATAAGGAGCCGTAGTGTCAAAACATGCTATGCATAACTGATGTCAACCATTCTAAATCATCGGTTTCAAATAAAAGAGTTACAATACAATAGTGCATTTCTATTTTTTTTTGTTTTCAGGTTTTGCTTTTTTTGTGGGGTCAAGGTGTGTGTGATGCAGGAATGAGAAGTCCATGTATGTGCATAGCTGTGACTGTAGGTGTGGTGTGTGTGAAAGTCCATGTGTGCATGTATGGGCTGGTGTGTGTGAGCACGCAAATCAAGTATGTAGGTTTGTTAGGTTGTGTGGGTGCGTGCAGAGGCATGGAGCTCATAGCTCTTAGGCATGGCAGGATCAACCTGGCCTTTAGGCTGATTCTGTCACGACTCTCTGTCTGAGCCCTGCTTCGTTCACGCTCTCCCTGACACTTCCCTCATTATCGTAGTTAATCACGCACTTGTTTCCTTGTTTCCCCGACACGGCTCTCATTATCAATTCTCGTTTCGCACTCGTTTCCTTGTTTCCATGCACTCATTCTATTATCCCCCTCACCTGTGTCCGTGTCTCGTGTAACGCACTTCACCTGCCATTCCTCATTTAAGCCTTCATTCAATTATCACAATCAGCTGCACGGCACCACTATTTATACCCTCTGTTTTCAGTTCTCCCCTGTCAGTCCGTCGCTTCACAAAGGTTTGTTCTCCGCGTTTAGCTTGACTCTTTGACTCTCGTGTTTCCTGTATTCCTAGTCGTGTCCCAGTCCTTGTTTTTCCTTGTTCGGTCTTGCCTCGGTTTTTGTCTCTTGCTTGTGTACTCAGTTTTCCCCAGTTTCAGTTTTCTGCCTGGGTTTTTGTTTCGCTCGTGCAGTCCCGTTTTCGTGTTTTTGTCCGTGCTTGTTTTTTCCGTTCTCTCTGTCTGCACCTCTCCCAGTTCCCCTGTACTCCTCCTGATCTCCCCTGGCTCTGACCCGGACCGGCTATCGACCACGCTTCGCCTGCCACCCCGATCCTGTTCGCCCCGACGACTCAGCCATCGCAGCTCAGGCGGTAGAGCTGCCGCCTACCAACCCCGGAGTCGCGGGTTCAAGCCCCGCTCAGCCCTCCAGTGCCGACTCTCCCCGGGCCCACGGATTACCTCCGCCACCTCCTGCACTGCATCCCAGCGCTCCCGCACCACAACTGCCGCGGCATACCACCCCTGGGATCGTGGGTTGGAGCCCCGCTCAACCCACCTTGACAAAGCCCCTCTGGGGTCCTGGACTACTCTCCATTTCCCCCCAACCCTCAATAAAACTCTCTTTGTTGGCACTTGCACTTCGGGTCCGCCTCCCTTGTTCTGTTCTGGTTCCAGCCCTAGACCTGACAGATTCATCAGCTTCCAGGATCAAGCACAGCTTGTCGATCGGTCTCTGGATGATGCTGGTCTTGGTTTTCACCATGACACTTCTCACAAGGCCCTTTGGCCCTGGCAAGGGTTTCAGCACCCAGCCTAATGGCCAGGAGCTTCTGGATGCTGCTGGGTCGACGATGATAACGATGTCATTCTCTTTGAAGTTCATGTGGACCTTGGACCATTTCTGCCACTGCTGCATCAGCGTGAGGTACTCAGCGGTCCACCGCATCCAGAAGAGGTCTGCCAGGTATTGCACCTGCCTCCATCTCCTTCTGCTGTAGAGGTCACCTCTGTGGAAGACACCAGGGGACAGCAGAAGTTTGGTGTTCAGCTGCAGCAGGTGGTTGGGAGTCAGTGGCTCGAGGTCGTTTGGGTCACTGGACGTTGTGGTTATCGGCCGGTCGTTGAGAATGGACTCAACTTCACAGAGTGCCATCTGCAGCATGTCGTCATCCAGTGTCTGAGTACTGAGAGGAGTACCTTTTTCACCAGCTTGATGAGCCTCTCCCACACACCTCCAAAGTGTGCAACGAAAGGAGGATTGAACAGTCATTTCACATGTTGGTTGAGCAGCGCATCATGGATTCTCTACTGGTCAATCTGATCAGCAGCAGCCTGTAATTCTTTCTGTGCACACACAAAGTTAGTACCACAGTCAGTTCTAATGGTCAGCACTGGCCCTCTCCTGCAAAGGAATCGCCGTATGGCGTTAATGCAGGAGTCTGTGTTGAGCATACTCGCCACTTCCAGGTGAACAGCCCTGCTTGCCAGACAGGTAAATATGACACCCCATCTCTTCACAACAGAACGGCCCTTTTTCACCTCTATAGGTCCGAAATAGTCAATGCCTACGTGGGAAAAGGGTGGTAAATCAGGAGTGACCCGTTCTGTGGGCAAGTCTGCCATCTTATATATGCCAATGTTCGCCTGCAATTTCCTACAGAAAACACAATGTTTAATGATGGACCTTGCAGCAGCATTAGTAGAGGGAAGCCAGAACTTCTGCCGGAGTCTGGAAAGCATGTGGTTCCGTCCTGCATGTCCCACTTTGTGATGTAGATCACGCAGAATGAGTTTGGATACATGACTGTATAATTGGGTTTCTTTGACTCACCAGCATGGATGACTTACCCAGCCTGCCTCCAGTTCTCAGAAGTCCTTCATCCAGAATTGGGTCCAGGTTCTGTATGGTGCTGTCTGCATGCACTGGCCTGCCCTTTCTTAACAGATTAAGCTCAGCACTGAAATGGCATTGCTGTTCATAGCAAATGATGGCCTTCTCTGCATTATCCAAGTCATCAACAGTTAAGGAGTGTTGCTCACCCTTTTTCATGGATGACACTTTCAAATTGTTCTTCTGACTCCGGAGCAGAAGGATGCGTTTGAGCTTCAGCAGCCAGGCAACAGCTTTGAGGAGTTTCTTCCAGGAGGACAAGTACTGGATCAGGGAAGAAGTTGCATTAGTTTCCAGCTTAACACAATTGACAGTAATGGCAGGTTTTACCTCTGCATCGCAGCTGGGTATATAGCTCAGATCTGTGCTTTTACCCTCAACAGACATCTCAGTTTTCTCCTCACATTCGTTTTCAGGGAAATCGTGGTTGTATTGTCTGATGAGCATATCCTCAATAGTCTCTAATGAGATTCGATTGACCGTGGCAGTCCTTTTGTCAGCGCTTTCCACAGCAGGGCAAGAATTGAGTGGACTGTTGACCACCCATCCAAGTATTGTCTTGACTGCATGTGGTCCATCGTTTTGGCTGTTTAGGACTTCTCATGGTTCCATTGCCTTTGGCACATCTACACCAATCAATAGCTCTACCTCAGAGTCATTGCTGGGCAGGGTTATGTCACCGAGGTATGGCCATCTTTTGAGGTCATTTGAAGTGACCAAGTTTTGTTTGGACACTGGGATTTTGGCTTGTGTGTAAACTGTAGGTAGCTGAAGAAACACACTGCCATCAATGTTGTCTACTTCAAGCCCTGTGAGCTCATTGCACATCACCTTTTTCTCCTGTCCCATTGTTCTCAGATTCACCTCAGTCCTGCGTCCACTGACGTTGAGTTGCTGCATGATTTTGTCAGAGCAGAAGGTCGCTGAGCTGCCCGGGTCAAGGAATGCATAGGTGTTGATGAAGTTACCGCTTTTGGTTGCCCTGACGATGACTGGAACAACAGGTAGTTCACAGTGACTGGCCCCTGTAGCATGACTAGCTGAGATCAGCGCACTGTTGACTGACGCTTGTGTTGCAACAGCCTCCTGGCTGTTGATGTGCAGTAGGGTTGGGTGGTTACGTTGGCAATGTTCACAGGTAGCTCTCTGTAGACAATCCTTGCCAAGATGCCCTTTCCTTAGACACCCAAAGCAATATCCATTTTTCTTTAAATGGTCAACTTTCTGATCATGTGACTGAGACTTAAGTTGTTCACAGTCAGGGATGCCGTGCTTATCTGAGCAGAAGCTGCATGGTTGCGACATTGTACCGGTGTACTGGGCGTGATTCGTGGTGAGTTGAATGCGCTCTCGTTTGGCGACTGTTGTGCTAGTACTGTTAGCCGGTTCGCTAATTCACCATCGCTCTTCCCCAGTGGCCCATGCTCGTTAGCACGCCGGATCAGAGTGGATTGTTGGGCTGGTGACTGCTTCGAACGCTGTGTGTGAGTACTCCCTCTCTCCTCTCTCTAGCCAGCCACCAATGCCAGACATAAGCCAGTAGTAATGGGTATTTATCCATTGTAGGTAGAAGTTGCTGTCTTGCCGCCAGCGAAGTTTGGCTGCAGCTCCACGGCCGTGCCCTCGCCGTGACGGTCCACCTCACTGAGCAAATTTTACCAGCACTGTGTGTTTGTGTACGTGTGTGGGTGTGTATGAAAGCACGGTGTGTCTGAGTGTGTGTGAACGAAATTGGCAGACACAGACGCGTAACGAGTGTATGTATGTGTGCACGGTGTGTCTGAGTGTGTGTGAACGAAATTGGCAGACGCAGACGCGTAACGAGTGTATGTATGTGTGCACGGTGTGTCTGAGTGTGTGTGAACGAAATTGGCAGACGCAGACGCGTAACGAGTGTATGTATGTGTGTGTGTATGAAAGCACGGTGTGAGTTTGTGTGAATGATATTGGACGCGGGTGGCAGACGTGTAACGAGTGTATGTGTGTATGAGAGCACGGCATGAGTGTAGTGGATGAATGGGAGTGAGCGTGTACTTTCTTGTTTTTTGTGTTCTTTTGTGTTCGTTGTGGTTTTGTTGCTTTGTACAGAAGGGAGAGTTCTGATTATTTTGGGTTTAGTTTCTTTTCTATTTTTTCCTAGTTTGCCTTTTCTGTTTCTTATTTGTGTTTGTATTACATTTAGTTTAATTATCCTGATTTGCGGTGACTTTGATGTACTTTGTGTGATTTCCTTATTTACTTAACTAATCATTTGGTGTGCATGTGTGTTATTTTAACTAAAAGAAGAAAAAACTAAGAAAAAAAATATTTGTAAACCCTGGTGCCAGGTTCACTGTTTGTATATTTGTATGTCTGCACTTTGCACAAGAAAAGGAACCAAGAGCATATTTGCACAGAGCGTGTTTGCACAAAAGAGAATAATTGCACTGTGTTTTTGTATGTAATAAAGATACTGCTTTATTATTGAACTCTGCATCCTGGTCTCTGCTTGTCCCCATTGAACTTGCGTTGCCTTTAATGCCATTGTGGTGTTGCTGATATTGCAACCTTATTTTCCAGGGGGACATCCAAGCCCCCTGGTGGCGTAGTCGGAACTACAGGTTTTCAACAACCTTACAAAAAAAACCCCAAAACTACCAAATACCAAAATTGAGTGTTAAACACGGGAACACAACCCGGCCTTGCTACATTCAGATAAAACAGTTATTTTTCAGAGATAACAGACAGTTTCTAGGTCTGATTCTAGGTTTATTTTACACATAACTGAGGATGGGCTCACTTTAGCCGCGTTCGGATGAGGGTAAATGTTTGCAGACGGATGTAGCCGCATGTAGTCAGCGATGCATTGTGGGCTGAAAATGTTGCATGATGGTTAGACCTTGTGTTAGAGTTGCCAGAAAGGCGTGGCGCTGTCACAAAAACGTCACAAGGTCAGATGACCTAAAAACCCACGTGATGTAGCCGCATGTAGACAAATCGTGCAAGCGCTTGCAGTTGCTTTCCCGCGGCTACAATCGAAGCCCGCCCATGCTGCAAGGCGGAGTGCTTGCTGACGTATGTAGACGAAGTCAGACAAATGTAGACAGACCGATTTGTTACTCGTAGGCGGCTATTTAAAGCTTTTATTGATAGTGCATCCATGGTGTGCACTATTAGTGAGTCTACTGAAGCGAGTTTGTTAAAAAGTATTCCAAGCATTACAAAGTAGTCAGCCCCAAACATTGTCATTGTTGGCTGTGGAGATAATCACGTCAACAGCAATCGACGACCTTCATATGACAGTGTATGACTGTTCCATGACTATCCCTACTGTAGTGGTGATCGGTCAGACGGAGGAGTTGATTCTGCGCACCAACACCATCAAGAGGCTTTTGATGCAGCTGAGAGAGGAGCGGCTACTGGAAACTGTACATGCCCAGCCATAACCAGAGTGATGGTTATGGCAAGTGTTTGTCCCTTTTTTTTCAATTCTGGAGAAGTGGAGAAGTGAGTCTGTGCCAGAGAGAGTAGGCGCTGTACAGGCGCTGGTCATATAATTAGAATATCATGAACAAGTTGATTTATTTCAGTAATTCAAGACACAAAAGGACACAAAAGGTCATTGCTAAAGAGGCTGGCTGTTCACAGAGCTCTGTGTCCAAGCACATAGTAAAACGCAATTTGCAAAACTCACTGACTCCTCTTTGCAAAACTCTAAACACATTCTCATTCTTAAAACACATTTTGCATTATTTACCACATGATGCAAAATGGTAAACATTCTTCTCCACATTTACAGTTTTTCTGAATTGCTAAAGCATAAAAACCAATTGGCTGAACAACTTGCTCAATTGCTTAAGCTATTTCTCACAACTGCTCACTCTTTTGTCCATACCTTACAGTTTTTTCTAAATGGTTACAGTTTTTCTGAATTGCTAAAGCACAAAAAACAATTGGCTGAACAACTTTCCCAATTGCTTAACCTATTTCTCACAATTGCTCACTCTTTTGTCAATACCTTAAAAAAATTACATAGTAAAACACAATTTGCAAAACTCACTGACTCTTCTTTGCAAAACTCTAAACACATTCTCTCTTGTTAAAATACATTTTGCAATTTTTTACACATGTGATGCAAAATGGTAAACATTCTTCTCCACATTTAATCGCAAATAGAGCACTAATGCCATACGTTAAGCACAATGAGTCAAAACTGAGTTTACTTCATTTCAAATGACCTGACACCACCAATGTAAGCCAATTGAGAGCCACCAGAAGGTGGCAGCTTGAAAATGGCTGCCAATCAGAGACAAGAGAGTGAGGGACATAGCGAGGAAGAGGAGGTAGAGGAAGAACAAGAGGAAGAGTGTTTTTTTTTCTGCTAACCAAATTAGAGTCACCATTATAGATCACGTTCTTGTCCATGGGTTGACGGCGATCTATGAAATTTCTTAGAGGCCATGGAATTGGCCTGTGACATAGGCCAGGAACAGTGTCCAGGATAGATATGGCACGTCAGGGCATTCTTTCCCTGTTGCCTGGCAAGGGACATCATTGCTTGTAATGTGGATGAGGTGCTGTGGCCTGACCAAACCCAAAGGCATGATAAAGCCCAGTGATCTCTTGTTTGCAGCACTGTATACAGCACTTGTAGTTTTCATTTGTACTGCATTCCCAAAATATATTTATGTTCATAGTATTTTAGCAAGTAATCTAATATTACCACTTAATTTTAGTCTATGTACAATACATATACATCCGAATTGTGCTCTTTTTCAGTTGAAAATGCATTTTCAGGCCTATAAAAAACAACTTACCGTATGCTATTATACACATCTGAACGTTGTGCTTTTCATTTTTTGGTGTAGTGTTTACTAACTGCTTCATTGTAATTTCATTTTGACAATTGTGTTAATGTTTTGAGAATAGAGTTTGGTTTTGAGCACACGTAAAACTGTTTTGAGGGAGTAGTGTGCTTTTGCAACAAGAGTCAGGAGTTTTGGGAAATGCAGGCGAGCCCAATAGTTTTAAAATCTTACGTCAGTGTTTAATTAAATATTAAAGGTCTGCATATTATCACCCTACAGTTGGTACTCTCCAACCAAGTTGGGAGAGTGGGAGGGCAATGAAAGAGTGCTTTGCATGGGAAAGTGGTAGGCTAGCAGAAAAAATGCTCTTTACCCAGTTGCAGTTCTCCCCCATTGTGGCGTTGTCTGTTACTCCTCCATGGATGTTTCCAGATATTTCAGTGGACTTCACTATTTTGGACAATCTATGGTCACGCAAACCGCCTGCAGATGTTAACCAGTTAGTAGAAGATAGATTGAGTATATTCTACGACTCCTGTTAACCAGTATACACTGATGGCTCAAAAGACCCTAAGTTGGGGTGCACAGGGTTTGCTTTTGTTATCCCAGCTCTGCATGTTTCAGTTAAAAAGAGGGCGTCAAATGACCTGGCTGTATTTACAGTGGAACTACTGGCAATTCTAGCAGCCCTCCAGTGGCTGGAAAGTGCTCAAGTGTCGGGGGTGGTAATATGCTCTGACTCAAGCTCCTCACTGAAGGCAATTGAATCCTTTAGGTCTTCCAGCAGACAGGATCTCATAGTTGAGATTTTTGAAAATCTTTACAGGCTCTATAAAAACAACGTAAGGGTCTCATTTATGTGGGTTCCAGGCCACAGGGGTATAGGAGGCAATGAGGAAGCTGACCAGTTGGCTAAGGAGGCAGTGTCATTTGAAGATCCACAGATGAACGTAGCAGATCTGAAAGCAAAGCACTTATCACGGAGCACTTCATTAGGCAATGGCAGATGCACTGGGAAGGGACTGAAAAAGGGAGGCATTTATTTAATCTTCAGCAAGCAGTGGGTCTGAGGGGGCGGGTAGCTTTGGGAGGCACAAAAGAGGAAAGGGTCATTACCAGACTTAGGTTAGGTCATACGCAGTTGAACAAGTCTCTACATATGATTGGTAAACACCCTTCAGGCGAATGTGACCAATGTAAAGTGCAGGAGTCCACTGTAATGAATACGCAGTGGAAAGGAGGCAGGTCACTCAAGAACTAAGAAGGCAGGGAAAGGAATTCAATCTTAAGAACGTGTTAACATATATTAGACAGAAAACACTCCTGAGCTTTCTGAGAGAGGCAGGTCTATTTGAACGTATTTGATGCCCAACTCCACAGTCCACACCGCACACGCATGCACACACACATATACACACACTCACACTCACACACACACACACACACACACACACACATTCAACCCCTATTTATATCCCCGAAACGCGGAGCGTGGGGGATGTAATGGTTTTGCGTGCGCCGCCGCCGCGTCCGCCGCGTCCGCTGCCGCGTCCGCCGCGTCCGCCGCGTAAGGTCTTTCGTGTTAACGCGATAACTTTTGAACGGATGTTTGGATTTGTCCCAGATTTTTTGGGTGAATGCTCTAGGGCAGGTTCATGAACTGATTCGAGTTTGGAGGTCAACACTTTCAAGATGGCTGAATTCAAGATGGCCGAATTTTTGTTTGGCCCATAACTTCTGACTGGGTGGATAGATTTCTCCCAGATTTGGTGTGTTAATGCTCTAGGGTAGGTTCATGAACTTATTCGAGTTTGGAGGCCAACACTTTCAAGATGGCTGAATTCAAGATGGCTGAATTTTGGTTTGGCCCATAACTTCTGACCAGTTGGATGGATTTGTCCCAGATTTGGTGTTTCAATGTTCTAGGGTAGATTCAATGAAATACAGTATGAATGTTGGGGGCTTTGAAGCATCGCGTTTCGGGGATATACCTTTAGCAGTCGAAGACGACTGCATAGGCCTAGTTTAGCTAAGGGAAAGTGACACTCTGGCCTTTTCTCAAAACAGTAGGGGGCGGTAATGCAACGTATATGCTGTGTGCCACCCGCCCAATAAAAACCACATGAAGAAGAAGAAGAAGGTCTGCATATTGTTCCTGTGGTGTAAGACAAGTGTCCTGTTTTAGGAACTTGCCGGCTTAAAGAATAAAAAGAACTTATTTTTGCAAAAGTATATTTCCTTGTTTTGCACATCATTTTGGACTGACTAACCCATCTGCTCGGCACACTCTATTACAGGTTAGTAGAAAAAAACAGTCTTCCTCTTGCTCTTCCTCTCCCTCCTCTTCCTCTTGCTATGTCCCTCACTCTCTGTCCTCTTTGTCTCTGATTGGCAGCCATTTTCAAGCTGCAACCTTCTGGTGGCTCTCTCAATTGGCTTACATTGGTGGTGTCAGGTAATTTGCAATGAAGTAAACTCAGTTTTGACCCATTGTGCTTAACGTATGGCATTAGTGCTCTATATGTGATCAAATGTGAAGAAGAATGTTTACCATTTTGCATGACATGCGTTAAATAATGCAAAATGTGTTTTAACAATGAGAATGTGTTTAGAGTTTTGCAAAGAGGAGTCAGTGAGTTTTGCTAATTGTGTTTTACTATGTAAAATGGTTTAAGGTATTGACAGAGGAAAGGGTCCGCAGTTGTGAGAAATAGCTTAAGCAATTGGGAAAGTTGTTTAGCCAATAGGTTTTTGTGCTTTAGCAATTCAGAAAAACTGTGAGTGGCGTTTCTGCAGGTGTCATGAGAGGTTTACTAACGTTCTACGCTGAGCTGTACTAACCATCCTAATCCTAATTGCCTGATGCAGACAGAGGAATATGTCCCCCAAAATGGGGCAGGAGATGTCTCACAAGAACACTGGAGGGCGCTACACTCCTCTAGGGTGGGTACAAACCCTCTCAGCTCCTCATGGTTCAAGTGTCTCATGACCCAAGAACCAATTCTTCACACCCCTGAGTACTTAATATCTTTTTGTTATAGTTCCTGGCACGCTTGTGCATTTTCTGTTCCTTCTTTGCCAAATAAAAACAATGATAAAAAAACATCCTCACACCCCCTGCATGGACCAGAGAGTCTCCACCACAGCAATACAGTTTTTTACAATTGTTTAAGCTCAATTTTAAAAACTGGGCCCGTCTTTTCAAAACACTACACACAGTTAATGCAACCACTCACTCAATTAACAGAACACCCCTGGCCAATTGCAAAACGATATTTGTCTTACAAAACTATACACCTATTTATAAAAATGTGATTTTGTTGCCAAATCATACACAAATTATTTATATGATCTATTTGTGTTTCAGTGAGTTACACATTGTGGTAATCAATCCTAAACACTTCGTAACATTCTGACTTTTCTAATGACATGATCTGGGATTGATTTTTTCAGACATATTGATAAATGACCTGAATGCATTCATGAAACATCATATGACTACTGCTGTCCAAAAAAATTTTTTAACTTGAAAGGTGACATTACAATAGCATCATGTGTGTAATGTATGTAAGTGTATCTAATGTTTGGCAAATGTACGTACAAACACACACGCACACTTTTTTTTCGTCGTGACTCGTGGGTATCTCAAATGGGTTACGTCACGTTTACGTTGATACAGCCTTTCGTTGTTGGTTGTAATTAAAATTGTGAGCATTCATATACTGTAAATTTATTTTTTTTGGCAGAATAGTAATATCAAGCTAGATAATTAAAATAAAAATGAAAGGTTTCAACAACAGGTTCGTGCAAACAACTTTGAATGACACAGCCTGAGGGTTTTCCTCTTCTCCTTTTTTGTGTCTTGTTAGAGAAACAGGAAGTTTTTTCACTTACTAGCGATTACAAGAGCTCTAACATTAAGTGGTTCACTGATCGGGGGGCAGAATAGACGACTGGGTGAGGCTATCAATGCACATTTTATTCCCCCATCGCTATGGAGCTGTTTGAGGAGGCGTTAGACTACCTAAAAGATGAGAATGTTGCAGGTGCGTAATTCAACCGTTTTAAACTCTAATGCAAACGCCTAATAACCTCGCAGGTCTGTTTTACGAAAAAGCAAAGAAAATAACTGATTGTACCACATGTTCTTCAGTGGAACCAGTCGCGCTGTTAGAAGAAGTGTTCACGGACGACGGCTTTCTTCAAAGCCCCATGCGGACAGAGAGCTTTTCGCTTCCAAATGTAGGGATCCGAAATGTAAGCAAAGTAAAGTAAGCATGCACGCATACACACACGTAACTTATTTTAACCACTAAAACCTAGGTTGGTTCTGATCTTCTTACTTTTGCAGTGTCCTTTACCTAAGTGTCAATTGTAAGTTGAGTGGTGAGGAAATGCCTATTTTGGTATGGCTATGGTGAATTCTGTTGAATGAATTAAATATTAGTCTTACTCGTGAATGGCTGTGCTTTTACAGGCCGGAAACACATCTGAGCACATGCTGGAGAAAAGACTGGTGGTCCTCAGAGGTATCCTGAACAGTGAAGAGCTTTACCTGAATGAACTGGAAACAATGTTGATGGTAAGATTCTCTTACACATTTGCATACACTCAGGTAAATAAATTCAGTCCTTACCCCCATACACTCACACAACATAGTGTTGCACTCAGTATATAAATGACCTCTACTCTACTCATGAACTCCAACTTGTACATGAATTAACAATCTACCCAGTCATTGCCCTTTGAATATGTTTCGAATAGTATGGCATGCCTTGTAATCTCCCTCCAACACACACAACCCTGTTTTACTTTGGATTGAAGTGATGACTGAAAATACTATTGTCTAGAAATCCTTCTATAAAATTTCTGTGAAATCTAACACATAGTATTGACAGCTATTCAGCTGCTCTCCGGATTACTATAATCAGTCTTACAGATTATCCACTGGTAGTTTTTGTGCTATTCATATACTGTACTTGTGTATAGTACAGAGGTGATGGTCAGACCACTAATTTAGATTGTGACTTGCATAGAATGTGATCACTGATACAAAAATAAGAAGGGTGTGAGGAAGAGAGCACGAGTGTTAGCATGAAACGAAACTATCAAAATTGACACAGCAACTAATAAAAGACAATCTATCTTATGCCCTTGATATAAAAAGAAAGAAAGAAAAAAGAACCAGCTGCTTCAGGCAAGTTACCCAGCAAAGCATAGTTCCTGGTGGCAGAGTGCTCATGAGCCAACTTCTGTTTTTCCTATGAGCGCTTCCCTTTCAGCTACTGAGTCTTTATGTTGCCATGATGACTAGGCCACATCCAGTGACATTACAAGGGTTTTCTTTTAGATCATCCACATTCTCTTTGCATTACCAATAATAAAATTTGTCTGAAAAAAATGCATTGCATTTCCCAAGTTTCCATCCACCATGTTTTGTTAGTAAACAGTGGGCACTCTCCTAATCAGTGGAAACATTTTGATCAGCTAAGGGATTAGAAACTAAGGTCTTTAGGTTGACATTTACAGAAACATGTAAACATGTAATACAAGAAAGGCAAGTTTCCATCAACTTTAAACATGCCAACATTATATACTACAGTAAGTAAATAGAGAATGAATCCCTCCCCTTCTAGCAATTTAAATTTCTATGCATATTAGAAGATTAAATGGACAATTTAGATGTTTCCAGTATGGAATTTCTGATTAAAATACCTGCACAAAAACATGTACGAGGGTATCATTCTTGTCTGTTTAACGGTCTGCATTCACTCCTTTTTTGTCTCAGCCATGGAAAGTACAAGTCATGTCTGCATCTTTAGTCTTATTTCAGTGTTTGAAGACACAGTTCGAGGTAAAAAAGGAAACTGTAAGCAATCTTATATAAAAATAAAGTGATAATAGAGGCCATAACATAGATAAGGAAACACATGTTTTTTGTCTTTACTTCTTTATTTCAATAAAACATTTTGAAACTAGAAAAGCACCGCCAAGGCAGCTTAAGTCTCCACCTTATCATTTTCACCTTAAGACATTAAAAGACATTAATAACTATTGAAGATACGTCAAATCCGTTAACACTCTACTGAATCTACAATGTCTCAGCTACAAGTTAATCCTCCGTCCTCCGTCAATTCTGTTACCGTATTGTACTTTCCCTTTAAATTCCTGGAATTGTATTCAGTACATCTATGTTAGTCAGTTGAAATTATGTCACTTTCTCTAACAGACAAGAGCTGGTCTGTGTAATCTTCTCTGTGGAAAAATGTTAGTCTAAAAGTTACTTACACCAAGAGTATATGTTTAGTATGTCAACTCTTTAAAAGCCTTTAAATCATGATTTAAGCAGTACCATGTGATCTTAGCATTTTATGCTAGCATGCAGAGTTTTAGCCTGAAAAGTTTAAAGTTTCTGTTACCGTCAAACTGTTACTGAAGTAGAGTAACAGATTTGACAGTGGGTAACAGATGTGAGGGTGTGGGTTGTTTCTGTGACTACTAATTTATGAAGGACATATGGGCCAGTATTTCACCAAAATGAGCTGTCCTTCACTTTACAATGAACATTATTATTTTTCCTGCCAGTGTCAGTTCTTTCAATTCTGTTACAAATGTCAACTTTGTTACTTTGTCAATTCTTTTACTTAAGGTTAGTTTGGTTTTGGAAATATTATTTAAAATGATGATTTAGCTTAAGCTGTTGTAAACATTTCATATGTTATAGTGTTTTAATAACAACATGACAACATTCTGCTAATTTTAACTCTTTACTGCATTTACTGAGGTTTGCTCCTTGAAGGCAAGTCTGCAAAGTCATACGTTTTTTTTTTTAACTATCCATATATAAAATATAATCTTTATTAGAAATGAATTAATCTAAAGATTGTTTGTATAAAAGAAAAGGTAGGAGTTATTTTCTTGTGATGTATTGTTATTTATCTATAGGCCATTTTTCTGTCTGTAACAGAGTTGACGAACAATGGTATAGTCTACAGATAAAGCTATTTTTCTTATTAAAACTGAAAAAAGAAGGAGCCTGTGTTTAGCAAAAAATAAATAGATGAAATGTAATATGTTCCCTATTACAATATTGAAGACAAAAAATCTCTGTGCATAGCTGTCTCAGCTTTGTGAAATGTGAAATGTATCTCCAATTGTAGAATCACCCACCAGCTGAGGTCACTATCAACCTGTATTCCTAAGTACTTAAAGGTTTTTTATTTACCCAATGGCTTGGCCATGTATGGCCACTGGGCTTTTGTCACTCACGGATCTAGCATTCAGCAGCACCTCTACAGTTTTTGTTGTATTAATATGCAGTAGGTGTGCATCACAATGTTTTCCCCCACTCAAGATGCTCTCTATATCCAGATGTAAAAGTTCTTGAGTATCATGAGTAGGATTGTGAAGTCTCTTGAGTCTCCTTACGTGGTATATATGTTGGTGGGCTTTCTTTACCAGAAGGTGATAAGACAGAACCAGGAGAGGGGAATGTGGACGCCCAGATATTTGACGGTGTCTACCCTTTTTACTGTACTGCATGCTAAACTCCTAAAAGTGATACAGCTTGACATCTTGATGTTACTTCACAGAAACTTGCTCTGACTGTGAGTGCTATGCTGATGGTGGCAGGTAGAGGAGCTATAATAGTCAGTTAATAGCAGTCTAGTTTACTTCTATCCTTTCTTGTCTCCACCTTTAGCCCATGAAGGCCCTGAAAGCCACAGCAGGCACCTCCCAACCCGTTCTGTCTTGTGAGGAGATCCAGACAGTGTTCTTCCAGGTGCCAGAGCTGCTGGCCCTCCACAGAGACTTCTACCAGGGCCTTAAGGCCCGACTGGAGGGTGCAACGGAGCTGGATGAGGGCCTTGGCGGTGAGCTGCACCAGGGGGTCTTACAGGGCCTCAGCACGGAACAGGAGCAAGAGCAGGGCCCAGTGGCAGAGCTAGGCAAGGGCCACCATCTGTTGGCTGTGGGAGACCTCTTCCAGAAGCTGGTAGGTTTTTGTGTTTGCATGTTGTCCTGCTGTCATATTTCTGCATCAACATTAATATGTTTATGACCAGTGAACAGAGGTGAAGATCCTGGTTTCAGAAAGTAAAAACCCTGCCACGTATTTGATGTAACCATTTTCTGAACCAGCTGATCCAATGAGCACACAAATTATCAGACAGGTAGATCAGCTAATTAGCCAAAACATCCCTGTTAGGTGCAAGGGCAAAGGCAACATGGCAATTGTTTATTCCTTTGAAGCTGGTTTTGACACCTCTGCCAGTTAGACAAATAAGGAGCCTTTTTTTGTATGTCATGGTTTTATGCATGATAACGCTGCCAAGTTATTGCCTCCTTGTTCGATGGTTATAATCAAAGCTAATGGCTAAGATGGTTATTCAAAGCCAATGGCTAAGACAGTGGCTATTACCTTTACTCAATTCACTCAAGAGTTTTGTGGAATTAAATCTTGCATGCAGGTTAGCCAGCTGGCGACATATCGTGGCTTCATTGATAACTACGAGAGTGCTGTGGAGGTAGTGAGAAGGTGCACTCAGTCCGATCCGAGGTTTAGAACACTTGCAGAGGTAACTTGCTTTCACCAAACACACATCACATACAGTACACATCTCTTGTTCTATTTGTGATTTGGCTTATACGCATACAGATGGAGGTCTTTGAATGTGCTAAATCTGAAGGAGACTCAGATTTAAGTGTCCTTTATTGGTCTTTCCTTGCAGAGCATGAAATCAAGGAAAGGATCAGACAGCTCCAAGTCTGAATACACATTTGAAGGTACACAGACAAGTTTGTTTAAAGAGATTTTGCATACTGCTGAAACCTGTTACTCAATTCGATTGTTCATTTTCTAGAGATGTTATCAATGTTCCACTACGTCACTTTTCCTCAGATGTTACAAAACCCAAGTAAGCTTGTTTAAAATACGTGTTCACAAATGGTTGATCATAATTGCACATTGTCTTCTTTCCCTCATTCCGTCACCACCCCCCACTTCTTTCTGCACCCATTAGCCCTCTTGTACAAGCCCCTGGACCGTGTGACCAAGACCACTCTTGTACTGCATGTGAGTGCACACCATACCTGTTTAAGCCTGTTGTGTAGTCTGATTGCTATGGCCAGTGACTTTGCTCATGTGTTGCATGTTTGGTTTGGGCATTTTGGTGGGTAATGTACAGACACACACACACACATTTGAGTGTGTAGGGGAGCACGGGGCACAAAGTAACACTTTTTTGCTTTGCTCAAAAAATTAAGTTTTTTATGTTTGCTTACACACTAAAATCTAAAGTTTTCCACAATTAATGAAACCCAATATTCAAATAACAAAACATCAGCTCAGGTAGGCACCACTCTAAGCACATTTTCAGCTTCACACTTTTTGCAAAACACTACACACAGTCATTTGCAAAACTTTAGACACATTTACATGCATTACACACATCATTCTATTGTAATGTCACAAAACACTAGGGATCAATTGACCACACCCTTGCAACCAACTGGTTAAACACAATTGTCATGTGCCGAAACACTAAGAAGTGAAATGCAATACACAGTAATCAGGCTGAAACACTGTAAAATAGAAAACAGGGGAGGGATTACCCTGACTTGAATATAAATGTAAGGCAGTGTTGTTGCAAGAGGAGGAGAAAGAGGGATAGCAAAGATTAGAGTGAAAGTGAGGGGTAACAGGAGGAAGAGGTAAATACTGTTACTGCAAGGTACAATGGGAAGAGAGCAGACAAGGACTAAATTGATTATATTGGAATGACATTGGTTGACTACCTTGAAAGGCCTAGGTTGACACTTGCCACCAAATTAGCCAGAGATGACACTTAGAGTCGCTTTTTCTCTCCAACAACACTTTACGGTGTTTTACTACGTTTGCTGTGAATACGGTTCTTTGTAGAAATGGTCTTCAATATGCAACCATGCAACAAGCAAACACTTCCGCATATTGACTGATTTTGCATTACATAAAAGTAAAAAAAACAATTAAAATATATTTGGTGAACAGCATTAGTCATATTTTGTGTTTCATGAATGCCTTCGTGTCATTTATCAATGTCTGAAAAAATGCAACTAAGATTATATCTCTAGAAAAGTCAGAATGTTATGAAGTATTTAGGATTGATTACCACAGTGTGTAACTCACTAAAACACAAATAGATCATATGAATCATGTGTGTGTGATTTGGCAACAAAATCACATTTTTATAAATAGGTTTATAGTTTTGTAAGAACAATATCATTTTGCAATAGACCTTGCTTGTTCTGTTAATCGAGTGTATGATTGCATTAACTGTGTGTAGTGTTTGGAAAAAAACGAGCACAGTTTTTAGAATTGAGCTTAAGCAATTGTAAAAAACTGTAAAAGAACAGAAGTTTAGGAAATCACATTTTCATATAATCAACATGCAGGGCTATGCTACAAATGAACCCGGTTTGTCTGTCTGTCAAACATACCTTTCGTGTGTAAGCCTTGGGTGTGTGGATATTATTATTTACCCCATCAGAAGGGTTAGTTGTAACATACAGTGGACTAGTTGTAACACTTGCTGAAACACTGAGTCATCATACAGTCAAATCAAGTTTTGTTTCAATTACATTTAACAGCATATTTCATCACAATAATCAACTGCCCATATATTATTTTACGTAATACAGTAGGTGAATTAAAACTAACTTAGGTGGAGGCAAATTGATTTTCTTTTTTAAAGTGGTTCAAACCTAAATGTTCTGTTGAATGGACAGAGCTTGTGAGTTCAGTGTGTGTGTGTGTGTGTGTGTGTGTGTGTGTCGGCGGGGGGCAGTTACACAATGTGTGGGTTGGCCTATGTGTTCTTCATAAATTTGACATACCATTTATAACAATAGACTTTGAATGTGTGGCCAGAGCAACAACTTATGTAACTTTTCTTTATGCTGAATTTATTTCCTCACATATCCTAACTTATACTAGCTTAACCAACCTACCTCCTTGGGACTCAAGCCAAAACAAATGGCTGTTGCACGGGCCAAGTAATCAACAAGGAGTCTCTCCGGATCTGTGGTGAAGACTTTTCTGTGCTGGGAGTAGCCTACTTGGGGTAGTGGTGGTCGACTACCCTCATGCTGCTCCTCTAGTTCTCTTCTATAGGTCACATATCTATATAGCATCACATGGCACATGCCAAAAGAATTAGCCTCCTAATGGAACGGCCTTGCTCCAACTTCTCTGCTGCCAAACTCACTACTGCCTCCCATACTCATAGTCCTTCTATGATTTCTCACCCTGTAGACACAAATGAAACAATTGTTTGAATAAACTGTTTTTCACAGTGGTTTTCTTCACAAAAGTGTTAGAAATGGTCCCTTAGCAATGTTTCAGAGATGCGGCTTAGTTGTAACGCCGTGTTAAAACTACCCCTGTTTTGACATGGCTAGCACTCGCTATATGTTGTCCACACATTTCAAATTGGTAACATGTTTTAGCTAAGACCACAGTAATCACATCAATATAAGATTGTACTCGCTGACTTTCATATATTACTCATAATTATGACCGCCGCTAGCGAAGCTAGCGAAAGCGGTCATTATAGTGTTGCCGAGACTTTTTTCCCTTTTTTTTTTTAATTTTATTTTTTTAATTTTTTTTTTTTTTCACCGATTTTTCGTCAACGATTGCCAGGACACTGAAACTCTGGGGGAGATGAATCTTTGTAGGCATGTAGCCCTAGAAGTTTTTGAGCGAATAGGAGCTTTTGGCCCCCAAGGGCCACCCCCCCGCTGTGCCAGTGTCCATCAAAGAGGGGGAGACGCCGACAAGGTTTTGCTGAATAACTCAGTGAATGTTTCACCGAACAACATGAATTTTTTGTGATATGTCGGTGTTACAGGGGCGTATCGACCCAGCCCATAAACACTCACTTAAAGTGTAGCGCCACCTAATGATATGGGTAAATGCGAAAAACGGGATTTTATATTGGCAATATCTTGGACCGAGAAGGTGGAAACTGCACAAAATATGTCATGCACGATAAGCACAAAGACCTCTAAAAGCACAGCACATGCCATAAAATTTGGCCCATAGAGGGCGCTGTAATTGTAGAAAATGTCGTTTTGCCTATTATCTAGTGAACGGTAATGTTTACAAACAGTTCTTTTTTGTCGTGAGATCTACTGACCCTACTGCATTGAAAACACTGGTCGACGCCCACTTTTAACAAAAAGAATTTCCGTGAAATTTTAATATTGTGAAAGCAGGGGTGTAGTGGTAAAAAAAGAGGTGGGTAAACTATAAATTTTGCGATCGGGGGACCACGACGTTGTAAGGGCCAATTCATAGTCGAACGCAAGCATGACGCAAGGATGCTAGGATGCGTATTGTATGAAACAACTTTTCTGACACATAGGAGTGTGTGTGTATGACAGAGTGTTTGTGAATGTGTGTGTACTTGTGTGTGACAAGGGTTCCCTGAGGTCTCTACTCTGTATCATTCATAAAACGAGATACACAATATGTATGTTTGAGGTTTATTAAATCTTAATAAAGAGAAAAATAATGTCAGTGTGAAAGAATGGCAAATGTTAATGGTGTTTAAGAAATCTAAATAAAGAGAGAAAAATAAAGACTCTGTAAGAATGGCAAATTACACATACTTACAGGTACACAACACAAAACTGCATGAGCAGTCCAAACAAAACAAAGAACAATATCAAATAATCATTATAGCACTGAACTTAACTTTGTAGCTACCCATAATAATAATGTCATTCACAACAGTGCCCACAGAGCCTCTTTGTCTGTTGCCATTGTCCATTTGCCTTCTCAATTTTCCTCCCTTTTCTCCTCTTGTAGTTGACCCTGTTTCATCCTCTCTTTGCCCTATTTTCTTCCTCTCACTCTCTCCTCCTGCTGTTTCTCCTGGCCCTGCAACACTGTCTGTCTCTCCACCACCATCTGTAAAATTAAATTAAAAAGACTAAGTACACCAATCATGTGGACAAGTATTTCTGCCCAATCTGAATGCTATAGCCTTCTTTAAAAAATAAATAAAAAATACCACACCGAGAATGGCGGGGAGGAGTGACTTGCCTAACGTTACTTTAGGCTAAGTTCTCTATAGGCCTATTATGTCCGTGACATGAAGCTAGCATGCTGTCATCATGACTTCGAGATTAACATGAAATGGCAACTATTTGTCTTTTAATGCGCTACAAATACTGAATTTATGTTGATATAATAATTACCAAAAACTTTAGACTGCACTTACAACGTCATTTGTCTGCCAGAAAGGTAGCCTAATTTGTCGGCACAAGTTAACAACCTAACGTTAGTTAGTGGGATGGCTCACAAACCAAAACGATGGGGAGTTTATCCTAAAAAGGTGAAGTTTAGGATTCTTTTTGGACTCACTGTGTCAAGATATTTTGCTGGTATCAGCTGGAAGGGTGATGCTCCGACGCTTCAGAAATCGCCTAATATCCATTTCTTCATAACTTCACGCAGGTAATCAGTGATTTATGTAATCTCGCAGTCTGCTGGCTCCCGCAAGAGGGCGAATTATTATGCGTAGGCTACGCAGTGATAAAACCCACAAGAACTTGTGCAGGATCTACTAGGTGCAGGTAATTGAAAAATAACTGAAAAGCTTTATTAATATCTGTATAAAACAAGAGACATGCGTGCGTAAACTGTATGTAGAGGTGGATAAACTATGCTTGGACGTGCGTAAACTATATTTAGAGGTTCATAAACGCTATTTCCTAAAATCTGGAGGTGGGTAAACGGCGTTTACGTGCGTTTACCCACCACTACATCCCTGTGTGAAAGTGAAACCAAACAAACTCTTGTCAGAGGCCGTTCATGTGAATCTCACCAAATTTGGTACATGTCATCTACAGACAATGATGACAAAACGTTATCAAAGGATTTGTCTTGAGATAAACCGTTTAAAAGTTACATGTCAATGAAAATTTGAAACATAGCTTAAAATTCCTCAAAAGTCCATATCTTGGCTTCTAATTGCTCCAATGTTGTGAAAATTGACATGCCACCTCTAAACAGCTTTCTGTTCATGTGCATCAAATTTTGTGATATTTTGTCAAAGGGGACAATGTTTCTTGTCGAAGCTAGGGGTCCAAAAACTCATCAACATTTTTTCCCCAAGACAGTGATTTTGTGGTAGTATGTCGGGGTTACAAAGACGCATTGACCCAGCCCATAAACTGTCACTTGAAGCATGGCGCCACCTAGTGATAGGGGTAAATGCAAAAATTGGGATTTTGTATTGCCAATGTCTTGGACTGGGAAGGTGGGAACTGCACAAAATATGTAATGCACAATCAGCACAGGGACCTCTAAAAGCACAGCACATGCCATACAATTTGGCCCATAGGGGGCGCTGTAATTGTACAAAATGTCATTTTGCCTATTATCTAGAGAACAGTAATGTTTACAAGCAGTTATTTTTTGTCGTGAAATCTATTGAACCTCCCGCATTGAAAACACTGGTCGACGCCCACTTCCAACAAAAAGAATTTCCGTGAAATGTTAACATTGTGAAAGCGAAACCAAACGAACTCGTCATAGGCCGTTCATGTGAATCTCACCAAATTTGGTACATGTCATCTACAGACAATGCTGACAAAAAGTTATCAAAGGATTTGTCTTGAGATAAACTGTTTAAAAGTTACATGTCAATCAAAATTCAAAACATAGCTTAAAATTCTCCAAAAGTCCATATCTCGGCTTCTAATTGCTCATATTTGGTCAAAGTTGACATGACAACTCTGAACGGCTTTCTTTTCATGTGCACCAAAAACATTTCATCACAGGGTGCAATGTTTCCGGTCAAAGCTAGGTGTACAAAAACAGTTGTTTGTTAAATAACTTATCAAAAATTTTGCCCAAGACAATGATTTTGTGTTGGTAAGCCAGTGTTAAAGAGGCGTATCAACCCATCCCATAAACACTCACTTGAAGAAAAGCGCCACCTAGTGATATAGTTAAATGCAAAAATAGGGATTTTGCATTGCCAATATCGTGGACCGAGGAGGTGGGAACTACACAAAATATACACAAACACACAGAATGTCATTCATTCAGGCTACTTCGAGTGGATCAGCTGGCAGAATTGATATCTAGATTCACTGACTCAGAAGTTCTTGTTCTAGGTGATTTTAATATTGACTGGCTAACTGACGCCTCCAAACATCTTAGAGAACTTTTCTCTTCTCTATTTCTGGATCAACTTATTTATGAACCTACAAGGCCAAACTCTAAAAATCCTTGTAAATCATCTCTTATTGATTTACTTTTTACTACTAAGACTAACAAAATTAGTGCAAGTGGTGTTTTTGATTTAGGGATCAGCGATCACTGTCCTATTGCCTGCATTAGGCACACCAACCTAAGAAAAGCACCGCCTCGAATTTTGGTTAAAAGAAATATGAAACATTTTAATGAGCAAGCCTTTTAAAATGATCTCTATGAAAGTGACATTCATCTAACAACTGAAGTTCCTGATGTTGACCTAGCACTACAGTTTTTCTCAAACTCATTTATTCACATCGTTGATAAGCATGCACCCTTTAAAAAGATCAGAGTAAAAAATAGAACAAATCCATGGTTTACTACTGAACTCTCCTCTCTTTTCCAGTCAAGAAATAAAGCTTGGTCATTAGCAAGGAGGAGCAAAGATGCCTCTGACTGGGCATGCTTCAGGAAAATCAGGAACAGATGTACATTATCTGTCAGAAAAGCTAAATCTGACTACTATTTTAAACTTATCTCTAGCGCCACCTAGTGATATAGTTAAATGCAAAAATAGGGATTTTGCATTGCCAATATCTTGGACCGAGGAGGTGGGAACTACACAAAATATACACAAACACAGAATGTCATTCATTCAAAACCCACATCCATGCCCACTTCCAGCAAATCATTTCCACACAAACTCTCACCTCACAACACTGACCTACCACAAACTCACCATACCTATGATTCCCACACTTCAATACACTGCGGCGGTCATACCATGTACCGCTATGCGGTACATCTAGTTAAAAATACAACTCTCATGACAAAATATACTTACATGCTGCAAAACGTCTCTCCTGTTGTCAACGAAATTTTGTCGGGCTCTCTTGAAAACTGGCCCAGAAGCATGTCACCATAGACAGTGCATGTCACGATCAACCTTGTGCAACTTATATAAAATGTCGGTGTTACTACCCCACGTTACTTTGTGCTCCGTGCTCCCGTATATGTGTGTGTCTTGCAGCCCATCCACACAACGTTTTTTGGCGAGAACAGTGGGGTTTTCATTCGTTTTGCCCTTTCGTCCACACGGCACCTGGGTTAGAAAACTGGGGCTGAAAACTGTGTTTTTGGAAAACGGGTTTCAGAGTTGAAAAATCCGGCAGCTTTTTGAAAACGATGATGTCACCACCTCTTCATGTGCACATCTCACAACAACAACTTAAAACTTTTACAAATACCCTGCAGTGTAGGCTGGCTGTTGCCATTAAACAGGCTGTATGGCTAGTAGGCTATGGTAGGCTTAGACTTAGGCTTTCATTATGATTAATTACTTAAAGAGAAACTGTCGCTGCTTTCAAATCCCTTAAATATCAACACTTAAATCAATATATGACATGTTTAAAGTGAGGTATAGCGCAGTTGCCTCAAGTCTATTCGCAGCCCCTTCTAGACTATTTTTTTTTCTTTTCTGCTCCGTAGCCTATCACTTATAGGTGGGTCAGTTTAAAGACGTGACATCTCCCAACATCTTCAAACTTTTACAAATGGGTTGTTGTGGGATAATTTGGGGGTATAAATCAGTGGCGACTGGTAGTCTTTCAAACAGTTGTGGCCACACCCTTGCCTGTGAGTCGGCCCAGTCTTGGCTGGGTCCCTGGCCCAGAATGCCCCCACACACTGTACAATGACTCTTTTTGGTTGTTTTTGGCTTAAATCTGGCCCACACGCTGTGAATCTGATATGACTGCCATCTGAGTGTCACCTGGGTCCCTGCCCCACTTATTGTAAAATGACTTACTGGTTCTATTGGGCCAGGACTGGCCCAGCAAGCCCACAAACTGACTGCAAAGTTATTTAGTCTATTTCTGTATGCAGTATTTGTTTATGTTTTTATGTATTTATGTTTTTGGTATTATAAACTGATAATAATAAGTCCTTTGATGGTTTACGCAGAAGAACCACCACCATAGCCGTTTACAAGACAATTCAGCTCTCTTTTTTTTTCTAGAAATTTGTGTTAACCTGTCATACCAGCTGGGAGTCTTCTCTAGAGACTCTCGATGGCAAGCAGAGCAAGGTTGCTAAGTTGGCTTTGCCCATTGCGTTACGGCTGTACTTACACTTAGCCAATTGAATTTAAACAAGAAACGACCATTTTCCCCTCGTTCACTAAATCAATGTTAGGCATTGGTCTGCTCTCTTCTTCAATTTAGATTTTTCCTTGGTAAAGAAGACTGACAAATGGCTTTGCCAAAATCAACAATGCTATTTGCCAGAATGCACAGCTTTCTTGCTAGCTGGCTAGTTCCCCCCCTCTACAGTCTTAAATTAACAAACTTTTCGAACTGAAATGAAAACAGGTAGCAAACGTAATAACACTATATTTACACTTTATTCAGAAACAAGAGGCAATAAGAATTGAGATTTCTTACAACTTCCCTAATCACAAATCAGCATGGGACTGAGCATTAAATCCACCGCTACCTGTCTATATATTTTTAAAAAGCTGTCAATCTGGCTGCATTAACAGTTCCTCCATTCACCACAAAGAGCCTCAGCCTCCTCTTGGAAACAGTTCAGCCCGCCCTCTCCATTCACTCCCAGTGAGGCCCGGCCTCCCTGGAAGTGACGATTTTTCAGCTTTGGACCAATAACTGTCTAGCTTTTTAGCAGTGAGTTTTTGTAGGCTATGATTATGCTTATTACAACTGCTTACACACAAAATTTTTATATAGCACACAATTTCTAATGCCTTTCACTCAAACATCACAACTCCACATCAAATCATCAAAACCATACACACATTCTCAGCCTTGACACAGTTTTCTATTTAGCTATTCACTTGTTTCAAATCAATACACACAAATCTCTACTTAACACAGAAATCTAACAGTAAGTAACATGATTTCCTTTTTCAAACACAACCACTCAAAATGCCACACTTATTCATCAGTGCTTTAAACTCTGTTTAGTTTTTCTATTAGTTTTCTATCTTTTTTCTTAGTTTTCTATCTTTTTCTATTGTCAACCTGTCTCCATACTAAACATTTCTCAACCCAACCAAAGATATGATCATCGCCTGTATGTCTAACTTCCACTTTTATAGGCAATAGAAAAAGCATGTGGTGACATTGATGCTGCCTGTATCCAAGGTTGGATATGTCACACAAGAAGATTCTTTCCTCAGTGTTTGGCAAGAGAAAATATAGCATGTGATACGAATGAAGTATTTTGGCCAGACCCAGCCAGGAGGAGAGATGGACCCTAAACACACACGCAACTAGCTGTCCCCATCAATGCCAACCTAGCACAGCGCACCTTATGCCTACCACATTTTTTTGGCTGCTACTGTAATATCACGTCATATGTATAAAATGTTTTTCCATGCCCTGTCTAGCGTGTTTGCTTTAGTATGTCACTTGTCCTTGTTTTGCACATTGTGTAATGTGAATGCACATGTGTATCCTAGTGTGTTTGTCCACGTGTGTATGTGCCCATGTGTGTGAGTATGAATGTGTGTAGTTTCTCATGTCTATGTGTGTACGCACTGTATGTGTGGATAGTGTGTGTAAGCACTATTCTGTATCTGTTTTGTCCATACTGTGTTTTACTGTAACAGTTTTGTGTAACACCAATTGCTGCAGGTGAAATGTTGTCTCGTCTCACTATGTATTGTGTATCTTTTTTTTTTAGAAAATTACAGTAAATATTTTTCGTTCCAAAATTGTTTGTGTTGATTTCCACTTGCATACTACCATATTTTCACTCTTGTATGGCAATATATCAAAACATCCATAAAAACAAAAGTGCCTTTGATCTAGGCCAATAGGGTGTAAATGATATACACAGTTATGTAAGGCTATGGAAAATGTGTTTAGAACATGAGACAAATACTTGCTTTTGAGACGTGTTTAGAATATTTTGAATACTGTGTTTCATTTTGCAAAAGATAGGGCACTTTTTGCATTTTGTGTGAGCAATAGTTAGATTTCTGTTTAGAGTTTTGAGAAAAGCACATAGTTTTGAAAATGTGTGTAAATGGTTGAAAAAAAATGTAAATAAAAGCAATTGTTGCTGCGTCCGACCCACCTAAATGAATGACATGAATATTTATTGATCCAACACGTGTGTGGACGCAAAAAATTTTTGACCTAAAAAAATAACCATTTCCCGGAGCATTGTCGTGTGAATGAACCCTTGATTTTTCTCTCCTTTTATTTAATCTCCTTTCATCCTCTCATCTCTCTCACCTTTTTAACCCCACAGGACTTGCTGAGTCACACCCCTACTGATCACCATGATGCCCCACTTCTCCAGGAAGCTCTCCGCATCTCCAGTAGTTTCCTGTCCGGTCTCAACGAGATGTCCCAGTGCAAAAAGGCAGTCACACTGTCCAAGGGCATAGTGAGTATGGGGGTTACAAAGAAACCATGTTGTTTTGGCTGAATAACCAATATAACATATATGGGAACCCAGGTTCGAGTCCAATCTAAGGTCATTTCTTGATCCCTACTCCAGCTCTCTGTATGTGCAACTACCCCTCATGCGGATTATTTATGTTAGTACAGTTTGCTCTAATTGATCGATCTCATATCCGTCTCATTAAAAATACTAAGCATCAACTATAATGCTTAATAATAAACACTCAATTTATGCTAAATGTCTTTTGATGAAAGCAAGTGAGAATCGTTCTTGGCAGTGACTCTCGGAATATTGCAGCACAGACAAACACGGTTTATTACTAAATGTTGCTTCTGATCAGGTATCTCAATGTAGGGAATGAGATAAGGGTTAGCAAGAGGAAGAGAGAGAGGGAATGCATGATCTGTTTATCAAATTAGCAAACAAATGGTCAACTCAAAGTCTATATGAAAACATTGTGCATGTTTGCATCAGACATAAGTTTAAACGACACTTTCTTGTTGTGCTAAGTAATACTCTAGCTATGCCCAAGTGCCTTACATGAATGTTTCTTTCTGTGTATGGGGGAGTTGTATTCAGGCAGTTGTTGTTTTGGAGAATCCTTGGCGAATCAGAAGAAGCAGTGGCGGCTGGTCCATAGGGGGCGCTTGGGCGCCACCCTTCCCAAAAAGGAGAGGAAAAATATAACATGTATAATAGTAAAGATATATGTTTTTTTAATCATTGTCAATTTTAGTTATTTGTGTGTACATGTAATCTGAATTATTCAAACAACATTTCCACCAAATGACTTATTTAACAGTGACATAGTCGTATTGTTTCTCTTCTTGGGGCTCTTCTAGCGCCCTCAAAGTGTAGCGAAATAGCCAATCGTGTTGCTAGGGGAAAATAAAAAAAATATGATTCCTATCAGCCTATCAGCATGGCTGAATAAAATGGTTTTGGGGTGCCATAAGTTGCGCACCTGCTACAGAAAGTATTGGATTGCTATTGTCACCATGGTGATTGGCTAAACTTAACGTCTTACACCAGTTAACGTTAGATCAACCTTAGATCAGTTACAACGATGACTGAGCAGCTTCCACCAAATTTGGTGAGATCTTTATTAAGCTACCCTTTTGCAAGGACTATGGTCGAAAAAATCCATGTTAAGGAGCTGGGACCCGACAGGTCCGAAATAAACTCCCCGACAAGCTAGAAATCACCCAGCCAACTAAAGAAAAAGATAAATCCAACAGCAGGACTTTTAGCAGGAGTTGGTTCCAACGAAAATTGTGGCTGAAAGGCTGTGGGATAGCCAATGCACTTTTTTGTTTCCCTGCATCCTGTTTAAAAGTGTGATTCGACGTGGACACAGTCTGGACAAACCGACTTAAAACACCTCTCCGAACGTGTGAAGAAACATGAAGGATCAAGAATTCACATGTGAAACTGTGTCAAGTTAGCTATGGTTGGAAGGATTAGCATAATAACGCAGTTAGATGATGGGCATCGAATTGCTGTAAGGCAGCACAACGAAGAGGTAGACAAAAACCGTCACATTTTATCAAAGATTATTGATTGTGTAAAGTGCTGTGATGCTTTTGAACTAGCAATGAGGGGACATGATGAAAGCGAATCTCCAGACAATCCGGGAATTTTCAGAGGTCTAGTCGACTTAATAGCATTTATTGATCAGAACTTGAGGCAGCACCTTGACAATGCAACTGTATTCAAGGGCACTTCGAAAACAGTTCAGAACGAGCTGCTGGGCTATGTGTTGGCCATTCTAAGAGAACGGATCTTCGACGAGGTAAACACATCGCAGTTCTTAGCTATCCAGGCGGATGAAATGACAGCTCTGGCAATGCTCTCCATAGAGAAAAAACTGACATGGGACATTCCTGACTTTAACACTAGGGTCATTGAGAAATTTGCCAATCAGAAAGACAGGTGAGCAAAGTTCTTAAATAAATAAGAACTCTTCACCACATTCACTCACTCATTTCATCTTCTTTCTCTTTCTCTCTGCCTCACTGCAGGGACTAGTGTAGTGTCTGCCTAGTTTGAACATAATAGCCACGTTCGACTTACAAACCCGTCTGTTTGCATTTGTCTGCGTTTGTCTACATACGTCAGCAAGAACTCCGCCTCGCAGCATGGGCGGGCTTCGGTCAAGTCGGACACAAGTCTTGAGTTTACACCACCTGATCTTCGTAGTAGATGACTGAGAGGTCATGTGTTGTGTGTGGGGGACAAGGAGGGGGCGGGCGGTTGTAGTAGGGTGCATTGAGACTTCAAGTCAAGTTGAGTCGTTTTTTTAATAGCACATTTAAACAAAACAACAGAGATGTCCCAAAGTGCTGCACAACACAAGGATGAGAAATAACACGGCAAAACCATAACCCAAAGACCATTAATAGGTATTGTACTGGGGACATGTTTGAGTGTGACACACAGGAAGTGGTTAATAAAAGAAGACACTCGTCTAACAGGCTGACACATCTCTGCCTCTGTCGTGTTTATAGCAATAATAGTACAGGTATAGCCTACTGACACAAAGCAATAAAATAAAAACGAGATTAACAAATACATAAATAAATAAAAGATTGAGCTTGACAGCATCAGATACACGCCCCAGAACTAGCTAAAAAGAGAAAGAAAAGATATGTCTTCAAACTGGACTAAAATAACGTACATATAAGATGAGAAGTTCCGTGACAGAGCTCTACACAACACACGTGTCCAGATGTCAATGAACTTTAAACCAACCAGGGCAAAGTTGCGTCACCACGGAGGCGTTAGTTAGACGATTGTAGCCGCGTGAAAGCAACTGCAAGCACTTGCACGATTTGTCTACATGCGCCTACATGCGTTTAACTCACGTGGGTTTTTAGGTCACATGACCTTGTCACGTTTTTTGTGACATCGCCATGCCTTTCTGGCAAGTCTGACACAAAGTCTAACCATCATGCAACATTTTCATCCAACCATGCATCGCTGACTGCAAACGCATGTAGCTGCATGTATATGGCAAGCCAAAGTGTTCACATTTACGCCTGTTTTTAACGCGTTAAATAAGGAATGCCCGTAAAAAACGCCGTTTTTTCGAGCATTTTACGCCGTATTTTAAATACGGCGTATTTGACTATTTATATTACGCCGTTAAATACGCCGTTTTCTTTGCTTATTTGACGCGTATTATAGGTTTATTTAACGCGTGCTGTAAGCTTATTTTACGCATCAAAGATTCTTATTTGACTCGTCAAAGATTCTTATTTGACGCGTCAAATTCTTGTTTAACGCGTCAAATTCTTGTAGAACGCGTTCTAATGATAATGATCTCCTCCCTCTGGTTTTCCCAGTCAATGAATTTAAAGTGCCTTCAGCCAATCACTAACCGAAACAAACAGACCAGAACAGTCTGACACAGACCTCCCTGTGCACCGATCTTCCCTAAAGCAATTAAAGTTTTCTCAAACTCACCGTAGGCCTACTGCTCATCATAGCTATCTGTCAACATAACTAAGAATAAAGCTTCGTTCAGTCCAGACGCTCGCTTTGTTGTTATTTTAAAATAAAACGAAACCGAATGGAACATTTACCGTGCTCACCTTTTCTACCTGCCAAGCTTTTACTTAGCGTAGTTTTGTAAGAAATGTGAGAGATTGCACATTAAAAAACGTAAAAAAAAGATATTTAACACATAGCTCAAATTACCTTGAAGGTTAAAGTAAGTGATATACAAAAAGACTGTGAAGGAAGAAATACAGTGTTGCATTAACAGCTTGACCCATGTCAGGTGCGAGGGCTTTAACCACTAGATAACGTTAATATGTTTAATATTTGGGAAAGATCACATGTAAACGAGATCGCTATTTAGGGAAGGACAGAGGGAAACAAACAGAGCTTAAACAAACAAACAAACAAAAAAACACGGAAAAGACTGTTAGCCTGCTTGGCTAAGGGATACACCTAGGCTTTGCACTTTGCAGGAGAGTTTGCGCATTTTTGGCAACACAAGCCCTGTGATGGACATGATTGCCCAGTCAAGGACGAGGAAACACATTCATTTAAAATAACGTTGCAGTATATAGCCGAGTGACATGCAAAAACATGAGCACAACATTAACATAAAGACAAAGAATTGCTGGAGAAAAGTCTGTGCAATCGCGGGGGATTCGAACTCTCAACGAAAACAACCACTACCACAACAGGCAGACAACTTAACCACAAGGCTAGCTACCTACGTACAGAAGAAATGCAAACACAGTTTAATCTAAGTAAAAGCTTTGCAGGCAGAAAAGGTGAGCATGGTAAATGTTCCATTCGGTTTCGTTTTACGTGTTTACGCGTCAAATAAACCTATAATACGCGTCAAATAAGCAAAGAAAACGGCGTATTTAACGCCGTAATATAAATAGTCAAATACGCCGTATTTAACGCCGTTTTCTAGAAAAACGGCGTAAAATACGGCGTAAAATGCGTTTTTCACGGGCATTCTTTATTTAACGCGTTAAAAACAGGCGTAAATGTGAACACTTTGGCTTGCCCATACATGTAAACATTCACACCAGTCCGAACGCGGCTATTGTCACTGTTGTTTTTGTTATTGTTAGCTTTGATTACTGTACTGTTCTGAACTTGACAAAACTGTAACGTCAAATC
Source organism: Setipinna tenuifilis (assembly GCA_030347295.1). Taxonomy (NCBI): domain Eukaryota; kingdom Metazoa; phylum Chordata; class Actinopteri; order Clupeiformes; family Engraulidae; genus Setipinna; species Setipinna tenuifilis. The sequence continues at coordinate 29,167,001 of CM059284.1, forward strand.
ATTCACTCTCACACAGAAATCTTACCCTCATCTCAGAAACACCTTACCTCTCTCACTCACCCATCTCTTCTTTACACACACACACACACCTGCATACAGACATACAAATACCCACCTACTCACTCACACTCACCCACTCACATACATACTTTCATTCCTCACTTACTTACTACAAAGTCCATCCTACACACACACACATACACTGACTTGAAATTGAAGGATCACTGTCCCCCTGTGCAGTTTGGACAGAGGAGATGCAAGTACTAAATCTGTTTTGTCTTTGTTATTGTTAGTTTTGATTAGTGTTCTGAACTTGACAGCAAATTCCAATCATTTACTCTCTCACACAGAAATCTTACCCTCATCTCAGAAACACACACACATCACCCCCTCTCTCACATCACCCCTTCTCTACTTCTCTCTCCATACAATCACTTAGTCCCACACTCACCTTAGAAACCTTTCCCCCTCTCACTCATTCACACACACTCTTTCATGCTCACACATGCACAGTTGATTTGTATGAAGATTAAGCTGAAATCATATTTTTGCTGTAAGCTTCTCTCAAGAACTTGATCATTGTATTGTATTTGTATTTGCACTATTCAAATTTGTGAAAAACTATTTGTATTTGCTGTGCAAAGCATAAATGGAGCCTAACTGGACTGTTGATTTTGAGAAGGAAATTAAAGTATTATTGTGGAATTGTACTCAATTTCAGAATATTTATTTGAGTGCTTACACTGGACTAGGCAGGGAAATCTATTGGCACACTAGCCCCACCAAGATTTTTTTTTCACCAGCCGCCACTGAGTAGAGGTCTAGTTGACGTTGTCATCATTGTTCAATGGATCGTCTGCGGTGATCTGATGAATGATAAAGAGTCCTTTTATGCTTGTTTTAGGAATGCTCTCTTAGTCTTAGCTGGGAATCGAGTTCTTGATTAAGAGTTTTCCTACTGTGGGGTGGGTTTCTCGAACGCAAAATTGCTAACTTCTTAGCCACTCCCGTGTTGGTACTTCCGAAGTACCCCCCCAGAGGCTGTCTCACGTTTCTCGAAGCCTACTATGGTTGTACTCTACTTCGGTAGTGAGAAACTTCAGAAGTACCTACTTCGGTAGTGGGAACTTCGGTAGAAGAGAACCTGCTACGCGTTGCTTCGTAGCAGAGATACTTCGAAAGTAAAGTTGTGTAGTACCTATAACGGCTCGCAACTCGAAGTACAAGCGTTGTTTTGAAGGTTGATCCCACCCACGGCAAAACTTGCAGTAGATCTTCGACTGTAAAGTTCAAATATCTCGTAATCCTGCAGTACAAATGCAGTGGAATTCAATCGGTATGTAGAGGTTACTATAATACAGCTCATAGAACTTTTAAATGGCCAATTCATGGTATGTAATATTTCTCCTTAAAACCCTGTGACAAGACCTGTGACCTTTACAAACTGATTGAGTTTTGCTGAGTGTGGACTGTAGGATTATGAGATATTTGCATTAGAAGTTGTCCCTCAAGTGGAACTTCTGCCATTCAGCATATACATTTGATAGGAAACTGATAAGAGCTAAACAGGCTAACAGGATGTGATTGTCAGTGGCGCAACTGGTAAGTCCATCGCAGGCGAAAGAGATTTTTGAACACAAGACAGGTTCGAGACTGAGTAAAGACGAATTATATGACTCATCTGTTTTTGTGGCCTAGTGTTTCACAATCATATGAGTGTGGATTTATGCTTTACTCTGCTCTGTAGTTTGTCTGTGTTATTGATTGAAAAAGTACATGTATTGAGAAATGCTAATTCTATGCCGAGATGCGAATCCGTGACTGAAGGCAACAACATTCCCACTCAGCTGAAAGTGTTTCATGAGTAGTGACTGTAGTAAAGAACGAAGGCTACATGCTATCACGTGTGCATTGGGATTTGAACCCATGACTAAAGAGAACAACAACATCGGAGTCTCCCGACTAGCTCGCTGAACTGCTACCAAGTGACAGCTTTGAGCTGTGGCGAAGTGTCAATAACACTGACAAATGACGTCAAAACACGGTTGATGCTGTTGATATAATTTCCTTCACTACACGTGTCGCCGTAGATATCAAAACGGCTGTCCCCTGCTTTTCCTCCGTTGTTTCCATGCTTCACACACTGAAGTAGGAACAACAGTACAGGCCACTATCGAAGTACCCACAATGATAGTTCTGCCGAAGTACGAGAGCTTCGATAAACGGAAGGATTTCACCACTACCATAGTAGATACTTCCATAGTACAATGGTAGTAAAATGCTAACCTAACGGGCTGTGCGCACATAGACATTTCTAGAAACTTCCTCAACATCTTGGGTGGAAATCTTGTGGATTAGAAGTAGTCGGTTCAGTTCAAAAAAAATCTGCTTGTGCATCAGGTAGCCTGTAGGGGAATCTGGTTGCCCTGTAACCGCAGCTATAGAACTAGGAAAAGGGAGCCGGTCGCCTTTCCAGTAAAACTAAACATACTCAAGTTAAAGTACTTCATGGCTTTGTGCAGAGGCCCATTCATTGTCTACTTATAAACGCACGGTGACGAAAGTGTCTCTATTGTCTGCATGGCCTGATGGCCTGCAGGAGAGAGAGAGAACAATAGCCCGCCAGTGGTTTTAAAGGAGTGAAAGGTGAGAAGGGTTTATCACCTGTGGTGTGGCTAAAAGAATCATAGGTAGTGTAGTCCATGGGTAATGTGCCTGAGACAACCATGTCAATGGAACCTCAACCAAACCTTCTGCACAAAATTACTGTAAATGAAGTATGAGGAGCCGATTTACCGGGCTAATGGCATGGTGCTTCTTGATGCTTTATATAGGCCGTAGTGGGTGGTCCCCTAATACTGTATCGAAAGTCTTTTTTTCCCAAAATGAATCTTTGGTGGATAATTACAGCCTCTTTGAGCCAGTGCCACTAAGAGCTTTCCTTTTAAATGTGCTGTCCTGAGTCTGTTGCTTTAAATGCTAATGAGGAAGAGAGATGTGGGCCAATGTAGAGGGGTGAAGGTGTGTGGCCTTGACCAGCTCCAGCCAAATACGGTCAATATTAATGTGTTAATGCTTACAGTGGATCTCTTGCAATGGCTCCTAGACAAGCAGTCATTCAAGCTATTTGGTTCAATTCAGAATCTGATCCTGATGGACAGGCACCTGCTAATAGCTCACTGACTTAAATCAAGTGTGAGGGGAAAACACGAGTGGGCCTATGCAGGTTTAGGAAGAGTTAACAAGCCATCTCATCATTAGTAAAAAGCTCAATTACTATGGTGACATAGCTGGTAAAAGATGTCTTGATACAATACTTGGTTAGCAGTTAGCCTATGCAATTTAGGAAGAATTAACAGGCCATCTCATAATCAGTAAAACACTCAAACTACTGTGGTTACGTAGCTGGTAAAAGACAGTTGTATTTGTTTGTAGTGAGATTCCCCTTGAATAGTTGACATCAGTGTCTGTAGCTCTGTTGCTGTAAGGAGCTTGAAATTTTGCCCATTCTCATCTAATCACTTACACACGCCATAACAACAACAGCAGATCGGTTTTCCAACAAAGGTGTGCACTAGATTTAAAGTGTTTGTATTCACAAACATACTTCAATCCATGACCTTTACATTAGCCACCCTGCTAACTGGGCTGATAGCTGTTAGCTGTGCAGCTAATATTACAGCCACATTCTATGGGTAACAAGCTAGGTAACCAGCAAAGCAACAAAAGAATATAGCGTTAGTTGACTTACTTGTGCAAGGTTTGTAGCTGAGCCAACGAGAGCCGGCACTGATTCAGGCTTAATCCACATGAAACACGAGACTGAAATGTGTAAAGCAAGCAATGGGTATACTGCTCTGTATTGGCAGAAGTTCACAAAATTTTTGGCACTGACATACGACGTTTTAGGAACTTGTATGGGCAGTTTCCACACTAAACCACTATGAGGTTCAGGTGAAGGAACTAAAAAAATATTTTTTTTGTTTATTATCATATCCAAACACAGAGCAACTGCCATGCTTTGCTCATTTGAAATCTCTCGAGGAAAACCCACGTGGTGGTGCTAGTGCAGTCGGTCATAGCCATAGATAGAACAAAAGAGTCGTAGCTTATTTTTTCATGGAGCGGGCCAAATTGTCTGAACGGGCAGACCAGTGAAAGATATTGTCATTTGAATGTCATAAACTATTTTATATCATTATAATGACGATGATTTGCATATATGATCCATAGTAATACATGTCAATAAAGTCAAAAATTAGATTAACTGTTATTAGTATGAAAAAATACTATTTCTAACATTTTGTGTTTTTTATTATGCCAACGTGATTAGAACAATTGTAAAAGTTCCCACTATAATGACGCAATCGCTTAAGGCAAAGTTCTATTAAACTACAATATTAACATATAATTATTGAAGGAAAGGTAAAAATAGTTCATTTCTTGTAAAAAGTGTGGACACTTTTTTGCGGGGTCCGTGTACTTTTTCGTTCATTCATACTTCTATTTTGGAAGTCACATGGAAAATGAAAAAGGAGTTGTATATGAATTCTTACGATCGTGTATGACTTCTTAAATCGAGCCGGGCGCCATATTTTGTTATTCTCTTTCTTATTGAAAATTAATAATTGAATCTTCAAAAAAATAAAATAAAATAAAAATAAATCCCGTTCTTAATTGCGTTTCTGTATTTTGGACATGGGTTTTGGGTGACCTGGAAGTATAGCCTAGCTCGTGGGCGGGTAGGCGCATAGCCTATGGTTTGGTATTTTCATCCATGGCGTCTTTGGAGGCAAATTCGGACATAATTTGCGAGATGTTGCGAAGGCATGCAACGCATGCGGACATTTCACAGCATCTAAAAGATATTGGCGCAGGACGTGGCTGCTCTGTTATGAGTGTAAGGAGGTTTTGTAACGCTCACAACCTTCAAATAAAAGTTAATTGAACCAGTCAAATCCAGATTGTAAAGTTGTGGGTTATTTACTCCATACCATTGAGTGACCCATGTATTCTCCATTGAATGGTTTGGCCGGTCTGGTGCAAGCGGTGAAATTTACTTCCGGGTAAATATAGAATCAGCCAAATGAAATTCAATAAAAGAACAGATAAATATTACAAATTTAAAAATGATCAGAATATAGCCGGCTTTTCTATCACTACTGTTTGATAATGGCTATACATTTCGAAAACACAATACAGTCATTTCTGCTTGTGCTGTTTTAAATGAAACACCAGGGTGCGCCCTTTTTAAATTTTCGTCTGTCATTTCAGAATAGAATAATGAATGAACGAAAAAGTACACGGACCTTGCGGCCATGGTGTTTCTTTGTTTGTGTCTGTCTGTTTGTTTTAACGGTAGCTGGCCCACTCACATACTACACTTCCCATCATACACTGCCAACACACCTGCATGCCAAATTTCATCCCTCTCTGCCTGAACTGGCACTCAACACTGGCGTCTGCTGGGTGAGTTAGAATTACCATAAAGTTCTGTTTATTAATCCAACATCTTAGCAAACAGAGAGGTACCCACTGCTTCAGCTCCACTATCCATCCCTTAGCAAACATAGCATCTTCTCATGAACATACACACTACTCACACTTGCACCATTGCTCTTCCTGGTCCGGCAGCATCCCTGTAAAAATGCGCACTGTGGGAGAACTATGCTATTATCGTCCATCTTGGAACTTGGGAAATGGGCATTTGGTGTAGGGGGTGAGTGTCTGCTGCTGTCACTATTTATGCATTTATTGTCTTCTGTGTTAACTGTAGTATTACGGAATGTATTTGGGAATGTGTGTGTTTGCTATGTGTTTCACTGGTGTTATTTATGTTAAAGTATGCATTTTTTATATTTTATATTTTTTAAATTGTGTGCAACTCTGTTATCCTCCCTACCATAATAAGCTTAACCAATTATGCAATCATTGGTGGTTGTACTTAGAGTGGAAGAATCATGAGTTCAGTCAGTCTTGCTTTGACTCTGGTGGATGTAAGACACTTTTGACCTGTGAGTAGCATTATTGCAGTCGCTTGCTATGAGACTGCAAAATCAGTATATATACTTGTGTGTTTCTTGATGTCTATTTTTTCAATTGTATTCAGTCTTTTTGTTAGCATTGAGTAGCAAGGCGCACTGTAAATAATACGTCCCCTTTTATCACTAAAACGCTTTTTTGTTGTGGTTAACTTGGTGGTGGCGTTAGGTGAGGTCAGGACAGCAACTTTTCTGCCTCAAATATTGTGTCAAGTTGGATTGCAACTGTCTCTAGAAAGCTGAGTAGAAGGATTTCAAAGTGCAAACTACAAAAGAAGGGTAAAGCCACTGGAGGAGAGCCAGAGTTAAGCCTTGGGATGGAGCCACAGACACCAGACCTGCCTTCTATCAGCTCATCAGGATCTTTGCAGACCCAGGAGCTGCATATGTAGCTATGGACATTGTGGAGGCCATGTACTTAGACAAAGTCAAAAATGCCATCCTTACAAAATATGAAATAAATAAAGATATCTACTAGGAGATGTTCCAAGATCCAGACAGACACCCAGGGGAGCTATATCATCATCTGAAGGACCTCTACCACAGGTGGATTAAGCCAGGAGGGTAGACTGTGGAAGACATTGGAAAGATAATCATCTTGGAGAAGTATCTGCATTCCCTGGCCCCTGATGTGTGTGTGTGTGGATAAAAGAACACAGCCCAGCTTCAGGCCAACAAGCTGCAGAGTGGGTGGAGGCATTCCTTTCTGCCCGATAGGGATTCAAGACCCAAGGTTCCAGATGGTCAGCCAACCTGCAGCTGCAGGTAAAGCCAGGGAATTTGGTAGTGGAGGTGGTCTTAATGCATCTGGGCAGAGTAGGGCTACAGACACCAAGACCCACATTTTCCCCCCAAGGAAGGTAAACGAGTTGTCAAAAAATCTTAACTTTCATCCATTGTTGCTGCTTTATTGTACATTACATATCTACACTTCATTCATGAAGCTATCAAGGGGCAAACTACGTATCTAACTAGCCATTACAAGTGCCTGTATCGTTTCCAAACTGTTCACATAATTTGTACATTTGCACAGTTCACACAGATTAAACCCACCAAGGACACCGACAATTTTGGCCACTTTCCTCCACGCCTCATTTTTCATGTTTGTGGCTCTGTAAGAAGCATAGACAGTAGAAGAAGGTAGGAAGACGGGGACATGTATAAACCCACCAAAACTGATTTCATCATGACAGACCTCCCCTGTGATCTACTTTTATTGAATAATGCAGGCACGTTTGCCAGACTAATTTGCATAAAGTTCAGCAGAGCCCAACTTCTTGATGCGCCGCAGCTGTCTGAGCCAACACACCAGAATCCCAATAGGCTTTGCGAGGATGGCAATAACGACTTGACAGACTCCATTGAAAATGAATTGAATGCGTCCAACGCGGCAAATCTGATGCGATAGTGGACAGCCACCATGACACTGGCAGCACACAAAGCTTGGTACAGCCCATCTTGTGGAGCCATGTAAGCCCTTGGCTAAGAGTTTGCTGTGTAAATGGGGATAACTTACCCTGTAGCAGATATTTGTGTGGAGGTTAGAGGTCAGGCCTATAAGGGTAGTGAAGGGGTTAAGGCATCCTGTGGTTTTGGGCCAGGATGTGCTCATACTTCCAGAGCTGGTGCAGGCCTCGAAGTCAGTTAGCATGGTGGTGACCCGAGCCCAAGGTAAGGCTAGGGCAGAGGAAACACCTGAGCAGGCTATTAACTCATTGGCTGCCAGCCATTTTCACAGGAGCTCCACCCGTGCTGCCAGCCATTTTTCACCATTTTGGGTATATTGGGTATGAAGCCCAACAGAAAATTGAGTTCTTTGTCTATGTCAACACCAAAGTTATCACAATAGAGATTAGACTTTCCTCTTTCATCTAAAAAAAGTCCTTGTGTCTATTATGTGCTCTACCAAAAAAAGGTACCTCCAAGCTTTCATTCAAAGAGATGTATGAAGTCTCTCAATAGCCTAGATAACTAACCAAGCCTAGAAAAAATCCTTGGGAGGACATTTCACAAGAGTGGCTGGTTGGACCGCTGAAATAGATGCACCAGTATCAAGTGTGGTTTTTAACCCTTTTTTGACTGAGCCGAACAGTCCATTTTTTCACACTTGATGCCCTTATGGCACATGTGTGTTCATGCTACATGGCAGAGATGAAATATACCCACCATTGTAATCAGAAGAAAATGCACTTTCAATGGTATAAAACATCAATAATAATGTGTGAGTGTCTCATATATTATTTTTATAAATAATTTTATAAACAAAATGTATAACAAAGGCAAAAAACACTCTACAAAAAACAGTTCAAGGTCCAACTTGTACTCTTCTCCACTAGATAAGTCACCTGTTTCACTGTCATCGTCTCTATTGTCATCGTTGACAACACATTTCTGCCACTTCAGCAGTTTGTGTGAGTGCTGAGAAGTCTGGTCTTCTAACTGCTGCAGTAAGCTGCATTGCAAATCAACAGACATACTAAATGCATGTGTCTACCTGCTATTGCAATCTCTCTACCTGAGCAGCCAGATGCTGAACTATTAGGGACACTTATGTCAGAGAGTGCAAAATCATCCCTATTGTTACCACCCCCATATGAAATTGGGTCTTTACACCTAGCCATCACAACAGGGAAAATATGAAAAATATGGTCACACAAAATATTCAGTACCCCTCATCACCAGAACAAAATGTGAAAAATAACATATATACATGTACATGAAACATATACACACCTGTACAAAATCTTTTCAGTCTACAACAGTAGAAAAGTGTAGTTCTAAAAATATTAGTTATCAGTGTAAGATCATTATGTAAAACTACCAGTATTGGCAGTGCCACTACTCTCAAAGAACAAAGACAGATCAGACAATGTGATTTTCTGCCCACATCTGCCGATTACACCTGTGAGGCTTTTAACTCCGTTTGTACACTTAGCTCTCACAGGTTCCCATCGTAGTTTACACAGTTCTGCTGCTGTCTCTCCCTCTGGCTAAACAGCAGTAGTAGGAGTTTGCAGAGATGTGCTGACCAATCAGACGCATGGAATCACCTTCAAAGTTCCACAATTGCATGCCTAGTCTCTGATGTTCGGGAAAACGTCCCACTGCACAAGCACTGTCTTCGATTATATGAACTTCGACTCCCGTCACAGGCAGAACGTGTCACAGGGACGTGTTTTCTTCTCCTCCTCCCTCCCGTGACCTTCCCTGCTTTGCTCCTCTCGTCTAGTCTACTGTCTCCCACCCTAAAGAGACTATCTTTGCCCTGCTCTCCGAACTAAAAAATCATGGATTGGATTAACTGGTCTCTCAATGCAATTGACACCACTTCCCGATGAGAAGCTTGGGTTTGGGGGAACCTGTTTGTCCTGAATGTTGGTGGCGGGTTGATGGTTGATGGGAAGATGATGTCAATTGCATTGAGAGACCAGTTGTGTGCCTGGCGCCTCTTTCCGTGGAGGACATTGAAGACATCTACCTATTCAGAACCATGACTATTGGTCTTCTGCTGATTGGATTAGGCACTGCCCTGGTTTATCGAGGAATTAACAAAACTAGGTCAGCTGTCCAATGCCTCACAAAGCTGCCCGAAATGATTGATGCGATTTGCAGAGCTGTCAGCACTCAGACTGTGGCTAATAACCGCAACATGGATAACATCATGAAGGAGCTTGTGGCTTTGCAAAGGCAAATGGATCAATTCGGAGACCAGAATGGACAAAGAGAGTAGTCGCACAAATTGGAATGAGGCTACTCGACCAAAGCCCAAACAACCCTAATCTTATCTGTTTTTGGCTCCCTTAACTAGCACTGGCCTGCAGGGGGCACCAGCTTTTATTATGGACCAGATATTGGACAGTACTGGAGCCTTTGCAGCTGCTTATCTGGACGACAATGCCATCTACATCGCACTTGAGGGCAGCACTTGGAACACTTGAGTGAGGTGCTGTGAGGGCTGAATCAGGCTGGGCTGACTATTCACCCCAAGAAGTGTGCACTTGCGCAATGGGAGGTACATGTTTTGGGGAGTGGGGTGATTCGTCCATAAAAGGACAAAGTGGATTCCATCCAAGACTGTCCAAGGCCGCAGACCAAGAAGCATGCGTGTTCCTTCCTGGGGCTGGTGGGATGGTACAGGTAATTCATCCCCAACTTTGCCTTCGAGCTGTGTTCGGTGGGAGGAAGGGCATGAATGAGCATTCAAGGACATAAAGGAGGCTTTGCTTTGTGAGCCAGTGCTGCAAATCCCAGACTTTGAAAACCACTTCACAGTGGAGATAGATGCCTCTGGAGATGGACTGGGAGCTCCTTCTTCAGGGGGGTGCTGATGATCAGAAGCCAGCGTCTTACATTAGCCGCAAGTTCTTTCCTTGCGAAACCAGGTACTCTGTGGTGGAGCCAGAGTGCCTGGCAGTAAAGTGGGCTTTGGACACTTTCAAACATCTGTTGGGGTGACACTAGAGACTGATCACAGAGCTTTACGGTGGTTGGGAAAAATAAAAGACTCAAATGCATGTGTGACCAGATGGTTTTTGTCTTGTCTCGTGCAACCATTTAGGTTTGTGGTGAAATACAGGGCAAGCAAGCAGAACCCTGTTGCGGACTTTCTGTCACATCACCCCAGTGATGAGTCTTCAGAGGGGGAAGGAAATGTAAAAAGTGTAGACAGTGTTTAGTGGTCACAGTGTTTCTTTTTGTCTGTCTGAGTGGTAACTGGCCCTCTCACACACTATGACCCATCATACACTGCCAACACACCTGCATGTTAATTACATCCATCTCTGCCTAAACTGGCACTTAACACTGGCGCCTGGTGTAGGGGGTGGGTGTTTATCTGCCGTTGTCATTGTTTATGCATTTAATGCCTTTTCTGTTAACTGTAGTATTATGGAATGCACGAATGCATATGGAATATGTGTAAGTGTTTGCTATGTGTTTTACTTGTGTTATTTCTGTTAAAGTATGTATTTTTTATATTTACACGAAATGGTGTACAACTCCATTTTCCTCCCTACTACAATGGCTTTGGTGGATGTAACACACTCTTGACCTGTGAGTGGCATTGCGGCCGTGCTGCTGAGGCTGCAAAATTCAGTATATATATATATATATATATATATATATATATGTCAGGGCTACAATACTGAAGACCCAGGAGCAGACTTGGAGACAGGACGTAAAACGAAGAGCAGTTTATTAAGGCACGTGGCACACCAGAAATGGCAGACCCAAAAATAGTGAACAAAAACAGTCAATCCTCACGAGGCAACAGTACAAGTGGTAATTTCCAAAAACAGTAACAGAAGAGATCCTCACGCGGCAAAGGCACAAAAATAACAACTCCAAAAAACAATAACCAAGGTGAACCTCACGTGGCAAAAGGGCAAACATAGCAGTTCAAAAGGTTAACGAAGGCAGGCAAAAAGGCACACAAAAAGCAGTTCAAAAAGTTAACAAAGGCAGGCAAAAAATCTCAACACAGAATACAAAACAGTAACTCCAAAATCAGGCAAACTCACAAGGCAAGAGTCCAGAAAGCAAGGCATGAACATGAGCAGGCAACAATCTCACAAAGAGCAGAGTCCAGGGCTGGGTTTTTAAAGCTGTGCTGATGAGGGAAGTGGAAGCAGGTGTAGTCTGGGTGTGGCAGGTGATTGGCAGTTGGTGGTGGTGTAGTGATAGTTCAGGCTGATGGCCACTAGAGGGCAGGGCCATCACTATGGGCCTCTTTGCAGGACAGATCAGGGTCAGGGCGTGACAATATACTTGTGTATTTCTTGATGCCTATCATGGCTGGTTTTTGTTTTATTTGTATTCAGTCTTTTTGTTAGCATTTTTGAGCACTGAGGCGCACTGTAAATAAAGCCTTCACTTTTATTCACTAAAAAGCTTTTTGTTGTGGTTAACTTGGTGGTGGCGTCAAGTGAGGTCAGGACGGTGATGTTTTTGCCTCACACTCCTCAACAGATTCTATTTAAAATACATATCCAATATGACTGACACCTTATGTGGCTCACTAGATTGATATGAGATGACATTTCCGTATAGCCCGTTCATGCCCCACCTCAAACTGACCGGTCATCCCTACACTTTCTACAACTGTGTTCCAGGCCGCAGCTTTTCTATTAACATTTCTGTAGCCTTCTCAAGACATATCGTACAGAATTTTATGCTACAACACAGACAAGATCAGCTTCTCCAAACCAGCCACAATGTTGAAATTTGTAATCTGCTAAACCACATCGGACGTGTCCTTCCAAGAATTTTTGTCAGGTGGTACGATGTCCACATCAGGCCGTATTGTGGAATACGGAGTTAAATACTGTGTGTAATGTGCAGGTGGCATAAAACATGAGAAAGACAAATAAAGGCCTTGCTGACATGGAGGAGGGGTGTTTAATTTTACCTCATACAGATCTTCAACAAAGTGTGTTGTTGAACACGTCTTTTGTCTTCCAAAATGCTTTTGTATTGCTTATAAATATTAACATGCTTTACACATATTTTATATATATATCGTTACTAGTACCTAGCCTATTGTGATGATTTTTTCACAAGCCTGATTTTTTGGTGGTGCACCTCCCAAGCACTTGATGCCCTACGCACTGCGGTAATGTGTGTGTGTGTGCAGAGCAACGCCACTGATGCTGAAACATGGATTATTTTCTACACCAGGCCTAAGTTGATTTATACTGAGTTTTTAATTGATTTAAGTAATTAAAAGTGATGCAAACAAAAGAGATTGGCTGAAACATAGGAATGCGCTGCTATGGTGGAAATAGACTATGGTGGGCCACCACAGTCTTGTCAATGTATGGGAAACACTGCACATTTTGTTGTTGTTAGAGGGGTCTTAATGAAGCTAGTCGCTTCTTAAACATTACACTGTTAAAGACAGATGTGGCTGGAGTAGGCTGGTAATACACATGCCCCTTTGTTATGGAGAACATCCCTTTGGATAAAAACATCTGCCAAGAACCATAAACATAAACCCTACAATCAGTTAAAAAGAAAACAACACTTATTATACTGAAGTAATTTATGTTGACCTTTATGTTTTCAAATGATTGAAGTTGAATGTAAAAATAAGGTTGGTTGATGTAAAAAACACAAGAGGTAAAGTTATGATAAGTATATAATAACTATCTAGTAACTCAGAAAGAATAAATAAGCAATGACAAAACAGATCCAAACACAAAAATTGTTAATATGTTTTTGTATGTGTGTGTCTGTGTCTGTCTGTGTGCATGTATTGCAGAGGCGACAACTGATGCATGATGGCTTTGTGGTGTGTTTGTGTGAAAATGGACGGAGCCTGCGTCATCTCTTCCTATACACGGACTTGTTGCTCTGTGTCAAGTTGAAAGGGGGGTCATGGGGGTGAGTAATGTCTATATCGTTCAGCCTAAACATGGCAGCACCTGATGTACAGTGCACCACTACTTAAGTTGCAACTCTTTGTCTGTGTGAGCTCATGCATATGTATGTTTAGTTTAGGTGTGTATTACCCTATATATCAGAATCAGAGTAGATTGACACAGCATGTTGACACATAAGGAATTTGGTTCTAGGTGTGGGTGAAAAGCCTATAGGTCTGGCAAGATTTCTTTTTCATGCACCTATCAGAATGTATTGTCACTCAACAATAGCTTGCATTATTCTGACAGTCAAAACTTTAAAGAATTTACTGGTAAGTCATTTCTGAATTTATCCGTTCTTTTATTGGTGGAAATGTGTCTGCTATGCCTAGTCGACCTTTAGGCACAAAAAGTTTTTCGTGCATAAAATCAAATATATGATCTGGTTTTTATGTTACGTCCAGAAAAGGGGAGTTGGATAAGCTAAATAAAATGACAAGGAGAAAATCAAACCCTCACTAATTTTGAGACCAGCGCTTATACCTGAATGTGTTGCTGCATTATTTGCAGTGTTACATTTCCTGACTGTCGGAGACACAGGGCTTCTGATTTCATTGCATTTGCATTTCATTTATTTAAAAAAAATAAAAGACAGAAAACGGTCTGTATTTCATTAATCTAAAAGTTCATCAATCTAAAAAAAACAAAAATAGAAAATTGGTCTTCATTTGACTTTAGGTGCTGTGAAAAAAATGGTAATGGGGAATTGAGAAAAAAATTCCATTGCCGATTATGCCTAAAGGACTTTCTTAATGACTTGGAAGCTGTGCTTCCCGGCGACGAGAGGTATTTATAGGCCTTGTTCCGTTTCTTCTACTATCATATGGTTCAGACCCGTGTACGTATGTAGTTGTAGTTGTGACAGGTGCCATGAACAATTACTTTTCGTTCAAGAGCGCAAAGCGGCTGCCTGTAAGGGAGGAGGACATAATTGTGGTAACGATTGGAAGGATTCCAATTCCCTTTTGTAGGTCTACATGTGTGCTGAAAAAACAAAATACTCTACTTATGCGCAATCATATGTTAACTATGTAACTGTGCAGCATACTAAAGCAATTCTAGCCTACTGACAAAAGAATAGTATAAGCAATGATACTGTAGAACATCAACCATCTTTGGTACAGGGAGGTTCCAGCTACAGTCTGTTTATCGTTGCCATGGTAACCATAATGAGGACATGTCATGGATATGTATCGCTACACAACCTTTTGGAATAATGGAACATAAAATTTTAATTAATCACATGCATTAATGGGTTAACATAGACAGCACTAGTATTGTACTATACTTACAGCATGTGATGCAGGAAGTTTTCCATTCAAATTGTGTGTGTTCATAGTATAGGCCTAATTCAGTTTGATGAGATACTCATCAGTGGCTGTTTTAGACTGCAAAAGCTCATGCACATTTCAAGTGTTTCCCTGTTTCACATACTAAATACAGCAAAAAGAACATCTGCTAGAGCTGCTAGAGTGGAGCAGTGTACTGTGACATCATCAGCCTGAACATTCCGCCATTCATTTTAAATGGCGACAAAAAGTTGCAGAAAAACGACAATAATGGACGAACGACAAGGTACGGTTAATAGAACGGTGGGCGGTCATGTCCAAACCGGGCCGGTCGTTTTAGAGTTGGAACGGTGTCTCTATCTCGAACGCCTGAGGAGTAGCAATGTCTGAAAGATCTGGGTAAAAAATGTTGTGTTAAAAAATCGCAGTGAATAATAATAATAAACGGTGGGATAACAATAAGTTATCTTAACTAGACTGCATTCCCGCAGAAAATGCAAAAAGTGTGCTTGCATTTTAGCATAGTTAGCATTGCTAGCAATGTTAGCATAACTGCTAAATAGCTTCAGCTTATATAGCTACACAACACTGTAAGCACAGTTAATTACTTCACATTTTTAGCATAATTAGCATTGTTAGTATAACTGCTACCAAATACTAGCTGAGTTAACTAAGTAACACTGTTAACCCAGTTAATTACTTTGCATTTTAGCATAGTTAGCATTGCTACCATTGTTACCATAATGGCTAAATAGCCTCAGCTAATATAGGTACACAACACTGTTAGCACAGTTAATTACTTCATATTTTAGCATAGTTAGCATAATTAGCATTGTTAGCATTACTACTACCGAATACTAGCTGAGTCAACCAAGTAACACTTTTAACCCAGTTAATTATTTTGCATTTTAGCATAGTTACCATAGCTAGCATTGTTAGCATAACGGCTGACAAACGTTTGGTAAGTTAACAGAGTAGCACTGTCTACATAGATAACTACTAGAGATAACTACTATAGGCTGCAATACACTCCCATGGCAGAACATTATGCAGGCCATGGCATGGGTATTATGACATCATGAGAGTTCTATTCCTGAACATTCCACATTTAAAAAATGGCAGTTGGTCCAGGTGCAACTGCCACAGCATTGTCTGCCTCTCTTTCACCATTTTTAAACTGTCCTGTTTCAAACAGTTTAAGTAGTTGCCGCATGAAAATTACACAGGTCACAGTCAGATCCCAGACCTCTCTTACAAAGTTTAAATCAAGTTTCTAGGTTAAACGGTTGAGTTTTGATCATTTAAAACTTCAGACATGCACCCTGACCTGTTTACAGTAAGATGATGAAATGTATGGCAAAATCCCATAGACTCTCTGACACCATTTTTAAACTGTCCTGTCTCAAAAAGTTTATTTATTTTCCGCATCAAAATTTCACAGGTCACAGTCAGATCCCAGACCTCTCTTACAAAGTTTAAATCAAGTTTATAGGTTAAGCAGTTCAGTTTTAATCATTAAAAAATCGAGTGGAGGTTAGGGTGAGGGCAGAGCTCACTCTAGCTGCTAGAGTGAAGCAGTGTACTGTGACATCATCAGCCTGAACATTCCGCCATTCATTTTCAATGGCGGAAAAGTTGCAGAAAAACGACAATAACGGACGAACGACAAGAGGTACAGTTTAGGGAAAGGTGGGCAGTCTTGTCCAAATCGGGCCGGTAGTTTTAGAGTTGAAACGGTGTCTATCTCGAAAGCCTGAGGAGTAGTAACGTCTGAAAAATCTGGTCTAGGAGAATAAAAATAACTAGACTGCATTCCCGCAGAAAATGCAAAAAGTGTGCTTGCAAATATGCGTGCCAACATTCCGCCATTCATTTTCAATGGGCCAAAAAGTTGCAGAAAATCGACAATAACGGACGAACGACAAGAGGTACGGTATACCAAAATGTAGGCGGTCATGTCCAAACCGGGCTGGTCGTTTTAGAGTTGGAACGGTGTCTCTATCTCCAAAGCCTGAGGACTAGTAGCGTCTTCAAGATCTGGTCTAGGAGAATAATAATAAACGGGGAGATAACAATAAGTGTGCTCTGCAAGCACACTTAACTAGACTGCATTCCCGCAGAAAATGCAAAAAGTGTGCTTGCAAATATGCGTGCCAATTATTTAAAGTTTTTACCAATTGGCACTATAGGCTGCAATACACTGCCATGGCAGAACATTATGCAGGCCATGGCATGGGTATTATGACATCACGAGAGTTCTATTCCTGAACATTCCACGTTTAAAAAATGGCAGTTGGTCCAGGTGCAACTGCCACAGTATTGTCTGCCTCTCTTTCACCATTTTTAAACTGTCCTGTTTCAAAAAGTTTAAGTAGTTGCCACTTCAAAATTTCACAGCTCACAGTCAGATCCCAGACCTCTCTTACAAAGTTTAAATCAAGTTTATAGGTTAAACGGTTGAGTTTTGATCATTTAAAACTTCAGACATGCACCCTGACCTGTTTACAGTAAGATGATAAAATGTATGGCAAAATCCCATAGACTGTCTGACACCATTTTTAAACTGTCCTGCCTCAAACAGTTTAAGTAGTTGCCACATGAATTTTACACAG
The DNA here is from genome assembly GCA_030347295.1 of Setipinna tenuifilis. NCBI lineage: Eukaryota > Metazoa > Chordata > Actinopteri > Clupeiformes > Engraulidae > Setipinna > Setipinna tenuifilis. Next base: position 29,184,361 of record CM059284.1, read on the forward strand.
GTCACTGTCAGATCCCAGACCTCTCTTACAAAGTTTAAATCAAGTTTATAGGTTAAGCGGTTGAGTTTTAATCATTAAAAAACCGAGTGGAGGTTAGAGTGAGGGCAGAGCTCACTGTAGCTGCTAGAGTGAAGCAGTGCACTGTGACATCATCAGCCTGAACATTCCGCCATTCATTTTCAATGGGCCAAAAAGTTGCAGAAAAACGACAATAACGGACGAACGACAAGAGGTAAGGTATACAGAATTGTAGGCGGTCTGGTCCAAACCGGGCCGGTCGTTTTAGAGTTGGAACAGTGTCTCTATCTCGAAAGCCTGAAGAATAGTAACGTCTTCAAGATCTGGTTCAGGAGAAGAAGAAGAATAACTAGACTGCATTCCCGCAGAAAATGCAAAAAGTGTGCTTGCATTTTAGCATAGTTAGCATTGCTAGCATTGTTAACATAATGGCTAAATAGCCCCAGCTAATATAGGTACACAACACTGTTAGCACAGTTAATTACTTCATATTTTAGCATAGTTAGCATGATTAGCATTGTTAGCAATACTACTGACGAATACCAGCTGAGTCAACCAAGTAACACTTTTAACCCAGTTAATTATTTTGCATTTTAGCATAGTTAGCATTGCTAGCATTGTTAACATAATGGCTACATAGCCTCAGGTAATATAGGTACACAACACTGTTAGCACAGTTAATTACTTCATATTTTAGCATAGTTAGCATTGTTAGCATTATTACCATTGTTAGCATTACTGCTAACGAATACTAGCTGGGTCAACCAAGTGACACTTTTAACCCAGTTAATTATTTTGCATTTTAGCATAGTTAGCATAGCTAGCATTTTTAGCATACCGGCTAACAAACGTTTGCTAGGTTAACAGAGTAGCACTGACTACATAGATAACAACTAGAGATAACTACTATAGGCTGCAATACACTCCCATGGCAGAACATTATGCAGGCCATGGCATGGGGATTATGACATCACTCGAGAGTTCTATTCCTGAACATTCCACATTTAAAAAACGGCAGTTGGTCCAGGTGCAACTGCCACAGTATTCTCTGCCTCTCTTTCACCATTTTTAAACTGTCCTGTTTCAAACAGTTTAAGTAGTTGCTGCATCAAAATTTCACAGCTCACAGTCAGATCCCAGACCTCTCTTACAAAGTTTAAATCAAGTTTCTAGGTTAAACGGTTGAGTTTTGATCATTTAAAACTTCAGACATGCACATTACATTACATTTTATTACATTACATTACATTGCATTTGGCAGACGCTTTTATCCGAAGCGATGCACCCTGACCTGTTTACAGTAAGATGATGAAATGTATAGCAAAATCCCATAGACTGTCTGACACCATTTTTAAACTGTCCTGCCTCAAACAGTTTAAGTAGTTGCCATACGAAATTTACACAGGTCATAGTCAGATCCCAGACCTCTCTTACAAAGTTTAAATCAAGTTTATAGGTTAAGCGGTTGAGTTTTAATCATTAAAAAACCGAGTGGAGGTTAGAGTGAGGGCAGAGCTCACTGTAGCTGCTAGAGTGAAGCAGTGCACTGTGACATCATCAGCCTGAACATTCCGCCATTCATTTTCAATGGGCCAAAAAGTTGCAGAAAAACGACAATAACGGACGAACGACAAGAGGTACGGTATACAGAATTGTAGGCGGTCATGTCCAAACCGGGCCGGTCGTTTTAGAGTTGGAACGGTGTCTCTATCTCGAAAGCCTGAGGAATAGTAACGTCTTCAAGATCTGGTTCAGGAGAATAAGAAGAAGAAGAAGAAGAAGAATAATAAACGGGGAGATAACAATAAGTGTGCTTTTTGCAAGCACACTTAACTAGACTGCATTCCCGCAGAAAATGCAAAAAGTGTGCTTGCAAATATGTGTGCCAACATTCCGCCATTCATTTTCAATGGGCCAAAAAGTTGCAGAAAAACGACAATAACGGACGAACGACAAGAGGTACGGTATACCGAAATGTAGGCGGTCATGTCCAAACCGGGCCGGTCGTTTTAGAGTTGGAACGGTGTCTCTATCTCAAAAGCCTGAGGACTAGTAACGTCTTCAAGATCTGGTTCAGGAGAAGAAGAATAATAAACGGGGAGATAACAATAAGTGTGCTCTGCAAGCACACTTAATAATAACTAGACTGCATTCCCGCAGAAAATGCAAAAAGTGTGCTTGCATTTTAGCAAAGTTAGCATTGCCAGTAATGTTAGCATAACTGCTAAATAGCTTCAACTAATATAGCTACACAACACTGTAAGCACAGTTAATTACTTCACATTTTAGCATAGTTAGCATAATTAACATTGTTAGCATAATTAGCGTTATTAGCACAACTGTTAACGAATACTAGCTGAGTTAACCAAGTAACACTGTTAACCCAGTTAATTACTTTGCATTTTAGCATAGTTAGCATTGTTAGCATTATGGCTAAATAGCCTCAGCTAATATAGCTACACAACAATGTTATCACAGTTACTTACTTCACATTTTAACATAGTTAGCATAATTAGCATTGTTAGCATTATTAGCATAACTGCTAACAAGTACAAGCTGAGTCAACCGAGTAACACTTTTAACCCAGTTAATTATTTTGCATTTTAGCATAGTTAGCATAGCTAGCATTGTTAACATAACGGCTAACAAACGTTTGCTAGGTTAACAGAGCAGCACTGACTACATAGATAACTACTACAGATAACTACTATAGGCTGCAATACACTCCCATGGCAGAACAGTATGCAGGCCATGGCATGGGGATTATGACATCACTCAAGAGTTCTATTCCTGAACATTCCACATTTAAAAAATGGCAGTTGGTCCAGGTGCAACTGCCACAGTATTGTCTGCCTCTCTTTCACCATTTTTAAACTGTCCTGTTTCAAACAGTTTAAGTAGTTGCCGCATCAAAATTTCACAGCTCACAGTCAGATCCCAGACCTCTCTTACAAAGTTTAAATCAAGTTTATAGGTTAAACGGTTGAGTTTTGATCATTTAAAACTTCAGACATGCACCCTGACCTGTTTACAGTAAGATGATGAAATGTATGGCAAAATCCCATAGACTGTCTGACACCATTTTTAAACTGTCCTGCCTCAAACAGTTTAAGTAGTTGCCACATGAATTTTACACAGGTCACAGTCAGATCGCAGACCTCTCTTACAAACTTTAAATCAAGTTTATAGGTTAAGTGGTTAGGTTTTAATCATTAAAAAACGAAGTGGAGGTTAGAGTGAGGGCAGAGCTCACTGTAGCTGCTAGAGTAGAGCAGTGTACTGTGACATCATCAGCCTGAACATTCCGCCATTCGTTTTCAATGGCGGAAAAGTTGCAGAAAAACGACAATAACGGACGAACGACAAGAGGTATGGTATACAGAATTGTGGGCGGTCTGGTCCAAACCGGGCCGCTCGTTTTAGAGTTGGAACGGTGTCTCTATCTCGAAAGCCTGAGGAGTAGTAACGTCTGAAAAATCCAGGACAGGAGAATAATAATAACTAGACTGCATTCCCGCAGAAAATGCAAAAAGTGTGCTTGCATTTTAGCATTGTTAGCAATGTTAGCATAGCTGTTAAATAGCTTCAACTAATATAGCTACACAACACTGTAAGCACAGTTAATTACTTCACATTTTAGCATAGTTAGCATAATTAACATTGTTAGCATAATTATCGTTATTAGCACAACTGTTAACGAATACTAGCTGAGTTAACCAAGTAACACTGTTAACCCAGTTAATTACTTTCCATTTTAGCATAGTTAGCATTGTTAGCATAATGGCTAAATAGCCTCAGCTAATATAGCTACACAACAATGTTATCACAGTTACTTACTTCACATTTTAGCATAGTTAGCATAATTAGCATTGTTACCATTATTAGCATAACTGCTAACAAGTACAAGCTGAGTCAACCGAGTAACACTTTTAACCCAGTTAATTATTTTGCATTTTAGCATAGTTAGCATAGCTAGCATTGTTAACATAACGGCTAACAAATGTTTGCTAGGTTAACAGAGCAGCACTGACTACATAGATAACTACTAGAGATAACTACTATAGGCTGCAATACACTCCCATGGCAGAACATTATGCAGGCCATGGCATGGGGATTATGACATCACTCAAGAGTTCTATTCCTGAACATTCCACATTTAAAAAATGGCAGTTGGTCCAGGTGCAACTGCCACAGTATTCTCTGCCTCTCTTTCACCATTTTTAAACTGTCCTGTTTCAAAAAGTTTACGTAGTTGCCACATCAAAATTTCACAGCTCACAGTCAGATCCCAGACCTCTCTTACAAAGTTTAAATCAAGTTTATAGGTTAAACGGTTGAGTTTTGATCATTTAAAACTTCAGACATGCACCCTGACCTGTTTACAGTAAGATGATGAAATGTATGGCAAAATCCCATAGACTGTCTGACACCATTTTTAAACTGTCCTGCCTCAAACAGTTTAAGGAGTTGCCATATGAATTTTACACAGGTCACAGTCAGATCCCAGACCTCTCTTACAAACTTTAAATGAAGTTTATAGGTTAAGCGGTTCAGTTTTAATCATTAAAAAACGAAGTGGAGGTTAGAGTGAGGGCAGAGCTCACTCTGCCTGCTACAGTGGACCAGTGTACTATGACATCATCAGCCTGAACATTCCGCCATTCATTTTCAATGGCGGAAAAGTTGCAGAAAAACGACAATAACGAACGAACGACAAGAGGTACGGTATACAAAAATGTGGGCGGTCTTGTCCAAACCGGGCCGGTCGTTTTAGAGTTGGAACGGTGTCTCTATCTCGACAGCCTGAGGAATAGTAACGTCTGAAAGATCTGGTTCAGGAGAAGAAGAAGAAGAACTAGACTGCATTCCCGCAGAAAATGCAAAAAGTGTGCTTGCAAATATGCGTGCCAACATTCTGCCATTCATTTTCAATGGGCCAAGAAGTTGCAGAAAAACGACAATAACGGACGAACGACAAGAGGTACGGTATACCGAAATGTAGGCGGTCATGTCCAAACCGGGCCGGTCGTTTTAGAGTTGGAACGGTGTCTCTATCTCCAAAGCCTGAGGACTAGTAGCGTCTTCAAGATCTGGTTCAGGAGAAGAAGAATAACTAGACTGCATTCCCGCAGAAAATGCAAAAAGTGTGCTTGCAAATATGTGTGCCAACATTCCGCCATTCATTTTCAATGGGCCAAAAAGTTGCAGAAAAACGACAATAACGGACGAACGACAAGAGGTACGGTATACCGAAATGTAGGCGGTCATGTCCAAACCGGGCCGGTCGTTTTAGAGTTGGAACGGTGTCTCTATCTCAAAAGCCTGAGGACTAGTAACGTCTTCAAGATCTGGTTCAGGAGAAGAAGAATAATAAACGGGGAGATAACAATAAGTGTGCTCTGCAAGCACACTTAATAAACGGGGAGATAACAATAAGTGTGCTCTGCAAGCACACTTAATAAACGGGGAGATAACAATAAGTGTGCTTTTTGCAAGCACACTTAACTAGACTGCATTCCCGCAGAAAATGCAAAAAGTGTGCTTGCATTTTAGCATAGTTAGCATTGCTAACAATGTTAGCATAACTGGTAAATAGCTTCAGCTAATATAGCTACACAACACTGTAAGCACAGTTAATTACTTCACATTTTTAGCATAGTTAGCATAATTAGCATTGTTAGCATTGTTACCATAACTGGTAACAAATACTAGCTGAGTTAACTAAGTAACACTGTTAACTCAGTTAACTACTTAGCATTTTAGCATTGCTAGCATTGTTAGCATAACGCTAAATAGCTACAGCTAATATAACTACACAACACTGTTAATTACTTCACATTTTAGCATAGTTAACATAATTAGCATCGTTAACATAATTAGCATTGTTAGCATAACTGCTAACAAGTACAAGCTGAGTCAACCAAGTAACACTTTTAACCCAGTTAATTATTTTGCATTTTAGCATTGTTAGCATTGCTACCATTTTTTAGCATAACAGCTAACAAACGTTTGCTAAGTTAGCAGAGTAGCACTGACTACATAGATAACTACTAGAGATAACTACTATAGGCTGCAATACACTCCCATGGCAGAACATTATGCAGGCCATGGCATGGGGATTATGACATCACTCGAGAGTTCTATTCCTGAACATTCCACATTTAAAAAATGGCAGTTGGTCCAGGTGCAACTGCCACAGTATTGTCTGCCTTTCTTTACCCATTTTTAAACTGTCCTGTTTCAAAAAGTTTAAGTAGTTGCCACATCAAAATTTGACAGGTCACAGTCAGATCCCAGACCTCTCTTACAAAGTTTAAATCAAGTTTCTAGGTTAAACGGTTGAGTTTTGATCATTTAAAACTTCAGACATGCACCCTGACCTGTTTACAGTAAGATGATGAAATGTATGGCAAAATCCCATAGACTGTCTGACACCATTTTTAAACTGTCCTGTCTCAAACAGTTTAAGTAGTTGCCACATGAATTTTACACAGGTCACAGTCAGATCCCAGACCTCTCTTACAAACTTGAAATCAAGTTTATAGGTTAAGTGTGTGACGTCACGAGGGGCCGGGTGCTGGAGGGGCGCTACATCCCCATGAAATGGCTACAGCAGTACCCTGGCACGGCCCCATCTGCTGGTGGAGCCAGGAACTCCACCACCGCACTCCAAACCATGGAGTGCTGATTGCCTAATGAGGCACACCTGTGGCCAATCCCCTGCAGTGGAACTGCAGGGCTTTTAAGACACCAGAAGCTCTCAGTAGAGTGTGGCGAGTAGGAGAGAAGCTGGAGTCTCTGGTCTGGTGGATGATTTGCTTGGAAAACCCGATAAGAAGAAGACTTTTTGTGTGGATTATACCCTTTGCGTTGGATTACTCACTTTTTGGTGTTGGATTACTTTTTGCGTGCTGCACTGTGTGGGGGTAAGAACCAAGGGATTTACTAAGGAGAAAAGGACAATTGTTGTGTATTGCCAAGTACTGCACTTGAAGAAAGACTTTTGAGTTCCCTTAGAGACTTTTTTGTTGTTTATTATAAAGTTTGAAAAGAAGAATCCTTAGTTTACCTTTTGCACCTGACGTGCCTTTTCTGTTGAAATTCTTGAACATTATTAAAAAGAAAAGACTTTATTTGGAATATTGTGTCCCTGCACTCATTGAACTGTCCTGCTGAACATTGCTAGCCTCTCATGACATCACATATGGTGGAGAATGCGGGCAGTTCAACTTTAAGAGTGCATGCTTGAGGAGGACACTGAACTATTGAGCCTGAAATTTTCACGACTGGCTCTAGACTCCCCACTAGTCAAAATGGAGGACATTTTAAAAGCCCTGTTGGCGCAGCAGCAAGCCCAGCTGCAAACGAATGCAGCTCTCCTGGAGGAGCAAAAAAGAGCGAATCTGCTAAAAGCAGAAGAGCTGCAGTTGCAGCGACAAATGGCTGCCCGTCAAGCCCGCCCAGCAAAAGCTGGTGATTTTATATCTAAGATGGGGGCCACCGACGATGTTGAGGCGTACCTGCACGCCTTTGAAGCCACAGCCATGAGGGAAGCATGGCCCAAGGCCCAATGGGTTGGACTTTTAGCCCCATTTTTAACCGGGGAATCGCTGAACGCTGTTCAGGACCTACCCCCTGACCAAGCAACGGACTATGATGCGCTGAAGACTGAGATCCTCAGCAGGAATGGGCTCACTAAGTTCGGCATGGCCCAACGGTTCCACAGCTGGAACTTCCAGCCAGACCTGGCCCCTCGTGCGCAGATGCACGAGCTCACCAGGATAGCACAGAAGTGGTTGGAACCGGCGAAGAACACTTCTGCCGCGGTGGTGGAGACCGTCGTGGTGGATCACTACCTGCGGGCCTTGCCGTATGAGGCGAAGCGCCTCGTCAGCCAACAGGGCCTGACCACTGCCGAGCTCACAGTGGAAGCGGTGGAAAAATATCAGGCCAGCGCAGAAATGCTTAGGGCGACCAAGAGGGAGCCAAAAAGTGTGCCCCGGGGCCCAGTGGGCGGCAGCCGCCCAAGGAACCCAGCCACTGCAGCAGCGGGCTATGCTCCAGGGGGAGACAGAAGCCAGCCGGGGCCAAGCAGAGCTAACCGGGGGAGCGAAGCCCGACAGTGTTACCGCTGTGGGGAGATGGGACATATCTCCTGGCAGTGTGAGCAGCCGGCGGATGAGCCCATGCCCACTGCCGGATCCTCCAGCTCACCCGCCACCCACCTCTTCGCCTCACTTGTGGGGGTCACAGATGGTGACCCAGATCGACCCCCCACATGCCCTGTGACGGTGAACCGTCATGACGTGGAAGCATTACTGGACTCGGGCAGTCGGATTACCTTGGTGCGGAAGGACTTGGTGGAACCGTCCCACATGACCACTGACAGAGTCCTCCCCGTTTCCTGTGTCCATGGAGACACCAGAGACTACCCCACCACCGAACTTGTTGTCACTACCACCCGCGGAACCATACGTACAATGGCGGGTGTGGTTGACTCCCTCCCTGTCCCCGTTTTGATTGGGCGAGACTGCCCAGCCTTTCATCTGTTGTGGAGAGAGACACAGCAGAGGTCAACCCGAACGCCCAGGAAGCGGAGAGGTAAGGCCCACACGGTGCAAGCACCGGCACCACCCTCAGACCCGCTTAACCCCGCCTTTGCCCTTGCAGGACTGACCGGGCCCCAGGCTGACACAGAGACTGACCGGGACATTGAAGAGGAAAACCGGGCCCCGGAAAGTATCTCAAACGCCAGTGAGGACGACGCCCAGGGCACCAGGGAGCTTCCCCCTCTCTCCGGTCAGTACGGTACTGCCCAGCTACAGGACCCCACTCTTGCGAACGCGCTAAGGAATGTGCAGGTGCTAGAGGGAGTAGTGTTGGGGGGGGAGGACAAGCCCTAGTTACCCTCATTTTGCCATTAGCCGGGGTTTAGTATACCAGGTAACCAAAAAAGACGATAAAGTACATGAACAGCTGCTAGTGCCACAGCCGCACTGCGCCACGGTGCTCAACCTAGCGCACACACACCCTCTAGGAGCCCACCTAGGAGTAGAGAAGACTAAAGAGAGAATCTTGCAGCGCTTCTTTTGGCCAGGAGTGCACAAGGACATAGAGAACCACTGCCGTAGCTGCCCTGAGTGTCAGCGGGTGGCGCCCAAGCCTCCCTACCGAAACCCACTCATCCCCCTGCCCATTATTGAGACTCCGTTTGAGAGGATTGGGTTAGATATAGTTGGCCCCCTGCCAAGAAGTTCCAGGGGACACCAGTACATCCTGGTCATCCTGGACTATGCAACCCGATACCCTGAGGCTATCCTGCTGAGGAAGGCTACGTCCAGGCAGATAGCGAAGGAGCTGTTCCTGCTCTCCACCAGTCTGGGCATCCCGAGGGAGATATTGACCGACCAGGGGAGTCCCTTCATGTCCAGAGTGATGAAGGAACTCTGCGTGCTCCTAAAAATTAAGCAGATAAGGACGTCCGTTTACCACCCCCAAACAGATGGGTTGGTGGAACGGTTCAACAAGACCCTTAAGTCCATGCTACGCAAGGCCATCGAGGAGGATGGACGTAACTGGGACCAGCTGTTACCATACCTGCTATTTGCGGTAAGAGAAGTGCCTCAATCTTCCACTGGTTTTTCACCGTTTGAGCTCTTGCTTTCATACAGACCCAGGGGGCTTCTCGACATAGCCAAGGAAGCTTGGGAGGAGCAACCATGCCGACAGCGGACCCTTATCGAGCACGTGGGAGCTATGAGGGAGAGGATGAAGGCCATCTACCCCATAATGCGCGAACACATGGAGGCCGCTCAGAGGCAACAACAAGCCTCCTACAATCGCCCTGCCCAACCCAGGGAGTTCAAGCCTGGGGACAGGGTACTGGTCCTGGTGCCGACGGTGGAGTGCAAGTTCCTGGCCACCTGGCAGGGGCCGTACGAGGTGATTGAACGGGTGGGGGAGGTAAATTACAAGGTGAGGCAAACTGACAAGAGAAAACCTGAGCAAATTTACCACATTAACCTCTTAAAGAAGTGGCACGCCAGAGAGGTGCTCTTCAGTTGTTTACCCCCCACAGAATCAAAAGAACCCGCCCGAGATGAGGTCCAGATAGGCCCAAGCCTGTCACCCCACCAACGGCAGATGACCTTGGAACTGGTGGATCGGAACCAGGATGTCTTCTCCACCCTACCCGGACACACAGAGGTGGTTCAGCACGACATCCGTACCGTACCTGGTCGTACGATACACCAGCGCCCTTATCGCGTACCGGAGGCCCGCAAGAAAGCGATCCAGGAGGAGGTAAGGAAGATGTTGGAGCTGGGGGTTATCGAGGAGTCTAAGAGTGCCTGGGCAAGCCCCATTGTGTTGGTCCCCAAACCAGACGGGTCGATTAGATTCTGTAATGATTATAGGAAGCTGAATGAGGTGTCTGAGTTCGACGCCTACCCGATGCCTCGGGTCGATGACCTGGTGGACTCTTTGGGCCATGCCCGCTTCCTAACCACTCTGGATCTCACCAAAGGTTACTGGCAGGTACCCCTGACCCCAGCATCCAGGGAGAAGACTGCCTTTGCCACACCGGAGGGGCTGTACCAGTATACCCGGCTCCCGTTTGGGCTTCATGGAGCACCCGCCACGTTCCAGCGCTTGATGGACCGGGTCCTGGCCCCCCACAAAAGGTATGCTGCTGCATTTCTAGATGACGTGGTCATCCAAAGTCCAGATTGGGCCAGTCACTTACCCCGTGTACAAGCGGTGATTAATTCTCTTAGGGAAGCGGGACTCACGGCCAACCCGAAAAAGTGCAGGCTGGCCTTCGGCGAAACGAACTACCTGGGCTACACCATTGGCAGGGGGCTGGTGAAACCCCAGGAGGCCAAGCTGCGGGCCATCCAGGACTGGCCACAGCCCACCACCAAGAAGCAGGTGAGAGCGTTCCTAGGCCTAGCGGGTTACTACAGACGCTTTATTGCGGACTTCGCCACCATAGCTGCACCTCTGACGGAGCTGACCACCAAACGCCACTCGAGGCTGGTGGGGTGGAACCCCGCAGCAGAAGCAGCCTTCGTCGGGCTGAAGCGAGCCTTGTGCGCCGGTCCGGTCCTGGTGGCCCCGGATTTCAGAAGGGAGTTCATCGTTCAGGCAGATGCCTCAGAGGTGGGCCTAGGGGCGGTACTGGCACAAGTACATGAAGGTGAGGAACACCCTATATTATATTTAAGCCGGAAGCTCCTTCCCAGGGAGAAGAACTATTCTACCGTGGAGAAGGAGTGCCTTGCGGTTACCTGGGCCCTGGAATCCCTGCGGTATTACCTACTGGGCCGACAGTTCACGGTCGTGACCGATCATGCTCCCCTCCAATGGATGGCCCGGAACAAGGAGACTAATGGTAGGGTCACCAGATGGTTCTTAAGCTTACAAGCATTTGATTTCTCTGTTGTCCACAGGGCTGGCAAGCGCCACGGCAACGCAGACGCCCTCTCCCGGCGAGATGCCCTCTTCACTTCCTTCCCCCCGACGAGGACGTCGGTCCTGAGGGGAGGGATGTGTGACGTCACGAGGGGCCGGGTGCTGGAGGGGCGCTACATCCCCATGAAATGGCTACAGCAGTACCCTGGCACGGCCCCATCTGCTGGTGGAGCCAGGAACTCCACCACCGCACTCCAAACCATGGAGTGCTGATTGCCTAATGAGGCACACCTGTGGCCAATCCCCTGCAGTGGAACTGCAGGGCTTTTAAGACACCAGAAGCTCTCAGTAGAGTGTGGCGAGTAGGAGAGAAGCTGGAGTCTCTGGTCTGGTGGATGATTTGCTTGGAAAACCCGATAAGAAGAAGACTTTTTGTGTGGATTATACCCTTTGCGTTGGATTACTCACTTTTTGGTGTTGGATTACTTTTTGCGTGCTGCACTGTGTGGGGGTAAGAACCAAGGGATTTACTAAGGAGAAAAGGACAATTGTTGTGTATTGCCAAGTACTGCACTTGAAGAAAGACTTTTGAGTTCCCTTAGAGACTTTTTTGTTGTTTATTATAAAGTTTGAAAAGAAGAATCCTTAGTTTACCTTTTGCACCTGACGTGCCTTTTCTGTTGAAATTCTTGAACATTATTAAAAAGAAAAGACTTTATTTGGAATATTGTGTCCCTGCACTCATTGAACTGTCCTGCTGAACATTGCTAGCCTCTCATGACATCACAAGTGGTTAAGTTTTAATCATTAAAAAACGAAGTGGAGGTTAGAGTGAGGGCAGAGCTCACTCTAGCTGCTAGAGTAGAGCAGTGTACTGTGACATCATCAGCCTGAACATTCCGCCATTCATTTTCAATGGGCCAAAAAGTTGCAGAAAAACGACAATAACGGACGAACGACAAGAGGTACGGTATACAGAAATGTGGGCGGTCTGGTCCAAACCGGGCCGGTCGTTTTAGAGTTGGAACGGTGTCTCTATCTCGAAAGCCTGAGGAGTAGTAACGTCTGAAAGATCTGGTTCAGGAGAAGAAGAAGAAGAAGAGGAAGAACTAGACTGCATTCCCGCAGAAAATGCAAAAAGTGTGCTTGCATTTTAGCATTGTTAGCAATGTTAGCATAACTGGTAAATACCTTCGGTAATACAGCTACACAACACTGTAAGCACAGTTAATTACTTCACATTTTAGCATAGTTAGCATTATTAGCATTGTTAGCATCATTACCATTGTTAACATAACTGTTAACAAACACTAGCTGTGTTAACTAAGTAACACCGTTAACCCAGTTAATTACTGTACATTTTAGCATAGTTAGCATTGTTAGCATAACGGCTAAATAGCTTCAGCTAATATAACTACACAACACTGTTAGCACAGTTAATTACTTCACATTTTAGCATAGTTAACATAATTAGCATTGTTAGCATAGTTAGCATTGTTAACGTAACTGCTAACGAATACTAGCTGAGTCAACCAAGTAACACTTTTAACCAACTTAATTATTTTCCATTTTAGCATAGTTAGCATTACTAGCATTGTTAGCATAACGGCTGACAAACGTTTGCTAAGTTACCAGAGTTGCACTGACTACATAGATAACTACTAGAGATAACTACTATAGGCTGCAATACACTCCCATGGCAGAACATTATGCAGGCCATGGCATGGGGATTATGACATCACTCAAGAGTTCTATTCCTGAACATTCCACATTTAAAAAATGGCAGTTGGTCCAGGTGGAACTGCCACAGTATTGTCTGCCTCTCTTTCACCATTTTTAAACTGTCCTGTTTCAAACAGTTTAAGTAGTTGCCGCATGAAAATTACACAGGTCACAGTCAGATCCCAGACCTCTCTTACAAAGTTTAAATCAAGTTTCTAGGTTAAACGGTTAAGTTTTGATCATTTGAAACTTCAGACATGCACCCTGACCTGTTTACAGTAAGATGATGAAATGTATGGCAAAATCCCATAGACTGTCTGACACCATTTTTAAACTGTCCTGCCTCAAACAGTTTAAGTAGTTGCCACATGAATTTTACACAGGTCACAGTCAGATCCCAGACCTCTCTTACAAACTTTAAATGAAGTTTATAGGTTAAGTGGTTAAGTTTTAATCATTAAAAAACGAAGTGGAGGTTAGAGTGAGGGCAGAGCTCACTCTGGCTGCTACAGTGGACCAGTGTACTATGACATCATCAGCCTGAACATTCCGCCATTCATTTTCAATGGGCCAAAAAGTTGCAGAAAAACGACAATAACGGACGAACGACAAGAGGTACGGTATACAGAAATGTGGGCGGTCTTGTCCAAACCGGGCCGGTCGTTTTAGAGTTGGAACGGTGTTTCTATCTCGAAAGCCTGAGGAGTATTAACGTCTGAAAGATCTGGTTCAGGAGAATAAACGGTGGGATAACAATAAGTGTGCTTTTTGCAAGCACACTTAATAAACGGTAGGATAACAATAAGTGTGCTCTGCAAGCACACTTAACAAGTTGGATGGAAACCCGGTTAGCGTCTATTGTAACTTTCTTCGCCACATCTTACTTTCTAGGCAGATGGACATGATTAATGTAAATTTTTTATGCTGAAACTGTGCTCAGCTTGAGACTTTCCAGAAACAAACACTGTCCATTCTGGCTTAAGGAATTACAAACTGTCTGTACTGAATTCATGATTGCATCAATTAGATGATGTATGCAAAACTACTGTGAAATGAAACATTAAGGTAGTGTCCATAGAAGAGCTCTTTTTGTGCAACTGGAGGTCATACTGTCTGCTGGCTAGTGCTAGTTGAGACTTAGTACTGTATATGCTGTGTGTGTGTGTGTTTGTGTTGTAACAGTGTATCTGACGTATAAATGAAAACAACTTTTTTTTAAGCAAAGCAGGTATGTTGGGCGCCAGGTAGCAATAAACCACCACATCAGAATGTCAGAATTTAACCACCAGTTACTATAACCTTGTTTTCAAACTAACCAGCAAACAGCACGCCAGGCACAGAAAGCATTTTTCGTTGATGGATATATTGCAGAGGTTTTCGTCAGTTCATTTCGGTTGCACACCGAGATCGGCAGCAATGTAGTAATTCAGTTCACCACAGAAACAATAGCAGCATTTTCCAGTCACAGCCTCAGGCAGTCAATGGAAAACAAAATGAAGGAGAGAGACAGAAAAAGCAAGTTGTCTTTGGGCAAATGTAGCAGTGGCGTGCGTGTGTGAGCCTGTGTGCGTGCTGGAGATGAGCAGGCTGGGTGTGTGATACGGGAGGCCAGCAGCAAGTAAGCAGAGAGGAGAAGCAGGGCATACAGGAGACTTCGGCAGGGAAACGAATTCAGGAGAGCAGTCCAAAGCAAACCAGGCAAAGAGCATTTGCGTTTGCGTTGAAGGTAACTAACTCTTGATGATGTCCGTGTCCCACGAAAATCAGGCAATACAAAATCCAATGAGTTATTCAAGGAAAACAACCCTAAGGTGATATCCAGTGCAAATGCCCGTTTTATTTCCAACAGTCTTCTGGAACTACAAAAGGCTACCTCAGCCATGAACACTGCCACGGTGTCTCTCTTCATTCACCTATGGCTCACTTCCTGTTTTTATTCAGTTTCAGTCTTTACGGTCTTGATGGTGGCTGCTTCTGATTAGTTAGCAATTTTGTGAATCAATTAGCTGCCGATTGTGAACCAGGGTCTGCGCATGCTTAAAGCCCCTTTCACAATTGGCTCACGAGCAAAAGCGACAAAACATTCGTGCGACGGAAATGTAATAAAGTTTTTTTCTTTCCTGCACCGAGGAGCCAACTAAGTTCGTGTGAGCCTGAGTGAACAAATCCACTAGTTAGTTATTACAGTAGTGGCAAAGCATGGCAAACTGAAGCTGATAAATCGTGCACTGATAGTAAAACATTGCAAGATTACATGTTGCGCAACAGTGTCATTGTCGTGAAACAGACGCATAGACAGCTGTGATTCATCTTATGACCTTTACAAATCATGCATCACTCTTGTGAGTACACAAAACATTGCAAAACATTCATACTAATGTTCATGCGTTGCATTGCGATAAATTTGATCGTATTAGGTCGTGTCTGAATAGTGTGCATGTCCACTTTTCTGAAGGGATGTGATGCGACCACTAAAATGCATGCAACGAATGCGAGACATCGTACAATGTATGCAACAGTTCGTACGAGGCAAAAAAATTCCAATCGCAAAATGTTGTAAAATGCTCGGGAGCCAATTGTGAAAGGGGCTTAAGAGATTTGGTGGTAAAACGGAAACTTTGTTGCAGGGTGTTTACGTATATGTAAAATTATGTGTGCATTGTTTGTGCAGTTATGTGTCTGTCTTTATATTTGACAGATGTACACTGTCTATGGGATGTATGTGTATATTTGTGATGGGTTTTAGGAGGCACTCCCAGTACCGCTACTGCTGGCACATGCCCCTGTTTGGCCTGAGGGTTTTCTGGGCTGGAGAGCAGGAGCATCTTCCTGAGACGCAGCAGCGTATCAGTTGCATGAAGGCCAAGATGTACCAGCTTCAACAGGCTCTCAGACAGCAGGTAAGGACACATGTTATTATTCATACACATTATTGTGTGTTTGGGACATGACTGCAAAAAATAGATGATGCTGTGTGTGTGTGTGTGTGTGTGTGTATTTGTGTGTGTGTATATACTGATATTTGTGTTGTAGAGGAGAGGCTTGCATTCACGGTTTGTGGATCGCATGCATAAGAAGCTCCAGGAGTGTGAGCTTTGGCTTCTGACACACTCACCAAACCTTAGCCTGGAGTTACACAGCACCAGTGGCAAGGTAAGACCACAGCTAACAAGCACACACACACACACACACACACACACACACACACACACACACACAAACATGCATCAATGAGAAAAAGCACAGTTGTCAATAACAGACACATGCATCAGTTTGAAAGAGAATGACCAACACACACACACACATATGCATTAGTTAGAAAGAGGGTAGGTACAGTACGCACACACACACACACACACACACACACACACACACATTGGCAGCAGCATATATCATTAAACAACACATTTACATAAAACACAACTATAATAGATTGATAACAGATGCATTTTGGCCTGCTAGTTACAATTCTACCACACTGATTTAAGGCAGCCAGTATGTCAAAAAGGTCCTGCTTTTCAAACTTTAATGGCCAATCATGACAAAAAATGAGGGTGGCTAGGGTATCTATTTAAATATCCAAGGTTGTACCCCACCCAATGCCTATAGCCTTGCCCCTGGTTGAATACGTTAAGGGACAGATTGACTAAAACACGTAGAGAGTACCAAAATTGATGTATGTTTGCATGTTTGGTTTGGCTATGTTTTGCGGTTGATCAACCAAAAAATAATTTTGACATTGTGCAAATGGATACAGTATTGGATTTCCATCCAACTTGTTAGTGCACATTTTAGTTATTTGAAAAACAGATTTCTCACTTCCAGTTGAAATGTGCATAAATCTTTGTGGTCTAAAATGCTGCTGATTGGTGTCTTGTTGAGTAGAACCATAGAATTGGTCTTGTTGAAGAACCAATGTGAATAAGTTGGATACGAACCATACTAGTGACATTTAAGTAAGACTTTTATGGGGTTTAATGGTTTCCGCCATAGAGATGTAAAGCAGGCTGACTACAAGCACTAAAAGAAGCTGACCTCTTTCCCACAGAGTCACACTCTTTTGATGTCTTCTCTGTATGAGCTGGAGGAGTGGAGGGAGCCCATTGACAGACTCATAGGAGAGAGTGAGTGCTTGTCTACACAGGAATACACAATATTCCACAGTCGCCTGTGGAATGCCTATGCCTTTAAGATGATGATACACAGAACAACTTTTTTGAGGAATGTTGCTGGGCAACAACACAAGGGGGCAGGAATAGACACGGAAGTTGAAACCTCATGGGCAAAAGGGCCCACCCGGAAAGGGCCCAGTAGCCTTTAGCAGTCCATAGACTTCCATTCATTTTATCGTCACTTTGACATGAAATAACTTTACATAGGAAACACGCTATACCTTGATGTTGGTATTGTTGGAGAACCCACAGCAAAACATATTTGCTTCGTTCGGAAATCTGTCATGTCATTGCCTTGTAAGAACGCTTATCTGAAATTGTGCTAAAAATGACGTCACAAATTATGCGACGGCTAGTGAGTTTCTGTCGTACAGGAGGAAATTACCATACTGGTTGAATAACAAGCCATACCCATAATCATGCTTGTTTACTTTTCTGTTAATTTCAGGGAGACATTCCAGCAAAATAAGCTCAGAATTGGTATTTGTTTGTAAGAGGAATCATAATCTTTGTGGATTTTACTGTTCGATGCAAGTGAGGCTTAAAGAAAGATGGCTAAGCTAAGCTACACATTACAGCTCAGTATGGACATGCTAACTAGGTAGTGCCCTTGACATGGTAGCTTGCAAGACTACCTGGAAATGAAGGTTAGTAGAATACTCAAGTACAGTATTAGCCTTCCACTCCAGTAAATGTGATTGCGGCCATGACGGTAGAAAAACACTCATTACAAAAATGATCTTATGCTGTCTTATTTGTGTTTGAGCATCTACTCGTCAATTTATCGTATTTAGGTTGGTTGGCTGATGACACTCAACCGAAGTGGACATGTGACCCAGCCAAACATTGAAAAATAGGCTTCATCGGCTCCCATTGAAAACGACGCTATCTCTCAGTCCATTTCTTCTACTGTTTATGCAACAATATGATTGAAGTTTTTGATGGGTGCATTGTGAAAAATTGGCTGCTACAACTTAAAAATGTTCTGATAAAAATGTATTGTCTTAGCCTGCCAAGCCAGATTACATTAAATTGTGTGCTCTGGCCATAGTGGATAGAATGGATAGAATGGTGTTATCACTCTCACACTCTCTCATACTGGTCATTGGAAGTTCAACATGGCACCTCATGGAAAAGAACTCTCTGAGGATTTAAAAAAAGAAAATTGCGCAGACCATATGCTGCACACTGCATCAAACTGGTCTGCATGGCTGTCGTCCCAAAAGGGAGCCTCTTCTGAAGATGATGTACAAGACAGCCCGCAAACAGTTTGCTGAAGACAAACAGACTAAGGGCATGGATTACTGGAATCATGTCCTGTGGTCTAATGAGACCAAAATAAACTTATTTGGTTCAGATGGTGTCAGGTGTGTGTGGCGGCAACCAGGTGAGGATTACAAAGACAACTGTGTCCTGCTAACAGTCAAGCATGGTGGAGGAAGTGTCATGATTTGGGGCTGTATGAGTGTTGCTGGCACTGGAGACCTACACTTCATTAAGGAAACCATGAATGCCAATATGTACTGTGACATACTGAAGCAGAGCATGATGCCCCCCCTTTGAAACTGGGCCGCAGTGCGGTATTTCACCATGGTAACGACCTGAAGCACACCTCCAAGATGACCACACCTTGGGTGAGGGTGAAGGTGATGGACTGGCCTAGCATGTCCCAACACCTGAACCCAATTCAGCATCTGTGGGGCATCCTCAAATGGAAGGTGGAGGAGCTCAAGGTCTCAAGCTTAAGGTCAGCTCCGTGATATCGTCATGTAGGAGTGGAAGAGGATTCCAGTGACAACTTGTGACGCTCTAGTGGACTCCATGCCCAAGAGAGTTAAGGCAGTGTTGGAAAATAATGATGGCCACACAAAATATTGACACTTTGGGCACAATTTTGACATTTTCACTTAGGGGTGTACTCACTTTTGTTGCCAGTGGTTTAGACATTAATGGTTGTGTGTTGAGTTATTTTGCACTGTTATATAAGCTGTACACTGCCTACTTTACTGTGTTGCAAAGTGTTATATCTTCAAACTTCTCACATGGAAAGATATAATAAAAATTTACAAAAATGTGAGGGGTGTACTCACTTTTGTGACATACTGTATATGTGCAAGCACAAACTTCTCCATTACATTACCCTTAGCAGACGCTTTTATCCAAAGCGACTTACAAAAGGAGGACATGAGCTAACAGAGGTGTAGAGGAACACAGAGTAAACAGATTCCTCACATACACACAAGGAGATACATGTGCCAGGGACACTTCAGGCACACACACCAGATTAACTAGAAACACTCACGTTAGGCTATGAAATATATTTAATATACATATATTTACGTTTTCTCACGCAGGCCACTACAACATTAAACAACAAAATTCCACAACTTAACAAGGTGCTCCAGCACACACTTTAGGGAGCATTACCTGTATGTAGTAGCCATACAGCTAGACTTCGATACATCAGAAACAACTAGTTGAAAACAGGCAGAGTTTAATATTATTTGTCATCAAGTACTGCAAATCTCCATCGTCTTCATCTGATCTTAAATGTGTATGTGGTGTGTATGGATGTTTCTAGCAGAGCCTGTCTAACAACTTTCTCTGTTAGTAGTGTATAGGCATAGGTCGATTCTGTCAGGGAGGTGTCTGCCAGGCTCGCTGGCTTTCCTTCATACCATGCTGGCCTATCACAGATTGGTAGTACTACTAATTGGATTGGTTGATCGGTTGTTTTTTCCCCACACTCCTTAGTGGTAGGGATGCCATTTCAGGCTGGGTGGCACTTGGATACGACAAGAGTGTAATACCGTGTTTCGCGTAATGGGCGACATCGGGGAGTGGGGAGGCGCCATTTCGCTCATAGCAAAATACTGAGTGAGAAAAGTAGAGATGACTGAAGCACAGTAGACGGAGCAACACTGGTAAGTTAATAGGACAGATGTTTCAATTAAAATGCCCGCTACTGTCAGGCAAAATAGGGGAAGCATGGACAACACTGACCCAGGATGGAAATTTAATTGGCAACAACATCTAGGGCCCTATCATGCCGCGGCGCATTGTGCATTCACGACATGCGTATGCTGTCATTACTATTTTGTGCCAGCACATCATTCATTTTTTCAGGCAAAAAATCGCGTTGTCTAGATAGCAGATGACACTGCGCCGTCACGGGTGCGTCAGCAAAAAGAAGAGGTGTGGTCTGGCGCAAAGCGCGCCAGATGCTATTATAAGGATGCAAAAACCCAATTCGCTGATGACCAAGAAAAAGGTGCTTTATCGTCACTTGTGCGTTGCTGAAAAGCTATTTTAGGGGCACACAACGCTCTGAATCCAGATGCACCTGCTGCTGCGCCAGAGAGACGAGCTCAACTGGCAGAAGAGCTGCAACATGTATAGCCTGTATACATGTATTTTAATGTTTTAGTAAGTAAACGGGGACAAATGTATAGCAATGTTCCACAGTTTATTTACAATTTATTTTGTCGTTTTAAATAAACAGCATGGCAAGTTGTGAGAAATGTAATGGACACATCAACAAAAAGAAAACTAATGGACTAATGGTTTGATGGACCTTCACATTCCATTTGTTTTTGATGTTTTTGAGTTGGAAGCTTTTGTTTTCCCCGTCTTTTAACGTTGGTGTACCGCTTTCGGCACTGTTAAGAAGTTCTCTTCTTGCCAAAGGAAGAGAGCACAATTATTGAAGATATTTCCTCCCATACTTCCTTGACCCGTGGAGGTTTGGTTGGATTCTTTCCATCCACGAAGATTAACTGCTCACGCGTTTTACTTAACGCAGAAGCAGATGGGTCTCCGCCACCGAAAAACTCCTGTCGTCCGGGTAAACCCGCCATCGTAATAGCAACAGGCCATGGAAAATGCGCCACTGGCTTTTAAAGGGAATGAGAGTATAAATTCTGATTGGTTAACTGTATGTTACGCCCAAAACACACCCATGACTAATGAAGTTCACGTTTCCCGCCGTCAAAATACCAAATTGTGTCAGGAACGCCCCCAAAGCAACTTGCACGACAGACTTTAGACAATGCACATATGATCGTGAAAATAGGGCCCCTAGAGTTACATCTAGGTTTCTAAGCTAGTGTTGCCTAATATTAGTGGGAAAGTGCCCTAACAAAACCCTTTGCAACATTGCACAAAAAATTGGCATGTGGATCATCAGCTTTAAGATTTGCACTTACAAACTGACACATAGGCCTGCCAGCATCTGACATTACTTTTACTACATGTGTGTGTAAATACTGCTCTGACTCTGCTCATACATACAGTTGTGGTCAGCAGTTTACATATGCTCATCATGGTCCTTAATGATTAATGTCATATTAATGTGAGCTTTAAATGATTTATTTAAACCATTCTTTTTACATGATGGAATGATGATACAAAATGCAACTTCAATTGTTAAAAACAAGAGCTGGGTGCACAAGTTTGGATTTATTTTTTATTCAATTTTTAAATTGAGTAAAATTTGAGTCAAAACTATACATACAGGCTCAAAAATATGCAGAGTATACATACAATCAAGTTAAGCTGAATATTCTAGAATGTCTTTTAACTTGACAAGGCCAAGGCGTTATTATGGTTGACTGCAGTATTAAAATTATGTTTTTGGCAGTGCTCGTTGAACTAAATGTTACTTAAACAAACTTCAGAAAGATCTAAGAAGGACAATTGTAGATTTGCATAAGTTGAAAAAGTTTCTTGGAGCAATTACTAAACAACTGCATCTTCAAGGTCATCAGTTCCAAGAAGCTTGCAAGTACAAGCTATTCGGGTGTGGCACCATTTTGCCAAGGTCTGGCAGAAGACCGAAACTATCACCTCCCCTTAGATGAAAGGAAGTTGGACAGGGTGTTCAAGAACAATCCAAAACCTATCAAGAATGAAAGCTGCAATGAGCTGAAAGTTGCTGGAACATCAGAGTCATTGCACACCGTAAAGCCAATTTTGCATCACATGGACTGAGAGGGTGCCAGTCAAGACAAGCTCCTGCCCCTTCCCCACCTCAGCGCTGCCGGCTGCACAGACAACATTCCTCCCCTCCCACACACACAGCCCATCATCAGCCACCACAGCCAATCCTCCCTCCCAACCCCAACTGCACCCCGACCCCCATTACCCATTCTACCTCTACCCTTCATCAGGTAGCCAACCCCAAACTGCATTCTACACACTTCACTCCCTATGCACAGTTTTAGACAAACCATCACCAATGCATGTCCTACTCTACCCAGTATGTCTATGCAATGTGCCATTAAACCACAACCTGTAGGATTATTAACTAATTAACTACAGGTGTGAACTAAACTATATCTTTTGGAATAAACTAAAACCAAGAGCCACTGCCAAGAAAGATTTTCACTTGCCTTCATATTTGCCATGAATTAAGTGTTTATTATTACGCATAATAGTTAATGGTTAATACTTAATGAGACTGATATGAGGCTGATTTTTAAGAAGACTGACCAATTAAGACCAATTGACCCACATTAATTAATTAGTGCACTGTGTAGTGGTTGCATCTACATTTTTTTAGGCGCCCAACATATGGCTCTACCTACATTGATTTTGGTGTTCCATGCGAGAAGTACCAATTGTACCTACAGTTTTATGGTCATAAGAGACAAAGATTTAGTTATTTGACCACCCACTTTGGGGGTGCTGCACCGCTAATGGTACTGGTGCATTAGACACATTGGATGAAGTAATGAAGAAGGTGGACTACCTCAGAATCATCCAATTTTACCTCACGTCAACAGCAAAATTGTTGCAACGTCTACAGTATTGGGTGTTACAACAGAACAATGACCCCAAACATGCATTGAAAGTGGATTTGGAATGGATAAAGCAGGCAACAGTAAACTTTTGGAATGGTCTTTTCAAAGTCCCAACTTCAACCCTATTGAAAATTATGTGCTATTCTTAAAAGCATGGTCTGTGCCAGGAAACCAACCAATTTAAATGTTCCATACCAAGTCTGCCAAGACGAAGGGTCAAATATCCAGCCAAAATTATGCCATAAACTTGTTATGTTAACTTATGTTAACGTGTGCACCCAATTTTTGATTTTTAAAAATTGTCTAACTTGCATGCTTTATTATCATTCTGCCCTAAAAAAGGATGGTTCAAATGCATGATGGAAGGCTCAAAATAATTATGACATTCATGCCGATGATGAGTGTATGTAATCTTGGGAGCACAACTGTAAATACACATATCTGTGTGTGTGTGTGTGTGTGTGTGTGTGTGTGTGTCAGACACGGAGACAGTTCCCCCAGATCTACTCACTCTCACCAACTCTTGTGTGAAGCTAAGAATGACCCAGCAGCCACACCTAGAGAGCCTTCAGTCTGGTAAATTTACCCCTCTTTCTCTTTGTCTTTCTCTCTGGTTCTTTTACTCTTCCTGAAATAGGTGTATAGCTGTCTTACAGTCAAGGAAACCTTTGTCATCCACCACACACCTACACATACACACACACACAGTCTCCATCATTCACACCGCATTCTGTGTGTGCATGGGGCGGAGGCAAGGCAGACGCGGTCTCTATCTGTTTTTGTTTAGAATGTATGTTAACAGACTGTTCACATCCACGCGTGACCTGAGTGTGCTCAGTCTAGCATTACCGCTCAGAACCCACACTACTAGAAAACTGCAACTAGAAAATACAAATTTTCTGGCTGTGAGCCAAAATTTTTAACCAAAATACTATTGAAAGCTATAGAACACAGATACGTTTCATGTCAACTATCAATGCTATCAATGTATATATTGACACAGGGATACCTCAAAAGCCTCCCGACTATGTGAAAAATATGACCACTTGCCTATAATTGCATAAAAGAAATGCTAGAAAGCTGTCAATACTGATCTTGTCATACCACATCTGCCCTTAAAGACGGGGCCAGCAGCTGCCGGGCACTGTACCTGTGGCATGCGGTGAGGTCGGTGCCAGGGTAGGCAGTGTGCATAACCATTTATACAGTATGTCACAAAAGTGAGTACACCCCTCACATTTTTGTAATTTTTTTTATTATATTTTGAGAAGTTTGAAGATATAACACTTTGCAACACAGTAAAGTAGGCAGTGTACAGCTCATATAACAGTGCAAATTTGCTGTTCCCTCAAAATAACTCAACACACAACCATTAATGTCTAAACCACTGTCAACAAAAGTGAGTACACCCCTAAGTGAAAATGTCTAAATTGTGCCTAATTAGCCATTTTTCCTCCCTGATGTCATGTGATTCATTAGTGTTACGAGGTCTCAGGTGTAAATGGGTAGAAGTTGTGTTAAATTTGGTGTTATCACTCTCTCACTCTCTCATACTGGTCATTGAAAGTTCAACATGGCACCTCATGGAAAATAACTCTCTGAGGATTAAAAAAAAAAGAAAATTGTTGCTTTACATGAAGATGGCCTAGGTTATAAGAAGATTGCCAACACCCTGAAACTGAGCTGCAGCACAGTGGCCAAGACCATACAGCGCTTCAAGAGGACAGGCTCTACTAGGAACAAACCTCGCCATGGTCGACCAAAGAAGTTGAGTGCATGTGCTCATTATATCCGGAGGCTGTGTCTTCAAATAAGTGTAGGAGTGCTGCCAGCATTGCTGCAGAGATTGAAAGGGTAGGGGGCTGGCCTGTCAGTACACAGACCATACGCAGCACACTGCATCAAATTGGTCTGCATGGCTGTCGTCCCAGAAGGAAGCCTCTTCTGAAGATGATGCACAAGACAGCCTGCAAACAGTTTGCTGAAGAAAAGCAGACTAAGGGCATGGATTACTGGAACCATGTCCTGTGGTCTGATGAGACCAAAATAAACTTATTTGGTTCAGATGGTGTCAGGTGTATGTGTCAGCAACCAGGCGAGGATTACAAAGACAACTGTGTCCTGCTAACAGTCAAGCATGATGGAGGAAGTGTCATGGTTTGGGGCTGTATGAGTGCTGCCGACACTGGGGACCTACACTTCATTAAGGGAACCATGAATGCCATTGTGTACTGTGACATACTGAAGCAGAGCATGATGCCCCCCCTTTGAAACTGGGCTGCAGGGCGGTATTTCAACATGGTAACGACCCGAAGCACACCTCCTAAATGACCACTCCTTGGGTGAGGGTGAAGGTGAAGCATGTCCCCAGACCTGAACCCAATTCAGCATCTGTGGGGCATCCTCAAATGGAAGGTGGAGGAGCTCAAGGTCTCAAGCTCAAGGTCAGCTCTGTGATGTCGTCATGTAGGAGTGAAAGAGGATTCCAGTAACAAGCCATAACGCTCAAGTGAACTCCATGCCCAAGAGAGTTAAGGCAGTGCTGGAAAATAATGGTGGCCGCACAAAATATTGACACTTTGGGCACAATTTGGACATTTTCACTTAGGGGTGTACTCACTTTTGTTGCCAGTGGTTTAGACATTCATGGTTGTGTGTTATTTTGAGGGAACAACACATTTGCACTGTTATATAAGGTGTACAGTGACTACTTTATGTTGTAGAAAAGTATTATATCTTTAGACGTGTCTCCCATGGAAAGATATCATTAAAAAGTACAAAAATGTTAGGGGTGTACTGACTTTTGTGACATGCTGTATATCAGTGGCGACTGGTGGTCTTAAAAATAGGGGGGGGTGAAGTGGTCAGGTGGGTGAATGAGCGGGTAAATGGGAGTAGATGGGTGGATGGTTAAGAGGGAGAGACAAAGAATTGCAAGACCAGGAAGGTGTGTTGGGGGTTGTGTTGTTTGTAAAGCCAAGCTCTGTAAAAGGACCTGAGGTGTATGTTACAGCACTAAATAAAATTGATTTGGTTTTTAAAGATACGTCAGCATGAGAAATACCATACAGTGCAAGTGTAGTTTGTTTTTGGTAATGTCAGTTGTCTTTTGTGCTTTACAGTGCAGTATTTTACAAGTGGCAGAAATTATTTTGAAGATAATAGTAAGTGCTAGATTTGACAAACTGGTGAATTTAGTGGTTGAATAGGCTGTGCCAAATTTAAGATATTTAAATAAAACATTGGAATTTATTTTAAAAAGAAGTCAAGTCTCCTGGATATATGGGGGGCGGGGGGATTTATCAATGACTTGCTCATACCACTGGGAATCTTGTTGGAAAGATTTAAGAATACCCCTTTCAATTGAAATGATTCAATTTCAATCGACATTTTTCAATCTCTCCTGGTCCATTGTGTTTCTGGTGAAACTTTTTATGCGCTTCAAGTCAAGTCAAATTTATTTGTATAGCGCATTTCATACACAAAGGCAGTTCAATGTGCTTAACAAAAAATCAGACGTGAGAAGCAAGCTCCTCTGTTGGTGCTGAGGTGGCACCATTGGTGGCATGAAGTTTTCTATGCGCTTTCAGAAAGCAACATCCATAGCTTTGTGTTGTATGTTAAATAAGACGTCAGTCTGTGCAAACAGTTTTGCCTACAGTCCACCCACCAATTGAGTGGTTTCATCATCCATTAAAGGATGTTCTACGACTTGGGTAAACGTGTCAACTAGTTTTTCATGATTACCGTGATGGTATTCACGACCCTGGATGAAAAAATCTGATGTGTCGGAGCATTGGGCATTTTTGCGCAATCAAATTCCTCAAGTAGCGCAACTCCCTTGCTTGTTTTAATAATAATAATAATAATACATTTTATTTGAAGCGCCTTTCAAGGTACCCAAGGACACTGAACAGTACAGATTGTTAAAGCAATAAGTAAAAAGTAGAAATATGACAGTAAAACAGTGCATAAAAGTTAATAGAACTAAAAGACCAGGCAGTAGGACACTGAATAAAACAGAGACAGATAAAACTTAATAAAATAGAATAACAAGGAGTACAATGAAATAAAGTAAATAAGAATAAAACAAGAAGAAATACAGCACAACACAGTGTCATTCTGAAGGAAAGGCAAGGGTAAAAAGGTGGGTTTTCAGGGAGGACTTGAACGAGGAGAGGGAAGGACATTGGCGTAATGAAAGTGGGAGGCTGTTCCAGAGTTTTGGGCCAGCGACACTAAATGCTCTGTCACCCATAGAGCGGAGATTTGAGGAGGGGATGGACAGAAGGTGTGAGTCAGAGGAGCGTAAAGTGCGAGTGGGCAGGTAGGGGTTGAGAAGATTAGTGAGGTATGTGGGCGCTAGGTTGTGTTGGGCCTTGTAGACAAGCAGGAGGACTTTGAAGTGAATGCGATATTGAACAGGAAGCCAGTGAAGTTGATGCAGGATGGGTGTTATGTGATGCCAAGGTCTAGTATGGGTAAGGAGTCTAGCTGCAGAGTTTTGGATGTATTGAAGTCTGTTTATAGATTTGGCCGGTAGGCCAGTAAGCAGAGCGTTGCAATAATCAAGTCTGGAGGTGATGAATGCATGAATGAGGGTCTCAGCAGTGGTGAGGCTGAGAGAGGGGCGGAGTCTGGAGATGGTTTTGAGATGGAAGAATGCTGTTTTAGTGATATGCTTTATGTGTGAATCAAAAGAGAGAGCAGAATCAATGATGACACCAAGATTTTTTACTTCAGATGAGGTAGTGGTGAAATAGCTAGGAATGGAAAACTGTGTATTGTTTAACTTTTTCAGCAGAGTTGGAGTGGCAATTATTATGGCTTCTGTCTTGGTATGGTTGAGTTTCAGAAAATTATGTGTCATCCACTTGCTGATGTCATTAAGACAGGTGGATAGCTGTGAGAGGGGAGGTACGTGAGAGGGTTTAGAGTGGATGTAGATTTGTGTGTCGTCAGCATAGCAGTGAAAGTGAAGGCCATGCTGACGGAGTATCTGACCCAGGGGGAGAATGTAGATAATGAAGAGCAGGGGGCCTAAAACAGAACCTTGTGGGACACCATGAGGGAGGGGTGCACTGGGGGAGCGGAAATCACTAATTGAGACAAATTGTTCCCTACCCGTGAGATAGGACTTAAACCAGGAAAGTGAGGTGCCAGTGATGCCCAATAGTGTTTCAAGCCGTGTGAGTAGTGTGTTATGGCAAACTGTGTCAAATGCAGCTGTAAGGTCAAGAAGTAAGAGAATGCTGAAATGGCCTGTATCAGCAGCTACTAGGAGGTCATTTACGACCTTCACTAGGGCCGTTTCAGTGCTGTGTTTACTCCTGAAGCCGGACTGTAATTCCTCCCAGAGGCTACAGGAGGTCATGTGGTCCTGTAGCTGTGAGGCCACAGTGCACTCTAGCAGTTTGGACAAGAAGGGGAGGTTTGAAATGGGGCGGTAGTTCTTAAAATCATCTGCTGCAGCTCCAGATTTTTTTAGGACAGGAGTAATGGCAGCAGTTTTGAGAGATTTGGGGACAATGCCAGTCAAAAGAGAAGTGTTGATTATGTTGGTAATGAGGGGACAGAGAGTAGTTAAGCAGGCCTTGACAAGAGGGGTAGGCAAGGGATCCAGGAGGCAGGTGGTAGACTTGGCCTTAGTGACCAGATCGCGGACAGTTTCATCAGTTATAGTAGAGAAAGAGGAGAGAGGTTGTGGAGGTGCTATAGGTGGAGATGGGTTGTCATTCAGAGTGGGGGAGGAGAGAGACTGTAGATCAGTGTATATGGTGCTGATTTTGTCGTCAAAAAAAACTTAAGAAGCTCACAACAGAGATCTGTTGATGGTGTGAGAGGGAAGGGTGTAGATGGTTGGAGGATTTTGTGAACAGTGGAGAAAAGGGTTCTGGGGTTGCTCTGACCTTTGCTAATAATTGAACTGTAGTATGATGACTTGGCTGTGTTGAGTGCTTCCTTATATGTATGGACATGTTCTTTATAGGCTAGTGTGTGGACAGTCAGCCTAGTCTTTCTGCTGAGCCGCTCAAGCCTGCGGCCAGTAGCCTTCATTTCCCGCAGCTGGGGTGTATACCAAGGGGCTGAATGCGAGAATGAAACATTTCGTGTTTTCAGGGGGGCAAGTTTGTTAAGTGTAGAGGAGAGGTTTGAATTATAGGATGCAACCAGATCATCAGGGCAAGGAGTGAGTGGTGGGTTTGTGAGGTGAGATTGTAGTAGATCTGCTAAATCTGTCATGTTGATGTTTCTAATGTTTCGGTATGTGATGGAGCGGAGGGGACGGAGGCGTCGCTGGGGCACAGGGATGGCAAGGTAGAAGAGAATGGCAATGTGATCAGAGATGGAGAGATCTTTGGGTAAAATGTCATGTGGTGAAACTGTTCCACTGGAGCACACAAAATCAAGAGTGTGACCTTTAGAATGTGTTGGGAAATTTACATGCTGGGTAAAATCAAAACAGTTTAAAATATTTAAAAATTGATTGGCAGAATTGCACTGGTTAGAGTCCACATGTATGTTAAAATCGCCCATCACAACAATAGAGGAGTACTTGGGACACAACGAGGAGAGCAGCTCAGTAAATTCAGTTATAAAAGCAGAGGAGGTCTTAGGGGGTCTGTATACCAATAAAATGAGTGATGGTTGGCAACCGGTAAAACTGAATGCAAGACATTCAAAAGATGTAAAAACAGGCAGGGACAAAGGGACCACTTTTCTAAAAGAACGACATGAATCCACCCAGATAAGCGGAAAAGACTCATGCTTTTGGGATTGACTTTAACACCCTGACTCAAGACCAGATTCAGGCGATGCACGTAGCAGTAAACAAATGTTGCAGCCGGAGCGATCTGTCTCGCTTTTGCCTGTAGACCATTAAGAGCCGAGGCCATCACTGCAGCAACCAACTTCTCAGCAAAGTTGTACCCATAGACAGTAGAAGAAACCCGTCATCTCTGATTGCACAAACTTGAACAAGGACTGTGCATCTCGTCCACACATCAAAAAACGAATTGAAAAATGAATTATGCCCTGATTGTCAATGAACCTAATAATAATTGGGAGCTGGGAATGACAGCTTACATCTTTGTTCTCATCTATTTGTCAGGAAAAGAATGGAGCCATGTCTAATTCCTTAGCAATTTCGTGGTTGATGGAGGTGGCCATTACACTGATCAAGTCATTCTGATCGCCACTGGACATGCCACTGAAAACACCAGAAGACTGCAACTGCTCTGCGACCAAATTGTCGTATCGTGCTTTTAGTTCAGCCAACTCCCTATAGTTGCCCTTGTTATCTGAATTTGGCCCGTCCCCTAAAAGCCAGCTCCTGTGTGCCCAAATACACCGTAGCATCAATCAAACGCTTCGGTGTAACCCTATTACCACGCACTTTAGCATTGTGAGGTGCCACTTGCAACTGGGCACCCTCGTCCACAAGTTGATCAACTGGCAGCTACCTAGCAATTTTAGTCGAATAGCTGCACCAACGTGGTAGTTGCAGTTGTCGTGGCGCTTGATGGCCCTGTCCAGATTGTTAAGGTCACTAAATCCCTGCACAGACCATGTTTGAGATTTCCCTACGAACAGCCAAGACCAGCAATATAAATGATTGGTCGTAACACTAGCAGTTAGCCATGGGTATCTTTGATAGCATGTGGTGCTAAACACACTGACCTTACCATTCGGTTTTTCAATGTTCATTTTTGGAACTGGTCTCCCCTCCAATGTGTGAAACAGCGTATTTAATATAATAAATACAATGTCTTGTTTTTCCATTCCTTTTTATTGACACACCAAAGCAAACCTTTCAAACCTGTCAAACCAGCCCTACATTTTGATTGGCCCAATTGACGAATGCAGCTCCGCTGATTGGCTGATTGATGACATGTGAGCATTTTTAACTGACCCGCCCAAAGGGAGGACGTTCCTCCCTTTTTGCCATTCACTCCATGTCAAAAGAGGAGCCCACAAATCGGCCGGGTGCGTAGCGTTTTTAATGGATGTCAATGAAGGAGTAAGGCAGGAAGATATTTTGGAGACTTTTTTGTGTTTTCGAAGTGATAAATAGAAGTAGAACTTTGACTTAAAACAAAGGTTAATAATATAACTCAGATGACATATTTTTCAGTTTTAGTTAAATTAGTGTGGTGCAAAAATGAGTACACCCCACTGTAGATCTCTTAGCAAAGCTACAATGTGTAATTGAACAAGCATTGAACCACAGGTGATTACACAGGTGTTCATTAGGCAGTTGGCTACAAAAGGGTGTTACCTTAAGCAAACCACCCATTTCCTGCTGTCCGCAATGGCACCACATGGAAGAGAAATGACACCAGGGGTGCGTTTCCCAAACAACGATTGATGTTAGCATTTAACCACCGTTGTACGATGTAGGTTCAAACAACATTTCGATTGCGACTGTTTCCCGAAACTCTCCAACTACCTACTGTCATGGAAATGCCAGGCAGAATATCACGTTGAGATGATTTATTACGAAATCAAGAACACAGTTAAGACATATGCGTCTAACCTAGCATCTTCACAAACTTAACTGCCTAATCCCAGAAGCCCCCGCTTCACGTAATGACGTCACCAATAATACGTTTATGATAACTGATTACATTGCATTACATCTTCCCCCTTAGTTAAGTAAATCATTACCCTCAAATCAATCTCTTGTTTACAACTAAACATTCACAGCCAAATTTACTTACAAATAAACCTGTAATAAAGCACAGCATGACTGGCTGGTTAATATTTCAAATAGTTGTTACTGTAAATCTTAAAACAAATGAACTCAATGTTCAACTCATCAACTGTTTAAATCGTTTTTTACATTCATGTTGCTTTTTTCACAATCTTTTCTTTTTCTTTTTTTTTCTTCTCTTACCACCTTCAGTTCTATTCGGACACATAGTCCTTGAACCAGGCAGGAGGGGTTAGTAACTCTCCCAGACGATCTTTTTGGGGTGGTAGGAGGTGGGCTTTGGAACACAGTGGGACCAGGAGTGACAGGCCCCACGGCAGGAATGGGAGGGGACCCTGGGTCACAGGAACTGGCATGGCTATGGTCACTAGTCTCTGGTGCAGTGACCTGTTCTGAAGAAACGATAGGCACTATTGGCTTGTTGGTCTTTGCTCTCCACTGCATTGTAGTCAACAGGACTCGGAGTCAGCTGTGCAGGTAGGACGGGAACTGTTGTCCTGATCTGTCGTCCGATGGCGAGTTGTGCTGGACTCTGACCTGTTGTCGTGATTGGTGTAGCCCTGTAGCTCATAAGGGCTAGGTGAGGGTCTGGTTGCTGCAGGATGCGCTTTGCTGTGGCAACTTTCCGCTCTGCTGCCCCATTGGCTTGTGGATAATGGGCACTGGATGTCGTGTGTTTGAAGTTGTACTGTTCACTGAATGCTTTATAGTCAGCTGAAGTGAATTGGGTACAATTATCTGATACCAGCTTCAGAGGGATGCCCCACCTGACGAACATGCTTTTCAGGCGAGCAATGACTTGCTGACTGGTAGTTGTAGTCAGCTGTGCAATTTCAATTTCGCGGGAGTAGTAGTCAACAACAATGGGTGAACAAGAGGTGCTGTTTACCGTCTTGTTCACAGAGGTCAGCGGCAATTCTTTGCCACGGACCACCGGGCAGGACCGTGGTCATCAGTGGCTCATGCCTCTGCGTAGGCTTGTTCTACAAAATCCACATGTTCTCACCATTTTGGTGATGGCAGTGCCAATCCCTGGCCACCACACAGACATGCTGGCCCTTCTGCGACACTTCGTAAGCCCCTGATGGCCTGAGTGCAGCTGGGACAGTGTCTCTGCTTGCATTGAGCGAGGAATGACAATTCTGTTGTCGTACAAAAGAAGTCCTTCTGCTACTGACAAGTGTGCCCTGCCAGCATGGAACCCGTGTAGTATGTGTGGAATGCGTGCTCGCTCACCTGGCCAGCCGGCTCTGGTGTAGTGGATGACAGTCTGCAGATCAGAGTCCTGGCCAGTGGCTGCCCTAATCACGTCCAGCCTGTCTCCTGATATCGGTCGTGTTCCAATCACGGCTTGCATGTAGGCCTTTACTTTGTGCTCTGTGTCAGATGCGTCTCTGTCTGGCAGAGGATTGCATGACAGCGTATCTGCCACGACGAGCTGCTTTCCTGGGACGTGCACAGCTTCCGCGTTGAACTTCATAAGTTGCATCAGCAGTCACTGACATCTCACCGGTGCCTTGTCAAGGTCGTAGGAGGTTATGAGAGGGACAAGCGGCTTGTGGTCAGTTTGCAGACCAAACTTTTCCATGCCCAGCAGGTACCTGGTAAACCGCTCACATGCCCATACGCTGGCGAGGCACTCTTTCTCGATCTGGGAATACCATCGCTCAGCTTCCGTCAATGTCCTGGAACAGAATGCCACTGGTCTGAGGCCGTCTCCCTGCTCCTGTAACAGCACAGCCCCCAGACCGAAGCTGCTCGCATCAGCACTCACCACGGTTGGTCTCTTGGCATCGTAGTACGCCAGCACTGGCGCTGAGGTCAGCATTTGCTTTACCTTCTTGAACGCTTGCTCCTGTGCCTCTACCCAAACCCAAGCTGTGTCCTTTTTCAGCAGGCTGTTGATGGGGTGCATGACAGATGCGAGGTCAGGGAGGAATTTCCCCAAGTAGTTGATCATTCCGATGGTCTGACATAACTCTGTCAGGTTGGTGGGACTCGGTAGCTCTGTAATTGCTTTAACTTTGCTCGTGTCGTGGCCAAAGTACAGGATCTCAGATTTTCTGAATTGGCACTTACTCCGGTTGAGCTTCAGTCCAGATGCTCTGATGGTCTCCAGCACCTTGCGAAGATTCTTGTCGTGGTCCTCTCTGTCCTTGCCGAATATCAGGATGTCATCCATGACCACCACAGTGCCTTCATGGTCTCTCAGGAGAGCACTCATCTTTTGCTGGAAAATTTCCGGGGCAGAGGTTATGCCAAATGGCAGCCTCTGGTAACAGAACCGACCCACCGGCGTGATGAACGTTGTGAGCCTCCTGCTATTGGCATCGAGTGGTATCTGCCAAAATCCACTGGAAGCGTCGACAGTGGAAAACACAGTGGCGCCTGAGAGCTTTGGCGTGGGCAGGATGAATCGCTCACGCTTCACTGCTTTGTTTAGTTTTTATAAGTCCACACAGATTCTGGGCCTTTTATTCTTTTTGATCACTGGCACCATCGGGGCGCACCAATCAGTGGCTTCATGTACCTCCTCTATGATACCCAAGGACTGCATGCGCTTTAACTCTTTTTCCACCTGTGGCAGGATCGGAAAGGGAATGCGGCGCGGTGTGGCAATGCCCTACTCGGCCAGTTCATACAAATGTCTCACAAACGCCTTAATATATAAATCAAATGCTAAGCACGAGTCAATGACTTGACTAAAGGGAAAGTATATGTTTTCATTTTAAAGTACAGTATAAGTGTAAGTCTCAGTATAAATGTACTTAGTCTTAGACTTTGTTTAGAAGTTTCAGTATAAGCCAAGTATACTTTACTATACTATTCTATAAGTATAGAAAATATAGTTTATAAAAGTCAACTTCAAGTATACTTCCTCAGTTTTAGTATAAAATAAGTATACTTATAGTAAACTTTAATAAACTTCTTTTTACTAAGGGACCCCAGGTCGACCACGAAAGTTAACACAATAATAATAATAATAACAATAATAATAATAATAATAACAATAATAATAATAATAAAGATGAAGAAAATCTAGTAAAACAGTGGGTGTCTTCGCAGCTTTTCTGCTTTCTGCTTCTAATAAGAAAAGCTAGTAAAAGCTTCCCCAATGATGAGATTATTAAGATATTATTATCATTATTATTATTATTATTGTTGTTATTATTATAATTATTAACATATGATATGGTCACAGTGTATACACCTCTACAAACTAGACTACAGTGTTCCACCTTTAGTAGGAGGGGCAGCTGTGGCCTAATGGTTAGGGAGTTGGTCTTGGGATTGGAGGGTCACAGGTTTGATTCCTGTACCAGTAGGAAAAAAACTGTGGGTGGGGGAATTAATAACCTTATTCACTATAAGACATTATGGATAAGAGTGTCAGCTTAATGCAGTTTAATGTAATACTCCAGCTACCTCAGCCCCTTTGTACCATGTCGATAAAACTGTTGAATTCTCTGAGGTACGTGTGCCTTATGACCTGTGTTCTTATTGTAAAAATGTCTATGGTTTATCATTTGTGTCACTGCATGTTTTTATGTACACAGGCAATGCAGACCAGTCTCTCTGTGGTACACTCAGTGTGGTGGTGCACTCTGCCTGTGGTCTGCAGCAAGCCACTTGTGAGTCTATTCTCAGAGCCGTGTCACTTTACTATCAGTAGATACACAATTGCAAATGCTCACACAGACACACACAATTACATATGCAAAGTTACAGTCACGCGTGCAACAAAAACACATGGGCATGCAAGGTCAACCTCAACATCCACACATAGCTTCATATAAACATAAACACACAGAAACAGAGACACAGTTTACATATTTGCTGAACAAACTGATTTTTAACATATGTATGTGATGTGTATAAATGTGTGTGTGTGTGTGTGTGTGTGTGTGTGTGTGTGTGTGTGTGTGTGTGTGTGTGTGTGTGTGTGTGTGTTTGCATGTGTATACATGAAGGTATGTGGGTGCGTGTGGAGCTAGATGGCTTTGACTTCTTCAGCATTAGAGCGCAGACTCACTCCTCCCTCAGCAGCCGAGAACCTCAGTGGAACCAGGTAAGCAACCATGACTAGAGCTATGGGCACACCTGACCACCATGTGTGTGCGTGTGTGTGTGTGTGTGTGTGTGTGTGTGTGTGTGTGTGTTTGTGTGTGTGTGCATGCATGCGTGGGAAGAATGGCTGACAAAAGTAAATGTTGTAAATCATTGAGCTAAGGGTAATTTCCTAGTTCATTGAACTGTATATGTTACATGTCTTAAATTGGAAACAGTCCTACATTTAAAGACAGTTTAAAGATTTAAAAAAGACATTTAAAGGCACTTTTGTGTTTGTACTTAGTGAATACATGTATATGGATCCTTCTATCCAATCTAGTTGGTAAATTCTTTTTTTCTGACTTACTAACCTTTGCAAACCTTTCCAACCTTTTTTATGTTTATGTAGTTCTGGAAAAAATATCTGCCAAATAAATGTAAACGTGTGTGTATGTGTGTATGTCTGTCTGTGTGCAGGAGATCTCCTTTCAGGTGGATGGAGCTAAGAATATGAGAGTAATATGTATAACTCAGTCAGAAAACAGTCAAGTGGACATGGTAGTGGGTCGTGGCTCTCTTAGGGTAAGAACAATCGTGGCTCTCTTAGGGTAAACAGTTCTTCTTTTCTTCCTGATTCCTATTGGTGTGTGTTGTGTGTTTGTGTGTGTATGTGTGCATGCACTTGTGTAATGTGTGTTTTTGTGTGATGCAGCTTGACCCTGCCATCACCAAAAAGTGGAAGAAACTGAACCTGTCAATGGGCCAGCTGGACCTCACCCTGTCAGTCAAATACTCGCCACACCCCCTGGACCCTCCAAGCTCCACCCTCACCCAGCAGTTGCCGGTGTTCTGTGTTCCAATTGGAGTGGTGGCGCAGTAAGTCAATTAATCAATTCACTGTCTCAATAGGTGTGTTCGACTTAAAAACCCGCTTGTCAGCGTTTGTCTGCGTCTGTCTACAAACGTCAATGAGAACTGCTCGTCACAGCTTGGGTGGGCGTTTAAAAGGCTTCAGTCAAGTCGGACACAAGTCTTCAACGAGACTGAGCTTGCACCACCTGACCTTCGTAGTAGATGACGGAGAGGTCATGTGTTGTGTGTGGAGGACAAGGAGGGGGCGGGCGGTTGTAGTAGGGTGCATTGAGACTTCAAGTCAAGTCGATTGTTTTTTTTAATAGCACATTTAAACAAAACAACAGAGATGTCCCAAAGTGCTGCACAACACAAGGATGAAATATAACACGGCAAAACCAAAACCCAAAGACCATTAATACCATTAATAGGTATAGCCTACTGACACAAAGCAATAAAATAAAAACGAGATTAACAAATACATAAATAAATAAAAGAGTGAGAAGTATCTGATGCTGTCAAGCTCAATCTTTTATTTATTTATGTATTTGTTAATCTCGTTTTTATTGTATTGCTTTGTGTCAGTAGGCTATACCTATTAATGATCTTTGGGTTATGGTTTTGCCGTGTTATTTTTCATCCTTGTGTTGTGCAGCACTTTGGGACATCTCTGTTGTTTTGTTTAAATGTGCTATTAAAAAAACGACTTGACTTGACTCGAAGTCTCAATGCACCCTACTACAACCGCCCGCCCCCTCCTTGTCCCTCACACACAACAATCCTCACACCTTTCTGTCAAGTCTGACACAATTTCTAACCACCATGCAACATTTTCATCCCACAATGCATCACTGACTGCAAACGCCTGGAAACGCATACAAACGTTTACATCAAGTCA
Source organism: Setipinna tenuifilis (assembly GCA_030347295.1). Taxonomy (NCBI): domain Eukaryota; kingdom Metazoa; phylum Chordata; class Actinopteri; order Clupeiformes; family Engraulidae; genus Setipinna; species Setipinna tenuifilis. Next base: position 29,221,999 of record CM059284.1, read on the forward strand.
AATGCGCCTAATAGCTTTGAAGGGAGTGGTGATACAATGAGTAAAGTCACAGATGTTTTAATAGGAAGAGACATAGCAATTAAAGAATAGTTCATAGAAGTGCTTTAAAAAACTTCATAATGTTAAAATGCCACATTTCTGGCTCTTCTGCTGCTAAGAGGAAGTTATTTGCAGAAATGTATAAATCAGGTTCACATAATCTTGCTGTGTTGTGCTGTGCTGTGACCCACTTGCCTTGTCATGAAGCATTGTGCATGTTGAAGATATCCCGTAAGAAAAAAAGGCTTTAGAAGCTTTATTTTGATACAAAACCAAACAAACATCTGGCTATTTTAGTCAGGTTTTCATAATGATTTCATCCATGTTTTTGATGTCTTGTAGACATTTAAAAGTGCAACTACCAGTACTGGTCTTTCACCATAAAATTTGACGGTGGTGAAGGTGTCACCAAGATGGCTGCCGAGTGAACAGACTTACCTAGAAGGACTTGAATAAAGTTTAATATAAAAACACAAGCTAAGGGGGATACTTATGTTGAATAAAGTGCATAAACATATCACACACATGACACAAAGAATGGACTTTGTGAGACTTTTCACACATTTGTGATACCAACACCACACATACAGTACTGTGCATAGTTTTAGGCAGGTGTGAAAAAATGCTGACAACTAATAATGCTTTCAAAAATGAAAGTCAGTATTTGGTGTGACGACCCGGTGCCTTCAAGCTAGCATCAATTCTTCTAGTTACACTTGCACACAGTTTTTGAAGGAACTCAGCTGGTAGGTTGTTCCAAACATCTTGGAGAACCAACCACAGTATTCACCTGTATTTTTCAGCATTGAGGACACCATTCATTCTGACCAAATCTCCAACTCCATTTGCAGAAATCCAGCCCCAAACTTGCAAAGAACTTTAACCGTGCTTCACGGTTGCCTGTAGGCACTCATTATTGTACTGCTGTCCAGCCCTTGGGTAAACAAATTGCTTTCTGCTTCACCCAAATATTTCAGATTTTGACTCATCAGTCCAAAGCACTTGCTTCCATTTGTCTCCACCCTATTTCTTATGTTTTTGTGCATAGTTGAGTTGCTTGGCCAGACTTCTCCGTACAGTAGATGGGTGTACCTGGGTCCCACTGGTTTCTGCCAGTTCTGCGCTGATGGCATTTCTGGACATCTTCTGATTTTGAAGGGAAGTAAGCTTGATGTGTTTTTCCTCTGCTGCACTAAGTTTCCTTGGGTGACCACTTTGTCTACGATCCTCAACATTGCCCTGACTTCTTGCAAGTGTACCTATAAGAATTGATGTTTGTTTGAAGACGAATGTTAATTCTATGTTACGCTTAAAACACACCCATGACTATTGAAGTAATTTAAGACCAACCGTTTTGAACAATGCGCCTGGTGCAATGTTCACTTTTCCCGCTGTCAAAATACCAAATTGTGTCAGGAACGCCCCCAAAGCAACAGACTTTAGACAATGCGTATATGATCATGAAAATAGAGCCCAGAGGCTCTCTTTGTGTGCCTGCTGGGTCATTTGAGCTTCTGGTTGAACTGGTTGAAGTGAGCAGACCTGCGGTAAAGGTCTCTTCTGTCTGACACACACACACACACACACACACACACACACACACACACACACACACACACACACACATACACACATACATGCACACACACAGCAAGATATATCCTGCTTAAAGACTAGGTTGAGGCAGTTTCATTACCCATTTAGCAACTAGCAGAATGAGTCAGGGTTTGCTTCTTGACATTTGGGCAGGTGGGCAGTGGATTGGAACAACATTTCATCACAGAGGAGAGTGAACATTACATAGGCAGAGGAAACAGTTGAAAAATACAGAAGTGTGGCAACAATGGGTGTTAGAAGAAAAAGAGAGAATCTGTGTGTGTACTGTATGTGTGTATGTGCACACACATTTCTGCATGTGTGTTTCTGCATGTTTGTTTAGGTCAAGTGTGTTAATTATTGCAATACTTTTTTGCTATACATTCTACTTTTGTATGCATGTGTTTTTCACCTCCCTTTTACTCACAAGCTGTTTTAGGTTTCTTGTTTGTGCCTATGGGTAGTTGTTAGTCGTTAGAATAGTTTTGAAGTGAGATTTTTAAAGGTGCTGCCTGCTTGTGGCAGACCTGCATTACAGTTTTTGCCAATCATTTTTACACGTGTCAATACAATGTCCACTTTTTCAAAACTCGTAATGCTGTGTGCTTTACCAACATACATCTGAGCACATTAGTTAACATTTGCTGCAAAATACAATACAGCTACCAAAACTCTTCACACTTTACCCAAAATGACTTAGGTGACTTGGTAACCGCTCAGCAAGACTGCACTGTACAAAAGCTAAAAAACGCAAACAAATAAATCACTTAAAAGCGTTGGCACATATTACTGTGATGTAATATAAATACACACTGTATCAAACTATCTAATTGACATTTTTATGTATTTGTGCACCTCAGATTAAAGATGGGATTTACCATATTTTGTACATTTTTAGATTTCTATAAGTGCACCATATTTTAGAACAGAAACTACTTTATATCAATCAAATATGCACAATCATGCAAATAAAAAAAACATTCCTAAACACACCGGGATAAACTGTACCATGTTTTGCCTTCACCTTATGCTGACATATTACATTGTGTTCCACTGCAGAAAAGGTCAACACCTATTACCTGCATTACTTAGTTTAAAGTTAACTCTTTAAGCTCAGTGTACAGTTTTTATTAACCATTTTCACACGTCTCAATACCATATCTACTTTTTCAAAACTTTAACACTAGACTATGGGAGCCTAACAGTACCAACCATAGACTATGGGAGCCTAACAGTATTCTTTTTTGCATTGCTTTACCACAATTGCATTTGATCACTCTTCAACCAAAATTCATTAGTACTTCTCTTATTTTGCAGACATTTGGATACTCTTATAAAAACGGTTAACTTTAGGGTCGAAACCTAAAAGTCAACCCTTTTAGCCAAGTAATTATTGATAATTAGCACTTTTACACCTACAGTACTTGTCTGTTTCTTTATGTTTTTTTTTATTTTTATAGCTTGTTAAATAACATGTATATAGGAGGTTATATTTTCATGTCTATGGGCTTAGACAGGAAGTTCTCACAGGCGGGAATAATGGGCATCTTTCAGATGGCTCTGTGTACTACTGGACACAGCCACAACCAATCGGACCACTGATTCTGATGACGAATGTGTAGTTTTTGTTTTTCATTGGTGCCCGATTATCTTGGCAAAGGAACAGCAGAGAATAGGCTGGTTGGTCAGACTGACTTGAACCCCAAATTCAGTGTAGCATCACAGGCAGTGTGGGTGGGCCCATTCTAATATTTACGTACATTTACAACACATATTACTGCATGTATTTTGTTTTGCAGTAGGACATACTCTATTTTTTAGAAACTCTAAATGATGCAGGTAATGGACGTTGATCTTTACTGCAGTGGAACACAATGGGCTCTATTTTCACGATCATATGCGCATTGTCTAAAGTCTGTCGCGCAAGTTGCTTTGGGGGCGTTCCCGACACAATTTGGTATTTTGACAGCGGGAAAAGGGAACATTGCGCCAGGCGCATTGTTCAAAAGGGTTGATAATTCATTAGTCATGGGTGTGTTTTGGGCATAACATACAATTAACCAATGAGAATTTATACTCTCATTCCCTTTCAAAGCCAGCAACGCATTTTCCATGGTCTGTTGCTATTACGGACAGCAGGTGTTTTTCAGTGGAGGAGACTGGTCTGCTCCTGCGTGAAGTAAAAGTGCGTGAGCAGTTAATCTTCAGGGATGGAAAGAATCCCCCCAAACCTCAGCTGGTCAAAGAAGTATGGGAGGAAATATCTTCAATAATTGTGTCTTCCTCTTTTGGCAAGAAGAGAACTTTTGAACAGTGCCGAAAGCGGTACAACAACATTAGAAGACGAAAAAGCAAAAGCTTTCAACTCAAAGGAAACATCAAAAAAACTAGATGTACCGCATAGCGGTACATGGTATGACCACCGCAGTGTATTGAAGTGTGGGAACTGCAGGTATGATGAGTTTGTAGTAGGTCAGTGTTGTGAGGTGAGAGTTTGTGTGGAAATGATTTGCTGGAAGTAGGCATGGATGTGGGTTTTGAATGAATGACATTCTGTGTGTTTGTGTATATTTTGTGTAATTCCCACCTTCTCGGTCCAAGATATTGGCAAAGCAAAATCACAATTTTTGCATTTAACTGTATCACTAGGTGGTGCTATGCTTCAAGTGAGTGTTTATGGGATGGGTCGATATGCCTTTAACACTGGCATACTAACACAAAATCATTGTCTTGGGCAAATTTTTTGATGAGTTATTTAACAAAAACTGTTTTTGTACACCTAGCTTTGACGAGAAACATTGCACCCTGTGACGAAATGTCACAAAATTTGGTGCACATAAAAAGAACGTTGTTCAAAGTTGTCATGTCAACTTTGACCAAATATGAGCAACTAGAAGCCGAGATATGGACTTTTGAAGAATTTTAAGCTATGTTTTGAATTTTGATTGACATGTAACTTTGAAACAGTCCATCTCAAGATAAATCCTTTGATAACTTTTTGTCAGCATTGTCTGTAGATGACATGTACCAAATTTGGTGAGATTCACATGAACAGCCTATGACGAGTTCATTTACTTTCACTTTCACAATTTTAAAATTTCCCGGAAATTATTTTCATTGGAAGTGGCCATTAACCAGTGTTGTCAATGTGGGAGGGTCAACAGATTTCACGACCAAAAAAATTTGGTTGTAAACCTTACCGTTCTCTAGATAATAGGCAAAATGACATTTTGTATAATTACAGCGCCCCCTATGGACCAAATTTAATGGCATGTGCTGTGCTTTTAGAAGTCTTTGTGCTGATTGTGCATGGCATATTTTGTGCAGTTCCCACCTTCTCGGTCCAAGATATTGGCAATACAAAATCCCAATTTTTGCATTTACCCATATCACTAGGTGGTGCTATGCTTCAAGTTAATGTTCATGGGCTGGGTCGATACGCCTCTGTAACATCAGCATACTAAAACAAAATTGTTGTCTTGGGAAAAATTGTTGACGAGTTTTAAAAAAAAAACTGTTTTTGGACACCTAGCTTCGACAAAAAACATTGTTCCCTTTGACAAAATGTCAAGAAATTTGATGAGCATGATAAGAAAGCTGTTTAGAGTTGGCAATTTTTACCACATTAGAGCAATTAGAAGCCAAAATATAGACTTATTTATGTAATATATGACATATTTTGTGCAGTTCCCACCTTCTCGGTCCAAGATATTGCCAATATAAAATCCCATTTTTTGCATTTACCCATATCACTAGGTGGCGCTACACTTTAAATAGTTTATGGGCTGGGTCGATACACCTCTGTAACACCGACATATCACAAAAAATTCATGTTGTTCGGCAGGGGCGTCGCTAGGTATGTAGAACATTCGGGGCTATAGCCCAAGAGTAATTGTTTTGTGGGGGTTCGGGGGTTTCTACCCCGAGAAATTTTGAAAATTGGGCTGATAAACATGCAATTTTAACATAGTTTAAGAATAAAGGGAAAGGCCAACTCCATGACTCACGGGCCATGCACAAGTAGTTCAATGTTTGCATTAAAGATATGATAGCCTGTGAACGTCTCTTCTGCCACAGTGCACCACATACATCAGCAGCCAAAATGTGACATTAAAATAGCCTATAGCTTATTAAACACTGTCATACTACATATAGACAAGAAAGAATACCGACGCTAAATTTGCAACAAAAAAAATCTAAATCTGCCCATGTAGCCTATGGTCAAGTCAGATTTTCTTGCACGTGCTGCAGGCTATGCTACTTTCGGTAGTTTTTCTATGAAGGGCCAATCTATATTTACAACACAACGATTAACTTGAACTTGAAGATGAACAATATGAACATACGTGATACGTGAACTACACATGAACAATAAACACTAGTGAATAAATCTAGTGAACTTGAGCAACACTGCCACACGCCCGCACACGCACGAGTACACCACACTTAAAATGTCAGCTACACACATGGCGAACAACAAAGTAAATTCATGGATGCCTACAGAATTAAGTTGTAAGTTAACAGCAATTAAAAAGACTACAACCCCCCTGCCATATTCAACAGATTATTACTAGCTAATTAGGTTTACGCGTGCGGTCAAAAGTTTGTTAAGGTGGTGCTAGCTGTCAGACAGTGACTAGCCTGTCATGCTATGAATTTGACGCTAGTAGAAGTCACAATAAGTAGGCGCTAAATCCTACGTCAAATGATTTCAGATGCAATGAAAATAACATACTTGTGACTGTCTTGATAACTAGTGCCACGGCAGGCATGTGATAAAGGAAACCCTCTGTCCTACCTTAAGTTGGTGCAGCTATGATCCACTTGTGTTCTTGCTAACCCATCCTGACATCTTACTTAGTTTAATTTCACGATTGCAAGTGCCCTTGTTTTTACATCAACAGTTATTTTATTGTAGGCCAAGCAACTTGGTATATTCTGTATGCGAGCAACCCTCACCATTTGAGGAACCAGAACTCGGGATTCACCCAGTTGTGCATGTCTAGTAGTAAGAAGCTGACTGGAGGTAGCCTGCGATGTAATTCTTGACTGATGTATCATTTTTTGTGAGAGTGGGGGAGGGGTAGCCAAGTGTGCATTAAATCGCGCTCAGTTCTCTTACACAGACGTCTCTCTCTCTGTCTCTCTCAAATTCAACTTATATTAAAATGTGCTTTATTCGCATGACATCATATGTTGCATTGCCAAAGCATCTACAGCGGTAACAACAATAATAATTAAATACAAAAAAACTCTCTCCCCAAGACGCCTTGTGCGTACAGCCGCCACTGATCTAGGGCTATTCCCAAAAGATCCGGGGCTATAGCCCCGAATGCCCAGGTTTAACGACGCCCCTGTTGTTCGGTGAAACGTGCATTGAGTTATTCAGCAAAAACTTTTCGCCCTCTCCCCCTCTTTGATGGACTCTGGCACAGCGGGGGGGTGGCCCTTGGGGGCCAAAAGCTTCTATTCGCTCAAAAACTTCTAGGGCTACATGCCTACAAAGATTTATATCCCCCAGAGTTCCAGTGTCCTGGCAATCATTGACGAAAAATCGGTGAAAAAAAAAATTGAAAAAGGGAAAAAAGTCTCGGCAACACTATAGTAACCGCTTTCGCTAGCTTCGCTAGCTTCGCTAGCGGCGGTCATAATAAACTGCAGAACATTGCTATAAAGTGCAGAACATTGCTATACTCTCTATATTTGTGCCTGTTCGCTTACTAAAACATTAAAATACATACAGGCTATACATGTTGCAGCTCTTCTGCCAATTGAGCTGGCCTCTGGGTTTAAAACGTTGTGCGCCCCTAAAATAGCTTTTTAGCAATGCGCAACTGACAACTGACAACAGACGAGGTTTTTATTGATCAACGGCGCATTTCCTTTTTGCGTCCTTCTAATAGCATCTGGTGCGCTTTGCGCCAGACCACACCTCTTCTTTTTGCTGACACACTCGTGAGGGCGCAATGTCATCTGCTATCTAGACAACATGATTTTTTGCCTGAAAAAATGAACGATGCGCTGGCACAGAATATCAATGACAGCATGCGCATGTTGTGAATGCACAGTGCGTCGCGGCATGGTAGGGCCCATTGTGATTATATGTAAACACAGGGTGAAGGTAACACGTTACAGTTCATCCTGGTGTGTTTCTGAAGTGATTGGTTCATGGTCCATGATTGTGCATATTTAATCTTCAGTTTCATAATATATAGTGCAGATATATAGAAAATATAGAAAAATCACTGGAAAAGACTTGGCTTTTGTAATTAGCATGAACATTACTAATACATACGGTACGGCCTACATTAATTTGTACACTGTATAGGCCTATACTCTATATTCATCTATTGTCAAAGGCGCAGTGTGTATTTACATATCGACGCCTTATTAAAATAATCGCCTAAGTCTTTTCTTTTTTCAAATTTGACTTTTTTACATAAATCTCATCCTCTATATGCCTGCCACTTCTGGTAAAATTTATAGAATCTTAAATGACTTATAACATCAATTTTTTTCCCATTATATAAAATTGCCTAAATCAAGAGGTCTAAATAGTGTGACTTAGGCAATTGTCATTTTGCCTAAGTCAAATCCCAATTTGACTTAGGCAATTAAACAAGTGTTTTAAAATGGCGACCAAATTAAGAAGAAAGAAATTGTTCTCTGCAAATCAAGTTATTGAGATGATCCAGGGGCCAGATCTAGTTGGTAAGTGATGAATATTTGTATAACATTGCTCAGGCTATAAATATTGAGCAGGTTTTTTTGTTTTTATTATTTTGTATTTTAGTCAGCCTTGATATAGCAAGCTCATGAAGATGGCTTTAAGAATGGAGTGGCTACACAATCTGTGGCTGCTAAACTTATGTCAAAATGTTTCATCTACGTTGTTTTCTTTCAACATTTTCTCTTTTCTTTTGAAATAAATATTTGAATACAATTGTAGGATCATCTAGCATCTATTAACCTTCTAACTAGTCAAATATCAGTCCATAAAGCTGTTTCATGTAGCTACCTTCAGCTTAGTTTAAGATTAGCTATGGCTGCTTCTGAATTCAGTATGCTACAGTATGTGCTATAATAATCGTGTAACTACAATCACAAGTAGACTGCACAGTTCTGATGTAGCCTATCAGCATAGGCTATGTCTGTTATTAAAATTTCTCTGGCTATGTGCTCATTAGAACATGAAAAATGAATCAGTGTCAAAACAATCACACGAACTGACAAGTAGGCTAGAAAAACAAAAAAAGTCACGGACAAACCTCCCTGATGTCAGGTGTAATTTTTTGCTTCTCATGGGGGTGGGGGTGTAGTGATATGGGGGTGTAGAGGTGTAGTGATATGGGGGTGTAGTGATATGGGGGTGTAGAGGTGTAGTGATATGGGGGTGTAGAGGTGATATGGGGGTGTAGTGATATGGGGGTGTAGTGATATGGGGGGTAGAGGTGTAGTGATATGGGGGTGTAGAGGTGTAGTGATATGGGGGTGTAGAGGTGTAGTGATATGGGGGTGTAGTGATATGGGGGTGTAGAGGTGTAGTGATATGGGGGTGTAGTGATATGGGGGTGTAGAGGTGTAGTGATATGGGGGTGTAGTGATATGTGGGTGTAGAGGTCATATGGGGGTATAGTGATATAGGGGTGTAGAGATGTAGTGATATGGGGGTGTAGAGGTGTAGTGATGGTGGTGTAGAGGTGTAGTGATATGGGGTGTAGTGATATGGGGGTGTAGAGGTGATATGGGGGTGTAGAGGTGTAGTGATATGGGGGTGTAGTGATATGGGGGTGTAGAGGTGATATGGGGGTGTAGAGGTGTAGTGATGGGGGTGTAGAGGTGATATGGGGATGTAGAGGTGTAGTGATATGGGGTTGTAGAGGTGTAGTGATGGGGGTGTAGAGGTGTAGTGATATGGGGGTGTAGAGGTGATATGGGGGTGTAGAGGTGTAGTGATATGGGGGTGTAGTGATATGGGGGTGTAGAGGTGTAGTGATATGGGGGTGTAGTGATATGGGGGTGTAGAGGTGATATGGGGGTGTAGAGGTGTAGTGATATGGGGGTGTAGAGGTGTAGTGATGGGGGTGTAGAGGTGTAGTGATGGGGGTGTAGACGTGATATGGGTGAATTGAAGATATGGAATTGCCCAAGTCAACACGGACATGTTCATGAAATTGCCTAAGTCATTTTATATCTGTTATGATACGCAATTTATTAAAATTAATATTAGTATGTCAACAGTCATCAATTTGTATTCCCTGTTTTAAAAAAAGTATCAACAAATATAATTTAGTTAATTTTTAGTGAAGTTTTTTGTGTCTCCTGAAAAGTTGAAAAAAATGACTTAGGCGATTATTTTAATAAGGCGTCGATATGTAACGTGCCATACTGTAAGACAAAGGCTAGATTTTAAGTGATTCCTTTCAAATGTTTTCCCTTTTGTAGCTTATTTTACATTAAGCGTCATCGTAGTTTTGGTGACCGACAGCATGTGTTATAGACATGACAGCAGAAGTAGTTTTGGGTGAAGTGTGAAGAGTTTTGGAGTGCATTTTTCAGCAAATGTTAACTGATGTGCTCAAATGTATGTTGGTACAGCACACTGTGTTAAGAGTTAAAAATGGACATTGTACTGAGACAAGTGTGAAAATTATTGGCAAAAATTGTAACTAGGCCCATTTTGTCAAAACACTGCACACAGGTAATGCAACTATACACCCACTTAACAGAACACCCCAGATCTATTACAAGATGATGTTCTTTCAAAAGTATACACTTATGTATAAAAAATGCTATTTTATTGCCAAGCTACACAAACATGATTTAAACCATCTATTTGTGTTTGAGTGAGTTACACACTGTGGTAATCAATCCTGAACACTTTTTAACTTTTCTAATGACATAATCTGGGTTTTGTTTTTTATTCAGAAATATTGAGAAATTACATCAATACATTCACAAACACAATACTTGACTAATACTGTTGCCTATTATTGATTAATATTTCAACTGATACAAATGTGTACTTGGAATGCAAAATCAGTCAATATGCTAAGTGTTTGTTGCATGATTGCACATTGAAAATTGAAATCCAATCATTTCTACACAGAACCATATACACAGTAAAACAGAGTAAAGTATTGTTGGAAACAAAAAGCTACTGTAATCATCATCTCTTTCCAGAACCATGTACACAGTAAACACAGTAAAACAGAGTAAAGTGGCATGTCTCAACCTATGGTTCTCAAGAAAGTCAAGCAATGTAATTTCTCATTAGATAAATGTAGTTCTTGTCTTGTCGTTACATTTTTATTCAAATCTGGGTAACGCCACTGTTTTCTATTTTATAGTGTTTAAGCCTGATTGGTAAGTTTTGAATGTTAGCCCTTAGTGTTTTGGCACCTGGCGATTGTATTTAATCAGTCAGTTGCAAAGGTGTGCTCAATTGATAGCTAGTGTTTTGAAATACAAAGGTGACATTGCACTACCATCATGTGCGTAATGCATGTAAGTGTTTAATGTTTTGCAAATCACTGTGTGTAGTGTTACAGTGTTGCCAACCTGAGCCGATGTTTTTTTTATTTGAGTGTTAGGTTTCATTAATTATGGAAAACTTTATATTTTAGTGTGTAAGCAAAAAAAATAACTGTAAAGGTCCTGAAAGGAAATACATGTAATGTACACTACCGGTCAAAAGTTTTAGATTTTTCCAGTTATTTATTGCATTTCAAGTAGTTGAAGTCCAATGAATACCTTAAAATGGTGCAAAGGTAAGTACTGAACAGCCAGAGGTTAAAAAAAAAAACGATTTGGTTACCCAAAACTAAAAAATAATGTACAATTTAGAATTACACAAAAAAGGCCTTTTTCAGGGCACACAAAGTGGGTTACCTGTTCAGCAGCAATGAAGCTGGTGCTGCTAATTCCTACAAGGTGTTTTAACTTTTCTTGAATACTTATAACACACATATTGGTAAAAAAAAGCAGTGTTGGGACACACTGTGGTACATGACCCTGTGGAGCATCAGGTGAACAGTATTGCACTGTAGAATATAGTGTGTTGCTACAAAAATTAACAGGCAATTAACATTGGAAGAGAAACAGACCATCTTAACACTTAAAGGGGTCCTTCTATCATTATTTTTATTCATATTTCTGTGTCGCCACTATGGTTGAATGCATTGTGTGTCATTTCTGTGAAAAATTATGTCCTAGTTCTCTTGTTTGACGCTGTTTTCTGTAAGCCAGAACAGGTCTAGTGGTTGAACGACTGGTTTTTCCGGTGTCCCACGTGAATATCCATGACGTGTCAATAAGGCACCTCTGATTGGGCAATTTCGCTGTCTTTCGCTCACCTAGCTTCTGTCCACCAATCCTTTGGGATGTGGGCTTGCCATACATGGCTCTGGGCAGAGCTTACGACCTAGTGACGTAGATAGGTTTAGCATGCTTTGATCCGCTCGTTTTGGTTAGCTTGACCCTTCAATGACCAGTAAAACCATGAGGATCGAATTTCACATCTTGGAATGCTGCGTGCATATACTGCTTGTTGTGAGCCACCACATTGTAAATAGAACTACTAAAAGTGGTTTTTGACGGAAGGACCCCTTTAAAGGTGTTGGTCTTTCCTACAGGAAAATTGCGAAAAAAGTCAAGGTGTCAGTGAGTACAGTTTTTTTACCATCAAAAGGCAGTCAGAAACTGGGGGAAACTCTGACAGGAAGCGGTCTGGCCGACCCAAAGCCACAACTGAATCAGAGGAAGTTTCTGAGAGTAAACAGCTTGCGTGATAGGCGGCTCATGGGACAACAGCTTCAAGCACAGCTCAATAGTGATCGTAGTAAGGCAGTATCAGTTTCAACGGTGAAGAGAAGACGAACGGCCCTTTTCGACAGGACAGAATTTCGCTTTGCTCTCATTGACTTTGAATGGAGGCGAAATTACACCTTCCGATGGTGAAGGCAGGCGAATTCGCCGAGGGAGGCAAAATACAGTTGCCGAAACCTGAACTTCATGCAAATTAGATCACACAAGCACCAATCAATTCAGCGTGTGATGTGTATTGTACGTGACGTCTTGTGTAGAGGCGGGAGTATCAAAAAAAGTCTGACCAACATGGCGGCCACCAGTGGAGATAGTAGCGTGAAAACGTTTACATGATTAAAAGGGCCTCGGGTTGGAGGAACGAGCAGGAAGATGGCGGAGTTGGCGACTGAGTTTGAAGTTGAGACAAGCGGCTCAGGGAAAGAGCCGCCGGACCCTGGCGATTTACACCTTTTTAGTGGAGGACTGGGGTGTGACACAGAACAAGATTTCCGCAACGATTTAGAAAACATAGAACTTGAAGAAGATGGCATGAGTACATTTAGTGAGGGTAGTCAGAAAGATGCAGAGTTCCAACTAGTAGGAGGGCAGAGAAGAAAACGAAAGGGCAGGGCCACTCCTGATTGTCCTAAACTTGAGCAGAGAAGGAGAGAAGTTAAGGTAGTCATGAAATTTAAAAAAACGGGTTTACTGAACCCATTGAAAGTAAGTACAGCGATTCACAATTTGTTGGGTGATGTTCTCGATGTTAAACCACTAAGAGATGGGAGTTTACTAATTGTTTGCCGTGATGGAGATTAGCGTATGGGATTGCTACAATGCAAAAACTTGCTTGGGATCAATGTTAAAGTTCAGGATTGGGCTGAAAGAGGGCATGTATTGACCGTGATATCAGGTGTACCGACTGACTTGACGGAAGAAGATATTTATACAAACGTAAAAGATGTTAAGGTGACTAGAGTCACGCGGTTTCCCATTACCAGAGGGGGAATTAAACAGCCAAGTTTGTCAGTTTTTCTGACCCTGCAGGAACCTAAACAACCTGGGAGAATTGTGATATGTTAGTTATTTAACAAGACCATATGTTCCACCGCCAACAAGGTGCTTCAAGTGTCAAAGATACGGTCATATTGCAATAGTGTGTAGAGCCAAATGAAGGTGTGCTAGATGTGCGGGGGAGCATGACTATGGGAGATGTGAAGGTGCCAAAATCAAATGCTGGAACTGTGGTGGGGAACATAGTGCCGTGTATAAAGGTTTTGAGATGCATAAGCAAGCCGCCCAAGTGCAAAATGTAAGAGTTAAAGAGCAGATTACATATGCTGAGGCCATAAATGGGTTAGTAAAGAAAATAAAGCGAAAACTGCTGTTGAAGTTGGCTTGCCTGCTGCCCCTTATATGCCTACTCGAAGTCAAGTGCCTCAAAAGTGTTGTAAAATTACTGAAGAAACACTTCTTGTAGATAAGAAGAACTTTGTTGCCTTTATTGTGGATGTTGTTAACAGCGCAGCACAAATTGGAGGTCGTACTGAGAAGATTAAAATGATTAAAAGGGCAGCTGAGAAACACTTACACATTCAGGGTTTGACAGTACTTGACATACACAATATGCATTCAGAGCCATTGGTCCCTGATCATCCAGCAACTCCCAAGCCTGTCTAATGTCGCTACGCATCTTACAATGGAATGCCAGGAGTCTTCTAGCTAATGTTTAAACAGTTTATTGAGGATCAAGTCGAAAAACCTAATATAATTTGTATCCAAGAGACGTGGTTGAAACCTTCATTAGATTTTGTACTATATGGTTATGTGGCAGTGAGGAAGGATAGGGACACAGCGGGAGGGGGTGTGGCAACGTTTGTGCAGCAGGGGATTACTTATAGGACACTGTAAATGACAGGGGATGTTGAAGCTGTTCTGGTTGATATTTGGATTGACAGAACTAGGTTGAGGATTAGGGTTAGGGTTATAACCCTTGTAAGGTAATAAGAGAGATACTGGAGGACATGCGTGACATGGGATATGGGAATGTTATAATTTGTGGGCATTTTAATGCACACAATACCTTGTGGGGGGGCACCAAAATTGATGAAAATGGGAACATTGTTGAGGATTTTATGGACGACTTTAATCTGATATGTTTAAACGATGGTAGCAACACTAGGTTTGATATAGCGCATGGAACTGAGTCAGCCATTGATCTTACTCTTACTGCTGGGCTGATTGCTGGATTAAGTGAATGGGAAGTGACTGGATGCTCTCTTGGCAATGATCATTATGTTATTGTGACAACGATCAGGAATCAGAATATTTGTCTGGAGGAGAATTGGTTCCCCAGATGGAAGCTGAGACAGGCAAATTGGGGCCTATATAGTATGGCTGCAAGTGCAAAGCTAATGCAGCTTGCCCCAGTACTCACTGATGATGTGGACGAGCTTAACTCGATAGTGACAAACTGTGTAGCTCAGCTGAAGAAGTGATTGGAAAGTCTTCTAGTAAGCAGGGTAAGAAGATGGTTCCCTGGTGGTCAGATGACTGTAAGGATGCTATCAGGGTAAGAAACAAGGCTTTTAAGTGTTTGAAGGCGAGTCACACGTATCATAATCTGATGGAATATAAACAGGCTCAATCTAAAGTTAAAAGGACTGTCAAAGAAACGAAAAGGAATTATTGGAGAGCGTTTTGCAGTCAAATAGGAGCAAATGTTAAAGTCAGCGAGGTATGGGGAATGATTAGAAAAATGGGGGGCATTAGGAGAGACACTTCTTTACCTGTAATCAAAGATAATGACAATGAAGCCATAACTAATCTGGAAAAGGCGGAAATATTGGCAAAAGCGTTTGTCAAAATACATAGTTCAGCAAACCTGTCTGAAGGAGAATTGTCTTGGAGGGAGCAGGTTATACAAGGACACAGGGAGATCCTGGAGAAGAAACGGGTTGGTGATGGTGTAGTGGAAAAGGAATTCACTCTGAGTGAGCTCACAAGAGCATTAGCTGGAGTAAAAAATACTTCACCAGGGAAAGCTGGTGTGTGTTATAAGATGATTAAGGAAATAGATGATATAGCCAAGTGTGTTATACTGAAATTATATAATAAGGTTTGGAAGCAAGGGAAATTACCTGTGAGCTGGAAGCACTCAGTAATAGTTCCTATTAGCAAGCCAGGTAAGGATAAAACCAGTGTGAAAAGCTACAGACCAATAGCCTTAACGTCCAATCTTTGTAAGCTTATGGAAAGAATGGTTACAAAAAGGTTAATATATGAAGTTGAAAAAAGAGGCCTTTTTTCTTGCCATCAGAGTGTATTCCGCAATGGACGTACCACCATGGATTCCGTTCTCTGTTTGGAAAATGAGGTGCGGAAAGCACAAGTTAACAAGGAGTCTGTAGTGGCTACCTTTGATATAGAGAAGGCATATGATATGCTGTGGAAAGAGGGACTGCTACTGAAATTACATAGGATGGGCATTGATGGCAAGCTGCTCAATTGAGTGTGTGACTTTCTAAGGAATAGGACTATTGAAGTGAGAGTAGGGACAAGTCTGTCAAGGACGTATCCTGTAGAGAACGGAACTCCGCAGGGGAGTGTGTGCAGCCCCGTATTATTCAACATAATGATAAATGACATCTTCTGTGGCATTGAAGATATTACGATCAATAGAGCCTTGTATGCAGATGATGGGGCTTTGTGAATTAGGGGCCGCAATGTAGATCATGTCAGGGCCAAGATGCAGAGGGCTATAAACATGGAAAAGTGGGCTGGAGAATGAGGCTTCTGGCTGTCAGTTGAGAAAACGCAAGTTATCTGCTTTTCGAGGAAAAAAGTGACTCCTACAATAGAAGCTTTGACTATACGGTCAGAATCTTACTCAAGCACATACCATTAGATATCTGGACATATGGTTTAGTTAACCTTTAGGCAGCACATACAGAAAGTCATTGAGAAATGTAAAAAGGCTGTGAATGTTCTAAAGTGTGTGTCAGGGTTTGACTGGGGCGTGACAGGGTCCTCATTGCAAAGGATGTATGTTTCTTTGATTAGATCTGTGTTGGATTATGGCTGTGCAGCGTTTATGGGAGCTTCTAAGTCCTTGCTTAGTGGACTTGATAAAGTGCCTACACCTTAGGCGCCTTCAGCTAACCATGGCGTACTGGGTTACGTTATGTGGACATAGAGAATCCCACCCTACTAAACAGGTTTTATTGGACTGTTGAGAATATGGTAAATTCCAGGTTGAAAGTTTTGGTTGGGGGGGGGGAACAGATGGGCAAATGAGTTGGGGATTGGTGCAATATCATGTGCTGACACGGTTCTGTTAGCCAGAACCCCTCCCTGGCTGGTTGGCACAGCCAACTTTATCTTTGAGGCGAATAATATTATTGCCAACAATGGTATATACAGGGATGTTAACCAATATCTACAGCACAGGTTCCATGGTCATACACTTACCTATACAGACGTGTCAAAGGACCTTAATGGTAGAACGGAGGCAGCAGTGCATATACCAAAGGATGAAATCTCTATACAAAAGAGGAGTTCTGATCATTTATCCATTTTTGCTGCTGAAATGGCTGCCATTATACAGTACCCGACAAAAGTCTTGTCGCTTATCCAGTTTGTAGAAACAAAAGCTTATAACCTTACTTTTAATTAATCCATTGGTTTTAGAAATGTCTCATATTAAAGCTAAAACCCTCCTAAATTATGTTAATATACTGAAAATAAATTTGCTTTACTGAAGAAAGATTGATAATTTAATGAACACAGAAAGGTCAGATTTTGGCAAGACAAAAGTTTTGTCGCCTACAGAAAATTGAACAAATAATTTACTTCAAATACAAAAATATGTTGCATAACATCAGTGAATCAAGTAATGGTGCTGTGAGGTTCATATTTAATATCTTGTATGACTTCCATGAGCTTGTAGGACTGCATCCATGTGGTTCGACAATGACTCATCAGAAGTCATGAAGTCATCAGGAATAGCAAAGAAAGTAGTCTTACATGCCTCCCAGAGTCCATAAAGATTCTTTGGTTTTGCCTTCCATGCTTCGTCTTTCATTCTACCCCAGACATGCTCAATGATGTTCATGTCTGGTGACTGGGCTGGCCAGTCCTGGAGCACCTTGATCTTCTTCGCCTTGAGGAACTTTGATGTAGAGATGGAAGTATGCGATGGAGCACCATCCTGCTGCAAAATTTGTGGTTGGGAATGTAAGAGGTTGCTAATACTTCTTGATATTTTAGGCTATTGATATTGCCTTCCACCCTGCAAATGTTTTAGACCCCCATACTGAATGAAACTCAGACCATGATTTTTCCGCCACCAAACTTAACTGTTTTCTGTGTGAATCTTGGATCCACGCGGGCTCCAGTAGGTCTCCTGCAATATTTCCAGTGGCTGTGATGTAATTCAACCGAAGATTTATCTGAGAAATCTTCTGCCACTTTTCCAGCATCCATCCTTTTAGCAGGCTGTAGGCCTTGCCAAGTGTTTTTTAATTGCCTTTTGTTTAGTTCTGGTTTCTGTGCACTGATTTGACCATGGAGGACATTTCGAGACAGAATTCTACTAACTGTTCTGGTTGACACAGGGATTTGAGGTGACCAGGCCTGGTGGAGCTCTGCTGTAGTGAAAAAAGGGGCTGGCCTTGGAACACACGGTCCTCCCGAGCAGTTGTCTAGCAGGGTCAAAAACATCTCCAGTCTATTCAGATCTTTTTCTTATTCTTTGTACTTGACGCTGAGACACATTGAAGGTGTCAGCCACCTCAGCAGTGGATCTGGTCTTCACCCTCTTGATAATTAATGCTTTGGTCTCAGGGTGCATCTTAGGCATGTTGTCAGAGGGCAAGTTGGAGTTGATTTGAAGGTCTGGTATGCTGGGGTTCTTTTTATACACATCCACTAATTGATTGATCAATAACTGATCACAAGTGAGACTGTAATCTAGGATTGGGTGCATCATATGACAAAGCGACAAGACTTTTGTCTTGCCAAAATCGGACTTTTCTGTGTTCATTAAATGATCAATCTTTCTTCAGTGAAGCAAATGTATTTTAGTATATTGAGCATAATTTGGGAGGGTTTTAGCTTTCATATGAGACATTTCTACAACCAATGTATTAATTAAAAGTCAGGTTATAAGCTTTTGTTTCTACAAAATGGATAAGTGACAAGACTTTTGTCAGGCACTGTAGAAGGGCCATGTGTTGATTGGGATGATGGACATAGACCTTTCAGCACAAGGCAGAGAAGGTGAATGATCAATGATGCTTGACTTATAGCTGAACACATACTGTAGTAATGTTACCACCATGTTGTCCTCTGATTATGGTATGCTGTTCAATAATGTTCCTGCCAAGTCTCCTCATGAAAGTGAGGTTGAAACCTGCCTCATCCACAAAAATCAACTCATGACACATGGCATCTCCATCTAGCTCCATCACTCTCTGGAAAAGACAAAACAAATGCAGCACAGCAGACCCATGCACACAGCACTATAGTATGTACTTCCAGATTCAGTACCAATGATACTATAGCCTTATACCTTATGGTGCTTGCTACACTGTAACAGTTCAGGTTAGGCTGAACCTGTTGGCCAGCTTCCTTTAGGGTCATTCCATGGTCCACTATGTAATGTAGCTCTGATGTCATTAGTAATTCTATTTCTTACTCTTCTTACCCTTCCATATCCTTGTCCTCCTCTTCCTTTTTCACCTCCTCATCCTCTTCCTTCACCTCCTCGTCCTCATTGTCCTTTCCCTCTTGCTTCTTCACTTACACATCCTCATCCAGACAACTTACTGAAAGCAGATCCTGCCATCTTGTATAGGCCCATTCAATTTTACCTTTAGCATCAGTAGGGTTTTATACCTTTATTTCAGACACATTTTAGTTGCCTTAGTGGAGTTTTGTATTTCAGTTTTTTAGTCATTTGTGTCATAGCTCATGGAACTAAGTTTACAAGATATACAGTATGTGTCACGGGGACGGAACAGACAGGAGTGGACCCAAATGCGTAGCATAACCAAAGACTTTTATTGGGGATTCAGGGGAAACAGGGACAGAGTCAGGGGCCCGGAACTGGGCAAACAGAAACAATGGGAGCACTCGGCTGAGCGTGTGGGCACAGAGTCTGAAGGAGCTCTGGGCTGACGGACAGGATTGCAGGGTGGCGCTCGTCTGAGTGCATGGACACGGAGCCGGGAGGGGCTCCGGACTGGTAACCAGGAATACAGGTTGGTGCTCGTCAGAGCGTGCAGGCACGAGGCCTGAAAGGGCTCCGGGCTGACAAACAGGAGTGCAGGGTGAGTCGGGCCAGGTCAAAAACCAGGGATTGGAGAGTCAGACATGGTCAGGAGATGGGCCGAGTCGTGAACCAGGGATTGGAGAGTCAGACGTGGTCAGGAGACGGGCCGAGTCAGGAACCAGAGACCGATCCGAGGAGACAGGGGAGAAACACTAGGAAGCAGGGCTCACACAAAAACACCGAAGACAAGGCACAGGCACGGACTACGAAAAACAGGACCAAGACTTAAGGAGACAGACAGGCGGAGAACAGAAACAAACTACAACGGACAGCAGAACAGAAAATAAGATGGACAAGATCAAAACAGGAGTCAGGAGTCTTTAAGCTTGCCGTGGAGAAACACATCGTGGTTAGCAGACGAACCGACGAGGAGGGAGTGAAAAGTGAGGGTTTAAATAGTGCTGAACCTAAGGAGCAAACGAGCGTAAACAAGGAATTGCAGGTGGGGGGATAATCAAGGGAACAGAGAAACGAGACGAGCAGGTGAGGCAGATTAACGTGGCAGTGCAAGGAGCGCAGGGTGCAGAGTGAATAAGTGAAACTAATAATGTGATTAGGGGAAAATTAATGGTAGTGATGGGTCCGACAACACTGATGCGTCAACACATGCGTCGAACTCATAGAGCAAACCCTGTGGCGGCGCGCGTATCGCGTTTGGAAAGTCACATGACTGATACAGCAAGTGTTTCGAACTACGGCTTTGGTTTCGAATGGACACTGATGCGCCAAACTGTGTATGTAAGAAAGCACATTTGTCATGTATCGGCCAAATGCTCTGATCATCTCAGATCGTCGTTACGCTACATTACATCACATTAGCATTCCATTCCATTTGTCAAGAATTATGGCTCAGCACCAAATGATCTGGGACCATTTTGATCTTCTGTCGGAAAATTATCAACAGCTGGTGAACTTGTCTCAAAAAAACGTTACCGGCTCAATTTCAAGACTTTGGAAAAACTCCCTTTTTTGAATAAAAATATTTAAACAAGGATCCCAGTCCAGAAACCTCCTCATTCACAACAACACTTATATTTTCACGTTAGGATACATGTTAAAATTATTTATTGACTGTACCTAAAAATCTGACATTTTACATTTAAATGAGGATATGAAATGATACAACATAAAATACAACGACTTAAAATGATACTAGGTCATCAAATCCGTCAGTTGACTTGTCAACTAGGTGGCCTGTAGGGATTTTTTAACGTCCAGCAGGTGTCAGTATTCAGTGACACAGTATCAACCCAGTATCAATACAGTTTGGCAATGTGTCGAAACGCTTCATGATGCCTCATCTACCCATCACTAATTAACGGTGAACCAAGGAAAAAACACAGCACTGCCAGAAAGCCAGAAGGAACACCGTGACAGTATGTAGCTATGTGGATAAGTACTGTAGATACTGCAAGTATGCTGTTTTTAGATAGGTTTGATTAAAGGAAAAGGTAACATGTTAAGTTGATCAATATATAGGCAAAGTAGTCTAAGTAATTGAAACAGCATAGTGACTTTGATCATCTTTTAATGTTGTATGTGTAAGTATATATGCTTGATGTGTGTGAGATGACAAATTGTATAAAGTGTTTGTGTGCATAAATATTTCTTTGTCCATTCAATTCTCTAACTTGTGTGTGTGTGTGTGTGTATGTGTGTGTGTGTGTGTGTGTGTGTGTGAGACAGGCAGGAGGGGTTTTTTGTGCCACATGTGGTGCGCTCCTGTGTGGAAGAGGTGGAGAGGAGGGGTCTGGAGGAGGAGGGCATCTACAGGACCTCCGGCTCGGCTAAGGAGATTCAGCTCCTTAAACATTTATTTAACACAAGTAAGAGACAGAATGTGTGACTTACAGGCAATGATACAAATACAGTAACATTAAACTCAAGTCCTGTAAGAAACTGAATGTGTGGCAAGGGCATAAATTACTCACAAACTTAAAAAAGGGCATAAACTTACTTACAAACAGTTGTGTTGATCACAATGTATTAAATATACACTGTAATTGTTATATGTACTGTTCAAAGTTTCTCACTTCCTACTGATGGACTTATTTATAAACTGTCAGTTGTGTTTCCCACCTTCTTCACTCTCTGTTTCCCAATTAGTTTCCATCACACTACATCTGTGCTGATAATATATGCATGTCTGTGCCAGTTGAAAGTCAGTTAGCAACCACAAATTGAAAGTCCTTCCTTTCTACATGTACTCTAGCTTTTCATTTTACTGAAGTGCAAAGTGTATTTTTAAAAGGTACTCTCTGCGTCTTTCTCTCGTTCTCTCTCTCTGTAGATCTGAGAGAGGCACTGAAAGGTGTGAGGTCTGCTGAAGTTAATGTGGTGTCTGGGACTCTAAAGCTTTACTTCAGGGACCTGCCTCAACCCCTGCTACCTGCAGACCTTTACCAGAGTCTGAAGAAAGCTCTGGGTAAATTGTATGAATATTTACAGAAACACAGGCAGGGGGCCTTTAAGGACACTTTTAATATTACTGTTATTATTTCTACCTTTCTTAGGGCCCAACATTTCTAACAATGACCATGCACACATACACCTTAACACACCTCTGCGCATCTGAGAATAGGATGAGCCCATTTTTTGAATACTTTACAATAGTCGATAACAGCTTAAGAGTTTATGTGTTACTTTTGTATCTGTGTTCATCATCTGGGTTGGTGGTAATGCTGCTATATCATCTCACAGATCTTCCTGACTTGAGCTCCAAACAAAGTGTGCTGCTAAACATTTTAGAGTCATGCCCCAGTGCCAACCAAAACACCCTCCTCTACCTGTTCCACCACCTCAGGAGGTTTGTTTCGCTTTCCTTTCTCTGCTTTTTTCTGTTTCCCTACTTTGTCTTTCTCTTCTCTCGCTTTCTTTCTTTCTCACTTTCTCTTCTTATTTTCACGGCATACAACAATTATTTATACTGTCACTTCCTGTAGACTAGGTCTCTTTGTACCTCTTTCTGTAGTTCTCTCTCTCTTTCTGTTGTCCATATCCATCTCAGCCTATTGTGTGGTTTAATGATTTGATTCCTCAATTCCTTTCCATTTCCCTCTAAATAAATTCTGCCCCCCAACTCGTGTTAATAATATTTGTTATTATGTTTATAATATTGTATTTTGAACCTAAACATTTATGTTAAACATCTATTCATTTTGCCTCATTTGTCTGTCTCTCCCTCAGGGTCTCAGAGAAGGTGGAGGTGAATAAAATGTCTGTGATGAATCTGGCAACAGTGTTTGGGCCAAGTCTGTTGCGCCCCCCTGCCCCTCGAGTCGACATATCCGAAGAGGTGGTGGTGCAGGTTAGTGAGGCATTTGCAGTTGTGTTTTTCTATGTTCTTTTACTGACTTTACCTTTAAGCTACTGTTTTTTACATATATTTGCTGGTTCAGTTCAGTTCAGTAACAAATACGACCCCACCTACAGTCCATAGTTGGATTCGCAAAATTACCATGTTCACACTGATTGGGAAACTGGGGAGCAAAAGGGGAGTGGTAGCCCCTGTCAATTACAGCTTGTTGCTGTGAACATGGTACTCATTAACCTGTGCACTCGTTGTCATGTGCACTAGCATGTCTGTAGAGCTAAAAGAGGCGAAGGTCGTTTTTCAGCTCAGAAAAGGGGGGGGGGGGGGGGGGGGGGGGGGGTATATATGTGATATATAGGTGAATTGATAAGGACTTAAGAAAATATAAGAGTGAATTTAAGAAAATTCAAATCTCTCTGTGCCTTGAGTGCACATCTCTGAGGAGGTGCTGGTTAGTCACTGGGAGTCTGTGTACCCTTTTGCATTATGTCCTACCTCTCTTTGCAATTTACTTTACCTAGACCTTGTTGTTAAACATCATGGGGTCAACAAAAGACAAAAAGGGCTTAGGACAAGCTAAGAGCACATTTAAGAGAATACGAATCCATTTAAAGTTACAAGAAGGTAGGTGTATTGGTTGTTGTTTCATGGTTTAAGGAACTGTGGGGCATTTCTTACTCCCTTTTGCTTCAAAGTGACCTTCAAGTGACCTTGAGTGTGTACTCTACCAAATGAGCTTTGAAAAAGAAGTAGTAAAGCATCTTTCCTAAACATTTCAGAATCCAAACAGACCTTACCATTAAAACGCCCAGGTAATTTCATTAGGATAGGAACTTTACTAAGCAGAACAACTGAATGTGAAAACAGCCGCTGTGTCTGTATCTAAAATGTCACATTTCTATAATCCCTGTAGCTTCTTTTAAAACTGATTTGGACAGCCAGGAAACTTTGGTTGAAGACTAAATGAATATTTCTACTTTTAAGGGACATCAAACGTCTCCAGTTCTATCACAATAATCTCATTGGGACTACTGCTGCAGTACAGTGCAGCAAATGACCATGTTGTTTTCACGTATTCCCATAAACACACACTAATTAAGGTATTTGTCTGTTATAGGTGCAAGTGGTGTACTTTTACCTGCAGTGCAATGACTTGCCCACACCTATTACTTCCCTACCATTGGACACAGAGGACGAGCAGGAAACCATCATGTAAACTATAATTCCCAAGATTATTTTAGACTGAGGTGGAATTTTATTGTATGTACAGTATCTGTATTTATTACTAACTGCCCTATAATAGGCCAGTGTTGGTCAAAACTACATTTTTGTCGTAAATTAGTTGTCTTGTCACATTTAAAAATATATACATAACATATTCCTTTTTTAATTATTTCAAATGGTTAAACAGTTTTAACTAAAATTAAACACATTTCTGGTTGTCATATCCTATGCTTTATACTCAGAACTAGCATATGAAAGTTAAAATAATAGACAAAGTCGATGAAAGTTAAAATAGTAGACAAAGTCGGTTATTTCTGGTGAACTTTAACAGGTGTATGGGAAGGGTCAAAGGTTAAATGTAATGTTATGTGAACCAATGCGGACCGGGTCAGAGGGCAGATGGTAGTGTTATTCTGTGTGTGTGTGTGTGTGTGTGTGTGTGTGTGTGTGTGTGTGTGTGTGTGTGTGTGTGTGTGTGCGTGTCTGATCTAAATATACATAGAAATTCTTACATTGTCATAATAAAGTGTAGTTCCTAAATGCATAAAAATACACAGCTAGAAAAACATTCAACCAGAAAACAAGTCTGACTTGCCTCATACAAGAAAAACATTGCTCCATCCATTTTCAGTGTAAAACTGCAAACAACGCTTATGCAAAGCTAACCACTCCCCCCTGTGGCCACTATCGGTACTGCTACTAGAATGCAGTAGTCGAATTCCAGGCTACTCACGATCTAGAGATCGTGAATGTTAGCAAGGCACGAGGTAAACTAGGAACGTACATAAGAGAAACAGTTCTACCTGAATATGGGTTGAGCAAAATAAAGCAATGTGGGTTGCAATACATGGGGTATTGCAAAACAAATATAGGACATACATAAAATGTCAGAAAAAATCATATTTCCACTATTTTACGTATGTTAGTATGTATATTATTTTATGACATCCACAATAGCCCAACCTCCCTTCTTTCTGCCGGAGGAATCCCACAATGCACATCTGTACAGTAAGATGTAAAATAAAAGTCTTAACCCATTTATGCAGGATTTAACACATTTTCAGAACATTTTATTCACTCTGTTATACGTGCATATGTGTGTCATTACATGCATATCTATAAAATGGTGTGTGTTTGTGTATGTGTGTGATATTACATTAAATGGTGCGTCCATATATGTGTGTGTGTGTGTGTGTGTGTCTGTATGTTTGTGTATGTACAGTACGTGTTTGTCCATACATGTTAAAGTGTGCTGGTACGTGCCAGCCAAGGAGGGTGGGGAAAAAAATATTGGTCGGTTCTAGTTCAAACTGAACAAGACAGAGTTCACCGTGACATGGCCACCCCGCCCCCAACCTTAACATCAAAGCCCACAGGGAGGTCCCATACTGCCCAACCTCACTACCACAGCTGGACGTAGCGTTAGCTTTCCGCCCGTCTGCTAGCCACCTGGACTGGGCCAGACCAGCTCAGACCAAAACTTGGGGATTCTTTCTCCAGTTACCCAGCAGCGCCAGAGTCTGCTTTGATCCCCTGGCTCCCACTCCCCAACCCACTGAAAGTACTGCATGCAGACGTTCCAGATGAGGGATTGAGAGAAAAAGAGGAATGAATAAACGAATAAATGAATCAAAGGCAGAGGAGAAGAAAAGAGCGGTGGGGGTGGGAAGGGTCTGCCAGTGTCAGGTGTAACAACATCCAGACTTTACCGAAGGCCACAAAAGAAAGAGATGTCGGTGACCCAAATCACAAACCTTCTGTGACTTAACATGTTCGGGGGGGTGTCGTAAATCAACAGTCGCCCACTTAATACTGCAGGCTGGCAAAATAAAAGTTCCTGTTGCAGACTACAAATGTAAAAAGAGTTAAAGGAGGGAAAGGGAGGGGGAAGTGGGGAAAGGGCTGAGGGACTTGACAGGTCCTCAAGACAGAGAAAGAGAGAGAACGTAAAGAGAATGGAAAAAACACACATCAGTGATAACCATGACCAAAGACTTCATCACAGCACTGGCTTTTCTCCAGACTGGAATGTTAAAAAGGGGATTTAAGATGGAGACACAGACGCAGACCTATACGGATTGGGGGGGGTGTCACATAGATTGTCCTAAAATCTTTGTGTGAGCTCTAACCCCTTTCATCTGTTTTTCCAAAAGCAGAGATTATGATTCAAGTCAGTCTGTTGAAACCTATGAGAGTAACAAGAACATCATCTAAAGAAGTAAGTTATCCAGCCTAAAATAATTCAGGTTTTCAGTTAATTCTACCTTATATCTAAAAATTGTCACTCAAAAGTGACTTTAATGCTGTATTTATTGGCAGTAATGTGCAACCTGAATTCAGAAGCTACAGCACATCACCTATTCCAAATAATCTAGATCTATCTGTGTGCACAGGTGGTTTCATTAATAATTCCTCTTTTTTGCTAAGAAATTGTGCAAATTAGAATAAGCTTGTGGTACTGGATTCTAAACCAAGGTTGCCCATCACAGTCCATTAGTACCCGAAATGAGTTCTATCAGAGCAAAGCCCCTCTGTTTGTAGGTCACATATTAGGCATCCATTGTGTATTGTAAGGAAACTTGTGCACGGAACTATTTTTGGTAAATCAAATTGAAATAAAAAGTACAAAGTGTGACATCTATCCCCATTCTCCCCTAAGGGTAGGTAAGTGCAGCATGTAGTGCATGCAGGTAGGTGCAGCATGTATGCATGTGTATGGTTGTGCAAAAATTCAGAATTTAACTCAATTTAATTAAATTAATGAATTTGAGTTCGAATAGGCTCCGCCCCACAGGATGCTGAATTGAATTTGAATTGGAATTACAGGAAGTGGATTTGAATTCATTGCAATTCATTCTAATGACATATTATTAAGAATGTGATATTTTTAACATGCATTTTTCAAATAGGGATAACTACATCTAATACTACAAATGTAGTACAGATACTAACATTAAGTCTACATTCCCTTAATGTTGAATAAATAGAATTTTGGGAAATGAAGTGCTGTCCCACATTTTCCACAATTTGAACGGTATTACAATTGTAATGATTAGTTTTATAGTATGTTTTTAATGTTAATTTGTTGTTTACTACAACAAAGTATGGTGTACATGCTGTAAAGCTTTAGTTTTCAAACACACCTTAATTTTATGGAATTCTGGTTATTCTTCCTGCTATTTGCAACTCTAGTTCCTATTTGCAACCTCAGCTTAAATTTAAGAATTGAATTGGAAGTTAGGGGTCATTCTCAATTAAATTCTAAATTTTGTACAATCCTGGTGTGCAGTACATGTTTAGGGTGGGTGTATGTGTGTGTGGTGTGTGTGCAGAAAATAGGTGCAGCACAGGGTGGATGGGGTCATGTTGTCATGGAGTTGCATGCAAGATAAACAGGACTGACCCCTTCTCTCTCAGGTTAACAGAAGCTGGGTGTAGTGAGAGAGTGTACATCTGTGTGTGTGCACATGTCTGAGTATGCATATGTGTGTCTCTGAGAACATACATTTCAAACCAGTGGAGCATAACAGAGTGAACCTGTGTCACAGTAAGATAGAATATTGTGAGAAAAGTCTGTGAAAGTAACTGACACATGTATATGTGTACATGTATGTGTATATGTGTATCATTGGAGCGTGACAGAGTGTGAACCTGTGTTACAGTAAGATGGAACATCGTGTGAAAGTGACGGCAAGTATGTGTGTGTGTATGTGTGTGAGACAGAGCACATGTGGAAGAGAGAGGCTTGCTGTTGGGCTTGTTGAACTTTGACTTGGGAGGCTGTGCAGGGCTTTCGTCTCATAAAAATTCTTCCTGTCAAGCTGTAAACATAGCGTTACCCAGAACCAGGCATTTACACAAAACAACTAATCCACAGTGTGTGTGTGTGTGTGTGTGTGTGTGTAAAAGCTATCGAATCTGTACCACCAATGCTTTACCAGTATTTCATGGTTTATTTTTTTTCTCACGCTGATTTTACATTTTTCAAATTGTGATCATTTCCTCTGTGATTGACCCTGTGGGTGTGTGCATATGTCTCCTTGTATACCATGTGTGCCATATGTACTTTGTATACCATTACCATTGCCCAGTGTACAAATTATCATTATCTGGTGTTATTCACTGTACTTAATTTGAGTATGTATGCTGTGTGTGTGCACATTGCATATAGTGTAATCCTGTGTGTGTGTGTGTGTGTGTGTGTGTGTGTGTGTGTGTGTGTGTGTGTCTGTGTATGTGTTTGTTTGTTTGTGTGTGTGTGTGTGTGTGTGTGTGTGTGTATGTGTGTGTGTGTGTGTGAAAGAGACAGAGAGAGAGAAAGAAAGAAGGCGAGAGAGATTTATGTGTGTGTGTTGCTTAAACAGTTTTAACTGCAATGCCAGTGTGTCCATCACCTAATGTGAAATTTGTAGTCAGTAGGCTATAGCAGTGATGTTGTGCTGTGTGCTCTGTCTAATTTGCTTGCATAGCTGGGCCTGTTGTGTGCAGTGGGCCTTTGGCTTCCAGCTCCCTGTTGTCATGCGCCACACTTACTGGATGGCTGACAACAGGTGTTTCCTGCACAAACACAGCAGGTGCACCTCTGTCCCCTCAATGCCTGCTCCCCAACACACACATACATACGTGGGCACACACATGCACAAACATGGGGAAATGCACAGAGATACACACACACACACACACACACACACACACACAGGGTTCTCTGTTTCCCTCTTCCTTGTTTCTTACTGATTCACATTTCACAGTTTCACTACTTTTAGAGTCCCTCAATATACTCTCTCTCTATAATCAATTTCTCTTTCTATATTTATTATTACTGTATACACTCAATTGTAAGAGAGAGACAGAGACAGAAAGGGGGTGAAAGGGAAAGAGAATAAAAGAGACAGAGGGAGGAAGGGGGTAAGAGGGAGATGGAAAAAGTGTTTTTTTTTTTTTATTTCTCTCTCTTGCTGCAGCAGGTGCACATGGCAACAGCCACAATAGCCAAGTAGCTGACAGATGCCTCTCCTCGACCTTTCTCCCCTTCCTGCATTCATGGACTGCTGTGTGAGCATGTGAGCAGTCCAACAATGTCTGTTTATTCTCAACTCTGTATTGTATAAATCCATTTAAACTTCACACAGTCAGCTACACAGGAATACAGCACCATTCACACTGAAACATTGTTGTTTACAGTATCTGAGTGGTGGACCTTGAAACCTAAATGTTAAGCATTTTTAGGCACTTCTGTAACCTCTGCATAGAACAGAAGCACCATCTGGAAAGAGGTGAGGTAGTGTTTCTATATAGAAGAAGCACCCTTGCTGCAGTCAGAGTAAGAGCCTACACATAGCAATGCCAAGCCAAGTTACAAAATGGATTACAATGTTAAATGAACATAAATATAAAAATATAAAATAACACCACATAATTTATAAGACTTTTAAATGCATACTCTGGCCGAGTTTTATGTTCCAACCAGCTACTATGATTTGAGAGACCAGTGGATAGGATTTCAGTAGAAAATTGCCAGCAGCCATAAGTTTTCCCTAATAATTGCCATTATTCTTTTTTTGGCAAAATTGTCTGTTCCCAGCACAGTAACTCAAAATTTGGCAATTTAATGCTGGTTTTGGCACTTAATGACAAGACTACACAGGCTGGACTGAGGAAGCCATAAGTGCTGATACTTAAATCAGCCCACAATGTCATCAAAGCACCAATCACACTTGTTGGCTGCCACCTGATGCATGATGTGTTGCATGATCTGATTCCACGGGACTAGAAAGAGGGGTGATACACATTTAAAGCATGAAATTTGTGCCTTATTTGGAAAAAAAAACACAAAACAAAAAAACCAAAACATATAATTACCCAACTGGCTTCTCACTCTGACATCTGAACATATCTCACTTCCCTACTGAAGCTGCCTGAAATTGCAATCCATCAGTCTCTATTTTAACATTGTGAACGTCCATTCTGACATTGTAAACACAGCAGCTTCTAAAGTCCTGACTGGACCATGTAACGGCCCCTTCTACTGAGCTGACTGACAGTATGCATGCTGACTGATTAGAAGCTTTTTGGCATGTTGTCACTCCACAGACAGCTGAATTCAGATCAGCCACAGTGGCTTCACCAACTTCAAAGCTAGCAAAAGAGACAGTGGCTGGTCACCCATAGTCTTGAGTAAGCTTCAGTAGTCTCTGCTATAATTTATAATTAACCAGGCACTGAGTGGTTTAGAAGTGAGACATTCTTTCCTTAAAAGAGGGACTGGGGATGGCTTCAAGGTCCCTACTTGTTACCCATTTTCTATCTGTGTTGTCCCTTATTTCCTAGATTGTCACACAAGCTTGTCATACATGGGAAGAGTTGGGCAGACAGTGGAGAAGAAATGTCTCTGGTCGTTAGAGGAATCAGGAGTGGGCGTGGACAGAGGACTGTGGTTGTCCTGAGACGAGGTTCTCTCTCGGGGACTGTCTGCAGTCTTTTGTCCTCCGTCGTCATCGGGCCCACTGTGAAGTGTATGGTGCATATGTCTCTGGCGTCCATTGGTGTTGTGTGTGTGTCCACTGTGTTTCTGTGTGTGTGGAGGGGTACCATGTGTTTGCTGGCTCACGGTGTGCGTATCAGCCCTCTGGGGGTTCGTGTGTTTTTGTGATTGTGTGTACTGTCGTTCCTCCAGGTGAGGAGGTGTGTATTCCTCTGCATGAGTATTGCCATGTCGGCTGTGGGCGGTAGAGTTCTCCTGGGCGATCTCCAGGCACTTGCCCTTCTTGTCTTGCCCTCGGAACCCCCGCAGCTTGGGGCTCCAGTGCTCCCTCCAATGTAGTGCGAGAGTAGAGCGGTCCGCCACCAGCCGCTGCTCGCCTGGTGCCCAGTTGCGCACCCCTTCCTCCGCGCCGATCAAGAGGAAGCTCCGACCCACCTGGAGGGTTGGGCAGCCACAGCCGAGGTCGCGGTCGGGCACCCAGAGGGCCTGCTGACCCCGGCGTACGTGGGAGGACCCCACACGGAACACAGACTGCACCCAGATGGAGAACTGCCACCATGGCCCGGAACGTTCCATTCCCTTTACTTGGACCTTCAGAACTGCAAAAAGAGACCAGACCAGAGTCAAACCACCAAAGCTGGAGCAAGTAAGCTTTTGACTTTAGTGATCACAGGTAAAGGTGGTTATGAAATACTGTGCTGTGCTGAACTTACCATAGTCCTTCAGACAAAATGTCTCTAGGTTCATTCTCACTTTCAATGATGAAGGATGGCAATAAGTCTGACATTCCTCAGCTTACAGAGTGACACAGAACATGAGAGAGGGTAACAGGGTGGGGGTGGGAGATGGGGAGGGTGGGGTGGTGGGAAAACAAAAAATATTAATATAAGTGTGAAGCCTTGTCACTCTCACCTAAAATCTACTTTGGCCTATGAGAATGCCATTTTAAACAGTATTTCAAAAACTGACCGCTAGGGGGCAACGGGCAGCAAGGCACTGAAGGTGTTTTAGATGATTTAAACTCAACGGTACAAATGAACAGGTGAAAGAGGACAGCTTCACTATCAACAGAAACTACACTTACCCCTACTGTACTGGGGCTGGTAGACTGGTGTTGGAGCCACTGTTTCCTGTATCTCTAGATAGATAGATAGATAGATAGATAGATAGATAGATAGATAGATAGATGAAAGAAAAAAGAAACAAAGTGTTCGAAAAGAGACAGGATCACAGAGACATATGGAGAGGCAGGGTGTGTGTGTGTGTGTGTGTGTGTGTGTGTGTGTGTGTGTGTGTGGTGGGAGGGATGTGGTGTAAGATTACTGCAATGAGAGATGAGTGTGTAATTGGTGTGCCTTGAGTTTGCCCTTCCTCATGCCTACAACTCCGCTACAGTTGTGCAGTAATCCCGGTAGCAGCTCATTAGTGCATTCTGTGTGTGGTAGCCCCTCTATGTGTCCCTGTAGTTGTGTGTGTGAGTATGTGTGTGTGTGCTTGTGTGTGTAATGGGAGAAAATGTGACTATGTGTGCTATGCTTGCAGTGTCTGTCTTTATGGCTGTTGGTGTGTGAGGAATGCTCATGCAGAGTGTTCGTGTGTGTTTGTGTGTGTGTGTGTGTGTGTGTGCGTTTGCGTGTGTGTGTGTGTGGTGTCCATCCGGTAAGGTGTGCGTGTGTGTGGTCTTCTGGGGGAGGTCAAAGTGACCGCCCTCCACAAACCCAGTCAGTCCTCTGACAAGTGGCATTGCACAAACTGACACTCTGTTCTCTATCTCTCTCTCTCTCGGTACACACATAGCACATACACACAGTGCATACACACAGCATGAACATACACACACATGCACAAGCGCTTGCGCACACACACACACACACACACACACACACACACACACACACACACACACAGCACAGCACAGCACAGCACAGACACACACACACAGCTGTGAAAGTGTGTTTTTAAATGTCTGTCTTATGTTACACTGAGCAAGCCACCGTCTAAGACACCATGGTAACAACTGTCTGTTAAAGTTAACACACACACGTACAAATACACTCAATCATGCTGCCCCCTAACTCGCGCCTCTGGCCAAGAATGGTCTGTGGCGTTGGACAAACCATATATTACTCAGACATCTCACCTAGTGCTTTGCTTCTGCCCTGCACTTTGACACAACTGGGGCAGATCTGACACCCTACACCCACCCTTCTACACCCTCCCACATCCCCACCACCAACACCCTTAGCCCCCCCACCTCCAATCTTAACACTCCAACAGGGCTCCACGGTCCCTCAACAGTGCTGGGTGAGGGAGAAACAGTAGGCTGGGTGATGATATTTCAGTTGATATCAAGTTTTTCTTTAAAATTGTCCAGTTATTTAGCATTCATAAATTTGGGGACAAAATAATTGAAACAAATATTGCATATGGTTTTATACATGTCTAAGGTTTTGCACTAGAAATGATTTTCTCTCTCTCTCAATTTCTAATTCAATTTAATATGCTTTATTGGCATGACCAATCAAAAAAGAGACCGTGTTGCCAAAACACATATATTAAAATGTCATCACACATGAAAACATGAAGGTTAGGTCTCTCTCTGTCTCTGTCTCTCTTTCACTCACACACACACACACACACACACACACACACACACACACACGGGTGGCCCTGTAAAACAAAGCTTTTTTCTTTCAGTAAACCCTTTTGTCCCAAGAATTTGTGCATCTGCCTCACCACAGATGAGCTTGTTTAAACCGCAACAGGTGTCCCATTGGAGAATCATCTGACACACACACACACACACACATACACACACACACCAAGCAATCTTAGTTTGTGTGTGTGGTTTTTAAGACACATGAGACCCTCTGAGCTCTAACACAATGTAGACACACTGTGGATTATCGATTGAAGTGATGTCGCCAAGCCTGTTTGAAGGGCACGAAGCGCCTGAAAATCCACCGGGATCACATTCAAAGCCAGATAAAGCTAACCGTGCCTGTCCAGGAAAGCTGTTAAGGACCTGCCACCGTTCGGAATGCTGTTTGGAATACCGCTCGCCAATGCTGGCCCCCTTTCACAAGAATAAGAGATGAGGTGCTGCGTGAATTAATCCAGACATCCTCCAAATCACACTCATTCTCTGAACCTTATAAAGGGCCGGAGATGTAAAAAAAAGGACAAATGCCTGGACTCATCTTACACATTTGAATAATTAATTGGATTGAATTAGGACAAGAGCAAAGGAGGTCGTGGGAAAGAGAGGATGGGAGAGTTGGATGACTTAGGCTACTTTCAGACTGAAGGCCTTAATGCTCAATTCGTTTTTTGTGAAACACAATTTTTTTGCGAGGTCATTCACATTTCCAATTAAATGCAACTTGTATGTGATCTACAGTGTGAACTTTAAATGCCCCAAAAAGTGTCCCACATGCACATTGGAGGGCACGGCGACGTCACACATAGTGAGCATGCTATATTCACTTTGGATATATAGTCGCTTTGGATAAAAGCGTCTGCCAAATGCAATGTAATGCTATGTTTACAGCAGTAAACGTTGGCGCTATATATCTGGCCATCTTAAAGTTGCTGTCCTACCGGAGCCAGCAGATGTAGAACATATTTGTTTGAAGGAGGAGATTAAGAAGTAGAAAAGCAAGGTTTTTGGCCATGGTGTTTTGTGGGGCAGTGGTAGCAACGTCTATACAGAGGAACGTGTGTGTGCAGAGTCTCAGCCAAGAGTGGTGGGATTGTTATGTGAGCTGCTTCACTGACATTGAGTTCATACACAATTTTCGTATGACAAGAAGAATGTTTATGTACATTTGTAAGCGCCTACTTTTACCACTTTACCATCACTTGAGGTTGAGGTTGTAGATTGGAGGAATGCAACCTGGCCGTTCAGACTGAAGTCGCATGTCAAAAGATTGGATATGTACCGGCTTTAGGACCATCAAAATGGCCTGGGTTGCATTTAAAAAATCTGTGTCATTCAGACTGTCATTAAAAGATCAGATACAGGTCGCATAGGGGTGAAAAAATCGGATTTGGGTCACTTCAGGCTGCAGTCTGAACGTAACCTTACATACAGTTAGAATTCAGGCAGTGGACTGTATCTGCTAAAAGCACCAGATAAATGAAACGCATTACCATAAAGAAATGTGAAATGTGAATTTGATTATTTGTCATCTGATAATGAACTTTAGAAAAGAACTCTTCTTGAATGTTGTTGGGCCAACAGCTAAGGCACTGTGGCAGTTATTACCAGAGGTGTACAAACTGGCTTGAAAAAGTAATACTTGCCATGTATTCATTCTGCATGTGCTCTTAACACAGGTGATTTCACTAATTACCTTATCTACCTGGCTGAAGATTTGTGGTAATTGGGACGAGCTGGTTCACTATGACAGGACTTTGACTTTATGAAACTGGGATATCCTCCTATGTTTAGACTGGTAACAAAGATGGTAGCTAGACAGAGCTAAATATTTCATGGTAGTTCATGTTTATGTGAGCAAAGTGGGGACCTGTGGTCCATTTCCCAAAAGCGTCGTTGCTAACTTCCTTAGCAACTTTTATTTGAGTGATGGACTTGCGACACTGCTGTTCAAACTTTGAAACTAACGATGTTTATAACTACGTTAGTCTGATACATCGTTTGCAGGTGTTTCCCATCAGCAAAGTTTGGACGATCCATCAGAAGTTGCACAGTTAGGTTGTGTCGCTCAAACCACTAACTTGGACCTGTCATTAGACCACCGTGTATGTTCATGTGACTTCTTGCTGGTCACCTTTGGGCTTCTTAGGGCGGATTAGGCACCCTTCAATACATTACTGCCACCCACTGTATGAATGATCTTACTTTAATTCACTTCAGTTTTGTCCTGGTAATGCCAGATGATGTAAAAAGAAAGTAGACAATACACCCCGCAACAAACAAAAAGCAAAATGTCAGTGATCTTAAAGATAGTTTTTTAATAGTGTGTATGATCACAGATCCACACCATCCACAATTAAGGTTATTCCCTTATTCCACAGATCATTTCCACCTGTCTGTCTCTATGTAGGCCTAATAACTAAAACAGAACCCTGACATTTTATTTTAACAATGGTTGTGCCAGTGTATTTCTGTGACTGACAACTACATTAAGTGAGGTTGAATCTTCACAAACATTGCAAAAACATAACTCTGACATTCGATGTCTGAACTTTTAAATATCTACCAGTGAAGGTGTGATAAAACTACGCCTTCAGCAGGATTTGAACCCATTAAAAAAGTTAATAAACAGCCTTTGTAATTATCCATCTTGCTACTTCAATATGAGGTGGCATTAGGTATATTTATAGCTGTAGTTCCATGTATTATAAATACAATACATAGGAATATGACACAAACTGACGTTCAGTGATTGCTTTTAATGAGTAAGGTTGACGAAGATTTTCCAAAGATGGTAAAAAATATCACACCGGCTAAACTGAAATGAGGGTACGTTTTTGTTGTTTCTGTTGTTTTGTCCTTCTGTCGTCGTTTCTGTTGTTATCTGCAACGAATGCACCAAAATACTTTCTGAACGCTTCCGAAACATCTGGACACTTTGTAGAATGATGGAAGAGCATACTAACATAGTTCAGACTTCCATCACTCTATGGTGGTTGGAGATTTTCAGGAAACAGTCGGACTCGGACTAAACTTACATTGTACAATGGTAGTTTAAGGCTAACTTCCGTCGTTTTTTGGGAAACGGACCCCAGTTCCAGGCTGCATAAATAGGTGTGTCATTGACACACTTGGCTATACCACACACTAAAAATAAACTCGGTGCACACCTGAATTAAAGTTAATTTTCTCTGGAGTGGAGAGTCACACTATGATGACATTTTTGTTAAATGGGTAGGGAGGTTTGGAGATCATGATACTGTGTCCAAAATGTACATCCATGGCTCAGAAAAATAAGCCCTTTAAATATTCTGTAAAATTCTAGGGTCCTGTCATAGACCTCAGTGTTACAGAGTGTGCCTCTGCACTGCATAAAGGGGTCCAGGAAGTGGCTCATCATGAAAGATCTTGCTCAGCCTATCTACCATGTTTGCTGGTAATGCTTGCTTGACCTTAAATGACACAGGAAATACATGTCACTTTGAAGACTGAACTGAGGTGCTTACTGAGGCAAGGCTGAAGAGGTGATCTGCCTTGTTTGTACCCTGGGGCACAGCGGTTGCACCTCTGTCCCGTCACACCCTCTCGACACAAGCACTGGCCAGTAGACTGGTTACACCAGCGACCCACTGCCCCCAGCGGGTGACACTGACATGCTGGATTATCAGAGAGAGAAAAAGAGAAGGAGGGAAAGAGAGAGGGAGAGAAGAGGAGACAAACAAGTTAAAATATTGCAAAGAGGCAATTGAGAGGTTAAATGGGGCACATGAATTGAAGTGAGAGACACACATACAGTAATAAGATTGAGTAAAGTAGACATACAAACAAAGTAAGTACAGGTAAATGGGTATATATGTTTGGAGATACAACAGGAAGAAACTTAAAGTGTACCATAAAGTGTACCACATTGTTCTCATAACGGAAATGTGTCTTGGACTTCAGTGCTAGCTGCTTACATAGAGAAGTAAACAATAGTAAATATAGCTGCAAGCAGCGATGAGGGGGCCAAGCATCTGACTGTAACATGACCTGTACAATTTTTCCTATAACAGTTGCCTCTAGCAAGTGTGTCTATCACGTTTGGTTGGCATATGTAAAGTCTTTCTTGACATATGACCTGAATTACTGTTTGGCAGCTTTGCCGCTTGATGCAGTTGGCTGTGACATGCAAATGCTTTCGCTGATCAAATCACCAGGGGGGTTCCTTTGTGTGGTTTGGTCTGCAGATTATATACGTTTTGGAAATATTGGACAAAATGTGTGACTTTTGTCCAACATTTTTCATTTTCTACAATGGTTGTAAAATTTAGAGGCAGAAACAGCTGTCATAGGAATTGTTGAATTTGTCTTGATACAAGGATTCACAAAACATGATCATGTAGTTTTAAACCAAAAGGCAGTAATAGATATAAGAAAAAACATATAGCCAAATTTGGAAGTGATGTGTTAAAGCGCTGCCAAGATATAAGTATACTTCCTGTTTGGTGGCCTTCCCGCTGAATTTGATCTGCTAACATGAAAAGTATTAAAGGGCCATCACTGGGACATGCCAACCTATGACCAGAACTCAATATAAAGTCTAATATTAAAACACATGTAGAGACATAAGCCAAAACACATTTTTGTTTATTACAGCGCCCCCTAGTGGCCAAACTGCAACACATTTGTCGTGCGAATCAAAAGTTACACACATGAACACATGTACAACTTTGACCTGTTGCTGGTCCTAGAGTCTGTGTTGCATTGACATGAAACTTACTGAAAATAGTATTGATGCTGTCCTGAATTAGTGTACCAAATTTCGAAACTTTTTACCAATTGGTTCTATGGGCTGTCATAGATTTCCATGGCGGAACAATAATAATAATAATAAGAAGAAGAAGAAGAAGAAGAAGATAAAGACGAAGAACAATGGGTGCCTTCACTGCTTGGCCCCCAATAATTATAAGAAAAGCCAGTAAAACAATAGGTGCCTTCGCAGCTTCACTGTTTGGCCCCCAAAAATTAAACACATACAGACCGATGCAGAGTCGTGCACACTATGTGTTATAATCGTAACACATGCATGCAGTCTAACATACAGTAATCTCTAAGACATAAATGTGTACACACACACCCTAATAACTACTGATATTTGTCTGAGGCCAGTGATGTGGCCAGTTACTGTTAAAGTGCTGCTTTTCTACATACAGGAAAGGAAGGATAGCAGCATTAGAAAGCAGTAGGAATGTGCAGCTTCCATCAGCCATAGACAGTGAACAATCTCTGTTTAGGATCAGCTGCGCTCCTTTAAACAAACCTAACACAACCCCTACAGTCATAAGAAACAGCCAGCTATCCCTCAGTGGGATAAACCTTTGCCTGTTCAAGGAAGCTGGCATGGCATGCCAAATGTGAACACAAATATTTAAACATAACTTGCTGTCTAACAGCTTGGAATGTCAGTGCAGGCAAGTGAGGTACTTGTAACGCAGGTATTAAATTATAAGAGCGAGACACAAAACATTACATATACATATATGTGTGCCCACACACATACACACTGTCAGACACACACAATCACACACACTTGTGCGACCAAGCACAGACATGCACATACAGAGACAGACATGCACACACGTGCGCACACACACACACACACACACACACACACAGACGCAGATTCCATGCACATCATAGACAGACAGCATACAGGAGAGTTATATTTGGGCTTTAGCCAGAGCTCCCCAGAAGCCGAACTAAGACATGTGACCAGTCAAAGGACAAATGTCAGTGTGGATTCCAGTACTCCCACCATAGCCATAACACAGCCACACACAGACACACACACTGATTAGGACACATGTACTTGCATGCACACACACATTTGCTTGCGGAAACACAAATGTGCACGTGTACACACACACATGCGTGCACAAACACACACATGTACATTCATGTGTTTATGCTCACACAGTCACACACACGTACAAATGTATGTACATTAGACTGTCTAAATAAACTGCCTGGATTTAAAACAAACAAGCTTAATGCGTGGGACACATCTGCAGACCCTTACTGCCA
The DNA here is from genome assembly GCA_030347295.1 of Setipinna tenuifilis. NCBI lineage: Eukaryota > Metazoa > Chordata > Actinopteri > Clupeiformes > Engraulidae > Setipinna > Setipinna tenuifilis. The sequence continues at coordinate 29,261,513 of CM059284.1, forward strand.
AATGTACAACAATCTAGCACATATGATAACCAGAGATGGGTGTAACGCATTACTGTACTCACATTACATTTGTCTGTAATGTAGTAGTGTAACGTGTTACTGTTATAAGTTCATTAATCACACTACAATTCCTAATAGTGTGCATGTTGATTACTTTAATTGGTTGTCAGATAAAAGATTTGACTTCTCATACAGTAAAATCATGACTTTAATGCAGAGCACCCCCAATGAGTTAACAAAGTGTGTTTGCCCTATGGCCTAACCCTAGGCCATGCCTATGAAACATGAACTGTTTTATAGGACATCATTTCATATGATTAGATGGCCAGTGTTTTTTTTATTTAGCAACATATTTTACTGTCTAGTTTTAGTAGCCTTTAGTTTATTTATTTACAGTATTTATGCTGTATATGCCACTCCATGCAGGCTATTTCATTCATTCTATTTTTCCTGAGTGCTGTTGTTAAGTTGTTGTTAAGACGTTTTTTAAGACATAAGCCTGCCAGCCTGCAATACTGATATGACCCTGTGCAGCGCTCTTCAGACATTCAACAACTTTGTGGTGTAGCCCATTTTGGCCTAAAGACTTGTCTTACATCTTGCTCATTGCAATAAGAGTTTGTTAAGTGTTTTGCTCAAGGCTGTTGCTGAGTAACACAAAATAATGTAAGGAGTTACCTTCCATAAGGAGTAAAGAAGTAAAGTAATGCACTACATTTTTTTAACGCTTTAATGTGTAATGGATTACTTTTTTTCAAGTATCGACCCCAACACTGATGGTGACATGTAAATAAACCCCCAAAAATGGAACACACACACACACACAAGCATGCACACACATAGAAAGATACATGTTTACACACACACACACACACACACACACTGACGTTGGCAGGCCTTGCGGTGCATTAGGGGCTTGCTGTGGTCTCTGGTGTAGCCGTTTTGGCAGAACTGGCAGTGTCGACCGGTGGTGTGGTGGCGGCACTTGAGACACACCCCTCCACTCTGGCGGCCCGATTGCTGGTAGAGCTCCATGTTGAAGCGGCACTTGGTGGAGTGCCCATTGCACACACATGCTGAAAGAGATGGACGGTGAGAAAGGGGATTGTGTTAGAAGATTTAATTGGTGTTACTTTTAAGTGTTATTTTACATGGACCTCTGTTTTTCTATCTCTCTCCTGACCCTAGCCACACACATACATAAAGAAACTATGGTCTATACGTTTACTATAAGTATATGCCTCATTGACTAGCTGTAACATTATGATATAGGCCAATGACAAGAATTTAATAAATATTGAGATTTGCTAAATCTCACGATCTCTCCCCATCTCGTTCTTTGTCACAGATAAACAAGCTTTGATTGACAGGGTCTACCACGTCCTCTTTGCTTGGTTCCCAATATACAGTACGTAACCATGGTAATTTTGCAAGGTTGTAGGGGGTCCTAATTGTCACTAAATTTTAATGTACTGTCAGAAAATAGTGACAGTTCCAGCAAATATGTCACTGGTGATTGCCATAGATAAGATAACATTTTGTGGATTCTAAGGTGACTGAGGACAGAGACAGACAAGTGCTTGGACATGACTCACGGACGCACGGGTGAGGTTGTGACGGCGTGGCCCGTTGCCAGGGGCGATCATAATAAAAGGGCTTGCAAACATCGCAGTCTGGCCCCGTTGTGTGATGCTCGCACTGGCACATGGCCTGACCCTGGTTGTCACGGCGACAGCGTGAGGCATGCCCGTTGCACTTGCACCTGCCCCCCACCTGCAGGTCAGAGAGGGAGATGGGGGGGTGGGTTGGGGGGGCCGACAGAGAGGAGGGGGAAAGTTTGAGGAGGTCTCTGGCCCTCTGTCGTGAGCGTGAGCCTCTCCCTTTCCCGTGGTTCCGCCTCCTCCTCAGCTCCCGGCTTTTAGAGTTCTTGTCCTGCCCCTCCACTATCCAGTCACAGCCTCCACCCTGGCATGGCATCCAATAGTGGCTCTCCTTTTTCCGGACACGCCCCTTCGCTTTCCTTGATGAGAAAGGAGTGTCAGTTGCCATGGCGTCCCCTTCCTTCCTGGTTGTGTTTTGAGTCTCATCCTGTGAGGGAGACTTGTTGCTTCCGTTTGTTCTGGAAGCTTTGTCTGTTGTCTCACCTCCTCTGTTGTTCTCCTTCAAGCTCTCCACCTCCATCTTTAGTAGTTCTTTCTCCTCCTTTCCCCACAGCAGTCCTCCTCCTCTTCCACCCTGACTTGCAACTTCCCCTTTAGATCCTGCCCTCCACCTCAAAACCCCTCCCATGGCCCCAACCCCACCACGCCCTCCAGCTTCCTGTTTTTTAGCCCTGCTCTTGGGTATGTGAAATACCACCTTGATGTCCGTGGCTGTCACCCAGTCCTGCAGCACAGGGCTGAAGTCCAGGTCGGCCGCCGAGGGCCGCCCATCCAGAGTGGAGAAGGCCAGCACGGCCCCACCCCGGTGCTTCTGCAGGGGCCTAGGGTCCGAGCACAGGGGCTCTGTCTCCTGGTGCCTGTTGAGTGCCACAATCTGGGGAGGCCGGCTGAAGACCCCGGGGCAGTCGCTGGAGTAGTACTGCAGGGGCCGCCAGCTGTGGCCATAGTCCATGGACTTGAGGATGGAGATAGAGAGGCCCTCGGACAGCTCCCCTTGCTGGCAGAACTGCAGGCTGATGTAGGTGATCTCGAACCTACGGCCCAGGGGGATGGTAATGGCCCAGTCCCCATCCCACGGCTCCCCGCTCAGGCAGGTGAGATTGTGGGGGTTGTGGAGGTCGGTGAGAGAGCTCACATTCCTCTCTAACCCTCCGCGGCTGGGGGGGTCATTGGCCAGCACCGGGATACCATAGGCCGCATTGATGAACTCGGACAGGCAGTGGCGTGGACGCCCATCCAGGTGGTAGCAAGGGTCATAGGGGGATGTCCAGCGTAATGGAGAGTGAGAGGGGGAAGTGGGGGAGGGTAGGGATGGGGGGAGGAATGCAGACAAGAGGAGCAGGAGAAAAAGAAAAAAGGGGAAGGGAGGGAAGTGAGAGAAGAGCATGATGTCATCCAGCCTGTTAAAAAAGGAAAAAAGGGTTAGTTTAAAGAATTGTGTTTAAAGGGTGTAAGGAAATACAATAAAGACATAAAAAAGAGAAAAAAATGAAAGATTTACACACTATGAATCTAAAATAAATAGTGGGTATGGTATTCATTTTCCTTTTGACAGACCACCTGTGGTTCTATTGAAAACATCCCAGCTCAAAATGCAGCGGGGTCTGAAAGTCAAGGCACCACACCACTGCTTTTTACTGCCATAATCCTGACCAGCTCTCAACAGGAACAATAAGGCAAATGGAGCATGGACAAAGGCCTTTAAAAAATTATTCATCTTGACATATTGGAAGGAGCCAAGGAAAAGTGAGAGAGGAAGGAAGGAAAGAGAGAAAAAAACAGGATGAGTTTGGATGAGTGAAGGGAGCGAAGGATCACAGACAGATCCGGGATGGATGACAAAAAGCTGGACTAACAGCTGGCTCTGACACAACAGCAGTCACATGAATCATATTTATGGCCCTCAACTTCTCCTACATGAGGAAGTGTATGCGTACATGAAGAGACAAAGCGAACCAAAGAGAGAAACATATATAGATAGATCGATAGATAGATGAATAGATAGATAGATAGATAGATAGATAGATAGATAGATAGATAGATAGATAGATAGATAGATAGATAGATAGATAGAGAAAAAAAAGAAAGGCAGAGAGACAGACGTAGTGAAAGAAGAGGCAAGGGAGCAGAGAGCAGGAGAGACGGCAATACATTTTTTTTTACTTTCATATAAAATAATACAAACATTCCATCGAAGAAAACCTGAGTTGTGAGGCAGAAAACAAGTGTATGCAAGTGACTCAAACAGAGCCCCAGTGGACACACACATGGCAAGGAAGACATTAAATTAGATGTCAACATGAACAGAGCAAAAAAAAGACAAATCAATAAAGTGATAGAGAGAAAGATATCCAGGAGAACGGCAAGAGAAAGACAGATGAATGAACAGAGTTTAGAGAGAAGGAGGAACAAGATTTATAGTACAAATGCGAGCCATGTACATTGTGCTTGAGCCCTCATCCGGCCACTTCCTTCGAGAGTACAGACGTGTATGTGTGTCTCTTTGTGGCTATATACACGTGTGTGTGTGTGTGTGTGTGTGTGTGTGTGTGTGTGTGTGTGTGTGTGTGTGTGTGTTTGTGTGTTTGTGTGTGTTTATGCATGCACAACAAGTGTGTGTGTGTTTGTGTTTGTGTGTGTCTGCATGTGTGTGTATGTGTGTGTGTCTGTACATGCACACATGTTTGTATGTATGTATCTGTGTATGTATGTCTGTGAGAAAGACACAAGGAGAGAGTGAGAGAGTATGTGTGTTGGTCCCACCAATCAAAAGAATCCCTTTTTTTCTCCCTTTACGAGATGCTGACACAAGGCACTTAATAATCTGTCGACGTGCGATCTGATACTGGCAAAGTTAGCGGGCGATCTCGGGATAGGGACACAGTGAACAATGGGACTATACTTTTCCAGCCAGGGGTGATCTATGGTTGTGACAACCTGTTGGGAAAGCCGGGGGGAGCAAGCTGCACCCAAGATTCTCACCAAATATAGGTCAGGGACACTTCATTACATTCTCTCCCACCACGCTTTTTGTCCATCCACATTTGTTTTGTTTATCTTCTCTGTACCACCTTACCGTGGTCTATTTGTCTTTTCTGTCTCCAGTCTTCTCATTATTCTCTGTTTTTCATATGTTTCTGTAATGATCTTTTTCCTGCCTTTCTGTTTCATACGACACTTGTACATCTACACTTGTTTCTCACAAAGTTCCACTAGCTGTCTTGTTTTCTCATCTTCTTGCCTGCTCTCCCACTCCATTTCACCCACATACACCCTCCCTCTACATAGCAACACACACACACTCTCTCTCTCTCTCTCTCTCTCTCTCTCTCTCTCTCACTCACTCACTCACTCACACACACACACACACACATACGCTGCACACATGCACACACTCACCCACACACACTTTCCTTATATCACCTGCCTCCTTTGGTTCTGGGAATATTCTTAAGTGCCGAAGATTGATGTGCCCTAACAAGCGTTTGACACTGACAGCAGAGTCAGCAGGGATGCATAAACCAACCCCGTAGGAGAGAGGGAGAGAGAGAGAGGGATATAAAGAGAGAGAGAGAAGGAAAGAAGAGAGAGAGAGGGAGAGGAGGAGTTGGCAGAAAAAGGGTGGGAGAAGAAGACGAGTCACTGCTCTCAATTAGACCAGCAACTGAAACATGAAGCTATCCTCTGGGCCAGGACAAGAAGAGGATAAATAGAGAGATAAATATACAGATAGATGGAGGCATACAGAGAGAGGGGGGGGGGGGTGTATAAACCAGAAGTATCATAACCCCTTTGTCTCATCAATTTTGGTTAAAAAAGTAAATAAAAAGCAAGGAATCATGTATTTTGGCTGGTGTACTTAGCAACCCCATGCAACCTGGCATTGCTATAGGACTTGGTGCGAGTGGGATTGGCGGGGAGAGGGCGGGGCAGGTGTTGAGCAGCCCAACTGCGACTCCTGTCTCGCCGAAGCACATTCCGAGGTCCAATGCGCAGCCCTCTGTGGCATTCCACACGTGTTGCAACATGCCCCAGGGGAAACCGGAGCGACCCACGGAAAAACAAACCGGATTAATTAATCGGCTCATAGATCGTGTCTCGGCGTGGACCAGATGGTGTCAGTGCATCAGCTTAAAACTGTAAGGCAGTTGGGAAATCAGAACAAGCCAGGCCAGGACAAACATAAACAGTGGGACAGTAAGAGAGGAAGAGTGGATCCACTTTAAGATATAGGGCTCTATTTTCATGATCATATGTGCATTGTCTAAAGTCTGAAGCGCAAGTTTGGGGGCGTTCCCGACACAATTTCGTATTTTGACGGCGGGAAAAGTGAACATTGCGCCAGGCGCATTGTTCAAAAGGGTTGGTCTTAAATTACTTCATTAGTCATGGGTGTGTTTTAGGCGTAACATACAATTAACCAATGAGAACTTATACTCTCATTCCCTTTAAGAGCCAGCGGGCGCATTGTCCATGGCCTGTTGCTATTACGATGGCGGATTTACCCAGACGGGAGGAGCTTTTCAGTGGAGGAGACCGATCTGCTCGTGCATGAAGTAAAAGCGCGTGAGCAGTTAATATTCGGGGATGGAAAGAATCCCCCCAAACCTCCGTGGGTCAAAGAAGTATGGGAGGAAATATCTTCAGTAATTGTGTCCTCCTTTGGCAAGAAGAGAACTTTCAAACAGTGCCGAAAGCAGTAGTCTACAACAACGTTAGAAGACGGGAAACAAAAGCTTTAAACTCAAAGGAAACATAAAAAATAAACAGAAGGTGGAGGTCCATCAAGTTTTCTTTTTGATGATTTGTTCATTTCATTTCTTACAACTTGCCACGCTGTTTATTTAAAACGACAAAAGAAAACGTAAATAAACTGCAGACCATTGCTATAAACTGCTAAACATTGCTATTTTCTCATTATTTGTGCATGTTTGCTTACTAAAACATAAAAATACATGGCTATACAGGCTATACATGTTGAAACTTTTCTGCCAGTTCAACTTGCCTCTCTGGCGCAACAGCAGGTGCATCGGGGTTCAAAGCGTTGTGCGCCCCTAAAATAGTTTTTCAGCCTTGCGCGACTGACAACTGACAAAAAACATGGTTTGCACTGGTCTATATGAAATTGGGTTTTGCGTCCTCATAATAGCATTTGGTGCTATTTTGCGCCAGACCACACCTCTTCTTTTTGCTGACACGCCCATCACGGCGCAATGTCAACAACGGGGTTTTTTTGCCTGAAAAAATGAACGATGCGCTGGCACAGAATAGCAATGACAGCATGCGCATGTCGCGAATGCATAATGCGCCGCGGCAAAATAGGGCCCATAAAGTCTGATGTAAGGCTACACAGCACATATAAGCACATAGAGGTTGTAAGCAGATAGGCTTCCCCTTGCAGTCCAATCAGATATGCCTTCTCCATTTGAGAAGAGACCTACTCTTCCTGTAATAGCTAATGTAGTTGTGTTTCGGATTTGCCGTTGTGATTTCTTATTTGCTATTGTGTTTTTTTATTTGTTTTTGTGTTTTATAATTTGCCTTTGTGGTTTATATTTTTGATTTTGTGTTTTTTGACTGGCCATTGTGAGTTTTGATTTGTTGTGTTTTTTCATTTGTAGTTGTGACTTGATTTTTTGTTGTGTATTTTCATTTGTTTTTGTGTTTTGCACTTCATGGCCACCGCAAAAGCCACTTACAATTGAGGAAAACAATCAAGCTCAAGCAATGTACGCAATTACAAAGTAAGTGCAAGTACAAAATGATATTCTTACTAATGAAAGACTGGGCAAATACATGGATGACTGATGGTGACACTGTGGCTTTAAAGGCTTAGCCAAGGCTGTAACTGAGGCCCCCCTGAGAGGGAGAACAGATAAAGAGAGAGTGAGGGAGAGGTGCAGGTGGCTCAGGTTATGTGTAAGACGGGGGCTGGCTACAGCAGCAGTGTTTGCCCTGTAAGTGTGCAATGGTATGGGGAAGGCTAGATGTTATTCAAAGAGGGTGGTGCAGTAGGCCTATATAGTGCTGGGGGTTAAGGGGTGGGTGGGTAGCATTCCTACTGCATGATCTGCACTTGTTCTTGGTTACATGACATTGCTAATTAAACATAGCTCATTACAAGAGCACGAAGGATTGATGGTCCCTAGGGGGCGCAGTAGTAGGGCTAAATTGAGCCTCCTTTAGCTCTCAGGGGCAGATCGTTTGCTAAGCATGAGGTGCAGGTGGTGGGGGTGAGTGGAAAGAAGCTGAGGGGGTATAGGGGAAGGGGGAGTAGGGGGTTGTCAGGATAAGGTTTCCGTGATTTGTCCTATGCTTTCCATAAATTCACACTTGGAGCAGGTTGGAAGGCAACGGCTGGAGGCCGGGTGCAGCAAGGTCTTTAAAGAGGATCTGAGCGCATCCGTGCATTCCCACGATAAGTCATCAACGAGTCAGTCAGAAATTAGCAAAATGACTTTGTTTGCGTGCGATTTGATGAGTAATTACAGTGACTTTCGTACGTGTGTACAGGTATGTGTGCATACACATGGCATGCAGCAGCATATATAGAGTGGACCTGTGGTGAGCCAAAACACACATATATGGCATGGCTGCTTGTGGCCTGCCCTTTCATTGCACAACCCCTCACACTGGAGAGGGAGCTCTGCTGATAATTACAACAGATTAGATTCAAATAAATGTTCCTAATTAAACATAAGAAAGGTCACTGGTATGCCACTTTAACATCTGACCATTTAAATTAACAAAGAATAATAAAAAAAACATTCTAAGAAAACACTGCAGACTCCATCTCAGCATCTGACTGGCAGGGGTTATTTTTAAAATCATGATGTCAAAAGGTGAGCTCAACACTATCTCTGGCTGAGGGACCTTTAAGGTCCAGGCCCGTCCGTGGTGGAGGCCTGCGAGTGTGGGCCAAAGCATCTGAGTGCTAGAAAAACACCTGATGACAGCCATCGGCATGTTTACAGCCAGCTGAGACACTGCCCTTGTTGGGGATGGTGATGTAGTGTGTGTGTGTGTGCCTCTAGTGCATGTGTCTCTAGTGTGTGTGTGTGTGTGTGTGTGTTTGGGTGTTTGTGGTGTCTATGTGTGGTTTGGTGTGTGTGTGTCGGTGTGACAGTGTTTTGCACATAAGGAATCGGCAGCTTTTGTTAGCGAGACCTTTTACTAAATGTCTCGCCCCGGATGTCTCCAGGGTCCCTTGGGACTCCCACTACCCAGGGCCTCCACACCTGTGAGGGGGTATTAGCTCCGGCAAAGGCCCAGGCAAGTTTTGACTGCCAGCAGCTTTCCAAGCACAAACATTATAAAGTCCACTATGCACCAAAATATGTAGGGCATCACACTCATTTATCACAGGCTTCACAACTGATATCTATTTATAAGAATGACTGAAAAGACACTGAGGCATTCGCTTAGTATATTCATGTTATAAATAAATATCTTCTCAACAGTGCAAGGTGTGGTAACAAAAGCAGACAAATTAGCATACAGTACATGGTGGTAAAAAACTGCATTCATGCATTTTTACAATATATATACTTTATACTTCAGTACATTTCAAATGCACAATTTTGTTTACTGTAGGTACTGCTTTCTGACCAGGTATATTACAAGCAAACATAATACATGCACATATTAATAATGCGGTTACACTTTATTTTACTGCCTTAGTTACATCAATTAGGTACAGTGTAACATTATGTACTTACACTGTACCATAGGGGTAGGTGTTGGAGTTAGTGTTAATGCTAAATGTGTTAGTACATAATATTACATATTGTTACATGTAGATACACTAAAAAAGGAGCCATAAAATAAAGTGTTACTAATAATGCTAACTACTCTTAGGTACAGACCCTATAAAGAAGAGAGGCATGGGGAGAAGTAGATGATTTATTATCAGCGATATAATTACACATCTTTTAAAAGCTTCACAGGAGCTGGAGGGACTCAGGATACTAAGTCTTCCGTCAGCGCTGGAGACTGTAGTAAAATACTATGTGGTCACCATCAGCCTCATTTAATCCCACCATAAACATGTGCAGTAAAATCTCAACATGTCTGCAAACACGGCACAGACAGCAAACATCTCAGCTGGAGAGCATTTTAAAGGCAAGAGGGGAAGACACAGTATGTGGACAATTTTCGTGGGGAGTTGGTAAAAAAGAGTATCTGAGGAGGGTAGAAGGAACACCTGTATTCCCCCTCTTTGTAAAAAAAACACACACACACACAGACAGCATTTGTCCCTCCATATCACACACACACAGACCAACACATACATATACACACACTCCCTCCCTGTCTTTCTTTCTCTCTATCTCTATCTCTATCGCTCTCTCTCTTACACACACACACACACACACACACACACACACACACACACACACACAGCATCTCTCCCAGTGCCCCTCTCCATGGCCTAAATCCCCTCACTGTGGTGGGGGACTGTACATGGTTGTTGGGCACTGTCGAGCAGATGAGCAGGATTTGAGCTGTCTCACACGTTTTAATGCTTTAACATTCCTCGTCATGGAGAACACACCCAGCCAGAGAGACCACGAAACACAGCCCATGCATAGCTTGCTTAGACACACACACACACAAACACACACACACACACACACACACACACACACACACACACACACACACACACACACACACACACACACACATTACACATATTAACACACTATTGCACACTGCAGGGGACCAACACCAAGACCAACATTCTCTCTATTTTCCTCTTCAGTGGGTACGCACACACTGACACACACACATTAAGATATTTCTCAATTATCTTATGGCATAATTGTGTTGCATTCAAAATGCAATTACACAACATCCTTTTGTCAGCATACAAATTTGAGTTTTCCCAAGGCATACATGCATGCTGCCAAACTGACACAATCCACCTTCTCTTACCAGCTCATTTGGGGCTTAGAATACACAAAATGTCATCCGTCACTGACACAAATATTGTTTTACCAAAACAAAAACATAACTGCTCTCTCTCTACCACACACAGCCTGTCTGTCTGACTGTGTTTTATGTGTGTGTGTGTGTGTGTGGGGGGGGGGGGGGTGAGTGAGTGAGTGAGTGAGTGACAGACAGAGAGGGAGAATGAGTGGGAGACTGGGGCACCTGTTGGTTCTTGTCAGCAACTCACAGCAACACCTTTGTTAATTTCCAATTGTCCTTAGCCTACTCAAAACACAACACTGACCACTGACTTCATGCAGAGAAAGAAAGAAACAAACAAACAAACAAACAAACAAATAAATAGACAAACATTGAAAAGAGAGAAGAGGGAGAGAAAAGAGACAAAAGCTGAAAACACCATGTCTGCTGTCCTAATTCCCACACAGCATTCCTAGTTTGCTCCAAGGATGTTATTCCACTCTATAAGAGGATTCCTGACACTCTGTTTTAGGTGTAATCATCTAATTTTAGTGGCACTGACAAGAGAGGTGCAGAAAGTGGATTATCATTACCATGCTTATAAGTTTAGTCAGAGAAACTAGTAGGTTTCCAGCTCACACTTTGCTGTTCGCAAGTTCAGTTTCGATATATAGCCAGTGATTTGATTATACACATGAGGATACTTATGGATGTAGCTGACTGATGACTTCATTTCCGCCCCTCCACTAAATTGAGTTTGACAGTATATTTCTAACCCTAAGATACAGGATAAAGGTGTAGATTAAGTTTCATTGAGAGTAGCATAAATCATAGCATAAAGCATAAAGATAATACAAAAAAACTGATGGCTGAAATTTGTTTCTTTATGTTCGTTAGGATGAAATCATACTCTAACCATATATTTTTTATACATCATTACTTTATACTTTTATACAAAATGCCGTTAGCTATTACTAGGTGGGTAAACATCCTGGTGCAAAAGAAAGGGAGACAAAAGTGCAAGAAAACAAGTAAAGCAGAAAAGGAAAAGTGAACACACACCGTCCCAATACTCTTTGCCAAAGTGAGGTTCCCTGAGAGCCTGGGTGTTCAGGGCTGATATTGAGAAACAGATGCAGATGAAATGGTGGTCCAAGATTTTCCATGTCTCACCCATGCCAAATACAACACACACACAAATAACATGGAGGAAATGTGGACATTACCAAAAAAGTGAACTACAGTAATTAAAAACATAGACATAAACATGTGTTTCTTAGTGTAGATAACCTGTCTCAACATAAATCAATAAATAAATAAATAAATATATAGCCTATACATTTATTGACTTTGGTGACTTTTTAAGACAGATTTTTTTCTTGTCAAAATAAAATTATATGTAGGGCTACATGTAAGATTTGTTGTGCATTTTATTTTATGTAGTTTAATCACTGAATGGCTGTGACTAAAAAACTGTGATCATTCTATTTTCACAAGACCTATGTAGGAAAGGGTCAGTAAATTAAAATGGTCAGAGGTGAGACGTTGGGGAGCTTGAAACACACCAATAAATAACTAATATCACAACTGAGAAAACTTGACAAGTAATAACTGACCAAACGCGAGAGGGAAAAACAGCTGGCTTTAGGCTACTTGGAAACAACGGAAATGAAATTTCTCCAATAAAACAACACGCAGCTCATAAGCAGCGACACACCTCTGATGAAACCGTAAAAACATATTCGAACACTGCACCGCCGGTGCAAACTGTGTTTTCATTTAAAAACAAAAGACATTGGATATGACAAAATCCACCTCGTGGATTTATGTTTTATAAATGTTAATAAAAACACATTGCTATCTTCTGACTGCCGCTGCAGGCTAATGCCATGCGTTTTTTTTCGACCACTATTATTATTATTATTATTATTATTATTGGGTTATTATTATTATTGTTATTATTATTATTGTTGTTGTTGATAATAATAATAATAATAATAATAATAATAATAATAATAATAATAATAATGTTTTTAAATTAGTATGGGTCAACTGGTTCCTTTATGGAACTAAATGCGTTAGGTAGGCCTAGATTCTGTTTTCACGTTGCGCATAACAAATGAACAACATTGTGGTACACATGGTTCATTTAACAGAAATCATATTTGGCTTGACAGACCAGGCAACATTCACAAGCCAAGGGGGCCGCTACAGTGAAGGCACATACCTTAAAACAATTATGACCAATTCCAAAGAGAATTTCCAGCATTTAGACTGTTATCATTTCCTTGTCCAGCCCATTTATCGTGATTTCAGGTAATTGGTTACTGTAATTTTGGTGTCTGCCCAGATTATTTAGTGCGTTTTTGTCCTCACAAAGGCCCAAGGACTATTTAAAAATATGTATCTTAGATTGACCTATACCGAAAAAAGGGCAAACTAATGTTTTCATTTTCAGTGAAAGTCCGTTGAATTGCTGTAGCCTTGCCAATAAGAAAGGGCATTCAAAAAGAAGGCTAATTAAAGTAGACGAACACAGCAAGTAGGCTATGTTAGTTAACGGATATGTCGACATCAGCCCTTATCTGGTCATTAAAATAAATAACGGTAGGCCTACTCCAATAGGCTACCAGAATAGCCTATAGTTATTTCACAAGAATCCTACACTCTAAAAAATAATGGGGCCAGTAGCCTACCCGTTCTTCAGCGCGATGCCATAGAAGAACCCTTTTTCAGTGTTTTAAAAAACCGTTGAGGCAACAGTTCTTTAAAGAGCCATTTGACGCCAGTATCACATAGCATAGCCCACTATGAGCTGAGGCTCTACCATTTCTAATGTAAAGAACCTTTCACATACTGTAATGGTTCAACACAGAGTTTTCACCAGGTTTTCACTCTCCATGGAACCACTCAGAGATAAAAAAAAAATAAAAAATTAAAGCACCTTTAAGACAGTTTTGGGGTGTAAATTCGCTTTTCACCTGATGACGACGGGCTTACAAAAGTCTGACAGCGAATCACCCTCATCTCAGTGTTTAATAAAGTGCTGATTTTTACGAGTCAAATGACCAAGTAATAACGCTAAATTGTCCATAGGCCTACTTACTTTAGTAGACCTTATTTTGTGTGAATTGTCAAGTCTGAAATCCTAATGAGACTTTTCTGAGAAATGCGAAATGCAAAAGATGCCTATAACATTAGCAATATTTCTGAGAAGGCTAGAGCATCATGAATCTCACGTAACGAATTAGTTGTATATAGAAACATATTAAAGTTAAAATATAAATATAAATGTGGCTGAGGAATTTCAACGACAACAATTTTAGTACAAACCCCAGTGCGTACCTCTTCTATCTGTTCAGTAGGGGATACGCGAACTTAAGCGCCACCATCACCAGGACTAACTAATCAACTTGTTAATGCTGACTGCCTTTGATTCTAAATTTATAACTCCACATCTACACACCAGACTAAGCGCGACAGTGTGAAACCCCTGTGCAAAATTATAGCCTACAGCGATTAAGCAATGAAGAACAAACGTCTGAAGCACTCACCATGTGTGCCTCAATACATGATCACCTTCTCATGCGAACTTGATCAATTCACGCCGACGACAAACGGACAGCTACCCAGCTGAGTTGAGCACTACGTGCGGGGGTCGTGCTCGCCCGCCGCGACAGGGGGCGTCCTGCCCTGACGTCAACACACAGGCATTGACACACTTGACTAACATCTGCACATGTGCTGGAGAATAGGGCGAACTCAGCGCTGGCGGGTATTTTAAAGATGTGAGGGTGCTTAATGTTGAAAGGATGCGGGTCATTAGACCGCATTTAATCAGCAAAGTTATGCTTGTTTGAATTTATAAAAACACACACTTGAAATAACACTTGCGCAAACTTCCCCGGAAGCCCCACAGATGTGTTCTCACATGCAGCAGCGCAGCAGATGAGCTAAAGCGGATTCAGATTTAGGCGCGACGAGCAGGAATAAGGCTGGAGATGGAAAGAAATCGGGGAAAGTAAATATCACGTAAAGAGGAAAAGAACAAGTGAATTTGAGGGTGCAGAGACGAAGTCTCTTTCTCAGAGAACCCCGTAAAAGCTGATTGATGACTTCCCTTGAGGAATGCGTCCCAGGTGTGAGTGCGTGTCTACGGAAGAGAGAGAGGAGAGGGGGGGAGGTGAGGTGACAAGTGCCGTAAAACAAAAGTAATTTGGCCTTATTGTGCATCATATCATATTCCGACACGTCACCTTCGTGTAGAGGAATTTTCACACACCACAGCTTGAGGCCACAGTAGGTGGAGAACCGGAGACGGCGAGTGCTGGATCAGTTACCCCCAGGCAAACAGATGGGCCGATAGGGGCAGAAGAGAATTCACAGACGTTTCGTAGGAGATGCCTGAAATCGGTCCAAGAAAAAGTGAAAATGCACAGCGGTTTTATAAATTACACAGGTGCGAAGGAGAGGGCTACTGTGGTTCCTCACAGAATGTAACCTCCTTTATCACCCCCCCCCCCACCCCCAACCACACACCCCACACCACCACCACACTGTGCTGTACGGCACCTCAAGCTATCGAGAGATGCATCTGGTCCAGAACCTCGGTTTGTGTTGGAAAAGATGCTGTTACCATCCTTCTTTCTGCGCTGCAGGCTATGTCTTCGTTTACAACAATCACTTCATTTTTAGCTTGCAATTTTATGGCTTGGGAAATGTTTATAAAAGCGTTTGCATTTAAAGATTAAACACAAACTGTTTCACAACCATATAGCATTTAAAGTGCTAATAAATAACTGTGTCTATCGACATTTAGTATGAAGTCATGCGCCATGTTGTTTCCATCCCAGGTCGTAGACAACATCTTAATGACCTCCGCCAAGGATGTTATGTTATCGCCGGCGTTGGTTTGTTTGTCCGTCTGTCTGTTTGTTTGTTATTAGCATAATTCAAAACGCTATGGACGGATTTTAAAAATGAAAATGTCAGGATAGGTGAGAATGGGCTTACTTACAACTGTTTTGTTTTTGGTGGTGATCCAGATAACCATCTAGATCCAGGATTTTTTTAAAGGATTCTTCACCATTGCTAGATAGGGGCAATTTGGACATTTTTGCATATAACTCCACAAATAATGGCCCCAATGTTTAGTAAAAAACGCAGTATAAGACCATCATAAAGTCTGTCAAACCCCAGAATATAATCTGGATCCCGGTAGTATTCCGGATCTGGTGATCCAGAAAGTTAAAATTCGAAGGGCCTCGTGGAAAATGGTAACTAATCAAGCTAGAGACATGCAACTGACACCAGTTCATAATGCTGCCTCATAATGTACTGTATAGTGTTCATAATCTTGCCTAATAATTTGTGTTGTATATAATATTTGTAATGTCGCCCCATGTATGTTCATATTCAGTTTGCATTAATTCAGTGAAGTTACCAGGAATAAAATGTTTTAACATAATTAATGTCTTTTAATGTCTTAAGGTGAGAATGATAAGGTGGAGACTTAAGCTGCCTTGGCGGAGGTCTGCGCTCTCAGAGTGCTTTTCTAGTTAACATTTCAACACTTCGTTAACACCTACATCAGTCGTAATTTAATTATTTTTATTACATATAATTTTAACAGTAAGTGAGATTAAATAAAGACTAAAACACATTGCTCAATATAAATAGATCATCAAAAAATCAACAATAAATAATTTCTGTGATTAGCAAAAGGAAAACATTCTCATTACACTAAGCAGCAACAAACAAATGCCTCATTGTTATGACAGTGATACTTTCCAGACAAAACCTAGCAACTTTAAAACGTGATTGGATCTGCTGTCTTACCTTAACAACACCATACAAAAGACCATACACACCAATCTGTTCACCATAGCTTTATTAAAGGGGTCCCCTGATGAGAGCATGTACAGGCCTGTGGTCATTACAGAATGAAGTTAATTTGCTTACAGTTGTCAGGTGTGTGATTGGGTTTTTTCCAATCTCAAAACTGCATTCCACTGTAGCCACAATAAAACCAATTTCATATTTCATATAACCCCAGTCTACTGCAATAAACATACTGCAATACTATTAGTGGCTTGGACAGAGGAGTTGTTTATTGAAAACTCAGAAGACAGCACATATCTCAGTGAAAGGTATGTCTGTAATTGTGATTGAAGTGATATTAATTGGCCTGTTGCCAGGATAATCAAACAGGAACTTAATCTTTCAGTTCAAAATATAGAGGAGCCTTTTTTACTCACAATGTTTTCTATTATGGTCATGTCTCCATGAAGTCTTTTGGGCTAATTAAAAAAAAAACTACAAAACAGCATGCCTTAAATACAGGTGGTTTTGATCTGAGTTTGATTTGTTTGATCACTGCACTAAGTTGAGGCACATGTTTGGATACCATGCAGTTGAATAAGAAGAAACCTTAGTTTGGTGTTCAAAACTGATCCATTGTTTTACCGAACTAGTAAAATGTTTCTCCTGATATATTACAAAGAGAGCTATAAAAGCTTCTCATGAAGTTCAGTTCATATAGCTCTCTCACTGCAGCTCAGCTCTGACTTGATATTGGAAAGGCATTGCACAACATCTGCAGGTAAACACGAGCCCGTATATGCCTATGTGTGTGTGTGAGTGTAAAGACACACACTTCATTTAAAAAACAGCACTGGGGGCTATAGACAGTATGTCAGACAACATTACATTTGGACATATTTTATTGGATATTTTTTGACATGCCCTGGGGGGGGGGGGGGGGGGGCAAGATTTTTAAGGTGGCACAGTTTATGGCAGTTTACTGATGCTTTTGATAGCTAACTGTTATACACATTATCTTGCTACTTTCATGGAGGGATGACGTGTCATCTTCACTTAATACATACCGAATTTGTAAAAAATAAAAATTCCCAATAAGGTTTTTTATTGGAGACTTAATTCACAGGTAACAATATACATGTTCACATTGTTGTTCTCCACGTTTTTACAGTGCGACACTACACCATCCACAAATCCCACCCCACCATCCCAGCCAAACAGAACAAAAACAAAGCAAACCCAACACAGAACAAACTGAGGAGGTTGTGTACCTGTATATCACTAGGAAAAAGTGTTACAGAGAAGGGAGAGTAGATCCAGAATTATTGACTAGATGCAGATAATGCACAAAAGGATCCCAGATTTTTTCAAAGTGGCGTGTTCTATCTCTCATGGAAAATCTGATTTCAGCCAGAAAGACTCGGAGAAAGGAGTACGTTTTAAGCGATTTAATAAAACAGAATTTAACAATATTTTAGTGAAGTAGATCATCTTTGGCGTATTTGGTGCATACCCCCGGGCGGATGGGAAGACAAGGACCAAACTGGTGGTGGTGGGGATGGAGGAGGGGACTTTGCTTACGTCGATACCTGAAGCAGCGAAAAAGGTGAGTTAGACAGGTCATTTTAAGGCAGGTGGCGGCTGCTGAATGGCCGAAGGGTATAGCGCTTCCGAGACATAAGAGTCTTCCTGGCTGAACTTGCGCAGGCTTACATTTCAGCCAGAAAGACTCGGAGAAAGGAGTATGTTTTAAGCGATTTAATGAAACAGAATTTAACAATATTTTAGTGAAGTAGATGATCTTTGGCATAGGTCCTGTCATCGGCCCGGGTCTTGGGTTGAAGGATCCGTCAGATCCTGCTGCAGCCATGTAGTAGGGACCAGACATACCCCCCAAAAGAGAATAAGGCGAAGGTTTTAATACCTTCTGAGTAAGCTAGACTCATGAAATGAAACTTACCCCCAAGAGGATGACCACAAAAGTAAATAATGCAGACCCACCGTGAAGGCGACGACAAGGACCCACCTGAAACAAGGAAGGAAAGAGTTAGTACAGTGTACATGTTACTAAGCATTACTGGAAATATAGAGGTATACTTACGATGAGCAACGGGCAGAACGCCGTTCGCTCCCACAGATCACACGGACAGCACGGACAGTGACTGCTGCGTGCTAGGCACACGAAAACTCTCGCTGAGAGTTACACACACTGAACACACATAAGTTCTCGCTGAGAACTGCGACACAGACAGCAGTGTGCCGGCCGCACACTGGGCACATATATGTTCTCGCTGAGAACGGCCGGCAGGACGCAGACAGCAGTGTGCTTGCCACACACTGAACACACATAAGTTCTCGCTGAGAACTGCGATACAGACACCAGTGCGCCAGCCAGACACTGGAACATATAAGCAATGCAGTTCTCATAAGCCTCTTACATACATCACGTATAGCATATAAATTAGGATAGCATTGCGTGCGAAGTCAATAGGAAGGATAAGTGAGCGAATGCATAGGCAATATGTAACAAAGGGACCACCACCACCAGTAGTTGCATAATAAATACATAGTACAGTGAACATGGTAATGAGCATTACTGGAAATATAGAGGTATACTTACTTAAATAAAACAGATTGCCAGGTCAGGAGGCGGAGCAAGGACATAATTGTAGGACACGACGAACGACCTCTGTTAATTATAGCTACGACAGTTTCGTTATCGCAATGCAGATGCGTTTGCGAGACCAATCTGTGCCCCATAGCACGCTCGCCACCACAATGGGATAGATCTCGTGCAGAGCGATAGAGGAACTTCCAGAGGCCAGGGTCCGAAAGTCCGTGGGCCACACACCTGCGAACCATCGCCCCTGGAAGTAGCCCCGGAAACCGATCGAGGAGGCCGCGTCGGTGTACAAGTCGAGGACTACTGAGGTTTCAGGTGTGTCGTTATAGAAAAAGGAGATGCCGTTCCAGGAGCATAGTAGCTTTGACCAGAAACTGAGATCGGATTTAGCACCCTCATCCAGACGAACTTTATCATTCAAATTGGGAACCGAGTGAGCTAGTGTTAGCAGACAAGAAATGAAAGACCGGCCTTGGGGAATGATGCGCATAGCGAAATTGAGGTGACCGAGGAGGGAAAGCATTTCGCGCTTAGTAACTGACTGGAGAGTGAGAAATGACGCGACAGCGGACCTAATCCTGGAGAGTTTATCTGTCGGAAGAGAAGCCTGCATCTTTTTGGTGTCTGAAACGATACCTAGAAATTCAAGGGATGTGGATGGGCCTAAGGTTTTTTCGGCGGACAGAGGCACACCCAGCTCGCCAAACACCCCTCTAAGAGTATCCAGGACGGTAGTCTTTTTTGACGGGAAATCGATAAGTAGGAAATCGTCCAATAAATGCAAGACAAAGGGTACCCGGCGCACATTGAGTAAAATCCAACATAGGGCTTCAGATAGACAATTAAAAATTTGGGGGCTACTTCTACAACTGAACGTCAATCTGACAGCAAAATAAAACTTGGACTGCCACCTAATGCCGAATAGAGGCCAATCGGCAGGATGCAAAGGTATAATTTTAAAGGGGTCATGTCAGATGATTGACAAAGGAGGGGTCATTGTGAGATGACAGGTAGAAAGCCAGGAGAGGGATATTAATGGGGGTAGAGGGATGAATGTTTAGAATTTCTTTGAGGGAGGGGGATTTCCCCGCTTTAGAGGGCGGAGGCGTCGGGGGCACACGCTCCTTGGGTGGGGATCGTGACAAAAACTACAGACATGCAGAAAACGGCAGTTAGAAAACGTACACACAGAAAAATTGAACTTATGGCAAATTGAGAAGTTATCGTTATTAGAGGTGTGAGGCCTTGTATTGTTTGATTGCGGCCTTACGGAGACGGGATTTGAATTATAGGAAGCAGACAGGGTTTTGGGACAAAATCCCGCCGTATGGCCGTGTGCGCTGCACACGGAGCATGATAGTGCGCGCTGGCCACCGAAGTGGCGCACTAGAAGCTGACCAGTCAAGGCGGGAGTTGAAGAGGGCAATGTCTGAGGCAGACTTAGCAGAAAAGGATTTATGATAGTCGTAGAGAAGCGTGCCCCCGTAACGCTGACTAAAGTCGGCCATCATTGCCAGATAGACATCAAATTCTTCCCATCTCTCGGGAAAGTCCTGGCAAAGTACGTCCCTGTAGATTCCAAAGGCGATAGTGAATTCGACAAACGATAGATTACTCTGCAGCCTGGGGTCGGAGGACTTGAGGCAGACTGCCACGTCACCGCAATCCACCAGTCGCCGATTGCTAGCGGGCGACGGGAGCAACAGGGAGGCCAGGTTCACGTTTTTACCTTGTACGATGTCAGACCGCATTTTGTTGGACATCGCCGACACACCAGGCGGTAGGAACCGCCTACCCAGCGCCACAACCGGCACCGCCGTGTGCAGACAGAAGCGCGCAACGCTGGAGGCGATCCCGGCGTCCGGGCGATGGGGGGGGAGGGCGGCCGGAGGGAGGGCGAACGAGTTCCATGCTGCGGCATCAGCAGCGGAGCTGGTTGAGGGGAGCTGAAGAGGGTGGAGCGCATCCGCCATTGCCGGTGGAGAAGCACCGGTCCTTCCGGAGTTGCTCCTTGACTCCTCAATGGTGCTGACTCTCGCACTCAGGGACTGCACGGCGTTCGTGAGGTCATGGATCACCTGGGTGAGCTGTTGCTGAGAGCCGGATGGGACAGGAGAACCCGGCGTGCTTGGCAGGGGGGCAGCGGGCTTCCGCGAACGCTTAGGCAGAGGCGGTGGAGAGGCCTTGCGCTTCCGCTTTCTCCCTGCCTGCGGGCGCGGAGCAGGGGCGGATGTTGATTCGCCCGCCACCAGGTTCTCTTCGGTGCCATGGATCGATGCGTTTCCTGGAAGGGAAGCGTCGACTTGCAGGAGGCCCTCCCTGGTCGTGGCGTTATCGACCGGAATGTTCAGGTCCCCGAGGAAAGCCCGCAGTTCCTCAGAGGACCGGAAATCCAGAGGGAGCCTGGACGACAAGCGAGCACTACGGTGCACTAAGGGGGCAGGGGAGGGAGGAATAATATCCTCGTCGGAGTCAGAGACCTCAAAATCAACAAGAGGGAGCTGCGACATGATAGCGATTCCGCAACGAACGGACTTTGCTTACGTCGATACCTGAAGCAGCGAATAAGGTGAGTTAGACAGGTCATTTATAAGGCAGGTGGCGGCCGCTGAATGGCCGAAGGGTATAGCGCTTCCGAGACATAAGAGTCTTCCTGGCTGAACTTGCGCAGGCTTACATTTCCTCAAGGTGTAGGTGTTTGTCACAAATAGGAGAAATATTAGGAAATATTTTGTGTAATTTTGTTTTAGAGTCTGTGTAATATTCTTGTGTAGGCCATATGTCTCCTGGATTTCTGGAAATGCTGCAAATTTCCCATTTAAATAGAGATTCCCAATGCAATTTATGCCCACATCCTTCCAATGCCTGAAGCCATTGTCCAACGTGGAAGGTAGAAAGGATGGGTTATTTGCAATGGGAAGTAAGAAGGATAAAGAATTTGCAGCAACTGCCGTTTTTATTTGCTTCCACACCCTAATTGTATTGTGAATAATGAAATTACTCCTATAGAGAGACTTTTTAAGACCAGTTGAAGATAGTAATATTGCTGTTAGGTCATAGGGGGTGCACTGTTCTTTTTCTAGTTCCTTCCATGCCCGGTGCTCTTTATCATTATTCAATAATAATAATGCTATAGCCCTGAGGTTACAGGCCCAGTAATAAAGTTGGAAGGCTGGTAAAGCCAGACCTCCCTCAGATCGTGGTTTGCAAAGGTGTGCTTTTTTGATCCTGTGACTTTTGTAGTGCCAGATAAAGGGCATAATTAGTGAGTCAAGCTGCTTAAAGAATGCTTTAGGAAGAAAGACTGGGATGTTTTGAAGCAAATATAGTAACTGTGGGAGGAAAATCATCTTGATTATATTGACCCTTCCAATTAAAGAGATGGGAAGTGTTCTCCAGAACAGAATGTTTGATTTCAATTTCTCCAAGAGAGGAGGCAAACAAAGCATTTGGCAATTTTGTCACAACAATACCAAGATAGGTGAGCTTGTCCTTAGATATTTTAAATGGTAATTGTGAAAGTTGAGAAGGGTCTGTCAGCCCTACTGGCATGAGTTCACTTTTCCCCCAGTTTATTCTGTAACCTGAAAAGCTGCTGAAGTTGTCAATTATGTGTAAAATCATTGGAATACTTGATAGTGGTTTTGTTGCATAGATGAGAACATCATCTGCAAACAAAGATATTTTGTGAGAGGTGGTTTTGCAATTAAATCCATGTATATTTGTTTCTGTCCTAATTGTTTCTGCAAGGGGTTCTATCACAAGGGCAAAAAGTAAGGGGGATAATGGGCAGCCTTGCCTAGTGCCCCTCTGGAGATGAAATGAGGATGAGAGAGTTTTATTTGTAAGAATTTGTGCTTTGGGGTCTTTATAGAGAGTTTTTATCCAAGCAACAAACGTATCACCCATATCAAACTTTTTTAAGACCGCAAACAGATAAGGCCATTGGACTTGGTCAAAAGCTTTCTCTGCGTCTAGTGATATGACAACCAGGTCCGTCTTTGAGGTGTGAGAAGAGTAAAGAATATTAAAAAGGCGGCGGAGGTTAGAGAATGCACTTCGCCCAGGGACAAAGCCGGTTTGATCTGTTGCGATTAATTTACCCAGGAGTGTGTTGAGTCGGTTGGCTAGAGTCTTTGTCAAAATTTTCTGATCCACGTTTATGAGAGATATGGGTCTGTACCCAGCGACCTAGGTTATTATTAATTATTATTAATTCATGCCATTGTAAATGTGAGTAGCCATAATGTTTATTCACAGACTGTGTGCATAGTTTAGAAATCTTGGATGAGATTTCTGCAAATGGCAACAGTAAAAACCTGTTAACAGGACTTTATTTTTTCTTTTGGCAGATGTCACCCTGGGAACTTACCTGCTGGGGAATGACTGGATAAAGTTGTGGTTCACAAGAGCACAAACAACCTTTCATCTCTCCATGCCTTTTGCCAATGTAGCCAAACGTGAAGACTGCAGTCTGTGCATGCACAATGTGACTACAACATTTTAACTGTAGATGTCCATAATTTCAGACTTTGTATTTTCAATGTACTGATAACAGGATTCAAAGATGAACTTTTAAACTTGCACTTTGAATGGTTAAAATCACACCGCTCACAACTCACTAGTACAGTATGTACAAAACAAAAGTTCTGACATTTTGTAAAAAGAGGAAAATTGCAGTAACTTTATTGATGTATTTCTCACCTTCTAAAGTCAAATAAAAATCAGCTGCCTGAGATGTCTTATTGTTGTCAATCTCATCAAACACGAGAGCTGGAGAGATAAAGTCAGCACAGGACTGGAAAATGCTGTTGAACGTGGGCCACTGAGGTAAAGGTACACTGAGTTTTGATAGTCATTTTTTATACCACAGATGATTCTGGAGACTCAGTCAACATGGTGTTTGGAGAATCAGGACAAGGTTTTAATTTGCATTGGTATCACCAATGGAGAGAAACAAATTTCAAGATGTAGATCAACCGTATCTCTAAATTAATGAGAGATGTACAACAGTAAATACCTGAGGTCAACAGGGGGTGTAACCCCTTAGACCCACCCTAAATTAATATGCATTACACAACTGGATGTGAAAAGGGTCTTTTGTTACAACGTGGCTACAGTGGGGCTTATTGGCAATGGGTTTCAATCAACGTCTGTGTGCTAATTCAGGGAGTGTGACAGTTCCTGAGACGGCCAAATGAATGGGACAAACAATCAAGCTCACAATACACCGCTAACACCTCACCTCTTAAGGCAGACACACACATATTGCCAGTACTTAGGAAACTGTCTCACAAACCTCTGAGAGTTATAAGAGTTAGAAAAATACAAAATAACTTAGGAATACAAAATAATAACTAGAAAAGCACTCAGAGAGCGCAGACCTCCGCCAAGGCAGCTTACGTCTCCACCTTATTGTCATTCTCACCTTAAGACGGTTCGTTCACTCATGCTCACACAAACTTGTTTGGCTTTTCGGTGCAGGAAAGTACTTTATCTAATTTCCACTGCCAACATGAACTACTGGGCTGCTCACCACTACCGCTCTAACTCTCCTCTGTCTTTCACTGAACCCTCTAACCAAAAACTTAACAACTCCTTGACCCGCAACAGAAGCCTCAGTTCCGTACCAATCTATATTCCCTCCTTTTAAAATAAAAGTCTCCGTAGATTCCATGCTACACTGGTAACTTGACTGAATAAAAAATTCCTGGATCCAGATGGTTATCCGGATCACCACCAAAATCAAATCAGTTCTAAGTTAGGCCACTTCTGACCTATCCTGAAAATTTCACTTCGAGTTATGTTGTTCACAAACAGACAAACGGACAGACAAATGGACAAACCAATGCCAGCGAAAACATAAGCTCCTTGGCGGAGGTAATTAAAGCAGCCTTAACATGTGCATAAACATGCCCTTTATCAGTCACGCTCGTGGGGAAAGGCGAAACCCATGTTACCCAAAGTAAAACCATTGTCATTGCTGATTACGTGGAAACCAACGGAAACCAAACTATGGCTTAGACATTTAAACAAAGACAAACATGCAGACACTTGAGACGAATCTCAAGACAGACACATGAACCTGATTTTCTAATCAAATACAATTAATTGATTGGTTGGAGAATCAGGACAAGGTTTCAATTTTCATTGGTGACAACCCCAGTGACGTGTCTTTCCAGCCTCCTCAGGAACAGCTGAGAAACAAGTCGTTCAGTATGCAGTCATGTGTATGCTTGACTCAGGGAAAATTATGCCCCTGCCTTTCATAGTCCCCAGGCATCTTGATGGCAGCAGCAGCAGCAGCAGTGCAGGTCAGAGTGTTGGTCCTCAACTATGAAGTTGGAAGTAATGGTACATGAAAGGGGATTGAGTACAGTATGCACCACAGTGTGAATGGAATATTTTTCTGATATTTTTTCAAGGCGCTGTTCATATATGACACCACAAAGTGAATGGAATATTTTTCTGATATTTTTCCAAGGCGCTGTTCATATATGACATACACCAGTGCTTGCTGGTGGGTAAATGACAGTGTTAGGCACAGTTGTTATATGGGGGTAGGAGGCATGGCCCCCCAGAAGAAAATTTTGAAGAAAAACATCCTAAAATGATGACTTGAGGTTTTCAGGAAATACATGCACAAACTCAGTCAAATCATGAGCCTAACCTGCAGAGCTGGGCAGTTTAACAGACTGTGAGGGAGAGTAAGAATGGCTCAATTAACTTTGCAGAGGGTTCTAATGTATCTGGTGACTGCCTTATACAGAAACCTTGCACCTTGTACTTGGTGGTGTCGAAAGCTTGCTATTGGGAAACTATTTATTTAATCATTTGTGTCCCCTGCAATGCAAAAACTCTTCAGAGGGTTAAAAAACGATACGGCATAGTTCTTTAATCTGTCTGTTGTCAAACAAAGATAGGCTACCGGGCAACAGGATAGTTTGTCATCTAATGGAACGGTGAGAGACAGGCGCAAACAACACATCGTTGGATCAAGAGCCAGTTCCTACATGAGCCCATGGACCGCTTGAAAAAGACGTTTAGCTCCCAACTGATCTCCCGACCTGAAATCGTGTCAGAGTTGACTATTCCAGGTGCCTGGCGATTGTGGTTCATGCTTGACGTAGTCAAGTAGTATTCAGGAAAACATAGGCCTGCCAGACGGTGATTAGTGATGTTGTACGGTGCCTTAACGAAAGGACTACGCAGTTGAGACACGTTATAGAGTCAGAATTTCGCTTCGAACGCTGGTCTGTCAGCATACCTACACATATGTCCCCACGGTGAAAAAACGCCTGAGTCGGCAGTGTTGTGCCGTGTCCAGCCAAGTGTATAGACAGTGTCGAGTGTTTCAGAGAGTATGACATGGAGGGAGAACAAGCCACCGCGCAGCGATGGATGAGCCTGAGCAAACAGAGAGAGTAATGGGGAGACAAGTGTCCGATACTCTAGGGAGGGAGTTGGCAATGGTTTTCGGGAAGAGGCATACAGAGGTATGCGAAAACAGGGTAGGGGAAAATAGGGTCGTGACAGCGCCATAGTAATGAAACCCGGCTGCAAGGGAAGCTCTGCTTCCCCTAAAATGTAAAAAAAATTAATGGTCGAATGTTTACGCCTTAAAACATGTTCATTTCAAACACCAGTTTGTTAATGATAGGCCCATTATCACAAATCAACTGAGTTGGTGTTGTTAACTTAGTGTGGTGTATATTGGGTGACTGCCCCTTTAAGGTTGTGGAGCAGGCTGCCGTCGCATTGGTGTAGTCATCACTGGTGTCATCATCACTGGTGCCAAGAGCCACTAATGGCCATTTTCAATTTCTCCAGTTGTATAAAAGCAGAGCACCGACTGCAGTAAGGTAAGTGCTAGGTCTACTTGTCTTTGTGGCTTTATCCCTGGTTTTGCTCGGTGGTATTGGAGTCTGGGTCGATTGTGCTTCAGTCTGCACTTCGCGAAATCATTGATCATTCGTCGGTATCGTTCCGGTAGTGGTGGGCAGAGCGAGGCTTCCTGAAACACTGAAACAGTTGAAACAATTGTGCCATGATGATTCAAGGCTCCGAAACAATCTGAAACCTGTCTCCACAGCGCCATCTAGTGGTCGTATCTACGCGATAATCTAGACGAAAAATGCATACCATGAACAAAGATTTGTGGTGGCGCACTTTGTAGCCCACTGAACTACTACATTCGATGTGCAGAGTTCGGTTCCTGGCCGAAGTGTGATTGAGTATGTGTAGTTGGGATGACACATGGATGAAGGATTTCTATTGAATTACATGTTAAGGAAAATTAAAGATAATAATGACATTGAACATGTTCTAATCCGAAAGATTTTTATTTAAAAATATAATTTGTTCTGCAGTTTTAGGACTGAGCCTGCTTCTTTTCTTGCTTACAATATCTCCTGCCTTTGAAAAAATCCTTTCACACGGAACACTTTAAGATATTTTTTGACAGTAGCCTATATATAAATTGGGAAACAATGCAGCCCTGTCTTTCCAATAATTTAGTGGGCAGTAACATAACATGTGCCCCACTTTATTCAGGGTTTCCAAATGGAAATGCTCCCAGACCACAGATGTTCTTGATCTTTTACGTGGAGCTTCTATCTTATCCTAACTAGCTAGCCTACAATAAAGCCTATGTATAACCTACCTCGAGTTAACTGATGCTGTCTAATTTTATTAATGTAGCCTATTGCTCTATCTATCCTAACTATCACTAGGCTACCTGTAGCCTATCAATCTGTATCTATATCTAATCTATATCTAGCCTAAATGTAACCAACAAAACTGAAAATATCGCTGTAACTGAAAATATCTCTTATCGAGATTTATGGCGGGATAATAGTTCTTTTAAAGTTTGTGGCCCCAACCCCGATCCAGATGTGACATTGTGTGATTTGTTGGCAACCTTGTCAATCGGCCCAGTTGAAAAACTCACAAAACCTTCGTGTCGTCATAGTCACGTGACACGGACGTTTTGAAACGAGGTTTAAAGCAGTGTTTCGAAACACTTACGATTCGGGATCTCGGCACTGTGTTGAAACGTGTGTTTCGTAAGTGCCATCCCTACGTTCCGGGCGTTTAATATGCTGCGTGTGGTAAGATCGGCCACGGGAGTTCTACGAGACTGCTTTTCTGACTCTCAGCGAGGCTACTGGATTTATAGCTCTCGGATTGTTGTGTACACTGGCGTTCTGCTAGACCTTCATTCGTGTTTGTCTCTGCACGGCTGGATTCTGTGCTCGGCGCATCCCTTTTGGTAGCCTCCCCGCCGGCGATATCACCTACATCATCTAATCGCGTCATGGGCCTCTATCCGTGGATTGTCGACTGTCGGCGAGCTGCTGTCTTGTCACCACGAGTGAATTGCAGAAATTGTGTGTTTGCGTTTGTGAGTGCGTGAGTGAGTGGCCTGGTTGTAATTGTGGGGTGTTTGTGTGCTGGTGATTGTTGGGCGCGTGTGAGTGTGTTTTGAAGGGGGATTACGTGGGTAGTTGCCTTCTTGTTTTTTTTAGTTTGAATATATATTGACTTTTGTATTTTGTGTTTTTTTTGGTTTTCTCCTTATTTGTTAGAGAAGTGAGAGTTCTCTATTCATCTGATTCTATTAGTTGGATCTGTGTTGATTGGTGTTTTTTTTTTTTTTTCTTTGTTTTTCTTGTTTTGTGTTTGTTTGTTCCATTACGCTCGTGGCGGTCCAGCCCAGTATCCGGACCACCCTCTTCTTATCCCAATTTTGAATTGCAGTGTAAAGTGTGTGCAAAGCACCCTACGGGGCCAGTGTGTGGTGATTGTTGGTGGGCAGCTTAACTGTGTGAATTGCTGTGCCATTGAGCTTGACTACATTTTGTGTTACTCTAGGGTGGGTTGTTTGCTACTACAAGGGTTGTGGGGTGGTATCCTGACTAACTGGGATTGGGCCACGCTAGAGCGAGGACCGTCTTTCTGTTTGTTGGTTTATTTTGTATGTTTCTGTGAACTAATTCTTTTCGTGTGTTTCTCTTTCTTCCAGGGGTTGGGGTCGGCAGCAGGGAGGCCTGACATCTGGTGGCGGGTACCTGTATGTTTGACTCACCTCACAGTAGTAATAGTATAGTGGATAGGGTTGCTGTTTGTGTGTGTGTGTGTGTGTGTGTGTGTGTGTGTGTGTGTGTGTGCGTGTGCGCATAGACGCACTTCACGGGTGGTCTGTCCTAGCCTCCCTGTGGTAAGCCCCGCTCCCTGTGTGTGTGTGGGTGTGTTTGTGCGTGTGTGCGTTGTCCAGCCTCCAACAACTGCCTTTTAAATATTTGGTATTTTAAGATAATTGCATCACTTTGTATTAATAAAATATTGATATATTACTAATGGTATTTCTGCATCCAGTCTCTGTTTGTCCTGGTCGAACCTGTGTGCCTCACTGCTAGCGTGGGACAATTTCTTTCCAGAGGGAAGTTCTAGCCCTAATCCTAACATTTGAGTGTCTATATGGTCATGCTACATTAGCATTCCACTTTGTTCTCATGGCCTATGGCCAACACATTTCCCCATAGACTTCCAGCGTCAATGCACTTCAGGTGAACCTCTGAATGCAGTTTTGATTGGCTGGCGTTTTTGATACATAGACTGTCACTTGACTGCTGGAGCTCAGTCCCATCGCGGATGTTGCATGCGAAGTCGTAAGATAAGCAGGGACCAACAGAGTCAGTGTTAGCATTTCCTCAGCGAAAATACTTGTTTATTTCTTACACTGTATATAAATCACACTCACACTTATTTCCGTTTTGGTTTATTACAATTTTCTTGTTTGTTTTTAATTTCGTTTCATTAGAATCATACTGTTAGGTGGGTTGGCGCTAGTGCTACTTAACTAGCCCACTAGCTCTCCTGGCCTAGCCCGCTAGCGCACCTGCACTAGCCCGCTAGCAGAGCACTATGGCAGACTATAGAGAAGCAACGAAGGGAAGAATTAACGTATAAGTAAATGGACAAATTTTATGATAAGTTGGCAGTGGGCTTCCCCTCTTTGGAATACCAGCATCCGCCACTGCTACGTAGTGAAGAGATAGAGAGGCAACGACGGGCTACGCTGCGGCCTGGAGTCAGAGGACTGGAGAAAACGGACGTGTCGGGGTGAACACGCCGACGTCTGCAGCGGGGCTGGCTGAGAAGAGCGAAAGCGGACGGGGCGCATCCGCCATCTCAGAGGGGAAAGCACTGGTCCTTCCGGGCTTGCTCCGGGAGTCTTTGATGGCGTCGGCTCTGGAGCTCGGGAAATTCACCGCGTCTGTGAGTAGGCTGTAGCTGAGAACTGATGGGGCAGGATAGCCCAGCGTAAATGGCAGAGGTAGCAGAGAGACTTCAAAGTCAAAGTCAAAAGTCAAAGTCAAAGTAAACTTTATTATCCCAGAAGGTGCGTAAGGTCCCAAAGTGTGTATACATATACAGACAACACTTAAGACAAGGTAGACAATTTAAAAACAGATAAATAAAAAGATAAACAAACTAGATGTACCGCATAGCGGTACATGGTATGACCGCCGCAGTGTATTGAAGTGTGGGAATCATAGGTATGGTGAGTTTGTGGTAGGTCAGTGTTGTGAGGTGAGAGTTTGTGTAGAAATGATTTGCTGGAAGTGGGCATGGATGTGGGTTTTGAATGAATGACATTCTGTGTGTTTGTGTATATTTTGTGTAGTTCCCACCTCCTTGGTCCAAGATATTGTCAATGTAAAATCTCTATTTTGGCATTTAACTATATCACTAGGTGGCGCTATTTCTTCAAGTGAGTGTTTATAGGATGGGTTGATACGGCTCTTTAACACTGGCTTACTAACACAAAATCATTGTCTTGGGGAAAATTTTTGATAAGTTATTTAACAAAAATTGTTTTTGTACACCTAGCTTTGACCGGAAACATTACACCATGTGATGAAATGTCACAAAATTTGGTGCACATGAAAAGAAAGCCGTTCAGAGTTGTCATGTCAACTTTGACCAAATCTGAGCAATTAGAAGCCGAGATATGGACTTTTGGAAAATTTTAAGCTATGTTTCAAATTTTCATTGACATGTAACTTTGAAACAGTCCATCTCAAGATAAATCCTTTGATAACTTTTTGTCAGCATTGTCTGTAGATGACATGGACCAAATTTGGTGAGATTCACATGAACGGCCTATGACGAGTTCGTTTGGTTTCGCTTTCACAATGTTAAAATTTCACGGAAATTCTTTTTGTTGGAAGTGGGCATCGACCAGTGTTTTCAATGCAGTAGGGTCAGCAGATCTCATGACAAAAAAGAACTGTTTGTAAACATTACCGTTCTCTAGATAATAGGCAAAACGACATTTTGTACAATTACAGCGCCCCCTATGGGCCAAATTTTGCTCCAAATACCCCTTGTCCACCCATGACAGAAGAACGAAAGAGCAGGCATGAAAAACAGAACTTTTTTTTGGGACAACCACAGAGC
The DNA here is from genome assembly GCA_030347295.1 of Setipinna tenuifilis. Taxonomy (NCBI): domain Eukaryota; kingdom Metazoa; phylum Chordata; class Actinopteri; order Clupeiformes; family Engraulidae; genus Setipinna; species Setipinna tenuifilis. The sequence continues at coordinate 29,292,995 of CM059284.1, forward strand.
CAAGGCTTTCTATCATACCACGAACGTGAAAACGTCTGATTAAATGACTTACCCTTGTCCTTCGTTTCCTAAATGATATATATGTCTGGCTTATGGGGTCCAAGACTTCTTATTGGCAATGTAGTTCCTATATTGAGTCGCTTGAAAGAGTTCTCCAAGAGAAACTCCACGCTATTGCACGCATGTTCGGTCGCCATACTACCGACTGTGTGACGTGCGGAGTAATATAGGCTGACGTACATTAGGAAGGATCTTTTCAGGGCAGAATTAAATCTGCCCCGTGGACAAACCCGCGCTTATTCTGCAGTGTTCTCTGCTCACAGATTTACGGTACATAGAATGACAACAATAGGAAGCGGGGGATTTCTCAGGGGCAGCGAGATCTGCCCCCAGCAATAGAATTTAACGTAATGACAGCATTAGAATACAGTGGAGGTGATTCAGACATGCGAGAAAATCGGCAAACTTTTCTCTTGCAAATTCTTAATGTATAACAAAACACAACGATTCTCGTTCGCACTGCATTTACAAAACAACATTTTATTTACAATTAATGAGTGGATCTAGTTTTCCTAGTGGAGGAATCTTTGGGAGGGCTCTGCCCCACCTGCCCACATGAAGCAGCCACGCCTGCTCCAAACTGCGTTCTATCTGATAATGTGATAGAATGCAGACGCTCTTTTATTGCCGGGTGTTAGAAATAACTCCTGAAAGCTAAAAGGGGGGTCAGGGCCAGAATTCAATTTAGCCCTAATACAGTGTCTAAGTTGTACAAATTTCCAATACTCTTTTTGATCAAGATTAAATTCTTGTCTGATGTCAACAAATGATTTGACACCATTTCCACTAAACATATCCCCAAGATAATTGATTTCAGAGCTGCACCATCCAACCCATCCATGGATGTTTTTTTTTACCAATCAGTAATTTTCTATTATACCATATAGAGGCTCTGGGTGTAAGAAAAGGATTGGTATTAATAAATTGGTGAGACCTCAACCAGGTTTCTTGTATAAAGGCCAAAACTGGATCATTAGAGGGTACCAGTCTACCCTTCTGAGTGAAAAAGGCCTCCAATGGAGATGGGGCCAAAAGCTTTTCCTCAATGTTCACTCATGACGGCCTCTGCTCAGGAGAAGCATATATCTTAACTAATTGGGAGAGAGAAAATGCATAATGGTACCAGTCCACCTTGGACAGAGCCATCTTTGGTAGCATACAATTTGGACCGATTAAAAGCTGGCTTTTTACCTGTCCACACAAAGTGCTCCACAACTATATTCTAAAGTTTAAAGGGCTCCTTCCGCTAAAAACCACTTTGAGTAGCTCTATTTACAATGTGGTGGGTTACAACAAGCAGTATATGCACGCAGCACTCCAAGACGTGAAATTCGACCCTCATGGTTTTACTGGTCATTGAAGGGTCGAGCTAACCAGAACGAGCGGACCAGAGCAGGCTAAATCTACGTCACTAGGTTGTAAGCCCCGCCCAGAGCCATGTATGGCACGCTCACATCCCAGAGGAAGAACAGTGGACAGAAGCTAGGTGAGCGAAAGACAGCGAATTTGCCCAATCAGAGGTGCCTTATTGACACGTCATGGATATTCACGAGGGACACCGGAAAAGCCAGTCGTTCAACCACTAGACCTGTTCTAGCTTACAGAAAACAGCGTCAAGCAAGAGAACTAGGACATAATTTTTCACAGAATGACGCACAATGCATTCAAACATAGTGACGACACAGCAATATGAATAAAAATAACGATAGAAGTTGACCTTTAAGCAGGCATTGTGGAAATGTCAAAGGTAACATATACAGAATATACTGAATTTTTGGGGAAATAATCATCTTAACCAAATTAATTCTACCTAACAAAGAAAGATTCATTTTTGCCCAGTTCTGTAAGAGAGGACGAATGCTTTGAATAACTGGAGAAATATTAACTTGCATTATTTTGTCCAAACCATGAGTCACTTTAATCCCTAAGTAGGTCAGACCCATAGGCATCCATTTAAATAGCCAAGACCTCCTGATGGCTGGGGGCAGATTTTAGAAAGAGGCATGGCCTCCGATTTAGACCAATTAACTGTGTAACCAGAAATTTCAGAAAATGAGTCAATAATTGAGGACATAACCGGTACTGCCAAATCAGGATTGCTTGAGATCAGAAGAATGTCATCAGTATACAGAAAACGTTTGTGCTCTTCTTGCTCCATATGTACACCTTTGATGTGTTTACATGCACGCAATGCATTTGCAAGGGGTTCTAGAAATAATGCAAACATCAAAGGCAATAAAAGTGAGCCCTGTCTGGTGCTACAACTAAGATTAAAGGATGGTGACAATATCCCATTTGTAAGAACCGCTGTCATAGGATCTGTATATTTAACTGTAACCACTGCATAAAAATCTGTCCAAAACCAAATCTCTTTAAAGTGTAAAATAAAAGGGCATACTCAACTTTATCAAATGCCTTCTCAGCATCTAGGGAGAAGGCAACAACGGGGTCCACATTATTTCTGCTCTTCCAAAATATGTGCAAAATCCTACATAGATTGTCAGCTGAGCATCTATTTTTAACAAATCCAACCTGATCCCTATGTACTAAACTGGGAAGCACTTTTTCAAGTCTAGTTGCAAGAATCTTAGAAAGAATCTTTTCATCTACAATAAAGATATTGGACGATAATTACCACAGTGCTGTGGCTTTTTCCCTTTTTTATGTAATAGTGTAATTACTGCAGATCTCATGCTAGGTGGCAGTCTACCCCTCTCCAAAGCATCTTTATACACAACTAATAACCTTGGTGCCAGCTCTTCCACAAAGGTTTTATAAAAATCTGATGGAAATCCATAATTTCCAGGGGATTTTCCCAACTTAAGACTATTAATTGCCTGTTTTACTTCAGTTGAAGTCAGCTCTCCCTCTAGTAAGGTCCTTTGCTCATTAGTCAAGCTTGGGGTCTTGAAAAAAAGAAAAGAAATCTGACATCCTCTGTTCTTCAACAGGTCCATTTGAAGTATATAGCTCTTTACAGACGTTAGCAAACACATCATTAACGGGGTCCTTCCATCAAAAAACACTTTTAGTAGCTCTACTTACAATGTGGTGGGTCACAACAAGCAGTATATGCACGCAGCATTCCAAGACGTGAAATTCGATCCTCATGGTTTTACTGGTCATTGAAGGGTCAAGCTAACCAAAATGAGAGGATCAAAGCAGGCTAAACCTATCTACGTCACTAGGTCGTAAGCCCCGCCCAGAGCCATGTATGGCACGCTCGCACCCCAGAGGAAGAACAGTGGACAGAAGCTAGGTGAGCGAAAGACAGCGAATTTGCCCAATCAGAGGTGCCTTATTGACACGTCATGGATATTTACGTGGGACACCGGAAAAGCCAGTCGTTCAACCACTAGACCTGTTCTAGCTTACAGAAAACAGCGTCAAACAAGAGAACTAGGGCATAATTTTTCACAGAAATGACACACAATGCATTCAACCATAGTGGCGACACAGAAATATGAATAAAAATAACGATGGAAGGACCCCTTTAATTTCTTTCTATTGTCATTACTATTAACTATAGAGGGAATTAAATTGTTAGACTATATTTGTCGCACTCTATGTGCCAGCAATTTGCCTGTTCTCTCACATTGCTCAAAATATTTCTGATTCAGACAGAACATGGTCTGTTCAACTTTTTTCTGCAATATGCTGTTCAGTTCAAATTTCAAAGTAATTAATTAATTCCATAGTTCCCTATCAGGATGTCACAGGTGTTGTTTTTCAAGAACCTTAATGTCCTGTTCTAACCTCATCAATTTATCCTTCTGTGCTTTTTTAACCGAAGAACTATACTAAATAAGACAACCCTTTGTGTAAGCTTTGAAGGCATCCCAGGTCATTCCAACAACCTCAATAGACCTTTCATTACAAACCCAGAATTCCTTTATTGTTATTCTTATATATTCATAGTACCCCTTATTCTGTAATAGTGAATTGTTAAGACGCCACCTAAGTGAACGCTCAACTTTCTCTCTACTAGATAAGATAAACTCAATGGGGGCATGATCAGTTACAACAATGTTGCCAATAGAGGACCCAACAGTCTGACCCACTAAAGAGCGAGATACAAGGAAATAATCTATTCTATAATAAGTAGCATGCGGATGAGAGAAGAATGTATAGTCACGTTGTTGTGGATGAAGCATTTTCCAAATATCCACTAAGCCCAATTCATCCGACAGGACATCCAATGCAGCGCACACAGGGTCATTAATTCGCCTGGGTTTTAAAGATTTGTCCAGAATTGCCCAGAAATACACTACCGGTCAAAACACCCTAATTTTTCCAGTTATTTAAAAGGCATTTTTCAGGGAACACGAAGTGGGTCACCTGATGAGCAGCAATGAAGGTTAAATCAGCCTTGACAGATAGTGCTACTAATTCCTATAGGTGTTCCAACTTTTTTTGATTACTTACAACACCCAATATTGGTATAAAATCAGTGTTGAAACGCACACTGTGGTACCAGACCCGCAGGGGCATCAGGTGAACAGTATTGTACTGCAGAAAGTAGTGTAATGCTACAAAAATGGCAAGGAAAAAGGCAAATAACATTGGGAGAGAAACGGACCATCATAACACTTAAAATTGTTCGTCTTTCCTACATGGAAATTGCAAAGAAAGTCAAGGTGTCAGTGAGTACAGCTTTCTTCACCATCAAATATCACTCAGAAACTGGGGGAAACTCTGTCAGGAAGTAGTCTGGCAGACCCCAAGTCACAAGTTAATCAGAGAACATGTTTTTAATAGTTAACAGCTTGTGTAATAGGAAGCTCACAGGACAACAACTTCAAGCACAGCTTAATAATGGTCGTAGTAAGCAAGTTTCAGTTTCAACTGTTAAGAGAAGTCTTCCAGCTGCAGGTTTGACAGGATGATTTGCATCAAGAAATCCATTGCTAAGACATCAGAATAAGACAAAGAGGCTCTCCTGGGCCATGGAACACAGCCATTAGACTACTGAAGCCTGGAAGAAGATATTATGAACTGATGAATCAAAATTTCAAAGTTTTGGTTCATCACGCAGGACCTCTGTACACCATCAAGTAGGCAAGAAGATGGTTCCACAGTGTCTCGGGCTGTTTTGCTGAATCCAGGATCGGTGACTTGTACATAGTGAGTGGCATCCTGAAACAACATGGCTACTACAGCATTCTGCAATACCATGCAATACCCTATGGTATGCCTCTGTTGGTCAGAGGTTCATCCTAAAGCAAGATAATGACCCAAAACACTAGTCCAAACTATGCCAAAACTACCACAGGAAAAAAGAACAAGATCCAAACTATGCCAAAACTACCTCAGGAAAAAGAACAAGATGGTATGCTTGAAAACATGGAGTGGCCAGGACAATCTCCAGACTTAAACCCCATTGAGCTGGTTTGGGATGAACTGGACAGAAGAGTGAAAGTCAAGCAACCTACAAGTCCCACACATTTATGGGAACTTCTGCAACAAACTTTGGAATAACTTTCTGAATAATATTTGATTTCTCTTGTAGAAAGAATGTCACGAGCATGCTCAACTGTTATATCTGCCAAAGGTTAAAGTTTTAAATACATTTTGGTTTATAAATTGATTACATGATTTTTTTTTCAACCTAAATTGCGTATTTGTTCTGTGCTTTCATTTTTAGAGTGCAATGACAAAATAAACTGAATGATTTTCAGTAAAAAACTGGAAAAAGTGTGGTGTTCTAAAACTTTTACCGGTAGTGTATATGCCTGACCTGGTTGGTTTTTTCCTTTTAAGTATGTTATGGCAACCTGCTATATTCCATGACACTATTTTACATATAGTCATGAAACCCTATAAGCCATATTATAGCACATAGACAAATTGTGGAAAGGATTAGTCTGTCTAACCCACATTACCCCAATACACCGTTCTTGAAGAGGCCCAGAGGTCAAAATACATTCAGTAATACAAAACAGTAGGCACAGCAATATGAAAACAAAAAACAAAAACGTCATGAAGTTGCGTAGAACTAAACCCAACATAAGAATTCTGCAGGTCCGTAGCACTCAATGGTCCCTTGGCCGCCCTCTTCACTCGTTCCTCTCCCCCCTCCCCTCTGTATCTTGTATCACAACAGAAAACGGCATAGACATATTTAAAAGTCGTCAGCTGGCATTCTTAACCAAATCAGGAAGTATTTATATGCCTGCCTATTCCCAAGCCTTAATTGGGAGCATTTGTATAAAATGTAGACATACACATTAAGTAAAAAGGCTGGAAGTAAATGAAAACATTAATGTTAAACAGCAGAGCCGAACTGAAAAAAAGATATGCGACATTAATGTTATATCATATATTAAACTGAACTATGATGCTCAGCCACTTCCATCAAGGACGGAAGGCACTTGATCACCATCGTCATCCCCCGAGATGTCTGTCGACAGGCCACTGATGAATCGTTTAGCCTCTGCTGGATTGGAAAACTGGTGTTGCTGATTATCCATCGAGAAGGTCATGATGGCTGGAAAGCGAAAGAGTAGCTTCTCTTGGCCCTCCTGTGCGTAGTCCTGGAAAAAAACGAACTCTCATGCCATTCCAAACGATCTGTTTCTTTTTTCTAGCTGCAGCCAGAACGCTTGCCTTGGCTTTATCCCTTAGAAAGCGTACGATGATGTGTCGCGGTCTGGAATCCTCAGATCCCTCCAGATCATGCCCCTCAGTCCCTTCCTTGACACCGGAGATTCTAATATTCTGACGTCGGGAGAAGCCCTCAATTTTTCTTGCAGCCGACGATTTTGTTTCACCAACTCCTTCCTAGTAGAGCTAGCTTTATTCTCCTCGTCTTCCAAACGGGAGATTCTCGTCTCAGCTTTGTCCATCCTACCACCGAGATTGTTCACTGTTTCATTGAGACTCTTGATATCATTTTTTACTGAAGTCATGTCAGCAGCTAACTGCTCCAGAATAGATCTCATGGCCGCTAATTTAGCAGCAACGTTGTCCTTCGATGGGCCCTTAGGCCAACAGGTGGCTCCACCATTGTAGGTAACGAAGATGTAGCGATGAGAGTCATGAGAATTTTTTCCTCAAGAGGCAGGCTGATTGCGCGTAAAATAGTGACTTTTTTTGACTCATCCCACTGCACTAGAACGACCTAAATCAAAATAATATTAAACTGTTGCCGTTAAGTTAAATTTTTTGGAGGGTTTGGAGGAATTACAAGCTCCGCTCTAACTTAGTCAGCCATTCTGGGTGGGTGTACCATGTGACTCTCAACACTGCGGCTGCAACAGGAGCATGTTGAAGATGACAGCGATTGCGTCTGAATGTATCTCCCTGTGGTGTTTCAATGATGTAGGACAGTCTCTCCTGTGACAACGGCAGGTGTTTGCCAGATCTTTTGATGGTCCAGCTTAATGAGAATTGGATCACCTGGTTTCAGCGACGGTAGGAGTCTTGCACCATGGCGCTGATTGAAGTAGAAGGCTTGTTTCTGTTTCTCATTGGCATCCTTCTTCCTGACGACCTTCAGATCAGGCCATCGCGGCTGAAGATTCGCTTCCAGTGTTGATAGAGTTGTTCTGATCTTGCGGCCCATAAGGAGCTCTGCTGGGCTTACACCAGTGTTCGCGTAAGGTGTTGATCGATAGTACATAAGGGCAAGCAGAGGGTCTTTTTGTTGTAGAATTCTCTTTGCAATTTGAACTCCACGCTCTCCATGTCCGTTCCCTGGGGATTGTGTGGACTCGAAGTCATGTGCATAAAGTCAAAGTCTATAGCAAAGTCTTAAAACTCCTGACATGAGAATTGAGGCCCGTTGTCGGACACTACTTCATCCGGACAACCGAATCTTGCAAACACTGCCTTCAGTTTTGTGATGACCTGTGAGGCAGTGGTCGTTGGTATGTGGAGGATTTCTAGGAATCTCGAGAAGTAGTCTGATACAACAAGATAAGTGTGCTTGTTATACTCACACAAGTCAACGCCAATTCTCTTCCAAGGCCGCTCAGGTAGAGGAGTTGAGATAAGGGGTTCTTTTCGCTAAGTAGGTTTCATCTCACGGCAGACCTGACACGACTGGACTTTCTGTTTGATTTCAGATGAGATGCTGTATTGGCCCGCTCTCTACATTTTGTCAGACCTTGATGTCCATCATGAATACGATCCAGGGTGTCCTGTCTCAGCACATCCGGTACCATTGAATTCGGACAGTTCATTCTTTATTGGAAAGTATTCTCTTATTGCTGCTGGTACATTACCTATGTACTCTGGCCACCCTGTCTGAATGTGCTGCAACAACAGCTGAAGACTTGGGTCGGCCACTGTAGCTGTTTTTATGGCCTCCAGCCTATTTGGAGTAGCTGGCATGTTATCCACAATGGCAGCTATGTAGCATGCCACATCGCTGTGAGAGTCACTCTCATTCTCCATGCACTGTAGTGGACTGCGTGAGAGCGTGTCCGCCACTGTCAACGTCTTTCCCGGCGCATATTCCGCTGTTGGTTTAAATCTCATTAGCTTCATGAGCAGCCTTTGACATCGTATATATCTCTCACAAGCCCAAACACTCGCCAAACACTCCTTCTCGATCTGTGCATATCTGGTTTCTGCATCAGACAGCCGGCGCGAACAATACGCTACTGGTTTCCAGTCTCTGTCGTGCAGCTGTAGCTGCACCCCGCCAATGCCATAACTGCTGGCATCAGCAGAGACAGCAGTGGGTCTGTTCACGTCGTAGAATTTCAAGACTGGCGAGGTAGACAGGCGTTCTTTTATCTGCTGAAACGCCTCCTGCTGGACATGGTCCCATGTCTAGACTGACTTCGACTTGAGCAGTTCGTACAATGGCCAGCCTATTGTCGACAGATTGGGTATAAATTTCCCTAGATCTCAGATCCTGGACGTTGTGTGGTGCTGGTAGCTCTCTGATTGCTTTGACCTTATCAGGGTCAGGTGTAACACCTGATTTGTCGATAATCAGGCCCAGAAAGTGAAGCTGGCTTTGTCTGAACTTACATTTCTCTTTGTTAAGCTTCAGACCGGCTGATTCGATTCTCTGCAACACTTTGCTGAGGCGCTGGTCGTGCTGTTCTGGAGTTTCTCCATACACTAGCATGTCATCCATAAAGATAGCCACACCTTCGAGGCTACTGAGAGTCTCTGTCATTTTACGTTGAAAAATGTCTGGGGCGCTTGTAATCCCAAATGGGAGTCGTTTAAAGGCGTATCTCCCAAAGGGCGTTATGAAGGTGGATAATTTGCTGCTTTCAGGATGAAGAGGAATCTGCCAAAATCCAGACGCTGCGTCTAATGACGTGAATGTAGTTGTGTCACATCATGGCTTGTATTTATTTACATGTTGTGGATTATTGTTTGTAAAAGTATATTCACTTTGTGGTGTATCTACTGTTTGATTTGGGGACTGTCTAATCATGTTGAATTGAGTCATTGATTTGCGGACTCCTGATTGGGGAACGGAGAGACACGTGGGATGGGTTTGCTCTTTTTTATACAGCGCTACCATGGAGGAGGGAGACTCGGCTTCCCAGCTTGCCCAGGAAGGAGTGATGTCATCGCGCTGCGACCCGGAGTGCGACCAGCCGGCGTTTTGAGATCGGAGAGATGCATGTTTAATGCATTCTAAAGGGAAGTGATTTTGCCTGTATTATTTGTTTGATGTGACTGGGCAAGAGTCGGGTATGCTTGAGGACTGATCGCTGTTTCTGCTGTTATTTCCGGAGGTTGGCGATACCCGGGACGAGATCGGTTGGCCACGACCGGAATGATTGAGGGAGGCGCAAACTACAGCATCTTCAGGGAAGTGACTCTTTCAAACTTTATCTGGCGTGTGTGGGTCTGCTGTTGGGTTTTGTTGGTGTGCTGAGTCCTGCATTTGATCTTGGCAATGCCGTGGGTGAGCGGGGGAGTTGTGCTAGGATCCAACGCCGGTGAGGGACTACGGATCAGCGCGGTGCATTGGCTATTGGCTCAATGCAGTGGTGTTTCACCGGGGACTGTGGTGGTGTTCGTTCTTTGGTCGGCGAGGGGGGGAAGCCGCCGACCAAACGTGGAATCTACCTTTCCCGCGGGTTGGCAGGACACCGGCACCGCTTGCCGAGCTGAAGTCAAGGAGCCCTCTTGTACGGGGGTTCGGCGTAGGTACCGACAGTGATTGGACTCTGTTGCCCTGGAGGCGCCGATAGGTGAGCTAACGTATCTTTGCAACTGACTTTGACGCTGCGCATTCATTGTGATTCGCTGTGGACTGTCTGATATTTATCTGATCTGTTTGCTGTGCATTGTTTTGCTGTGCATTGTTTTGCTGTGCATTTTGATTACAGTGTATGCTACCTTTTGCAGTGTATGTATTTGATGGTAGTGTATTACTTTTGATTACAGTGTATTACTTATTTCCTGTTAGAACTCAATGAAATGTGCCTATTCACCGGGATTGCAGTGTGTACTAACCTGGTTGTAGTGTATTACTGATGCTGGCCATGGGCAGTAACTCATTGTTCCGCCTGAATGGTTTGTAGTGTGTACCGAGCACTGAGTACCTCCAGCTACAGTTGACCAATTTCTGTGTTTTATTTTGGCCATTTGCCTGGGTACTGCGCCATTATACCTTTCTGTGTCGTATTACAGGGGATAGGTTAGTAGGTTAGTGGCTTGACTTGATCTGCTCTGTGTATGTTACCTGCGGAATTTGCATGGGATTGTAAATTGTGTCCATCTGCCAACCTGTGTAATAAACTGTAAAATTTCACTCCCCGTCTGGTTGTTGTGTCTCAAAGGGGGAAGTTGCCTGTGTGGCCCTAAATCAGTCACGACAGTTGCGCCACTGAGTTTTGCAGTAATTTCCTCTGCAGTAGGAAGAACGTATCTCTCCTTCCTTACAGCCTCATTTAACCTCTTCAAATCGAGTCTGTAGGTTCAGTTACAGGCACTATCACTTCATTCTCCTCCATTCGCTTCAATTCCTCCTGAACTTTTTGCAAAAGAGGCAAGGGAACGCGGCGGGCAGCGTGCACTGTGTATGGCTGAGCATTCTTTTAACTGGATCTGTTTTGAGAGTTCCATGCTCATCGCCTTGTGAACTTCCTTGACACGCTTCACCAGTCCCATTGTCATCACTGTGTCTCTACTGAGCAAGCTGTTTGCATTTTGGCCAATGATGACATATACTGGGAATGAGTAGGGCTTCCCTTTGTACTCTGTGCTGGCTTCAAACATCCCCAGGTAGTCCAACTGACCACCCGGGCTACACAGTGTGATATTAGATGGCTCTAATTTTTTTTCTGGGACTAATTTATTGAATATCTATCTATCTACTCCCATTACGTTTGCATCAGCACCTGTGTCAATTTTAAATATGACTGGTGTCGTTCCAATTGCAAACTGTACTGTCCATTGCTCGTTATTTTTCTTTGTGTTTGTAACTGCACCCAGGAAATAGTGTGTCTCCTCTGTGTCTTCAGTCACTTCTCTAACTACTTTAGAGCGACATTTTGTTTCCCAGTGACCAACTTTTTCACATTTGTTGCATGTAGAATTCTTAGCTGGGCACATTTCAGGTTCTTTGTGTTTTAATTTTCCACATCTACCGCATTTGGGATCTCCTTTCTCTCCATTTTCCTTCCTTTTAGGTTGCCACTTTGGCTTTCCTCTGTTACTTAACCGTGTATTTCCTGTACAGAAGCGCATGCCTCCACCTGCTGGTGCACTTGCAATGCAACCTGTTCTGACTGGCGAACGGTTTGAATCGTTTGGGCAAGTGTAAGATCAGCCATCAATTGTAGCTTACATGACAGTTCTTTATCAAGAATGCCCACGACAATATGGTCACGAATGTGTTCATTTTTGGTTATGCCAAGTCACAGTGTTCAGACATCTCGTAAAGAGCTCTTATAAACATTTCAGCCTTTTCCCCGGGTCGCTGCACTCTCTGGTAGAAGCACGCACGCTCGTGGATCACGTTTCGTTTAGGATAGAAGTACTCGTCCTATTTTCCTAATACTACGTCAAACTTCTTCCTATCCCCCACTTTATTGAAGGTGAAGGACTCGAATATGTTTTCAACTTCAGAGCCCATAGTGTAAATCAACGAACTGACCTGAACTTCTCCGTCCTCTTTCCTCAGTTTTGTTGGCATTCGAAACCGTTGAAAACGTTGCTTCCAGTCAGCCCATTCATTCGGATGGTCGAATGCGAAACTCTCCGGTGGGTTAAACTTGGCCATTTCTCGAACAGAGCAAAGTGTCTGTCAACTCTTCTGACACCATGTAAAGAATTCAATGTCCACACAGACTTGGAATCCAATGTAGATCCTTCTATTAATAACTTTAGCAGAACACGTACAGACAGGCAAGTAGTCTAACTTATCTTCACTACAGCAACGTTCATCTAACATAGAACCCCGCGCATTGCTACGCATGCGCATTACATAACCGTAAATGTATTAAAGTTTCACTGCACTGTGCACATAATATGACAACCCCCTCCTCACAGAAGGCGACGTCACTCTAAACTTTTCTCTACCGTTGTCCCTCAATGGTGGAACAAGTTACCAGTCGCTACAAGAGCAGCAACATCCCTCTCAACCTTTAAAAAGTTTGTAAAGACACTTCTTTTTCAAGACTGCTTCCCTTCCTCCTCTTAGTTAGTGTAGCACCAAGAAAGAATTGATTTAATGAACATAATTTGCTATTGTCACTGATGACATTGCCCTTTCGCCCCACCTTTTGTGAAGACAATAATTTCAGGGCCACTTTCCATTAAGGAAAACAAAGTTCAATTAGTGTACTGTGCAGAGACTTCATATGGGAAGTAAGAAAATAATGTAGGACAGGAATTTTAACAATTGTACACTCATTGTTCTCTGTCAATAGAATTTTCACCCATTTCTTTGCCGAAAGTCCCAGGGCTTCACTGAAAAAAAATAAAAGAAAAAAATTGAGGGCATGGAGTCAAGGTAAAAATGTAAAGGAAGAAGAGAGATATTAGGGCACAAACTAAGAGAAACAGAGAGAGAGAGAGAGAGAGAGAGAAAAGGAGACAGTGAATACTGTGGCAGCAAACTGTGTGGCAGTTACAGTGGGTGCTAGTTCGTCTTGCACGCTTTCACACGTGATTCACGCAGGATTCACACAGGATTTTTTCAGGAAACCGTGTGAGAAGCTGCAGTGTACCCAAACAGCCACCAGGTGGCACTTGGGTGCTCTGCCTTTATAACACAATGATTGGTGAAGTGGCCTATTATATTTATACCAGTGATGTGTGGTTAGGCTGAAGCACATATTTAAATGTCCATGACCACTTGTTCATGGCTACTTTTCTGTCAGATCTCGATTGTTATGACTTAAATGTTCCCTATGCACGTAACCTTGAAGGGTTGCGCTGCTGTAAAGCACGGATCCATGTACTGTACGAAAGACCCGCGTCCGATCGATGTTTTTAAATAACCCACCCACAAAATCCGCAAAAAAATAATTAGGAAATTTTACCCACCCGCTTCCAGACCCACATATTTTTAAAAGTAGCCTGTGCTCTTGATGAACGTATAGCGTTATTGGGCTACGTAAAACTGTCATTACTGACTTATGTCTATGCATTTAGCCTAGCCTATGTATTTGGCATTGCTCAATTCAACGTGTTGGGGAAACCGGGATTTTTGTCCCGCGTCAGCATTCATTCAAAACTTAATAATGGTCAACATTGAAAATAAACAAAGATTTCCCACTACAAATTGTACTACAGTAAGGCCTGGGCGCAAAAAAAGCTAAAGGCTGCCAATTGATGGTTTAAAAAAGGTTGACAAAGCCAGCACTATGGCTATCAGTTTTCATAACTTCTGCAAATGTCTCCCATACTTTGCTCTCTGTGTTGGTGCATTTTTGGATCTTCAACTCCATCCAAACGTCAACATTTTATTAGACTAACCTTTTTCCCAACCTGATAGATTAGATAGCTGAGCCGATGTATGAATTTAAACAACAGAAACAAAATTCTGGGATAAGACCTGGCCTCTTGGCATGATCTGTTAATGGTTGACAAGACACATAGCCTATTAATTAAAATTCACATTTATATCCAAATTACCTATACAATGTATATAGAATGTGCATTATTTATGTATGATTCATTGGGCCATGTCTGTTGCAAAGCATTTGCTTCTACGCTAAAATGTGCCAATTGATGGTTCAAAAAGGTTGACAAAGCCAGCACTATAGTCATCAGCTTTTATAACTTCGGCAAATGTCTCCCATACTTTGCTCTTTCTGTCGGCACTTTTTTGGAGCTTCCCATACGTAGCTCTTTTTGTTGGTGCGTTTTTTGAGCTTCCACTCTCCAGTCCGTCCAAACGTCGACTTTTGATTAAACTAACCATTTTCCAAACGCGATAGATTAGATAGCTGAAGTATGAATTTAAACAACAACACAGCTCTGGAACCTGTTAAACAATTCTCGGAGAAGACCTGGCCTCACTTTGTCGTTCTTACTCTGAGTCTTGGCATGATCTGGTCATATGACCTTGTCACGTTTTTGTGACATTGCCACGCCTTTTTGGCAAGTCTGACACAAAGTCTAACCATCATGCAACATTTTCATCCCATAATGCATCACTGACTGCAAACGCATGTAGGCGCATGTAAACGTTTACATCAGCCCGAACGCACCTAATGTAAAGTTAATAGTACATTAGTCTATAGGCCGATGGTTTTGCTTGTGAAAGTACATGTCATTAGGCGCACGTAAACTAGCATGACGATAATGTTAGCATAGTGTAATGTTCCTATAGCCTACTTACAGTCTAAAAGATGTGGTCATGTATAAAAATTGATTGGCGATAAAACATCTGCTTGTATTAGATGGGAAGCCTTCAAGGCTTATATTAGGGGTCAAATTATTGGATTTTGTAGCTCAAAATCCAAACAATCTAGGCAAGACATTAGACAGTTGGAGAAGCGTATCAGTGAATTGGAAAAGACAATATATCAGAATAGGGTAGCAAATAAAGATGAACATGATAAATTACTCCTTTTAAGGGCACAATATAATAAAAAGTCAGCCGCAAAAGCGGCAGCAAAAATAATGAAACTAAAACAGAATTTCTACGAACAGGGAGATAAAGCAGGAAAATTACTTGCTTGGCAAATTAAAAAAAGGCAAGAGGAAAGGGCTATCGTTACCAATTAAAACACCTTCAGAAAATATTACAGATCCATTAAAGGTAAATGAAGCTTTTAGAGACTATTATAAAAACCTATATAGTTCAGATATTACTCCAAACAATGACTTACGAACACAATTTTTAGAAGATCTTGAATTGCCTCAGATTTCAGAGGAAGATCAGCTGAATTGAAGAAGGGATTACACATACCTGCAAACTTGTCACCTTTCGGCGAAATTCGCCGTTTTGATTTCAAAATGGGTCACTTGTGTGAATCGTGTAGATCCGAGGATTTTTTTTTTTTTGGGGTGGGGGGGTGAGCGGCGAGCTACGTTGCCTACGTTGCCGAACATTTGCTATTTGCCATTTTGCCTTATCCCATCTCTCGTAGTGCTAACTATTAAAAACAGTGACGTGCGCATGTTTGCCGTCGGAGTTCTGGTTGCCTAGTAATTCACATCCACTGTGGTTGCCAGTGTCGGTACCAGAAAGGTTAAGCCCTACCAGATCCGTTAAGTTTTAGGAAGTACGTCATCAGGAAGTAAAATCCTGAAACGCGATTGGTTGAAATACGTCACATGTCCAGCAAAGGTCCTTAAGTTTACGATTACGATTTCGATGGCCATGTAAATCCCTGTTCATTAAACGGTCGTGTTTTTTTTCTTAGTAATACAGCGTCGGTTCAAATTTAAAACCACGCCATATGAATTATAGCAAAATAACAACTTAAATAATATCGGACTTATTAATCGAAAGATATTAAAAATGTTGTGCTACAGGCTTCAGGTTAAACCCCCTTAGCTGCTAATGTAAAGTTAGCTAACTATGACTAGCAGCGAAATATTATCCATTACTACTCCCTCTGCTATGCTTTTTTTTCACGATTTCAAGATGCGTGGGGTTTGTTTTTCCACCAGATATGACTTACCTTCGCTCCCAGTGCGTCTTGTCATGTAGCCAGACGTACATTGCATAGTACACCATACAAATATAATTAATATACGTGCTACATTGAATGGTACACCATGCAGATATGATACGCGCTAGGACACTATAAATAGCCCACTGCATTTAAAAGCTCAGTTGAGACGAGGCATTACGTATTGAACCTTGTAATAATAATTTAAAAATGGTGCTTTCGAATGAATAGTCCATGCAGGAGTTATGAGCTACAAGAAGCAGACAACTGAATCAGAAGTTTAAAATCGTTTTTTTATTATTATTTTTTACTTATGGCCATGCAAATAACAGTTACAAAATAACTAACAAAGCATGTGTTTACTTTCTTAGATTCCAGAAGCTGTGTGACATTAATATGTGCTGATAACAATGACATAGTAATCACATACAAATCAATTCATATTAATTCATAAATTTGCTTGACAGTCTGGGACTATACTGTAATCCTGAATCTTCAATTCCCAGTCTACATAAACACTCATCTAACCTTTTTTCTTTTTTTTTAAAGTATTATGATGCCCAGATAACACAAACAAAGTAGTGAATCCCAGATATTAGGTGACAATATGATGTGGTGATAGCAATGACATGGTGACATAAAAAAAAATAATCACATACAATCGAGCCTGCGTCTCCAACCCTGTAAAAACAACACACAAGGTAAAGAACTGACCAGAGCAGCAAGATGCACCAAAACAGGCACTGTGCGCACCATCTCCACACCAGACAAAGTTCTGTTCATGCACTATAGCACACTGTGTCACTGTACATTACGTTGGTTTTTGGTATACGTACACATTTTTCACTGCATGATACTATCAAACACAGGAGAGCTGGCCTAATCTTACAACTCTTACTATGGCCTATGCAGCTGTAGAGACAAAACACCACAGTTACTGGAGTCTGTCTGCTGCCACTGACTTGGAAATTTTGTGTCCTAAAGTGCAAGATCAATAAACGCACCTCTAAATGTGTTGGACAAGATAAAAGAATCTAGATTCCTAATGAATCATAAATCTGTATTTTCTTATGGGTGCATTGAAGTAGCCACAAAATGAAACAGTTGCCATGTTCAGGAGTGCCCTGGCCAACATTGTGTTTCCGAAGCACCACATCATCTAACTTAATGTACCTGATATAGCTGCCTAACTCCCTATCCCCTAGCATCGCTATGCTTTTGAGCCATGATACAACTGTGTGTGTGTGTGTAGTAAGAGTGTGGTATGCTGCATCATCCTGAGAAATACAAGAAAAAAATAGAAAACAGGACAACACGAATTGCCAGCTATGTGAAATCTATGTTAAGTAAAAACAAATGACCTTGTCAGCAGATGGCACAATAGTCTGTACGTGAACTTTATCTTTGGGCTGGTCTACAACTTGCAGGAAAACACAGTTGTGTATGTCCCAAGTTCTCAAACAAGCTGAGCTGTGCCTGTATTCACAATATGCAAAGTCCTGAGCATCCTGCCCCTCTACTCAGGCTTAGGACCACCACACGTCGCTGGCCTAGTACAGCCTACCTGTATCTTCCACAACATTCTTTGGTGCTCTACAGATAGATGTCCTCTGAACCTAACTGCTTCCTGGTTGTTGCTTGCCATACATTACATACCAGCATTTTGCTTGCAGATGTGCAAAACCCTTTATTTAAAGTAGCCTCCACTATCAACCACAGTAGTCATTTGGCTGACAACAGCTAGACTTTGAAAGGACCAGTCCAATGTTCTTGTTTCCTTGTGCCAAGAGTCTCTGTGACCTTCAGTGCCACCTATGAACCCACTTCTCATGGGCCTAGCCACGACCCACTTCAAAAACAAGCAAGCCATTATCAAAATATAACTGTGCCACTTGCTAGTCTATGGAAGTAGCCCACCAATATCTACGCCCACCACTTGCCAAGGATCCTCAACCTTAATGGCGTGGAGTTTTGATGCCGTTGATACTGCTCACACAAAGCAGGCCAATTTTCCATATCTGTAAATACAAGGAAAGTTCAGTTAGAACGAACAGAGAAATACAGTACAATGAAGTTACAGAATTTCTGAAAGTTATCAACAATGAAACAAGCATGCTGGATGCATTTTGAACTAACCAGAAAGGAAAATTTAACATGCATATTGTAAAATACATATCATAACCATGACTACATGACCATCATAATAGTGTTACATTTGAATCAATTACGAATTAACCCATATCATGCCTTTGCAATGGCTGATGTAATGGTCATAGGCATACGCTACAATATGGTCATAGGGAAAGACAGGATACACATACAAACTTTAAGGTCCAAGGGAAATTGCTATTACCCATTGCATCTGCAACATTGATTTTAAAAGAGAATATTGATTGACTTCATCTTCACTTCGTCTTCTTTTAACTGTATATTTTTGGCTTTTTGCCTTGTAATTGTAAGATACTGAAGAGAGACAGAAAACAAGTGGAAGAGAGTGATGGGAAATAACAAAAAAGTTAGACTTAAACTAGGTAACTAGGTTGCACAGTATGCCTGTGCATTGTGTGCAACCGTTACAAAGAGCATTATATGGGTTAAAATCTAGTAAATATGTGTTAGATTTATATTATGATAGCACTATTCAAGAGCTTTAACTACATAACAGTGGTGCTCACACAAAATATTAACAATTTGAACATGTTCAATGTGGGGTGTACTTACTTTAGTGGCCTGCTATCTATATAAAAATGATTGTGTGTCAAGTTATTTTCAGAGCGCAGAAAAACTATACTGCTACACAAGCTTCACCCTGACTATTCAAAAACATATCCAAGAGAAATGTGAAGGGTATACTCACTTTTGTGAGATACTGTGTGTTAGAGAGGTGGTCCATCTCTCCCCTCCACTTCACTTGGTGTTGTGTCCATGGAATGACACCACAACTTATCTGTTTTTGTAGTTTGGTTGTGCTGTTGAAGGGGGGGGGGGTACAAAATCAGTTTTAAACCAGCCATTAATGGGTTTATGTGTTTTTTATGGACACATTGAGGTGTTTAATGTGTTTATCTCTGACAACATCTTTTTCGTGATGCAAAGTTGCACTAGTTAAATAATCTTTCTGGCACGTGAACCACATACAACCCAAATTTCAACTTAAAGGTTAAGTTTGTCTCCGAAGTTGCAGGTAAAGAGGGCTGGTGACCTCAGTTTGCTTAGTCATCAGTTTTATTTGGTCATCCCCTTGTTTGCTTAGTGGGAGAAAATGAACCACTATTGCCTTTTTCACTCATCTTCAGTGATGTGGGAAGTTAGAAAACTAGTAAAAGGAGCAGGTTATTAAGCCTAAAGCAACTGGCATTTTTTTTCATGTGTAGTTTTTTTTTAAATGGCCATGGTGGCTGGTGCCACGCATTGCTTGCGTAGTCATAAACCATGGTATGATTATTAAAAGAACTAAATGAGCTTCAATTTTATGGTGAAGGAGGTAAAGGAGATATAATCATTTAATTGTGGTCATGAAGCAAACCAGGCGCCTTACCACTCCTGTCAAACAACCAAGCAGACAACTTTAAAATCGAATTAGCAGCTACTCAAATATCTAAACCTGTTACACACGTCTGTTAGTAGAAAGACAGCTTTCTATCTAGCTTGCGTGGCAGTACACCTGCAACCCTGTTAACTGGATACACCAGGCGAAAACTTGCACCGCCTGAACGCACAGTTATAACAACGTAACTCGCGATTCGTTGGTGGACTATGAAGCTACTCGTTGAAAAAAAGGAAAACATTTTTTACCTGATGATCTCATCCATCGCTGGAAAATGACAGCTGCACAACTGTATGCTGGATGTTGGTGTACTTTCGGCACGTTTGGTTAAAAGAAAAGAGAAGAAGTAAAAGTAAGGTTTCATACTTTGTTATACACATCGTTTCAACTGATACACTGACGTGTCCTTTCTCGTTTCGCTTGGAAATAAACGTTGGCAATCACACATGCTTTAAGTATGAACGCCGTGCTGCGTTCAGTCATACAACAAATAGCCTTAGCAGACACTTTGATCCAAAGCGACTTACAAAAAGAAGGGCATAAGCTAAACATAGCCCCGTGCAAAAGAGTGCTTACATAACACACAATTAAGACATGATTATTAATAAAGTTGTTAAATAGCAAAAAGTGCGAATTAATTAAAGTTGCCGCAGCAAATGCTGTCTATTTTGAATGAACATAGCTTTCTGAGCAGCTAGGTAGCTAGTACTACGCTAATTTCTTTCGTTACGCGACAATAACAAGCGATTCTGAAATACGTGTATTAAAGATAGATCAATAGCATTCCAATAAAGACATTTGTAACTTTAATAATACGAAAGATACTTACATTTATTCTTGTTCGTGGTGCTGGGTTTTCAATAATCCACAGCGATCGCCAGGTTTTCCATTAAGCGCGACACTCCCGCGTTTCAAGAAGGACCCATGACGTAATTCTACTTCCTAAAACTTAACGGATCTGGTAGGCTTAACCCTTGTGGTACCGACAGCCAGTCCTCGCTTCTCAAAATTCCATAGCAGTTAATATAAGCCTTGAAGGCTTCCCATCTAAAACGTGTATTTCGCATGTGTACAAGGATTTGCCCTTTATGTGTTGAGGTTAGATCGCTGTGTTAGTGGAAGAAAAGTTAAAAATGTCTGTCGTAGCAGCTACTGCTAGGGATAGCTCTATATCGCTGTCTTGACTAGCATGCCTCTCTTGTTTCTCACAGACAACGAGAAGCGCAAAGGTAGAGCCTGTGCGGGGGGGTGATATACCCTACTGAGTAAATTAAGCTATATGCCTACTGTGCACAACACGATTGTTATACTGTCTAAATAGCCCATCAGAGAGTGATATTTTATCCAGTTTTGGGATATGGCCAGTAAATTTCGCATGCGTACATTTCGTTGCATGTGTTGAGGTAGGCTAACTTCGCTGCGTGTTAGTGGAACGAAAGTTAAAGGGTCACTTGCAAGTTAAGCACTACTATCGACCATTGTTAATATCAATGATGAAATATCAAAATCGTAAAATTATACAGACATTCAGCATCACGATAAAAAGTTTTTTCACTGAAAGTGTTAACAACCAACGACAACGCCCAAAACGGGGCGTGGTCTGGTGTGACGTAGGAAGAGGGAGGACCGAGGAAGTTATACAGTCTATGCTTATAGGTAAAACGCTCTGTGGTCCCGTCAGCGGTATTTTTTTTCCTAGTAAAGCGACGCCACAGATAGCCAGATATAATTTTACGAATTAGTTTTTAATCATATTATGAAACCGTGTCTTTAAACCGTGTCTCTGTGGCGTCGCTTTAGAGCTAGGAAAAATAATACGTGGCCAATTGGCCAAAATAGCTGGTGAGTAGTAGCATTGTCGCTAATGCTATTTGTTTACCTCTGGGCTACTTGTCTTCATATGAATAAAATAAATACACTTTATTGGTCTGTACGTTCTGTGTTAATTGAGTAAATAGGCCCCTGTTACCTTTTTAGGCTCAACATTTTGTCTCACTAAATGCAAAAGGCACAATTTATTTCTCTGACGGTCGTCATTGCAGCATCCTAGCTAAATTAACGCCCCAGCTGATGATGCTGCCAGGGAGGTATGCAGAAAGGAAGCTTCCCGACGGCAAAATCTCATCACATTTAATCTATAAAACATGCTTAATGTGGGCAGTTATAATCTTTCATACACAATCAATTACTAATGGTAGTGTACATTGGTCAAACGTTTCGTTATAGGTGTTCTTGCGGACACTGCGAGGCTATAACCTTCTGCGGTATTCACACCCTATTCCGACATGTCATTAGTTAGACATCCCACTATTCAGACATCCCACTACTCAGACATCCCGCTATTCAGACACTTTTTAGTACCGCTATTCCGACAGTTTTTTTTTCACAGTTAATGCGTTAATGCGCTTTTAATTACGGCGATGATTGGCGGGTAGACGGTGTTTGTGAGACTCTAGGCAGAGATGGCCTCATTTTTGTTTAGTTGGCAGAGCAGCAACATGCGCATGCAAGGTGAGCATGGTGTCAATGTCTTAATGGAAAGACAGACATCCACATCCACTTGTTCATAAATAGCAATGCGTAATGCCTCCAAAAAACAGGGAGATCCATGGTGATACCATAAGAAATGTTTAGAGATCTGAAAGAAACCTCTCACCTTTCAAAAAAAACAAACAAACAAACAAACAAACAAAATAAGACTAGGGGGTGTTCACCTAGCGAACTAAATTATGCTACACTAGTATTCACTTTAAACTGGTAAACGGAAAAAACAGAATAACGACTCGATATTTTGTTTTCTCGTTTTTGTGTATGGTCCCCAATGAAGCAGCGCACGGGGTTGCTTGATTAATTGGGTTCAGCTGGTTCAGAAAGTAGGCTTAAATCCTACATTGAGTTTTGTTTAATAAGCACACTATTTATCAATATATATGCATATATTATTGTTAAACATGGCAGCGAAAAAGAAAGTCCTACGACATAACGAGCATCAACTCACTCACAAATGGTCACCTCCCGATGTGCCTTCTTTGTGAACGTGTTTTCGAATGAGGCAATGAAACACGAAACGAGCACCTGACCAAGATACACACTGCAAGGCATCAGAGGATAGCCCACGTTTTTTTCCCCTAAGCCCTAAAGGAGCATTAGCCTATTCAAAGCGCAACATTGTTACCTTGTTTTGTCGGAAGGGAAGTCAAACACAGAGCGAGTTGGTGTTATCACGCATTTCACTTTTAATTGCGAAATCGGGATCACCGTTAATTTTTGGAGAAATACTTGTTCTTCCTGTCAATGAAGAGGTCCAGTGCTGCAGAGCAAGATCCAGCATCGGTGTTGAGGGCCATGCCACTCAGCAATGTGGCACGGAGGATCAACGAGATGGCATCGGATACAGTTGTGTAAATGTCTGCGTCAGTATCCATTCAGCATACAGCTGGATGAAACGACTACTGCAGACAACAACGCTATGCTGATGTGACAGACATAGGCCCTACGAGGGGAAACGATTCTTTAATTTGAGTTTTATTGCGCGTACAGTGCATAACTCCTTGTTAATTGAGCGCACCTATCCCGTTTACTCCTGCTGCTGTACGTGTCTGTCGCTGCTGCTTATCTATACGTTGTATTGATATTAAAAGCAAAAGAAAAGAGGAAAAAAATCCCTTGCCTGCTGTCACACGGACCAGTTTTCCTTTCCCTAACTTAAATCCGAAAAACTAGTTAACAGGGACTTTGACTACAGTCGGTTTTGCCTCCAGGGCAGGCCTTGGTTTTCAGCGTCACAATAAAACTATTCATGTCGGAAAAGCGGAATGTTTCAAAAATAGCAACATGCCCCTACTCCGACAATGGAAAAAAAAATTGTCGGAATAATTATATGTTTTAAAAGAAATGATAATGTCGCTACTCCGACAATTGGACGCTAATGTCTGACTAATGACATGTCTGAATAGCGACATGTAACCATCTACTAGTCAGTTTATCGTATTCGGGTTCGTTGGCTATCGTCACCAGGCTGGGTCTCGAGTTTGCGCAGTAGCCTGGTGACCAATTTGATGATGTTTGATAACAACGTAGCAGGAATCATAGGTAACTAGGTATATATCTATTACAAATGTACAATTCGGTTCATTTGAGGGATTTGGATCATTTCGCATCACTTAGTTATATGAGTCGGGTTGTGCGAGTCACTTGAGTCATCTGAGTCACTCGACACAAAATGGCTCGACTGAAATGTTAGCAAGAACCGTGCTACACTGACTCGAGACATAAAAGAGCATACACACTTGCCTTTTTGTGTTACTATTTTCTCCTACCATGTCTTTAGGTATATTTCACAAGTCAGCAAGTAGGCCCATTCAGCAGAATGGTAATAACCAGGTAATGAAAGTGGTGTACTAAGAGTTTGACCACTGGTCATTTTTTTAAATAATATGGAAAATGGAAAATCAACACACAAATTACAAACAACAACAAATGGAACAATTTGTGCAAATACGGTGGTGATTAAATTAAATAACACACAAGAAATGGCAGAAGAATGTGAAAAAGTGCTAATTGCTTTTAAGTTATATTATAAACAAAGTATGTGAAATACTAGTGCAATGTGTGGAAGGAGGGGGGGTTACAGCCTTAAATCATCTATAATAATTGTAAAAAATAAAGCTTACTACTTGGATTTCGCCTATTGTGGGTTATTTATATCCCCGAAGCGCGGAGCGTCGGGGATGTAATGGTTTTGCGTGCGCCGCCGCCGCCGCCGCCGCCGCCGCCGCCGCCGCGTCCGCCGCGTCCGCCGCGTAAGGTCTTTCGTGTTAACGCGATAACTTTTGAACGGATGTTTGGATTTGTCCCAGATTTTTTGGGTCAATGCTCTAGGGCAGGTTCATGAACTGATTCGAGTTTGGAGGTCAACACTTTCAAGATGGCTGAATTCAAGATGGCTGAATTTTGGTTTGGCCCATAACTTCTGACTGGGTGGATGGATTTCTCCCAGATTTGGTGTGTTAATGCTCTAGGGTAGGTTCATGAACTTATTCGAGTTTGGAGGCCAACACTTTCAAGATGGCTGAATTCAAGATGGCTGAATTTTGGTTTGGCCCATAACTTCTGACCAGTTGGATGGATTTGTCCCAGATTTGGTGTTTCAATGTTCTAGGGTAGATTCATGAAATACAGTATGAATGTTGGGGGCTTTGAAGCATCGCGTTTCGGGGATATACCTTTAGCAGTCGAAGACGACTGCATAGGCCTAGTTTTAGAATGTAACTCCCGCGATTGACGAGCACCACTTTATTACAGGATTTAACATTTGTGAGGAATTCGACATTATCACAGGCCCAAATGTAGTCTGCAATGCAGAATTCATAAATTATTACTTGAGAATGAAATGTGTATTGTTTTTCCTTCATGCTGGAATACATTTTAATCGTTTGTCAATAAATGAATACTCCCAGGGTAACCAGTAACCACTACGAAAGAATATTTTATTTTTATTGTTTTATTCTCTTATGGACAAAACAGATATGGGGTGGATCAGCATAGTATTCATTGACACAACATAGGCAACAAGCTTATATGACATATACATTATATGTCATAGAAGTCAACAGGGAGAACTCGTGCCTGTGTGCGAGACCGCCATTGGGGTATACAGGGCCGCGATCAAGCAGGGATTCAGTAGTCAAGGCAACGAAAGCAGCAAGCTGCGAGTGAAGCCATGAGCTAAACTGGTGGTGGTGGGGATGGAGGAGGGGACTTTGATAACGCCGGTACCTGAAGCAGCGGAAAAGGTGAGTTAGATAAGTCATTATAAAGCAGGTGGTGGCCGCTGATTGGCCGGATGCAAAGTGCGCTTCCGTGATATTACAGTCTTCCTGGCAGAACTTACGCAGGCTTTCATTTCTCTGCCAACTGAGATGAAAGATGTTGAAGTGATGCCGTTTATTGATTATATATCAATCAAATATGGTAGGACTCAACTGAGTTAAATAGATGTCTAGATCCATGGTTAACTGTGCCGGATCCCAACTGTTTTTACACCTCTAACATCTATGGCAGGAATTATCTTAAGGTCAGGTCTTCTACTGTCTGTGGGTCAGTATCAAAGTTTTTGCTATAGTTGTAGTTGTTAAACGTCTTTAAAAAACGGTGCGACTTTAATTTAGGTGCTGTTGTAGGCCTATATGACGAGAAATATTCTAACGTTAGCCTACTATGATGACATGATATTGTGATAATATATATATATATACTTGGTGACTTGTTAATAAAGTGTTTAAAGGACCGACAGTCGTTTTTGTGTATGCACAGCCATACATTTCATTGCTCTTTTGAACCTGTAAACATGCCTTTGAAGGTGCGTTGTTGTGAGGCTTAGTGTTAAATGTACATGACAATTATAAAGGAGGGGGGGGGGGGTAGAGAGAGAGAATGTGTGGGATCTTCAGTCCCGTGTAGTATTTTTTTTGCAGACATAGGCTACATCAACAGATGACGTCTGTCTCTCTCATCATCAAATCATTTTGAAATCTTCTTGCATGTCACCCTACTTCGACATAATCAACATAGTCGAGAGTTCGAGCACTGCATTACATCGGTATTGTTGATAGTCCTTAGTACAAGTAGGCTGTGTAAGTACAAATATTAGTGCATGAATATACACTGCAAGTTAAAGAATTTATATTCTCCTTCACCCTCTGGGAAGTGGTTCTTACCTAGAGACCCCTGTATATATGGGCTACACCACTGCACACCATGTCTTTTTTTTGCTTCAACAACCACACAAATAAAAAGTGATCTAATTAGTAGACCAAGTTTAGATAAAAGGCTATTTGAGCTAAAGTACTTCATTAATTTTATATATTATGTGATAGTATATGGTTGTTTACAGGTAATAGTAGGTAGGTGAATGACAATAAGAAATACATTTTTCTTAGTAAGTGAAATCATAACTCAAAGACTTAACGAAGTAAAATTGTATTTGATTCTTTAAAAAAATTAACAGTGAATTGAAAGCATCAGAGCAACACATCAACTAAGCAAAAGAACAACTATGGGGCAGGGCCCAGTCTCAGTCAATCCCCCCATCACCAATGAAACAGTCCCAGCTGCAATAGCCAGGATAGTCCTCTGTGGAGTAAAACCCCTGCAGGACTTCATGCTGGCCATCTGGCCAGATGTCAGATCTCTCAGAATTTATCACCTCACTTTTTTCAATTTCACCCACTGTTCTACACCTTGGCGACTTCAACCTCCATATCGACTCTCTGTACTGTAAAAATGCAACAGACTTTCTTGACCTACTCAACTGCACAAACTTCACACAACACATCAACTTTCCCACCCACAACCATGGACACATCCTTGACCTGGTCTGCTCCACTGGCCTACACATCCACAACATCTCCAGCTTGGACCTCTCCATATCTGATCACCTGCCAACCCCCACCCCCCAACCAAAACTAAGCCGCAAAATCACTTTTCGTAATTTAAAATCTGTCTGCCCAGTCAATCTCTCCACATGTATCACAAACACTCTCTCTAATCTCACCCCTCCTAGACAAATCCAACCCCCATAGACCTGGTCAACATCTACAACAAGACTCTTTCTACCTCTCTCAATAAATTGGCACCTCTGAAGACCAAAACAGTAACAGACACTCGCTCAGCTCCCTGGTTCACCCTGGAACTTCACAAGCTCAAAAAACAACTCAGACAACTCGAACGACTCCACAAGAAAACCGGCCTCGCCCGTTCTCGGCAAGCCTACAAGGACCATGTGCTGCTCTACAAGTCAGCACTCAAGAAAGCCCGTTCCTGTTACTACTCCGGAATCATTCACTCAGGATCTTCCAACCCACGCTCCCTGTTTTCCACCATAAACAAATTACTCAAACCTCATGACAATATTTCATCCACTTTCACCACGGAAAAATGTGACAGCCTCATGTCATTTTTCACCTCAAAGATAGACACCATCCATAATCAACTTGCATTCTCCTCGGCCACTACCCCAGTCCCAGAACCTCCACTTGCCTCCCCCTCTATTCACCGGCTTTCTCATTTCACACCCATAACAACAGCAGATCTGTCCAAAATATTCTCCACCATAAAGTCATCCACCTCCCCCCTGGACCCCATGCCATATGATCTTGTCAAAGCCTGCCTCACCCCCCTCGCTCCACTCATCACCGACACCATCAACTCCTCCCTCACCGGTCCCTTCACCACTCAAGCTTGCTGCCATCACCCCTCTCCTTAAAAAACCTGGCCTTGACCCTGATGACCCCAACAACTTCAGACCCATCTCCGACCTCACATTCCTCTCCAAACTACTCGAAAGAGCTGTCGCAGCACAACTAAACCAACATCTCCTCACCAACAAACTATATGAAAAATTCCAATCTGGCTTCAGAACCCATCATAGCACAGAAACAGCTCTCCTAAAGGCAACAAACGATCTCCTACTCTCCTCTGACTCTGGAACCCTCACCATCCTCCTCCTCCTCGACCTCAGTGCTGCCTTTGATACAGTCAACCACTCCATCCTCCTCAACCGTCTGCAATCCATCGGCATCACCAACTCTGCCCTCTCCTGGTTCAACTCATACCTCTCCGGCAGATCCCACTACATTAACATCAACAACCACACTTCCTCCACCACCCCCGTCCGACACGGAGTTCCACAAGGTTCAATTCTGGCCCACCCTCCTCTTCATCGTCTACATACTCCCACTTGGCCACATCATCCGCCACCATGGACTCAACTTTCACTGCTACGCAGATGACACTCAGCTTTACATAAACACCAAAACCATCACTCCAGAAATCCTGTCCACTCTCACCAACTGCATTACCGACATAAAAATCTGGATGAGCCAAAACTTTCTCAAACTGAACAGCAATAAAACGGAAATAATCATCTTTGGTCCAAAATCCATGCTCCACACCTCCCAGAATTTCTCACTATCCATCGATGGTCACTCTGTCAACCCCACTGCTCTGTAAGAAACTTAGGACTCTATATGGACCCTGCACTCTCTTTCAAGCCACACATAAACCACATCACCAAAACATCTTTTTTCCACCTCCGAAACATTGCACACCTCCAACCCACTCTTTCACCATCAGCTGCTCCATCAAATCCAAGTACCGTACCCTGGGGGACAGAGCCTTCACCTTCGCCGCCCCCACCCTCTGGAACTCCCTCTGTTGTTCCCCTTTGTATTTCTCCTTTCCCGTTGTCTCCCCTTACTTCTGTTTTTTTCCCAATACTGTGTACTGTATGTAATGTATGTCCCTATACTTTGTGTCTGTACTGTCCTGTATGTCCCACCACTATACCAGCTATACTCAGAATGCTAACAATGTTAAAAAGGTCTGGTGAAGTGGTCAACAACAGGAGGTACATTTATGCATGTAACCTTTGAACTGTACGTCCAATTTTCAAAATCGTGGTATCACTGGAATCCCTGTTTAATTTAGCAAATTGCCAATGAACAACCACATTATTGTGGTTCTGATATAGTCTGATTTAGGACAATCACCTTACAGTAATATGAAAAGTAATTTCTCCCAGCATGCGCTTTGTGACATATACAGAAATTAGAAAATAGTTTTTCCTTGATATAAAAGCTGATATAAGAAACATTTGGCCATTACTATGTAATAATATCGTAATTGTTACATTTTGCAATAATAGAATTAAACTCAATAGGCCACCTACTGGTTTCTGTAGCCATATGAAATGTTGAACTGGTGTCTGTAACAACAAAAATGAGAAAAAGTAAACATTAACATACATTTAAGAAATTAAAACTCACAGGAATTTAATGTGAAATGTAATGCAAATACCAGAGTAGTGATAACTATGAGCTGTCCAAGTTTTTCACACATGATGGTTATATTTGGTAGGCTATTTGTGTATATTTTCATAATGTGGATTTGGCTATTATGTAACATTTGAACATTTGCATATGTGGTTCCTACAAAAGTAATACTGCTTTTGCCCATATGCTGTCTTCCATTACATACGATTGTCCTCAGTCACTTTGAAATGGCCGCTGCCACTACTTTATACAATTCCTGTCTGCAATTTCTGCACATTTCAGCTATGGCAGGTCTTAAGGACAAGATGTGAGAAAGCACCTGGATGCACACCTTCATTTGTAAGTCTACAATGTGTACAACTAATAAACTAGCAACCCTATATCAGCACCAGCCATTATTACAGCTTCACATATCAAAAAGACAGATAGATGGAATGGGCTAGCATAATCGTAAGGTTTCAGTCACATGACAATAGAACAAATTCAATGTCAAGGTATCATGAGCACATTTTTATGATAATGCCACATGCCATGCACTACAATGAAGATATCACTTCTTAAAATGTGTGCAAATGGGCAACCTTAATGACCAAAATTAAAAGACAACCACAATATCAATTTGAAGCGGTGAATTATAGTAAATGACATGGTTGCTTACGCTAACATACATTCATTTAGCATTAGTGAAACTAAGCACTCAGAGGTGTAGTTGCAAACCACAGTAGTTACCAAAGTAGTTGCGAACATTGGTGTTTTGGGAAATGCTTGTGTGGTTTGCACTATGTTGGTACTATATTGGTTTACACCATGTTGGTTCAAACTATGTTGGTTCACATGAACAAAGGTTTTGAGAAACACAGCTACATAGTCTGAACCAAGTTAGCAATGATGCTTTTGGGAAACTGACTCCTGCTCAGGGACTTTCTTACATAGGAGAAGGATTTTGTTCTGGCCACTTTGAGCATGGTGCCCCCTGCTGTAAGCAAATTGCCATAGCAACAGAATATCTGCAGTGAACTTTGACCTGAATGTTTTGGACGTGATTTTCTCAACCTGAATTTCTTCGATCTGAATTTCTTAACTTGAATTTCAGCAGTATGAATTAAAGATGCTGAAAAACTATGTTAAAATGTAACCACAAGCGGTGATCATCGGGGTCTAACCAGTTTCGCAGCAGTACCAAGTTTTGTAATATTTGCATGTTCCAGTGACAAGATAAAGGTAGAAATATGTTTTCAGGCCACACCCAGACCTTTGATTGGCATGTAACTTCAAAACAGTTAGGTAAATCATTCAGCAAAAGTCATTTTTTCCACATTGTTTAGAGATGCCGAATGCCAAATTTAAGAAGGAATGACTGTTCATGGCACAAAGCGGGTGGAGGGATGCACTCTCGCACTGTTTTACTTTGCGAGAGCGCATCCCTCCACTAATTTGACAAAGAGTAAAGAAACAAACAGGGACTTTTTTTTTTCTTTAAACTCAAGTAGCACAACCTCGACTGTCAGCTACAAGTCAGTATTGCACCATGTAACAAAATAAAACACCGAACAAAGCTAGTAAAGGCAGCACACAAAAAAATGAATAGCCTACTTTATAACCCCAAGGTCAAAAAGGAGTTCTGGTAGCCTTCTACTAGGTAATGTTTTTATCAATGGACAGGTCCACACACTGATATTTGTCTGTACTGCTGCTGATGTGTGTGACAGCAAACGTTCTGGGATGCACCCCTGACTGACATCAGATTTTTTAACATGGCACCTGAGTGATCAAGGAGGTCTCATTTCTCTTATGCGATCGTCCTCGATTCCTCCATCCTCCCATCATTCCTACCTTGTTTCCTTCATGGGAGGAGGGGCGAGAACAGAGGAAAGGATGGAATTAAGGAATCGAGGATGAGCAATTTCTGTATTGAGATGCACCCAATGTATTCCAACGGGACACAGTACTGCCATACCAAATTTCAGATTTTTTGCTTTTGTGGTTTTCAGACGTGGCATTTATAGCTACCCCTATCAACAGAATTTCACAAAAGTTGGAGGACCTCCAAAGTTTGTTGTACAGATGTACGTCAAGTTTTGGTATATTTGGATATTCCAATTTTTTTTTAATTAAAGGGCCACACTTACAAATGTGATTGACATATAACTTGGAAAAAGTTGCATAAATTAAAAAGCAGAGAAAGTCATTGTTGTCAACATGGTCTAGAGATAATATGTGCCAAATTTAATGAGATTTGGTTGAATGGCCTTGGAGTTTTTTTTTTTTCAAATTGGTGGAATTTTTTTTATGATGGAAATGGATGTGCCTAGGTTTGATGTGGGAGGTTCCAAAAAATCGAGAGAAAAAGAAATTTTGAAAAAGTCTGATTCTAACTAACGCCTCTGTGGTGACGCAACTTTGCCCTGGTTGGTTTAAAGTTCATTGACATCTGGACACGTGTGTTGTGTAGCGCTCTGTCACATGGTGCCAGAGATATGATTCAAAAGCCAAATGGGCTTATTGTAGCACCACTTAAAGATTTCAAGAGGTGATGGCACTATGGCGGACACAGGTTTTGCACACATTTGCCGAGTTTGGTGCCTGTGTGATTTTGTAGTTCAGGCAGCCCAGACACTTTTACTGGAGAAGTATAATAAAAATGCTTCGCTGCTTGGACTCCTAAATATAGCTGCAAGCACCAATTAACAGGGAGCAAGCAGCTCCGCACTTTTGAGACAACATATGCTGGGATTTAAACCAGTGACAATGGTGAGATTACTAGGTTCAGTGCTTTGTCTCTTGCACCACAGATGTGAATTTGAGAATGGCCAAATGTTCTTGTTTTTGATTACAAATCACCATAGTCTACACATATTCAAAGAATATTGTTATTCTGCATATTAAGTTTCATAACAATCTGACCACTGATATAAAAAGCAGATGATGGATGAGCCCAGCCTTTACAATTTATTGATATGCAACTTAAAACTGGTTTGACATATCCAAAATCCATCAGATAGCTTTTGTGAGGCTTGGTCTAAAGAGTCTAGCCTTTAAAATACATTGATATGACTTTCTTTCCTTTACATTTTAATCTTTGGATGCTATTTTTATCTTAAAGTTTACTTCTAAGTTTTTTTTATCTTTCTATTTTCTGTAAAGCATATGTTCTACCACTCTGACATTTTAGTGTGCGTATGTGCACACTTTTTTTAGTGTCCCAAATACAACATGCAAAAATACATGTTAGAATATTGTAAATATTGCCTGTGTTATACTTTGCATGTATGATTAATATTAAATATGGACATATTAAATCAAATGTTTGATTTTAATTCCTAACTATAAGTTTATGGTATGAATAATTAAGACTGATTGATGAATAATGAAAAATTAAGGTGTGTCTCTGAGTCAGTGCTACAGTTTAATTTGAAATACTCAGTACATTTTGTTCCATATTTGACTTAAAGCTCAGTTTGAACTGAAGGTAAGTGAAAGTACAAGTCTATATATACAAAATGGAAATCCATTTTGTGTCAGGATTCTGTCTGTTTCCATGACTTTCGGGTTTTGTTTTGTTCATTGTCTCCCCCTGCTGGTCGTGTTTGTGTTCCTCGCGCCATGTGTCTTTGTTTCTGTCCTGTGTCCCTGCCCTAGTTTTGAGTCTCGTCGTTCCCTGATCATGTTCACCTGTCTGTCATTGAATCCTGTTATTGTGTCCCTTTGTTTCCCAGTTAATTCTTCAGGGTATTTAAACCCCTGTGTTTCCCTTGTTATTTGTCTGGTCCTTCGTGGTGTTCTCCTGTTGTCTTCCTCCGTGCTATTCATGGTCTTCGCGTTCGTCTGTGTTGTAAGCTTTTACGGTGTTTTGTTTGCGTTTTGGAGTTTCCTTGTTTGTTTCTGATTCTTCATCAATTTGGGGTTTTTTGTGAGTGTGGGGCATTTTAATAAACGGTGCGCCAAGAGAAGTGGACCATTTTTCTTAACCGCCAACATTTCAAGACAGTCTGCGAGGACGTGTGCCATCAAACAGCAAACGGCAAACATTTTTTAAAAAATGTATGCAAGACACACAGGCCGTTACTTAACGAGGACTGTCCATGTTGTAGACGTTAGGTTTACACCGCTTTCCCGGTCGTAGCGATGATGGTGTTCGCCTAAAGTGGATTAGAAACAGCAGCACCCAAATTAGCTTGCACCCCACTTCTTTTAGTGCAATACATTTTAGAATAATATGCAATCCCAACTCATAGGAAGGGTGGTGGGGGGGGGCAGGGGGGAGTCTCCCCCTTTGCTCTACCCCCCCCTCCTCTTTTTAATGCATTTAGACACCACATAAAACACATCATAGGGCCAGTGAGGCTCATGGATTGGTTGGGGCTTGGGCCCCTGTTCTGGTCGGGAGGGTGGGGGCTGGGGCCGGGGGTGGGGGTGGTCTGGGTGGCTCGGGTGGCTCTGCAGCGGTCCTTCCCTGTCCCTTTGATGCGCTGAAGGTTGGAGCGGTCAGAGGAAGTCAACTCCCCGCTTTCTCTCCTTCCCTTGTTTTTCCCTTGTTTCTCCCCCCCCTCCCCGCTTCCTCCTAGAGGGGGCTCATCCAGATCCCCATGCCCCGGACATTTCAGAACATACCCCTTACACGCATGCTAACTACTGAAGCATATCCATGCAAACACACATACACACACATATACACTCAAACACCCCCCCCAACACACTCACACACATACATTCTAGTAACACCCCCCCCCCCCCCCCCCCCCCAACACACTCATACACATACACTCTAATAACTCCCCCCCCACCACCCACCACCACCTGGTTACATGTACCTAGCACTGTTTTGTTGAATGTCATGTCCTAGTTCATTATGTTGTATGTTCTCTGTTTGTAACACACTTCTTGGTTTTGTAATTGTATTCGTCTTTTGTAAAAATAAAATGGAAAAAAAAAAAGAAAAGAAAAAAAGAAACAGCAGCACCCAATTCCAGCCATGCAGTCACAGCTAACTGTTTCAACCTGGCCACCCTCCCTCTTTTCACTGTAACTTCCACATTGTGGTGACTGAAATACTAGAAATGAAGTGTAAAAAACTCGAGGCACACAATAGCAGGCTGGTACAAATGATTCAATCAAATAAATATGTCAATGGATCATATGTTCTTATGTCTCTAATTGTGCCTTCACGTCGGCTGGTAATGATCGTAAATACCAGATGCGAAGTGGTATTTACAAGTGGGTTGCGTTCACGTGCTTGTTGTTATTGTTTACAAATTAAAGATGGCGGACCAGGGGTGCGTTTCCCAAACAACGACGGATGTTAGCATTTAACCACCGTTGTCCGTAGTAGGTTCAAACGACACAACAGTCCGATTTCGACCGTTTCCCGAAACTCTCGAACTACCTACGTACAACGTAAGTCTGAACTATGTTAGTTTAGACTTCCGTCGTTGAAACTGCAAAGTATCCAGATGTGTCGGAAGTGCTCGGAGAGTATTCGGATGCATTCGTTGCGGGGAGGCAGAAACGACACCACGACAGTAAGCAACAAAAACGTAGCCTTATTTCAATTCAGCCGGTATGTAGGCTGTGACAACTTCAGCAACTTAGGAAAATGTTCCCCAACACAATCATGTCCCTTAGAAAAAAAGCAGTGACTGAATACGTTTGTAAACTGTATACGTTTGTAATGATATAATCGTATATTTCATTTATGCCACCCTACATAGGTGTGCATATAAATATAACCAAGGCCACCAGTTACTCATGTGACACGATGGTTGAGTGGTTAGCTCGTCAGCCCACTAGGCAGACCTTCTCCCTTTTTCGGAGAGATACGGGTTCGAATCCTGCTAAACCGTAATCAATTTGAAACACGTGGAATGGCCTTGATTGTGGATCTGTGAACCGTGATCATACTCTACATCACAGTATTAAAAACGACCTGTCAAATCAGCCAATAACTTCCAACAACATCTTGCAACAACTTTTGGTGTGTTGTGGGGTGAATTTTCTATCTTCTTTTTACATGACCTGGCAAGTGCCAGGACTACAATGACGTGAATTAAAGTAAAATCATTCATGCAGTGGATGGCGGTAAAGCATTGAATGGTGCCTAATCCGACCCAAGAAGGCCAGAGGTGACGAGCAAGACGTCACGTGTACAGAAACCGACAGAGGTGACGAGCAAGACGTCACGTGTACAGAAACCGGTCTAACGACAGGTCCATGCTAATCGTTCGAACGACACAGTTTAACGATGGAACTTCCGATGGATCGTCCAGACTTTGCTGTTGGGAAACACCTGCGTCGTTGAACGATCCATCGGACTAATGTTGTTGTAAACATCCGTTTTGTTGTGGCGTTCGAACGATGCTGTTGGGAAACAGTAGTGTCGTTAGTCCATCGTTCAAACCTACGAAGTTGCTAAGGAAGTTAGCAACGACGGTTTTGGGAAACGCACCCCAGATTAAGACTCAGGCCTGTTTTTCCAGAACATGAAACTGTCTTAACTAATTGAAAGTCATTTTTAGGTATTATTTGGCAGTTGTCATGGTGAGCTCACTAGTAGAGCCAGCTAATTGGACAGCCACAGAATATCTTGCATTATAATGTGTATTTTTTTGTACACATAATATAAATATCATATTATAATACTTTTAATACATGACTCTCGAGACTTTTGAGACATGAACTCGTTTCATGTCTCAACTTTATGTAGTCTAGAACCACTTCCTTCACCGCTCATAAGCTATAGGCCTAGCTTCTCGATCAAGATAAGTGACCGGTAGGTAGAAATTAGAATTATAAACAAACAAATAAACGTCGTCCCCGTCCATAGACGCTGAGGGTAGCTATAGACATCCTAGCTCAGATTGTTTAATGACATGTGGTGCCACTACTCAAGAAGTGTAGCTGTTTTCTCTTCTGTTGTTCAAAATAAATAGTGGTTTGAATCAATGCTAATGTGTAAGGCCATATTCTCAACAAGCAGAACTAGTCTCACCTCTCTCTACAATCTTTTCCATTCGTAGTCTAACCTGCTACTCCAGCTTTGCGAATATGATGGCAGCTAAGGTTCCAATTCCTTCCGTAGTTAGGCAAAACATTGGCCAAAAGCAGCCCGTCGAATATTTTATCTCCGGCTCTGGCATCGACGAGGCTGCAGTTTTGATAATCCCATTCCCATGAAACAGTGACATTGCATGGTCAAAAAGTGTGCGATTTGATAATGCAGCACACATGAGTATTAGCACCATGTCGGCGAATTTAGCAAGTTGGAGACAAAACACAGCATCTCCGTTCTTTACGATAGTAACTGTATTGAGAAACACAATGAAAAGCGCAAAAGTAAAAATGTCCGATTACGGCAAAATACACGCGGCCTAGTTATTCTTATCCAAAGACTCGCCATCCTTAAATGTCTGGAGGACCTAGACCATCCTGGAGTTCTTAAGTCTGGATCCTCCTGGGGCACTCTTCTTGAGATGTCAGACAAGACTTTCAAGAGTCACCTTAGGCTTAGCAGAGAGCAATTTCATCAACTCTGCGAGGAACTCATACAGCATGGCAGAGATGACACTAACACAAATGGAGGTCCAACAAGAATCCCTGAAGAAAACAAGGTGCTAATGGTGCTGTGGTACCTGGCAAATCAAAATTCATTCCGGGAGATATCTGACAAGTTTGATGTCAGTCAAGGAGCTGCGCATAAGGCATAAGGCCCATCGCAGAGAACTACATTATATGGCCAAATGACTGAATGTGCGGAATAGATGGAGTGGTGGGGGCAATAGATGGATGCCACATCCGGATACAACGACCACCTGTTAGAGGGGGGGGGGGATTATTTAAACAGAAAAACCTATTATTCGGCTTTTACAAGGAATTGTTGACGACCAGGGTAGGTTCTTGGACATTTTTGCCGGGCCACCTGGGAGGGTGCATGATGCACGAATGTTGAGGCTGTCACCATTTTTTGCAGACTATGCACAAAGCCTTGGGGAATACACCCTACTTGGGGATGGTGCATACCATGGGAATGCCTTCCCCTTCATCATCACACCCAAAAGGGACAATGGGGCATTGGGAGAGGGTGACCTGCGCCGAAATGTCATGATTTGCAGAGGGAGGGTGGTGGTGGAACAGGCATTTGGCTGCTTAAAATGTAAATGGAGGCGCCTCCGTGATGTGCAAAATTGTCGCGTAGACATAATAGTGAAAATAATTGTTGCAGCTTGTGTCCTTCACAATTTCACCCTTGGGGAATCACAAATCATCTGTGATGAGCATCCCCATGGGTGCCCCCGAGCAGTGGACGATGACAACGAATGACTATAGTTGACTTTAATTGTCTTAAAAAAAAAAAAAAAGAAATCAGACAGTAGAGCGGTTGCTCATTGTTTATTTTTTTTAAAAGTCTCCACTATAACTTATTATATTCATGTATCTTTTATATACATTTTTTAATATTTGTTGATGAATTGCATTTATATGAATTGCATTTATAAATTAAATTATTAAAAACATTACATTTTGTGAACTGTTTCAATAAATTATCAAATTCATTATACATTACATTAGTAAAAAAAATATAATAATAAATACATACAATAAAAATAATAAATATAATATAATATTAAACATATTACATTTAAAAGTGTACCCCCCCCCCCCCCCAAAAAAAAAAAAAAAACCTCACGGCTGTTCGCGTGCATTCTGCAGCATCTGTCAAAACAAGTCATTGGTGGCTTTTGTTTGTTGCATTATTTCATCGTGGTGACGTTGTGTTGCCACCTCACACTCTCTAAAGCAGTGGTTCTTAACCTGGGTTCGATCGAACCCTAGGGGTTCGGTGAGTCGGTCTCAGGGGTTCGGTGGAACCGTTAATGCACGGTTCATTTTGTGCACCAGTAAAAAAAAGTCTTTTTTTTTCTTTTCTTTTTTTTTTTTTACTAAAGAACGGTTCGGTTAATGAGCATATGAAACTGGTGGGGTTCGGTACCTCCAACAAGGTTAAGAACCACTGCTCTAAAGCAATTGATCACTTGGGACATGTTATCCTCCCTCCCACGCTTCCTTTTACGCCCACTGGGTGGTTGTGAGGTCTGTGTTCCCTCAGAACTGGAGAAGAGGGGTTGTCTGAGGGAGAACTCTCACCTTCCTCATCATTTGGGACAACTTGGAATGGGGGTTGCCTTATTGGCCTGATGGCTTCTGGCCGCCTGACAACGATGCCCCTAGCTGTTCCCACAACGGGGAAGTCTACATCATGCTGTCCCCCCAAAAGTTCCCCCATCTCCTTATAAAACTGAAATTTGGTTGGGTTCTTCCCTGTGGAGTTGTTATGGTCCACTGCTTTTTTGTACCCGTCTTCAAGTGTGGTCCACTTCCTCGCAACCTTGTCAGCCTCGAACCGTGTTTTAAATTGCTGCAATAGCTTTTCAGTCAATTCTTTCCAAAACCACTTCTTCCTCCCCCTTGCCATTCTCACTCTATTGTTCAACTCCCTCAAATTAGCCGGGAGATCTGCCTCGTCCTTCAGCAGGTGGTCTCATGAGGTCTATTAAGAAAAGGGTGTGCTCCCTCGTAAAGGTCTGGTTCAGGGGCATCTCTTCAGCAGTGCTCTCTAGAAAAAGACAGACATGCAGACAGAAAGAGATCATAAAGTGGCTACATAGGACACCTTAGCTGATACTGTATGGCTGCTGCGTGTCAACGTTGTGATTGTATGTGACGAATAAACTATCCTTGTACTGCTGTGAGATACTGTATGACCTGCAATGGTATATTAAAATCGGCGTCAGCGTATAGTGTTTCTTCCCCCTCAGGTTTGTACAGGGTGGATACCGGTCGGGTCAGACCCTCATCCCAGAACAGTGTCTCATCGCTGAGGTAAGCTACAGGGGGAAAAAAACACTTTAATTTCATTTCAGTAAATTCCAAAACAGATTGGAGGAGTGAGTTAAATCCCACACATCCAAAATGTTTGACATGTTACTTACACTAGAGTGCGCATGCTGTGAATGATACATTGTATTCTAATTCAGTTGGTTACAGTTAGCTAGCACTACTAGTACGGTTACAGGCATAAGGCAGTATTGGTGATGCTCTGATGGCTTCAAGTAAAGTATTACACACGGAATCCTGAACCCGAGTTACTCATATCATTTATCAATATGATACACAACAGTTAGAGAGACATTATTGCTAACGTATCTCGGTAGGTAATAAATAACAAACCGTAACAATCACTGGTAACAACGTCATTTTAAGGACACCGTTGTCTTGCCCACCACTCTCTCAAAAAGCTCACTATTCTAGCCAGGAGTTCCCCCCTGACGGTTGGCATTACATAAGGACATCAAAGAAAAAAACAACACAATATCATGGAAATAAGCACAATAAAAATACATGGCTAATACCATCAAACAAATATGGAGTTGTACAGTTGCAGTTAGCTAGTCTCTTCTCTGAATAGGTAAACAATCCACAACAACACATATTTTTATAGGACACGGAGTTCTAACGTATTATATTATACTTGTTAATGACACATTGTGTAGACACAAAAACTATCCACTTGTTTTGGTTAAAAACTAACTAAACGCCGCTTACCGTTCAACTGTCTTGTACTGCTTGCCGGCATCTTTAAAATGTGTATACGTCATCATCTCGTCAACTCGTCTATCAAATTTTCTTACCAGTTGTCCAGTGGAAAATACCAGAAGGGGTGGCGTTCATGTGTGCTTCCCATGTCGACAACTGGTATTTACGATAATTACAAGCTGACGTGAAGGCACAATAAGAACATATCTGTCAAGTACACAGTGTCAAGTACAACTTGCAATGCATTGTGCAAAAAAACTAAATGCAAACATGTTTTTTAATCACATGGTCTGCCCATAAAGATTAAATGTCACTAGCCGCATTCGGACTGGTGTAAACGTTTACATTCGGCTACATGCGTTTGCAGTCAGCGATGCATTGTGGGATGAAAATGTTGCATGATGGTTAGACTTTGTGTC
This sequence comes from Setipinna tenuifilis, assembly GCA_030347295.1. NCBI lineage: Eukaryota > Metazoa > Chordata > Actinopteri > Clupeiformes > Engraulidae > Setipinna > Setipinna tenuifilis. The sequence goes on from CM059284.1 coordinate 29,333,496, forward strand.
AGACCTGCCAGAAAGGCATGGCGATGTCACAAAAAACGTCATGTGACCTAAAAACCCACGTGAGTTAAACGCATGTAGGCAAATCGTGCAAGCGCTTGCAGTTGCTTTCACGCGGCTACAATCGTCTAACTAACACCTCCGTGGTGACGCAACTTTGCCCTGGTTGGTTTAAAGTTCATTGACATCTGGACACGTGTGTCGTGTAGCGCTCTGTCACGGAATTTCTCATCTTATATGTACGTTATTTTAGTCCAGTTTGAAGAAATATCTTTTCTCTCTCTTTTTAGCTTGTTCTGGAGCGTATATCCGATGCTGTCAAGCTCAATCTTTTATTTATTTATGTATTTGTTAATCTTGTTTTTATTTTATTGCTTTGTGTCAGTAGGCTATACCTATTAATGGTCTTTGGGTTATGGTTTTGCCGTGTTATTTTTCATCCTTGTGTTGTGCAGCACTTTGGGACATCTCTGTTGTTTTGTTTAAATGTGCTATTAAAAAAACGACTCGACTCTCAATGCACCCTACTACAATCTATGCCCCCTCCTTGTCCCCCACACACAACACATGACCTCTCCGTCATCTACTACGAAGATCAGGTGGTGCAAGCAGAAGACTTGTGTCCGACTTGACCGACGCCCACCCATGCTGCGAGGCGGAGTTCTTGCTGACGTATCTAGACAGCTGCAGACAAACGCAAACAGACGGGATTGTAGCCCGAACGCACCTATTGGATGAGCCTAGCCTGGTAAACCAGCTCCTCCTACTTCACTTTGTTTTGTACAGAGGGTGTGGCGGTGCTGTATTGTGTAAGAAAAAGGGTTCGTGGTGTCTTTGTTGATGCAGCAATCATACTTTATTCCAGTAACAAGCAGTGGCAAAGCATGGAAACCATACTTCGGATTCAGCGGTGCAAGTCTGAACCACAAGCAACTAAAACTCTAGTTACTTATACAGTTAAGACTCCTCCTATGTTCTTGATGTAAATTAACTAAGTTGATCAGGTAACTAGGTCTGGGGAGATTGTGTGTCTCTCGGGATGATAATTACTTTGACACATTTCCTATGATGGTTCTCAATGGCCTATTTCCACAAGCCATACTACAATTGTTTGGTTCTTTCACACAGTTGACTTTGTCAACTCTGCTGTTGGGTGATTGTGGACCATTCTTGTTACCATAATGGGATTATCAGTAGGCAGACCACCTTCTCAAAGTGGTTGTCTCAGCATTTGTCTCAGGCAGGGCAACTATAATTCCTTACAATTGAGATTTTTTTTTTTCCTGGAGGTGTGGTCTCTGCTGAAATTTAAAATGACCTGCCTTTATCCTAATCGTTATCGCAACATTAGTTGTTAGTTTCCAGACTAACAACAAACAGAGAAAGCTGGAAGATTAAACTTTTCTCGAACCCTGTGGGGAGTAGTGCCACGACATCTCTTCCACAAATGAAACTCCTCAAACATTGTTCTTGCTCCGACTTTAATTCTTTAATATTCTGCCATTGCCAAGCTACTGTACATCCACACATAGACTACAAGTGAAATGTAGCCCACATAAAGATGTCATCACTCACGAACACCCCCTCTGTCTGCTGATTGGCTAGTATGAAATCTGTACTACAACCAGCACTCGGAATGATACCAGCGCCAGACCCTCTGTACAAAAGAAGTGAAGTACAAGGGGCTGGTTGACCAGGCTAGGATGAGCCCAGCCGTCACAATTTATTGACTTGTAACTTAAAATGGTTTGACATATCAAAAATCCATCTGATAACTTTCGTGAGGCTTGGTCTAAAGATCATCTCTGACAGTTCTTGTGATGAATTTTGTATACAAAACAATTTGTTTCACTTTCACTTTGTGTGAAATAACCTAAGCAAATCTGACCTAAAACACAAAACTGCTTAGTGTGGTTCCCTGTAGTGGCCGATTTGTGTCATACTTGGTATGTGGCTTTCATGTCCTGTTCTGAATGAACCAATGAAGTTTTGTGAAGATTGGGTATTTTCCAAGGGGGCAGGAACATATGCAGAAGTTCAAACACCCATGGGGAGAAAAAAACCCGGAAAGCGCGCAGTAGCCTTTAGCATCAATTGACTTTTAATTTTAGCATAACTTTGAAACCAATAACCTTACATGACAAGCCCTGTAGAACATTGATTTTGGCATTGTTGTACACCAGATGAAACAGAGCAAAACAGATCAGCTCTGATCTGAAATCTGCCATGTTATTGTCTTGTAAGAAACGTTTATCTGAAATTATGCTAAAAATGATGTCACAAATTTAGTGACTTCATGTTGCACAGGAAGAAATTTACCATACTGTTTGAATAACAAGCCATAGCCATACTTATACTCATAGCCAAACCTGTTCATGTTGGGGAAACATTTCCAGCAACATTTCCCACAAAGGTGGCACAATTTAAAGATCATAAACAGTAACAATATGCTATGCAAACATCAAGAATGTGAAAAGTACTTATACAATATTAACAATATTTCCATATTGTTACTGTTTATGATCTTTAAATTGATAGCATTCCTGTTTATGGTCCTTTTGTGTTTGTATTATAATGCCATTTTTTCAGTTTTGCCTTGCTTTTTGTGTGCTGTACAATAAAACCCTGCTCAAAAGTGACCTTGACAGTCCAATTGGTTTAATTGTAACACAAAGTTTGTTTGGCAACTTTTCCTGTAAATGACATGCTACCCTATCATTGACTTCCATTGTATTAAAACAGCACAACATGTGGTGGAAAGAGGTACTGGCGATCAATCCAACTGCATGGAATTACTGACATATTTTTCCAAAACATCATATCTCAATAAAGAGACTCAGCAACAAATCCAAATTTTGGACAAATGATCCTCACATACAGGATGATTATGGAAAAATGTTTAAAAAATCCTGTGAACTGTCCACATGGTGAAATGACAAGATGAAAACAGCCTTTTTGAAAATCAAGCTTAACTTCAAGAAAATACACTGACCATATGAAAACAATATCAACAAAGGTTAATGCATAGGCATGACATTATAATCCGTATATGACTGGGAAAAATAATCTGATAAATTTGTGTCCCATACTTTTTGAACGAGAAGCCCTCAAAAGTGGTGGTGCCATTTCACATATTGAATCTATAGCCATTTTCACAGCTTTGGAGAGGAAGAATTACACAAGATACATCTGATCTCATTTGATTTTTGAATTCTACAGGAAATTGCATTTCTTTTCACATAGTTACACTAATGTGTGTGGAATACTAAAAGAGCCAGCAATGTCGGAGGTAGAGCAAAAGGCTTGTCGTGAACGCATGGAAGAAACTCCCCCATTTTCGTATTGTGGAATGGACTGCTTCAGACCATTCCATGTTAAAGATGGAAGGAAGGAGTCAAAGCACTATGGGCTGCTGTTTACATACCTATGTTCCTGTGCTGTTCACATGGAATGTTTTGTCTTTTTCATCATTGCTCTCCGTGCCTTCATAGTCCTACGTGGGAATGTTAGAAGACTCTGTTGTGACCAAGGCACCAATTTTGTTGGTGCAAGACACAAGTTTCTAGAGGCTTTAAAGGGCATGGACCAGGTGCTAGGCTGCGAGTTTGTTATGAATCCACCGTCTGCAAGGCACATGGGCGGAGCCTCGGAAAAGTAAATTCGGACAATAAGAAGTTAGTTGATATACATTCTGGATCAGTCTTCCCATAGAATTTTTAGTTCATCATTATGGACTTACTTCAATGAATTAATGGCAATCATAAACAGCTGACCATTAACAGCTCACTTACTGAATGACCCCTTGGGACCACAGCCTCTTTCACCTAAACACATCTTAATGATAAAATCTTCCACCAACTGGAGAGTTGAAGACCTTTACCAAAAGATGGTGCAAAGTACAATATTTAGCCAACATATTTTGGTCCAAATGGAGATAAGAGTATCTGCTGAACCTGCAACAGTGACAGAAGTGGCAAAGAAAACACAGAAATGTGAAAATCAAGTTTTGATTGTGCAAAAAGACACTGCACCAAAAACCGAATAGAAGTTGGCACTGGTGGTGATGGATGTGTGAGAAAACTGCAGCTGCTGATCGGTGACTCAACATTGGATAAGCAAGGAAAGCGTGTTGAAAAGCCAGTCTACCTGGAGAGGCCCATCCATAAGACAGTCACCTTGTTTGAAGCCGAGTGATGCAGCTTAACTGCATTTTTCTTGCAAAGTGTGTTATCATCCAGTGCTAGTGTGCAATTTTGAGTGCAATCAAATGTGATTTGGTGGCAGTGTAGCTAATACATGTAGTTAATAAATATATGAATATAGTTTAATGAGTTCATGAATACACATACAACAATACACAAGAAGTAAGAATAATTTAATGTTAAAAAACTACCCTTTCATGTGTTTATTTGTTTTGCTTTGTAGTTACAAGTCTTAACTCAGGTTGGAACCAAAGTTCTGCCGTGCAGTGAATGATTTGTGTTTACGAAGAACTGAAGAATCAATGTTTTTTCTTTATTTCTCTTAAGTGAAGTGGTCAATGACGTACAAGCAGTAATGAGGTACAAGGAGTAACAAACAGTGACATAAGCATGTAACCTTTCAACATTAAGCTGATTTTGATCCCGTAAAAGGACTGTCAGTGGCAAACCCTGTGGTGTATGTCCCTCCAAATACCCAAGCTGGACAGAAATCGTGCACAATTCTTTTCCATCCAGATCCTTATCAGAATGCTTTTTTATAGATTTCTATAGCCATATGGGCCAACTCTCTATGTGTTTAACATGAGCCAACTTATCTTTTTTAATATTCAAAGGTTTGTGGTCCAACTTCAACTCTGATTTAATAGTAGATGTAAACAAACCCCCTATTAGCAAGAGATATACTTCTCCAATGTACCATAAACAGTATGCCTTTTATTCCAAAATTAACCAATTACTGCACAATCGCACGACTCACTAAAAGGTTCATCTTTAGCCTACATCATGCTCAAACTCTCACAATTCCTGCTCCAACTTCTACATCATCCACATCATCTTTCTTTGGACATTTATCATTTAACATATGTTGAACTTGTTTCACCTTTTTCTATACTCTTCTCACCCACACGCTTAGGAATTACAACAGGCCAAGTTAACTCCTCACGTTCCTGTTTTGACTCCTGTGAGTGTGTAATTGGGAGAGACAAAAACAAACCCTGTTCTCTTTGAACAGGACAACAAGCATTGGAAAATGAATATTCTGAATGTTTAGCCACCTGATCCATTAACACATTTTTTTGGCGCAACTGATCTCTTTCACTAAATGGCAACATTGAACCTGAGGCACGTTGTTGCCATATTTCATCAGGACGGGTGACAACATTGGGCCTCTATTTAAATCAGGCAAAATATTTTTAATCTGTGCAGTTAGTGTATCAACACCTGCTGCTACATTTTGCACTTGTTGTAAAAGTTTCTCACGAGGTGGATCCAACTCCTCTGGGACTTCTAGGGTTCCTTAAAACTCCACTTGGGAGTAACCCTGTACATTTTATTAACACGGGATAAAGAGCTTTTGTATCAGTACATGGAGGTGATCTAACCTCCAAATTTTCTTTTGACACATCTCTTTGATCACTTATATCGCGATCTGGAATATTAGGTCATGGCCAAATCAACAAATTGTTTTAATATTTTCAACTCATTCTTTTCATTTGTCTAATCTTTGATTTATCAGTGCATTTATAATCCACAATTTTACCGTCAAGTTCTACTAAAACTCTAAGATCCAATGTTCCATCTAAAGGCCATGGATCTTGGTTCTTTTTAGTATGCTTTACCCATTTTGCACTAATTTTCCATATTTGATTTTCTGCAACCGTATGTTGATCTTCCATTTTCTTGTAACACAATAAATCAACAACCACTTATCCAATAATTCCAAACAACCTATAAATGTCACCTCTTCTGCTATTTCATGTAAGGGCACACAATAAAGAGTGACCACAGGGGAATAGTTACCAACTCATTCCTCTGTAGGTACAATCACACAAGAACTACCTTCCCATGATTCTTCTTCCTTAGCCACAGCTCAGGTGATAAGCCCTTCTCACATTTCACACTCTTTAAAACCACCGGCGGGATATTGCTACTGCCCTGCAGGCCAAGGAGCCAAGCAGGCGGACAAAGGAACTTTATTGCTAAGCTAAGCTACATGCAGGCCAAGGAGCCAAGTAGGCAGACAAAGGAACTTTATTGCTAAGCTACACGCTAGCCTTGTATGTACATGTTAACTAACTAGCTCCCTCGACATGCTAACTTGTAAGATTGCCTGGAACCAAAGTTAGTAGAGGAAGAATCAAGTCCCGAAGTACAATATTAGCCCTTCACTTAAGTTTTTTTTTTCCCCAAATATTTTTATTAAATTTTAACATTGGTATATTTACATTTTGAACAAGGAAGATATATATATGACAATATGACCTAGCATAGGTCTAACATACACCAAATTAAAATAATAATAACATACATACACACTTACATACACACATAACTTAAAAAAATAAAAAACATAAAAATTAAATAAAAAAATAATAATAAAAAGCATCTCAATTGGTGTCAGTATTACTAACATTTGGCGTCCCATTACCTCCCTCTTTTTCCAGAAAGGCTAAGAATGGGTACCATACCTCCTCGAATATGCTGCCTTTACCTTTCAGTATATAAGTTATTTTCTCCATGGCCATGTTATTCGCCATTTCTTTCAACCAGTCATTTACATTTGGTGCTTGAATTTTTTTCCAGGATAAAGCAATTAAACGTTTTGCTTGCAACAAACACATGTCGAGGAAAATATATTCCCTTCTTCTCAATGGCATTTCAAGAGGATATAAGTGCAGAACAAATATTTTGCTGATAATGTTAAATTGATATCTGTTATTTTATTGATCATATCCCTCACCCCCTCCCAGAATGACATTATGTGTTCACACTCCCATATACAATGATAAAAATCACCTTTAAATTTGTTGCATTTTGTACAGGTGTCAGGTATATTTTCATTGTACTTGTGTAGAATAGATGGGGTTATGTATGTCCGCATCAACCACTTATATTGCAATACTTTCAATCTTACACTTATTGTTTGAGTTTGAGCTTCCTTGCATGCATCTGCCCATTCAACTAAACACAGATCTTCTTTCAGATCTTTCTTCCAAGCTTCTAATTTATTAATTGACGATTCTTGTGATCCTGATATTATAATTCTGTATAGATGTGAAATTAAGCCTCTAAGCTGTTTAGTGCTGGCATGTCTAAAGTGTTATTTTGGGCTACCAAAATTAAATTTCTTATTTGTAAGTATTTAAAGAAGTGATTTTTAGGTATATTAAACGTATTAACTATCTCCTCAAAGGACATGATTTTGTTTGAGGAATACAAATCTTGTATGGTCCTTATCCCTTTATCTGCCCAGCTTTTAAAGCCTGCATCTAATCTTCCTGGTTTGAAATCTGTATTACCCCAAATGGGGCTATAACAAGAGAGATCATTAGAAATACCAAAATATTTCTTCACCATATACCATACATTAATCATATTAAGCACAATAGGGTTAGAACATTTTTTCCTGTGAAATTTGAGATTGGCTGAATATATGTACATATTTAAGGGCAGACCATGTGTGACTTCGACTGATTCCATATTGACCCACGATGGGGTGCCTTCTGAGGAAAAGTAAAACATTATAGTTCTAAGCTGAGCAGCCCAATAATACCATTGCACATTAGGGCACATGAGCCCCCCTCTATCATAAGGCAGGTACAAGAGTTTGGGTCACCTGCTGTTCCAAATAAAGTTAGTGAATAACTTATTTAGTCTCATGAAAAGGTGTTTTGGGGGTGGTAATGGAATATTTTGAAATACGTAAAGTAGTTTGGGCAAGATATTCATTTTTAGAACATTTATGCGACCAATTAAGGTTATGGGTAGTAAGGTCCATCTATCAATAGAATTAGAAATATTTTCAAGCAGTGGTTCATAATTAACAGTGACTATATCCTCTAGTTTTGGTACAATTTTTATTCCTAGATATGTAAAGCTATCAGTTACCTGAAAGATCACAGGGTTATTGTGGAATTGCATTCTATCTTTCTCATCCAGTAGCATTAACATACTTTTTGAGTGATTTACTTTGTATCCTGAAATCTTCCCAAAAGTTCATATAAGTGTGACCTGTGGTTACCCATGAATACAAAAAGACACGCAGGAAAACAATGTGCTGATACGGTATAAATGTTGTCTTTATTGATTTGATTATTTCTTTAAAATTAGGATGTAAAACTATAGTCTTTAATGTTTTGTATTTTTTCCCGTATAAAAAAGGTTATGTACAAACACTACAATACAATAGGTTACAAATACCCAGTTGGCTCAAGTCATACACCTAGGACACTACACAAAGCTGGGAGGGGTTTTCCCATATCCTACTACACACCAGTATTAGGGAGGTTCACCTCAGACCACACCAAATTATGTCACCACTGCAAGCTCAATGCAAATCAGTTGTCACACTCAAAGGCTGACTTCAAGTCAGATACAAATTCACACTGGAAATGGTGAAACCCATGACACACCATATGGCTCGCCACACGACACTGCAAATTGTAGGCTATATGGGAAACCCCCCTCAGAAAAGAAAAGACAATTGTAGTACCCCAAGTTAGCAGACCTAAGATGATGTTTGAGGCTGGGTACCTAGGTGGACACTCAGTCAATTCAATACAACAAATAAAACAAACAAACACAAACTTCAAGTAAAAATAAAAACAGCTCAGCAAAACAGTGGTTAGTGACACGGCTCTACAGATGCCTGGTCCTGCAATACATATATTAGTTAGAAGTCAACCGTCACATAAGCTGGATGCGCTACATTGTACCAATGTTTTATAGGCTCGTAGCCTACCTGTTCAATGATGGCGTACGGCCAAACCTGCTCCGGTTGCCGGCCCCTCTTCCCGGTCGGTGCGTCTCGCACCTACAACGCAATTTGGTAGTAGCCACATTAAGTCTCGCAATGCTCCGAGGTCACGGAGGAACGCCTGCATCAAAACAGACACGTGTGTTTGCGGGCGTGTGTGTGTGTGTGTGTGTGTGTGCGCATGTACATACCCGGCCAAACTCCTTGCCCAAGACACGCGTCTCTGCTATCGGTCTAGCTCGCCTCGGATGCCCGCTATGCCTAAAACAGTCACCACCATCAGTACTGTATGAACGAACCCCATGCTACCAAACTCCCCCCTTTAAGGCGAGACACTACAGGTGAATAGGCTAAAAAAAATAACTTGCAGATATCACCATGAAACTTTTCCAGTTGATTACTTATATATATAGCAGAAAAAAATGTATTGCAAGTTTTCTGAAATCTTATATTTAAATATGCTAATTAGGCTATATTTAATTAATTATGCGCTAATTTGCATATATTTTAAAACGCTAAAACTGTACATGTGGAAAAGCCAGGCTCAAAATTCTTTTTTCCTTTTGTTATTACAGTAATATTAAAGATATTTACAGAGGGGATTGTGGATATCTCATCTTCTTTTCCAGTAAATGGAAAAATACTGCCATTAGGCCTGAAAAATGCAATTTTCGCCTAATTTTAAGAGGAAAATATCCTATAAAACAGGCTTAGAATGATATAACAACAAATCCCTCTGTAATTATCTTCCAAATATAGTTAGGAATGGGACTGGAAAGTTTTGTGTATGTAGGTTATACAGAAGTGGAGTTTTAGGACTTTGAGTGTGAGAAAAAACTCATTTTGAGAAAACGGCCTTTGAAGTTTTTTTATGGCAAAATGTTATAGATGTCTTGTGAGAGACACAACGTACATAGAAAAATGGCATTAATATGAATATATACATGTATTACATTAAAAATGATCACTGTATACTATCTAAAACATGTGACAGGCAGTAACAAACCAAACTAAAACATGCCTGTGCAACAGCTTAGTATCAACTCATCCCAGCACCATATGTGGGCCCCTCTTGCAATTCCTGCTGGTGTCTTTTAATTTTTTTTTCTGAATTAACAGCCTTGCGCTTTCTCTTGCAACCCCTTTGAGTTGCCTTGGCCTTTGATACTCTGAGCATGTCAGAGGTGGCAATTTCCCTCATGGTTATCTGTGTGCTCTCCAGCCACAGGTTTGCCATTACAGACAGCATGGCAGAAGCTCCCTCATTAAAAGTGGCTATGGCCATGCCTGCCGCTGCCACCACCCTGCTCCAACCAACAAACACTGTTTTTGGACAGCGGGCCCAAATCACAGAATTTAAACACTCATTACAGTTTTGTGTTCCGCCATGCTGCATTCTTTGCAGCAGGCTGTCACTTGACATGCGGTGGTACACAGGGATCAGCATTTGGCCCACCTCGCGAGACAAAAAGTTCGCTGCATGTCTCTTGTGGCTCTCTGGTATTTCACCACTCTCCTCTGCCCTGCGGTACCAGCACCATGTTGGGCTGCACCTTGTGTGGAGCGGGTTGTCATCTGTGGACATTGAGTGGAGTAGGCCAGCCCAAATCTCTGCCTTCATTTTTTCTAATGACCCCTGGTTATTAAGAATTGCCCCCCTGTAATAATTCTGAAGTGTTTTGCATTTATTTGCAGTTAATTTCCCCACACCCTTGCCTCCTAATTTTTTCTCTACACACAGCTTCCTGAGGGCCGTGCCCATTCGTTTATGTGCATGGTTAATGCACTCCAGCTTTACAACCTCATGGCCAGGGTATGGGTTGAGGTGTAAGACCTCCCTGAATGCTGCACTGTCACCATCAGACAACATTTCTGTATATCTCAACTGGTGACGAGAGATAGACCTGGCCCACATTCTCCTTGCTGCCTCCTGCTCCATTGCCTTGCTTGAGCCAGCAAAGTTTTTGGAGCAGTCACTGTGCGTCTCCCTCCAGCTGTTCAGTTCCTGCTCTGTCATTTTCCCCTCTTTCCTGGCACTCTCCTGTATGGCACATGAGTGACAATAGGAGGACAGCACCTCAAAGTCAATATCAAGGCCAGTAAGGATGTCTATGCAGACACCGATGCCATAGTGAGAGGTGAATCCCCTCTTTTGCCACGTCCCATCAAAGGAGACACTGATGTTAATTACAGCATCTGCATCATTCTTCAGCAGCTCTGCCACCTCCACATCAATATCTGCATAGGCCTGCCTTATCAGCTCCCTCGCCTTGTGTACTGACTCCATGCCTCTCTCAATTTCTGCCACTAAAATGAAATGTATATTGTATCAATATCTGTTCATTCTGTTGGGTTTTATTGATACAGTACACATTTTCACTTTAGTGGCAAAATTGTAGCATGGTCCTACCATATAACCATGTACTAATTTTATAAAAGGGTCTGGACCTGACTACTTGAGCACTATTTTAAGGTGGGAGTGGAGGTATTGAAATTGAAGTTTGAAACAATTAGATCTGATTTGACTGAGTTGCTAATGTTTGGTCGCAAATTATACTTGCCAATAAATAACGCATCATCATCTAACCAGGAATTTAGTATAGGACAGTGAGAGTGTCAGGAAATGAGTGAGGAGAAAGAGATGGGGAAGGAGAAATTATCTCGGGTCTGACTCGAACCCGGGTCAACATGGTATGGAACCCCAGCCCGCTGAACCATGGAAGCTTCCAGGATTTTCTTTTAAAATATCATGACACATTTGGATAATAAAGGCCCGTAGTATAAATAATTGCTCAGTTACTCACCAATCATCACTGTCACACCATTGTCTCATTTGTTTGAATCACAGTGGCTGTCTGCCTGTGTAAATATGTGTAGGCCTATACTAAGCATCACCAATCCGTGTCCAAAATCACTACCTACAATATCACTGGATAATTAGTTATGGTTGCTGATTATTCTTGTCAGTTACTCACAAGAAGAAAGTTTATCAATAGATCATTCATCATCATTATTCATTATCATTATAGTGTGCGCGCGTGTGTGCGTGTATGTGTAGGCACTTTCCCCATCTCTTACTGCTTGAAACCATTTCTCATCCATGCCCTTAGAACATCATTTGATATGACAATTTCATTTCTACTCCCTGTGTGTCTGCCACTGAAGTGAAAATGAAATTGCACTGCAAAAGTAAAACTGACCAACACACAACACAGTGAATGGGATGACACTTTATTTAAACCCATCCTTATTACATTCATACAAAAATATGCTTTTCATTACTGCATTGCCTAGCTGAATATATATTATACAACCATGGCCACATAGGCCTACACTGTGCCATAATAATAACTTTACTTACACTAACAATACTAGCCTATTCTGTTTCCATACCTGTCACTCTCCTGTCATGCCTCTGGTAGGATTTTAGATGAAGACCAGGGATCCCTAGCACCTTACTGATTTTCTTCAGAGCAGCATACCCCAGCCCCAGTTCATGCGCTAAGAGCACCATGCGGACATTCACGTCAAACGCGACATCACCCCTAGTCTGACTGTGAAGCCGGGTCGAAGAAAACACGCTGCGTCTGAAGACATCGTCGTCACTGCACCTGTCGCACTCCAAAATCAAATTACTGCAAAACCCTTGATTCTGCGGATCTACGACGATTTTCAATCCGGAGGCAGCACAATTTGGGCATAGAAGATCGTTTATAAGCTCATTTAGTTGCGCGACATGAACAAGAAGCCACTGCTGTGTGGCCACATCGTCGTGGTCTAAACCATCCCGGCTACTACTAAGTGTCAACTTACGCTCCGAAGCACTTTGCAAAGGTGTTTCCGATTCAGCACTATTTTTAGTTTTGTTTTCCCGAGCAGATGCCAATTGCTGCATTCTTTTCCCAAATCTTTTTCGAGGCATTTTTGATGGTTTTTTAAAAGTTCCCGCGAAACCAAAGGAGGAAGTGTCAAAGTGACTCGTGGTGTGACAAAAACCAATCACGTTATCGGATATCAGAATCAAGCAATCAGCTTTCACAACAATCTTTAAATCCCCCTGAGAGCTTTCACGATTGGTTGCAGATAGGGGAAAAAAATATCCTATTTGTTCAAGCTACGCCTCTGAGTTTCCTGCAGGAGAACGAGAGGAGGAGGAATGACTTCGTGCGTCGCTATGGAACGCTGACATCCAGGAAATCCGGGTGAATTTTAATGGCGCAAGTGCACAGATTGTGATGAAATAAACGTTTTATTGTGTAATATGTCCGTTTTATTTATGGTAGTTTGAAAGAATACATGTTAAGGATGTGATCTAGCTTAAAATCTCAAAAATGGTCAGATCATGAAAAATCGATGTTTTTGCCTGCCGTGTCTCGCCTTAAGTCACATATCCTACTCACCACCGTGTCAACTGGCTGGCGACTAATTCTTGAACAGTCCAAACTCCCGCGTTGTCCCGAAACTTGTTGACGGAAAAGATGCCCTCGTACTAGTAGCAGCTCAGGTGCTATTTACCGCTAACGGGATCAAACGATACCTGGCCACTTGGCACGAGATTTCGAGGTTACGTTCAAGCAGTCAAAATAAAAGTTTCCCCCTCCTCCCACTTTATGCAACCCACCCTGCCGGTTACATCCACCCCCCTTTTAAAAGGTCACCGTCCCGGTGACAAACCCAGGAACTGTTGCCATGGTCTAAAGCAGGGGTGCTCACACTTTTTCAGTGTGCGAGCTACTTTTAAAATGACCAAGTCACAAAGATCTACCGACCCATAAAAGCGTATGTTATTTTAAAATCTATTGAAAATTCCAAGCCAATATTTCAACAAAATAAGCTCTGAACATGTTTTTGTAATTGCCATATAATAATAATAATAATAATAACAATAATAATAATACAGTGACAATGTATAATAATAGTATTAATAATTAGTTCAGAGTTTAATTCGAGTAGAATAATGAGTAGTAGTAGTAGTAGTAGTAGTTTTTAAGGACAGTAGTTGCGCACAGGCCTTCCCTTGCGTCTCCAACTCTGACTGCAGGTTCGGGAAATTTGCCAAGTCATGGCGCTGAAGCTTTGAGGGCAGATGTTTCATTTTTCGTTTGAAGGCATTGACTGAGCTGATCATGTCGATCACCGTTTTGTCTTTTCCTTGCAGCTCTTGATTAAGGTCATTCAGCATTTTTGTCAGATCGGTTAAAAAGCCAAATCCAGCAGCCACTGCTCGTCATTCAGCTGTTTGTATTCTGCATGTCCACTTTCACGGAAAAAAACTGAATTTCCCGCGACTAAGCCACCTCACGTCAGTGTGTAGCAACAACTCAGAGTGGTCGCTGTCAGCCTTCTCCATATGTGCGCGGAATATGTGCCCGTCTTTGAAGTGCTCCAGCTTTAATTGAGCAGGCGATCTTCGTTGCCACGTCCATGATCTCTTTCATGTTCAGCATCTTCGCGCATAATGCTTGTTGGTGGATAATGCAGTGGTAATTCACGAAGTCTGGAAAAGCATCGTCCTGTCTGCACCTGGCAATGAACCCATTCACGCGACCAACCATTGCGGGCGCTCCATCCGTGGTGATGGACACTAACTTGTACAGTGGGAGCTGAGTTTTGTCGCTAAAGTTTTTAAACGACTGAAAAATGTCCTCTCCTCGCGCATGTTCTTTCAAGGGAATCACTGTCAATAGCTCGTCCTTTGCAGTCATATCACTGAACACCATACGAATGTAAATGCACACCTGTGCTGTGTCACTCACGTCCGTAGATTCGTCCAACTGCAGTGAGACCTGGCCCATCAACTGGCTCCAGCGCAAAGGTTGATGGGTCCAAATGTTTGGAGGTAGCCCGCTAATGGCTGGGTGATCGCTGTCTGCCGGTGGACGCGTGAGGCATGTGCAGGATAAACAGGGAACTTTTTTTTTTTTTTTTCAAAGTTGTATGCGATCTACCACTATTGGCCTCGCGATCGACTGGTAGATCGCGATCGACGTATTGAGCACCCCTGGTCTAAAGTAACCTGCTACAGAATTACTGGATTGTGGGTGAGCTGCAGTCCCTACGGGTCCCCGTGGTTGAGCCGCAGGGCAAGGGAGGTTAAAGGGGTTGGGATTGATGCCTGCGGTTGTTCTCGTCGATCGTCTGAGGGTTACTGGTGGTGGTGGGGGTGTGCGAGTCTTTGGCTCCTGGTCCGCCTGGTCCGGTTCAGTTGGTGGCGTGGTCTCCTGCTGCATCCTATCAAACCTCCCGAGGCTGCCGCAGAGTTTCTCTCTGGGGGTTCTCTGCCGTCGGGGATGGCGGGGAGGGGACCAAGGGAGGTTGTCCCATGGTTCGGCTGCAGGGGTTGCTGTGGTTGTGAAGAGGACACGTCACGCTGCATCACCCACTGGCCCTCATCCTCGTCGATCTCACTGCTGTCGCCTGACTCGTCACCTGGGCTGGAGGGTTCCCGATCTTCCGTGACATCTGGATCTGGAGAAGTGGCTATTGCATTAGGAGTGGCTTGCCCTGGAATTACCTTCAGTTCACTGCGGTGAATGTTCTTGGTGGCGCCTTGGGTGTCTATTGGGCTGATTGTGTAGACCCGACCCACGTCGTCCAGGCACTTGGTGATCTTGTAGCGGGTGCTATCCCAGATGTCTTGGATCTTGTTCCGCCCCGGAGCGTGTCGCTTCCGGTAGACCAGGGTGCCAACCGGGAGCATGGGGGTTACCCCAGTTTGCTGACGGGCTCGTTGCGCTGCTGCTTGACTCAGTTGTTTCTCAACACTGGTGAACACAAACTGGAGGAATTCTTTCTGGTCCTGCACCCATTCGCCAACCGTCCCCTCTCCATGCTGTTCCTCTGCTGCTCCCAAGAGTGCATCTATTGGTAGTCGAGGTTTTCTGCCGAACATTAGCTCATAGGGTGAATGCCCGGTTGACTGATGCACCGTAGTGTTGTACGCGAACAATAGTGAGGAGAGATGCTGGGGCCATTTTTTCTTCTTCTCTGGTGGCAAAGTTTGCAGGAGGTCGTGCATAGTCCGATTAAACCTCTCGCATTGCCCGTTACCTTCCGGATGGTACGGGGAGGTCCGGCTCTTCTCCACCCCGCACACTCTACACAAGGCCTTCAACAGTTCTCCTTCAAAATTGCGACCCTGATCGGAGTGCAGCCGTTGGGGAATGCCGTAGATGTGAAACCACTTCTCTGTGAGCACTCGCACTACGGTGCCTGCTGTCTGGTCGGGTGTGGGGAAGGCTTGGGTGAATTTTGAGAAGACGTCCGTGATGACCAGGACATTTTCCCGTCCGTCCGTTGCACGGTCTAGGACTGTGAAGTCGATGGCCACGACCTCCAGTGGTTTTGAGGCCAGTAGCGAGCCCGGGAAGGTTCTCACTTTGGGGTGTACCGCTTTTGCCGTCCCGCAGCGAGTGCACTGTTGGGACCACTCCTCTATCTCCCTCCTCATTTGTGGCCAATAACATCGTTGTCTGACCAAGTGTGTCGTTCGCTCACACCCCTGGTGGCCGTGGTTGTCATGGAGTGCTGTCAACACCTCTGTCTTCAATGCCTCGGGGAGTAGTAGCTGCAACACCTCGGTTCTCTCTCCAGGCATGTGGGTGCGTCGGTACAACACCCCATCTCTGTCTCGGATGCTCTTCCACTGTCTCAATAGTTCTAGGACTGACTTAGTCTCTGTGGCCTGTTCTTCTGCGGAAGGGTACTGGCCTCGCTGCCAGTAGGCGGAGAAGGCCCGGATAGTGGGATCCGCTGCTTGTAATGCCAGCAGGTCTACTTGTTGGCGCACCGGGAAGGCATCGATGGCAGAGACCAGGGTTGGGTATGGCGGCCCCTCTGCCCTTTCTCTGGGCCGGGGGACTGAGACTCCTGCCGCCAGTTCTCCGATGGTTGCAGGACACGGGTGGTCAGTCAGACGAGAGAGGGCGTCAGCGTTCTGGTTGGTACCCCCAGGGCGGTACTTGATGTGAAGCCCAGCGCTGCTCGACAGCTCCGAGTTTGGCTGTTCGTAAATAGCTCAGGGGGTTATTGTCCGTATAGACAGTGAATTTCGAGCCCAGCAGATATTCTCTGAACTTTTCTGAGACGGCCCATTTTAACCCCAAGAGCTCCAACTTCATCAAGCTATAGTTGGACATTTTTCGCTCGGTTGCATGGAGCCCTCTGCTGGCATAGGCTACAGGTCTTCTTTTCCCCTCCTGTTCTTGAGAGAGTACTGCCCCAAGCCCAGAGTGGCTTGCGTCAACCTCGAGGACAAACGGTTTAGTAAAGTCCGCGTATGCCAACACTGGTGCACTCACCAACTTTTCCCTCAGTGTATTGAAGGCCTCCTCACACGCGGTAATAGGAGGCGAAGCCCAGGAATGACCGCAGTTCCCTCACCGTCCTTGGTCGTTTCCATTCTGCCACTGCCCGGATCTTCTCTGGGTCAGTTGCCACCCCCAGGGAGGAGATGACGTGGCCTAGGTAGCGGACCTCAGTCTGGAAGAAGTGACATTTGTCTAACTTCAGTTTCAGGTTGTACTTCTCCAATCTTTCCAGCACCATCTGCAGGCGTTGTAAATGTGTATCGAAGGAGGACGAGAAAATCACGATGTCATCTAGGTACAATAACAGGGAGTTAAAACGTTCGTCTCCAAAGATCCGCTCCATTAGGCGTTGAAAAGTACTCGGTGAGTTACACAGTCCGAATAGCATACGGTTGAATTCGAATAACCCGAAGGGTGTGCAGAATGCTGTCTTCTGTTTGTCCTTTTCTGCCATTGGGATCTGGTTGTATCCTGCAGTCAGGTCAAGGGTGGAGAACAACGTCGCCCCTCCCAATGCATCCAGGGATTCTTCTATCCGCGGTAAGGGATATGCATCCTTCCTTGTCTTTGCATTTAGTTGGCGGTAATCCACACACAACCGAATGGACCCATCCCTCTTCTGGACCACAATGATTGGGGCGGAGTAGGGGCTGCAGCTCACCCGGACAATATCCCTGTCCAAGAGGTCTTGGATGTGGGCCTTAACTTGGTCATATTGCGATGGTGGTAGTCTCCGGTAACGTTGTCGTATTGGGGCGTCATCTACTACGGGGATCTCATGTTCAATTAGGCTGGTACAACCCACGTCCCCCTCCCCCTGGCTAAACACGAGGCTGTACTGTTGGAGGAGTGCCTTCCCGTCCTGTTGTTGATCAGGGGATAAGGCAGGCCAAGACAAGTGGGACAGATCGAGAGCATTTTGTTCTACACTCAGGGATTGTACAACTGCCACGCCCCCACCCTTTTCAGTCTTTTCTTCAAATGTCAAACCCTGACTATTTATTTGTTTGGTAGCACAAAAGAGTTGACCTAATGTGGTGTGTGGTGGAAGCCAAACATCTCGGGTTTCAACATTAACAACAGGTACCGAGACCTCTCCCTGCGTTAAAGACAACAGAGCATGGGACATTAGGATACCAGGGGGAAGGTCAGTCTGTGTAGGTTCAAACAGAACAGAACTAACGGAGGCCCCTACCTGCTGGTTACCTTTAGCAGGGACCAATTTAACAGAGCCTGCTGGTATACAGACAGACGTGCGACCCGCTACTCTAACGCCCCCCAAACATCCACTAAGCGGCAGACAGTCCCACTGATGACATTCCATGAACGCTTGTTTCCAGGCTCCCCCCGCCGTCTGGACGGTTGGGGCCTGGAACAAGGCCGAGCCATGCTGCTGAAACAATTCATCATAACACTGACTGATTACGTTCATCCCCAACAGTCCTGGCACTTTACACTTTTGTGTTTTCGTGTACGGGTCATTTGAGTCTTGCACTATAAGCACCCCCATTTTCTTAAGTGTTCTACCCAGGATGTGAATATCCATCTCCAAATACCCCAAGTAGGGAATTTGTAACCCATTTGCTGCTCTAAGTTGAAGCCATTGACATTGTTGCAGCTGACCTGACAGTGATTGAAAGTGTGTGTGAAAAAAGTCAGCAGTAAGTGTTGTCACCATCGAACCAGTGTTCCTTGCATATCAACATCCACTACCGGGCAGTCCCCCATAAGTCTAGCGATACTTGAGCCTGTTAAACCCGTGTCTGGTGTGTGGCTCGCGACACCAGTGGGGATTCGTTTCCCTGCGTCTCGGCAGAAGTGGCTCCCACACCCCCCTGTGGAACACGTGCTGCCGAGCTCGCAGTACCCACGCCCAGCCTCACAAAACCTTGCAATATGCCCAGACTTATTACACTTCAAACAAATGGGTTTTCCAGTTGGATCATAACGGTAAGTTCTGCCCGACCTATTTGTAGGTGGGGGCTGAGGCTGTGTGTTAGTCAAAGCAAAGTGTTTCATTAAAAGATCTAATTGGGCTTGTTGTTTACTAAGAGCCTGCTTAATCTCTAACCAGTCATTAGAGGGCTTGGTTGTAAGCATTTGACTATCCACACTGCACTCACCCATCACCTCAGCTTGGGTATCACAGGAGTATGCGCGGGCACGAGGGGCCCCAACATGTTCGCCTTCTTCCACCCATCAAATGGCTTCACTACGGATTTCAAGGAACGAGGACTGAGGGTTAAGGCGCACTGAACGTTTGAGTTCTCTTCGGAGCATGCTGTCTCTAACATGTTCCATGAATTGGTCTCGCACCAGGTGATCGCTATTTGGAATGGCTGTGGGGCTTCTACGTTTAATGACCTCCATTAAAGACAACAATGAATGTGAGAATTCTCTTAGTGATTCCCCCTCCCCCTGTCTCCTCTGAAAGAACTGTTTTTGTAATCCGATATATGAGTGAGAACAGCCATACGTTTTTAATGAGATGTCAAAAATTTTGTTATGATCTTTTCTGTCTGTTTCAGGGCGAAATTTAATTTCCATTTTTGCCTCACCATCTAGGTGGTCATAAACGAATAAAGCCTTTTCCGAAGGCGGCATGTGGCGGCTTTCCAAAGACCTGCGCATCTCCTCAACCCAGTCTTCTACAGTCAACCCATCTGAGGATTTGCCAGAGAATTTGGGGCATTTCCTCTCCCTTGCAATAAACACATATCGTTCATGACTAGATGTACGAGAGTCAGTTGCAGTACTGTTGCTAGCCTGTTGGGATAAGTCATGAGCTATTGCTCCCCTTGCAGTAGCATCAGCTTCTGATTGTCTTAGGCGGTCATTATCATCCTGCAATTGTTGTATACGTTCAGTCAAGAGTCTAAGTTGTTCTTCCATGTTACCAGGTGCTGACATGGTTACTGACTTGTTTCTTGTACGAAGGCTTGGAAGTAGTCTTGAATCCGGTCTTCTGGACACCACCGCTCTTCAGTCAATAACCACTGTTTTGCTTAAAATAATCTCATGAAACCAAAATAAAGAAACTGAGTTCCACCAATTATTAAGACTATGAGCCAACTCTGGGTGCCTATTGTCCTGTATCAGCACAAAAATATTAAAGTAGTCGACTACGCCATTTGTGACCTGTGGTTACCCATGAATACAAAAAGACACACAGGAAAACAATGTGCTGATACGCTATAAATGTTCTCTTTATTGATTTGATTATTTCTTTAAAATTAGGATGTAAAACTATAGTCTTTAATGTTTTGTATTTTTTCCTGTATAAAAAAGGTTATGTACAAACACTACAATACAATAGGTTACACTAAATACCCAGTTGGCTCAAGTCATACACCTAGGACACTACACAAAGCTGGGAGGGGTTTTCCCATATCCTACTACACACCAGTATTAGGGAGGTTCACCTCAGACCACACCAAATTATGTCACCACTGCAAGCTCAATGCAAATCAGTTGTCACACTCAAAGGCTGACTTCAAGTCAGATACAAATTCACACTGGAAATGGTGAAACCCACGACACACCATATGGCTCGCCACACGACACTGCAAATTGTAGGCTATATGGGAAACCCCCCTCAGAAAAGAAAAGACAATTGTAGTACCCCAAGTTAGCAGACCTAAGATGATGTTTGAGGCTGGGTACCTAGGTGGACACTCAGTCAATCCAATACAACAAATAAAACAAACAAACACAAACTTCAAGTAAAAATAAAAACAGCTCAGCAAAACAGTGGTTAGTGACACGGCTCTACAGATGCCTGGTCCTGCAATACATATATTAGTTAGAAGTCAACCGTCACATAAGCTGGATGCGCTACATTGTACCAATGTTTTATAGGCTCGTAGCCTACCTGTTCAATGATGGCGTACGGCCAAACCTGCCCCGGTTGCCGGCCCCTCTTCCCGGTCGGTGCGTCTCGCACCTACAACGCAATTTGGTAGTAGCCACATTAAGTCTCGCAATGCTCCGAGGTCACGGAGAAACGCCTGCATCAAAACAGACACGTGTGTTTGCGGGCGTGTGTGAGTGTGTGTGTGTGTGTGTGTGTGTGTGTGTGTGTGTGCGCATGTACATACCCGGCCAAACTCCTTGCCCAAGACACGCGTCTCTGCTATCGGTCTAGCTCGCCTCGGATGCCCGCTATGCCTAAAACAGTCACCACCATCAGTACTGTATGAACGAACCCCATGCTACCAAACTCCCCCCTTTAAGTCACATATCCTACTCACCACCGTGTCAACTGGCTGGCGACTAATTCTTGAACAGTCCAAACTCCCGCGTTGTCCCGAAACTTGCTGACGGAAAAGATGCCCTCGTACTAGTAGCAGCTCAGGTGCTATTTACCGCTAACGGGATCAAACGATACCTGGCCACTTGGCACGAGATTTCGAGGTTACGTTCAAGCAGTCAAAATAAAAGTTTCCCCCTCCTCCCACTTTATGCAACCCACCCTGCCGGTTACATAAGCTCTAAAAGAGCTGGTATGGAATGACTAAGATTTGTAAGAAAAAGGAGAACATCATCGGCAAACAAGGCGATTTTGTGTTCCATCTGACCAACATTAGTTCCAGAGATGCCTGCATGCTTTCTAACTGCAATTGCAATGGGTTCTATTGAGATTACAAAGAGGAGAGGAGAGAGAGGTGATCCCTGCTGACAACCTCTCAAAATATTGAAGGGTTTTGATACTATATTGTTCGTAAGCACCTTAGCTACTAGGTCATTACAAAGAATTTTAACCCATTTACAAAGTTTTTCTCCAAAACCAAATTTAACCAATACTTCAAATAAGTAGGGCGATGTTAAGCGGTCAAAGGCCTTTTCTGCGTCCAGTGACAAGACAGCAGTGTCTTGCGCATTCCGCTGGTTATGGAGAATGTTGAGAAGCCTTCTTACATTATGAAACCCTTGTCTGCGTTGAATAAAACTATTTTGGTCCTCTCCTATTAGCTTAGGTAATACTGTCTCCAACTTTCTTGCTAACACTTTACATAGTATCTTAGTATCTGAGTTAAGAAGGCTTATTGGACGCATGTTTTTACATTTTGTATTACTTTTACCTGGTTTTGGTAAAAATATGATTAGGGCCCCTCTCATTGATGCAGGAAGAAGGCCTCTTTCAAATGTCTCTACTACCATCTCTAGAAAAGGATTTATCAATTTTTTTAAAATGTTTTATAAATGTCTATGAGAAGGCCATCTGGGCCTGGTGTCTTTCCTGTAGTCATTGCATCAATAGGCTAGCTAATGATATCTCTTCTTTTGTAATTTCATACCTGCAAACTCATAAGGGTTGAAAAAGGTGACAAACTACCGGTAAACTCCCGGCCCCCTTAAACAGCACACAGTCAAGGAAAATAAAGGGCAAAGACAGCATTTAAAACAAAGACGAGATTTATTTATTTTTAGTTGTTCAGTTTTGCATCTTTTGTAGCAATTTTGTATCAATTTTTTTGAAATACTGTGACAGTGGGAAGCTGTACTCCACCCCCTTCACCTCAGTATTCACCTCCAATTTTAGCCATGCCCGGCTCCACCTGCATTTTTGCCCTAACTCTAGTTGGTGCACATACTGTGCATCCTCCTCCTCAAGCTCTCTCATCTGGAAGAAAAAAAATCCAACCTTATTGCCCATCAGAGTACATATAGTCACTAAAAAGCATTAAGGCTACACTCAACTGCATTTGTTGACATTTAAAAATGCATAGGCCTATGGTTTTCAAATTCATGGGGTTTGTGTTGGCATGGCATAGTAGGCATTATAATGAAGTGAATAGCCTAACAGTGTGCAGTAAAATTCCTTAATAAGACAGACATGCTTCATACAGAATGAATATTGTATTATTTTAAACTGTAAAATACCACTCTACCACTTTTTATCTGAAATAAATAATCTGGGCAAGGCC
The DNA here is from genome assembly GCA_030347295.1 of Setipinna tenuifilis. NCBI lineage: Eukaryota > Metazoa > Chordata > Actinopteri > Clupeiformes > Engraulidae > Setipinna > Setipinna tenuifilis. The sequence continues at coordinate 29,356,687 of CM059284.1, forward strand.
TATCATGTGTTTCAATCAAGAGACCAAGGTAAGTCTATTTCACTAGGCAGTTATTTGGGACAGGTAAACGAATTAATTCCTTCTTCACAAAAGTCTCCCCCATAAATATATCCTAAAACTGGGGGAAAATATCACACTCAGATAGACTATATTTAGCCAGTATAACTATCTTGTTGTGTACAGTAGGCCTAATACCCTTACTGAGTAAATTAAGCTATGTCACAGGCTTTCCCCCGCAGGACACGCTCTTGCGGGGGCAGAAACTGAACGAGAGGCATGCAGTTCAAGGCAGCGACGATATCCCTCTAACCAGGCGGACTGAACACTATTCATTTCGTGTAACGCTGGCCTCAAATGCCATTTTGTTTGTAGATGTAACAAAACGTGTGTATCGAATTTAAATCGTGTATTGGACTTACAACCACACCGCGAACAACCGCTTCCAAAGAGCTTTCTTCTGTGACAGACTTTTTTTTTTTTTAAAGGGTCACTTGAAAGTTTTTTTTTATGATGACATTTACATTTAGAATTGGTTATAAATAGATTTTAAAAGGTCTGTGAAAAAATGGCCACGATCCACCATCCCCATCATCAGAAAAATAGATTAAAAGGTACCGTTTTGTAATAAAATTGAACTATCTCTTTCCGACGGTTGTCAGGTTCTATGACGTAGGAAGAGGGAGTTCTCGAGTTTTTGAGTAGCGAGTTATTGATTGATTAGTATAGTTGTTGTGAGTATTTATCAGTGATGGTTAACTATTGTGTTTGTGGTGGGTGTACGAACACCTCTCAGTCTGGACACCGAGCAGGAAGACCAAACGTTTTCGGGCTTGGGTTCGTTTTGTCCAAGTGAAGAGAGCCGATTTTACAGCCTCGTCTGTTACGGCGAACTCAGTGATAGGTGGAGCTCATTACGACTGAGTGTTATAAGTCTGGGTAAATGACAGCTAATGCCACTATTATATGAATTAAATTATTGATTTGTTTTTAGTGAATTACCTACATAGTATTCATTGTAGCACACTAGTTCACAATTGCTAATTAATTTATGGGCATTAGCTGTTGTTGGACCACCGGACTGAAAATGACTGAACCTGGTCTGCTGGCTTGAAGTGGACCATATTCAAGCAACAAGCATCGAAGCCGGGGTGTTGTGTCAGGCAGTTTATGTTGCTGAACGGCACACTAGCTGCTGTACCAGAGATCAGTACGCCTCTAACTCCCTACAGCACATGCTCTCCTGATGGCGGTTACATGTCACTATTCAGACATGTCATTAGTCAGACATTAGCGTCCAATTGTCGGAGTAGCGACATTATCATTTTTTTAAAAACATATCATTATTCCGACAATTTTTTTTTCCATTGTCGGAGTAGGGGCATGTTTCTATTTTTGAAACATTCCGCTTTTCCGACATGAATAGTTTTATTGTGACGCTGAAAACCAAGGCCTACCCTGGAGGCAAAACCGACTGTAGTCAAAGTCCCTGTTAACTAGTGTAGCCCTGTGGGTTTTTGGAGTTATTGTTTTTTTTTCAACTGATATGTTGTATTTTTAATTTGTTTGATTTCTATTGAAACGTGAATGTCATTATGTTGAAAATGATGTGTAAACGATGTGTGTATTGAAAAAAGAATTATATGTAAAAAGCACTTACCTGTTACGTGGGCCAATCAGAGAAGGGGTTGGAGGTCAGGAAGAGGCAGGAAGTGTGTGGGTGGAGGCAGAGCACGGGAGAGAAGAACAAAGAACGACACGGAGACGTTGCAGGTTAAAAAGGAGTGCCTGAAGTTGGCAAAACGCTAATTTTTATGTTTGTACAGTTAATGTTTGAGTGACAAATGAACAGTGAGTCTCTTAGTAACAGTCTACCTGAGTATTTGTGTGTTATCTGTGTTAGTGGAGGACTTTAGTAAAAAGTTTCCCTCGAGTATACCGTGCTAGTCAAACCGACGTAGCTCAACGAAGTCTACAAGTGATTGTGAAAGCGAGTGACCTGCCCGGCTTCACTGCAGCCCGCACACCACCAGACTTTAATGCTCGGCAGCACAGTTGGTCAGCTGTGACGACGACGGCTACTGCTACAGCATCGCCAGCACTGCGAGGCTACAGAGTTCGCCATCGTCGACCACCAGCAGCCAGTGAGTTTTTTTTCTCTGCGCTAAGGCGCGAAGTGGCCATTTTGTTTAAGATCTCCACGCTCTCAAGCTACACCACGGGCCTGCATCGCTCTGAGACTAACACCTAATTTGGTTGGGTACCCTTTTCTTTTATGTGTGTGATATTACCTGCTCATTTTTCATATAGGTTAGATAGCCTGCCGGCATTAGTAGGTATTTAGGAGCAGTTTCTGAGTTGCTATATCGTTGGGAGTGAATTGTGTTGAAAAGAATTGAACTGTATTGATAACTGAACTGTGTTGAAAAGAATTGAACTATATTGATAACTGAACTGTGTTGAAAATAACTGAACTGAAACGAAAAGATAACAAAATTTGGTTTAATGTGGTTATATGTATATATTTACAAATACTTTAAGTAAATAGTTGAACTTTACGTTTGGTGTCAATGTGAATGTTTAAGTGTGATAATACAGTGGTGGTATTGAATATTGAGTTTAAAGGGGAAATTGGTGATGAATGTAAAAGTGTCACAATTCATATAGGACGTCTAATTCATGTAAAGTAGCAAGGGTAAAACATATGACACTGTATAAAACACACTAGTTCGTTTAAAATTCATTGAAGGTAGAAATTCATGTAAAGCATTTAGAATACATTGGTATACAATTAACAAAGACACTTGGTTATACTGTTTACTTACCAGCTTGATATGTAATGTTAGTGGATAATGCAATATAGTTTATTAGTATACTTAATATAATGGAATAAGACAAAAGTCACACTTTGGGAAATACTTTATTCAAACCAGTGCATTAGTTAACTATAGGGAGAGAGATCTCCTGACTAATGGATTCGGGGAGCGCACTCCAGTAAATAGCCTGACAGCTAGGGGGCGCTACATAAAATGGGGGCTCGTCCGGGATGGTAGTTAACTGATGCAATTAGGTGAATAAACAGTAATAATAAGTTAACAGATTGTTTTAAGGTCATATTAGCATATTTAGTTAACAAAACATTTACTAGTGACATATTGAAGTTAAAGTTAACATGGAGACTAAAAGTAGACACACAGACTTAGTGAATGAGCTGAAAGACTGGTGCCGTGGAGAAGGGCTTGATGAAGCACAGTCCCTCATTGTGCTGGTTCCAGAAGGAATGGAGATTTCTCAGATTGAAGAAACCATGGAGACGATCAAAGCTTTAGGCCGAGTTCGTGTACGAGGCCGGACCTACAGTGAAAAGCATGGCTGTTTAACAGTTCTTTGCGAGTACAAAGAAAAGGTAGAGACTAGTCAAATTCCAGCTGAAGTCCTTTCTGCTGATGGAACCGAGGGGTGGAAGATTGTTACAGCATCTGCAAGCACTGCGCTAGGATCTGGTGTTCCAAGTCCGCCTGAGAGCCCACTTTCTGGTAGTTCTGCTGAGTCTGTGATCCGCGTGGTTGGTGATCTGTTAGCCAAGATGGAGAGACCATCTGGAGACAATAGCAGTTACCGACGTCTTCGCTTGTTTTCTGGAACTTTGCCGACCCCTGTTGGGGAAGAAGTGTTCGAGCATTGGCTAGAGCACGCGCGGCTGATGGTGGAAGAGAGCGATTGTTCTGCTAAGGAGAAACGACGGCGTATAATGGAAAGTCTTAAGGGTCCTGCCTTAGCTGTGGTGAAGGCTGTTCGGGCCGCTGATCCAGAGGTTAGTCCGGCTGAGTGTCTAGAAGCCATTGAGAGTGCTTTTGGGTCCGCTGAGACCGGCGAAGACCTATATTTCGCTTTTCGGTTGCTACAGCAGCAGCCGAAGGAAAAACTGTCTGACTTTCTTAGACGTTTAGAGTTGTCGTTGACCAAAGTAGTGCATCGCGGAGGTCTGCCACCTAGCCGGGTGAATCGTGCTCGTGTTGAGCAGCTTCTTAGAGGTGCAGTTCACTCTGATATGATGATGGTTCAGCTTAAGCTCAGAGAAAGGAAGGAAAGCCCTCCATCTTTCTTGGAACTGTTAAGCGAGATTCGCGGTGAAGAAGAATATGAATCTTCAAGACTAAAACTGAATGCATCTGTACAGCGCGTTAAGGCAGACTCTGAAGTGGATTGTGGTCAGATGGAGATTCAGAGTCTGATATCTGAAATCAAAGAACTGAAGTCCATGTTTGCGTCTATGACAACTTCACGTGGCACAGCTGTAGCAAACGGCAAAGAGCCTGAGTCGGCCACAAGGGCGCCCACCCCCGAGACTGGTGCTGATGCGGAGGTAGCTGCATTAAGAAAACAAGTACAAAAGTTGCAAAGTCAGGTGGCAGCCCAAAACTCTAAGATGGCAGATTCCCCTGTTGCGGCATTGAGAGTAGAATCAAGCAAATCATTTCATGGTGAAAAGCGGCAACCACCATCTAGTGATACAGATGGGAATTTTTGTTACCGCTGCGGTGAGAATGGGCACTTTTCTGCTAAGTGTAGAAGTACAGAAAACCAGGCCAAAGTTATTCAAAAGCTGATACGTTCTCTGCAAAAAGCTAAACAAAGTGAGCCATCTGCCCAAGTGACTGATAGTGGTCACACTGTATGCCAATCAAACAAAAGTGAAGTAGTCACAGTGAGGCGAGACATTCCGAAAGGACTCATTGGTCCATCTTCAGTTGTCCCTGTAATGATAAATGGCCAACAGTGTGATGCTCTTCTTGATAGTGGCTCACAAGTCACGATTATCTTTGAGAACTGGTACAACCGCCATTTACCAGACACTCCTATACAGCCAGTGTCTGGGCTAGCAATATGGGGACTCAGTGACACCAGTTATCCGTACCTGGGATATGTGGTTGTAGATATGGCGTTCTCTGAGAAAGTTGCAGGCACAAATGAGACCATTTCTGTCTTGGCCCTGATATGCCCAAGTCCTCAAAGTCCTGAACAGACCCCAGTAATATTGGGCACCAATGCAAATCTGTTTCAGAGATTGGCTAGGTTGTGCAGAGAGACAGCCGGAGTAGATATTGCCCAAACTCTGGGCATAAAAGTGAAAGACTCTGCCTCGAGCATAGATCAGTCCCCCTTTGAAGGAGATGACGACGAAGTGGGATGTGTTAAATGGATGGGTCCAGGTTCACTTACCTTACCTCCTGGTGGTGAATGTGTTGCTGTCTGTGAGGTAGAGTTGAAGAAGCCTCTGGTTAGAGACATGCTGATGTTGGAGGCATCACCGACTGTCCCACTGCCATCAGGGGTACTGCTGCAGCCTATGGTGGTGATGAGTACCGCAGTGGATGAGGAACATTTTACTGTTTTGATCCATAATGAGTCTCTGAGAGATACAGTTATCCCAGTTGGCACAGTGTTAGGCCAGCTCTGCCATGCTGATCCTGTTGTGCCATCTCCTAAGACAGAGACCGGGATAGCAACGGTGGCTACGGAGTTAGACACGCAATTGATCCAGTTTGGCGATTCACCTATCCCTCATCAGTGGAAGCAGCGACTTCGTCAGAAGTTATGTGAAAGAGCCAGTGTATTTTCCCTGCAGGAATGGGATGTTGGGTTAGCCAAGGATGTAGAGCATCACATCCGGTTGTCAGACCCAAGGCCGTTTAGAGAACGTTCAAGACGCCTGGCTCCAGCTGACATTGACGATGTTCGCGAGCACTTGCGGGAGTTGTTAAAGGCTGGCATTATTAGGGAATCACGTAGTCCGTACGCATCACCGATTGTGATTGCCAGAAAGAAAACTGGGCGCATCCGCATGTGTGTGGACTATCGAACCCTTAACAGTCGTACTGTGCCAGATCAATACACAACCCCCCGTATAGATGATGCATTAGACTGCCTGTCGGGAAGCAAATGGTTTTCCGTATTAGACTTACGGAGCGGCTACTATCAGATTGCGATGGCTGAGGAGGACAAGGAAAAAACTGCTTTCATTTGTCCCCTTGGTTTTTTCCAGTTTGAGAGAATGCCTCAAGGCATAACCGGAGCCCCAGCCACATTCCAGAGATTAATGGAGAAGGCTGTGGGTGATATGAATCTCCTTCAGGTGTTGGTGTATTTGGATGACGTAATAGTCTTTGGACGTTCGTTAGAAGAGCATGAAGAGCGTCTATTACGAGTGTTAGATCGGCTAGCAGAAGTAGGGTTAAAACTTTCCCTTGACAAATGTCAGTTTTGTCAGCCAAGAGTTAAGTACGTTGGACACATAGTGTCCGCAGATGGTGTCGCTACTGACCCCGAAAAAATAGAGGCAGTCGCTAGATGGCCGAAGCCCACAGACCTCAAGTCGTTAAGATCTTTCCTGGGATTCTGTGGGTATTATCGCCGATTCATAGAAAGTTACTCCTCTATAGTTAGGCCTCTCACAGAACTGACAAAGGGCTATGCACCCAAACGGTCGGGTAAGAAACTAACTACAGACAAGACAAAGTCCTATTTCAAGGAAGCGGAGCCATTCAATGATAGATGGGACCAGTCTTGTGACGAAGCATTCATGCGCATTATTCACTGTTTGATCAATGCACCCGTGTTAGCTTTTGCTGATGCGAACAAGCCATACACTCTTCACACTGATGCGAGTTTCAAAGGGCTCGGAGCCGTACTGTATCAGGAGCATCCAGAGGGACTTCGACCCGTTGCCTTTGCAAGTAGGAAGTTGAGCTCTGCAGAACAGCGATATCCAGTACATCAGTTAGAGTTCCTTGCACTGAAATGGGCAGTCGTTGATAAATTCCACGACTACCTTTACGGAGCTAAGTTTACAGTACGCACAGATAATAACCCGTTAACGTACGTACTTACCACTGCTAAGCTCAATGCGACGGGTCATCGTTGGCTCGCTGCACTTGCCACCTATGATTTTGATGTACAGTACAGGCCTGGGAAAGCAAACATAGACGCTGACCTGTTGTCCCGCAATATAGCCGATGTGGTGGAGCCTGGTGTGTGGGATAGCGTGCCACAGACTGTGGTGAAGTCCATATGTCAGCGGGTCAGTGCGTCATCAGCAGTTCCTACCAGATATGTCGATGTGTTATGTGCTTCGCCAGCTTGTATCCCCGATGCGTATGCCTTTCCATCTCAGTTACAGTTAGGTTCACTGGAGCAGCTGTCGAAGGCTGATTTGATAGCCACCCAGAAGAGAGATGCTGTGATTGGACCGGTGATAGAGGCAGTGAAGCAAGGAGTGTGGCCTGGCGACCGACAGTTGGATCCTGCTATGCGGTTGATGAAAAGGGAAGTTGGCCGACTTGTGATGAGAGATGGACTTCTGTTCCGAAGAAGCAGAAAGGCTGAGGAGGAGGCGCTTCAGTTAGTATTGCCTGCTGAATTCAGAGGACAGGTGTTGCACTCTCTACACGATGCCACGGGCCACTTAGGTGTTGAAAGAGTCACTGAGCTATTAAGGGCACGATTCTATTGGCCCAAAATGACTCATGATGTAGAGGAATATGTAAAGAATTGTGGGTTGTGCGTAACCCGTAAAACACCTGCTAAGAGGGCTGCTCCCTTGCATCACATCGTCAGCAGTGGTCCTATGGACCTATTATGCATTGACTTCTTGTCATTGGAACCGGATTCCCGAGGCATAAGCAACATACTAGTGGTGACCGATCACTTTACTCGGTACGCTCAAGCCTTCCCTTCTAAGAATCAGAAAGCCTTGACAGTAGCAAAGATTCTGGTTGAAAAGTATTTCGTACACTATGGATTGCCTGCAAGAATTCATTCCGATCAGGGAAGAGACTTTGAGTCGAGACTGATCAGAGAGCTACTTACAACCTTAGGTGTGAGGAAGTCCAGAACGACTCCCTATCATCCCCAAGGGGATCCACAGCCAGAACGTTTCAACCGTACGCTGCTCTCTATGCTGGCTACATTAGGGCAAGAGAAGAAGAAATCCTGGAGTCAGCATGTAGCCTCATTAGTGCATGCATATAACAGCACAAAGAGTGATGCGACAGGATTCTCTCCGTATTACTTGATGTTTGGTAGGGAAGCAAGACTCCCAATAGACCTGTGCTTCAGACCGTCAAGTGATGGGAGTGAAGAGAGAAACCATTACCAGTACGTGGAGAATTTAAAGCGTGATCTGCAAAGAGCTTATCAACTGGCAAGTCAAGCTGCAGATAAGACCCACCTGCGCAACAAGAGAGCCTATGACCAGAAGGTTAGTTTCCAGAACATCCATGAGGGAGACCGTGTTCTACTGAGGAACTTAGGACTCAAAGGGAAACACAAACTTGAGAGCAGATGGAGCTCCATACCCCATGTGGTTGTGGGAAAGCTGCCAAACTTACCTGTCTACCGTGTGAGACCCGAGGGAGGTAGGGGCAGTGTAAGGACCATCCACCGTGATCATCTCTTGCCTATTGGGCAGTCAGTGAGGATGCCTGATGCGCAGGAATGTGATGAAGTGCCTGTGAGACCCAGAACACGTTCAACCAGGACCCGACAAAGACAACAGAATACAACACAAAGAGAAGAGGTTCCAGAGATGACCGATTCCTCGTCAGATATGGAGTGTGAAGTATCCTACAGACCATACCGGGAGTATCTGGAAAGCCTGCTGACAAGGGGAGACGTTTCTGATAGAGTATCTGTGCATTCAGAGCAGGAAGATGCCAGAGACCCAAGTCCTGAGCCACCAGCTGTTGAGTCAGAACCTGAACAAGCAGATGGAGAAAGTTAGGCTGAGACAGATGCTGATCCGTCAGACTCTGAGACTGATCATAATGTCTACAGAACCCCTGTCCGTACTCCAAAACAAAGATTGAGCTCTAGACCAGAAACTGACAGAGTACTTAGAACAAGACAGAAAAGACCAATAAAACCGGTACTAAGACTTACTTATGATGAACCTGGTAAAGCTAGGGAGCAACCACTTACCATAGTTCATAGAGGCATTGTCATTACATTAGGAAAAAAGTAGTTCATCTGTAATTCATAATTAGGAACCTAGAGTTCTGCTATGATATTAAAAGTTTAGGTTAATGTTCTTAAGTTGTGAGTGTTCAGTGTCTAATGAGGACATTTAGTAAGGGGAGGATGTAGCCCTGTGGGTTTTTGGAGTTATTGTTTTTTTTTCAACTGATATGTTGTATTTTTAATTAGTTTGATTTCTATTGAAACGTGAATGTCATTATGTTGAAAATGATGTGTAAACGATGTGTGTATTGAAAAAAGAATTATATGTAAAAAGCACTTACCTGTTACGTGGGCCAATCAGAGAAGGGGTTGGAGGTCAGGAAGAGGCAGGAAGTGTGTGGGTGGAGGCAGAGCACGGGAGAGAAGAACAAAGAACGACACGGAGACGTTGCAGGTTAAAAAGGAGTGCCTGAAGTTGGCAAAACGCTAATTTTTATGTTTGTACAGTTAATGTTTGAGTGACAAATGAACAGTGAGTCTCTTAGTAACAGTCTACCTGAGTATTTGTGTGTTATCTGTGTTAGTGGAGGACTTTAGTAAAAAGTTTCCCTCGAGTATACCGTGCTAGTCAAACCGACGTAGCTCAACGAAGTCTACAAGTGATTGTGAAAGCGAGTGACCTGCCCGGCTTCACTGCAGCCCTCACACCACCAGACTTTAATGCTCGGCAGCACAGTTGGTCAGCTGTGACGACGACGGCTACTGCTACAGCATCGCCAGCACTGCGAGGCTACAGAGTTCGCCATCGTCGACCACCAGCAGCCAGTGAGTTTTTTTTCTCTGCGCTAAGGCGCGAAGTGGCCATTTTGTTTAAGATCTCCACGCTCTCAAGCTACACCACGGGCCTGCATCGCTCTGAGACTAACACCTAATTTGGTTGGGTACCCTTTTCTTTTATGTGTGTGATATTACCTGCTCATTTTTCATATAGGTTAGATAGCCTGCCGGCATTAGTAGGTATTTAGGAGCAGTTTCTGAGTTGCTATATCGTTGGGAGTGAATTGTGTTGAAAAGAATTGAACTGTATTGATAACTGAACTGTGTTGAAAAGAATTGAACTATATTGATAACTGAACTGTGTTGAAAATAACTGAACTGAAACGAAAAGATAACAAAATTTGGTTTAATGTGGTTATATGTATATATTTACAAATACTTTAAGTAAATAGTTGAACTTTACGTTTGGTGTCAATGTGAATGTTTAAGTGTGATAATACAGTGGTGGTATTGAATATTGAGTTTAAAGGGGAAATTGGTGATGAATGTAAAAGTGTCACAATTCATATAGGACGTCTAATTCATGTAAAGTAGCAAGGGTAAAACATATGACACTGTATAAAACACACTAGTTCGTTTAAAATTCATTGAAGGTAGAAATTCATGTAAAGCATTTAGAATACATTGGTATACAATTAACAAAGACACTTGGTTATACTGTTTACTTACCAGCTTGATATGTAATGTTAGTGGATAATGCAATATAGTTTATTAGTATACTTAATATAATGGAATAAGACAAAAGTCACACTTTGGGAAATACTTTATTCAAACCAGTGCATTAGTTAACTATAGGGAGAGAGATCTCCTGACTAATGGATTCGGGGAGCGCACTCCAGTAAATAGCCTGACAGCTAGGGGGCGCTACACTAGTTTTTCGGATTTAAGTTAGGGAAAGGAAAACTGGTCCGTGTGACAGCAGGCAAGGGATTTTTTTCCTCTTTTCTTTTTTTTTAATATCAATACAACGTGATAAGCAGCAGCGACATACACAACAGCAGGAGTAAACGGGATAGGTGCGCTCAATTAACAAGGAGTTATGCACTGTACGCGCAATAAAACTCAAATTAAAGAATCGTTTCCCCTCGTAGGGCCTATGTCTGTCACATCAGCATAGCGTTGTTGTCTGCAGTAGTCGTTTCATCCAGCTGTATGCTGAATGGATACTGACGCAGACATTTACACAACTGTTCCTCAGTATCCGATGCCATCTCGTTGATCCTCCGTGCCACATTGCTGAGTGGCATGGCCCTCAACACCGATGCTGGATCTTGCTCTGCAGCACTGGACCTCTTCATTGACAGGAAGAACAAGTCTTTCTCCAAAAATTAACGGTGATCCCGATTTCGCAATTAAAAGAGAAATGCGTGATAACACCAACTCGCTCTGTGTTTGACTTCCCTTCCGACAAAACAAGGTAACAATGTTGCGCTTTGAATAGGCTAATGTTCTTTTAGGGCTTAGGGGAAAAAAACGTGGGCTATCCTCTGATGCCTTCCAGTGTGAATCTTGGTCAGGTGCTCGTTTCGTGTTTCACGTTCACAAAGAAGGCACATCGGGAGGTGACCATTTGTGAGTGAGTTGATGCTCGTTATGTAGTAGGACTTTCTTTTTCGCTGCCATGTTTAAAAATAATATATGCATATAGGCCTATATTGATAAATAGCCTAGTGTGCTTATTAAACAAAACTCAATGTAGGATTTATTTAGGCCTACTTTCTGAACCAGCTGAACCCAATTAATCAAGCAGCCCCGCTTCGTGAGAGCAGCTGTCAATCATTAACTGTGAAAAAAAAAAACTGTCGGAATAGCGGTACTAAAAAGTGTCTGAATAGCGGGATGTCTGAGTAGTGGGATGTCTGAATAGTGGGATGTCTGAATAGTGGTATGTCTGACTAATGACATGTCGGAATAGGGGGTGAATGCCGTAAAGATCCATAATGAGATAACGACCCCTCTTACAAAAAATACAAACTCAATGATATTTGTGTGAAATGTTACTGGAAACGTTTCCCCAATATGAACAGAAAACTACACAGGCATGAGTATTGCTACGGCTTGTTATTCAAACAGTACGGTAAACTTTGTCCTGTGCGACGGAAAGTTAGGCCTACTAGCCGTCACTTAGTTCATGACGTCATTTTTAGCACAATTTCAGAAAAACTTTTCTTACAAGACAATGACATGACAGATTTCCGATCGAGGCAGATATGTTTTGCAGTGCTTTCTCCGGTGTCCAACAATGCCAACATCAAGGTATGACATGCTGAAAGTTATTTCATGTCAAAGTGAAGCTAAAATGAATGGAAGTCTATGGAATGCTAAAGCTACTGGGCCCTTTCCGGGTTTTGTTCGGTCAGGTTTTTTTCCGGTGTTTTAACTACCGCGTCTGTTCCTGCCCCCTTGACCTAGACACTCTTGTAAGTCTGATACTGGGTGCTGAGAGGTGGTCTCGCCTGGGGAGTAAAACACTATAGAACCGCCACTGTCCGTGCTGACGCAACTTTGCCATGGTTGGTTTAAAGTTTATTGACATCTGTGTACGTGTGTTGTGTGGCGCTCTGGTACTGAACTTCTTATCTTATATGTACATTATTTAAGTCCAGTTTGAAGACATATCTTTTCTCTCTCTTTTTAGCTTGTTCTGGGACGTTTATCTGATGCTGTCAAGCTTACTCTTTTATTTATTTATGTATTTGTTGATCTCGTTTTTATTTTATTGCTTTGTGTCAGTAGGCTATACCTATTAATGATCTTTGGGTTATGGTTTTGCCGTGTTATTTTTCATCCTTGTGTTGTGCAGCAGTTTGGGACATCTCTGCTGTTTTGTTTCAATGTGCTATTAAAAAAAACTCGACTTGACTTGAAGTCTCAATGCACCCTACTACAACCACCCACCCCCTCCCTGTCACCCACACACAACACATGACCTCTCCGTCATTACTATGAAGATCAGGTGGTGTAAACAAAAGACTTGTGTCCGACTTGATCGAAGCCCGTCCATGCTGCGAGGCGGAGTTCTTGCTGACGTATGTAGACAAACTCAGACAAATGCAAACAGACAGGTTTGTCACTCGAACGAGCCTATTTTCATCCCCCAGTGCACCACTGACTGCAAACGGCTGCAAACATTTGTAACATCAAGTCGAATGCGCCTAGTGTCTTGGCGTTACTGTTGCACAAGTATAATTTTTTTGCCTTCTTATAAATACCTATTGTAGTTTTTGTTGTTTCTGATATAAAACAGTGTTCGTATAAAATGCTGTAAGGATAGCCTACATGCCAATTTCTTAAAATAACCATAGCTGAACCACGGGCCAACATTAAAGTTTTTGTAATGTTCCCTGTTAGCTTTGTTTACCTCACCAGACATGGTTGAAGACACGGTTGAACACAGACATATAGTTGAACATGAATCAGTCCTGTTCACATGGAATTCCACCACCAACAAATGCACAAGATACAGATTTTACAAGTTTCTACAGACAATTCGGTTTCTCGACTGTAGGGGGACCCTGTGACCAAATCCTAAATAGTGTTGCTTTACACTAAGGTAAAAAGATCCATGATATCCCTTCCCTCAGCAAAAATAAGTTTATTAAAGTTTACTATAAGTATACTTATTTTATACTAAAACTGTATAAAAAACTGTATATACTTGAAGTTGACTTTAATAAACTGTATTTTATATACTTATATAATAGTATAGTAATACTTGGCTTATACTGAAACTTATAAACAAAGTCTAAGACTAAGTACATTTATACTAAGACTTACACTTATGCTTTAAAATGAAAACATATACTTTTCCTTTAGTCAAGTCATTGACTCGTGCTTAGCATTTAATTTATATAATGATATAATGGTGCAGTTTAAAACTTAACAGTATATAGTATGTGTGCTCAATTGCATTATCTTTATATACCTTAAAATCATACACAAAAACAGAAGTGCAACGCGATACCACCCAGTCAGCTGGAAGACGCTGAACAACCAGCTCATTAGAGCTAACATAGCAAAACGGACCATATAACTATATAAAATATAGTTTATAAAACTAAGTATACTTCCTCAGTTTTAGTATGAAATAAGTATACTTATAGTAAACTTTAATAAACTTCTTTTTGCTAAGGCTATGCCAAGAAAATAAATGAAAAGAACTCATAAAACTACAGAATTAGTTTTTTATCTTTTATGTTTTTACAAGGAAGCACTTTAAGTTTTTTAGATTACAGTTATACATGAAAATGTGCACTTTTTCCTTTTATTTCTCTAGTAAGGAAGTATTTGATTTCATTGGTCTTTGTTTGTATGTTTGAAAATATATCAAACTTGTTTTCAACATTATGTCTTCTGATTTTGTAAATGTATCACACTCTTGTGTACATACAGTTTAAGTAAACTTTAAGAGTACTTTAAGGAGTATATTTCAAGTATATAAATAGTAAGCTACAAGTAATATGCCAAGCAAACTTAATGTATACTGAATGGGGCAGCGGCTAAGGAGCTGGACCTGCAGCCAAAAGGTCACAGGTTCAATTCCCGACAGGTGGGTGGAGGAAGTGAATAACCAGCGCTCTCCTCCATCCTCCCCTGTGACTGAGGTACCTTGAGCATGGTACCATACCCACACAGTGCTCCCCAGGGCACTTGTCGGGCTGCCCCCCTGCTCACATGTGGGAATGGGAATCACTTTATTTATTTTATTACTTTATAATAAACTAAAAACAGGAACTTGAAGTACATAACTAGTACAATGGCAGTATATAAATACGTGTACTTGTGGTATACTTTAAGTATACTAGAGGGATATACCAAGTATATTGATAGTATATAGATGAGTGTACTTCTTGTAGATTTTAAAGTGTACTTTTGTAAACTTAAAATTAACTTTAAAGTATACCATGTACTTTTAAAAACTTAAAATGTTCCAATTTAATACAAAAGTATACTTCATAAAATAAACTTTAAGTATACTACTTTTTGCTAAGGGTCACGTTGCTTTAGTTTTTTTAATGCCGGGTCTAAGCAGCACTTTCTGTAATGTGGGACGAGAAAAAATCATTATCCTACGCTACACAGATATGCAGGATCTCTCTTGCCCAAAGTTGTCTCACATTTGATCCCAATATAGGCCTATTTATTCCAGTCTCAGTAAATCTCAGTAAAAGTGGGTCTTTACTGGGTATTTCAAGTCAGAAAGGCTTGATCTCATAATTCTGCTGACTAGTCCAGTGTCCTTCTGTATGCTTACACAAGTGGAAATGATCATTTATTTTAAAATGTATAAACTGTACATACTTAAAAACACTGATTGTCAATTTAAAAACAGTACAATTATCAATTACTAGGCTGCTGAACAAATGTATAAGGCATCAAGGTAAAAGGTGTTTTTTCAGCAATCTAGATAGATCCCATTTTCCAATGTAGTATCTGTAAACAATATGGCACGGACATGTGCAAATATGCATGCATGCATGCAAAACCTTGTCCATGGTGCTGTGGAACTCAAGACTATCAGAAATTCAGGTCCAATGTTAAATGAACTGCATTTATATAACTCCTTCTTACACAGTGTAGTGTAGTGACCCAAAGCGCTTTGCAATTTTGGGCGTCACATTCACCCACATATGCCTGTGGTAGAATATGCCCATGCAATGGGCCAAGCCAACCAGCACACCAGGAGTATTGTCTTGCTGAAGAACACTTCAACCTAATCAGAAGGAGCTGGAATTAAACCGGCATCCCTCCAACTCCTGGTGAACTCCTTTACCTCATCAACCACTGTTATTTCCAACACAAATGTGAGCCTAAGCATACAGCAAAAACAACACAGGATCTGTGCATCTGACGTAAAATGGCTGTCTACTGATGTCCCCCATCCAACCTGACAAGAGCTGGGAAAGAACTGTCCAAGTGATACGTTTGTGCCCATACAAAGCACTGTAGTTTTCAAGGAACCCCTTTTTCATCACAACTATAGAAGTTTCAGTTTACAATGTGTTGAGGTATAAGCTGTAACAGTCATCTCATTTAACAATCTTGTTTGAGACAAGGGGATATATTTTAGCAAGGCTTGGGGATTCGCTGAATTTAAAGTTCTCCATCATCATGGGTCTTCCCCTCTCCCACTCCAATGCTGCTGGCTGCTGTTTCTTCACCCTTCAGTCCAGTGTCGCCCTTCCACACCTCTTTCAGACATTCTGCCAAAGGGTGAGAATGAAGAGCAAGAGGTTAATGAGTGGAAATGGCTTGTGTACATTCTTTATTTCGGTCATTTGTCACAGCTGTTTCATGATTCAGACCAATGTTATGTAGAAGACCTATATGAAAGTACTGGATGGGGGAAGGTACGATTAGTAAGTGAATCAGTGCGTGTCTGTGTGTGTATGTGTTTTACCTCGTTCTGAGGTCTTTAAGACATAGTTCTCGCAGAGGAACCTTTCCAGCCTCTCCTCCTGGTGATGGAAGTACCAGTCCTCCACCACCTCCTCATACTCCTCCAGCATAGTCTCACACTTCATAACAGATACAGGCCAGTAAGGCACACACCCTTTCATTATCCATTCCAATCAATTTAGCTGACGTTCTTATCTAGAACAACTAACAGTGAGTTAGGTACAGGGACAGCCCCCCCTAGAGAAACATGGGCCTACGGTGGTGCAGGAGACTGGTTATTTACTCCACCACCCCCAATTTTTTCCTACTAGTACAGAAATTTAACCTGCAACCCTGCGATCCTGAGATCAACTAACCATTATGTCACGCTGCTTATTCCCTATCCACTGATAACACACCCTTTTACCATCCATTTCATTGATGAGACTTTTTGTCTACTTTGTACTTTGTCCTTCTGATTGTTCTGTGTCTTTTTGGAAAAAAATGTTGAATCTCTGAATCACAGCCTTAATCATATGCAAGCTAATCTGTGAAAAAAATGCCATAATGTGTCTATTTATTAATGCAATAAAAAGTTAGATTTGACTAAGATACTCTAAGTGCCTGTCTGATGCCTGTAGTTAAGTGACCATTTACTTTTTTGACTGCTCAAAAGTCTCCCTCATTCTTTAATAGATATTGATCATGCATACCTGTTTCTTCATGTCTGATACCTCTACTGAGGGTTCATCCCAGAGTTCATAGGGAATTCCCAGTTCCACTTTAACTCCCTTATTCACCAAGTTCTTCAGCGTAGCCATGGTCTGACTGGTGCCCTACAACAATACATTGTTCTAATAATTTAAAAGCCAATCTTTTAAATACCACTTTTCAAATTCCAACAGACGTTCTTGATGTTTGTTGCTATATGCAAAGCCTTTAATGGTATTTTAAAATATTACAAAATGGCATAGCTAATATAAATATATATATATATACCACATGTTGAACATATCACATATTACAGATAACATGTAAAGATGTGATACCTTGGAGTATCGCAGGCTCCCTGGTCTCTCAGCATGTACACTGTACTGCAGGATACCCTCACAGATGTTATCAATTGCCTCTGTGAGACGTGTTTCCCTGAAAGCCCATTCAGAGACAAATACAGAATCTGACACATGTACAACAGTAGGCTTTTAAATGTCTTCAATGTAAACTTTGTAAATAATTCAAAAGTTTTGCTGCAAAGAATGACAAATCCCGCGTGTTGAATGTTGAAGGCTAAATGGTGTGTGTTTATGTTCATTTTTGAAATCGACATGGATAGGAGTGAACTCCTTTGAACAATCTTCAATTAGGCACAAAGGCTTCTGATATGACCCTAAAGCGCCTAACAAGCCACTTACGATGTGTTATATTTGATCTTGCGTCTCCGTTTTCCCGTATCCAACACTTCTCCTACCTCCAGCACCTCCTTTGACCTCACAGTTTTGTCAAGCGTAGCCTGCAGCTCCACCGTTAAGTACTTGCAGACTATTAAAAAACACACACAAAACACAGTATAGTCAGTAGAGGAACCTAAACACGCATTGAATGCTCAAGAAACAATCCGAGTCAACGAGACAAGCACAATTCCCCAAAAGTAGCCAAAAGACTATAGCAGTTCAAAAAGGAATTGACATTCTCGGTGTCAGCATTCTCACCTTCGCATTTATTGGGTAATCGTTCGTCTTGGTTTGCAACTACTGAACCAACGGTAAAAAACAAACACAAAAGTAAAACTTCCATTTCACTAGTTATTTACGATCAAAAGAGTGGTATACAGCCTCACGTAAGAAGCCACATCGGCATCTTAGCTAGAAATACGACAAACAGTACTGCACATGCGCATTCTGGAAAGAAGACGACGCGACTAGGGATGATAAGCAGATACCGGCCGTTCGATCAAGGTTACTCAATCAAATGCTAAAACATTGTGAACGATTGCAATCCCCCTTACATATGAATTCGAAAACAGTTGAAGAACAGCTTTAAAAGTCTGGGGGGCATTTGGTTTAGTCACTGGTTAAAAACGAATGTACAGTGTGATAAAGCTTGCATTATAGGCTATTAGGTGACTTGGCCTAGGCTATATATACTCTAGTGGTGTAAAGTTTCCACTAGCTTATAAAAACAGTTTCATCTATTTAAACATCACTCATTTCTTATTTGACTTTACTTCCAAATCATGACCAAAATTTTCACTTTCTAAAATAGTTCTTCACTATTATACTAGAATATGGTGCCCTGTACCAACATACTTAAATACATGAATATAAGCTTATTACTTCTGACAGGTCGATCAGGTAGTTTTGCCCAGCTGTTGATGGAGGAGCGAGTTTTGATTAGGTAATTATACCTGCTTTGATTTTAGTGGTATTTGCCATTGACATTTCACTTCTGACAAAACAGGAACCTGAAGTTTAAAGTGACCACTCAGTCATGGTTGAAAGGAGATAAAGTTTATTAATAGCTTTGACCTAAAAGATAACTACACTAATGGCATTGTAATTCGCAGCAGTATTTTACTCAATGATTTACTGCTTTCCTAAAGCCAATCCAAAGTCTAAAATGGAGTTGGATTCTGTCATATGCTTACATGATAGGCCAAAACATTTGCAGCATAAGGCACATCCGTACATCATTAAATAATCAAATAAACGTTCTGGCAAGTCACAATTAGTAGTAGTAGATGGGGTGTGTGTGTGCACCTGCATCTGTGCATGCATGTGTGTGTAGGTGTGTGTAGTGTGGGTGTACAGTATATGTCCATGTCTGTATTCATGTATGGTTAGACCTGTGTCTGTCTCAGCATGTGTGTGTGTTTGTGTGTGTCTGTCAGACTGGCTGTGTGGCCTCTGTAGTACTCAGGTGTCAGTGGACACGCGCTTAATGATAACAAATATGGCATCATGAATTTACTTACAGGGAAATAGAGAAGGGGGTAGGGCTGGGGGGGGGGCGGGGGGGGCACCCACCCTGAAGCAAGGCTGATCGTGTGCACCCTGAAGCAAGGCTGATCGTGTGCACTGTAAGGAGAGTGTGTGTATGTGTGTGTATGTGAGAGAGAAAGAGAGCCAGAGAGAAATTAAGACAGTGAGAGAGACAAAGAGAAAAAGGGAAAGTGAGAGAAGTGAGTGAGAATTACTTTGTACAGATAAAGGAGAAGGGTTGGAGGAAAAAAGTACACTCTAGGAGAGAACATCTAGGTATAATTGGACAGTACTTATTTTGCTCCATCAAAAAAAACTAATGTTTTTTTATTTATTTGCAGTATTTTTTCATTGTTTTTTTATGGTACTATTGACCTAATCCGCACACAGTTGTCTCATGTGTTTGCAAATCCACACTGTAAAAAGCGAAGCATGTTAAGTTAAACCAACAGATCCTGCTTGCCTTTATAGTTTTTAAGTTGGTTCAAAGCAGCACTTTTGACAGGGGAAAGACTTCAGTACATCTAGGTGCCATTGGACAGCATGTGTATATGAGGAGGGGGGGCAGAGTGGGCAGGGAGATTATGTTTATGTGTGGGGGACAGGGAGCAAGAGTGATAGCAGATCCAGTGGAATGGATCCAGTAGATGAGTGTAAAGGGTTGTGTGTGTTTGTGTGTGTGTGTGTGTGTGTGTGTGTGTGTGTGTCTGAGAAGGCAGATGAGACTATGTGTCAGCTGAAGCACTGGTTCAGCATGTTGCTACAGGAGTATGAGGTCAGCACGGGGCCAACTCTAACGACACTGACACCCCCCCCAAAAAAAAAAACAGAGGGAGGGCAGCAACGGAGAGACACACAGACAGAGAGAGAGAGCAGGAGAAGAAGAAAACATACGCTACACTCAGAGATCAGAAGAACAGAGAAACACAAACTTTCATTCATTTAAAATAGAAGACAGAAAAAGAGAAACAAAATGATTGAATCCTTCAGCTGTGTTGGCTCTGTGCCCTGCCTTGACCAAGCCAAACTAAAAAAGTCCAAGTGTTTGGAAGACTTGCTACCCGTCCTGCACTGGTTCCGAGACAACTCCACGAAAAACCTGGCGTACGTTTTCCCTCCTGTCCCGTCCTGAGTAATCGCTTCTGTACAGCACACCTTGGTGCTGGGTATTGACTTGTGGCTGAAGCATGTTTTATAATGCATGTACAGTATAAGGGGGAGGTTATGGGACCCTAAAAGACTTCTCATGCTAGCAGTGTGTGGTAAATTTCCAAAGCATGTTTCTCTTATGACTTTAGTGAATAGTAGACATACTTTATTTATCCTGCAGGAAATTAAGGTGTCCAGCAGCATAAGGGCTGCGTTGTGCCTGAACTACTGTACTTTCTGTGAACTGTGAACTCATTTTAACATATAACCTGAACTATTTTAGATTTTTGGTCAGATGAGATTCTTAATAATTGTTTAAATTACTTTAAGTTACTGCCTTGTGATCAATAAAACGTAATAGTATCCTCAATTGTTGGACATGGCAATAATGGACAGCTTATTTTGAAAAGCGTGGAAATACTTCCTGACTGTTTTTCTTTGCAACTTTTAGGTTATACAAACTTGTTTTCAATGTGAACTAGTTATCAATTGAAATGGAAAACTATGAAAGTGAATTTATTGATTTTTTTCTGTATGAAATGAACCTAAAGAACAAAATGAAAACTTGCTAAGCACTGGTGATAGGGAGGTGGCTGAGAAGACAGTTTGACAGTTTTGGTCTATTACCATCAGCTCCTGTCTAATTTCATTAGTAATAAAACCTCACAAGTCCTTACACAAAGCAAAGGTTAAGTTGGAAATATTTGATGTTTTAATGAAAAAAAAAAAACATACGTATGTGTGCATGTGTTGGTTTTATCTATGTCTGAGGTGAGTTTGCATCAAGTCAGATCAAGTCAATTTTTTTAGAAGACTGATCCAAAGTTTCAAAAGACTGATCCAAAGTGCTTTTCAAAACAAATAAAATCACAATATTAACAATAACAGCGATTAAACAATAATAACAATTACATTAGTAACAATTATAGCAGTATTAGTAATAAAAAGAATAATTACAATAAATACAACACAGTAATATCAACAATAATAGTAGTAATAGAAAATAATACATTATTAGACAACACTAATAGTAATAGTAGTAGTAGTAGTAGTAATAATAATAATAATAATAATAATAATAATAATAATTGAGCTACCAGATGGAAGTCTCTGTGTATGAGTAAGTGTGAGTTTGTGTGTGCGCGAGTGATGGGGTGGGGGTTAGAGTGTATTAAAATCTAGGGGAAAAAGATGGGTCTTTAGCTTTGCTTATAACAGGCAGACAGACAGTAAATAGATAGGCAGGCAGGCAGATATGTAGGAAATGTGCGGATATGTGAGTATGCTTATGCACATGTGTGTTGTGCCAGTAAATTGTCGATTGTGACAGTGTGGAGTCATCTATTGTCTGTTTGGTGGATGAAGTTACCCTTAGACACAGACAAAGCTTGCCTGTTGCTACTGTGTGTCTGTTCTGGACATATGACGGCATGACAACAACACATACACCCTTGCACAGAATAATACAGTGAGACAGACACACACACACACACACAGCACAGAAGAAATCGTATTTAAACAAAATAAATATGTAAAACTAAAATACGCATTACAATGGTGATGGTAGATTACATAACACATGGGCCATACCTGATACTAGTAGCTGTCTCCTCTGACACCTTGGCAAGACAGGTAGACAGGTAACCACAGAAGACAGAGCACACCAGCTGCTATCACACACATGCACACACATGCACAAAAGCGCATCCTCACAGGCACGTACAGTATTACACAGGCTATATAACCATGAGGGCGTTAACAACACGCCTCCTTAACAGGGTCACAGGGATCCTCAAAATGCATTACACATGCACATGCATGTGTATTATTAAGTACAGGGAAACAGTAGCCTGAGTTGCTGAGCCACCACAACCATTACATCTGTGGAACGGCGGGCAGGTGAGACTGTGAAGCGTTTTTCTCTCTATCTCCCTGTCTGGTGTTAGCGATCAACTGGAATTGGACCTCTGTGGTGGTTAGGAAACTGTGGTTGCTCCATGGAATTGTAGCATAAATGATCAGGACAAAAAGCAGTACATGGTATGACTACCACATGGTATTGATTTTGGGAATATGAAATACAAATGGTAATAGGTTGAAATGGCGAAATATAGCAACATGTTTTGATGGGCCTCGCATTTACAAATTCTGGTTTTAAATGGTTATTCTGTGTAGGCCTCTGGTAGACTTTGACCACTCTAGAAGGAGTTCCTAAGTTGGAAAGTTGAAAATTGTGGTGTGAGCCACGAGTGCTATGGCATTCTATGTCAATACTTCACCTGGTTTGAATCCTGTTTGTACTGTTTTTCTCACTTCAACTTGATATTGTGTTTATATTTCAACATTCTCATCGTTAGAAGTGCGCATAAACTAGTGATTTTAATGCAAGAGGTTCCACTGAATATCAAGAAAAAGAATTGTGGTTTTAAAGCATAGTGTTGTACAGATAATGGCCAAAATGTGATCTTGTAAAATTACAGTGCCTCCTATGCATGTAATTTCATGGTACTTGGCATGCCTCCAGAGGTTTTGCTGATTGTACATGACATGCTAAAAATGCCTGCAAGTTTAATCTGTCAAGTTTTGTTAAATTAGAAGCAAAGATATTGGCTAACAGGCTATTTTAAGCTAAGCTATGTGTTTAGGTTTAAAATGGGTCATTTCAAAATATATCCTTTATTTGCAAAGGATGTACACCAAATGTACACCGGCCGACTTTTACAGTACTTGCTGTGCTTTTACATATATATTACATATGTAATTACATATTTTGTACATCTCCAGCCTTCTCAGCCCAAGATACTGGCAATTCAATACCCAGATTTTTGCATTTACCATTTCACTAAGTGGTGCTATGCTTTAAGTGATTGTGTAGAACTGCTGAGTCAATTAGTGGACATAACATTAACATTATATGTATCTCGTAATTACAAGATAATTAAGTGTCCTTGCAGAGCACACTTATTGTTATCCCACCGTTTATTATTATTCTCCTGAACCAGATTTTGCAGATGTTGCTACTCCTCAGGCTTGTCACAGTACACTGCTCCACTCTAGCAGCTAGAGTGAGCTCTGCCCTCACTCAAGGTTTTTCAGACGTTACTACTCCTCAGGCTTTCGAGATAGAGACACCGTTTCAACTCTAAAATGACCGGCCGGGTTTGGACAAGACCGCCTACATTTCGGTATACTGTAGCTCTTGTCGTTCGTCCGCTATTGTCGTTTTTCTGCAACTTTTGTCGTCATTGAAAATGAATGGCGGAATGTGTCTAGCATCTAGAGTGAGCTCTGCCTCCACTCTAACCTCCACTCGGTTTTTTAATGATTAAAACTCAACCGCTTAACCTATAAACTTTGTAGACAGTTTGTAAGAGAGGTCTGGGATCTGACTGTGACCTGTGTAATTTTCATGCGGCAACTACTTAAACTTTTTGAAACAGGACAGTTTACAAATGGTGAAAGAGAGGCAGACAATACTGTGGCAGTTGCACCTGGACCAACTGCCATTTTTTAAATGTGGAATGTTCATAAATAGAACTCTCAAGTGATGTCATAATCCCCATGCCATGACTGTTCTGCCATGGGAGTGTATTGCAGCCTATAGTAGTTATTTCTAGTAGTTATCTATGTAGTCAGTGCTACTCTGCTAACATGGCAAACATTTGTTAGCCGTTATGCTAACAATGCTAGCTATGGTAACTATGCTGAAATGCAAAATAATTAACTGGGTTAAAAGTGTTACTTGGTTGACTCAGCTAGTGTTCGTTAGCAGTAGTGCTAACAATGCTAAAAATGCTAATTATGCTAACTATGTTAAAAATGTGAAGTAATTAACTGTGCTTACAGTGTTGTGTAGCTATATTAGCTGAAGGTATTTAGCAGTTATGCTAACATTGCTAGCAATGCTAACTATGCTAAAATGCAAGCACACTTTTTGCATTTTCTGCGGGAATGCAGTCTAGTTATCTCATAATTACGAGATGATTTTCTCATAATTACAAGATGATTTTCTCATAACTATGAGATCCTATCTCATAATTTTGAGATCTTATCTCGTAATTATCAGAAAATATCTCATAATTATAAAATAATTATTTTGTAATTACCGTAGGTTTCAACTGGTTCTGCTTTCGCTACGTACCATTTAAGATACTTGCTGCCATTTCTAATGTTTTCTGTTTCAGAATAACAGTAATAATTACCACTCCTGGTCGGTCACTATAACTCTTTTTTTTTCTTCGTTTCCCGCCCCCATACACCTTCCGTACATGTCAACGTCATTATGCATAAAACCTGGGTTGGCAGACACTACAACAGGCCATTTCATTTTATTTCATAATTTACATTTATTTCTTACACACTGTTCTTTTAAATTATTTAGAATAATTAATAATTACGAAATCATTACATTATTGGTAGCAGTTTTTAAACAAGCCAGTAATGTAATAACTAACCAATAAGGTAATAACTTATGTTATTGGTAACAGGTTATTACGTTATTGGTTTTATTACATGAGAATTATTACGTTATAGGCAGTTATTACATTATTGGCCATTATTACATTATTGGCAGCTACAGGGCTGAGTATGGCTATGGCTTGTTATCATAGAAATGGGCAGAGGGATGGCGTCGTTTTCAGTGTGACCGGATGAAGCCAGATTTTAGATTTTTTTAATTGGTCACCAGGATGCTGCCCAAGCCCAAGAACTAGCCTGGTGACGTCCACCAACGAACTCAAATACGATAAACAGACTAGTAAGTGCTCAATCACAAATCAGACAGCACACAATCATTTTCTTAATCAGTATACTTTTACCATTATCGTAAGTATAATCATGCTAATAAGTGGAAGGCTAATATTGTACTTCGGGACTTGATTTTTCTTCTATTAACTTTGGTTCCAGGCAATCTTACAAGCTAGCATGTCAAGGGAGCTAGTGTTAAAATATCTATGGTAAACATGTACAGACCAGGTTAGTGTGTATCTTAGCTTAG
Source organism: Setipinna tenuifilis (assembly GCA_030347295.1). Classification (NCBI taxonomy): domain Eukaryota; kingdom Metazoa; phylum Chordata; class Actinopteri; order Clupeiformes; family Engraulidae; genus Setipinna; species Setipinna tenuifilis. Next base: position 29,381,980 of record CM059284.1, read on the forward strand.
CCATCTTTACTTGCATCGAACGGTAAAAATCCATAAAGATAACGACCCCTTTTTAAAAAAATACAAACTCCAGTGCCTTTGTGGAAAATGTTGCTGGAAATATTTCCCCAACATGAACAGGGAACTGATTATGGTTAACCAAACAGTACAGTACAGAAAGTCACTAGTCATTGTGACGTCATTTTTAGCATAATTTCAGATAAACGTTTCTTACAAGACAATAACATGACAGAACATGACATGACGTTTGATTCTGATCGGATCAAATATGTTTTGCTCTGTTTCCGCCGGTGTACAGCAATGGCAAAATCAAGGTTCTGAACGCTTCTCATGTAAAGTTATTTGGTTTCAAAGTGACGCTAAAATGAATGAAAGTCAAAGGAATGCTAAAGGCTACTGGGCCCTTTGCGGGTCCGTCATGGGTGTTTCAACTTCCACGTCTGTTCCTGCCCGATTGTATAAAACTAGTCTGGCTGTCGTGCACCTAATTTTTTCTTTCTGTCTTTAGCCTAGTAACTACCAGACTAAACATGGCTTTTCCAACAATGTTGCCAGATTGGGTTGAGTGATTCTGCGCCATCACGTTCAAAAACACACCGTTTTCAGCCAAAAAAACCCCCAACAACTTGCCACAAGCAAAAAACATGTACTGCTCTATTTTAATGATAATGGCCGGGTTTCCCAGATGCAGTTAAGAAGTTCTTAGCGCTAAGAACGTTCTTAAACCCTTCTTAGGCCCTCCCGTAAGAAGCAACCGCGTTTCCCAAATTGCTTCTTAGCCTAAGAAGACCTGCCGTTAAGAAGGATCTCTAAGAAGAGTCTGGAGCCTTCTTACACCCTTCTTAGCGAGAGAACAGTGGAAACAACGCCACCTTAGGCCGATAATGCAACATGACACTAAGCAAGGAGATAGTCATGCAATGTGTCGGATAGTCCAATTGTGTTTTCCCCCTTTTTTCCTGTAGGCTATTTCGCGCACCCCTTCTACCAATGAAATGTTAAATATTTGTGGGGAAATGTGTCATCTATATGGTATCATGTGTTTGAAATGTTGTACCGCAGTCCCCTCCGTAATATGTCCGCTATAATTTTTAAAAATAAATATTTAATATTTATTTGAGGCATGTTCTATAGCATTTAGGTTACTACTCCTGGAATGATATAGATTGCGGAGAAACATACTGTAGGCCTACTGCATATAACACTTACCCGAACCATGAGGAAGGATGATGGGCACGAAGATGGAGGGGCGAGAGAACTGCGCAGCAGTTTGGCAGCATTTTACTATGCCGACGGTGCGCTCCAATCGGCCACTCTGAGATCGATTGCTCATTGTGCTCCAGTTAAGAAGACAGCTAAGAAGCATCTTAAGACGCACGTTAAGAAGGGCGTTAAGAAGGCATCTGGGAAACATTCTTATCTTAACGTTTCGTCTTAGCCGACCTCTTCTTAACAGTCTTCTTAACTCCTTAAGAAGATTCTTAACTGGGAAACCCGGCCAATCTCAGTTCCACTTTTGCATGTTGTGAAGTAGGTGGATTCACAGTTGTAACCATACCTACACCGGACGAATTGTGCTGCACAGTGTAAATAAAGTCATATAACTGATGTTAGTCCCAACACTGTAGTTTCTGACCACGCAGTAGTGTGTATGTTAAAGATTTCACAACTGTGGGTGGGCAATGTGAACAATATCATCTAAAAACACAATGAACAAATGCATGCGTATCCTATGTAGCAGTTGCTAGTGTACCTTCATAACATGCAAAAGTGGAACTGTGCCCTAACGCTTTATGTTGGACCACTATTGTGTATGGAGTCCAACAATTTGCACCTGCACATTATTCTGGGCATGTGATCCAACAGTTCACAGAGCTATCTTGCATGAAATAATTTCCATAAACTTCAAAATTTTCAACTTTATTTAAATAGATCCATCTGTTTGCATACCAAAATCCGGTGGCAGAAACAGCGCAAACACTGCAGGCAGGGAAGGTCTCTGACCTGAGGCTATTGAATGCAAATGTGAAACACGGCGAGTATACAGCAGCCTTTATTCGTGACATCTGGACAGGCTAGAAAACCAGTAGACAGAGAAACCAGACGGGGTGTCACAGTGGCATTCTGTCTGAATTCTGTCCATTTGTCAGATGTTTGTGGTGCGTTGCCTTGGACTTCAAATTCACCTCTATTCTTGACTGCAGTGTGGTGCAGAGGTTGATTAGCTCCTGGCTGAGACAGAGAACGGAGGTCACATATTCAGTGACGAAAAACGGATCTTACCCTCTTCTTCTCAATCGACTCCAAACTGAACTTTTCACAGCTTTCGACTGCAATGTTGTTTGTACCTAAAACTCTTGCATAGCCTACTGCCTCGTAATGTCTTACCCACAACTGGAAATGAGACAAGTTACTTGCACACAATGGTGTCAACATTAGCATCATGTACATCTGGACTTGCAGACATAGCTCCGAACAAATAGGTCATGGTGTCATTAGGCGTTAGTCTGTGGAAACAAAATATACGATTAAGGTCGGAATCTATTAATGTAGGCCTATCTATTTCCTTATACAGCAGAATGAAAGCATATGATTTCAAAACTTACCCTTGCTCCGGTTCGTAGCGCCTAGAGCTTGTCTCTAAGTTGTGAAGACAACCCGGAAAAGATCCTGTAGCAGAACTTCTGCTACAGGATCTTCTGTTGGCAACTTCTGTTGGCAAACCAACTCAGCAAAAAGTCTGCTTGTCAGCTGAGTAGCAGTCTAACGTTACTGAACCCAAACGAAAAATGCACCTTGCAAGACACATCTCTTGCATAGTCCAATAAAGTTGTTGATTATATTTTCTATGGAATTAATAAATATTCCAAAAGTATCCACATCTGCACTCGTCCTTTGATTTACTAGCATCTTGCATAGAAACAAAGTTCGAACATAACTTTATTTTACGTTAGAATCATGAGGGGAAATTTAAAGTGACAGTGCCTAATTAGGCCTTAACCTCTAAGGACACGCTGTACCGTATACGGTACGGAAGTGGGGGTGGTGGGGGTGGCACACATTCTTCTGTCATTCTATTCCAGAATGACTGATATCCAATCCAAAACCCATGCAAGAAACCTTAAGTTCTTAGCTTTCAGTAGAGACCAATATTTTATTTCTAGGCAAAGGGGTTCTCAAGTTATAGAGGTTTGATTCTGGTTATACAGATTTCAGAACCAAATGTCCTATTGGAATTTTCAATAGGGACACAAGAAAAACGCATGGACATACCTATTGATGAAAATCTACAAACAAATCAGGTTTCCTTTGCCTTTACTGTGTGAAGGTAAGACCTGTGTCTGTGGCCTCATTATGCCTTTGTTTGGCCAACAGGTTACTGAAATTATAGGTCTCAGTCACTTTACAGGCTCACATGTTGGACGGAAAGTAAAACCTTAATTCTAACCTCTGTACCTCTGTGTCAGTGCATCACAGAATCACCCGGATACTTTATAAACTAGATGTACCACATAGCGGTACATGGTATGACCGCCGCAGTGTATTGAAGTGTGGGAACAATAGGTATGGTGAGTTTGTGGTAGGTCAGTGTTGTGAGGTGAGAGTTTGTGTGGAAATGATTTGCTGGAAGTGGGCATGGATGTGGGTTTTGAATGAATGATATTCTGTGTCTTTGTGTATATTTTGTGTAGTTCCCACGTTCTTGGTCCAAGATATTGGCAATGCAAAATCCCAATTTTGCATTTAACTATATCACTAGGTGGCGCTATGCTTCAAGTGAGTGTTTATGGGATGGGTCGATACCCCTCTTTAACACCGGCATACTAACACAAAATCATTGTCTTGTGCAAAATTTTTGATGAGTTATTTAACAAAAACTGTTTTTGTGCACCTAGCTTTGACGGGAAACATTGCACCCTGTGAAGAAATGTTACAAAATTTGGTGCACATGAAAAGAAAGCTGTTCAGAGTTGTCATGTAAACTTTGACCAAATATGAGCAATTAGGAGCTGAGCTATGTTTGAAATTTTCATTGACATGTAGCTTTTAAACTTTTAAAAATTTGGTTGTAAACCTTACCGTTCTCTAGATAATAGGGAAAATGACATTTTGTATAATTACAGTGCCAAATTTTATGGCATGTGCTGTGCTTTTAGAAGTCTTTGTGCTGATTGTGCATGCCATATTTTGTGCAGTTCCCACCTTCTCAGTCCAAGATATTGGCAATGCAAAATCCTCATTTTTGCATTTAACCATATAATTAGGTGGCGCTATGCTTCAAGTGAATGTTTATGGGCTGGTTCGATACACCTCTGTAACACCAGCATACTAACACAAAATCATTGTTTTGGGAAAAATTGTTGACAAGTTATTTAACAAAAAACATTTTTGGACACCTAGCTTTGACAAGAAACATCGCCCCCTGTGACGAAATGTCACAAAATTTGGTGTACATGAAAAGAAGTCTGTGTAGAGTTGGCATATCAACATTGGCCAAATTTGAGCAATTAGAAGCCAAGATATGGTATTTTGCTGAATGTTAAGCTATGTTTGAAATATTCATTGACATGTAACATTGAAACGGTTAATCTCAAGCTAAATCCTTTGATAACTTTTTGTCATCATTGTCTGTAGATGACATGTACCAAATTTGGTGAGATTCACATGAATGGCCTATGACGAGTTCGTTTGGTTTCGCTTTCACGATGTTAAAATTTCACTGAAATTCTTTTTGTTAGAAATGGCCGTCAACCAGTGTTTTCAATGCGTGAGGGTCAATAGATTTCACGACCAAAAAAATTTGGTTGTAAACCTTAGCGTTCTCTAGATAATTGGCAAAACGACATTTTGCACAATTACAGCACCCCCTATGTGCCAAATTTTATGGCATGTGCTGTGCTTTTGGAAGTCTTTGTGTTGATTGTGCATGGCATATTTTGTGCAGTTCCCACCTTCCCAGTCCAAGATATTGGCAATATAAAATCCCAATTTTTGCATTTACCCATATCACTAGGTGGCGCTATACTTTTAGTAGAGTGTTTATGGGCTGGGTCGATACGCCCCTGTAACACCAACATATCACAAAAATTTCATGTTGTTCGGTAAAACGTGCATTGAGTTATTCAGGAAAAAAAATTCAGCGTCTCCCCCTCTTTGATGGACACTGGCACAGCGGGGGGTGGGTGGCCCTTGGGGGCCAAAAGCTTCTATTCGCCCCAAAACTTCTAGGGCTACATGCCTACAAAGATTCATGTCCCCCAGACTTCCAGTGTCCTGGCAATCGTTGACGAAAAATCTGTGAAAAAAAATAAAAATAAAAAAAAGGGAAAAAAAAGTCTCGGCAACACTATAATGACCGCTTTAGCTAGCTTCGCTAGCGGCGGTCATAATAAACCTGAGAGTGTTACCTTTCCACTGATGTCTGAGTCTAAAACTATGTAGGCATACCATTTTCGCAAATAAACTTAAAATATTCGATGTGCCTTCCTAAATAACTTTTTTTGTAAAGCATGTTTTTTTTCTGCTGTCCTTTCACTTACAAGCATAAAATTATCTAACAACCTGTTAAAATGCACCAGAATGCCAGACTGGAGGCATTGAATATCGGTGTAAATTTCATTAGATTTGGTTAAAAAGCATAAAAAAAACTATAGAATAGCACTAGTTGTTGCTGCCCTACCAACATCTTCGACTGCCCACCAAAACATTGTCACTATAAGCACAGAAAAAAACAAGTGCTGGAACATCATGTGTATATGATGCCCCCTTTACATTTATGACTGCCCCCTTATATATGCCTGCCTAAAACCGGCCCTGCTGGAAACGTGTTCTGTCCTGGCCAACTGTGCAGAAATTGCGCTGCAACTAGAAAGTCTATTTTTCTGAGTGGGAGGCAAGTGGGCTAAGAGCGCTTTCAACCTAAATCCTATTTAAAGCGATAGCACAACAATACAATTACAGTAATGCCAACTGTGCTATCAATGTACAGGTGCTGGTCATATAATTAGAATATCATGAAAAGGTTGATTTATTTCAGTAATTCCATTCAAAAAGTAAAACTTGTATAATGTATATGTCATAATGTAGAGTGTCAAGAGGTTTCGGAGTGATGACACATAAATCCAGCAGGAGGCAGCGGTCAAGTTTTGCCGTTTTTTGGTGACACCACATTGGAAAAAAAACAGTGGCCCAGTGACGAAAATTTAGAAAAAAATATAAATAGTGTATATATTTAAACACTATTCACAATATTTACAAAATTAAACAGACTGAACAGTCAAAAGAAACATCAGAAAAATGATTCAGTCAACGGTTCTTGAGGAAAAGTTGCAGCAGACTCACAAACCATAGACAGTAAAAGAAGTGGACTGAGGGATGGCGTCGTTTTCAATAAGGACCGGATAAAGCCAGATTTTCGATTTTTCAAATGGTCACCAGGCTACAGCGCAAACTCGAGACCCAGCCTGGTGACGTTAGCCAACGAACCGGAATACAGTAAACTGACTAGTAGATGCTCGTTCACAAATCAGTCGACATATGATACATTTCTTAATTAATATATTTTTACCATCATCATAAGTACAATCACGTTAACTTAAGTGGAGGGCTAATATTGTACTTCTGGACTTGATTCTTTCTTTACTAACTTTGGTTCCAGGCAATCTTACAAGTTAGCATGTCGAGGGAGCTAGCTAGTTAACATGTACATACAAGGCTGCCATTTAGCTTAGCTTAGCCATCATTCATTGGGCTTCACTTGCATCGAATGGTAAAGATCCATAACTAGATAATGACCCCTCTTACAAAAAAATACAAACTCAATGCTACCTTTGTGGGAAATGTTACTGGAAATGTTTCCCCGACATGAACAGAAAACTACACAGGCATGAGTATGGCTACAGCTTGTTTTTCAAACAGTACGGTAAATTTTCTCCTGTGCGACAGAAAGTTACTCGCCGTTGCTTAGCTAGTGACGAAATTTTTAGCACAATTTCAGAAAAACTTTTCTTACAAGACAATGACATGACAGATTTCCGATCGAGGCAAATATGTTTTGCAGTGGTTTCTCCAGTGTCCAATGATGCCAACATCAAGGTATGACGTGCTTCCTATGTAAAGTTATTTCATGTCAAAGTGACGCTAAAATGAATGGAAGTCTATGGAATGCTAAAGGCTACTGGGCCCTTTCTGGGTTTTTTTCGCCCCATGGGTGTTTCAACTGCTGCGTCTGTTCCTGCCCCCTTGCACACAACTGAGACTAGAATCGAGAGCACACAGGAACACTTCCTTCCTCCAACTCAGCACTGTCTACCACACTGCCATCTAGTGGTGGGAGGAGCAACTGCTCCTGCAATAGAGTTCCCAAAAACTTGTCCCTCCTCTTTAGTGACCTTGGCTTCTTAGGTTTGCCGCCAGACTGACTGTCTAAATTACGCAACTCTGCCAACAAACTCTTGTCTGTTACTGCTGTCTTAGCTTGTAACCTCGTTGTAACACAGGACGAAGCTACTGGTAAATGCCATTACAACAACTCTGTCAGCATCGGCACATCCTGGCCTAACACAACAGGATAAGGGCATGTATCCATAACACCCACCGTTAACAAATACTTCTGTCCTTCAATTTCTACATCAATGTCAGTTGTCTGATGTTCAGTTTCATCACCATAAATACACCTCACCCTCACTTTGCCAATGCTAGTGTAGTCAGTAGGACCTAAACATTCTGTTCTTATTAAGGTCTGGCTGCTACCGGTGTCAATGAGAGCCTGCCATGTTTTCCCTCTGATGGTAACGGGGACTAGTGTGTCAGTGGAGCTAGGTGTACTCCTAAAGGATGTGTTGCTTGGCGTGTAGCACAACCTAGCTTCGCTAACTGTGGCTATGGGGCACTCTGTTTTAATGTGGCCAGGTTGGCCACAGTTGCGGCAAACTATCTTGGGCTTCGCTGGAGGGTTGGGCTTAGCATTGGAGCTACAGGATCATCTAAACTCACAACCACCGCCACCCACAAACTTACTAGACAGCTGGCGCTCAATTGTCACAGTGGTGTCCGGCTAAGCCATATGCGGGACCCCCAAGTTAGGTTCATCCCGGTGCAAGGGACCCCAGTGATGGGCGAAGTATGGTGGTAGATGCGTGAGGGACACCTGAGTGAAGCACATGGCTGCGCTTCCCGAAGGGGAAGGCAGTGTGATTGAGTGACCATCACTAGGGTAGTGGGTGTGCTCTGACTGCCATAGCAACGACCCTGGCTCTTTGGCATTGCGATCAAAGTACACATTTCATCCCCTGGAGAACCAGGGGTGCATTTCTCAAAACCGTCGTTGCTAACTTCCTTAGCAACTTCGTAGGTTTGAACGATGGACTAACGACACTGCTGTTTCCCAACAGCATCGTTCAAACGACACAACTAACAATGTTTACAACAACGTTAGTCCGATGGACCGTTCAACGACGCAGGTGTTTCCCAACAGCAAAGTTTGGACGATCCATCGGAAGTTCCATCGTTAAGTTGTGTCGTTCAAACGATTAGCTTGGACCTGTCGTTAGACCGTTGTTTATGTCGGTTTCTGTACACGTGACGTCTTCCTCGTCACCTTTGGCCTTCTTGGGTCGGATTAGGCACCATTCAATGCTTTACCGCCACCCACTGCATGAATGATTTTACTTTAATTCACTTCATTTTCGTCCTGGCACTTGCCAGGTCATTTAAAAAGAAGATAGAAAATTCACCCCACAACACACCAAAAGTTGTTGCAAAATGTTGTTGGATTATTAAAGTTATTTGCTGATTTTACAGTTAATTTTTAATACTGTGATGTAGAGTATGATCACGGTTCTCGGATCCACAATGAAGGCCATTCCACGTGTTTCAAATTGATTACCGTTTAGCAGGATTCGAACCCGTATCTCGCTGAAAAAGTGAGAAGGCCTACATAGTGGGCTGACAAGCTAACCACTCAACCGTTGCACTACATGAGCTGTCTGTGGCCTTAGTTATATTTACATGTAGATCTATGTAGGGTAGTATAAATGAAACACACGATCATATCATTACAATCTTAGTCAGTCACTGCTTTTTAATGAGTAAGGGACATGATTGTGTTGGGGAACATTTCCCTAAGTTGCTGAAGCTGTCATACATACCAGCTTAACTGAAATAAGGCCACGTTTTTGTTGCTTACTGTCGTGGTGTCGTTTATCCGCAATCAATGCATCCGAATACTCTCCGAGCACTTCCGACGCATCTGGATACTTTACAGTTTCAACGACGGAAGTCCAAACTAACATAGTTCAGACTTCCATTGTACGTAGGTAGTTAGAGAGTTTCGGAAAACAGTCGGAATCGGACTGTTGTGTCATTTGAACCTACATCGGACAACGGTGGTTAAATGCTAACATCCGTCGTTGTTTGGGAAACGCACCCCAGGTTTGAATCCCGGTGGGGTGATTTCTCCCCTTTGTATTCATTTTACACAGGCTGACATATTTCAAGTGTTTATTTCTTTTAATATTGATGATAATAACTGACAATTAATGAAAACTCCAAATCAAGTATCTCAGAAAATTAGAATATTGTGGAAAGGTTCAATACTGAAGACAGCTGGTGCCACACTCTAATCAGCTAATTAACTCAAAACCCCATGCAAAGGCCTTCAAATAATCTCTCAACCCAGTCTTGTAGGCTACACATGCTTCATGCTTTCACTATGCCCTTAGCACTACCATTGTTAGCCTTCTGGGCCAAGACGGTAAAAAATGGTGAAGTTCTACGTGCATACACCCAACTCGGTATGATGTTTTAACATGCCAATTTTCGTTTTACACCAAAGTTTTCCTTTAAGCTTTCTCTATAATGGGCACCAATGGGAAAACGCTTAATGATAATAATATTGGCATTTTTTATTTTTGGAGAGGTGAGAGTCGGCATAACTACAGGTGTCAATGAGAAATTTGGTGATGACTGATTGCTGTTTTTGGGTATTTACCTACATCCTACGTTTTAGGATGTCCCCTGCAGATATGGTGAAATAAAGAGAGTATTATAGAGAATTTAAGGACGAGGAAGAGTAATTTTGTCAGGGTTGCCCAAAGACCGGACCCAAAAGGACCACACACAACAACCTAATGTCCAAAAAATGTTTTTTTTTGCAAGGAACAAAAAACTGTGAAACAGAAAGCAAAAGAACATAGCTTGGATGGATGAAACTGGACAAAAACTGGCAACAGGAACAGGGTAAAAAAGCAACCAGGAATGGGTATCAATCAGAGTAAGACGAAACAGAAACAGCAAAAATGGGTAGCAGAAACAGGGCAAAAACAGCAACCAGGAGCAGATCAAACAAAATAACAGGTACAAAAATAGATAATTCGACAAGAAGCAGAGGATTACCAGCGAAGTGTGTCTTCCCCGAAGGAGTCGTCTCTGTCTGGTTCTGCCTGCTCTGTGTGTGCATGCCTCCCTGCCCTGCCGGCTGTGTGTGTGTGTTTGCCTGTATTCCTGCTTACTGCTCGTCTCCCGAGTTCCAGTGGACTTGAGCAATCTCCAGCATCTGTGTGTTCCAGTCCGATTCCCCCGTTGTCTACCTGTTTCACTGCTTGCAGTGGTGTCAGTCTCCGGTGCCACAGATACTCACTCCCTCAGCTCGACTTGAGTCCTTGTCTTTACACACACTCACCCTTCTCCCAGTTTCCCCTTCCCCAATATCAATAAACTGTGGGTGTTTTGCAAAGTGTCTCACTTGGGTCTTCTTTACTACACCGTTACAGTACGGTCTGACCAACATCGACCCAGCACACAATGCTACATCTTCTGCCATGGACAAGCTGGAGCTACTGGAGGAGGCTTGTCAACTGCATTCGCCGCCATTAGTGGTGGCGGAGGCTCCGACCCGGAGTCTGTTTGGTCTTATGGCCCAAATGCAGCAAAACCTGACCCAGCTGGGGATGCCAGCTCCTGCACCAACACCACCATTTCCCGCACCAACACCACCATCTCCTCCCGAAACTCCTGAGTTCCGAGTCGGCACACCGGAAAAGTTCGTAGGTGAATCATTTATGACCCACTGCGAGCTGATGTTCGCCCTGCAACTACTCACATTCACCTCAGAGCAGGCAAGGGTTGCCTGTGCCATTAACCACCTCACCAGTAGAGCTCGACTTGGGGAATGGCGAAGTGGGACTGACGTTCACCTGCCTGCACCTCCTTCAACCTGTTTGCCACAAAGCTCCACAAGGTGTGGAGCTGGGTCCATCCAACTCTGAGGTTTCCCGGGATCTGATGAGCATACGACAGGGTTCCCGCATGGTGGTGGATTTTTCCATAGACTGTTGCACCCTGACCAGTCGTAGCACCTACAACACGCCCACCCTAATGGATGCCTTTCTCCAGAGCTTGGCTGACTACATCAAGGACGAGCCGGTGTCGTTTGAGGCTCCACTTGAGGGTGCTATCGAACTAGCGGTTCGAATCGACCAACGGATCCAAGCTCATCGGCGAGAAAGATCCAAACAACCACAGCTCCCTCAGCCCCTTGTTCAGAGCTGGGAGGGTCCACCAGCACTCTGGATGTTTCCAACATCCCGTCTGTGTACCATGACTTACGTGAGGTCTTCAGTAAGGCTAAGGCAATTTCTCTCCCACCCCACAGACCATACGATTGCGCCATAGACCTGCTGCCTGGCTCCTAAGGGCAGCCTGTCCCTGTTCTTTGTCTGCTCCCGAGCGTGAGGCTATGGAGAAATATATCAATGACTCACTCACTGCTGGAATAATCCAGCCCTCGTCCTTGGCTGCTGGGGCCGGTTTCTTCTTCGTGGGCAAAAAGGATGGTACGCTCCGTCCCTGCATCGACTACCATGGTCTCAACAACATCACTGTAAAGAACCAGTATCGTCTGCCACTAATCTACGGGAGACAAGTGGAAAACTGCCTTCAATACCCCTACTAGCCAAAACGAGTACCTCGTTATGCCCTTCGGACTTCTAAACACCCCTGCTATCTTCCAGGCACTCGTGAAGGATTTACTCAGGGACATGATTAACAAATACATTTTTGTGTTTCTAGACGAAATTTTAATATTTTCCGAAAACGAATCAGAACATGTCCACTATGTCTAGTCCAGGCATGTCAAACTCAGTTTGGCTCTGGGGCCGGATCCAGACTTTCTGTTCTCAGGTGGGCCGGATCAGTAAAAGAATGTCAACTCCAAATATTTAGCTTTGTTTTTCAGTACTATGCTTTATCATTCAGCCTACATTTGTAGCCTACCCTACATAGGCTATTATGATCATGGATGACAAGGGATCTTTTCTAAGCACAACACATTTATTCACAAACAATGAAAAAAATGATTTTCATGTTTGGCGGTGAATGTGTTAACAACTGGTTTATTTTAACAGTTGAGTGAATGCAGTTTTACACCTGAACCAACTCACCACATTAACAAACTCAAGTGGGAGCTATGAAAAAAATTTTTTCGCCTTAATTGTCATACTGCTTTGAAATAAATAAAAAAAGAAATACAAAATAAAAGTTATAGCAGTGCATGGGCAATAAGATTACACTACATCACATCAAACTACTAGGCTGGGCCTACTGAAGCTGAGAACATACTGCACAATATTAATTGTCTTTAATATGAAACCAGATGAATCTTATTTTTAATGATCTGTATTCATGAGTGCAAACAAATTTCGTGTCATCACACTTTTTTTCTCTCTCTCACTGCACTCCTGCAGTCTACTTGCTGCTGCTGGCTCTTGAAACTTGGCATCTTTTTGCCTTCACAAGTGCATCGATATTAGGTGTCAAATCCTGAGTAGCAGCACATTTAACAATGTCATTCAAGTGTTTATTTGTTAACCTTGAGCGCTGCTTTGTGTTATTATTGTTCATTACGGAGAACACAGATAAGTAGTAGTAGGTGTGTTGACCAATAACTTGTTTAGTAGTGGTGAATGGTGAAGCAAGATTGCCGGTTTATTTTTACTTAAACACATCACGTTGCGAATGTTTACATCTCTTATATACAGTCGATGGTTTACATTCTGTGACTAAGGCTACGTTCAGACGTGATGGTTTTTTTACAGACGTCGGTGGATGGTTTACCTTATTTTCCTATGGTAGGCTACGTTCAGACGTGATGTTTTTTTTTACAGACGTCGGTGGATGGTTTACCTTATTTTCCTATGGTACAGGGTGTTTTTTAAAAAAAAACATCCTGGGTGGTTTTTAAACTGCCGCCGCTGGTGCTTTTTTCCACCCACCCCGGGTGGTTTTCAAGTTGAGAAATTTGAACTCGCCCCGAAAAAAACACAATACGTCAGGTGCTTTTTGACAGCTGACCAATGAGCGACTGAAATTCTGTAGTTTCAAAGAAGAAACATGGCGGCGAAAACAAAGTATCTCAAGTCAAACAAAATTCCAACCGAACAACTGGTGGTACTCATAAGTAAACACACAGAGCTATATGACATGGCAAATAAGTTATACCACAACGTCTACCACAGGGAGACCGTTTGGAGATCGATTGGGGCACTTTTGGGACACAACTGTAGGTATTAATTTCAGTTGTTTTCATCCGCTCACACCACAAGCTAGGCTAACCGTTAGCGTTTACGGTCTGCTGCTAGGCACCGCCCCCGTGCTTTTTTGGAAGGCTTTTTTTCTCTCTTTCTGTTATAAAAAACCATCACGTCAGTGCCGCATGCTGTACGTGAGCGCTTTTACACATTGACGTCCCTCTAGCGGCCGGAAGGAGCATTTGGTTTGTATTTATTTAAAAAAAATCACAACTTTTGATAGAAATGAGCTAGAGACTCGCTTCTTTTTTTGACATACTCAGAAATTTATGCGGGGCCGGATTAAATCATCCAACGGGCCGGGTCCGGCCCGCGGGCCGTATGTTTGACATGCCTGCCCTAAGGTTTGATGCCACAGCCCCAGCAGGGGAAGAGTGGAGTGGCCCATATGAAAAAGATTCATACAAAGGTCGTATAAAAAACCTTTACTGAGAGCAACATATTTGGCTATACAAGTCTTATATGGCAGTGGTCCCCAACCACCGGGCCGCGGACCGGTACCGGGCCGCGGAGCAATTGCTACCGGGCCGCGCAAGAAATAATCAATATGGAACGTTTCGTCATGAGACAAAAAAGCAGACGCTACGACTCAACCCGCTAAACAAAAGCTCTACCATTACCATATCAGTTGGTGGAAAACTATTCCAAATTGACGATGATGGCCCATCACGCATCCACCGAACTGTCCACAGAACTGTTCAACAGTGATCACTCGACCATTAGCAGGCTATCACTCACCTGAGACTTGTTGCTAGGCCTGTCCAGGACTTCAGTCACCAAACATTTGGACCCATCAACCTTTCGGCCGGGTCGTTATGCTATTGTCCTGACCCGTTTAGCATATGTATCAGCAGACCTCCCTTCGGTGATCAGCCACCACATAAATCTGAACCCCAACATCGGTTTTCAGGGTAGTACATCGGAGAAGGAATCCGTGGCTCAGGCACCCGCAGCAAAATGAGCAACAAACAGATGTCTTTGGAGAATTTCTTTGCGTGGGGGAAAAGACCCAGTAAAAAGACAGAAGAAGAGTCTGCTTCCAAGAAAAAGAAAGCGTTTAATAGACAATACCAGGAATCCTACTTGAAATATGGTTTTATCTCGGTAGGTGATTCCCACATACCAAGCCTGCTCTGCATCATATGCGGCGAACGGCTCTCTAACGAGGCAATGAAGCCTTCAAAACTGCTTCGCCCCTGGAGTGTTTTGAAAGAAAAAAACAGGAACACGAAGGACAGAAGAAATTACTGAGGACCACCACGTCCACATCAGTAAATGTGAATGCACTGAGAGCATCATACTTGGTGGCTATAACCGCATTGCTAAGGCTACAAAGCCATTCACTAAGCTATTGGTGAAGAATTGATCTTGCCCTCCACTAAAGAGATTGTCCGTGAACTTCTAGGAGAGGATGTTGTTAAAAAGATAGCGCAGGTGCCTCTGTCAGCCTGCACCGTTACATGGCGCATTGAAGAAATAGCCGAAGACATTGAAACACAATTGTTGGAGAGGATTAATACATCACCGTGGTACGCACTCCAGGTTGACGAATCTACAGATGTTGACAACAAGGCACTACTACTTCTGTATGTGCGATATGTTTATCAGGAGGATGTGCATGAGGATATGTTGTGTGCACTACCGTTGCCAACCAACACCACATCCGCAGAACTGTTCAAGGCGCTGGATGCTTATATATCAGGAAAACTGAAATGGCCCTCTTGTGTGGGCATATGCACAGACGGAGCTGCTGCCATGACCGGACGGCTGTCTGGTTTAACTGCGCGCATTAAGGAAGTTGCGCCTGAATGTGAATCTACACATTGCATCATTCACAGAGAAATGCTGGCAAGCCGAAAAATGCCACCAGAATTGAACAGTGTATTGAATGATGTTGTTAAAGTTATTAACAACGTCAAAGCACAAGCCCTTAACTCGCGCCTGTTTGAGCAGCTTTGTGAGGAGATGGATGCGGAGCACAGACGTCTTCTCCTATACACCGAAATAAGATGGTTATCCCGAGGGAAATCGCTGGCCAGAGTGGCTGGCAGCGCATTTCAGTGACGAGGATTGGGTCACAAAACTGGCGTACCTGTGCGACATATTCAACCTGCTCAACGAACTCAATTTGTCACTTCAAGGAAAAATGACAACTGTCTTCAAGTTGGCAGATAAAGTAGCTGCATTTAAAGCAAAATTGGATTTGTGGAGATGGCGCGTAAACAGAGGCATATTTGACATGTTTCAAATACTGGCAGGGATTTTGGGTGAAACTGAGCCTGAGCCTTCATTCACCCAACTGGTGCACGATCACCTGTCTTTGCTGTTGAAGGAGTTTAAGTGCTACTTCCCAACCGCAAAAGACCCATGAACTGGCAAGGAATGGATCCGTGACCCATTCGTCAACAAGCCAGCTGAACTCTGCATGTCTGTGCAAGAAGAAGACCAACTGTTGGAGATCGCAAATGACGGCGGCCTTAAAAGACTGTTTGAGACATCAACTCTGCCGGTGTTCTGGATTAAAGTCATGGCAGAATACCCTGAGATCGCCGCCACAGCAGTGAAAACCCTGTTGCCATTTCTGACATCCTATCTTTGTGAAGCGGGGTTTTCTGCAGTGACAGCAACAAAAACAAAACAACGGAGTAGACTAGGCATAAGCAACACACTTCGGGTGTCAATGTCTTCTATCACTCCCAGATGGGGCCGTCTCATTGCAGAGAAACAAGCGCAGGGGTCCCATTGATTTGACGTTATGTTCGAACGTCGGAATGTTGAAATATTGTTGAATGTTGAAGGAATGAAAATAACATTTTATTTATAAATGTATCTGGCGCATCTGTATCTTATTTTGAAGGTATATTTAAAGTAAACGTTAAAATAGCGACCAGTCACGAGTCAGCGCGCTCTGAGAACGACCCCCCCCCCCCCCCATGTAGTACATTCCTACACTCAGCAGTGTTTCTGAAGTATTTCACATTATTAGGTATGTTTTTGCTGGCGTTGGTTTGTCTGTCTGTCCGTTTGTTTGTTATTCGCGTAACTCAAAAAGTTATGGATTCATTTAAATGAAAATTTCAGAATAGGTCAGAAGTGGGCTAACTTAGAACTGATTTGTTTTTGGTGGTGATCCGGATAACCATCTGGATCCAGGATTCTTCACCATTGCGAGTAATTTGGACATTTTTGCTTATAACTCCACAAATAATGCCCATAATGTTTAGTAAAGTATACAGTGGGTGCTAGTTCGACATGCACGTTTCACTCACGCACAACGTGATTAACGCAGCTGTGTGAAATGTAAGTACAACTGCCGCCGCTCTGTAAAATTGCTTATCTAGCTAAATAAATCTTTTTTTCTAACATATGTTATTATACCTAGTGTTATCTTGTTAATTAATAATTAATTTAGTAGCTGACGTTTGCTATCAGTAATCAGTTAGACCAACTATATTAGCCTACATGCTAGGTAGCACTAGTTAGTTTTCACTACTAGCTAGCTAACGTTAGTTTTCAGGTTGGCACTGATTAATAAAGATTTCATCTGATTTTGTAGGGAAGGTTTCTACAGATGAGAACCATCCAGATTTTGTCCCCCTCTGTCTTTTACCCTGCCAAGTACAGTTTCCAGTGAGGACGTAGTTCTTTGTTCGACTCACAATAACCCAAGCCTGGTACATCTTTGCCTTGTGACCTTGGCGCTGGCTCGGTAAAACGTCAGCTTGGACAACACAAAACTTCTCCGATACGTCCTTGTACTGTAAGTCTTGGACATGACCATTTAAGACATAGTTATATGCATCTAATGATTTATACACCCTTAGCTTCTCATTACTGTAGACGCTCGGTTTTTCAGTGAGGTAATTATAAATGTGCGGCCATTCAACTGAAGGCAAACCTGTCACATCGTCTTTCCAGTCACTGAGGGTATATGGATCTGTCAGGATGGTCCCATCTGATAATGTCAGTTTTCTGAAATAATCCTCCCGATCCCGTACACTAAGTGTGTGTATATATTGTGTGTTATCGTTATCCATAACTTTAAGATTATTGACTGTATTTACTGATTTTAGCGGCCTCACTAGCACAATCTAAATAGCTGCCTCAATCTTTTTGCCTCCAGTGACATCACGCCCTTCTGAATGTTTACATTTTGTGAAGGGGTCTATAGTAGTTATCTCTAGTAGTTATCTATGTAGCCAGTGCTACTCTGCTAACTTAGCAAACGTTTGTTAGCCGTTATGCTAGCAATGCTAACTATGCTAAAATGGAAAGCAATTAACAGTGTTACTTGGTTAACTCAGCTAGTATTTGTTAGCAGTTATGTTAAGAATGCTAATAGTGCTAACAATGCTAATTATGCTAAAAATGTGAAGCAATTAACTGTGCTAACAGTGTTGTGTAGTTATATTAGCTGAAGCTATTTAGCTGTTATGCTAACAATGGTAGCAATGGTAACTATGCTAAAATGCAAGCACACTTTTTGCATTTTCTGCGGGAATGCAGTCTAGTTGATAACATCGTTTCAATGTTGAATCAACCATATTTCAATAATAGTACCATGCAGATAATGGGTGAATCAGTGTTCAATGAACGTCCGTTATAATTGAAGTTTCAATGTCATTTCAACATCGATCACATCGACCATGTCTAATGTGGACTCAATGTCAGAAATCAACGTGGATTCAATGCTTCTGCCTGATGCCATGTCAACATCGATTTAAATGGCATTTTGCAATCTGGGGATTTGTGTAATGGATGGGTCTAACTGTAGTACTACAATTAAATTGTTTTGCTTCCTTGTTAGATGCAGCTTTCTGTTTCTACTAACACAATTCAAATTGGACAATTAGGTGTGAAGAGTGCCAAAAAAGCCAGGAATGTGATAAACAGTAGAATTACAAAAGAAGATCTATATCTTATCTATATCTTAAAAATAATCTATGAGGCATATACATGTAAATACAATTTGATGAGGTACGCTGTGTATGCTGTTACGTCCAGTCACCCGGAATAACATACAAAGACCAAAAGTCAAAAATAGCTCACGTCTAGGGAATTTATTAAACGAAAAAGGTTTTACAAGAACGAAAGAATAGGCTACGAAATCAATGACAAAAATGTCCAAAGCCATAATCAGCAAACAACAATCGGCATAAGCTGCTAGTGGAAGGCGTTTCCCCTCGCTCCGGGTCACAGCTTCAGTTTTTAAAAGAACCGCAAATTCCAGGTAGCAAATGGAACTCCACCATCTAACAGGTAACACCTGAAAATCATTAAGGACAAACAGAATGTTAAGCAAAAGGAGGCACTACAGCGACCTACAGGTCGAAGAGGACGTAACACCTCCACACCGAAATGGTGACTATAGTCTCCATAAATTGATTTAGCTATTTACATATGTACATAATGCACCGCATCCACTGTATAGGCTGGGTGCAATGCAATTTCAGAAAATAAAAATCTACAGCCATGCTGTAATAACAAACCACATGAAGACAAACACACAACAAAGACCATCACTCTGCCATTCATACAACACAGACAAAAAACTTAAAACAAAAACATGACATACGGTTTGGTCACCAAACCGTATGTCAAGGCACTCTTGACAAAGCATCTGCAAACGGACAGCAAGAGGCAGAAGAGGAGCAAGAGGGCTATATTGAGCAAAGCAAGAGGTAGGAGAGGGGAAAAAGACGTATCTGCTTTTTGAGCAGTGGTCAAATCCGAACTAGATGAGGGAAGAGGGACTTTTTTGATAGTCGTTGACTCAATGCCAGAATCGGCCAAAGAAGCAGATTTGTCGAAGTCAACAGAAGAGACGCGCTCTTCATTCTCCGGGGGAGCAGAAGCTTTTGTAGACATGGCGGGCTTCACCGCGCAGGCAGGAAAAACGTTGGGGTTAGTGCGTACACAATCATGACTTGCTGGCTTGCCAGGCACAGCAACCACTTGAGGCAACACGTCCCCCCACACAGAATTTCCGGCAATGTCATTGCAAAGAACGAAAGATACTCCCGGGACAGGCAAAGATGGACGAACACCCACAGCAACAGTACCAGTAAACAACACACTTGTGCCGGTTTTAGTTGTGTTAGACAAGGGCAAAACGCCCTGCAAGATAAATGATTGAGCTGCACTGGTGTCACGGAAAAGAATAGGCTACGAAATCAACGACAAAAATGTCCAAAGCCGTAATCAGCAAACAACAATCGGCATAAGCTGCTAGTGGAAGGCGTCTCCCCTCGCTCCGGGTCACAGCTTCAGTTTTTAAAAGAACCGCAAATTCCAGGTAGCAAATGGAACTCCACCTCCTAACAGGTAACACCTGAAAATCATTAAGGACAAACACAACGTTAAGCAAAAGGAGGCACTACAGCCACCTACAGGTCGAAGAGGACGTAACATATGCACATACAAAACTCAAACATATAACGCAGATAGACAAGCAAAAAATACAAATTGTAATAGAAACATATTTTTATTTAATCTGTAGTATGTATTTGGTAAAAACATTGCTAATTTTAAAAGTATGGAGCAGTCTAATCTGCATAAACAGAATGATCCAGTCATCTGTAAGTGTACTGGTTTTCATTACAGCAAAGGGTAAGAGTGTGAGTATAGCAAAGAGTAAGAGTGTGATGTCATAAGCTTGCAACAGGGCATATGCACAAACAGAACAGATTCTTTGGCACAAACTCTGACACTGAATCTGGCTCTTGGTTGTGCCCTCTCTTCTGCTAGATTGCTTATGGTTAAACCTGCACCGCCTCCTCCCCCAACCCCACATTACCCCTGGCCATCATGCAAACCTGCAGCGCTGACTCACACACACATACACACAAAGAGAGAGAGAGAGAGAGAGAGAGAGAGAGACACACACACACAGACACTATCACTCAACACTCTCTCTTTTTGCATCTGTCAACTTATGCCAGAATAAAGCGATTCACCTCCAAAACATTTATGTGCAACAGTCCTTCCCCTTTCGTTGGCCAATTCTGTGCCGCCCTCTGCTCCACTGTGTTGCTCTGCTGTGGCAGTGATGATTTTAGTCTTATGAGATGTGGGCAGCTAAAGCTGCCCTTAGCAAAAAGTAGTATACTTAAAGTTTATTTTATGAAGTATACTTCAGTGTAAGTGTAAGTATATAACAGAAGTACACAGACCATGTACTTTTAGTGTACTAGAAAGTATGCTAATTTAATACTTTTTTATATTAAATTGGAACACTTTAAGTTTATAAAAGTATTCTTTAAGTACAGTATATTTTAAAGTTAATTTTAAGTTTACAAAAGTACACTCTAAAATATACTTAAAGTATACCACAAGTACACTTATTTATATACTGCCATTGTACTAGTTATGTACTTCAAGTTCCTATTTTTAGTTTATTATAAAGTAATAAAATAAATGAAGCGATTTCCATTTGTCATTGTGATCACACAGCACACAGTGCATACTGCTTTTAACACATTATATTATATTAATATATAAATTAAATGCTAAGCATGAGTCAATGACTTGACTAAAGGAAAAGTATATGTTTTCATTTTAAAGTACAGTATAAGTGTAAGTCTCAGTATAAATGTACTTAGTCTTAGACTTTGTTTAGAAGTTTCAGTATAAGCCAAGTATACTTTACTATACTATTCTATAAGTATATAAAATATAGTTTATAAAAGTCAACTTCAAGTATACTTCCTCAGTTTTATTTATTTACTTATAGTAAACTTTAATAAACTTCTTTTTGCTAAGGGTGGGCATGCACTGTACAATATTTTCAATCGTTTCACTCAGTTCCAGCTCAAACTTTACAACTAGGGATGGGAATCGAAAACGTTTTTTGTTGAGGACCGTTTCCCTGTGTTTCAAGTCCTTGGAATCGTTTGCCAGTTTTGCAAACAATTCCCTTATCGATTCCAGTGGGCATGACTAACATCATGTATCTTACGCAAGTTACGCATCGTGCATAGTGACGTGCAGTCAGCAGGAAACATGGCACCCACACCGTTTGGCTGCCTTTTACAAGAAAAGATGATAGCAGCAGACATCCCAACCTGCAGAAACTCATTTCAGGGAGGTCAACAACGCACCACCCACCATACACACAACCCTGGTGAATCTCAACCCTAGCACGCCAGCATGTCCTCTGCGGTTACTACTGCAGGTAACTAATTAACACACCGGGCTCTATTTTCGCGATCATAAGCGCATTGTCTAAAGTCTGTCGCGCAAGTTGCTTTGGGGGCGTTCCCGACACAATTTGGTATTTTCACGGCGGAAAAAGCGAACATTGCGCCAGGCGCGTCGTTCAAAAGGGTTGGGTTAAGTTACTTCATTAGTCATGGGTGTGTTTTGGGCGTAACATACAATTAACCAATGAGAATTTATACTCTCATTCCCTTTAAGAGCCAGCGGGCGCATTGTCCATAGCCTGTTGCTATTACCATGGTGGATTTACCCGGACGGAAGGAGCTTTTCGGTGGAGGAGACCGATCTGCTCGTGCGTGAAGTAAAAGCGCGTGAGTAGTTAATATTCGGGGATGGAAAGAATCCCCCCAAACCTCCGCGGGTCATAGAAGTATGGGAGGAAATATCTTCAATAATTGTGTCCTCCTTTGGCAAGAAGAGAACTTTCAAACAGTGTCCAAAGCGGCAACGTTAGAAGACGTGAAAGCTTTAAACTCAAGGAAAACATCAAAAATAAAAGGTGGAGGTCCATTAAACCATTAGTCCACTAGTTTTCTTTTTGATGATTAGTCCATTTCATTTCTTACAACTTGCCACGCTGTTTATTAAATAAACTGCAGAGCATTGCAATCGCTGTTTATTTAAAAGACAAAAGAAACTGCAGAACATTGCTATAAACTGCAAAACATTGCTATACTCTTATTATTTGTGCCTGTTTGCTTATTAAAACATAAAAATACATGGATATACAGGCTATATACGTTGCAACTTTTCTGCCAGTTCAGCTCGCCTCTGCGGCAACCGCAGGTACATCGGGGTTCAACGCGCTGTGCGCCGAAAGCGGTACAACAACGTTAGAAGACGGGAAACAAAGCCTTAAACTCAAAGGAAACATCAAAAATAAACGGAAGGTATAGGTCCATCAAACCATTAGTCCACTAGTTTTCTTTTTGATGATTTGTCCATATTATTTCTTACAACTTGCCACGCTGTTTATTTAAAACGACAAAATAAATCGTAAATAAACTGCAGAACATTGCAATCGCTGTTTATTTAAAACGACAAAAGAAATTTGCAGAACATTGCTATAAACTGCACAACATTGCTATATTCTCATTATTTGTGCATGTTTGCTTACTAAAACATACAAATACATAGCTATACAGGCTATACATGTTGCAACTTTTCTGCCAGTTCAGCTCGCCTCTCTGGCGCAGCAGCAGGTACATCGGGGTTCAAAGCGTTGTGTGCCTCTAAAATAGCTTTTCAACAATGCGCCAGTGACGAAAAAGCACCTTTTTATTAATCAAAAGCGCAAATGGTTTATAGGTCCTCCTAATAGCATCTGGTGCGCTTTGCGCCAGACCACACCTCTTCTTTTCGCTGACCGCCCGTCACGGCGCAATGTCATCTGCTATCTAGACAACGTGATTTTTTGCCTGAAAAAATGAACGTTGCGCTGGCACAGAATAGCAATGACAGCCTGCGCATGTCGCGAATGCACAATGCGCCGCGGCAAAATAGGGCCTGTAGTGTCTTCGCATGCACTCCCGACTCTTTGTTTCCAAAAAATATAATCCAAAATTGTGAATAAAAATGCTTTTATAATCCAGAATGAACACAAAAGCAAACAAAACTTTACTTATATTCAACGAAAAGTAGGAAAATTATCAAAAATTAGTATTTTCACTCCTAGTCACGCCACCCGACATTTGGCTACCAAACTTACTAAGGCCTACCGGTCATTACGTGTGTATATATCTAAATGTAGGAGTGTCCAGGCTAGGTACCAAACTAATTACCAATTAGACAAATAACTAAATTATAGACACAAAGTTTAACAATAATTTAATTAGAATATAATACATAATAAATACATCATATCAATAAATCATTTAGATGTAGGGAACATAAAATGCAACAAAATGGCCATAACAGTCAGAATGGTGGTTGGAAAATAAGGAACAAGGTTTTATTAACAAGGATGCACATTAAAAGCAAGAGAACAAAGCTTGAGCAAAGTTTAACCAGCGTCACTGCCAGAAGGCAGAGGCCTCGGCCCTAGGTTTACCCAAGATCAACCAGCCATCCAGGCTCGTCCAAGTTTCACTCCAACAATACTCAGTGGTAGCTTGGTAAACCAGCCCCTTGTACTTCACTTTGTTTTGTACAGAGGGTCTGGAACTGTTGTTTTGAGAAGGTCTCTTCTTTCTGGAGGTGTGGACTGTGGAAATTTAAAACGATTGGATCTGCTTTTACCCAAACGTTAATGCCTAATCGTGACGTACGCAATGTGCTGGATTGTGAAGAAAGTTACGAAGCTTTCCGGAAACTAACACACTAACAACTAATGGAGCAAGCTGGAATATTAAACTTTTCCCGAATCCCATGGGAAGCATCTCTTCTACAAATGAAACTCCTCAAACATTCTTGTTGCTCCGACTTTATTGCTGGATATTCCAAAGCATTGCCACAACGGACTGAATGGTCTTGCTTATTTAGCTCTCCGCTGCCATTGCCGAGCTACATCAACAGATATGTGAACAAGTGAAGTATAGTGCACACAATCGATATCATCGCTCATGGACACTCCCTCTGTTTGCTGATTAGCCCGGTAAGAATTCTGCCAACGCAAGAGCCTCTCAGTACGGCAGTTCCAGACCCTCTGTACAAAACGAATTGAAGTACGAGGGGCTGGTTTACCAGGCTAACTCAGTCACTATGTGCACATGGTAGGATCGGATTGGATTGGGTGTTGCTACCCAATGGGTGGTCTGTCTCAAAATCCAAGTGCACATGAAGTTTGTGTAATTGGATAAATGGTCAGAGCCCTGGCCGTTTCCGCTACGCTAGGTGGGTGGCGCTGTAGTCAACAAGTGACTACTTCTATCTGTCGATCTATTATTATCTTTTAATCCAAGGAACATCTGTTCCATGCATAACTCTCGAACCACTCATCCGCTTGATCTCAAATTTGGAGGCCGTCATCATAATGTTACCAGTGTGCCAGATATCGGTCAAACAAGCTTGACAGCCTTTTGTCTTGTGCCACTCCAGGCTGATAGGATTTACAACTCTAGCTGCTACAATGTTGGACATAACACAAGTAAACATTTGCCCTCAACAAAGCTGCTATGCAGGTAAGATACGCAACAGCAAACTACAGCACTGCACACATAGGCCAACAGTGCATACAGACGACAAGTAGAGGAGACTGAACTTTTCACCTCTCATTCCAGTTATCCCACATCGCAAAACAGCGGCTAAAGAAAATCTTACAAGTCACTGAGTGCAAATATATTTATATAGCCTCCTCCTTTCACCTGATATTACCCACTTAAAGAATAAGGTGGCCTATACAAAAACATAATACTCTGGCCCATCTTCTACGGGCTCTGCACTAGTCATACTAAATAAGGACAATAAACAAACAAATCTGGCGGCATACAAAGATGGTGTTCGAAGAGTGCATTCGCATACATGTTGTGCATTCTGCTGTGTTTGGTCCGTATGTCCGTATGAAGGAACAAACAGCATTTTTGGTTTCCTT
The DNA here is from genome assembly GCA_030347295.1 of Setipinna tenuifilis. Lineage (NCBI taxonomy): Eukaryota > Metazoa > Chordata > Actinopteri > Clupeiformes > Engraulidae > Setipinna > Setipinna tenuifilis. The sequence continues at coordinate 29,407,312 of CM059284.1, forward strand.
GATACATGCGCAATACGCGAATCCGATCTGATACCGTGCACAAGGCAGCACCAAGCGGATTAACATCATCTTAAGATGGGGGTTCCAATCGGATTCGCGAAACCAATCCCTATACGATCTTTAGCCTGTGCACATGAATTCGATACGATCCCAATCCGTTTCCAATCGGATTCAGCTCGTCCATGTGCACGCACTAAGTGGTACCAACCCTAAATGAATATGCAATAGGCAGTTGTATGTTGTAAACCTATTCCTAATAAGATTAGAGGGTGCCAAACAATAAGATTATAGGGTGTCTGTATGTTAAAGGTGTTAAAGGGTAAAGGTGATAGTTCCTAAAACACAGGCCACAAATGGTAATAGGGAGATTTGATGTTAATTATTTGTAATCTTATTTGAGGCAAGAAAATGGGGAGTCTGCTTTTTCTAACACCTTGGGACAGGAGGTCACATCTGGTGTGGATTCATTCAACATAAAGCTAGTCTGACATTTGGAGTCCACTCCTGCAATACACATGAATATGCCTATAGCCATGAGTAACAGAAATAACAGATACAAAACATATTGGAAATTTCACCCATATTCCTTCACACAAGATAGTAGGCATAGGCTAACATAATACATAAATATTTGTCAAACAGTAAGCAATGTGCAGATTCTGGCATTGTAGTCTGTTCTTTTTTTGAGGTTGCAGTCAGATGTGGCATGTATGAATGTACAGTGTGAGCAGTCAGGTCGCATCTGAGCATTGAGCCATTTAGTGTGAGAACATGAATCGTGAGCTGCTAATTTTTAAACCCCTTGACCTCTTTACCTCTTCTCTGTCACTCTGATTCAATTTTTCTATTTTTTCCTCTCCTGTCTCTCTCGCTCTGTCTGTATTCTGTATTTTTTGTCTCATGTTCCCCTTTTTGTCCAATGCTTGTGTCCCATAGCTTTTATTCTAGTTTCAAAACCCTAACAAGCAGTTTCCTTTTTTTTTGCTATTTTTCATTTCATTGGGTAGTTTTGGTTTTGTTTGGTTGCTCTACCCCCCCCCCCCCCCTTATCTTTTTACTTATTCTCTCTACTTCTCCCTCCCCTCTTCCGTTTTCTCCTCTTATGTAACCTTACTTCACTAACTTTTTTCTCCCATCTGCTTTCGTGATCACAGTTCTCTTCCCTTGCCTCTAGAATGCCCGAACGAGTGTGTTCGTTCCAGGGACAAAGTTACCACAAGCTGAAGCGTGCGTGCCTACGCCGAGGAGTGCTTTTCCAGGACACCTTCTTCCCTGCTACGGCCCAGTCCCTCTTTTACAAGCGCACGCCTCCGCCGGGAGTCACATGGAAGAGACCTCGGGTAAGAATTGTATTGACTTAAGGGTGGCAGAGTGAATAAAGGAGGGAGTAGCAGGTGTATGACAGTGTAGGGCTGCTCAATTAAACAAATTTGTAATTGTGCTTACAATTAATGCTTCCAACAGTCTCAACCAGAACATAACAGACCCAATTATTTTGCCAGTTTGGAAGTATAATATTCTTGATTGTTTAAAGAGCACCATATATGCAGACCATACTAAGGGAGGTTCAAAGATGGAAAATTTAAAAGTCCAGGATTTTTTTTTGGTTTTTTTTGGTTGACAAAAAATGACATTCAAAGGCAAAAGTTCTTAATCCTAACAGAGGTCTGTACTCTGTAAGGCAAACGCAAACTGTTGGTTGACACATCGGAAGCACATTCTAACGGCTCCGTTAACCAATTTAAACCCAATACCCACCTTATTCCAAGATTTACATACAGTGCTTTCGTACATTACTTGTCTGGGGTCTTGGCAATTCAATAACACCCGATTTCTGACATTTAAATGTGTTTCCAGTGGTGGAATTATATCAGCAGCCATGCCCGTTAAATGGAATGAATGATTCCATGTATCACTAGCGCTGGGCCTGCTAACTTTGTACAGAAATGTCTTGTTTGCCACTTTTTCACTTGGATTTTTACAAATCAGACAAGAAATAAACAATGTAGTATCTAAATATTCCACCACTTTTACTATTCATAGGCTTTTGACTGAGTTCTGTACTGTCTATCAGTCAAGTGTCTAAGGTTAGCCAACTAGTATAGGCAGCCATGACCCAGGTACATCCCATAATATTTCAGTGGAACAAAGATTGCATGTATCACAAATGCTGGGCCTGCTAACTTCATACAGAAATGTCTATCAGTCAAGTATCTAAGGTTAGCCAACTTGCTTAGGTAAGCTAGTTTCATGTTCTTGGTACGTGCGTCATGATGTCATGATCTGGGGACTTCCCTGTTAAATTCAATGGGCCAAAATATAAAAAAATGACAATATCAAACAAGCAACAAGGGGAAGGGTACACATTATTGATTTTATTGTTTATTATTTTCTTCACCCATTTTTTGTCCACTACTAGTCTTTGACCTTTTCAGGTTGGATGGGACAGGATCATCTAAAACATTTTTAGAGTTGGAACGGCGTCTATCTCAAAAGCTAATATAGCTACACAGCACTGTAAGCACAGTTCATTACTTCACATTTTTAGCATAGTTAGCATAATTACCATTGTTAGCATTGTTAGCATAACTGGTAACAAATACTAGCTGAGTTAACTAAGTAACACTGTTAACTCAGTTAATTACTTAGCATTTTAGCGTAGTTAGAGAGAGGTACAGTATAGGAAAGGTAGGCTAACATGTCCAAACCGGGCCAGTCATTTTAGAGTTGGAATGGTGTCTCTATCTCAAAAGCCTGAGGACTAGTAACGTCTTCAAGATCTGGTTGAAAAATTTGTTGAAAAATCGCGGTGAATAATAATAAACGGTGGGTTAACAATAAGTGTGCTCTGCAAGCACACTGAATAACTAGACTGCATTCCCGCAGAAAATGCAAAAAGTGTGCTTGCAAATATACGTGCCAATTATTTAAAGTTTTTACCAATTGGCACTATAGGCTGCAATACACTGCCATGGCAGAACATTATGCAGGCCATGGCATGGGGATTATGACATCACTCGAGAGTTCTATTCCTGAACATTCCAAATTTAAAAAATGGCAGTTGGTCTAGGTGCAACTGCCACAGTATTGTCTGCCTCTCTTTCACCATTTTTAAACTGTCCTGTTTCAGTTTAAGTAGTTGCTGCTAGAGTGGAGCAGTGTACTGTGACATCATCAGCCTGAATATTCCGCCATTCATGGTGACAAAAAGTTGCAGAAAAACGACAATAACGGACGAACGACAAGAGGTACAGTATAGGGAAAGGTAGGCTAACATGTCCAAACCGGGCCGGTCATTTTAGAGTTGGAATGGTGTCTCTATCTCGAAAGCCTGAGGACTAGTAACGTCTTCAAGATCTGGGTGAAAAATTTTGTGTTGAAAAATCGCGGTGAATAATAATAAACAGGGAGAGAACAATAAGTGTGCTCTGCAAGCACACTTAATAATAATAATAATAATAATATTAATAATAATAATAATAATAATAATAATAATAATAAACACCACTTTAGGAGAATGTTAGCAATACACTCTTTTCCTACAGCCTACTGTTGATCTTAATTATTTTGGGGCACAGGTGTTTTTCACTGGGGCATACCCCAGTAAAAAAAGGCATAGTGACGGCCATGCATTGGACTGTAAAAGTTATGACAGTAATAACATGTAACAAAGACAAGTAAAGGAAATGGCGTTGGTACTCTGTAATCTTAAACTAAAAAAAAATACTTATTTAGGATAAATTCAATTTGACCCGTGACCTGTGTTCTGCACGCTACCTGTGTATTCCAGAACTGGAACTGATGGAGAATGGTCTGAGAGCACGAAAGATGCACCCGTTGCTATTTTCATATGTTCGCAGGTAATTTGGCTAATAAGATGGTGGAATGTAGTAAACTTAGTAGATAAGAAATGTAGGGACACAAAAAAGTTAATGGTTGCTTTGTTTGTTGCTCGATGTCAAGGTTAGTTTGAAGAGTATTGTGCTAATTAACAATGGACAAAACTATGCTGTAGACAGAACCATATGTATACAACAATGTATACACCATAGCCTATATAAGAGAACTGGACAAATCCTCTGTAAAGTCACATATAGACTTTCCTACAGCCAGTCAGGCTTAAATTAAAGCTTGAGGACACAGCCATTTTGCCAGTTCATTACATTGATATACCCCCATTGTATACACCCATTGTAGCAAATGTTGTAATGTCTTTAAGTGGTGAATGTCCGTCTTGAATGCTCAGACTAATCCCTACATGCTCAAATATAGATGTACGGTGTATGCAATGTAGGCTAGCAGTGATGCCATAATATTTGAGAGCAAGACATAGTGATACAATACAATCAGGGGTGAATTAATGAATGCCCATAAAGGGTGCTAGGGTCCAGGTCAAATTAACGGATGAACAAAAGGGGGAAGACATTTTTTTGCCCAGGGGCACTAGATTCCTTAATCCATCCCTGAATACAATGGTGTCGATCCACCTGCTCCCATTTTCATGTTTGCATATTAAAAATGTTAAATGTGTTGCCAGTGTTCCGGTGTGGTTTCTGGGATTTTGAGTTTTCAAGGGGAGAGGTTATCGTTAATATTCATTACTGGGGGTTTTTGCTTGTGCACGTTCATAGCATGTAAATGGAATGGAACTGAAAAGGTTAGTAAGAAGACAATTCTCTTCCTCTGACTCTCACAAACATTTTGTGAAACTAAAACTTAATGTGATAAGTGTTATTGGGTAAGTTTAAAGTGTTACGGGTTTAAACATTAAAAGATGAATAATTTGACAACACGATCCATCCATCATGTTGAAGATGTGACATTAGCCTACATTGGTGTCATAATCTTAGTCAAGATGTGTTTCATTTCGTACAGTAAAATACATTGTTGTGTAGACTATTTGGTGCAAGTGGGATGCTAAAAGTTAGGCTAGCCTGAATACATATAGTGCCTAGGCTACTACACACACTAGGGAAACTTAGCCTTGGCTAGTTTACAAACTTCTCAGTGCAACAAGGCCCTACTTTAGAACGTGTCTGTGATTTATTCCTCGCTATTTTTCATATTATATTTATTCTGTTGCCACACGTCTGATTTCTTTGAACATTGTGAAAGATCCCACCTTAAAGCCTTCTGTAATTATGGCCGCCACTATAGCGTTAGCATGGGCATATGGGTTTAGTCCTCGGAAGAGAATGGTTTTTACAAGCTTTTTAAAGGTAGGGAGGGATGTTGCTGTTCTTGTCGCAACTGGTAGGTCGTTCCAGCATTTGGGACAACCACAGAGAAAAGTTTAGAGTGACCTCGCTTTGTGAGAGGCGAGGGTACAGATAGACATTTTGTATGAGCTGATCGCAACGCTCTGGACGGGACGTGAGTCTTTAGTAAGACGTTGAGATAAGCGGGGGCGGAATCTGAAATGACTTTGTAGGCTACTGTCAGAGCCTTATGTTTAATTCTGGCTGCTACCGGCAGCCAGTGCAGGTCGCTGAAGAGTGGGGTGACGTGTCCTTTTCGGTTGGTTGAAAACCAGTCGCGCTGCAGCGTTCTGGACCATATGCAATGGTTTGATCGCACAGGCAGGTAGGCCGACAAGGAGGGAATTGCAGTAATCGAGTCGAGAAGTGATTGTCGGCTGTATTAGGAGTTGAGCGCCATACTGGGTCAGGTACGGTCTGATTTTTCTAATATTGTATAATGCATAGCGACATGACCTCGCTACGGAGGAAGTGTGCTCAGAGAAAGATAGATGGTCGTCTAATACGTCACCCAGGTTTCCAATGTTGTTCGTGGCAATAGTGACAGCGCCAATATTCAAGTTGATGTCATGGCAGATTGACTCATGGGCAGGGATGACCAAGAGTTCGGTTTTTGACAAATTAAGCTGGAGATGGTGATCTCTCATCCAGGTGGACAGGTCAGAGAGACAGGCGGAGATGCGAGCAGAGACCGTGGTGTTGTCTGGTTGGAACGACAGGTACAGCTTTGTGTCATCGGCATAGCAGTGGTAAGAGAAGCCGTGTGAGCAGATAACATGGGACAACGAGGTGGTGTAGATGGCAAACAGAAGGGGACCCAGTACTGACCCCTAGGGGACCCCCATGGAGAGAGTGTGAGTCGCTGACAGACGATCTTGCCATTAAAGGAGCGTCCAGTGAGGTAGGATTTGAGCCAGGAGAGGGCTGTGCCTGTAATGCCCATGTTAGCGAGTGTGGTTAGCAGAATGTTGTGATTGACTGTATCGAAGGCAGCCGACAAGTCAAGATCAATCAATCAATCAATCAATCAACCACACCACAATTTGTAAAATTTTGTATTTATAGAGCGCCGTTTAGTTACAAAATGTGAAGCTAAAATCATTATTTGCAGAATAACCAACCGTTGCAACCAAAAAGACCAACATTTTTGGTCATCTTGAACTTAACAAGGTGTATGAAGTCAGTCCATAAATTTTCATTTGGTGTGTAGCATCACCTAGGGAAAATTGTACATGTAAAAATTGAGGTTTTGAATCACCAGTATCTTGGCTGAAGAAAGTCCACTACTACTGGACCACGACTCCAACCTGTTGAAGCACATTATCTTTTGTGAACTTTGTCCCCTAGGGGGCATTATAATTCCCAAAAATTTAAATCCAAAACAACATGCCCCTTCCTGTTGGCTACATTTTACACACTAAAATTGAAAGTAAACTTCCGATCATGAAGAAATTGGGCATATGTCATCTGTGGACAGCACCTTGAAAAAATTGTATAAAAATATTTTACACTGTGGCGGTCATACCATGTACAGCTGTGCAGTGCCGGTGCATCATCTGTGTTCTAAGTGATTTTCTTTACAGTGTTTCCCACAGAATCAGGTAGCATTGTGTGGTGCTAGGGGTTCTGATGAGATGGCGACACCACCACCACCACCCCCCCCCCCCCCCCCTCCCCCAGACAGTAAGGCACGCACATTATGATACAGGAAGACCTATATTTTAAGTTTCATGTTTAGAAACACTGCAAAAAACTCAACTAAACCTTCAGGTTTTCATTTCAAATACGGAAACACAAGACCTAGCTGTACTTCACTTTTTTAGTAAAACAAAATAAATATTATAATGTAATAATTATATAATAATACAAATCAAATAAATAAAACACTATAATTAGACATAAGAAACTACTAAAGGTAATAAAATAATACTAATACTACTACTACTGATGATGATGATCATGCTAAGACGAATTAGTAAGGATATTATCTTTTCGGAACCAACAACAGTTTTGGGCAGGTGTGTTTGACCACAGTATACCATAGCCTACTAAACTGCAGATGTCGCCGACCGTCTTCTTTGTGCCAAATATCCCGTTACTTTGGGATTTCCTTCGATAGGCCTCAAGCATTGCGCGTGGACAGGAGGAGTGGGCAAATCAGCCCTTAGTGAGTGTGCATGTATCAGTGATGAACAGCTTGATACAAGTTAAGCATTTGCGAAGGACCAACATTTTTTTAATGATATTTGGGTCGGTTAAAATAAAGATGCCGAATATACTTCTGTAATTTATAGAGAATCATAAGAAAATACAAAGCCATCATTGGATGAATGACTTGGGAAAAGGTAGCCCGAACTTTCCAGGAGATAACATCTATTAGGCACCCCCGTGAGCAACTGTTAATACATTGTATGTAGACTAGTGGGAAATTCTTATTTATTGTAAATTTTAAGCTAGGCGATTATTAACTTTTGCATGAATGGTGAAGCGGTACAACATACGCTAATGCAATAAGGCAGATTCCTCACAACTGCTATGCATCAACATCGTAACGCTATCTCTCTCTCGCTCCCTCTCTCTGCGTGTGAGCGAGAATGACAGAATCGCGTTGGGAAAAAAAAAGAGGCGGAATCAATTGGTTTTCATTCTGTGGCGCTGCGCTACAGAATAGTTTATGTATGGGAAACACTGCTTTAATAATAATGCTACAGACACAATAATCTATAGTCTAGGCTGTTTAACAGGTTATGGTATAGTATTTTTTATATAGACTCCTTATGACAATGTTAACAGAAAAAGTAGATTGGAATGGCTAACTTATGCCCATGTGTCTGCTCATGAATGATGTAAGAATTAAAACTGTCGTGTTTGACCTTGTATGAATTAAATAAGAATAATGAAATTGTTGTACAGCCCAATTGTGTCAAATTGTTATTGTCACATTATTGTTGGTGTTCACTGACTACTTAATTCAGTGATGATAAAATGTATAATGTACATGTAATGTTGCATGTGTATGTAACAGTGGCACATAAGTGACAAATTTAGTACTTGCACGACTACGCCACCTAGGGTGGGGAAGGAGTACCTAGGAATGTTGTGAAATGACTCCCAATTTTCAGGACCACAGGTTCGCAGCACTCTTAGGCAGAAGATATGTTCAAGTTATTTATTTCACCACAATAATGAAATACAGTACAACGTGTGTGCAAACAGAGCAAACTGGCTGATCAGGCCAAGTAGTTGTACTAACATTCAGACACAGTTACAGTTCGAATACAAATCGTACAGGAGTCCATCACAGTTCAGGCATCAACCTCGTAAGAGGGAACAATTCTGCAAATTACACGTGGTGGTACAACCTGCTGGGTACGAGGAGACGGCGGAGAACAGTAACCCAGCACGGTCGGCGGTCAGTACATGACGCCTATGGCCAGCAGGCCACCTAAGGCGATACACAAACACACACAGTAGAACACCAATACTAGCGGAAGGAACTGCACTCCATGCTACCGAGCACACAGAGGTGGCACTGGCACTATTTATACAGAGAGGACTGAGGATAACCAATAGCAGTCGGCTTTAAGGGACAGTAAGCAAACCAAGGAAACACCACACAAGAAATAAACACACAAAAGGAATAAAATACACTTACAAAAGGAGAAAATAAACCTCAGCAAAATGAGCACTGCAAAAAATATTAATCACCCGAAGTGCACAGCAGTTGGAATGTGAGAGAATCCACCACCTGAAGACTGGCGTGCTATGGAATGCCTCCGTACCTGCACAAAAGAGAAGAGAGAGAAAAGAACTAAATGCCAGTATTACCAACACTAATGTAATATACCATTAAGCTACACTATAAAAGACTGAGGAAAATAACCCAGCCACACAATGACGGGAGGAGTAAGGAGTGCAGTCGCCTCCTATGCTGAACCTGGATAAGAACACACACACATGCGCCCGATCATGCTCACACACACGCACACAGCCACACAATGCCACGGCCACCTAACGGCAAAGCACAGATAGTGAAAAGGAGAAACAAAGTAACCAACACAACAAAAATCACAAAGCCCTTCTGTCTGAGGGATGGGCTTTGGTTTCAACTAAACACAAATGCAAACAAACACGTCGGAGCCTAAGGAAACTGTGGACGCTGGAACCGGCACGATCGTCAGGTCAACAGAACAGCAACCTCCGCGCAGACGTGCTAATATTAATAACCCCACCTGTAATATAGCCTACCAGACACCCATTACTACCTGGTAGGTAATTAAGTGTGCTTGCAGAGCACACTTATTGTTATCCCACCGTTTATTAAGTGTGCTTGGAAAGCACACTTATTGTTATCCCACCGTTTATTATTATTTTGCTGATTCTTCAACACAAAATTTTTCACCCAGATCTTTCAGACGTTACTACTCCTCAGGCTTTCGAGATAGAGACACCGTTCCAACTCTAAAACGACCGGCCCGGTTTGGACCAGACCGCCTACAATTCTGTATACCATACTTCTTGTCGTTCGTCCGTTATTGTCGTTTTTCTGCAACTTTTTGGCCCATTGAAAATGAATGGCGGAATGTTCAGGCTGATGATGTCATAGTACACTGGTCCACTGTAGCAGCCAGAGTGAGCTCTGCCCTCACTCTAACCTCCACTTCGTTTTTTAATGATTAAAACTTAACCACTTAACTTATAAACTTCATTTAAAGTTTGTAAGAGAGGTCTGGGATCTGACTGTGACCTGTGTAAAATTCGTGTGGCAACTACTTAAACTGTTTGAGGCAGGACAGTTTAAAAATGGTGTCAGACAGTCTATGGGATTTTGCCATACATTTCATCATCTTACTGTAAACAGGTCAGGGTGCATGTCTGAAGTTTTAAATGATCAAAACTCAACCGTTTAACCTATAAACTTGATTTAAACTTTGTAAGAGAGGTCTGAGATCTGACTGTGAGCTGTGAAATTTTAATGTGGCAACTACTTAAACTTTTTGAAACACGACAGTTTAAAAATGGTGAAAGAGAGGCAGAGAATACTGTGGCAGTTGCACCTGGACCAACTGCCATTTTTTAAATGTGGAATGTTCAGGAATAGAACTCTTGAGTGATGTCATAATCCCCATGCCATGGCCTGCATAATGTTCTGCCATGGGAGTGTATTGCAGCCTATAGTAGTTATCTCTAGTAGTTATCTATGTAGTCAGTGCTGCTCTGTTAACCTAGCAAACGTTTGTTAGCCGTTATGTTAACAATGCTAGCTATGCTAACTATGCTAAAATGCAAAATAATTAACTGGGTTAAAAGTGTTACTCGGTTGACTCAGCTTGTACTTGTTAGCAGTTATGCTAATAATGCTAACAATGCTAATTATGCTAACTATGCTAAAATGTGAAGTAAGTAACTGTGATAACATTGTTGTGTAGCTATATTAGCTGAGGCTATTTAGCCATTATGTTAACATTGCTAACTATGCTAAAATGCAAAGTAATTAACTGGGTTAACAGTGTTACTTGGTTAACTCAGCTAGTATTCGTTAACAGTTGTGCTAATAACGTTAATTATGCTAACTATGCTAAAATGTGAAGTAATTAACTGTGCTTACAGTGTTGTGTAGCTATATTAGTTGAAGCTATTTAGCAGCTATGCTAACATTGCTAACAATGCTAAAATGCAAGCACACTTTTTGCATTTTCTGCGGGAATGCAGTGTAGTTAAGTGTGCTTGCAAAAAGCACACTTATTGTTATCTCCCCGTTTATTAAGTGTGCTTGCAGAGCACACTTATTGTTATCTCCCCGTTTATTATTATTAAGTGTGCTTGCAAAAAGCACACTTATTGTTATCTCCCCGTTTATTAAGTGTGCTTGCAAAAAGCACACTTATTGTTATCTCCCCGTTTATTATTAAGTGTGCTTGCAAAAAGCACACTTATTGTTATCTCCCCGTTTATTATTATTAAGTGTGCTTGCAGAGCACACTTATTGTTATCTCCCCGTTTATTATTCTTCTTCTCCTGAACCAGATCTTGAAGACGCTACTAGTCCTCAGGCTTTGGAGATAGAGACACCGTTCCAACTCTAAAACGACCGGCCCGGTTTGGACATGACCGCCTACATTTCGGTATACCGTACCTCTTGTCGTTCGTCCGTTATTGTCGTTTTTCTGCAACTTCTTGGCCCATTGAAAATGAATGGCGGAATGTTGGCACGCATATTTGCAAGCACACTTTTTGCATTTTCTGCGGGAATGCAGTCTAGTTAAGTGTGCTTGCAGAGCACACTTATTGTTATCTCCCCGTTTATTATTCTTCTTCTCCTGAACCAGATCTTGAAGACGCTACTAGTCCTCAGGCTTTGGAGATAGAGACACCGTTCCAACTCTAAAACGACCGGCCCGGTTTGGACATGACCGCCTACATTTCGGTATACCGTACCTCTTGTCGTTCATCCGTTATTGTCGTTTTTCTGCAACTTCTTGGCCCATTGAAAATGAATGGCGGAATGTTGGCACGCATATTTGCAAGCACACTTTTTGCATTTTCTGCGGGAATGCAGTCTAGTTAAGTGTGCTTGCAAAAAGCACACTTATTGTTATCTCCCCGTTTATTATTATTATTCTCCTGAACCAGATTTTGCAGACGTTGCTACTCCTCAGGCTTTCGAGATAGAGACACCGTTCCAACTCTAAAACGACCGGCCTGGTTTGGACATGACCGCTCGCCGTTCTATTAACCGTACCTCTTGTCGTTCGTCCGCTATTGTCGTTTTTCTGCAACTTTGTCGCCATTGAAATGAATGGCGGAATGTTCAGGCTGATGATGTCACAGTACACTGCTCTACTCTAGCAGCTACAGTGAGCTCTGCCCTCACTCAGGATTTTTCAGACGTTACTACTCCTCAGGCTTTCGAGATAGAGACACCGTTCCAACTCTAAAACGACCGGCCCGGTTTGGACAAGACCGCCTACATTTCGCTATACCGTACCTCTTGTCGTTCGTCCGCTATTGTTGTTTTTCTGCAACTTTTGTCGCCATTGAAATGAATGGCGGAATGTTCAGGCAGCTAGAGTGAGCTCTGCCCTCACTCTAACCTCCACTCGGTTTTTTAATGATTAAAACTGAACCGCTTAACCTATAAACTTGATTTAAAGTTTGTAAGAGAGGTCTGGGATCTGACTGTGACCCGTGCAAATTTCATACAGCAACTACTTAAACTGTTTGAGATAGGACAGTTTAAAAATGGTGTCAGACAGTCTATGGGATTTTGCCATACATTTCATCATCTTACTGTAAACAGGTCAGGGTGCATGTCTGAAGTTTTAAATGATCAAAACTCAACCGTTTAACCTAGAAACTTGATTTAAACTTTGTAAGAGAGGTCTGGGATCTGACTGTGAGCTGTGAAATTTTGATGCGGCAACTACTTAAACTGTTTGAAACAGGACAGTTTAAAAATGGTGAAAGAGAGGCAGACAATACTGTTGCAGTTGCACCTGGACCAACTGCCATTTTTTAAACGTGGAATGTTCAGGAATAGAACTCTTGAGTGATGTCATAATCCCCATGCCATGGCCTGCATAATGTTTTGCCATGGGAGTGTATTGCAGCCTATAGTAGTTATCTCTAGTAGTTATCTATGTAGTCAGTGCTACTCTGTTAACCTAGCAAACGTTTGTTAGCCGTTATGCTAACAATGCTAGCTATGCTAACTATTGCTAAAATGCAAAATAATTAAGTGGGTTAAAAGTGTTACTTGGTTGACTCAGCTAGTATTCGTTAGCAGTTACACTAACAATGTTAACTATGCTAACAATGCTAACTATGCTAAAATGCACAGTAATTAACTGGGTTAACAGTGTTACTTAGTTAACACAGCTAGTGTTTGTTAACAGTTATGCTAACAATGCTAATTATGCTAACTATGCTAAAATGTGAAGTAATTAACTGTGCTTACAGTGTTGTGTAGCTATATTACCGAAGCTATTTACCAGTTATGGTAACATTGCTAACAATGCTAAAATGCAAGCACACTTTTTGCATTTTCTGCGGGAATGCAGTCTAGTTATTATTATTATTCTCCTAGACCAGATCTTGAAGACGTTACTATTCCTCAGGCTTTCGAGATAGAGACACCGTTCCAAGTCTAAAACGACCGGCCCGGTTTGGACAAGACCGCCTACAATTCTGTATACCGTACCTCTTGTCGTTCGTCCGTTACTGTCGTTTTTCTGCAACTTTTCCGCCATTGAAAATGAATGGCGGAATGTTCAGGCTGATGATGTCACAGTACACTGCTCTACTCTAGCAGCTAGAGTGAGCTCTGCCCTCACTCTAACCTCCACTTCGTTTTTTAATGATTAAAACTTAACCACTTAACCTATAAACTTCATTTAAAGTTTGTAAGAGAGGTCTGGGATCTGACTGTGACCTGTGTAAAATTCATGTGGCAACTACTTAAACTGTTTGAGGCAGGACAGTTTAACAATGGTGTCAGATAGTCTATGGGATTTTCCCATACATTTCATCATCTTACTGTAAACAGGTCAGGGTCATGTCTGAAGTTTTAAATGATCAAAACTCAACCCTTTAACCTAGAAACTTGATTTAAACTTTGTAAGAGAGGTCTGGGATGTGACTGTAAAGTGTGAAATTTTGATGCGGCAACTACTTAAACTGTTTGAAACAGGACAGTTTAAAAATGGTGAAAGAAAGGCAGACAATACTGTGGCAGTTGCACCTGGACCAACTGCCATTTTTTAAATGTGGAATGTTCAGGAATAGAACTCTCAAGTGATGTCATAATCCCCATGCCATGGCCTGCATAATGTTCTGCCATGGGAGTGTATTGCAGCCTATAGTAGTTATCTCTAGTAGTTATCTATGTAGTCAGTGCTACTCTGCTAACTTAGCAAACGTTTGTTAGCTGTTATGCTAAAAAATGGTAGCAATGCTAACTATGCTAAAATGTAAAATAATTAACTGGGTTAAAAGTGTTACTTGGTTGACTCAGCTTGTACTTGTTAGCAGTTATGTTAACAATGCTAATTATGCTAACGATGCTAATTATGTTAACTATGTTGAAATGTCAAGTAATTAACAGTGTTGTGTAGTTATATTAGCTGTAGCTAGTTATCGTTATGCTAACAATGCTAGCAATGCTAACTATGCTAAAATGCTAAGTAGTTAACTGAGTTAACAGTATTACTTAGTTAACTCAGCTAGTATTTGTTACCAGTTATGGTAACAATGCTAACAATGCTAATTATGCTAACTATGCTAAAAATGTGAAGTAATTAACTGTGCTTACAGTGTTGTGTAGCTATATTAGCTGAAACTATTTAACAGTTATGCTAACATTGCTAGCAATGCTAACTATGCTAAAATGCAAGCACACTTTTTGCATTTTCTGCGGGAATGCAGTCTAGTTAAGTGTGCTTGCAGAGCACACTTATTGTTATCTCCCCGTTTATTATTCTTCTTCTCCTGAACCAGATCTTGAAGACGCTACTAGTCCTCAGGCTTTGGAGATAGAGACACCGTTCCAACTCTAAAACGACCGGCCCGGTTTGGACATGACCGCCTACATTTCGGTATACCGTACCTCTTGTCGTTCGTCCGTTATTGTCGTTTTTCTGCAACTTTTTGGCCCATTGAAAATGAATGGCGGAATGTTGGCACACATATTTGCAAGCACACTTTTTGCATTTTCTGCGGGAATGCAGTCTAGTTATTATTATTATTCTCCTAGACCAGATCTTGAAGACGTTACTATTCCTCAGGCTTTCGAGATAGAGACACCGTTCCAACTCTAAAACGACCGGCCCGGTTTGGACCAGACCGCCTACAATTCTGTATACCGTACCTCTTGTCGTTCGTCCGTTATTGTCGTTTTTCTGCAACTTTTCCGCCATTGAAAATGAATGGCGGAATGTTCAGGCTGATGATGTCATAGTAAACTGGTCCACTGTAGCAGCCAGAGTGAGCTCTGCCCTCACTCTAACCTCCACTTCGTTTTTTAATGATTAAAACTCAACCGCTTAACCTATAAACTTGATTTAAAGTTTGCAAGAGAGGTCTGGGATCTGACTGTGACCTGTGTAAAATTCATGTGGCAACTACTTAAACTGTTTGAGGCAGGACAGTTTAAAAATGGTGTCAGACAGTCTATGGGATTTTGCCATACATTTCATCATCTTACTGTAAACAGGTCAGGGTGCATGTCTGAAGTTTCAAATGATCAAAACTCAACCGTTTAACCTATAAACTTGATTTAAACTTTGTAAGAGAGGTCTGAGATCTGACTGTGAGCTGTGAAATTTTGATGCGGCACCTACTTAAACTGTTTGAAACAGGACAGTTTAAAAATGGTGAAAGAAAGGCAGACAATACTGTGGCAGTTGCACCTGGACCAACTGCCATTTTTTAAACGTGGAATGTTCAGGAATAGAACTCTTGAGTGATGTCATAATCCCCATGCCATGGCCTGCATAATGTTCTGCCATGGGAGTGTATTGCAGCCTATAATAGTTATGTCTAGTAGTTATCTATGTAGTCAGTGCAACTCTGCTAACTTAGCAAACGTTTGTTAGCCATTATGCTAACAATGCTAGTAATGCTAACTATGCTAAAATGGAAAATAATTAAGTGGGTCAAAAATGTTACTTGGTTGACTCAGCTAGTATTCGTTAGCAGTTACGCTAACAATGCTAGCTATGCTAACAATGTTAATTATGCTAACTATGCTAAAATGTGAAGTAATTAACTGTGCTAACAGTGTTGTGTACCTATATTAGCTGAGGCTATTTAGCCGTTATGCTAACAATGCTAGCAATGCTAACTATGGTAAAATGACAAGTAGTCAACTGAGTTAACAGTGTTACTTAGTTATCTCAGCTAGTATTTGTTACCAGTTATGCTAACAATGCTAATAATGCTAACTATGCTAAAAATGTGAAGTAATTATCTGTGCTTACAGTGTTGTGTAGCTATATTAGCTGAAGCTATTTAGCAGTTATGCTAACATTGTTAGCAATGCTAACAATGCTAAAATGCAAGCACACTTTTTGCATTTTCTGCGGGAATGCAGTCTAGTTCTTCTTCTTCTTCTTCTTCTCCTGAACCAGATCTTGAAGACGTTACTATTCCTCAGGCTTTCGAGATAGAGACACCGTTCCAACTCTAAAACGACCGGCCCAGTTTGGACCAGACCGCCTACAATTCTGTATACCGTACCTCTTGTCGTTCGTCCGTTATTGTCGTTTTTCTGCAACTTTTTGGCCCATTGAAAATGAATGGCGGAATGTTCAGGCTGATGATGTCACAGTACACTGCTCTACTCTAGCAGCTACAGTGAGCTCTGCCCTCACTCTAACCTCCACTTTGTTTTTTAATGATTAAAACTTAACCACTTAACCTATAAACTTGATTTAAAGTTTGTAAGAGAGGTCTGGGATCTGACTGTGACCTGTGTAAAATTCATGTGGCAACTACTTAAACTGTTTGAGGCAGGACAGTTTAAAAATGGTGTCAGACAGTCTATGGGATTTTGCCATACATTTCATCATCTTACTGTAAACAGGTCAGGGTGCATGTCTGAAGTTTTAAATGATCAAAACTCAACCGTTTAACCTAGAAACTTGATTTAAACTTTGTAAGAGAGGTCTGGGATCTGACTGTGAGCTGTGAAATTTTGATGTGGCAACTACTTAAACTTTTTGAAACAGGACAGTTTAAAAATGGTGAAAGAGAGGCAGACAATACTGTGGCAGTTGCACCTGGACCAACTGCCATTTTTTAAATGTGGAATGTTCAGGAATAGAACTCGAGTGATGTCATAATCCCCATGCCAGGCCTGCATAATGTTCTGCCATGGGAGTGTATTGCAGCCTATAGTAGTTATCTCTAGTAGTTATCTATGCAGTCAGTGCTACTCTGTTAACCTAGCAAACGTTTGTTAGCCGTTATGCTAACAATACTAGCTATGGTAACTATGCTAAAATGCAAAATAATTAACTGGGTTAAAAGTGTCACTTGGTTGACTCAGCTAGTATTCGTTAGCAGTAATGCTAACAATGGTAATAATGCTAATTATGCTAACTATGCTAAAATATGAAGTAATTAACTGTGCTAACAGTGTTGTGTACCTATATTACCTGAGGCTATTTAGCCATTATGCTAACAATGCTAGCAATGCTAACTATGCTAAAATGCAAAATAATTAACTGGGTTAAAAGTGTTACTTGGTTGACTCAGCTGGTATTCGTCAGTAGTATTGCTAACAATGCTAATCATGTTAACTATGCTAAAATATGAAGTAATTAACTGTGTTAACAGTGTTGTGTACCTATATTAGCTGGGGCTATTTAGCCATTATGTTAACAATGCTAGCAATGCTAACTATGCTAAAATGCAAGCACACTTTTTGCATTTTCTGCGGGAATGCAGTCTAGTTATTATTATTATTATTATTATTAAGTGTGCTTGCAGAGCACACTTATTGTTATCTCCCCGTTTATTAAGTGTGCTTGCAGAGCACACTTATTGTTATCCCACCGTTTATTATTAAGTGTGCTTGCAGAGCACACTTATTAAGTGTGCTTGCAAAAAGCACACTTATTGTTATCCCACCGTTTATTCTTCCCGCTTCTCCTGAACCAGATCTTTCAGACGTTACTACTCCTCAGGCTTTCGAGATAGAGACACCGTTCCAACTCTAAAACGACCGGCCCGGTTTGGACCAGACCGCCCACAATTCTGTATACCATACCTCTTGTCGTTCGTCCGTTATTGTCGTTTTTCTGCAACTTTTCCGCCATTGAAAATGAATGGCGGAATGTTCAGGCTGATGATGTCATAGTACACTAGTCCACTGTAGCAGCCAGAGTGAGCTCTGCCCTCACTCTAACCTCCACTTCGTTTTTGAATGATTAAAACTTAACCACTTAACCTATAAACTTGATTTAAAGTTTGTAAGAGAGGTCTGGGATCTGACTGTGACCTGTGTAAAATTCATGTGGCAACTACTTAAACTGTTTGAGGCAGGACAGTTTAAAAATGGTGTCAGACAGTCTATGGGATTTTGCCATACATTTCATCATCTTACTGTAAACAGGTCAGGGTGCATGTCTGAATGATCAAAACTGAATCGTTTAACCTATAAACTTGATTTAAACTTTGTAAGAGAGGTCTGGGATCTGACTGTGACCTGTGAAATTTTGATGTGGCAACTACTTAAACTGTTTGAAACAGGACAGTTTAAAAATGGTGAAAGAGAGGCAGAGAACACTGTGGCAGTTGCCCCTGGACCAACTGCCAATTTTTAAATGTAAATGTTCAGGAATAGAACTCTCATGATGTCATAATACCCATGGGGAGTGTAGTTATCTCTAGTAGTTATCTATGTAGTCAGTGCTACTCTGTTAACCTAGCAAACGTTTGTTAGCCGTTATGGTAACAGTGCTAGCTATGTTAACTATGCTAAAATGCAAAATAATTAACTGGGTTAAAAGTGTTATTTGGTTGACTCAGCTAGTATTCGTTAGCAGTAAAGCTAACAATGCTAACAATGTTAATAATGCTAACTATGCTAAAATGTGAAGTAGTTAACTGTGCTAACAGTTTTGTGTAGCTATATTACCTGAGGTTATTTAGCCATTATGCTAACAATGCTAGCAATGATAACTATGCTAAAATGCAAAGTAATCAACTGGGTTAACAGTGTTACTTAGTTATCTCAGCTAGTATTTGTTAACAGTTATGCTAATAATGTTAATTATGGTAACAATGCTAATTATGCTAACTATGCTAAAAATGTGAAGTAATTAACTGTGCTTACAGTGTTGTGTAGCTATATTACCTGAAGCTATTTAGCAGTTATGTTAACATTGCTAGCAATGCTAACAATGCTAAAATGCAAGCACACGTTTTGCATTTTCTGCGGGAATGCAGTCTAGTTCTTCTCTCCCCGTTTATTATTAAGTGTGCTTGGAGAGCACACTTATTGTTATCTCACCGTTTATTATTATTAAGTGTGCTTGCAAAAAGCACACTTATTGTTATCCCACCGTTTATTATTATTATTAAGTGTGCTTGCAGAGCACACTTATTGTTATCCCACCGTTTATTATTCTTCTCCTGAACCAGATCTTGAAGACGCTACTAGTCCTCAGGCTTTGGAGATAGAGACACCATTCCAACTCTAAAACGACCGGCCCAGTTTGGACATGACCGCCTACATTTCGGTATACTGTTCCCTTTTGTCGTTCGTCCGTTATTGTCGTTTTTCTGCAACTTTTTGGCCCATTGAAAATGAATGGCGGAATGTTGGCACGCATATTTGCAAGCACAATTTTTGCATTTTCTGCGGGAATGCAGTCTAGTTAAGTATGCTTGCAAAAAGCACACTCATTGTTATTCCACCGTTTATATTATTATTATTATTATTATTATTATTAAGTGTGCTTGCAGAGCACACTTATTGTTATCCCACCATTTATTAAGTGTGCTTGCAAAAAGCACACTTATTGTTATCTCCCCGTTTATTAAGTGTGCTTGCAGAGCACACTTATTGTTATCCCACCGTTTATTATTATTCACCGTGATTTTTCTACACAAAATCTTTCACCCAGATCTTGAAGACGTTACTATTCCTCAGGCTTTCGAGATAGAGACACCGTTCCAACTCTAAAACGACCGGCCCGGTTTGGACAAGACTGCCCACCTTTCCCTATACCGTACCTCTTGTCGTTCGTCCGTTATTGTCATTTTTCTGCAACTTTTCCGCTTTGATGCTGTCAAGCTCAATCTTTTAATGATTTATGTATTTGTTAATCTCGTATTTATTTTATTGTTTTGTGTCAGTAGGCTATACCTATTAATGATCTTTGGGTTTTGGTTTTGCCGTGTTATTTTTCATCCTTGTGTTGTGCAGCACTTTGGGACATCTCTGTTGTTTTGTTTAAATGTGCTATTAAAAAACGATTCCACTTGACTTGAAGTTTCAATGCATCCTACTACAACCGCCCGCCCCCTCCTTGTCCCCCACACACAACACATGACCTCTCCGTCATCTACTACAAAGATCAGGTGGTGTAAACTCAAGACTTGTGTCCGACTTGACCGAAGCCCGTCCATGCTGCGAGGCGGAGTTCTTGCTGACGTATGTAGACAAACGCAGACAAACACAAACAGACGGCATTGTAGCCCGTACGCACCTATTGTAACATCAAACCAACTACAGCCAAACGTCAATTCTTACATGTTAGGTCACACCTGCCAAATTTGTATTAAAAATACTCAAGAAATAGGCTACTGACATAAAAAGATTAACCTCCTTATTATACAGGAAATTGTTTTGGCACACATAAAAAATACAACTAGATGTACTCCATAGTGGTACAGGGTGTGACAGGGACCACTGCATGGTATTGGGTACAGATAATAGCCAAAATGTGATCTTGTAAAATTACAGTGCCTTCTATGCATAAATTGTCATGATACTCATCATGCTCGCAGAGATTGTCATTGCAAATGTTGTGCAGTTTCGCCTTCTTGGTTTAAGATATATTTACCTCTTTCACTAAGAGGCGCTACACTACAAACAAGTGTTTATGTGCTGCATTGAAACGACTCTGTAACACTGGCATTCTAAAAAAATGTTGTCTACCAGTGTTTTCAATGCGTGAAGTTCAATAAAAAAATTGTTTTAACTGTAACGTTCTCCATATAATACAAAAAAATGACATTTTGTGCAATTACAGCACCCCCTACGGGCCAAATTTGGTGGTAATTGCTGTTCTTTTAGAGCTTATTGTGCTGATTGTACATTACATATTTTGTACAGTTCTTGTGTTCTCAGTCCAACATATTTACAATTTAAAACCCGAGTTTTTGCATTTGCCAATTTAACTAAGTGGTGTTATGCTACAAGTGAGTGTGTATGTGCTGGGTTGATACAACAACGACTGGGGTAAAAGTGTAGGCAAGTTTTTTAGCAAAAACTGCTTTCGGACTTCTAGCTTTGATGAGAAACAGTACCCCCTGTGACGAAATGTCACAAAATTTGGTGCACATTCAAAGAAGGCTATGTGGAGATTGTGTGTCAAGGTTGAATCAAATTTGGTCAATTAAAAGCTGAAATATGGACTGGCTGACCATTTTTAGCTACATCTTCAGTTTTGATTGACATATAACTTTGAAACAGTTCATCTCACAAAGTTTTTTTTGTCAGCACAGTCTGCAGATGATACACACTAAATTTGGTGAAATTCACATGAACACCTTATGACGAGTTTGCTTACTTTCACTTTTGTTATTTTAAAATTTGATGCAAATTGTTTTCGTTGGAAGAGGGTGTCAACCAGTTATTTTAAAGCATGAGTGTCAGTGGACTTCAAGACAAAGAAAGTGTTAAACTGTAGTGTTTATCATGGGCTCGAGACAGTTCCTACTTGCCTCGAGCAGTCCATTATTGTTCCAGTGCCAAAAACAAAAGTCCATCATGTCTAAATGACTATCAACCAGAGGCCCTAATGTCTACAGTGATGAAGTGTTTCAAGAGGCTTGTAAAAAAAAAACATGATTTGCTCATCCCTGCCAAGCTCATTTGACCCCCTCCAATTTGCCTATATATCTCCTATATCTCCTGCACAACACTATAACTCACCTGGAGGAGGGAAAGGGGAATTATGTGAGAAATGCTATTGATTGACTTTAGTTCAGCCTTCAACACCATAGTACCCCTCAACTTGGTCACAAAGATGAAGGTCCTGGGACTGAACACCACACCACACCAACATGTCACTGGATAGGGAAAGAGGGAAAGAGTGGTCTGAGAAAGAGAGTGGTTTGACATCTGACACATTAATCATTAGCACTGGAGCTCCCCAAGGCTGTGTCTTTAGTCCCCTGCTGTACAACATCTACACTAATCAGTGGGCAACCTGTAGAGAGAGTGACAAGTTTTAAATACCTTGGTGTCCACATCACTGAAGATCTCACATGGACTGTTAACACACAACATATACTGAAGAAGGCCAGACAAAGGCTCTTTTTCCTTCGTCAGCTAAGGAAATTCAAGGTTTCTTCATCTGTCCTAAAAGCCTTCTACACTTTAGCTGTAGAGAGTGTATTAACGGGCAGCATCATCACCTGGTACGGAAACTCCACAGCCAGAGATTGCAGTACTCTGCAGAGAGTAGTATGTTCAGCTAAACGCACCATAAGAATTCTGTTTCCTGCTCTACACACACACACACACACACATACATAAATATACACACCCACATCCACCAAAAATGAGCCAACCTATTCTAGAAGAGTACTTGTAGGGGCCCAAAATTTTTGAAGATTTTGAAGGACTCCTCTCATCCTGGAAATGGACTATTTAAACCGACCGTTTAAAGACACCTATGCCATCACCTTGCTAGGACTGAACACATCACACTTCACCATACCCCCCCCCCCCCACACACACACACACACACATAGCTAACTGTGTGTGTATTAGAAGAAATTAGTAAGGACCCAAATGGTTAATCACACAAGGTGAAGTAAGATCCATTGCGAATACAGTGTAACAACAATCTGATGTGTGACCGCATAACAGGTAGATAAAAGCCTGGAATAAAAGATTAGCAAGAATAGGTTTTGAAATGGGCCCTTGCTGCACTGACAAGTCTGCATAGTAGCCAAAGCTGAGTTTTCTTTGTGTGTAGTAGGCTAGGCACATTGTCTACTCAAACTTTGAAAAGACAAGCAATGAATTAGGTATAGCCTAATTCTTATCCAGCTGACACCATATACTTTATAAGATTACATATTGTCTAAGTAATGTCACATCTTAAACTTAATTGACCATAATATTGTCCAAGTGGTCATGTTTTCATGCAACAACCCATGAAACTTTAACACCCTGCCTGATGAAACGTATTACATCACATGAGTTTATCAGAACAGCAAACATTTTCATCACTCCAACATTCTCCCCGCCCATGCTAACTCAAAAACACTGGCTTTTGTGAGTCATCCTTGGGTACAAGTGTGATAAATATTGATTTAAGGAAAAAAATGCTGTTTTTTAACTTGACTATGAATATGTGTTTTGATGTGTTAACATGGTCTTAATATTGCTAACCTGGTTGGTCAATGTTCAAAAACACATGACAGTATAATAACAATTAATGACATCTTTAGGGAGAATCCAAAATGATCTACTGTAGTTTAGGAAAGTATTCATGACTGTCAGGAACGTATTTTGGTATATAATAATTCTTCATGATAGCTTAATGATATGTAAAACAATACCCATCACTGTTTTGAGGTCAAGAAAACTATAATGGTGGCATGAGTCATGACAGGCAATCAAAGCAGTCATAATTACAGCTTTTTTCTATGTAATATCAATAATAATACACCAGAATAATAATACCATTAATTTAATTATTTTAGCACAAATCTGAAAGTGCAACACTAATAGATGTGTCAGGCCAGACAGTATCTGGCCCAGTGCTTTGATTGCTCTGGAACTCTCAGGTGCTGATTTCATGCAATTTCACAATTGTGCCAGTTTGTCATGACAACATCAACAATCAAATTTTGTTGGCCAATGTCAAGTTGTCATGACGAAGACATTGTCTGGCAATGTCATTTTGGTTAATGTCAAGTTGTCATTATGAGGGCCCAAAAAACAAGAACTGAATGACACGTTCTGACAACAGTCATTAGCATTAATGAAGCGTCATTAATGTACATGACATGTATATGATAGGTGATGAAATGTTACCTTTTTTTGATAAGAGCACTAGGACAGTGGTTCACAGAGGGTGAATATGAAGATATGAAAATAATTTATGAGGTGCCGCTAAACAGATATTTTAAACACACAGTAAACCGAAATTAGTATTTGGTTTGGTAATGTGAAACATATCAGAAAACTTTGTCTGAAAAGACGCAGAAACCCTTACTGCATTGCGGAGTTAGGCAGTTAAATAGCTTTTCACCGCCTATGCCATTCATGTAAGCAGGGAGGGACTAAAAGGTTCCCTTTTGGCCATAGAAAGGTGTGTTTTAATAGAAATAAACCATTAGTTTTTGTTTGAATGTTAAGGCAGCAGAAAGCTCTTCCAGCATTTTCCCAACATGCGTTTTGCAGTAACTTTGTGGCTCCTTTAAAGAACATTCACACTTCATTGCAGCAATGTTTCCTTAAGCATATAAATAACCAAACCTTTGGGGAAACTTTACAGAATGTTCCCATTAAAATAACAATAGGAAAAATAGACAGAGAAGAACCCTGGGCAACTGAGTCAGTCAACCGAGTTTATTTTTTTAATGTTCCGTGTTAGTTGGAATTGTATAAAGCCAGGAGTGCTGTATTTAACCCAAGGCAAATATCAAAGTCGGTATCCTCTCTTTATCTTAGGTGCCTTTTCTTCTTGCGGTGGCACCGTGGCAGATCCCGTAGGTTCGCGGCCTTTAGCCACCCCAGGAATGAATCTCATCCACTCTCTCTTCTCTGCCCCGTCTGCGTCTAATTTAGGCTGCTTCCTCAGCAGGTTTTATTAAAGTTGTGTTTAATTCCAGCCTTGTTCGCGAGGTGCTCCGGCGTCAGCCTAGTGAAACCCAAGCTGCATCAGAGTGTGTGTGTCGCGTGTGTGTGCCGATTTAGTGCTTTGGTGGCATCGTCGAAAGGGTCGTGGTGGGGGTCTACAATCTGTGCTTGAGGTTTAGGGACAAAAAAAAATCACAGCCGTTAAAATAGCATGGGGTTGTTGCGGAGTGTGCAGGATCAAATCTGGCCGTGTGTAGGGGGTGTGTGAGGGCCCGAAAATGCATCTGTGAATATTTTTGATGTTGTGTTAATGTTGGAAGGTAAGCCTCAGAAATTCAGAGCCAGGTCTGAAATAGAAATGGATGGCATGTCTCTGTGTGGATGACTACGAGATGCAAAAGAAGAAAAATAAGAATACTATGGCTGACTCCCAGAATCTTAGTGACTATAAAGCAATATTACCAACATAAACAAGCCTATCAGGTTCTTGTCCTATGATGTTTCGCCAGGGTTTGTATTTGGCTGTTTATGGTGGTCCTGTTAGGGTGCAAGCAAAGGTTGCTACGTTCTTTTAGAGGCAGGATGGAATCTGATTGAATATGCACATATGATCTCTACATACACAAACATAAATGTGTTGGTATGTGTGCAATACTGAGGGGAACGTATCAGGGGGCAGAGATGGTGGATCATATGGAGTGTCTATGAACAAGGCGTGTGTGGGTGTTGCACAGAGCAGGTAGCATTAAAATTGTGTATGTGTGTGTGCATGTGTCAGGTCGGGCGGTTTCGTTAAAAGGACAAATTCGATTTATGGTGGTAAGTATGTGCAGTGTCTGGGTGGCCTTGTGTATTCTTATTGCGACACCAGGTATTTTAAGCATCCGTCCTGTAGGCGTCGAATGGTATGTTGACATCTGTCAACTCCCCGCTCACCCTCTCTCCCTAAACACATTCAATATATACTACTATTACACTTTTACTCTCTTCCCAACACATTAAACCCATAAACTATCACACATCCTAACCATTATACATATTACACACACTAAGCCATATTGTGCATGTGTGTGTTGGTGCACATACACGTCTATTGCTGTAACTTGATACTGGAAGAAGCTGACCGAGAGCATTAAAGTGCCCAAAGTCAACAGCTTGATCTAGACTACACAGCAAATTTGGTAGTGTTAAAATCAACTCCAAGAGTGTTAATTTTAACACTATTAAAGTGTTTATATGGTCCCAATCTTTATAGTGTTAATCCAACACTTTCAAAAGTGTTAATAGGTGCAGTGTTAAGATAACTCCAACCAGAGTTAATATTTAACTCTCAGCTAACACCAAATAGTGTTACACTAGTGTATAGAGTTAATTTTCAAATCTAGAAAATTGTTGATTTTACAACTGTTAGTGTTTGATACAATAGTGTACAGAGTTGATTTTTAAATCTAGAAAAGTGTTGATTTTACACCTGCTAGTGTCTGAGACAATAGTGTATGGAGTTGATTTTTTAAATCTTGATCAGTGTTATTTTACACCAATTAGTGTTGGTACAGAAGGAATGGTAGAATACATTATAAACTTGTGTCTGATGTAAACATTTTTAGTGCACTGGTGTAAAACTTAACTCCATCTAACATAGTATTAAAGAGTCTTACACAGCCAAATACACTCAAAACATTTTATTGAGACTTAGTGTTCAAGCAATGGCATACATTTTTAATGCTATCAGCAAATGTGGCAGTGAGGTACAATGTAATACTGATGAACAGCCAGTTTCAGCACAACGTAAACGCAAAAACTTTCCTGGATAAAGGCCATGATGACAGATAAGATATGAATTTGAATGTAGTGTTTTGCAAATGAAGCAAGTAAACATAGATGAACATTAATGCCCCTAAATTTGGCAATTGACTTTTTCATGTTGAGATATCTGGCCCTCAGTTCCCTGACTCTTGTTTTCTTTTGACTTGCCAACATCAATGTTGTACACCCCTGTTTGAATGAAGCAGTAAAAACCATCTGAGTCGAAAACAATAAAGTGAGTCGACTGAGTCGAAAACAATAAAGTAACCCCACAATATAGTTCCTCTAAAAAAAGCATTATACTTACAACTGCAATGTAGGTCCTACATAAAACTTCACTGCACTGATTACCTGCAAATATCGCACCAAGTAGTCCTCTGCCTGGAGTGCGCTGACTTTTGCAGATTTCTTGTGACCCTTCGATGTTGGTGGAATGAGGTGCAGCAGCAGGCACAATGAAGCAATATCGATGTCCCATCCTACACAGCACAAACATATGAATATGAGTTTTAACATGAGAAACAGAAAGATTGATGAAGACTGACCCTTAGCAAAAAGTAGTATACTTAAAGTTTATTTTATGAAGTATACTTGAGTGTAAGTGTAAGTATAGAACAGAAGTACACAGACCATGTACTTTTAGTGTACTAGAAAGTATGCTAATTTAATACTTTTTTATATTAAATTGGAACACTTTAAGTTTATAAAAGTATTCTTTAAGTATATTTTAAAGTGAATTTTAAGTTTACAAAAGTACACTCTAAAATATACTTAAAGTATACCACAAGTACACTTATTTATATACTGCCATTGTACTAGTTATGTACTTTAAGTTCCTATTTTTAGTTTATTATAAAGTAATAAAATAAATGAAGCGATTCCCATTTGTCATTGTGATCACACAGCACACAGTGCACACTGCTTTTAACCCATCACACATGTGACCATGCTCAGGGTACCTCAGTCACAGGGGAGGATGGAGGAGAGTATATGTTTATAAACTTCGGTTATTTTACTGGTTTACTTGTTGTTATACTTTAAGTTTGCTTGGCATATTACTTGTAGCTTTGTAGCTTTACTCAAACTGCATGTACAAGAGTGTGATGCATTTACAAAATCAAAAGACATAATGTTGAAAACAAGTTTGATATATTTTCAAACATACAAACAAAAACAAAGGCCTCCTCCCTTGCTGTCATTGTCTCATGCCACGTGGTGTGGGGTCTGTATCTCCCAGGAGGGATCGGGATGAAGTCACGTATTGGTCGGCCGAAGACGCACATGGCAGGGGAGACTTTTGTGTCTGGGTCAGGTGTGTTACGGTAGTGCAGAACCTCTGAACAGAGTCAGTGTCCAGTTCCCCTTTCGGACCCGTGTTGTCTGTGATGAGTCGCTTCATTGTCTTGACGCCAATTTCGGCACGGCAGTTGCTGTGAGGGAAGGCCACGGACGCGAGGCGGTGATGCACGCCCCATCTGCTTAGGAAGGACCTGGTTTCGGCGGAGGTGAATTCAGGCCCCCCGTCCGATGCCAGTTCCTCAGGTGTCCCATACGTGGCAAAGGCCTGACGCAGGCGGCATATGAGGTCAGAGGCGCCACCTAATGACCTGCTGATGACAGGCCAGTTAGAGTAACGGTCCACGATGACAAGGTAGTGCACGCCCCTGTGCATGAAAAAGTCTGCGCAAACAGCCTGGAAGGGGTAAACAGGCATGACAGGGGGTGTTGGTGGCGCTGCCGGCTGAGAGGGTGCCATCTGATGACAATGTCCACAGTCGTTCCGAGTGGCGAGTATGTCGGCCGTCATGCCTGGCCAAAATACGGATCATGGAGACACCTTGATGAGCCGCATGCAGGGCGGCCAGCACCTCATCGCGGAGGGAGGGAGGGATGACCACCCTGTCTCTGTATAAGACCACTCCGTCGACTGATGAGATGTCCTCACGGTACTGGTAGAAGCCATGGAGCATCGTAGGCATCCCCGACCTGGACTCAGGGAAGCCGTCTGCCGCCATCTCCTCCAGTAAGCGCATGTCGTCGTCGCTGCTGGTGGCCTCCCTGACGCGGTCACGGACTGCAACGACTCAAGCCCTAAGTTCGCCACCCTCATTGTCGCCATCCGCGGGCCCTGTCTGCCGTATGAGGGACAGGACGTCGGCATGTGTGCTGGGCGAGAGGTGGCTCACCATGGCGGCGTTGTCATCCGGGAGGTCCAGGGGCGACGGGCATGGGGTGCCGACTGGTCTGCGTGACATGGCGTCGGCGGCCCTGTTCCTCATGCCGGGGACATGTATGATGCGAAAGCGGTAGCGCAGGGTCTTCTCCTTGAGGTTTCTAAGGCGGGGGTTGGGTATGTCGTCCAGCGCCCTGTTGCCGAGGAGCTTAAGCAATGGCTTGTGGTCAACTGCCACGATGAGGTCTTCGCAGCCCAAAACGAAGTAGCGTGCCTTGTCCAAGGCGTCCGCGACGGCGAGCGCCTCCCCCTCAATCGGCGCGTATCTGGACTCCACTGCGTGGGTGAACCTGCTGCCGACCAGGGTCACCTTCCAGCCATCTGTGCAGCAGAAGGGTTTGACTGGCACGCACCGACAATGTTTTTGGAATAGCCAGAAGCCAACTCCTTCCTTCGACCAGTCTGTGGCGACGTAGGCTTGGACTTGTCAAAGATGCGAACGCCATGCTCGATCTCCTTGACGATCGTCTCTTTGGACTCGCGGAAGATGCCCTCCAGCTCCGGCATCGATTCAAAGCGCACACCATTTTGCAGGAGCCTACGGAATGGCTGCATGCGCTCGGCCATGCTGAAGGCGTAGGCGACCTGGTTGACCAGACCGAACCAGGACCTGACGTCGGTGACGTTCCGTGGCCGTGGAAAGTCTCTGATCGCTTCCAGGTAACGACCGCATGGCCGGACTTCGGTCATGGAAATTGTGAAGCCCGCAAAGTCCACTGTCGGTGAGGCGAAGACAAACTTTTCAGGGTTGAGGATGATGCCGTGCCTGCCGCAGATGTCGAGCCATTGCACCGCCTGAAAGTAGGCCTCCTCAACGGTGTCGGCCCACAGCAATGTGTCATCCACGCACTTGGTCTTGTTGCCGATGTCCGCGACCACCTCATCGTAGCGACGAGAGTAGCCGTCCCCCGATGCTATGTAGCCTTGTGGGGCGGAGAGGTATCGGTATCTCCCCCACGGGGTGATGAACGTCGTTTTGTGGCGGTCATCCTCGTGCAGTGGGACGCTGTGGTAGCCGTTCCAGGCATCGAACACCGTTTTGAACTTCCCACTGGGCACCTGCCTCGCCTGGGATTGTGTGTGGTGAGTCTCGCGGACGGCGTGTTTATTCAGGGCCTGAAAGTCAACCGTGCGACGTAACTTCCCATTTTTCTTCGCGCAGATCACCATGCGGTGGCACCATGTCACCGGTGTGCCGATGGGTACCTCCTCCAGCACGCCGAGGCGAACGTCCTGGTCAAGGCCAGCCTTCACCTCACTTTGCCAGTGTAAGGCCACTGGGATGGGGGTGTGGTGGGCCACAGGCGTTGCGTCATCGTCCAGCATGAGGCGAAGCGGAGGGCCGGACATCCTTGGCAGAGGCTGGTGGGGGCATGTGTTGAATGTGCTCTGAGCGTACAGCTCCAGGAGGTGTCGCCGTAACGCCTCTCGGTTGGCTTCCATGGCTGGCATGGGAAGCGTGGTCGGTCTGGTTGGGGGCTCTGCGCGCTGTGGGCAGTCACATGGGTCACAGGCCGCCAGGTTGACCTCTCCGAGTGTGGGAAACCTGTCTGATATCATGCCAAGGTCTACGCAGGCCGTGCGAGAGAGGAATATGCGGTCTGAGGTGTCTGTCACATATGCAACCTGACGCGTCTCCAACTTCCGGCCGTCGCTGCTGTCACCGGCAAATCTCACGATGGCAGCTCCCAGGATGCGTATACCCTCATTGTTCGCAGCTCTCATGGTCATGGACACAGGGATGAGATCGTCGGTGCTCAGACCTAGCTGTTGGGCGACCCGGACACCGATTAGACAGCTCTGGCACCCCGTGTCAGCCATGGCGGGCAGGGTTACAGCGCGGGTGCGCTTCCGCATGTCGAGGCCCAGTGCCCTGTAGTCCTCGCGCTCGACGGTGAGGGTGAGGCGGATGTATGGCTGTGGGTTGGACGGCCGTTTCCTCCACTTGTTGCACATGTCGTCATACAGGTGGTGGGCTAGGGGCAGCGTGCATATATTGTCATTGGCGCTGCCTATGGTGAGTGTGCACAGCTCGCTGGGTGCTGCAGCCTGTTGTTCGTCGCGTATGCCGTCCGTCTCCTCTGGTGGGGGTCTGGACGAGCGGCCGCTCAAGCATACCTAGTCGAGGTGGTTTTGGCGGTTGCATTTCCGGCACGACTTGCCATAGGCGGGGCATTCAGTGCGCCGGATGCGCCACTGTGGTGTCTTGCCATGGCCCACCCCGCCGCAGTAGATGCAGGCCCCCTCAGGTGTCCCCTCTAATTTCTCTTTCCTTGGGCCCCCTTTAACTTGGGCACCCTGCCGCTTTCCTTGTTGATATGAGCTGCTGATTGAGTCTGTGCTTTGAGGGTCGAGCAGGCGTGAGGCTGAACGCTTCCCTGACTCTTTGGCTTCAATGAATTCTATCATGTCCTTTAGTGGCATATTTTGGTTTTTCTCACCAAGTAAGTCAAGCTGTATGTCTTGGTCTGCTATGCCTCGTGCGATCACGTCTCTCAGTATCTCCTCTGTAAAGTCATTTACTCGGCCACAGCCCTCATTAGTGCACTTCATTTCATATCTGCATGTGTCTGCCTGTCCCTTCAAACGGGCGTGGAACGATCTTATGGGCTCTTCGTGCCCTTGTCGCATGTTGGATAGGGCCACTCGAGCCACCATTATGTTTTCTGCACGGACAGCGAGTGTCTTAATAGCTGCGAGGACGTCTTCCTCGTCACTGTCCACAAGGCTCTTGCCTGCTGCGCGAGTGAGATACTTTCTTAAATCCTCCTCGCAGCATTCAAGCAGTTGCGTGACAACGTCAGGACCAGCCAGTTTGGTGCCCCTCTTATACTCACTCCAGTGGGTTAGGAAATACGACCATGTCTCGGCCGTCCCCGCCAGTGCGATGGAGGGTCGTTTGAGTTTCTCTGCCTTAACGTGAGATGATTCCCTGGGAGCCGCGGCAGTGTGAACGGTCGCATGAATAGTCAGCATGGCCGCTAGTACAGCCGCCTCTGCGTGTTCGGCTTCGTAATCACAGTTCTCGATAGGGCAGCGTACACTCATTTTTGGCCGTGTATGTTTGTGTTTTCGTCGTGTCCTTTTTACCTCCGACGGTGTGCTCATGCAAGCATGCGGCTCATCTGTGGCAGACAGTTAGCTATTTGTCAGCACTCGTCTTTACTCACGTGTTTCACTTTTCTTCTGTCCGATGTCGCATGTCGGCGATCTGCATGCGACCCACTGCGTATGTTTGGTTATAAATAAGAACAATGTTCCATTTGTTCACTGGCTTTAATGGGTAGTAGCAGTAAAATGACAATAACCAAACATGTCGTGAACATCTCACATGAATGCTGTCAAGTTCAGGATGAACATTACTAACTTCCTGTTTCCTTGTGTCACAGCATTAAGTGTTGTAGTGCAACATTCTCTACTGTTGACATTTCGATGAACACAAGAAAAGTAAATCTGGGAGAATTTGGCCATCTCTGGCCTATTAGACAAGCATATATTACAGTTTATTATAGCCAGTCCGCAACGTGTCTTGCATGAAAAATACATTTAGACTACTGTTGTAGCACTGTAAACACAGCTATCCGTTAGGTGGCTAGCTGTCATGTTTTCTTCTTTCTCCAGCCGCTATGACCCTTGTAAATTGCACATTATACCCTTGCTGGCACAAATGTTCATGATTGATTACACTTACCAGTGTCTTGTTTTTTCTTTTCATCCTCTTCCTTTCTCTTCTTCCTCTTCTGGCTCCCTGATGCATAAGTTCGCTTCATTGTTAACTTTGTTCGCCGATGTCTAACTGGAGGGGGGCCTTTCAAGGGGTATTTCAACTACCCCGAAATTGCACTTTTCGGCCATACAGCGGCATTGTAGAGCACAAGTATCCACTTGCCTTGGTTGATGGTAGGGCTGTCATCCTTCCTCTTCAATCCCATTCGAATTTCATTACTTATTTTTTTTTAAAGTCGAATAATATTTGAATTTTTTATGTTAAAATATAGCCTATTTATGCATTACTATAGGTTACCTTGTAGGGCATGGGGTTATTATACTTTTGGCCAGTAGAGGGCCAACCCTACGTCGGGTGCTTTTTTGACAACTGACCAATGAGCGACTGAAATTCTGTAGTTTCAAAGAAGAAACATGGCGGCGAAAACAAAGCCTCTCAAGTCAAACAAAATTCCAACCGAACAACTGGTGGTACTCGTAAGTGAGCACACAGAGCTATATGACATGGCAAATAAGTTATACCACAACGTCTACCACAAGGAGACCGTTTGGAGATCGATTGGGGCGCTTTTGGGACACAACTGTAGGCATTAGTTTCAGTTGTTTTCATCCGCTCACATCACAAGCTATGCTAACCGTTAGCGTTTACGGTCTATCAGCTGATGTTAGCACAGGCACCGCCCCCGTGCTTTTTTTGAAGGCTTTTTTCTCTCTTCGAAAACCACCCGGGGCAGGTGTTTTCTGCTATAAAAAAACATCACGTCTGAACGTAGCCTTACGTTGTCTTGAAAAAAAAAAATTAAAAAAAACATTAGACTAGTAATTCCTGCGTTCGAATTCTGTTTTTTTTTAAATAGTCGAATTATATTCGACTACTGAAAGTCGTTCCAACAGCCCTAGTTGATGGCAATAGAGGGGGCCCCTCCAAGGGGTATTTTGACTACACTGTCAATGCGCTTTTTGGCCACTGTATTAAGGGAGGCGCTGCGGCCGCCCTCACAAAGTTGTCATTGCTGTTGTAGGCATAACCTGTCGTACGTAGGGGAAGTTGGGGGCCCCAGGCAAATGCCTAGTTTGCCTGCTTGGTTGCGACGGGCCTGAAGACAGGGCAGGGCTGGTCAGCTATTTCAACTCGTTCCTGCAGAGAGCGGGAAATAAAGTAGGCGTACTACACAACTAATTGTGTATGACTACGCCCTAACTCCATGCATGACTCCTTGACTCGTGCTTCACTGACTTTCATCGACTATTTGTCATGTCATGTCATGTCATAAATAAACCAACTTATACTTAGGCTAGCAAGCATGGGGAGCATATCAATGTTCCCCGGGTCCTATGTTCCCCGGGTCCTATGTTCCCCGCAGAGGCGATTGCTCTAAGACAACAAGGGAGGCTCAGCCTCCCCAAACACTCACGGAGAAAATAGTTTACAACTACTATATTGTAGGCTACAATACTGTATTTATATTTACGTGTTCAACTTAGAAATGTTCAACTTCAAAATCGCTATTTATATTTACGTGTTCTACTTAGAAATGGTCAACTTCAAAATCGTTTAGCAATACGTTGTCGCAGTTGGCAGTGTTTTTTTTTTTTTTTCATAGTGACCGCGCGATCCAGTCCAGCCTCACTGGACTTCAATGGTACTTGTTGAGAATACGCTTTCACTGTCAAAAAGCTAGACATTTATTGGTCCAAAGCTGAAAAATCGTCACTTCCAGGGAGGCTCAGCCTCACTGGGAGTCAATGGAGAGGTGGGCTGAACCGTTTCCGAGAGGAGGCTGAGGCCCTTTGTGCTGATTGGAGGAACTGTTAATGCGGCCGGATTGACAGCTTTTTAAAAAAATATAAACAGGTAGCAGTGAATTTAATGCTCAGTCCCATGCGGATTTGTGATTAGGGAATTTGTGAGAAATCTCAATTCTTGTTGCCTCTTGTTTCTTTGTATAGAATTTTCTGAACAAAGTGTAAATATAGTGTTATTACGTTTGCTACCTGTTTTCATTTCAATTCGAAAAGTTTGTTTATTTAAAACTGTAGAGGGGGGAACTAGCCAGCTAGCAAGAAAGCTGTGCATTCTGGCGGATAGCATTGTTGATTTGATTTTGGCAAAGCCATTTGTTAGTCTTCTTTACCAGGAAAGAAGAACAGAGCAGACCAACGCCCAACATTGATTTAGTGAAAAAGGTAGGGGAAAATGCTCGTTTTTTCAGCTCTAGTAGCCTACGGCAAGGTTAACTCAATTGGCTAAGTGCAAGTACAGCCGTAATGCAAACATCCGTTATCAAAAATTAAAAACCGTTTGGGATGCGTCTCTGCCTGCAGCAGCTTACACACGCAGCCTCCTTTAGATGCACCTGAAGTGCTGACTGCTGTTTATGAATCAATCATGGAACCTGCAGGATAATGACAGGAAAGACAGTCAGCATATTGCATGTTTTATTTAACACTGGGCATTTGATAACACAATAAGCCCTAAACAAGACTACCGCCAGGTGAATTTCAAGTCGACGGTATTTATTTTTTCCAAGTGCACAAGTAGGGCTATATGTAAACAAAGTGCTAAACAGGTAGGCATTCATCATTTGAGAATTAGAAATTTAACAGCTGCCATAAATAAAATATAATAGGCCGAATAATAGCCTAATAAAAACAACACAGCCCCACATTCACTTATATTTAGCTTATTTATCTTCAAAGTAATGATTGAAACGTAATAAAAGAAGATTCTCAAAACGTTTGTCTGAGAGTCGATTTCTTTTAGGAGTTAGAACAAAACTCCCGAGGCTGATTAGCCTCTCCACAGGCGCACTGTAGGGGTATTGAAGCGCAAAAATAAAGTCTTGATCATGGGGAACTTGTTTAATGTGTTGATCTTGACTCCTGACTTAAGATAGTCCGCAATTTCAGTGTCCACCGACTTTGAGGCCTGTTTGTCCTCTGTAAATGAAAAAAAGTCGGACTCGTCTTTTCCTGCACTGACAGGTGCGGACGGTAGTTCCTCTGGCAGTGGATGACACAGGGCACGACACTCGGCAGCGAGCATGCACTTGGCAGTGTCTTTTTTGGCCTCATCCCTTACCCAGCGCAGTTTGAATTTAGGAATGGTCACTGCAGCCAATAGAGCCTCTATGCTATCCAGCGTGGATGCAAAACATGTCTTTATGGCCTGCAAGATGTAGGCCTATGTTAAAATGAATTAGTTTTAAACCTGTAAATCGATGTTTTTATTAAAGGTTATCACCATATAGGCTAATAAGAAAAAATGATCAAACATCTTTTCTTCTACGTAATCTTCATCTAAAAAATGATCACTGCAGACCCTTGCATTGGCGTTCACAGGAGGGTTTTTTCTCTTCAGCGCGGCCAGCCAACAGTGAAGGACCGTTTTGCGCTTTAGTGGTAGATGGTGAAAATGATCCGTCTTGCCCTTGTTCTTTAATCTGTAAAATTCGTTATTGCAGCCAGGTGCTATACAGTACACCTTTTGTCCGCTGCTTATTATTGCTTTCCATACCTGCTAGTGCTAATCCTAAATGGCTGTAAAAAGTCGTTGTCCGTCTTCCAATATTTACGATAGAATTTCCACGACAACCAACCTGGTGATGTAACGTTCTGCCGTGGAACATGACGGCGATACACAGTTGCAAAAATGTAACTTTCTCTAACTTGTTCTATTTTAACCAGCGCCACTGACATTGTTTAGACAACTCGGATGGATACATACAAGTATCAATATTTCCAAAGTGGAAAACATTGTCTAGTGTTTCATGTCCACTTTAGAAAAGTGTATTACAGAAGCATCCTAAATAAACGGTCCTAACTTTAGGACAGCCTCTTTGGTGTCTTAACTTCCACTCCTTTGTTAGTTAGACAATTAGGTATTTTGTTTGCTCAACGTCGCTGGAATGAGAGGAATTTATTTATAGAAAGGGGTTTTGAGGTTTGACGATAAAACTCTCATTAGTCGGTACCGCTTACCCCGTCATTTAATACCCTATAGTTTTTTTTGGTAAGGGCAATACTTTACATAAAAAATCAAAGAGACAGATGAAGGGTAAGAGTTGGCCAGTCAATGGTAGTACTTGACCCTGTACTTGAAGCAAAATTGTAGGCCTTGTTTAAGAGCAAGTGTATAACTCAGCAACACACACTACGTATTAAAGGAATATGCCACCCCCAGGTGAAATTACGTCTCTCCCTGCAGTCCCTAGAGTTGGATAAGTGAGCAGAAGCATTTTCTAGCAGACCCAGCCATTGTCCGAATCTGGCAGCACTGACCTTAGCTTAGCTTAGCAAAGTCGTTGTAATCTAGTGTTGCCAACTAGCAAATTGTCGCAAAAGTAAATCAATTCACTCAAATTTTTTTGTAATTACTTCTCGTGACCTGAGCATTCAGATCGTGTTAATTTGCATTGTAGTTTGTACTTGAAGGGAGACGCAGCGTTGTATTAGTTGCTAGGTAACAGACATAAAAATCGATTGTGTGTAGATCACTTATTTAGGATTCCTAACTCAAGATGACATAGGATTTCCAAAGATAAGATGAGATTCTTAAATTAAGTTAAGATTTTGCTTCTGTAATACCAAACGGAAAAAAAACTTATCTCCACTCGTCCTATCTTAACTTTTGTCTTAAGATAGGAAGTTTCTGTAATACGCCCCCTGGCCCACAAGTCTGCTCTAAGTAGACTAACAGTAGACCAAAGGAATTGCGTGTCTCTTCTTAAATAAAAAGAATGCATGAAAAAACATGAACAAACATAAGTGCATAGACTACAAATGCATGTTTAACTGCAACACGTCTCCCTTAGCATGCATAACATTCTTTTCCTCTTGAAATTCTCCATGCGCGTTAGACCGAATCGAAGTAATCTGCGCTGCATGATTTTGATACATTCCAAACCACATGATCTAAATACGCCAATCTCTAATATTTGCGCCAAATTGTAACACATTTTTATATCATTTCCATTGACAACAACTAGAGAAGATGGCAAGATTAGTAGTGGGAGATCGAGGTGGGAAAATTTTGGTACTTAATAGCTTTCGATACCATAAGCACCGGACCAATATCGACAGCATTCGATGGAGATGTTGGAGAGTAGAGTGCAGAGCGGTGGTGCGCACAAATATTTTTGATGCTGAGGAGGAGGACCCCCGTATCATTGTGCACCATGTGGGTGAACACGTTCATCCGCCAGATGAACAAATGGTGGACCGGATTTTCGGAAGAGAGTCACCGACAACAGCCGACTGTCCCCATCAGGAGAATTTTCAATGCACAACGGATGGAACAGCGGCGTCAACACCAGGGACTCCAAGGTGCACCACCAGGCTTCCTGTCGGTGAGGTATGTGATGGGCAGGGCAAGGCCTGCAGTGATGCCTCCTGTCCCAGCTGCCATTGAAGATGTTTTAATAGAGGATCAATGGGAAGAAACATGGGCCAGGGACCAGTTCCTCCTCCATCAAGACAATGACTGGGGCATCACGGTCTTTGCCACGGAGGCCAACCTGCTGAGGCTACGGTCTGCTGACACCATGTACATGGATGCCACCTTCAAGTCCTGCCCACGGCCATACAGCCAAATTTTTACAGTGCTGGGGGATCTCCATGGCTTTGTGGTTCCCCTAGTCCACGTGCTCATGAGCCAGTGCACAATTGGGCATTATAGGGAAGCGCTGAGGTGCATTAAAGGATGCCACCAGAAGAGCCTCCGGCCACACCTGGAGACCCCAAAAAGTGGTCTGCGATTTTGAGCAAGTGCTGGTGGCTGCTGTGGAGACCGAACTCCCAAGGGCACAGGTGTGTGGGTGCTACTTCCACTTCACCCAAACGCTGTGGAGGAGGGTGCAGAGCCTTGGCCTGGCTCCTGCCTTCCCCGATGACCAAAGGCTAAAGGAGGTAATCCGGAAGGTGATGGCCCTTGGCCACCTGCCACTGCCCTTGGTACGGAACAATTTTGAACTCCTGGCTCAACACCGGCGCACCAGGCATGCCCAACGGGACCACCCAGAGCTGCAAGACTTCCTGCAGGATGTCGGGAACACATACGTCCACCGTGGCGCTGCATTCCCCCCTGCTATGTGAAATGTGTTCAGGAGAAACATGGAGCAGAGGACGAACAACCACGTGGAGTGTAAGTGTTTAAAATCAATTTGATTCACGTTACTAGGTGAACTAAAACATGTAGGAGAGCCGTGATGAATGAAACCCTTTTTACTTAACGGTTATTTTCAAAGACAGTGAAACAAATTAGATTTATTTTGCCATATGACCATCAACATACAAGTGTATTCTATTAGCTACTGGTGTAATTTAACACATCCGAAAAGAAATCATGTTCATTTTTAACTTTGAACACAAGGGGCTCTATTTTCACAGTCATATGCGCATTATCTGAAGTCAGTCGCGCAAGTTGCTTTGGGGGCGTTCCCGACACAATTTGGTATTTTGACGGCGGGAAAAGTGAACATTGCGCCAGGCGCATTGTTCAAAAGGGTTGGTCTTAAATTACTTCATTAGTCATGGGTGTGTTTTGGGCGTAACATACAATTAACCAATGAGAATTTATACTGTCATTCCCTTTAAGAGCCAGCGGGCGCATTGTCCATGGTCTGTTGCTATTACGGTGGTGGATTTACCCGGATGGCAGGTGTTTTTCGGTGGAGGAGACCGATCTGGTCGTGCATGAAGTAAAAGCACGTGAGCAGTTAATATTCGGGGATGGAAAGAATCCCCCCAACCCTCCGCGGGTCAAAGAAGTATGGGAGGAAATATCTTCAGTAAGTGTATTCTCCTTTGGCGAGAAGAGAACTTTTGAACAGTGCCCAAAGCGGTACAAGACAACGTGATTTTTTGCCTGAAAAAATGAACGTTGCGCTGGCACAGAATAGCAATGACAGCATGCGCATGTCGCGAATACACAATGCGCCGCAGCAAAATAGGGCCCAAGGTGTCGTTTGTTACAAGCGTCCCTCATTGTCGGCGCGAATGAAACACCCATGATTTTTGATCACAAAAAAACTACCACAGGTAATATTTTACTTACGGATGTCAAAAAACAGTCTCGCGGAGATAACGTTTGAACGCAGTAACGTCACGGGACATAGGACCCGGGGAACATAGGACCCGGGGAACATAGTGATGACCCCCAAGCATGCCATGTGACTTACTAGCTAGCTTAGCTATCCCAATGCATGCCCATTTGCAATAGCCTAGAAGTTAAATCCTAGAACTGTTACGGTTAACAAACCCCTCACCTGCAAATCAGTGGAACTGCTTCATTTGACCATCAACATATTACGGAGTTAACAAATGTGAAACTATACAAAGTTTACAGAACAATTCAATAAGAAAAAAACTGGACTGAAAAAAACAGGTGTGCCACTTACCATGTAGACCTACTCCATCTCCAATAAAAATGGCGGCTCAGTGAGCTGCAAAATCATTTGAAAATTGAAATGTGGAGAGGCGTTTTAATAACTCTTTAGGGAGTTAAACATCTAACACTGCTCAACAACACTAACTCTTTTACAAATATAACTCCAATAGAGTTAAAAGAACGTTGTGTAGTGTAATTTCAACTCTCGATGTTAAGATTTTTGCTTTCACCAAACACTGCAACTTTCTTGCAACTTTTGGCACATCATAGTCATGTCTTACTAAACAGTGAGTTTCCTTGCTTTGTTAAGAAGATGCAGGAAACATTTGTGATTAACAACGGCTCACTCATGCTCACTAAAATAACCTCCAATGCCCACGACAGATGGTATCCCTTGCATATTATACAAACGCAGAGGAAAAATATTGCACTGCATGTAATACTGTTGCACAGCACGGGGAAGTTATCTACAGGGACTAACCAGCCCTTTGCCTCCTCGGAAATTATATATTACATTATATATTACAACTTGCCACGCTGTTTATTTAAAACGACAAAAGAAATCGTAAATAAACTGCAGAACATTGCAATCGCTGTTTATTTAAAACGACAAAAGAAATTGTAAATAAACTGCAGAACATTGCTATAAACTGCAAAGCATTGCTATACTCTCATTATTGTGCCCGTTTGCTGACTAAAACATAAAAATACATGGCTATACAGGCTATACATGTTGCAACTTTTCTGCCAGTTCAGCTCGCCTCTCTGGCGCAGCAGCAGGTGCATCGGGGTTCAAAGCGTTGTGCGCCCCTAAAATAGCTTTTCAACAATGCGCAACTGACAACTGACAAAAAACCATGGTTGACGCTGGTCCATAGAAAAATGGTTTTTGCGTCCTCATAATAGCATCTGGTGCGCTTTGCGCCAGACCACACCTCTTCTTTTCACTGACTTCACTTCACTTCAGTGTGGATACGTTCATTCTGTTGCGCTCATCAGTAAGGATGTGATTCATTGCGCTAAATCCACGTTCACACTCTGCTGTGCAGCGCAGGCTGGACGACAACGGTGTGCTTGCTGCGCGTGCTGCGCTGTGCCCCTCAAGCTGGCCGAAGGATGAAGACGAGCGCATTCTGTTTCTGGACGCGTTTCATTTTCGCACGCTTTCATTAGCAAATGCTAATTTGCTAAATAGAACGCAACGGTGTATTGTATTTTGTATACAATGTATCTATTTGGATACCTTCGTGAACATTAAAATGCCGCCACTTCGGGCCATTTTGAAAGTGAGTGCAATACTACACTGTAGAAAACTGTGTCACAGCTTGCCTGTCATGTCAACTTTTTTTGGTTTGTTTAGAGATAAAAGTAGAGATAAAAGATAGAGATAAAAACCAGAGGGGGGGATTATCCCCCCCATCCCCCCCATCAAATCGCACCCAGACCGTAGGTATGGACAGTTTGTGGTAGGTCAGTGTTGTGAGGTGCGAGTTTGTGTGGAAATGATTTGCTGGAAGTGGGTATGGATGTGGGTTTTGAATGAATGACATTCTGTGTGTTTGTGTATATTTTGTGTAGCTCCCACCTCCTTGGTCCAAGATATTGGCAATGCAAAATCCCTATTTTTGCATTTAACTATATCACTAGGTGGCACTATTTCTTCAAGTGAGTGTTTATAGGATGGGTTGATATGCCTCTTTAACACTGGCTTACTAACACAAAATCATTGTCTTGGGAAACATTGCACCCTCTGAGGAAATGTCACAAAATTTGGTGCACATGAAAAGAAAGCCATTCAGAGTTGTCATGTCAACTTTGACCAAATATGAGCAATTAGATGCTGAGATATTGACTTTTGGAGAATTTTAAGGTACGTCTTGAATTTTGATTGACATGTACCAAATTTGGTGAGATTCACATGAACGGCCTATGACGAGTTTGTTTGGTTTCACTTTCACAATGTTAAAATTTCACGGAAATACTTTTTGTTAGAAGTGGGCGTCGACCAGTGAGATTACTGATTGTGAGTTAACACCTCCCACCTTCCATGATGATGAGCTTGATGTTTCTTTGTCTGATTTGTTTAAGGTTTCACGTGAAGAACTGATTAGGGAGCAGTCCATTGATTTCTTTATAAAACCTTTGTTTGAGATGGCCTCTCCAAAGACAGTGTAGTAACTCTTTTTATTTTCTGTAGGATGGTTTGTTGTGTAGAAGGTTTGTGTTTAGGCAGGACACATACTCTGGTACATTTTTGCAAGTAGTTGTTCCATCTCAATTCCTTTTGACGGTGATGTGCCAATCTACTCGTTATCCAGCAGCATACCCACTGAGATCAATCACTGTCAAGTCTTTGTTAAAGGCTCTTATTATGACCGCCGCTATAGTGTTGCCGAGACTTTTTTCCCTTTTATTTTTCACCGATTTTTCGTCAACGAACGTACCTGGACACTGGACCTCTGGGGGAGATAAATCTTTGTAGGCATGTAGCCCTAGAAGTTTTTGAGCGAATAGGAGCTTTTGGCCCCCAAGGGCCACCCCCCCGCTGTGCCAGTTGTAGTATATGGGACTACATGTCCCATGACCACCCACGGGTTCGCACAGCCAATGGGACTCGGGTACAACTTGGGGTTGACTGTATGTTAGGTTGTACTGTAAAGCGATGCCTGCGGAGTTGTACATGCCCGTTCAGTACATAAAGTCAACGACTTGTCACAACGGTTGTCACGTCTGTTCATTAATGCACAAGTATTAATAGACTACTCGACATGGTGTCAGAACACAGAAGAGGTGCATTACCGTGTTAACCAGGAGCGAACACAAACGGCTAACTCAACGGAATCCCACGTAGCTAGCTTTGCTAACTTGCTCGGCGCATCAGATTAATCAGTGAGTAGCTGCTACTTCCACTTCACTTCATAGCAGATGCAGTCGTTCACGCAACCGTCGCCTCTGCAGTTGACCGGGAATCTCGCAGAAAATTGGCGAAAATGGGAGCAAAGATTTCGCCTGTACCTCGCAGCGAGTGGACTCGATGGCAAGCCTGACGACCGCAAGATAGCGGTGCTGCTACACTGCATAGGTGAGGATGCATTAGAGATTTATAATACACTGGACATTACGTATGCAGACAATGCAAATAAAACAATGGAAGAAGTGCTGAAAGCTTTTGAGAAGTATTGTGCACCGAGGAAAAACACTGTCTTTGAAAGGCATCAGTTTTGGACACACCAGTTCAGCGAACACACAACAATGGACAAGTTTGTCACAGAGTTAAGACAGAAGGCACGTACATGTGAGTTTAAAGAAAGCGAGGACTTGATGATCAGAGACAAAATTGTGTTCAGTGTGTCGGACACCAGGCTTAGGGAGAAACTTTTGGCTATTCCAGAATTATCTCTCACAGCTGCCATTGATATTTGTCGTGCAAAAGAAGTAATCACAGCACAGGCTAAAGTGATGTCGGGTGGCTTATCAGAACAAGCTGTGCTCGCTGTAGAGCAGCGTCAACG
The DNA here is from genome assembly GCA_030347295.1 of Setipinna tenuifilis. NCBI lineage: Eukaryota > Metazoa > Chordata > Actinopteri > Clupeiformes > Engraulidae > Setipinna > Setipinna tenuifilis. The sequence continues at coordinate 29,450,786 of CM059284.1, forward strand.
GCAACCGGCCACACCGAAGGCACGAGCAGTACGACCGAATGCGGAACGTAACTGTGACAGATGTGGAAAATCACACCGACCCAGAAACTGCCCGGCATACAATGTTGAGTGCAGGAAATGCGGAAAAAAGAACCACTTTGCAGCAGTATGCCGTTCAGCAGCCATCGTTGCGCCTGTTGACACAGAGAGCGTCGGAGTGGACGCATTGTTTGTAGGCGCCATCAGTAGAGCACAGGCTCGCCCTAAGGACACTGGGTGGCGCACAGCGCTACGTCTCGGGGGTCAGACAGTTACCTTCAAACTGGACATGGGGGCTGAGGCGAACGTGCTTTCCCAGTCAGTAGCCAGCTCACTTACTGCAGCAGGTGAAATGAGAAACACATATACTGTCTTGGTAGCTTATGGTGGCTCTCGTATCAAACCCAAAGGCATATTGACATTACAAGTGCACTGCAGGGACAGACAAGCCCACTTGCAGTTTTATGTCACTGACACTTCTGACACGCCCATACTAGGCAGAGAGGCCTGCGTGCAGCTCAACTTAGTCAAAAAAATACACACGATGACACAGCAGGCTCCACCTAGAACCAAAGCGGAACTGCTTCAGCGCTATGCCAGTGTGTTCAAGGGGCTAGGCCAGTCCCCGGGTGAGCACCACATCCATATAGACCCAAAGGTCCCACCGGCTGTTCACGGCTGCCGGAAGATCCCTTTCGCTGTGCTGGACAGACTGAAGCAGACGCTCGACATCCAGGAGCAGAGGGGTGTGTGCCGTAAGGTGACCAAACCAACGCCATGGGTTAACAGCCTGGTCGTAACTGACAAGATCCAATACATGGTGAGTGAAGTTACATACATAGGGCACATCATCAGTGCTCACGGTGTCAGAGCTGATGATTCAAAGGTCACGGCGATAACCCAGATGGCCCCACCTGCAGACAAAAAGGGTTTGCAAAGACTGCTGGGCATGACACGATTCCTGGCTCAGTACATTCCACATGAGGCAACACTAACAGCACCGCTAAGAGAGCTTCTCAGAAAAGACATTGTCTGGCAGTGGCAGCCGGAGCACCAGGCGGCACTGGACAGGCTGAAAGCGGCAATCTCCGCTGCACCACATCTCAAATTCTTCAATCCACGAGAGGAGATTGAAATACAAGCCGACACCTCTAAAGATGGTCTCGGTGCAGTATTGATGCAGGCCCAACGTCCAGTAGCTTTCGCCTCCAGAGCGCTCTCTGCAGCTGAGCAAAACTACGCTCAGATTGAGAAAGAGCTTCTTGCCATAGTATTCGCTTTGAAGAAGTTCCACCAGTATGCCTACGGTGTGAGAGTCAAAGTCCAGTCTGATCACAAGCCGCTTGAGGCTATCATCACCAAGCCCATCGGCAGAGCACCTGCGCGCTTGCAGAGGATACTTCATCAGCTGCAGAAATATGACATACACATTGTCTATACACCTGGCAAGGACATGCTGGTGGCTGACACACTCTCTAGGGCCGCCCTCCTTACACCCTCACCAGAGAACAGTGTCCTGGGCGATGAAAAGGTGGTGTATGACATCAGGCCACATGAACCTCTGACTGGCCCACTCACGGAGCGGTTAAGGGCTGCAACAGCAAGTGACAGTGACATGCAGACACTGATGAGGCTGCACAAAGATGGCGGGCCAGCCAGACAGAAAAGCCTGCCACCGGCAGCACAGCCATACTGGCATGCTAGAAATGACATATACATTGAGGATGGGCTGCTCATGATCGATCTCCGCATAATCATTCCCAGAGGTTGTAGAACTAAAATGCTGAGGAGGCTGCACACGGTGCACCAGGGTATCCAGCGCTCCCTTGCGCATGCCAGAGCCCTGATGTACTGGCCGGGGCTCACTGCAGACGTCATGGGGATGGTGGAATCGTGCCCGGCATGTCAAGAAAAGCTTCCTGACAATCAGAAAGAGCCTCTCCTTCCTCATGCCGTCCCTGACACGCCATGGGCGAAAATAGCAGCAGACATCTTTGAGTTTCAGGGTCGCCCCTTCTTGCTAATAGTGGATTACTTTTCCAAATATCCTGAGGTGCTACACCTCTCCAACAAGACCTCTGGTGTGGTCATAGCAAAGTTTAAGGGCGTCTTTTCAAGGCACGGCATACCAAATGAACTGATTGCAGACCATGCGCCATTTGCCAGTGCTGAAATGGCCCAGTTTGCCAAGGAATGGGGCTTCACAATAACACACTCCAGCCCTGCTTTCCCTCAGTCCAATGGACTGGCTGAGAGGACCATTCAAACAGTGAAAAATATGCTGAAGGCCACATCACAGACTGGGATTGACCCTCACTTGGCCCTCCTTCACCTACGGAACACTCCAATCACAGGGTTGAAATACTCACCTGCACAACTGCTCATGGGGCGCATCCTCCGCTCTGACCTCCCAGCAAGCAAAAAGCGCCTTCTGCCGGTGACACCAGAGAATGTCCAGGAGTGCCTGGTACAGCGACAGCGGCAGCAGAATACAATTTACGATAAGGCAGCATCACCGCTTGCTCCCTTCGAGGTGGGTGAAAGAGTATGCATGAAGACTAACAAAGGATGGCAACCAGCAACAGTGCAGAGAGTCAGGGATGAGTCAAGATCCTATGACATCACCACACCGGACGGGGCGCAATACAGAAGAAATCGCAGACACCTTAGACCTGACAGGGTGGCTCTGCAAGCAGAGACGGATCACGTCACAGGCCCTGCTTCTGACGTCGACCAGGACAGTGAGCAGGAGCACAATGAGGAAGTCAGCGTGGCCGTGCAGGACCCAGAGCCAGTCCCTAATCCTGAGCCTTCCACCTCCCACACATCGAGAAGCGGGAGAAGTGTGAGGCTGCCATCTAAACTAAAGGACTATGTGCTCTCAGAAACATTGACTGAAGATGCAAGGAAGTAGCCTTAACCGTCTAGTTAATTCCAACTGCAATATCCTTTAAATGTTATGTTAACTGCAGCATCCTTGAAATATTGTGTTCTAAGATTAGTTTAATGCCTAAGTCTACTCCTTTTTAGTTTATATTCAGATTTGCTCTAGCACACCTTTTTAAGTTTTAGCAATGACACTAGGAGTGTTACATGATGTACTTTTAGTTTAAGACTTCATATTTTTGAATGATATTCCAGTAGACTGTTTCCCACTGTGCCTTTCATAAGAAGGGGGATGTAGTATATGGGACTACATGTCCCATGACCACCCGCGGGTTCGCACAGCCAATGGGACTCGGGTACAACTTGGGGTTGACTGTATGTTAGGTTGTACTGTAAAGCGATGCCTGTGGAGTTGTACATGCCCGTTCAGTACATAAAGTCAACGACTTGTCACAACGGTTGTCACGTCTGTTCATTAATGCACAAGTATTAATAGACTACTCGACACCAGTGTCCATCAAAGAGGGGGAGACGCTGAAAAGTTTTTGCTGAATAACTCAGTGTTTCACCAAACAACATGGATTTTTTGTGATATGTCGGTGTTACAGGGGCGTATCGACCCAGCCCATAAACACTCACTTAAAGTGTAGCGCCACCTAGTGACATGGGTAAATGTGAAAAATGGGATTTTATATTGGCAATATCTTGGACCGAGAAGGTCGGAACTGCACAAAATGTGTCATGCCGATCAGCACAAAGACCTCTAAAAGCACAGCACATGCCATAAAATTTGGCCAATAGGGGGCGCTGTAATTGTACAAAAATTGTACAAAATGTCGTTTTGTCTATTATCTAGAGAAGAGTAATGTTTACAAGCAGTTATTTTTTGTCGCGATATCTGTTGACCCTCCCGCATTGAAAACACTGGTCGACGCCCACAAAAAGAATTTCCGTGAAATTTTAACATTGTGAAAGCGAAACCAAACGAACTCGTCATAGGCCGTTTACGTGAATCTCACCAAATTTGGTACATGTCATCTACAGACAATGGTGACGAAAAGTTATCAAAGGATTTATCTTGAGATGGACTGTTTCAAAGTTACATGTCAATCAAAATTCAAAACATAGTTTAAAATTCTCCAAAAGTCCATATCTCGGCTTCTAATTGCTCACATGGGTGCAATGTTTCCGGTCAAAGCTAGGTGTACAAAAACAGTTTTTGTTAAATAACTTATCAAAATTTTGCCCAAGACAATGATTTTGTGTTAGTAAGCCAGTGTTGAAGAGGCGTATCAACCCATCCCATAAACACTAACTTGAAGAAATAGCGCCACTTAGTCATATAGTTAAATGCAAAAATAGGGATTTTGCATTGCCAATATCTTGGACCGAGGAGGTGGGAACTACACAAAATATACACAAACACACAGAATGTCATTCATTCAAAACCCACATCCATGCCCACTTCCAGCAAATCATTTCCACACAAACTCTCACCTCACAACACTGACCTACCACAAACTCACCATACCTATGATTCCCACACTTCAATACACTGCGGCGGTCATACCATGTACCGCTATGCGGTACATCTAGTAGTACTACTAATAGTACTAATAGGATTTTTTTTATCCTTCAGCCCCGTGCTCATTCCCACCCAGTGTCCGCGTCTCCCAGTTGAGAATCACTGGCTTAGGGAATATGGCAGATATTCTGGACTATGTTAGTGGTTTTTGCTATCGCCTCAATGAGGCTAAAGCTGTTGAAAGACCTAAGCTTAGGAAAGCTCAGTCAAAAATAAAATGTCTTTTCAACCATAAAGCAGAACATCTCACTTTTAGTCCAGGTAATAAGGTCCTTACTCTGTTGTCCCTTTCAAGCTTAGTTCAGTGGTCCCTATGAGGTTGTTAAATGTCTGTCTGACAATAACTGTCTTCTGAGTACACCTGATCGTCAGAAAAAGGTACAAGTTTGCCACATCAACCTTTTGAAGCCTTATTTTCATTCTTTGGCCTCTGTACTTGTTAGTTTGGTTGCCAGCATGCCTGTAGTGGACTATAGTTGAACTACACCTGTTTCTTCCACCATGGGTATGCCCGTAACGGTATGTGTATTCGTACCGGACCGCTGGAAAAACAGATGTTCGGTTCAATACAGTGCTGTACCGAACGAATACAGTCAGTATGTGTTTTACATGCTGCTGCCACTACATTTGGCTCTTTTTAACATTCACGAGGATAGCTGTATGTGATTGGAGTAGTAAAGAAAGTTCTTAAGAGAAACTCGTTTGTGATTTGTGCTCTTATGACCATGTGGAGGTGACGTCACACGGCGAACCAAACAGACGAGCCTTTCCATTCTTACCACTTCACTTCAAAACTTGAATTTCGCCTGGGGGTGTGGTCGCCAATATTTCAAGCAGGTTATCGAGCGGGACAGCCTATGGATCTTATCCGATGTGAGTGATCACGTCGCCGGCCAGTCTACCGTGGCAGCCTGCCCGGCCAACATAAGTTGTCCCGCAAGCTAGTCTACATCTAACAGCAGCAACTGATTCAAAATTGCACATTGCAGGGGCTACATGGGCTAAATATTATCGTTGTGTTGCCTAGAATATGATATTTAAGTGTTGTAATATCATTCTACAAATGCAAGTAGTGTACTAGTACAAGCTTCTGATCGTATTTGTTAGCCAGCTTGCTAATAGTTAGCTAGTCATAAGCTAACTTTGCTAGCTTAAAACTTGAAGTTATTAAATGGTAATCTAGAGTAGTTTGCTTGTCTTAAGTCAGTTCGTGTTACATTTAAATAACAATCCGTGAAGGCACCATCACTTTTGGTCACTCAGAGACTTTAAATCATACAATCACTTTAACATTAGAGGTTCCAAGTGTCTGCCATGTTGGTCTGAATTTTTTGTAACTCCCGCCTCTTAAGCAAACGTCACACACTAAACAGACCACACGCTGATCTAATTGGTCATAACATCATTCTCATTTAAATAAACGTATCTTCCTGGCAAAAAAATATGAAGATTTAGATTTACAATGAATTCCTTATTGTAACTGGAACTGAGTGCTGCACTTTAAATGTTGATTTTGTTTACTGTAAAAAGGAATGTATTTTTTATTTCAAACATTGGTTAATTTGAGAATATTTCATTTAACTTATTGGTACCAAGCAGCACTTTGAATTTTTTTACTGTTTCCATTTCTATATTGACATTTTGGTTAAATAAACAACACCATGCTGAGGAAGAAAATGGTTTTGCATTTTATTTCCATACTGTACCGAAAATGAACCGAACCGTGACCTCAAAACCGAGGTACGTACCGAACCGTGATTTTTGTATACCGTTACACCCCTAACCATGGGTAGTGACTTTTTCTTTTTGCACCCTGTCAGTGAGGAGTTACTGTAGATGAGGGGATAAGAGGCCCATCACAGGTAGTGGTGGTGTGTTGCCTACAGAATTCAGAGTTCTTGGCAGACTTGCCCTCACATCTCTCACCTCTGACTGATCTGGAGAAAGCAGATGTTGTTGGGTTAATAGAGTCTTTTCCTAGTGTTTTCCCTAGTGTTCCTACTCGCACCTCTGTCATTGAACATGACATTGATGTGCACGGGGCACAACCCATAAAGCAGCACTCATATCGTATCAATCCTAGGGAACTATGACGGCAAGAAGTTCACTACCTGTTGGCTCATAACCTGGCTGAAGCCAGTTTTAGTGCATGGAGCTCTGCCTGTCTGCTAGTAAACAAACCTGATGGAAGTTATCACTTCTGCACTGATTTTAGATGTCTTGATGCAGTTACTAAGCCTGACTGTCACCCCTTACCACACTGTGATAACTGCATGATCGTGCTAGATCAGCTACGTTTGTGAGTAAATTTGATCTACTAAAAGGATACTGGCAGGTCCCTTTGACATCTAGGGCCAGAGTTATCTGCTTTTGTAACACTTGATAATTTTTTGCAGTACTGTGTTATGCCATTTGGGGTCAGAAACAGTCCTGCCACATTTCAGCAGCTCATTAACCGGGTTTAGGAATGGATGCATGGTTGCGATGCCTATGTGGATTACATTACATTACATTATTACATTGCATTTGGCAGATGCTTTTATCCAAAGCGACTTACAAAAAAGGAGGACACAAGCAAACAGAGGTGTAAAGGGACACAGAGTAAGCAGACAACCTTTATACATACAGGGAGGTGCATGTGTCTGAATAAGTTTCCCGGGGCAGGGACACTACAGACATATGTACTTCCACATAGGGATAGAGAAAGAGAGAGTTGGTTTAGTGATGGTTTTGTTAATGTTGTTAGGAAGGGAAGCACTCTCAGAAGAGAAGGGTCTTTACAAGTTTTTTAAAGGTAGGGAGGGATGTTGCTCTTTCTTGTCGCAACAACCACAGAGAAGAGTTTAGAGTGACCTCGCTTTGTGAGAGGCGAGGGTACAGATAGACGATTTGTGTGAGCGGATCGCAGCGCCCTGGACTGGACGTGAGCCTTTAGTAAGACGTTGAGATAAGCCTCATCCAGGAGGATAGGTCCGAGAGACAGGTGGAGATGCGTGCAGAGATCGTGGTGTCGTCTGGTTGGAACGACAGGTACAGCTGTGTGTCGTCGGCATAGTAGTGATAAGAGAAGCCGTGTGCGCGGATAACATGGGACAGCGAGGTGGTGTAGATGGCGAACAGAAGGGGGCCCAGCTCTGACCACTGGGGAACCCCTGTGGAGAGGGTGTGAGTCGATGACAGATGACCTTGCCAGGCCACATTAAAGGAGCGTCCAGTGAGGTAAGATTTGAGCCAGGAGAGGGCAGTGCCTGGTAAACCAGCCCCTCATACTTTACTTTGTTTTGTACAGAGGGTGTGGCTGTGCTGTATTGAGAAACATTTTTCTTCCTGGAAGTGTGGACTGATAGTACTTAATTTGCTACAGATGACTCTGAAGACTTAGTCAACACGGTGCTTGGAGAATCATGAACAAGGTTTTATTTTACATTGGTACCAATGGAGAGACAAAAGTTTCACCGTGTAGATTCACCCATATCTCTAACTTACTCAGGGATGCACAAAAGTAAATAATAGGTCAACAGGGGGTGTAACCTCTTAGACCCACCCTACATTAATATACATTAGACAACTGTATGTAGCAAAATGCTGTTTGTTACAATTTGGCGGGAATGAGGGGTTTCTTCCAGGTGTGAAACATGGATGTGGCACGTCTTGAGACGGGCCAATGAATGGGACAAACAATCAAGCTGACAATACACAACACCTCATCTCTGGAGGCAGACACAGATATGGCCAGTGCTTAAAAAAGTGTCTTACAAAGCTCTGATTTTGATAGTAAGAATTACAAGAATACAAAATAACTTAGGAATATAAAGTAATAATAAAGAAATGTATCAACATAAAAATGTTATGTACAATATCCTTATTATTAATCAGATTCCTTCAGTCCCCCTTTTTAAGTCTAACTGACTTGACACTAAATCATAAAATAAATTAAAAACAGCCTTCACGTGTGCATAAACATTCTGAACTTTAGCCTAAATGGAAATTGACAGTAGAGAGTCTGGACAGATAGAAAGATGGTTCCATGAGCAAATTAAATACCGTAAATATCATGATATTATCACTATAGGTCTAACTGACTTAACTATTACAACTAACATTAATGCATCCAGGAAGAACAAAACAAATACATTCACAGTTTCCATGAATAAGAGAGCTGCCGTTCTCTCTTCTCTTTAGTCACGCTCTCTGGGAAAGGCGAAACCCATGTTACCCAAAGTAAAACCACTGTCATTGCCGATTACATGGAAACCAATGGGAGGTTTGGGACCAAATTCCTTTCCGGTGCCATTTCAAAATGGACACCCAGGGTTGGTCAGCCGGGAACTGACAAAACATGCATTAGAATGCCTAAACAATTGTATCATCTTAGTTCTCCTATTTTGTGACATGTTGAAACTCAGTCTAATCTTTGGGCTGTGACAGGATAGTATAGAATGTTGGAAAGAAGTAGCAACAACAATAGACTATGCTAAACAGACATATGAAAAATATGGTGAACACCATCATCTTGGTAGCTGTGGAATTCCTGTAATAGAAACAAAAGGTGCACGGATGACTCATATGATGTTTGACTCCTCTTCATGTGGTGTGCAGTGTGCCTGTGTGTGTGAACACATGCAAACAGAGTGCTCCTCTTCGTCTTCTTAAATCTTGATGCACCTAGACTAAAGGTCAGGGTGGACTGCCTGTGCCTTTTGGATCCGTACTGCTTGTGGGGTTTATTCTGCCCACAGTAGGTCCGCTATTTTAGAATGTGTGTGTGTGTGTGACTTCTTTGTTGGGTGGCTGCTCCAATTCACCCACAACTTTCTCAGTAGTGAGAAGGTCTTCCTCCAATAACATGGGACTTAATGGCACAGAGGTCTTTCTAATGTCCCCCTTTTGACACCTTGTGGATGCAGTAGAATCAGCAGAATCCTTGTCCTTCGATGGTGAAAGGCAAGGTGTTGTTACCTGCAAATCTCAAACAAATCTTAAGTGTAGTTAGTTATGCAGGATTTTTGTCCTTCGATGGTGAAAGGCAAGGCGTTGGTTTCCTGCAAATCTCAAACAGACCTTAAATGTAGTTATGAAAATGGTTAAACTTGTCATCAATGAGTCTGTCGGTTTTGTCCATCTCCTATAGAGAGGAAGCAAGATGTTTCAGTTAGCTTTCCAGGGTCCATCTAAGATAAACCTGTAACTGGTAGTAACAACAGTGCGGGCATGAGTACAGTCAGAATCAACAACCCCCCTTACCCCCCTTACCCCCCATCCTCCATTGAAAATGATTTGATTCATAAGTCTGATTAGATTACACTCAATTTGAAACATGTGGAATGATCTGTGAGATAATGGAATGACTTTGATTGTGGATCCGTGATCCGTGATCATACTCTACATCACAGTGTTAAAAATGACTAAGATCAGCAAATAACTTTAATAATCCAACAACATGAAACAATGAAACACCTGCGTCGTCGAACGATCCATCGGACTAACGTTGTTGTAAACATCGTTAGTTGTGTCGTTCAAACGATGCTGTTGGGAAACAGCAGTGTCGTTAGTCCATAGGTTCAAACCTACGAAGTTGTTAAAGGAAGTTAGCAACGACGGTTTTGGGAAACGCACCCCAGGGTAGCTCAGATGGGACCACCTTTGTTTGTTTAACGATGGGTATTGACTTAACATGTCTGCAAAAAGGAGGTGATCCTAGACGCATCGGCCACCTAGCTACCCCCTTGTCACACCCCAGACATAATCACATTATTCAATTAGCCACTTCATTGTTAATACCGAAAAACCATTCATGATTATATGGCATATAGCTAGGCTTCACCCCCCATCCTCCATTGAAACTTGATAGCCTATAGTCTATAAACCAATGTCCCCCTTTCTGGTCTGTGATAGCTGTTAACAGCTTAAGCAGATCAGTGTCCTTTGCAACAAACACAACACAAGTTTTACCTTGCTTCAATCTCACCACTATCCTTACTGTCTAACTTTGATGGGGAAAAACATTTAGTGTCCACAATTAAATTACGCCATAAGTTTAAATAACTCAGACGGGAAGCACCTTTTGATTGCCACTATTGGCTTACGTCATGAATTAAACTTTCCACTCTAAATTAGCAAAGGAGAGATGACATACTGCCAACAGTGAACCAAAGCTTAACACATGATGTGACTCTACCACCTTTCTCCTTCTCCTTTACTCAAAATCTCAGCTTACTAAGTCCCAACATTTGTCACTTTTACCAACCCAATCAGTCCTCGCCACATTTCCTTAAAGCGGCTTCACAAATATCAGTTTAGAGAACAGGACCTGTTGGGGCTATAGTGACCTGTGAGTTTTCCACTCACCAATACCTGGGCTGCATGCTTTTCCAAGAAGCATCTCTCACCCGACAATGGACAAAGAACAGCTGAGATCTGATGGGAGTTGTGGTGTGTGTAGCAGTCAACGCCTCTCAATGGTGTCTTCCTTCAGTGTTTTGCTTTGCGTTGGCCGTGGCGCACAATTGTTTGTTTTCTGAAAAACTTAAAACTGTTTAGATAACACAGGCAGAATTGAAATAAAACACAACTAGAGGATGGTTGTGGAGGTTGAGACCCAACTGCACTTTAGCCATTAATTTTAAGTGTCCTGGGGCCTCATATATAAAACAATCTTACGCACAGATTTGATCTTGGAGTGTTTGTACGAACGAATTCATGTCAAAGTACAGAGTTATAAAAAAACATCTCTGACGTGGAAAAGTACTTATTTCCACGTCAGGTTCCAACTTGGCGTACGAGCATTTCCTTGTAGTTATGCCTGGTATTGCAGATATTTTCCGATGCACGGGCTAGGAATTTCATTAAAAAAGACAATCTCGCCTCTTTCACTGTAATATGATTAGGATTAGGCTGATATAAGCAGAAGTACCCTACCAATACTTTAAAAATATATATTTTAAATGTTTCATCATCATCGTCATCATCATCAATTACACAATCAAATCAATACAATCAAATTAATTACATGAATAGGCTATAGTTGATACAAATTAAGGTATGATAAGTGTACATTTAATTCCACACGTGTAAAACATTTGGTAGGCTATAAAAACTGTCATAGTGTGTTGGTTTTTAGTAACAGACATGGCTGCATTGGCCCTGTTAGAGGATATTGCCAACCATGCAATAAGGAGAGAACGAGATTTTCGTGACTGCGCATATTTTTTGGCACATGATGACACATGGCTGATAAGCAGGTACCGCTTGGCGAGAACGGCTTTGTTAGAGCTTTGTGCCTAAATGGGCCCTCATCTAGAGAGACGCACCAGACGCAACCAGGCTATACCCGTTCAGGTACAGGTTTTGTCTGTTCTTGGGTTCCTCGCAACAGGAACGTCCCAGCGAGAAATTGGAGACCGGTCAGGAATATCCCAATCAACATTCAGCAGAATATTGCCAGATGTTCTTCGCGGAATTATTCGCCTATGCCCGCAATTAATTCAATTCTCATACAGTGCCTAGGAACAGCAAGAAGTGAAGGAGGATTTCCTGCGTAAAACAGGGTTCCCAAATGTGATCGGTGCGATAGACTGCACCCACGCTGCCATACGAGCTCCACATGTGAACGAGTACATGTATGTCAACAGGAAAAACTTCCACTCCATAAATGTGCAGCTCATTTGTGATGCTCGTATGGCAATCTTAAATGCTGTTGCGTGCTGGCCAGGGTCAACCCATGATTCCTTCGAAAAGGTTTGCCAGGAAATCCTAGCCTGCTGTGTGCTACACAACTTGTGCTTAAACCATGGCATAGAGCTACGCGAAGAGGAAATGCGCATGGACCTAGATGATCATCCTCCCCTCCCCGCTGACCGGAACGCGCATATCACTGCGCTGAGAAGAAGACGGGAAGTGATTCACCAATTATACCAACAGGTAAATAATTTTGATGAGAATAAACACACACATGTTCACATTTCTACAGAATGTTTTATTTAAGCAATTTGTTCAAAGTACCCGCAATTGCGGACAAAGTTTGATTCATTTGCACCAGCGCATGCCGGACTTGCCGAAGTTCAGTAACCACCTCACTAACAGATAGGTTTATATCCCTCTGTGTCTGTAGGACGGCCTCGGACGGGCTGGAGATGAAGCGGTTGGTGGTCGCCGAGGCCTTGATTGTGAGGGAGATGGGGCCTCTGGTACGGAGACTGCAGCTGCAGCTAGTACCTGGGAGCCAGTCCAACTGCAGTGTCCAGCTCGTCTTTGTATAGGCTCTTCCTCTGATTGAATAAACGTGTTGAATTATAACAATGTTTGAAGATTCATTATTCAATTAAGGCACTTCAATTGAACCAAACACATACATTCTGCAGACAAACTAAACACATACCTTCTGCAGACCCTCCTCATATACTCCCTTTACGGCACCCTCTCCAATGATAGAGCATATTCTCTCATCCTCCGGACTTAGTTTGGATGTGGTTCCACCACCCCCAGTAAGCCTCACTTTAGCCATGTGCACCGCGATGCATTTCTTGGAGTGTAATTTTAAATCAGCCCATTTCTTCTTCACCTCTGGCAGGGTCCTTTGATTCCCCCCAACCTCATTTACAGCCTGGGTAACGGCTTGCCAGGCCACATACTTTAACTTGGTAGTCACGCCAGCAGACAGGCTTCCAAATATCACGTCCCCCCGCATCTGCAGCTCCGTCAACAAAACGTCAATTTCAGCCTCACTATAATTTTTTTTTGCGTTCCTCTTTAGTTGCCATTGTCACAGAGAGTTTTTGCTTTGAGGATGAGCTCATTACCTCCGCCAAGGAGGTTATGTTTTCGCCGGCGTTGGTTTGTCTGTTTGTCTGTTTGTGAACAACATAACTCGACAAGTTATGGATGGATTTTGATGAAATTTTCAGGATAGGTCAGAAGTGGCCTAACTTAGAACTGATTTGTTTTTGGTGGTGATCTGGATAACCATCTGGATCCAGGATTTTTTTATTCAGTCAAGTTACCAGTGTAGCATGGACTCTACAGTGACTTTTATTTTGAAAGGAAGGAATATAGGTTGGTACGGAAATGAGGCTCCTATTGCGGGTCAAGGAGTTGTTGAGTTTTTGGTTAGAGGGTTCAGTGAAAGACAGAGGACAGTTAGAGCGGTAGTGGTGAGCAACCCAGTAATTCATGTTAGCAGTGGAAATTAGATAAAGTACTTTCCTGCACCGAAGAGCCAACCAAGTTCGTGTGAGCATGAGTGAGCGAACCCACTAGTTAACTATTACACCAGTAATAAAATGTTTTAACATGATTAATGTCTTTTAATGTCTTAAGGTGAGAATGACAATAAGGTGGAGACTTAAGCTGACTTGGCGGAGGGTGCTTTTCTAGTTACTATTATTATTATTATTATTGGGCTATTAGACCTAGTAGCATTTTTCAGGTATTTTTGCTAACTGCCCACCCATGCACCACATTCTGGTCACACCTCTGTGCTAGTGTCACAAGTGAAAGTGTCACCCAACTTGGGCACACCAGGTTAGAATTCCCAAGACACACACCACAACACAGAAACAAGCATTTAGGTGGGAAATCACAATAATTTTATTTATAAAATGTGTTTATAAAAAGAGTCCTGACACCACCTGGGCAGAGAAGGGGTAGTAGGCTACAGTAGGTTGGCAAGAAAAAACCAAAAAAACCCAGTAGTAAATGCACAGCAACCCAGTTAGCATAGAAGAGACAAGTCAAGCAAATATATGGGGTAATACATTGGTACATGCACAACACTTCCAGTCATAGAGCAATACACACTAAATACACAGCACTCAAGAAAATGCACTCGTTAATGCACAGCAATCCAAAGCACATCAATACAAAACCGGCTTCATTAAGAAATACCTGCGAATACACCGTAATTCGCCCACATAACAAAAACATACAAGCAAGGGTTAACCCTTTTAGTGCCGAGGTTTTCTTCTGAAAAATACTGGATTTGGACATCAATATTTCAAAAGGCTGTGGCTGGTCAGAGGTAACAGATAGGGCCTAACTGTAAATTAGACAAATATTGTGGATTACCCAAAGTTTATTTTGAGTGTAAATGTTATCACCTAATTTGCATATTATGACGTCATAATGTGACGGCCATTTTGAATTTATAATGAGTTGATGAAAATTACTGTATTTTCAAATAAATTATTACATTTATTTTACAATATTTGCCCTTTACCATCACTGATTGTGTTATGCACATACACTATGAACAAGGAAAACAGTAAGTTGTAAAGTAACAGTGTATTTTGTAAAGGTAGGCCTCCAGTATAAGCAAATGGCACATAATGGCTTACCGTAGCACTGCAATGATGCATACTGCATCATTTGTTTTATTTGTAACAGAAAATGATGTAGGCCTAATAATAATAATTGTTGTTGATGATACTATAGTAACAGTATACCCTGATGTGGAAATATTTTATAGGGTGATATGGAATTTTGAAATGTATATTTTGAATGAAGGAAGTTATTTCATCCCCGCCAACCAAATAGAATGTTCAAAACTTACTCTATACTCAGTCAGTATCAGAAAACCAAAAATGAAAATAATGAAGAACAAGAACAAGAACTATAACTATTCACATGTATAACAACAACTGTAGGCCTAACTAGAATTGCAACTAGCCTATGTACAGAACATATGAAAAGAAATGCATGTAAGGGTTTTTTTTTGTTTGCTTGTTTGTTTTTATGTTGTTTTTTTTGTTTGTTTTTTGTTTTTTTTTGATCTCCTAAAATGTGCCTACATATCTAGATGGCACTGTTTGAAATTGTTGAGTGTGTGGTACCTTTCATTGCAGGGGACAACACACAGACCAACTCCACAATCACCACACTTGTACCTTGTTTGGCGGCGGCCTTTAGGCCGGGAGCGATCAGAACACACCACACAATCTGGTCGGTCACCAGCTTTCTTCAGAAAGTGTCGTTCTGTCAGTCTCCGTGGCACTTCCCCTCCCTTTACTGAAGGCCTCCCCCCCCTTTTCACCTCTCTCTTTTGGTACCCATCCAGTAGCGCAGTGACGATATCCTCCACAAAAGCCTTCATTGTCTTGTGTGGAGCAGAACTCTGATGGTAGAGAATATGGGCATTCACCATGCTGATACTGAGAAGAGCATTGAAAATTCTGTTGTACCATTTCCTTGACCGGTGGGGGACAAGGTATGTTTTCATGCGCTGATCTGCAGTATCAACACCACCCATGAAAGAGTTATACTGGTCCACACAGACAGGCCGGCTGATGTTTCTGTATCCACTGTCACTATGTTTGGTCCGTATGCGCTTTCTGGTACATGCGTTGCCATGCACCGTTGAGAGCATGGTGAGACGCTTTGTGTCATGCCATGCACATGCCAGCATTTTCCCTTTTTGCATGAACACAGGGTCATCACCTTTCCTCAACGACAACATGGCAGGTCGCAAGGCCTTTGGCATCCCCTTTCTCTGGCTGCTGACAGTTCCACACAAGCCAGTGTCCTGGCGGGCCAACTCAGTCGCTATGGCTGGTGAGGTGTAATAGCTGTCCATGTATACTTCATGGCCCTTCCCTGTATAGGGCGCCATTAGCTGACGTACAATGAGATGCGATGCACCTACCTCATTGTCGTCAGTGTTTTGGCCAGTATACATGGACCATTCCAGCACATAGCCTGACTTGGCCTCACTCAGGACAAATGCTTTATAGCCATATTTGTCTGGCTTGTGTGGATTGTACAGCTTCAGAGTAGACCTCCCCTTGAACGCGATTGTCATCTCATCCAATGAGAGTTTCTTGCGTGGCCCATAAACAGCTGAGAAACGTGGAACTATTGTATCAATAATTGGCCGCACCTTAAAAAGTCTATCATGGCCTGGTTCCCCCCTCCCAATGTAATTCTCATTGTTATTGAAATGCAGAAACGACAGTATGATCTGAAATCTGTTCCTTGACATTACTTTTTTAAATCCCGGTGTTTCAGTCAGCTCATAATCACTCCAATAATCCGCAATTCCATGCTTCTCAACCAGGCCCATGCTCAAGTGGAGAGCCATGAAGGCTTTCATCTCAGGGATGGTGAGGTCATACCATTCATGGAATCTCGAATTTGATGTGAGGTCGTGGGATGTTAAAAATTGTTGAGCATATCTGTTTGTTTCAATGGTTATCAAATTCCAAAATTCGTCAGTAAGAAAAAGGGAGAGGAAATTTAGAGCCGAATTATCACCGAATTGTTCCCCTAAAAAGCCAATTGGTTCATCAAAGGGTTTGATCCAATCAGAACGGTGTTCGTCACCATCATTACCCAAATACCTCCACCCGTCATTGTCTCCTCTAAGTGGAGGAGGAGCTGCGTGTTGGCTGTTTTCAGAGCCTCCACGGCGAGGAGGGGCTACGCTATGGCTACCAGAGCCTCCAGGGCTCTGATGGCTAATGCGATTTCTCCCTCTCCCTCTCCCTCTCCTACGGATGCCCACGATGTTGCCCACTGGCCGTTTCTCGCGGGTGAAAGATGCCTTACTGCCACCCCTGACACGACTACCTCCCCGAGTCATACTACGACCCCGTTTACCACCTCCACCCGCACGGATAGTTCGTCCACTCACATCGGCATCACCGCACAAACCTTCCCCATGCGGAGGCACAGCGTGGCCGGCACGGTAGAAAGACCCCACACCTACACTTCCACCACCAGCTCGATTTCCATTTCCAACACGCCCCACAACCTTCCCACGAACAACATCATCAACATGAACATTTGGGTCAACTTCATTTTCGCTGTGAGCGAAAGGGACAGGAGTGATTTGTGCTTGTGCACTTTGCTCAGCTACGGGCGAGCCAGGAGGAGAAGTAAGGTCACCAAACGACAGATCACCACTATCCGAAGGCATATATTCTCCTTCGGAATCGGAATCTGCGAACAGTAGACTAATAACATCATCTCTCGACAGTTTTTGCTTTGCCATCACGACGTAAATCAACAATATTTAGTGAAAACCGCTGGCTTGTACAAAGTTTGCTACCTCACTTAGCTCCGCTAAAACACCACACTTTCAATGACGACTTCCTCGAAAAAAAGTCATTTGAGGCATACGTCATTCTGAGTTAGAATGAAGCAGCACATGTCCGCCACCCACTGGGATGGAGTTTGAACGACATTAAGCAGTGTACTTTACACAACAGACGTTTTTATTTCATATTGCATCCTGTCGCCATACGGCGACCGCGGCATTAAAAGGGTTAACCGGTTAGCACTCCACGTGTGTTAAATGCCCCACTCAGGCTCACCAACAGACTGTCGGTATTACCCCTGTACCCAGGCCCATTAAGATAGACACAGGACCCAAACAAAGTCAGTATACAAGACAATTAAACAATAAACAAAAAGTAAAAGAATATTCGGTCGGAGCCCCTTTTGAGGTTACCGACAAACTCACTCGATAACCAGCTGGAATTCACCGTTCCTTTAGTTGGGTTTGAGTGCGCAGAATAAGGTCCCTGTCGGCGTCTAGCGTAGCCCTTCCTTCTCGCATGGAATGGTCCCAATGTCACCACCGTACCCTGTCGAGAATAAACAATGTTCTGAGGACCGTGTAGCACAAGGATTTAAACACACTCACTCGTAGACAGCTGGAATTCACCGTTCCTTTGGTTCGGTTAGAGTGCGCAGGTTAATCATTTCTTTCGATGTGTACCGCACAGCCTTTCTTCTTCAGCAAGCCAACAAGGAGCGGGCTCTTCCGGGTTTGCAACAGTGTGGCAAGTTCCAGCGTCAGCAAGTTTTAGTGGTAGGAACCGGAGGCGATATCCTCTGCGTCGTGGTAGTCCGGGCCAAAAAAGGAGAGCGAGCACACCGCAGTGTTTTTTTGGAGCCTCTTTAATCCACACGCTGGTTGTGCTCTCAGCCAATGTGTAGCCTCGCACCACAAGTGACCAGAAGTGCACGCAGCTGCAGCTCGTTCTGCCGCGTCTTGGTGAAGCCTCCAATCACCGCAGCACCTGTAACATTGAGCAGACTTCCTCTCCCCCCTGGCATTCCCCCATTTGTCCATTTAACAGCTATCAATAAAATACTGAATCCAGTGTCGTGCTCACTTTGCTCAACCCCTCCCATTAAATGGCAACTAAATCACAACAGTAAAAATCACAAACAGTACACATAATCAAAGGCAAGACACAATACAATCAGCCCCAACCCCTGTGACATAATACCCCCCCACTAAATGGGTGGTCGCCCTCGACCCCTCAATCCCCATACCTTTGGGGGGGGGCATCCCCAAATTAGGCCGTTGCGACCGTCTGACCAGAGGCAAAGACCCTTCACCAATCTCATTCCCCTGGGATACCGGAAGGGGCCCAAGAGCCATCCCAGCGGATGTGGATTCTTCGGCTTCAGTCCTGGAGGGGGGCATGGGCATAGGTGGAGGCACCGCCACCACAGGCCATCGAGCTGGCAGCATAGTTCCTGTATTGGTGGCCTCCGATTCTACTCTAACTGGGGGGTCTATTGGGGCATGCAGGCCAGCAGGGCAGGGTCTGAGGTTATTTCGATGCATTGTCCTTATGGGCCCCTCTTGACCCTCTGGCCGTATCCGATAAACAGGCTGCCCAGGCTGCACTTGGGAAAGGACCACACATGGGGAGGGGACCCACCTTTCCCCGGGCATGTCGCTGAAAGTTCCGTACGAGCACCCGCTCCCCTGGCAGCAGTGCTGTGGCCCTAGCCCTGGAGTTGTAGCGAGTCTGGTCCACAGCCTGTCTGTGTTGGGCATGGGCTTGGACTTGCCGATAGGCTTTGGTCAGGGTCTGATGGTGGTGCCGAACCCACCCTTCCGGGGTAGTACGTTCTTGCGGGGGCCGGCCATCCATGCACAGATCTACTGGGAGGTGAGCATGCCTGCCAAATACAACAAAGTAAGGGGTTAATCCTGTAGCACTGTGAATGGTGTTATTATATACTTGCACAAGTGCAGGCAGCTTGGAGGGCCACTGGGATTGCTCTTCAGCTGGCAGGGAGCTTAACAAGGAGAGGAGTGTCTGATTAAAGTGTTTAACAGCCCCGTTGCCCTGGGGATGGTATGGGGTGGTCCGGCTCTTGACACACCCGCACAGGGCACACAGCTGCTGCATCAGCTCTGACTCGAACGCTCCACCCCGATTGGAGAGAATACGTTCGGGGCAGCCAAATGTCTATATGAATGAACCCCATAGGGCCTTAACGGTCGTCTGGGCAGTCTGGTCACGAGTGGGCACAGCAACAGCGTAGCGAGAGAACAGGTCGGTAATCACCAAGATGTAGGGGTGGGTGTCTGCCGGCCTCCCTAGAGACAAGTAGTCCAGCCCGACTACTTTGAAGGGGTAGGTAGTTTGGATGGATTGCAGGGGAGCCCTCACCTCTGGTCTGGCTTTGCTGAGGGCACATGCAACACAATCCCGTGCCCAAGTGCTGCAGTCGGTGGCCATCCTGGCCCAAAAGAACCTCCGCCGTAGTAGTCCCAGGGTCCGTTCACTACTGGCATGTCCAGAAGCCTGATGATACTGCCACCACACCTCCTTAGCTTCTGTAGTGGGCACCAGGACTTGGCCGGCTTCCATGCCGGAGTCTGGCTCCTTCACCCGGCACACCAGGACACCATGCTGGATCTCAATCTCCTCCCACTCAGCCAGCAACCTCTGCATTGGTCGGGGTAAGGTGGCACGCACTTCCTTTGTAGGGCTGGCCCGCTGTTCTTTCCATGCGTACAGCTGATTGAGAGAAGGATCTGCTTGTTGTGCCCTCCTCCATCGGTCTGTTGAAAGCAGCTCCGGCCCAACACCCTCAGGCCTAGACTCAGATGGTCCAGTGCCATCCTCTTGTGCTACTGGTCTAGAGGTGGCTTGAACAGTGCTCACCTCTGCGCTCTCGGGCCGGCGGGACAGGCCATCTGCATTCCCATTTCTCGCCCCAGGGCAGTACTTGATCATGTAGTGGTAATTGGCAAGCTGTGCTGCCCACCTCTGTTCAGTGGCACCTAGTTTTGCCATTGCCAGGTGAACCAGGGGATTATTGTCCGTAAACACTTCTATGTCAGCCCCCCAAAGGTAGTCCTTAAACTTCTCAGTGATTGCCCATTTAAGCCCCAGCAGTTCCAGCTTAAATGAGCTGTAATTGCGATCATTTCGCTCAGCCGGATGTAGGCTGCGGCTTGCATAGGCAATCACGCGTTCCTGTTCATCTTGAACTTGGGACAGAACTGCTCCTAGCCCCTCCAGACTGGCATCGACGTAGACCCGGAAGGGCAGACTGAAGTCTGCATATGCAAGAATTGGGGCCTCCAGCAGCGCTCCCTTCAGTTGGTCGAAGGCCGCTTGGCAGGAGTCTCCGCACTGTACGGGGGCAGACTTAACTCCAGCAGTGCCCTCAAGGAGGCGATGTAAAGGGGCGGCTATCTTGGCAAACTCAGGGATAAACCGCCTGTAGTAGCCAGCGAACCCCAGAAATGCCCGCACTTGCTTCACGGTCTGGGGGGCCGTCCAGTCCTGCACAGCTGTGGTCTTCTCCGGATCCGTAGCCACCCCACGCCTGCTGACTATGTGCCCAAGATAGCGCACCTCCTGCTGGAACAGGCGACACTTCTGTGGCTGCAGCTTGAGGCCATGGGACTTGAGGTGTTCAAAGACTTGCTCTAGGTGGGACAAATGGCTATCGAAACAGGGAGAGAACACAATTACATCATCAAGATAAACCAAAAGGAAATCATTAACTTGGTTACCTAGGCAACGGTGCATGAGGCGCTGGAATGTGGCAGGGGCATTGCACAGGCCGAAAGGCATTCGCTCAAACTGGTACAATCCTAATGGGGTGGCAAATGCAGTCTTCTCTTGATCTTGGGGGTCCACCTCGACCTGCCAATGCCCGCACGCCAGATCCACCAAGCTTGGTGGGACAGGCCGATGTCGCTCCCGTACTGGTATAGAATAAACAATGTTCTGAGGACCGTGTAGCACAAGGATTTAAACACACTCACTCGTAGACAGCTGGAATTCACTGTTCCTTTGGTTCGGTTAGAGTGCGCAGGTTAATCATTTCTTTCGACGTGTACCGCACAGCCTTTCTTCTTCAGCAAGCCAACGAGGAGCGGGCTCTTCCGGGTTTGCAACAGTGTGGCAAGTTCCAGCGTCGGCGAGTTCTAGTGGTAGGAACCGGAGGCGATATCTTCTGCGTCGTGGTAGTCCGAGCCAAAAAAGGAGAGCGAGCACACCACAGTGTTTTTTTGGAGCCTCTTTAATCCACACGCTGGTTGTGCTCTCAGCCAATGTGTAGCCTCGCACCACAAGTGGCCATAAGTGCACGCAGCTGCAGCTCGTTCTGCCGCGTCTTGGTGAAGCCTCCAATCACCGCAGCACCTGTAACATTAAGCAGACTTTCTCCCCCCCTGGCATTCCCCCATTTGTCCATTTAACAGCTATCAATAAAATACTGAGTCCAGTGTCCTGCTCACTTTCCTCAACCCCTCCCATTAAATGGCAACTAAATCACAACAGTAAAAATCACAAACAGTACAGTACACATAATCAAAGGCAAGACACAATACAATCAGCCCCAACCCCCGTGACAAAAGTACTATTCTGTACCTTTATTTCTGAAAGTGGAACTCAGTTCAAGGGCCAACTCAACTTCTTAACACAAGTTTAAGAAAACGTGTGTAGGTAATGTCAAGTAATTGCATTTGTATATCTGTATGTTTCTCTGGCCTCGTTTTTTGACCCATTTTCTTTTTTTCATGCTATGCATTTCTGAAAATGTGTCGTCATGTATGACTTATAAGTGAAGTACTTTGAACTGTACTTTCTGTACCTTTTGAACTTTCTGTACATGAAATATGCTATAAATATAAAGCGTTTCCTCTGTTTTGTCCAGGAGCTCTGTAAAGATCCTCGGCTCTTTGTGGATGGCATCAGCACACGGGACTTGCACCAGGGAAGCCTGGGAAACTGCTGGATGGTAGCAGCCACCTCATGCCTGGCCTCGGAGCCCTCACTGTGGAAGAAGGTGAGAAAGGGAAGGGGAAACGAAAGAGAGAGAGCAAACGAGAAGAAGAAACATGGATCTATCTTTTGCTTATCCCAGGTGATTCCAGATCACACAGAGCAGGAATGGAACCCAAAGCATCCTGACCATTATGCCGGAATCTTCCATTTCCGCTTCTGGCGCATGGGCCTCTGGACAGACGTGGTCATCGATGACCGCCTACCAGTCAGTGAGGATGGAACATTGCTTTTCTGTCGCTCAGCAACACCACGCGAGTTCTGGAGTGCCCTGTTGGAAAAGGCCTATGCCAAGTAAGAGTGTAAATTAGCCTTCAGGACTGAACCCCTTTATCTGTTGGGATCCTTTGCGCCTTTATGGGCCATGGAATCATAAATTGGCAAACTGGTGTGGGCAAAGAGTGATGTGCAAACTGGTTTCAGAAACTACAACCATGGTTCCACTTATTTGTTTCAGCCATTCACTAAATCACCTAATTGCAGTTAGCACAAGTAGTAATTTGGGTGCACCTTATGTTAAAATATTGATTCATGACCCACATAAAAATTTCTGGGTGTCATTTCGGAACACAGCTGTTTTTAATTGCATCTGTGCCAGGTGTGTTATTGTTGTGTTTAATGTTGTAAAGGCTGCTGCGTGCAGCTTGCTGCCACATTGTTACGACATCTGAGATTACCTTGCTTTTTCCTCCCACAGACTCTTGTGGTCTTTGTCACATGTAGACCTGTGTGTTCACACGGTCTCACGAGCATACAAATACTGCTACCGGCAACCCCATAGCTTTGATTGGGATGGTAAAATTCATTAGCCCCTGGGAACGCTCTGCACGTTTCACATTTTCTACAGCTGGGGTTCCAAACTGGCTACTGGAGGTGGGCGAAAGGGTGTTCACAGGCTTATTCCACCTCCCACATAAACTGTTCCCAACACTACAAGGGTTCTACTATGGGTAGCTTCTGTATGTGGGTGATGTGTTTAGGCGTCTCCTGGTGGTCACACCCAGCACCAGGAACCATGTCGACCAAATCTTGAAACAGATGCATACTTTGGAACTATGGAACACTTCGCACTAAAATGCAGCCATTTTTGTACATATATCCTGTCATGTTACATATGCGTAATACTCAATACTGCTCAAGCTGGTTGCCTGGAGGTGCTATTGAAACGACCTGAAAAAGAGACTTGTTTAATTTTTACAAAACAAAACTTTAATACTGCTAAATATACAACGGACATACAAGGATCAATATTTGTTCAGGATGTGATTATTTTATTTTAACCACTATAAAGTTTATTTATATTAAATCTAAGTTTATCCAGATAAACTTGAAACAATATTAATATTATTAGTAATGAGGTAATCATCATCATCAACCATTGTTTATTTAGGGAGAACTGACTGAGCATGAAGCTCTTTTACAGCAATGCCCTGAGTTTACAGGTCATACAATAACAATAAACAAATAACAAGCAGCTATAAAGAAAACAAATAAAAGTGGAAAGAATAATAATAATAATTTAAAAAAAAAAAAGTGACACCCCAGCTTTCCTGTGCTATGCGGGCACTGCCTTCTCCAGACTGTTTGTTTTGTGTGTTAGCCTCCAGGGGGAGCTCGAGCGTCCATCCAACTCGTTAAGACGCGAAATGGGTCTGATCTTCCCATGGACAGTACAAGAAATGGACTGAGAGATAGCGTCATTTTCACTGGGAGCCGATGAAGCAATTTTTGGCTTGGTCACATGTCCACTTCGGTCTACTGCGCAAACTCCTGCTAACGTCGAGTGACGTTGGCCAACGAACCCAAATACGATAAATTGGCGAGTAGATGCTCAAACATCAATCAGACAACATACGATCATTTTCGTAATGAATAGTTTTTTACCTTCGTGGCTGCAATCACGTTAACTTGAGTGGAAGGCTAATACTGTACTTGGGTATTCTACTAACCTTCGTTCCAGGTAGTCTTGCAAGCTACCATGTCAAGGGCGCTAGCTAGTTAGCATGTCCTTACCGAGCTATAGTGTGTAGCTTAGCTTAGCCATCTTTCTTTGGCCTTTACTTGCATCGAACAATAAAATAGATAACTATTACTTTTTCAAACAATACCTATTCTCATGGTTTTTTGTTGTGGGAAATACAGCTGGAAATGTGTTCCTGACCTGAACAGAAAAGTAAACAACCATGATTATGGGTATGACTTGTTATTCATTGTAGGAAAAGGAAAAGTATTGCACACCAATAAACTTTGTTGAGGTGCTGGCCACTGGTGTAATTCAAGCATTAGAAGGAAAGAAATGCTGCACTCTCTGCTCCAAGGTTTTTATTTGGAAGTGACGTTTCGGCCGTCTGGCCTTCTTCAAACTTACAATCAGAAAGATCCAGAGTCTCTCTATGTTCACTCCATTAGTGAGCACCTGGTGTCCTGGAGCAACAGGCTCTTCCATTGGCTGAACAATTGGTCTTTCATCACAGCTGATGCCTCTGAGCACAAGGCTCCTTCATTGGCAATTAGTGTCCATTAGGTGTGACCAAAAACTTTCAGCAACATTACACGTACATACAGATTGAAATTACAACATCAGCTCAATTGAACATCATAAATAACACATTCTGTATAGTAACAATTTCTCATAGAAAACATCTAAGATCATATTCAACATTTAAACCGTGAGGTGTTTAAGTTTTTAAATGATAAATCCAATAGTGTTCCGTCTTAGAAAGCAGATTCTCCAAATCACCTCATCTAGGGGGCAATGACACCTTCTCAATACCAATATACTTAAGAGATGAAATAGGATGATTAAATTCTACAAAATGAGCAGCTACTGGATAGTTTAAGTTTCTGCATCTAATAGTGCTTCTATGTTCGGCTATACATGTCTTTAAAGACCTACTCGTTTTGCCAACATAAGATTTTCCACAAGGACATGTTATTAAATATATCACAAACTTTGTACTACGGGAAATTATACCTTTTATTTTTATTTCCTTCCCTGTATGCGGGTGTTTAAAACTGCTACATTTATATGTGTAATTGCATTGGGTACAGTTACCACAGCGCCGGTCTGGAATTGGAGCAAACGTGGTTTGAGACACAATAGGTTCAGAAGGCAAATAAGAATGGACAAGCTGGTCTCTCAAATTTCTTCCTCGTTTGTATACCACAAGTGGTCGCTCGCTGAAGACCTTCTTCAATTGATCATCTGATTCCAAAATGTGCCAGTGTTTCATCACTATTGGAGAGACAGGTGTTGGTCAGCGGCATCTCTAAATTATCCAAAGATTTGCAACCAGTAAATAGTAGGTAAACAGGGGGTGTAACCCCTTAGACCCACCCTAAATGAATATGCATTAGACGACTGTCTGTGGCAAGACTCTTTATTATCCTACAATTTGGCGGGAATGAGTGAGAGGCTCCTTCCAGGTGTGACACAGGGATGTGACACGTCTGGAGACAGTCAAATGAATGGGACAGACAATCAGGCTGACAATACACATCCAACACTTCACCTCTGGAGGCAGACACAGATATGGCCAGCACTTAGGAAAGTGTCTTACAGAGCTCTGATTGTGATAATAAGAGTTAGAAAATAACAGGAATATAAATAATAATAAAGAAATGTGTCATTAAAATGTAACCTTAAAAAATGTTGTGTACAATGTCCTTATTATTATTCAGATTCCTTCACTATATCCTTTAAATGTCTGAAACTTCTAGAGTACTCAGTAGTTAATACAAGTTTTTTTTTTTTTTTGGAAAATGTTACCACTGATCAGACGTGGGCAGATGCGGATATGGTGCTTTTGTTGCAGACTGTGTTGGTGGGACGTGGGCAGAAGGCATTTATTGCTTTGGCACATGGGGAATGTAAAACTTATCGTAAAGCCGCAGTTAGAGCTGGGCAATATGGCCTAAAAATAAAATCACCGATTTTTTTTACAAAAATCCGATTTCCGATTTTAATTGATTTTTCTCTGCCCTACTCAAAAGCAAATAAAAGATGACAAATAAATAGCTCAAAATAAGTTTTAACTTTATTCTGTGCCAAAAGCATACTTGTGATATGGCAAACCATGTCACTGTAAACATTTTAGAAAACTTTCACGACATGTCTTTTTTCAACTTGGAAATGACACAATACAATGTAAAACTTCTTATCTTCTTTTGATAAAAGTAACAAAAAGATTATAAAAAACAACCACACAATTTTATCATGTTAGCTTGCCATTACCTAAAATTCTTGGCATACTGCAAACAAAGCTTTTAAAAACTGCTTGTATTATGACAAAAAAGGTTAGTCTCCCTTTTAACCAGAAATGTAAACAATAGCCATTCTTGAAATAAAAAACTGTAGGGCATAGAGGACCTACTTTTTCCTCAAAGTTTTTTAAACATTTTTAGCTAAGAAGATGAGCCTGTCTACCACCTCTGGCCTGAGGCATGCCCGGTGACATGTAACAATGCTACCTACTACACTAAACATCAGGGGTAGATGAGTGTTTTAGAAACTTCCTAGAGGGTTACGGCACAGACAGAAAAACCTGTGACCTGAACCACTATCTTGCAGTGAGGTAGTCGAAGCTCAAAAGAGTGATGATTCGTTAAAAAAATGTTTTTGATTTGGCTTCAGGTGATGGTGCACATGGTTATGGTTGCCTGGTTGAAAATGGGTTATTGTTACGCAGGTGGTTGCCTTATGCTAAGTTGGATGTAGCAGATCCAAAAATTCAGGTGGTAGTACCCGAACAGTATCGTAGCCTGATGTGGAAAGCTGTATGTGGTAAAGTTGCGGGACATTTTGGGGTGAAAAAAAAACATAGGCGCTGGTGCTGCAGCATTTCTATTGGCAGCGAGTACCCTAGTAACAGAGAACGTTCAGGGAACGTTAGACTTTGGTTCTCTAAAGGTTAGGTTAGAACCAAACCAAAAGCTAACCTTTAGAGAACGTTACCTTTGGTTACAGAGAAAACCTTAGAGAATCATACGTTCTCTAAACGTTTAGGGAACCATGCAACTGAAACGTTCCCCTGTAGTTAGGATTTGGTTGTTTTTTGGTTGATATGAGAAGTTGTCTGGTATTTTACACTCACTTGACAAATTTGCACATAGACAATGCAAGTGCATTTAACTGCAGCATATTTCACGATTTAGGGTTTTTCCCCCAATATTCTTGCTTGCATATTTTCTATAGCCTACATTAGGCTATATATGAAACTAAATCACAGGGCAGTAAACAGCTGGCATCCAAGACATATCTATAAACTATTGCTGTTGAACCTATTGAAAACTACTCCGAAAATAAATAAAATACTGTTAAACAACCCACAGCTCAGTTTGCCTGGGGTAAGATGACGTCCAGTTTCGACCTTTTGTTTCGAACAGGCGCTGATGCGAGCTTTACCTACGTGATAATGATAGCCATTCAGAGGCATATGAAATGGCTGGGCTATTAAAGCAAGCTTTACTTACGTGCTAATGATAGCAATTCAGATGAATATGAAACCCCTGGGCAATTGAAGCAAGCTTTACCTACGTACTAACAATAGCCATTCAGGGGCATATGAAATGGCTGGACTATTAAACCATTGCTTGCGCATTCTAGTTTTTGGAAATTGGTTCAGCCGGTTTTTGTTTGTGTGACTGACAAAGCACAGCAACTTTGACAATTCAATAGATTGCCATATAATTTATGAAGCATAGACTGAAATTATTAATCTACAAAGCAGGAGGGATGGCCCTAGACATACGTTATGGTTAAGTGCTGTGTGCCTTTAAATGTGCCTCGCGAGTACGTGACGTCACGTCCTGTACCAGCCAGCTGCAGGACTGTACCGGACTGGACGCGCCAACCACAGAAATTTTAAACGAATAAAAAGGACTGCGGGCTAACTGGATGTTTACGTGTTTCCCCGATCGGAGCGTTTGTTTCAACAACAAGAAGATCAACAGAAGGTATGTTGACAATTCTTTATTTTGTTAACTACATGATGCCGATGCCATCCTTGATCACACTCATCACTACAGTGAATTGTTGTTCCTGTTGTGCAGAACAGATTTGCCACAGTGTTCGTGCAGTAAATGCTGTACTTTTGATACAAACGGTGCACTGAATCCATTAACAAACATTAGACGGTCGATGACTGAATCATATCGGTACTTTAATGCCAATTTCTTGAGCAGGAAACACTGCCGTCATACCGAAAGAAAACAAGTATCTAGTTTCGCATTGTACCTGCCTCAAAAACCTGCTGAAAACTTAATGCGGTAGGCTCCTGTGTATGAGTAGAAAATAGAAATTGATGTTAAAAAGTTGTACTTTTATATGGAGAGTGTTCTATGGATATAGTTTGTTTACACGCTAAACGTTTGTTCCGCAAACAAACCGCCCTATTCAGTTTGAAACGCACATAGAGCGCTGATTGGCCACTTGGCTGCCTGACGTAGTGGGGTGTCATGCCTCCACATGTGTTTTCATTGTAAATGACTGTGGAGAGGTTGTGGTATTCCTCGAGTATTAATTATGTGTGTGGTTTTTTTTATTAGAAATGTTTTATTGAAAGGCTTGGCGGAGCAAATCCAGGG
Source organism: Setipinna tenuifilis (assembly GCA_030347295.1). Taxonomy (NCBI): domain Eukaryota; kingdom Metazoa; phylum Chordata; class Actinopteri; order Clupeiformes; family Engraulidae; genus Setipinna; species Setipinna tenuifilis. The sequence goes on from CM059284.1 coordinate 29,479,904, forward strand.
GTGGCTGTGCGCTGAATCGTGCAGCAGGTTGTAACAAACCAGGTCCTTTCCCTCTACAGTCTGAGGGGTAGGAAGGGGAAAAGGGCCTTCCAGACCTTGGTCCTCTGCAAAATTATAACTGGTAAGTTTATCGGGTATGTTTTTCAAATGCAAGTTATGTCAGGTTTGACATATATTTAAATATTCAACTTTTTTTTTAACTTCCCTTTGCAGAGGCCTGCATGCACAACTTCCCTGATAAGAAAGTGGTGGAGATTGAGGAGTGCATTGGGCATGCACTGAAGTTTGCACCACACAGACGGTAAATTAAATTTCAGTCTCTTATTTACCACTGAATTGTCCCAATAGTTAAATGAAACGTTTGACACTAAGTTGGATGGAATTCTTTTTAGGTCCGAGGGTCCTCAACTATAAACCTCTCCATATATTTTTGTTTTTATCCTTGCATATTTTATACTTGATTGTATTTTAAGACCTTGTTTTTTAATCACCACAGGTAAGCTGTTTTTATGATTATGATGTGGAGTGTTTTAATCAGCCTGCCGTTTCACCAGCCTAATTGTTTATTATTTTTGTTTTTAACTACGAGCTCCGGTGTACAGGTTAGCTCTCTCCCTCTCTTAATTGCTGTGTAGGCCTTACGTAATAAATGCACTTGAGTGGTATTTATGTCGAAGTGGTCAACCGAGTGACACTAGCCAACTAATTGTGAAGCAACCTTGCAATTACTAACAGTCTTGTGTGCCTTTTTGTTTTCCTTTTGGGTTGTATTTTTTAAGTGTTCCTTGTGTGTGTTTACTAATGTGTTTTATTTGCTGTGATAATCCTGGTTGCCTCAACAATTAAGTTGGCATCTGCCTTTTAGAGTCCAGGCATCACTCTAGAATAATCTATTTTGACCCAAGCCAGCCTGCATAATACAACAGCTCAATGTGTACTGTATGTTTGACTGTATGTAACATCACATACGTATAAATACGTATGTTTTCAGACTCACCAGACAGATTTGGTGGGGATTGAACGCATCAGCAGACAAGCCGGCACTGGTGGGAACCCTGGAGGCTGTACGAGACCAGACGAACCTCAAGTACCGCTGCCTGGACCCAGTTATATACAGAAAGTTCTGTGTGTGTGCGTGTACTTTCACTCCCACTGTGCTTGCGGTTGTGTCCTTAATTCCTGACGTCACAAGCCAGGCTTCGCCACGCACACTGGATTCCCCCCATAGCTGGCCACAAATGGACTGACTTGTTTTCTTTTGTTTGCTCATTAGCTAAGGCTATTTTAAAGGATTGTTTGTATTTATATTACATTAATAAAATTGTAGTATTTTAATTTGTTTCTGTGCTTCTTCAGTGTCCTGGGCATTTGTCTACATTCTAAGGTGTTTTTTTTTAGTTTTTTTTTAGAGGTGTTTTTAAGACCGACATTTTTTACCAGGCCTACTTCCTGCAACATTTGCCTGGCCATTCATTACTGCTTGTGTTCTGTAGTAAATAATTGTCATGGAAAAGCTACATTTTGGTGCGGAAAAGAACATTTGGGGAATACTGAGGGAACCAAAAATGTAACCAAGGTTACTAGAAGGTTGTAGGGGGAACCTTGTGGGAACCAACATGTAACATTGGGGGAACGTCAGGAGAACGTCTAGAGAACCAAACATGTAACCAAGAAGGTTATGGGAATGTTATGGGAACGTTGAGAGAACCAACATGACATGAATAGGGATAAAGGCACGGTGGGAGAACGTTGGGAGAACGTTGAGGGAACCAAACGGGAACGTTCTGGGAACCAAATTTCGGGTTTCCTGCTAACCAATTTACAACCAAAAAATAACTTTCAGGGAACGTTTCCACATGTGACTGAAGGACTATAAGAGGCTACCGGTAAGCTTTCTGGACTCTTGTTACTGTGCTCACAGTACAGCAAGCGATGTTTGGGTTTGTTACCAGTGTTCCATGTAAACTGCCAAACTTTTCCATCAGTGCTCAGCAAGCCGTTTCATGTTTTAGTTGCTAACGTGAGTAATACATCACGTTAGTTTGCATTGTTGCATGCAAAATGTCTACAGTGTACACAAACTGCCGTTTAATGGAAATGGTTTTGAAGTGAATGTGGTTCTTTAATTTTCTGTTCATTTGTTTATCAACTCGTTGACCTGGTTGATTAATATATAAATGGTTAAAACAAAACTTACTTACCTTTTAGGAATGATTGAAATATGGCTACAATGGTGGTTGAAAAAAAGATGCTTACCTTGTGCGTTGTTGCCAATTTCACTTGGACTTTGTGGATAGCATTCCTTCGCATGTTACACTGTTTACCTATTACACTGTGTAAATAACTAAGACAATGGACTTTTGTTAAATCATTTTTATTTTGTGTTTATGTTTAAAGGTTTTTCACCTTCTTCCACTTCTACTGCCTTCTACTGCTTTTGCTACTACTTCTTTGCAAAATCTCAAACTCCATTTAAATCAATAAAAATCCAAGACGAGTGGAATCCTGTGTCCATCAAGTCCTTCCCTTTCAAGTGTGGGAAACCCATGTTGCAGAGATACACTTGACATGCATATACAAAACATCACCATAATCTAACACTGACATTATAGTAGACTGAACAATGGACATTCTGTTCTAGAGAGAGAAACATGCCCTTATTCTGTATAAAGCTAGCCTGGGCACGCCCATACTTCCTGTGCCGCTGCATTTGAATTTCGCTTGCAAAGTCAGTCTGGCCAAGCTCCCATTCTACACCGTTTCTACATTAACAGAGAAACTGGGACCAATGAAAATCTAGCATTTCAAAAAGGCAATGACGCGGTAGTTTAGCGACCGGAAATCTACTCAGTCACTGTCAACATGGCGAACGTGGAGCAACGGCAAGATTTCAATGCAGCTGTAGCTGCAAGATGGATGGACATGTTAGCCAACAAAGTCTACAAAGAAAATCTCCTTGGCATTGTTGTCGACGAGGTTCATCTGACTTATAAATGGTAAGTGTTGCCAAGTCAACCCAGTTTACAGTATGTAAATAGCAGAACAACACAGTAATATCTTGCAAAGTTGTGGAGCTATTTCATTGACAAAATAGCTGCACGTTACATTGTCAGCGATAGCATATGGAATTTTGAGCTTTTGTGCAGTTACGTTTTTGTTTACTCATATGCACGTTACTAGTCTCTGTCTTATACATGGACACTAATGTGATTGGTCGAAGCTTCGTCCAGTAGCAAACACAGGCATTTAACACACGTGGGTTAAGCCCGCCCTCTGAGAAATGGGTTTACAACACAGCTTGGCCAGACCAATGTTCGCAGAGCATTGATAAGTCGCGTTAGCCAGGCTAGTATAAAGCACCCAATTTAAATTTCACCTTTTTTTGCAAGTTCAGCTACATGTGTTTTAAAAGACAGCTTGTCATCTAACCAGATGCCAAGATATTTGTATTGAGCAACTTGCTCAATTTGTGCCCTATTTAGAGAGGAATGGCATGTGAATCACGCTTTCTTTATGTAGAAAAAAAATCTAGTTTAGATTTATTTTAAACCAATTTGAGACTTGTTAACGAATTCTGGACATGGTCAAAAGCACATTGAAGATTTAATACTGCTTGCTCATTGGATGTTGCAGAAGTATGAAGTTTACCATCTGCACAAAATTTGACTTTACAATGGTCTAGTGATGCACAGATATCATGTATGTATAGTGTAAACATTAAGGGGCCCAAGATTGAGCCCCCTAATATATTTGCAATAATTTGCTGTTGCCATGGCTGTTGCATGCATGTCAGTTTGGCTCTGCAGTGGGCTCTGACTGAACCTTCTGCATCAAGTGCTAAGTTAATTAGAGTAATATTAATATTTCTTTCCTGTTTTTTTTTTAAATGCGTTGCTTTTAGAAAACACCAACCTTTGGTTTTCATACATTGTCAAACTTTTGCGCCTCGTTTCAAAGAGCTCAGTGGTAAGCTGGTCATTATCCCACCATTCTAGCTCTTTAACCCACCATTAGCTTACTACTCACTACGAAACAGTATTTCCATGGCTACCTTTGTTGTGTTTAACGTGGTGAAAATATGTCATCGAATTTTCCCCAAAAGATTTCATTTTAAAACTAGCCGAAACTAAAGGATAACAGACTGAAGGTAGTCACCCCAACTAATGTAGGTACTTATTTTTGCTAGTTCACAAATGTGACTGCAACTGATAATACGGTATTAAAAAGGTCTGCCAATGGAAAACATCGGCCACCAGAGACTGTTGCTCTCTAACTTCACAGGATAACATTTTCAAGCCCCACCTGCTCACAGAGTCTCAGCCAAATGATAACATGCACAACTGTTTTACACACCGACTTCATGTTATATTTTCCATGCACTCTGTAATGGAATGCCAGGCCACTAGGTGGCACGGAAGACGTTTAGGTATTGAATGTACTTGGGGAAATAGGTTAATTAAAATACGTGCTTGTTATGAGATACACGCTGGTGTCGTTGTCCACTTCTTATAAAGATTACTCAACCATACAATATTATACACACTCCAGATCTGGGGTGCGTTTCCCAAAACCGTCGTTGCTAACTTCCTTAGCAACTTCGTAGGTTTGAGCGATGGACTAACAACACTGCTGTTTCCCAACAGCATCGTTCGAACAACACAACTAACAGATGTTTACAACAACATTAGTCCGATGGATCGTTCGACGACGCAGGTGTTTCCCAACAGCAAAGTCTGGACAATCCATCGGAAGTTCCATCATTAAACTGTGTCGTTAGAACGATTAGCATGGACCTGTCGTTAGACCATTGTTTATGTCGGTTTCTGTACACGTGACGTCTTGCTTGTCACCTTTGGCCTTCTTGGGTCGGATTAGGCACCATTCAATGCTTTACCGCCACCCACTGCATGAATGATTTTACTTTAATTCACGTCATTTTCTAACTTCTTATAGTCAGTAGCTCATATCAGTTATTGTACAGTTTATGTTTATTCTTGTAATTAGTAGTTTATATTATCTTTTTATGGTAGTTTTATTGTACATACCTCTCCTTTATTTATGTGTGTACACAATGTATCAGCTCACCCTTGGTGTATTTTACGTACGTTGTAGACTACCATCAAATATTAGTTTTTAAAAGGCAATAGCGCGATCCAAGCGGATAACAGTGGCTAGAACAATTCGACCTACGAATCTCAATCTACAACCGCATGAGTATTTATCAGCGACCATGCATAGTTTTAGACATTAATGTTACCATTTGATGCATAGTACGACTGTTAGTCTATGGCTAATTTACATCTGGGTACTATCTAGGCCTAGGCAAGTTTTTTTTTCTACAAAAGAAAAAGAAAACACTCACCTTTATCCGGAAACACAGCCTTTGCCGATGACCGTGACGAAGAGCCGTATATCTGCATCTTTGGATTGACAAAAATGTTTGCAAAATTAATAGCAACAGAGTAGACACATTCCGGAAGTCCTCCATTGTTGTTATTGTTATCGGAGTCATATGGGTTGCGAGGACAGCGCGTGCTGTGACGTTGCGACGCAGCACTTCTCTTGCTCAGCCAGTGGAAACACAAACCGGTTCTTGAACAATTGGCAGGTAGCACCGGCACCGAACTGGCACCAGCACCAGCACCAGAACCAGCACCTGGTTCGTTGCGGTGGAAAAGGGGTATGAGTAGCCAGGACTTGAGAGCTGAACGTAGTCAGGAGACGGGTTAAGTCGTGAACCAGGGATTGGAGAGACGGGCGTGGTCAGGAGACAGGCGGAGTCAGGAACCAGGGATTGGAGAGCCAGGCGTGATCAGGAGGCGAGTCGAGTCAGGAACCAGAGACTGATCCTAGGAAGCAGGGCTCACACAAAACACCAAAAACAAGGCACAGGCACAAACTACAAATAACAGGAACTAGACAGGACACTGGGAATCACAAAAGCAGTCAGGAGTCAAACGCTTGCCGTGGAGAAACACACCGTGGTTAGCAGACGAACTGACAAGGAGGGAGTGAAAAGTGGGGGCTTAAATAGTGGTGAACCTAAGGAGCAAAACGAGCGTAAACGAGGAAGTGCAGGTGTGGCTAATAATCAAGGAGACAGGGAGACGAGACGAGCAGGTGAGGAAGATTAACGTGGCAGTGCAAGGAGCGTGGGGTGCAGAGTGAATAAGTGAAACTAATAAAGTGATTAGGGGAAAATTAACGGTGAACCAAGAAAAAATACAGCACTGCCAGAAAGCCAGAAGGAACACCGTGACACCTTGCCTTGAATCCTTTCACATTCTCTAGTTCTGAATCAAGTTGTGATTGAAGTAGTGCATTCTGCTTAGTTAGTAAATCTCTCTTTCTCAAGTCAGCCGACCAATTGTACCAATTCAATTGTAGCCTATACGGTTACCACGCTGTATCTGCTCTTTTTAACTTGACAGACGAGTTTGGTTATAAAGAAAAAGGCAAACATGACTAAAATACTCTAAAATTAGCCCTGTAATGAATAGTGTGGACTTTACTGTGCTGTTGACATATACTGTTGTATGACCAAAGCACTCCGTTTACAGTGTTTTAATGGTGCAGAAACAACAATGGTGTTGTTTCTGCACCATTAAAACACTGTAAACGGAGTGCTCCGGTCTTGCTCCTTTTTCCATTATACTGTACATTGTGTCCTGGACCGTGAGCACCAATCGAGGTGGAAGCGCATCTGACTCCTAGTTAATATACTGTTGTATATTAAGCAGTATTAAAGTTTTGTTAAAAAATTAAACAAGTCTAGCCATAGAATGTGTGAAACGTAAAAAGAGCCTTCTCAGGGGCTAATTAATTTTACCATCCCCATCAAAGCCAAAGGATTGCCGGTGGCAGTAGTTGTACACTCATGAGATCGTGTGAAACACACAGGTCTACACATTAGAAAGACCACAAGAGTCTGTGGGAAGACAACACAAGGTATCAGATGTACTAACAACGTGGCAGCGAGAGTTTGACAGCTGCACACAGCAGCTGCCACAACACCAAGTTACAACAATAACACACCTGGCACAGATGCAATAAAAACCAACTGTGCTCAGAAATGACACCCGCAGCAGGTTTTCAGAAGGTCATTAATCAATATTTTGACAAAAGGTGCACCCACATTACTACCAGCACAACTCTTTAGCTAGGTAATCGCCTGTATTGTGCACAGGTAGAATCAGTGGAGTACTTGATTGTACCTTTTGAATTCAGGTTACCCATCACTATTAATTTTAGTAGAGGTGAAGAGTCTGGTTTCAAAAAGTAAAAACCCTGACATGTATTCCTTCTGCCTGTGCATCTAGCACAGGTGATTTCACAATAAGTTAAACTACCTGTCTGGTTAGAATAAATACATGGCAGGGTTTTTACTTTTTTTACTTTCTGAATTTCACTGTAAATTTGTAGATAGAAAGTCGCACTCTCGCTTATAGTTCTTGTTCTTGTTTAATGGGTCAGCATGAAGACAGACGTTTCGGCCCAGCGGCCTTCCTCAGTGTCTTTCACTGTAAGACATATAGATTACCGTCCCATAGATTTATCTCTTTGCCACTTTTGTCTTTCTCTTACTCCTCATGTAGGCTGAACGGCTGCTATGAGGCCCTGGAGGGAGGGAACACAGCTGAGGCGCTGGTAGATTTTACAGGGGGTGTCTCCGAGCCCCTCAGCCTGAACCACTGTGCTTTGGTGCATTACCCAGACCAGAGGAAAACCCTGTTCCAGACCCTCAGCAAAGCACACAGCCGGAAGGCTCTCATCACCTGCTCTATACGGGTCAGGCCCACGTTGCCCGCTTTCTGAAAACTGACTTTTGAAGCCCTTTGTGTAATTTTTCCAAGTTTTCTTTTAAGAATTTCTTCCATCTAGCGTTGAGGTGGTATACTGTAACAATTGAATATTATTCTTTAGCCCACACCTTTTTTCACTACTCCTTATATGGTAGCTGAGCAAAACATACGTGATATGCAAAGATGTCATGCCTGCGTTACAAGGTACTATAAGACACTGTAAGATTACAGCCAATATCAGGTACAAAATGGTAAAATTATCATTTTCGAGCTATCGTTTTCTTATCGTGGATATCATACGACCGTTTCATTTTACATAAAGGGAATGCAACCTCGAAAAAATCCTTCCAAGTTAGTGTTCCATTAGGTTTTGCTTGTTTTGTAACCCTGACAGCAAGCAGCGACAAAAAAAGATGGATAATGTCAGCCTTTCTGGACTTTTCCTATCAGTTTGCAAAACTGCCATCTTATGATATCAGTGAACATTGTACCATACACAGCACTATATTGGACCAACATGCTTACTAAGCTTTGGGGCAATAAAAACTTTAATTTAGTTTGTTTGTATTACCTGTTGAGAAGAAAGCAGGCAACGTTGTGTTGCAAGTTCCTTTCCTTCATTAACTCCTTCTGTTTGGGGAAAGCCGCTCCAATGGTGCCAGTGAGCGTAAAAATGGAAAAGGCTGTCTTTGCTTGGTTGTCCTCTGCCAGGGCCTATATTTTCAAGATGGTGACTCAACATGACGATCTGCATTGGCATAGACAATGCTATGTACAGTATGTCATAAAAGTGAGTCGTCCCCCCCCCCAACACTTTTGTACTTTTTTATTATATCTTTCTATGGGAGAAGTCTAAAGATATAATACTTTTCTACAACGTAAAGTAGGCAGTGTACAGCTTATGTAACAGTGCAAATTTGCTGTTCCCTCAAAATACAGTTGTGGTCAAAAGTTTACATACACTTGTAAAGAACATAATGGCATGGTCCTCTTGAGTTTCCAGTTATTTCTACAACTCTACAATTTCTACAATTTTTCTCTGATAGAGTGATTGGAACAGATACTTCCTTGTCACAAAAAATATTCCTGAAGCTTGGTTCTTTTATGACTTTATTATGGGTTAACAGAAAAAGTGACCAAATCTGCTGGGTCAAAAATATACATACAGCAACATGAATGAACAATTTTGGTGATTTAGAAAGTTATGTCAATGAAATGAGCTTCATATCATGGCCTCTTAACTTCTTGTGAGTGATTATGAGTGATTACAGCTGGTGATTTCTCTGAGGCCATTTAAATAGGGCTCATTGGATATAAACACCCACAAAGACTACAATGGGAAAGTCAAAGGAGCTCAGCACAGATCTGAAAAAGAGAATCATTGACTTGAACAGGTCAGGAAAGTCATTTGGAGCCATTTCAAAGCAGCTGCAGGTCCCAAGAGCAACTGTTGCAACAATTGTTTGCAAGCATGGCACTGTTTTGTCACTGCCACGATCAGGAAGAAAATGCAAGCTATCACCTGCTGCTGAGAGAAAATTGGTCAGGAGGGTGAAGAGTCAACCGAGAACCACCAAAAAGCAGATCTGCAAAGAATTACAAGCTGCTGGGACACAGGTGTCAGTGTCCACGGTCAAGCGTATTTTGCATCGCCATGGTCGGAGAGCCTGCCGTGCAAGAAGGAAGCCCTTGTTCCAAAAGCGGCACCTTAAGGCTCGACTGAAGTTTGCTGCTGATCACATGGACAAAGATATGACCTCTGGAGGAAAGTTCTGTGGTCAGATGAAACAAAAATCGAGCTGTTTGGCCACAATGCCCAGCAATATGTTTGGAGGAGAAAAGGTGAGGCCTTTAACCCCAAGAACACCATGCCTACCATCAAGCACAGTGGTGGTAGTATTATGCTGTGGGACTGTTTTGCTGCTAATGGAACGGGTGCTGTGCACAGAGTAAATGGGATAATGAAGAACTTCAAATTCTTCAAGATAACCTAAAATCATCAGCCCAAAGGTTGGGTCTTGGGCGCAGTTGGGTGTTCCAACAGGACAGTGACCCCAAACACACATCAAAAGTGGTAATGAAATGGCTAAATCAGGCTACAATTAAGGTTTTAGAATGGCCTTCCCAAAGTCCTGACTTAAAACCTATTGGGAACATGTGGACAATGCTCAAGAAACAAGTCCATGTCAGAAACCCAACAAATTTAAATGAACTGCACCAATTCTGTCAAGAGGAATGGTCAAGGATTCAACCAGAAGCTTGTGGATGGCTACCAAAAGCATCTACTTGAAGTAAAAATGTCCAAGGGACATGTAACCAAATATTAGCATTGCTGTATGCATATTTTTGACCCAACAGATTTGGTCACTTTTTCTGTTAACCCACAATAAAGTCACAAAAGAACCAAACTTCAGGAATGTTTTTTGTGACAAGAAAGTATCTGTTCCAATCACTCTATCAGAGAAAAATCAGAGTTGTAAAAAAACTGGAAACTCAAGAGGGCCATGCCATCATTGTTATGTTCTGTAAACTTTTGACCACAACTGTAACTCAACACACAACCATTAATGTCTAAACAACTGGCAACAAAAGTGAGTACATCCCTAAGTGAAAATGTCCAAATTGTGCCCAAAGTGTCACAATATTTTGTGTGGCCACCATTATTTTCCAGCACTGCCTTAACTCTCTTGGGCATGGAGTTCACTAGAGTGTCACAAGTTGTCACTGGAATCCTCTTCCACTCCTACATGACGACATCACGGAGCTGACCTTGAGCTCCTCCATCTTCCATTTGAGGATGCCTCACAGATGCTGAATTGGGTTCAGGTGTGGGGACATGCTAGGCCAGTCCATCACCTTCACCCTCACCCAAGGTGTGGTCATCTTGGAGGTGTGCTTGGGGTCGTTACCATGTTGAAATACCGCCCTGCGGCCCAGTTTTAAAGGGGGGGCATCATGCTCTGCTTCAGTATGTCACAGTACATATTGGCATTCATGGTTCCCTTAATGAAGTGCAGGTCCCCAGCAGCACTCATACAGCCCCAAACCATGACACTTCCTCCACCATGCTTGACTATTAGCAAGACACAGTTGTCTTTGTAATCCTCACCTGGTTGCCGCCACACACACCTGACACCATCTGAACCAAATAAGTTTATTTTGGTCTCATCAGACCACAGCAACAATGTAAAGCAACAATTTTTCAACAATTTTTTCAACCCTTTTTTAAATCCTCAGAGAGTTCTTTTCCATGAGGTGCCATGTTGAACTTCCAATGACCATGGCTCTTCTCCCTCTACACCAATCAGCTCAAAACTCACCATAAATCTGTCAACATGTACAAATATGCAGACGACACAACCATCATAGGACTCATCACCAACAACCAAGAATCAAAATACCGTGCACAGATCAACCAAGCAGTCACCTGGTGCACAGACCACAGCCTACTACTCAACACATCAAAAACAAAAGAACTCATTGTCGACCTCAGACGCCAGCCATCTCCCAAAACTCCAGTGCACATTCATGGTCAACCCATATCCACCAGTGACTCATTCAAACTCCTTGGCACCCACATCAGTAACAATTTGAAATGGAGAATTAATGCAGATCACATCCACAAAAAAGCCCAGCAAAGACTATTCCATCTCCGACAGCTCAAGAAATTCAGAATAAAACCTCATCTCCTGATCCGCTTCTACACAGCCATTGTGGAAAGCATTCTCACCTCATCCATCACAGTCTGGTACAGTAGTCTTGATACACTCTCTAAGAAAAAACTGCAGCGCACAATCAACAGAGCCTCAAAAATCATTGGCTCTCCCCTCCCATCTCTGGAATCACTACACCACAAAAGAGCATTAAGCAGAGCTCACAAAATCGCCTCAGACCCCACTCACCCTGCAAACTATGCATTTCAGCTCCTGCCCTCTGGAAGACGCTATAGGACAATTGCCACAAAAACAACACGCTTCCAAAACAGTTTTATCCCTACTGCCATAAAACTCCTGAACTCCTGTAGATAAACACTGTCTGAACATGGACTTGAACTGGTTAATTCTCTTTGGATTGTCTGTGTGTCTATATGTATGATGTCCATATTTGTCTCCGTCTGCGTCCCTAGTCTTTATGTTGCATGTTGTGAAACCTGTACCATGCCCTACTGAAAAGAAAATTCCACCTGCTTGCAGTGTGGTCATTAAAGAATCATTCATTCATTCATGACCAGTGTGAGAGTGATAACACCAAATTTAACACAACTTGAACCCATTTACACCTGAGACCTTGTAACACTAATGGATCACATGACACCAGGGAAGAAAAATGGCTAATTGGGCACAATTTGGACATTTTCACCTAGGGGTGTACTCACTTTTGTTGCCAGTGTTTTAGACATTAATGGTTGTGTGTTGAGTCATTTTGAGGGAACAGCAAATTTGCACTGTTATATAAGCTGTACACTGCCTACTTTACGTTGTAGAAAAGTATTATATCTTAAGAATTCTCCCATAGAAAGATATAATAAAAAAAAGTACAAAAATGTTAGGGGTGTACTCACTTTTGTGACATACTGTATATATAAATGGCGAATACTAAGCCTACCAGAAGACATTTTTTTGATGTAGGTAATAACTATTTAATGAAGTAATAATTGTAAATTAAAAAAAATTGTTAATAGACAACTTGAAAAATTACACAAAGGGCTTTAACATTATGTCATCCTACATGACCATGTAATGGCAATTCAGTTGTATTAGGGATAGTTTGAGTGTGAGGTCTTTAGTATGTACCTGAACTTCATCTTTATGCTGGTGGGAGATGAGAACCTATTTACAGGTTTATTGTGTGCACCACCTATAATTGATTCAAGTACCCCAGTTTGACAAATAGTGATACACGCCAACATGATGCATGTTGCCCGCCCCAGCCTGAGGAGGGTGAGCGGTTGGAATCGGTGCTGGAATGCGGGCTGGTGAAGGGCCACGCCTACGGGGTGACGGCCGTCAGGAGGATCCGGCCGGGCCCATGCCTGCTGGGCAGCTGTGGAGAGACGAACCGCTTGTGCATGGTACGCCTGCGAAACCCCTGGGGCACGTCTGACTGGACTGGAGCCTGGAGCCAGGGGTGAGGAGTGCGGCAAGAAGTGGGGTGAAGAATGGGCCCATGTCACACGCTGAATCAAAAATATTCACTTGTTCACTATGTAGCGCACTATATAGGGAACAAAACAATGTAACTTCACTTATAGTGCACCATATTGTGAACATTTTGGACACCACAACAGCAGTGAAATTTTCAGAAAGTAGCAAGGCAAACACAGGCATTACTAATGACGTCCATCAAGGTTCTGATTCTGACTGGCCAACTGTACAGAGGCTTTGTTAATTTGATTGGTAACAGCTGTGCTTAAGTTGCTGTTTCCTGCTATTTGGCTGCTGTGATATGGGATCATGAAGTGGAACCAAAGGGGATGGGGATGAGGGAAAGCTATGGCCTAATGCTTAGTGGTTTAGGTTATGGTTATTGTTATAGAGTTTGTCTTGGGATCAGAGGGCTGCAAGTTCAATTTCTGTACCAGTCAAACAAATGTGAGTGGGGAAGTTAATAAACAGCACATCTCTGCACCCTCATCCACAACTGACATGCAATGCAATGAATAAAAAGAGTTTTGCAAGATCAGAGATCAAAACAGGGAGATAGCATATTTCTTTAGGTAAATCTGTATGTTAAAGAGTAATTCTCCCCTGAGATAGTAATCTGACTTGTCTTCTGTCTATGTGATGATCCTTATTTTGTTGCCCCAAGCTCTCAGGAATGGCAGCAGCTGAGCCGTAAGGAAAGAGAAAAGATGGGGCTTGTTGTCCGGGACGTTGGTGAATTTTGGTGAGTCAGGCATGACTAATCAATCTGTTGGGCAATTGTCTTTTTTAAAACTGGGGAAAAGATATTGGTTCATCAATTCAATGGCTCATCAATGCTTGTGTATTTGTGTGTGTGTGCGCGTATGTGTGTTTTTGTGTTCTGTTTGTGTGTGTCTGTTTGTGCTTATGTCTGTGCATTCTATATTAGGATGGAGTTTGAGGACTTCTGCCGCTATTTCACGGACATGGTGGTGTGTCGGCTGGTGGAGCGGTCCCTGCTGTGGCCCAGAAACCACTGGAGGGAGGTGCGATGCGAGGGGGAGTGGGCCCCACCCCCGGGGCCTCGGCCAAGACCCCCCCCGCCTGGCACTGCCGTCCCTCACCCTTTCATCTGGTATGCCCAGATAGGGGACAGGAAGGAGGCTCGACTAGGGGTTTGGAAGCAGGAGCCCTCTACAGGCAGACAGAGGGAGAGGGATAGGGACAAGGATATGGGCCGACCGTCGAGACGAGAGGAGGGAGGTGGTGCTGCCAAAAAGAGGCCGGGTGATCAGGCTCTTAACAGAAGATGGCTGGATCACCTGGACAAGAGAAGCCGATGTGGAGGTTGCATTAACCACAGGGACACATTTCTACACAACCCCCAGGTGTGGTGTGGTAAAGCGGAAGTGCATTCACTTCAAAGAGTACAAAATCCCTGTGTGCAGCCTCTCTTACGTGTATGTACATTTACAAAAAACAAAAACAATTTCACAGGTGCCAGGTAATAGATAAAGCCAATGCAAGGAAGAAAAACAATATCCACACACTATTTTTCTCTACTCCCGAAGTGCAAAACATTGTGACCAAGAAGGTTGTGCAAAATCCACGACCTTCTTGGTGGAAATGTTATGAGATTAAATAACTTTGGAAGCAAGGAAAAAACGCTGTGGTGCCATACACTGTCATTGGAAGAAACTGATTCTGAAGCATCCCCTGTGAACTCACATCATACATACTAAATATGTACATGCATTCATTTGTGGTTTATTGTGGAGTTCTTGTCAATGAAAATGTGTCAAGGTTATGACCCATGTATGACAACTGTCATTGGAAACTTGAGTGTCAGGTTGTTGCATTGTGAGGGTCATGTATGGTCAGTAAGCTTACTGACTGCATTTTGGTTTATTTGGTTATATAAAACTAGTTGTCCTCTGTTTTTAGAAGCTTTACTCACACATACAGTATTTGTTCTGAAAGTAATATACTGTAGATCTGAGCACAGGCTCAATAATTTCCTGCTAAGTGTGAAATACAACTCTGTAATTAAACACACATTATTTTAACTTGTTAAACTGTTGGAAATTAAGATGGGTTGTTTTAATCTGCATTTATCTTTAGAAAGATTGCTGGTCAAGGACACTTCACATGTCTGTCCTTGTTGTAAGTCGCTTTGGATAAAAGCGTCTGCCAAATGCAATGTAATGTAATGTAATGTATTTGTCTGCAAACTGCTCACTAAGCAGGTCACAAATAACCTGAGCCTCATTATCCTAAATGTAGATAAACAAGACACCTGAGGAACACTTAATCCTCTGTTGTTTTTCCTACTTCTCTCTTTCTCTCTCTCTCTCTCTCTCTCTCTCTCTTAGTTTATGTTTGAGGTCCAGGGCAGAGAGGAGGAGGTGCTAATCTGTCTTCAGCAGGAGGATAGGAGGATGAAGAGAAAAGAAGGTGGGGGAGAGAACCTTCCCATTGGTTTTGAAGTACTGAGGGTGGGTAATGGCCAATTATGACAATGCAACACTCAACATACTTCAAAGCAAAACTGTTAAAACAATGAAAAAAGTGCTCCAAAACAAAATTATTAAACTGACTGAACAAAGACTTAATGTAGCATGATAGAGTTGCTTTTTTATCAGTACATACGGTATGTATTTTCACGCAAGCACGTGTATACACTTTCTCCATCAGGTGGAGGTGAACCGCATGAGCCGTGTACAGTGTATTGGTGAGCAGGCAGCCAGCTCTGTGTACATGGACTCCCGCAGCGTGGCCCTCCGAGTGACCCTCGGCCCTGGACGCTACGCCCTTCTGCCCACAACCTTTCAGCCAGGGACCACCGGCAGATTCCTGCTACGCCTTTTCTCTCACACACGCATACATCTCAGGTGTGTGTGTATGGGTGTTTTCACACTTGCTCCCTTTTAACGTTTAAAGCGAACTCAGATCGCTAACTGAGAATTTTAGGCCTGTTTGTGAACACTCTAAGCGCACTCTGACCCCTTTAAAACAAACCGAACCGAGACCGTTTCGGGAGCGTTTCGCTAAAAGGTCTGCAGTATGGTTCGCCTAACCTGAACAGTATTAACAAAGCCACCTGGGTTCACTTAGCCTTTTGGCAAGAACCGGTGTTCCAGGGACAACACCACCGAGAATCGTAACAATTCTTTTAACCATTTGCTGCTGTGTCATGCACCGCTTGGTGGTGTTGTCCCTGGAACAATGATTACTTGAAGAAATCACGGTCACCCAGTATTAAACATTCTGCATCAACCGGAGATGGTTGATTCGCCAATGTCTGTTTACTTTCCCATTGTATTTTCACAAGAGGGAGGGGGAAATCAGCCTTTATGCAATCAAGCCTCCTTGCACTCAATTGAATGGGACAGATAGTTGCAGCTATTCACCTGAATGAACTAGTTTGTTACCTTGTTTGCTTCATAAACTTATTTAGAGTGATTGGTTGATATCATACACAACAATAATTTTAAACAATAATATAATACATTGAATTTATATTATTTTAGAACTTGTTAAATTAACGAAAAATATATGTTGTGACGTAATGCGACCATAAATGTGGAACACCCAACCATCTCTGGTGAAGGTCTGGGAGTTCCAGAGAAGCTATAGTGTGAACAGAAAGAGAACTGAGGCTCCATCAGAGCTTAAGTGGACCAGAAAGAGGACCTAGGCTTCTTTCACAACGTGAACACAAACACAACTGAATTTGTTTTCTGTTGGTCCACTTTTACGGGGATTTTGGTTCATTTAAAGGGAACAATATATAAAAAACACCCTATGTGTGCTACATGTACAACTGTCTTTTCACTTAGTCTCTCTTTATCTGTCTGTCTAACTCTGTCTGTCCGTCTGTCTTTCTCTCTGTGTGTGTGTGTGCGTGTGTGTGAGCATGTTGTGTCAGGGGTGGAGCTATAGGCGGGGCGGCGGGGCAATGGCCCCTGGGCCCCTCCACCATCCGCCAGACGGCCCCTCCCATAGCACACAGCCCCCCCATAATAATCAGTATTGAAATTAGTTTAAGTGGTGGCGACCGGTATCGCTCCTTTATTCTACGTGACTCAAGTAAGGCAGCGTCAAGTCTTGTATAGCAGGGCACTGTGCTGTACGCTTTAATGACAGTAGGTATTTAGAAGCCTGTTTTTTCATGTATCCCTGTTCTTTGTAAACACCACTACAATGTACCTAAATATAAGGACAATTGGTGTTTTAAAATTAAACTACGTTGTCCCTTTGTGATACCTTTGAGTAATTCGGCTTTTAAAAGTGCAGTGCATTCTGGGGTATCATCTATGCTCACAAGCCTGTCCGGAGTGGGCAGGGGGCAGGGCAGTCAAATGATACATCAGTCAAGAATTACATTGCAGGCTATCTCCAGTCAGCTACTTACTACTAACTAGACATGCACAACTGGGTGAATCCAGAGTTCTGGTTGCTCAAATAGTGAGGGTTGCTCGCATACAGAATACACCAAGTTGCTTGGCCTACAATAAAAGAACTGTTGATGTAAAAACAAGTGCACTTGCAATCGTGAAAAAAAAACTAAGTAAGATGTCAGGATGGGTTAGCAAGAACACAAATGGATCATAGCTGCACCAACTTAAAGGAAACCTTACCTACCTACCTTATCACATGCCTGCCGTGGCACTAGTTACCAAGACAGCCACATGTAATATTATTTTCATTGCAACTGAAATCATTTGACGTAGGATTTAGCGTCTACTTATTGTGACTTCTACTAGCGTCAAATTCATAGCATGACAGGCTAGTCACTATCTGACAGCTAGCACCACCTTAACAAACTTTTGACTGAGCGCGTAAACCTATTTAGCTAGTAATAATCTGTTGAATATGGTTGGGGGTTTGGAGTCTTTTGATTGCTGTTAACTTACAACTTAATTCTGTAGGCCTCCATGATTTTACTTTGTTGTTCGCCATGTGTGTAGCTGACATTTTAAGTGTGGTGTACCCGTGTGTGTGCAGGTGTGTGGCAGTGTTGTTCAAGTTCACTAGATTTGTTCACTAGTGTTTATTGTTCATGTGTAGTTCATGTATCACGTATGTTCAGTGCCGGTCCCAAGGCCGGATTAATGGGGAGGGTTGGCGTCAAAAAAGTGCTTATCACTGAAATAGCGATAGATCAGATGGACAGGCTTAAATGTGTGTGTGTCCGCGTGTACGTGAGCTCGCGCGCATTCTCCGGAAGGGAGGAGCGGGCGATTGTGACGTTTCGCCCCTGGGCCTTGTCTCCAGTTGTTCGCCAGTGCGTTGTGTCTTTGTATACTTTTTGCCTGTGAGATAGAAAATATCATGTAAAGATACAAAAAGTCTTTCTTGGATGAAGTACACTTGGAACATTATTTTTTACAATTTTTACAATTACAACTCATTGCAGCATTTTTCTTTCTTTTTGTCTGCCTGTTCATCCTACTCTTTCTGTCTGTCGGTCTGTCCTTCAGGGAGCTGAAAGAGGAGCTGCCTCCTCCCTCGCTTTGGCAGTGTTGTCTGCCTCAGCCTTGTCTGGTCACCACAGTGCACCTGTGCAGAGCCTCAGGCCTCTGTCAGCCCAAACAAGCAGGTAAGGAAGAGACAATTATAACCCACAATGTCAGTGTCTTTCTACAGGACCTGGCTTTAAAGGTGTTAGATGTGGGAAATTTATAGCAAGTAAGTCATAAAATGATCCTAATATGTCACCAGAGACTAAGAAAAGATAATGATTTCATCAAAAATACAGCCAGTGTATTCACATTTTAACTTCATTTACAGCCTGTATATTCTGTTTCTGTTTTGATTTTGTGTTTTGACTTGTCTATAGAGGGGTTACAACACTTTACAGTATTTAGAATTTGATTGGTGTACAAAGTGTGCCCAAAATCCTACATATAGTACCTACTATATTGGATGGTTCTTTTTGTACAATTGTCATGTTCAAGGATGTCCAACGTCATTGTGGCAGCGAAAGAAAGGAAAAATACAGCCATGTAGCTATCACTGTCTGACCCCACTGCTGGCAAAGGAGTCTGTTAGAGGACTCGTTTCCTGATATCCTAATGAGCTTCTGTTTGTCGCCCTCCTGATTTCCACCACTGCCAAGTTTATGTCTAAAAAAACTTGATAAATCTTGATTCTTAAATGCTAACGGTTTTCTTCCACTGCTGATGTCACACACAATTAGTTTGGGATGTTTGGTAGTTCCAAAAGAAGCTTTAAGGGTCCTGAACATGCGATAGAAGTCATCCCACTGAACTAAAGTGGCAAGACTATCAATCCTTTAACTAGAACGTCTCTTAAGGCATCGGGAATAAGGTGTACCAATGTTCCATGTGCATAGGTAGGCTAGCTGTCATCCATTGCACACTATAGCATACTGACTCAGGTTGGTGAAGTATTTTGTATTTGATTATGAGGAGAATTAATCCATATACTCCCAAAGTCTTTTGAAGCTAGCATTTTGTGTACCAGCAATGGGAGTTGTAACATGGTGGACTTCCAGTGTTGCACTGATTTCTGCAACCTGATTTCTAAACTGATTTTTGTGGATATGTCATTATTCTGTGAAGGGTGTCGATTAGGGGTGTGCCATCTAAGGCACCTCATGATTAGATTCAGGGTGCTACGATTCGACTATTTAACAATTATTACAATATTAACCATTTTAATGATGCATCTTTTTTCCATTCAGAATTTATATTTGTAAGCAAGGTATATTTGTTCAAGTTCAATTGAAGTAAATTCAAATTTTCCTAAATTATCTTTTGTTTATGTCAAACCAATGATGTTTGCTGTGGTTCTGTTCCTGTAATTTAGTCTGTGTCAGGATAGTCAGCTATGGAGCAAACAAGAGAGACCAGGTAGTTTTTAATGAAAATAATGTTTATTTTTTCTTTTTTTAATAAGACATCCTTTCACAGTCACCAACACTGACATACGGAGGCACTGGGGCCCAAGCTACATGTAGCTGTATCCCCACCCTCGGGTTAGTCCCATTGCCAAAATAATCAATTAACTAAATAATAACAGAGTTCTAACAAAATAGTAAATCAAACAAGAAAACATATCATACCCAAACATATGTGTAACGGACCGCATTCAGTGGCAGGTCGAAGGCAAAGACAGACGGACAGGGGTTGGCTCCAGCTCACTTTTATTCTGGTCAAAACGTGAAAAGCACAATGCAGCCGCAGTTGTACATTTATAGATACAGTATATTACCTCCAGCGTAGACAACTCTTTCTAGCTTGGGTTGTGATCGTATAGTGATTATTAACGTTCAGAATTATCATCAAGGTGAGACGCGGAGCCACTTTCTTTTACACACAGCAAGCAGACATTCTACAATAACATTTTCTCATTAAACGGGAGACATCCCATTATAACATTCCATTGTTGGATAAATGAAAAGGACAAGAACCACATTGAGAAATGAACAAAGCCTACCTGGTCAAAACGTGAAAAACACAATGCAGCCGCAGTTGTACATTTGTAGATACAGTATATTACCTACACAGAATGGCTGAGATAGTTGGCTAACTTCACGGTCAACAATAATTCAGTACAGCAGGGTTGACTCATTTCTGCTAAATCAATACCATTGGGATACTACATAAGAGAGAGATATTGGTATCACTGTGGTGTAGCGTCAGTGCAAGAACTGGAACATGGACTGAGAGAAATTTTCCAGAAGCTCATTGATAACATCCTGTTTAGACATCTGATATAACAGATGGTTAACTGGCTTCACTACCCGTCCTATACGAGTCCTAACTGTATGCACAGTGCTAGGCTCAGGGCACAACTCCACTCTGTGTGCGTATATGTATGTAAGTTGCCCATATGCCCAGGCTTACTCATACTCAGGATATCTTCAGGTGGACCGTCATCTGAATGGCCATCCACATCCACTGTCGCAAGGTTGTCAACCCACTCTTGAGTCCTGATACTAGCAGCATTGTCGCCCGCCGTAGACTTCACTCCATCCATTTCACTGGAAACACTGGAGGACACGAAAGTGCAACTGGAGGTGCTAACCACTTCAAGGGGCAAGAAGTTCACAGGCATTAACAGGTTGCGATGCACAACTCTCACTTGTCCTGTTTCAGGAGCCTGGATCTGGTAGGTGTGTGTGGAGCCGTTGACCTTTAAAACAGTATAGATTGTGGACTCCCACCGGTCAGCCGTCTTCCATTTCCCTCTTTTCCGTTTGTTTGAGACCAGGGGCCTCATTTATCAAGCGTTCTTACGAACAGATATGTGTGTAAAGGGTGCGTGCAATCATTCCTGCCGGATTTATGAACTCATACTTGAACGTAGGAATGTGCCTAAATATACGCACACCTCTGACCAGGCGTACGCACAGGAACCTAGTGGTAGAATAACGAAGCTGCAAACTGTGTGTTGGACAGTATTTGGGTCCTTGTATCAAATTCAGAAGTAGGCCTACTGTGGTCTTAAGCGTGCTGAATAAAGCGCAAGTAACATCACAGCCTAGCTTTTGTTTCATTCCACCAAAATAGTCCAGTCAATCTAGCTCATTTTGGACGTCAACCCAAAACAAATTACAAAAGAAATGATTTCACTGCCAGTCTTTCAGGAATACCCCCCTAAAAATCGGGAAATTTGTCAAAAATGCTAATTTATGTTAATTAGGTTCCACGCCCATCGAAAATCATGGATCTGCATATATTTCGAAAAAATAACCAACTGTGGCATGTCAGGTGTCTATTCCTATGTTTGGGCGGTCAAGGAATTCAAAAATGTAATCGGCGACTTGATTGGACAAGGTGCAGCATGGGAAATATGCAAAATTATGTTAATCAGTTGCGGCATGTGTCACGCCAAAATCAACAATCTGGCAATCATGAAACGATTATGTCATATGAGGTGGCTATTCCCATGTTTTCTGGGCCAAGGAATTCAAATATGCAATCGTTTACTTGATTGGGCAAGGTTTGATACGAGAAATATGCTAATTCCATGCTGCGCCTAAGTACATTTTGTCTCTGCGTTAACCAGCTTTTACCGTATTAAGTGAAAAAAGAAAAACGTTGTTGCCATGATCATTCTCTATGGTTCATGTTGTCAACTGCCATTTGATATAGATGAGAAAGACAAAGTTTTGCTTGTTACCAAATATTTTTCAGCTGTGTGATTAATGTGAGAAAGCTGGGTTCTATATTTGAGTCGAATTTCCATACCAAAGTATAAAGAGTCGAATTAAGTACACCAACGTATAATATTGAAGGTCAACAAACACTCTATAAGAGATCTGTACACTAACTGTGCTATGCTTTGACTTTGTCAAATGATCTCAGTTACCTGAAAAAATACAATCTCTATTTGCTGTTCATGCAATAATCTTTGTTGACATCCAAGTTCAGAAGGCATCTCTCCAGAATTTTGGGACAGCAAAACTTTGGCTGCAATACATGGACATGGTCAGAATATTGTGCAAATGTATTAAAGGGGAAAGAACAGGGAACTGGAACCTTCACTTACAAGCAGTCCAAGATATGCTACCGTACCTTGCAGCAACTGGACATAATGCTTACACAAAATCAGGATACTTGTACCTGCAGACAATGTTGTGTCTCAAGGAAGAGCATCCAGATGTTTGGACCAGTTTTCAGAATGGGCACCATGTTATTCGAAGAACTAACAGGTACTGGAGTGGACTCTCAACAGACCTTGTGATTGAGCAGGTTCTAATGAGGAGTGTGAAGAGTCGAGGTGGACTTACACGAGAGAGGGGCATGAATGAATGTCAGCGTCTTGTTTGGCTCCTGTCGATGCCAGCATGTGCCCAAATCAACCTTTCAATGCAGACCCTCACAGGACTGAGGTATGAAACAAGTGAACAACACACACAAAGATGTCGGTAAAAGTCGACTGCAACGGGATACCACAGATACTCTCAAAGTGATAACAGCATTCAAACAGTGGAATCCATTCACAGAGGAGTCATCACTGCGTGGTATAGTAGATGGAATCATTGCTGGTGACAAGGTGAATGTAAGTGATGCAAGACAGGTTGGAGAGAGTATTATCAAGTCGATGGTTGGACAAAACATGCAGGAATATTCTTTCAAGAGAAAGTACCAAGTTATCACTTTGAGCTCAAAAGCAGCAGTTGACATACAAGGTGAAAAGGTAAACATTGACCCCCAACTTTTGTTTCAGAGGTTGAGCATCATCGCATCCAATGGTGAGAATCTTGCTGACACGTTCAACTATGAACTCTGCAGCTTTCCTCCAGAAATTTTCGATTCCACAGTTTTACCACGGCAGGCGAAAAAAGCTGCACTTGCTGATGCTTTGTGGGAAGAAATGAAGGGTGAACAGCCAGAATATCTACCAGCTGGACAGTTACAGTTACACTTTGTCATTGATGGTGGTGCCCTGCTCCAGCATTTGTCTTGGCAGTGAGGGTCAACTTTTGATCAGATATGTGAAATGTACATTTCTTATGTGTCCAAACGTTTTGGTTGTTTTTGATGGATATTCAAGTGGGCCATCAACAAAGGACTCCACCCATTTTAGAAGAACAGGTGGTTGTGCAGGACCAACAGTTCATTTCAATGAGCAGACACTCCTTTGTTGCAAGAAGGGAGAGTTCCTGAAGAATGAGGAAAACAAACAACGATTTATTCATATGCTCGGCGCAAAAGTTGTAGAGGACAGGATGTTCAGTAGTCCATGCAAAGCAAGATGCTGACACTCTGATAGTGATTAAAGCTGTTGAATCTGCGCAGGATAGCCCAACAGTTGTCGTAGGAGATGACACGGATCTTTTTGTTTTGCTTATTCAGCATGCCAACATGAATTCAAAGGATGTGTTTTTCCACCCTCAACCTAAAACTAATTCCACCAAATGTAGGTTATGGAACATAAAGAAAACCAAACAACTCCTTGGCCTTGATATATGTGAAGTGATCTTACTTATCCATGCCATCATGGGTTGTGATACCACATCATGTCTATACGGACTTGGGAAAGCAGCTGCTTTGAAGCTAGTAAATAAGAACATGAAATTTCAGGAACTTGCTCATGTGTTTTGTGCCGGTGACACTTCTCGAGATGATGTCATTAAAGCAGGGGAGGATGCCCTTCTAATATTGTACAATGTTGGCCAAAACAAAACTCTGGACAATCTCCGACACAAGAGGTACATGGAAAGGGTCAAGAAAGCTGCAAGGGCGGTGGAAGCTAAAGCCTTACCATCCACGTCTGCAGCTGCCAAATATAACAGCCTCCGTATCTATTACCAGATTGCTGAGTGGAAAGGAGACATTACTTGCATTGTAGATCCAACCGAGTGGGGCTGGAAATTAGTGAATGGAAAGCTGCATCCTATTACGACTCATCTTCCAGCTGCCCCCGATGAACTTTTGCAGTTTATAAAGTGTGGTTGCAAAACTGGCTGCAACACACAGAAATGCTCATGTCTTAAACATGGACTGGATTGCACGTCTGCATGTAGTGAGTGCAAGGGACTTAGTTGTGACAACTCACAGCCTGTTGACTTGAGTGAATACAATGAAGTGGATGGAAGTATTGCTTCCTGAAGGTAGGACATGAGTTTACTGTGACAGTCAGACTTGGTGCTATCTATTCCTGATGACATATTTACGGGTAAGGTAACTAGCTAATTTGCATATTTCCCATGCTGCACCTTGTCTAATCAGGTTACTGATTGCATTTGTGAATACCTTGTCTAATCAGGTTACTGATTGCATTTGTGAATTCCTTGACCTCCCAAACATAGGAATAGACACCTCACATGCCCAAGTTGTTTTTTTTTTTCGAAATGTATGCAGACCCTTGATTTTAGATGATTTTAGATTTTAGATAACCTAATTAACATAAATTAGCATTTTTGACCAATTTCCCTATTTTTCCAGGAGGTAGATTTTTAGTATGATGTTTAGGTGGGTATTCCTGATACTGGCAGTGAAATCATAGCCATACCTGTCGATGTGCAAGTCCTATCCATTCTGGGAAACTGATTTAGACACATGCACCTCCCTCCCTGTATGTTTAAAGGTTGTCTGCTTACTCTGTGTCCCTTTACACCTCTGTTTGCTTATGTCCCCCTTTTTTGTAAGTCGCTTTGGATAAAAGCGTCTTCCAAATGCAATGTAATGTCATTTGGTGGCATGAGGTCGGTATCCCCAACTGTGCCACTTAAACCGGCGCATGCGGAGTCTCCAGCTGCTATTCGTTCTTTCAAGGCTGTAAGCGGCCACACATTTTTTTTGCATTTAATTTAACATCAAACCACTTCTTTTTTATCTCGGTCACAGTCTGTGGTTCCGATCCTACGGCATTTACGCCGCTTGTCACTTTTTCCCACGCCATATTTTTTCTTTTGTTTGTAACCTCTACCTCCAACATGCCAAATATGATTTTTTCATTTTCTTGGACCTCTGTGACCAGGGTTTCAAGGGATTGTTGATGCCATATATGGGTAATTGGGGGCGTTGCGGAATGTAAATTAGTCTGATCGTGCCCACGCAAGGTGATCTGGAAGGTGTGGGATTTATCATTGCACGTTACCTACCGGTGTGCGTACGAACGGTTGATAAATGCCGAAATTTCCGTGCTTAGGAACATTCTAAATTTCATTCGTACGACAGATTTTAGGAGGAATTCTACGAATTGATGATAAATGAGGCCCCAGGACTGCACTGTACTGTCTGCAGGACTGCACTGTACTGTCTGGGTGCGATTTCCTGGGGGGGATGGGTGGGATTATCCCCCCCTCTGGTTTTTATCTCTCGCGGACAAGAAAATAAACAAACCAAAAAAAGTTGACATGACAGGCAAGCTGTGACACAGTTTTCTACAGTGTAGTATTGCACTCACTTTCAAAATGGCCCGAAGTGGCGGCATTTTTAATGTTCACGAACGTATCTAAATAGATACATTGTATACAGTAGCGGCTCGTGGGTAGAAAAAAAGGTAGAGCAGATAGGCTGATGATGACCGAGTTTATTACAATTAACTCATAACATGCACTAAAGAGCGCGTATGCCACTATCTTTAAAAAGCAACCTTGATGGGGAAAATGCGCGCACCTACCCGCACATCACCCATGCCTACGCACAAAATAAAGGGAAAAGGAAAAACTGTCACCTCAGAAACGCGAACAGGGGGCAAAATTGGTTTACTGGTGGAAAGTAAATAATCAAAAACATTGTATATCTTGCTTGAAGACGCTATTTGCCTGAAATATATGTGTGTGATTAAGTAAAACTTGGTTTTTAAGTGAGTCGTGGTTACTTGTTTGCAAGTACAGGCATGCTTTTGGCAAAAATGTCTTATAATTTATATTAATAAAGCCAAAGGAAATCTTGAAGTAACATAACTAAAACCCTGCCTTTTGTTATTAATGTACTGTATCACATTTGTGCATGATGTGACATTTATTGTCGCTACATGGGCAAAGAACCGTAGCAGTAGAGTAGAGTAACTTGTAATTCCTAAAGGGAAACTAACGTGAGACAAGCGGACTGTTTCGAACACACACACTGTAGCCCTAATGGAGCTGTGCTGCGATGTTAGCATTCTCTAGCATGGCTAGTTTTATAGCACAACTCAGATGTGACTTGCTAGGCTTGTGTTTTTGGCCTATTTTGGAAAAATGCTTCATGTCACACACACCTACACTACTCCAAATACCCCCTTGTCCACCCATGACAGAGGAACGAAAGAACAGGCATGAAAAACAGAACATTTTATTTCGTTCTGGACAACCATAGCCAAGGCTTTCTATCATACCACGAACGTGAAAACTTCTGATTAAATGACCTACCCTTGTCCTTCATTTGCTAAACGATATGTATGTCTGGCTTATAGAGTCCAAGACTTCATATTGGCAATTTAGTTCCTATATCGTGTCGCTCGAAAGAGTTCTCCAAGAGAAACTCCACGCTATTGCAAGCATGTTCGGTCGCCATGGTTTAAACCAGTGATTCTCAACCGGGGGTCCGCGGACCCCTAGTGGTCCGTGGTGTAATTGCAAGGGGTCCGTGAAAAGTGTCCGTGAAAATAATACGTCATGTTGGGATTTACAGCAACTGATTCAGACCCTCAGCAGCCTCTGTGTTTTTTATGTGGAGAGGTACTTTCAAACCATGCCATGAAACTGGCACACATGCAGCGGCATCTGAGCACCAGGCACCAATCAACAGTGGGCAAGACTGCTGACTTTTTCACGCGGAAATTGTCCGAGTTCAGGAGTTCGCAAAATCACATGCGTGCCGCAGTGCAGACTTCAGCAACTTCCCTTCAAGCTTCTTATCAGGTAGCTTTGCTCGTCGCCAAAGCTAAAAAGCCGTATACTATAGCTGAGGAGCTAATTGCACCAGCCGCAGCTATCCTAGCTGAGACCATGGTGGATAAAAAAGCCGCAGACGCAATCCGGTCAGTGCCGCTGTCTAACGACACTATACGCCGCAGGGTGGATGATATGGCTGGTGACATTGTTCAACAGGTGACCGACAAACTGAAAAGAGCCGGATCTTTTTCTATACAGTTAGACGAGTCTACTGACGTGAATGGAGAAGCCCAGTTGGTCATGTTTGCTCGTTTCAAAGATGACACAGTCAACGATATAGTTGAACACATCGTCTTCTGCAAGCCGTTACCGGAAAAAAACAGGGGTGAGGATATTTTTAATCTCATTGACTGTTTTTTCACGGAGCACGAATTGGACTGGAAGCGCTGCTCGCATGTGTGCACGGACGGGGCCGCATCTATGACTGGTCGGCACCACGGACTTGTCGCTCGCATCAGGCAGGTAAACCCCGACATCCAAAGTATGCACTGCATAATTCACAGAGAAGCGTTGGCTTCCAAGCGCATGAGCCCAGAACTGGACAGTGTTATGACAGACTCTGTGAAAGTGATTAACTTCATTAAATCACGACCTCTCAATTCAAGACTGTTTCACAAGCTGTGCGAGGAAACGGGCAGTGACCATCATCAGTTGCTGCTACATGCAGATGTACGTTGGCTCTCGAGGGGGAAAGCACTACAGAGACTATTTGAACTGAGAGAGCAGGTGCATGATTTCCTCTCAGAGCATGGACATCCTCTGGCTGCTAAACTTGAGGACCAGACCTGGTTGGCTCACCTGGCTTACCTTACTGATGTTTTTGGCCATCTGAATGAGCTGAACACAAGCTTGCAAGGTAATGACAAAACTGTTCTTCAGATGTATGATAAAGTTTCAGCATTCATGAGGAAAACTGACCTATGGTCGAGAAGGTGTGAAAAGGGGGATGTCAGTAATTTCCCTCATCTTAACTCTTGGATAGCTGACATCACACAGAACATGAAGCAGAACATTTTGAAAACTGTAACAATGCACCTGGCCAAGCTCAAAGCCGAGTTTGAATCCTACTTCCCAGACATTGAGGACAAGTCACCTAGTCTTGACTGGATACGCAGGCCGTTTATGCAAAGCAGCATGGATACAGCACCAGAGCAACTCCATGACAGCTTCATTGACCTGACTTCAGACAGTGGCTACAGACTGAAGTTTTCAGAGACATCACTGACACAGTTTTGGTGCTGTGTGGAGAGGGAGTACCCAGAGCTTGCAAAGGAGGCCCTTTACCAGTTGCAGCCATTTGGGTCGACATACTTATGTGAGGTCACTTTCTCCGCTCTAACACACATAAAGACCAAACAGAGAAACAGACTTCAACTGGAGAGAAGTATCATTACAGCTGTTGCCACTATTCAACCCAGGTTACAGAAACTCATGAGTGGCAGACAAGTGCAAGTGTCTCACTAACAGTTACACAGCACACCTTGGTCGTGGGTGACCAAGCCGCTCACCCACGTGACACAAAAAAAGAAGTGAGGATGCTTTGCTTTGATAGCGCACACACACACACACACACACACACACACACACACACACACACACACACACACACATCTGCCTCTGATAAAACTAAAAATGATTTGATATTCATTGAAATGTCATATTTGTGTGATCTTTAAGAGTGCATGAAAATCTGTTATTACATTCATATTTCTGAAAGCTACTGTATAGTTATTCAGTTTGTTACATACATACAAGTGCAAGTGTCTCACTAACAGTTACACACCACACCTCACTACACCCATGTGACACAAAAAAGAAGTGAGGATGTTTTTGTTTTGATAGCACTTAAACACACATCTGCCTCTACTGAGTTCATTATGATTTTTTCCTTGAGATTTCATTATTGTGTGTTTTTGGTGAGTGCATAAAAAATCTGTTTTATGACATATTTCTGAAAGCTACTGTATAATAATTCTGTTTGTTGCATACACATTAAAAAAAAATCTGTTTTGTTACGATATCTGAAAGTTTAAGTTCAGAAGATGCTGCATAAATAAATAAATATTTCTGGAAATGGCATAACTGCTGCTGTTTTACTTACTATGCCAATTAGTGGGGGGTCCTCAGGGTCGATCTAAAATATGCAGGGGGTCCAGGACCCCAAAAAGGTTGAGAACCACTGGTTTAAACTATACTACTGACTGGGTGATGTGCGGAGTAATATACATAGACAGTAGAAGGCTGACGTACAGTGAAGGATCTTTTTCGGGTAGGGCAGAATAAATTCTGCCCCGTGGGCGTCTACAAACCCACGCTTTTTCCTATGGCTTTTTCTGCAGTGTTCTCTGCGTCTGCGCACAGATTTACATAGAATGACAATAGGGAGCTGGGATTTCTCAGGGCAGAGAGATCCTCTGCCCCTCTAGCGATAGAATTCAACGTAATAGCAGCTACAGTGTGGCGGTGATCAAGACAAGCAAGAAAATCGGCAAACTTTTCTCTTACAAATTCTTAATAATGTTTAACAAAACATAACAAGATTCTCGTTTGCATTGCATTTATAAAACAACATTTTATTTACTATTAATGAATGGATCTAGTTTTCTTAGTGGAGGAATCTTTGGGAGGGCTCTGCCCCACCTGCCCACATGAAGCAGCCGTGCCTGATTGTATACAAAATACAATACACCGTTGCGTTCTATTTAGCAAATTAGCATTTGCTAATGAAAGCGTGCGAAAATGAAACGCGTCCAGAAACAGAATGCGCTCGTCTTCATCCTTCGGCCAGCTTGAGGGGCACAGCGCAGCACACGCAGCAAGCACACCGTTGTCGTCCAGCCTGCGCTCCACGTTATCTGCCAGCGAGGCCCTTGTTAAACACTGAAGAAGTGGAGCGCAGGCTGGACGACAACAAGCGCATTCTGTTTGGGGAAGACAAACTTGTCATAATTCAAAAAGCCCTGGCAGCTGAGGTCTCTGACACCGCTCTGCTGCTGAAAGAATTTCGATAGTACAAGTTCAGCGGAGTCCAAGGAGAAAATCTCCTCAATTTGCTTTCTGTCGTCTCCACGCTTCCCGTCTCAACAGCAGAGTGTGAACGTGGATTTAGCGCAATGAATCACATCCTTACTGATAAGCGCAACAGAATGAACGTATCCACACTGAACAGTCTGCTTTTCCTCGCTGTTAATGGGCCAGACGTGCGTTCCTTCCCTGCTGAGAAATTCGCAGAAATGTGGATTAAAGAAGGGCGAAACGCAGCGGATAGCGCACCGACGGGAAAGCAGAAAATGCCACATGAACTGCGCCATCAGAGAACACTGTTCATTTAATATTAATGCATTCTAGTGATTTTCGTGTCACTGTCCATTTAATCATAAACAGTAGAAGCAACGCGACAATTACAGCAACGCGACAATCAATGCAAACTTTGTTGTGTTAGTGTTCATGTATTTAGTCAGAGATAGGAAGAAGATTTACTCTGGTTTAGTGTTCATTTTCATTTAGGGCCCTATTTTGCCGCGGCGCATTGTGCATTCGCGACATGCGCATGCTGTCATTGCTATTCTGTGCCAGCGCATCGTTCATTTTTTTGGGCAAAAAAATCACGTTGTTGACATTGCGCCGTGACAGACGTGTCAGTGAAAAGAAGAGGTGTGGTCTTCAAAAGTTCTCTTCTTGACAGAGGACACAATTACTGAAGATATTTCCTCCCATACTTCTTTGACCCACGGAGGTTTGGGGGGATTCTTTCCATCCCTGAATATTAACTGCTCACGCGCTTTTACTTCACGCACGAGCAGATCGGTCTCCACCGAAAAGCTCCTCCCGTCCAGGTAAATCCGCCATCATAATAGCAACAAGCCATGGACAATGCGCCCGCTGGCTCTTAAAGGGAATGAGAGTATAAATTCTCATTGGTTAATTTTATGTTACGCCCAAAACACACCCATGACTAATGAAGTTATTTAAGACCAACCCTTTTGAACAATGCGCCTGGCGCAATGTTGGCCTTTTCCGCCGTCAAAATACCAAATTGTGTCGGGAACGCCCCCAAAGCAACTTGCTCGATAGACTTTAGACAATGCGCATATGATCGTGAAAATAGAGCCCTTAGTGTTATTCATTGGATATCAACGGATTTTACTGAGCTGTTAGCCTTGTTACCTTCATTTTGTGAGGTTTCATGTTTAAAAAAAAAAAAACATCCCCCCCTTTGTTTTTTTGACAAATCGCACCCTGTGTACAGTTATACATGAAAGGGCCAGTTCAGTTTAGCCTCAGGCGAGAGCGCACAAATCATGTTGCCCAGTGTCCTGTTGAACTGCTCCACGCTACCATTTCCCATCAGATGGTACGGTGTGGTCCGAGACTTACTTACACCAGCAACCTTCAGCAGCTCACAGATCAGTGGCTCTCGAACAAAGCACCCTGGTCCGAATAAATCCTGTCCGGAAATCCAAAGATGCAGAAGTACTTTTCCCACAGTTGTTTTGCCACTTGTTTGGCCGACTGATCACGGCATGGAAAGGCCTGTGCTAGCCTGGTGATGTGGTCTGTGACCACCAGTACATCAATAGATTTGTTGTTGGAGGTCTCTGCAGACCAAAAGTCGATGCACACTAATTCCAGAGGTGCAGAGGTCTTAATATTCTTGAGAGGGGCTCTTCCATTAGGATCAGCTGACTTACTGATGACGCACCTTGGACACCGCCGGACGTACTCCTTCACATCCTGGTCTATATGTGGCCAAAAGAATCTCTGGCGGGCCAGGCTCAAGCTCCTGGACAGCCCCTGATGGCCAGCGTTCTCATACACCTCAGATTGAAACGAGTCAGGAACAATGAACTGGAACCTTTTTCTCCCGGACAGCTGGTCTTTAGACACTCTATAAAGGACCCCGTCACACGTAGTCAGTTTTTCCCAGTGTTTCAAGTATCTGATCACTATGACAGACTCCATGGCTTTCTCTCTCCTGGAGGGGCGCCGGCCACGTTACATAAAGTACAGCACTCTGGAGAGGACAGGGTCTCTCAACTGTCCCTCACGCATGTCTCTCTCTGACAACGCAGGCAGGAAGTCTTTATCAGGTGGAACCAGTTGTGGGAGTTGCTGGAGGGCATTGACAGCTCGCACTCTGGTACTGGACTCCCATAGACTGTGTGTCTCAAAAATGGCTGAGACCTCTTCCCTGGAAAGCGGCTGGATATTGGCACACCCAGATGCACAAAACTCTTCCTCTCTCACACTGCCAAAGCTTGTTTGTGTGACATTTGACTGCCTGAAGGCCTCTTGGACAGAATCAGAGGAAACAGGCACCACTCTCGAGAGGAGCTCACTGTAGCGATGGTGCAGTAACTGTTGCCCCACAGCTGAACCCACAAACCGACGACTCAGTGCATCGGCTACAGTGTTCTTTGAGCCAGGAATGTATTTGATATCAAACGTGTAAGCAGCCAACTTTGCCACCCACCGTTGCTCACAGGCGTCTAGACATGGTTTGGTCATTATGTGCGTCAGAGGGTTGTTATCAGTCCAAACAGTGAACATATGTCCCTTGAGCCAATGGCTGAATTTGTCACACACAGACCACTTCAATGCAAGAAATTCAAGACGGTGAGCTGG
Source organism: Setipinna tenuifilis (assembly GCA_030347295.1). Taxonomy (NCBI): domain Eukaryota; kingdom Metazoa; phylum Chordata; class Actinopteri; order Clupeiformes; family Engraulidae; genus Setipinna; species Setipinna tenuifilis. The sequence goes on from CM059284.1 coordinate 29,512,816, forward strand.
GTATTTCCTCTGGGCTCGTGATAGAAACTTACTTGCAAAGGCCACTGGTCGTGCCAAACTATCACCCTCTTGGATCTGAGATAGTACAGCTCCTAGGCCATCAAGGGGGGCATCAGTAGACAGCACGAAAGGACGTGTGAAGTCTGGGTGGGCCAAGACAACAGAAGTCACCAAGGCTGTTTTCACATCCTCAAAAGCCTGTTGGTGATCTGGTGTCCAGTCATTTGGTGTCAACTTCCTGGAGTGAGCATGGTCTGCCTTTCCGTTTCTGCTTCTGACCAGCCAGAAGTTCGAAGAGGGGCTTTGCTATGGTTGAGTAATTGGGCACAAAGTGCTGGTAGTAGTTTACCATGCCCAAGAACGATCTGACTCTGGACTGAGACAGAGTAGCTTTGTCAGGCTCCATTAAATCTGCAGCAGTCATCTTGTTTACAGTCTCAACCTTAGCAGGATCAGTAGACACACCAAACTCATCTATGACGTGTCCCAGGAACTTCACAGACTTCCTGAGCAGCCAGTACTTTTTCGGGGCCAACTTTAAGTTATGCAGGCGAAGGCGACTGAACACTAGCTCCAGTCTCTCAAGAGCTAATGCCTCTGTCCGGGCAAAGACAAGCAAGTCATCCAAATAGCACAGCAAGCTCAGAAAATTCTGGTCACCGAATATGCTGGTCATCATCCTCATGAAACTGGCTGGGCTGTTACAGAGGCCTTGAGGAAGTCGGTTGTACTCATATAGGCCCATGGGTGTTGTGAACGCAGAATATTTATGATCTTCATACGATGGCATATTGTAGAAGCCAGATGTGAGATCCATTGTGAAGAAGGCATTCCCACCGAGAGCAGCCAAGCAATCGGCCTGATGCGGAAGAGGGTGTGCGTCTTTCACTGTTCATTTGTTGAGCCATCTGAAGTCTGTACACACCTGCAGGTCACCGTTTTTCGCTTGCAGACTTCCTTGTTATCTCTTTTTCCTCCATCTCATTGAGGACCTGGCGGAGTTTCTGATATACAGCAGGAGGAACACGCCGGTAGGGGAGGCGGAATGGTCTGTCATCCATGAGGCGAATACGGTGCACAAACCCATTTGGCCTCGCCACAGTCCAGATGATGGCGGTAGAAGACATCCTCATATCTTATCACGAGGTCAGACAGTTTCATATGCCATTCCGCAGACACGTCACACGACTCAATGTCCAAGCCACTCAGGCCGATGTGGTCCAGTCTCTCCTGTAAAGCCTCTGCACTCGCCATCTCAACCGGAGCTCCAGCAACAGACGCGACTTGGTGCAGGCTCTTGAGCTCAGGGACCTCCATGTCCTCCAACGCTTTGCATTCTTCTGTAGCATGACGGGGCTGTTTGAGATGTTCAAGATCTTGAGAGGAAAACTTCTGTCGCCCCACAGAGGCGTTATGACCGTGGCAACCATAATACCCCTGGGAGCAGAGCAAGAGGACGTTGGCTCGGTCATGACAACCTGGAGATAACCTTGCATCTTTTAGAAGAGTGCCCCACACAAGGAATTCACTGCCAGCCGGGAGAGTGACCACCCTGTTGCACCTTACAGTTCCGACCTGGTCTGGAACTTCACTAGCAGACCAGCGTTCCAGGCCAGCGAGAAGAGAGAGAAACTGTTCACATTCTTGATCGCCTGAAGCAGATGACGACACAGCCTTCCAGTAGCTGGTGTCGCACTTGAACTGACAAATTAAATGTCTAAGAACGTTAGAGCCGATGATCAAATCATCCTGTTGATTCTCCAAGGCGGGCACTGATACTCCACATCCATACACGACTTGAGGTTCACCACTGACTCAGGTTTCACACGCACACCACCACATCCAACGAACACCACATCAGTCGTCTCCACACTGCTCAGGTCAACAGCCCCAGATTGGATAAGTTTCCTTTGTGCTTCAGTAATCAACGAGCAGGCCATAGCGCTGCTGTCCATCATAGCACGAAGAGTTACTTTGTCCGAGTGGGGCATGAACGCTGAGCATGGCCTGGACTAAAGCATGTGAAGCAGAGGTGATTCAAACGCCAGTGGGACTCAGTTGTGTGGTTTATGTCATTGCAGACACGGCAATTTGTCGCAGACCGGCCTCTGTTCCGAACTTGCCCACCGCCACGGCATGGAGCAGGCCTACAATCATCAGACTGTGTTTTAGCTAGCAGCTCCCTGAGCATAGACATCATTTCAGTCAGCATAACATTACTGTCAGTCATTTGAGTCTGCAGTGGTGTCGTCTGCAGTGCAGGGGGTAAGGGTGGTCGCTGGTACTGTAGCAATGAGGAGTGGGTCTGGGGTGGCTGCTGCTGGGCCAAGGTCGTCAGATACGGCAGGTGAGCCTGGGGGGCTGGGGGAGCGACAGCTGCTGGTTCTGAGACAAGGCAGATGAGGGAGAGATAGATGACACCCCCACAAGAGACAGAGCTAGGGGGGGAGAGAGAATTAGCACTGTATGTGTCTGCATCACAGGCATTGCAAACCTCTGCGTGTATCTCGTGGCAGGTCAGTGGGGATATATTAGTCTTAGGGACATCCACCTTCACTGAAGACACCCGCTCCCTCTGAAATTCATCAATCCTCTTTTGTATCTTTGTTGTCCTCCATTCATGTATCTGCTTGCATTTGAACACAGAGGCAAACTCTGAATCTGGGCAGTGCTTCACGAACATCTTGGCTATCTCTCCACCCATATGCCCAGCATGTCTGTTCTGACGCTTTAGGCCCTCTTCAGCGATGTCCGCCACTTTGTTGAGCCGGATCCAGTAATCGACAGGGTTCTCCCTCTGACTGGGCAGAGTAGATAGAAGTCTTGAAGGGGCAGGCATGAAGATGTGTGACTAAAATATTGTGTCAGTATGCTGTATACAACATCTGGTGAATCATTAAGGGGGGGATTGCTCCTAAGCCCAATTTTGACTACATCTCTGGCTTTCCCCATCAACCTCCCCATGACAATTTCGATCTGAGAAGTGACGTCACATTTCTGTTTTTTTTAAGTAGGATTTTATTAGATCCACCCATTCAGTAACTGTGTATTTGTCAGTACCATCACCTCTGAAAATAACAGTATGTACAGCCACACTAATGGGTGTACCTTCTCCATGTTTATTTGTAGTGTTGTCAGACTGACTGTGCGAACCGTGTGGAGAATGTTGTGCGTCATCTGTATGTTGTGTGTTTGTGAAGCCAACCCCACCCATAGCACCACTGGATGTAAGTGTAGCTGCTATTGACTCCCCTATCTGTGAGCCCAGTTGTACTATCATATCAGAAAGCTGGTGCAATGTCACATCACCACTGCAGGGTGTTGAATGATGTGGCCCACCCTGTGACCTCTGCTCAAAAGGCAATCCCACCAGGTATGTACCCAGCCCCGAATGCCTATTCCCTGCAGAAGAGACAGGCGTAGCACCCACATTCATCTCAACTTGCCCTATGTTTGAAAGTTTACTCACTGCACCCCAAGAGGGAGGCATCTAAAGTCAGACTCAACATTAGGATCACTCAAATTATCCATCATACAATATCAGTTCTCATATAAGACATAAAAAAATGGAAGGAGAAGAAAAAAAAAGTACACCAGTCAAATCAAAAACCTCAACAGTATAACACTCAGAATGCAGAACACTCGGTAGAAAGTGGAGCAACAGTTCCTATTACCTGACCACTGCTGACGTACTAACACAAACAGACGGCGATATTGAAGTCCACGAAGTTTGCGCAGCACCTTGGAAGGATCTGCATCAAGCTGAAGTCGCGGCATCACGGCACCAGTGTAACGGACCACATTCAGTGGCAGGTCGAAGGCAAAGACAGACGGACAGGGGCTGGCTCCAGCTCACTTTTATTCTGGTCAAAACGTGAAACAATGCAGCCGCAGTTGTACATTTATAGATACAGTATATTACCTCCAGCATAGACAACTCTTTCTAGCTTGGGTTGTGATCGTATAGTGATTATTAACGTTCAGAATTATCATCAAGGTGAGACGCGGAGCCACTTTCTAACCCCATTATAACATTCCATTGTTGGATAAATGAACAGGACAAGGACCACATTGAGAAATGAACAAAGCCTACCTGGTCAAAACGTGAAAAGCACAATGCAGCCGCAGTTGTACATTTGTAGATACAGTATATTACCTACACAGATTGGTTGAGATAGTTAGCTAACTTCACGGTCAACAACAAGGAATACAGACGTCTTCTGACTAGCAGCAAACTGACTAGCAAGTTCACAACGTGGTCAGGAATGATCGTTCAAAAATAACATTACAATATTCATGTACAATCGTTTGCGACTCCATGACCGTGTTGCAGTATTACTCAAGACAACATTTTTAATTGCAAACCTTAGTATGCACACATGCATAATGTTACAATTACGGACATACACAGAGCGTAGACAACTCTTTCTAGCTGGAGTAAGAATCGTGTGTAAAGATCTAACCTACTGCAGCTGCAAGAATGCACCACCAGGTGGCTCCAAACTCATACAATCAGAAGAACAAATATTTTTAGTGAAATTAACAAAGGATATTTCCAACTCTGTTACATATGCAATAATTGTTTTGCATCAAAAAGACGTTTTGGTGAGTATAAAAATAGCACAAAACAATGGCTTGGTCATGGCTAATCAGCTTTTGGGGATCGGTGAGATGCCAGTAACTACAACATTTTTTTCCTAATGTTTCCCCATATAAGTATCATAACCATTCTGCATGTGTGTGTTTGTGTATGTGCATGCATGCGTGTGTGCAATTTACAGCTCCAGATGTGTATGCTATTATTCGCTGTGAGGAGGACACCATAAGGACGGATGTGTTCAAGGCAAACGGGAATCCTGAGTTCAACACTAAGGTTATTTTCTACAGGAAAAGACCTCAAGCACCAATATACATAGAGGTATGGGAGCAGCTTTGGCTAATCTGTGAGGGCATGTTTCCATTTAAAGTAGACAGAGGGGGAAATCCCAACTTCAGAAAGTTAAAATCCCTGCCACATACAGTATTTAATCCAAACATTTTCAGAACCAGTTGATACCATTGAGAACACAAACTGGACAGGTAGATCAGCTAATTAGTGAAATCACATTAGGCAGCAGGAGTAAATGGAAGAATTTTTACTTTCTGAAGACAGGATGTAACACATTTCTTTTGAATCAACCAAAATCGACAGGTACCAGAATGTCAGAGTTAGATCAATCAAAATGTACAGCTTTATTAAAACCAATGTAATCAGGAGAGAAGAGGAGTCAGAGGTGGCCAACTATTACTGGGATTAAGCACACAATAAAACAACCCACACAATATCAGTTACTACAAAGCTAAATTTAGGGCACAACACTACAAAACACAATCAGTATGTGCACATGGTAGGATCGGATTGGATTGGGATTGGTTTGGGTGGTGTTATAACTACTTCTATCGATCTATTATTATCTTTCAATGCAAGGAACGTGTGTTCCATGCATAACTCTCGAACCACTCATCGGCTTGTTTGGGCAAAAAATGCCAAAGATATCGGTCAAACAAGCCTTTTGTCTTGTGTCGCTCTGGCCATAGCCATGACCACCCAGGCTGATAGGATTTACAACGCTAGCTGCTACTATGTTGGACATAACACAACTAATGACATAACTATAATAATGGACATAACACGAATAAACATTTGCCCACAACAAAGCTGCTACACAGGTAAGATAGGCAACAGCAATGCCTACAGTACATACAGACGACTTGTAGAGGAGACTGAACTTTTCACCTCTCATTCCGGTTATCCCACATTGCAAAACAGTGGCTAAAGAAAATCTTACAAGTCACTCAGTGTGCAAATGTATTATATATATAGCCTCCTCCTTTCACCTGATATTATTACCCACTTAAACAATAAGGTGATCTAAACAAAAACATAATACTGTTGCACATCTTCTATGGGCTCTGCACTAGATATAATATAGTACCGGTAATTTTTAATTATATGATAAGAAATTTTAATTTACCGCCATGACGGTATGTGCGTTTATGTCGGGAACACGGGGTGGCGGAACATCGTATAGCGGTAGCTTGCGCGGGGGACATTTTCACAGTGTTGCACCAAACAAGCTGTAGAGCGGAGCCGAGGTGGCGGCAGAGAGTAGGAGGTAGGAAATAATTTAAAGAAAGTTCAGCGGTGGACGAAGACAAGTCGAGGCATGGACGAACAAAATGATATGGACGGAGAATTAATTCCGGAATTGCGGTTAATGCGTAAACTTCCACGAAAAAAAAAAAAACGTCAAATACCGTGATAATTTTTTAAAATACCGTGATAACAATTATTGGTCATATCGCCCAGCTCTACTCTGCACTAGTCCTACTAAATAAAGACAATAAGCAAACTATCTAGAGGCATACAAAGATGGAGTTTGAGGAGTTTGACACATTTGCGTACATGTTGTGCATTCTGCTGTGTTTGGAAGTCCGTATGAAGGAACAAACAGCATTTTTGGTTTTGTTGATACATGCGCAATACGCGAATCCGATCCGTTCCCGTGTACAAGGTGGCACCAAGCAGTTTAACATTGGCTTAATCCAGGGGTTGCAATCGGATTCGCGAAACCAATCCCTATATGATCTTTATCCTGTGCACATGAAGTCGATGCGATCCCAAACCATTTCCAATCGGATTCAACTCGTCTATGTGCACGCAGTGATTGGTGCTTTCTATTTTGCACCTGTTATCATCTTGTATTTGTAAGGGCTTCAAAGCAAAGCATTACGAAAAACACTAAACTGTTCTGCACCACGACAATTCTGTTCTGTCTCTCTAGGCTTGCCGTAGCTAAGATGTTGCCTTCGAGACCACAAAGTAAAAGGGTGAAGTTTTCTCCCTATGTAGTTCGCTTTTCTCACAACCTGTCTTAAAATGCAGGTGATCCACGTGTTGCACTTTTGTATATTGTAAATCTTTGTATTCTTGTTGTATTTTATAACAAATGTAACATGAATGCAACTTAAATGGTAAATATAGCGATGCTAATCGCGATAGCCTTTTTATGGCATTTGTAATGTTAAACTAGATTTATGCTAACAGTTAGTCACCTATCAACAGTTTGACGGCTAACTTATTTGTCTGTCTTCTTTTTTATCTGTGTTTCAGTTTCACAAAACAAAGTAAAGACTTACTTAAGGCAAACTATTGCTGATTGTTGACTGACTTTATGTTTCTGTCAGTTAGGAGCACTGCAAAACTGCGGCTTTGACGATCCCAAAATTGTGTTGTCTGAAATCACGATTTTCGGTCCAAATCGATAGATCGTTCAGCCCTACTTTAGTGTGTCAAGCATGGAAACAACTGAGGAAAAGCAGGGGACATCCGTTTTGATTGGATGGTGAACTTTTTGTTGACACACCATGACACTGCGTTTCTCTGATACTGTTATTCTATACGATCAGGTTCAAATCTCAATGCATGCCTGATTGCATGTAGCCTTCACTTTTTACTACAGTTACTACTCATGAAACATTTAAGCTGCGTCGGAATGTTGTTGTTTTCAGTGGATTTGCATCCTGGTATAGAATTAGCATTACTCTTATTAAATCAATAACCCAAACAAACTACAGAGTAGAGCAATATAAATCCACCCTCATATGGTTGTGAAACACTAGGCAATACAATTATTTAAGTCATACAATTTGTCTTCACTCAGTATCGAACCTATGTCTATCCTTGAAAACCTCCTTTGTCTGCGACCGAGCTATCAGTTGTGCCACTGACAATCTCAGCTACAGTGTCTGTTTGGCTCATATCAGTTTCCTACCAAATGCATATGCTGTCGACAGCTGCAAAAGTGCCAACTTCAAATGCAAATATCTCGTAATCCCACAGTCCAAACTCAGTGAGGTGACTATAATACTGTTTAACTCATTAAATCATTACGTTTTAAGGTTTTAGTAAAACAACCCTTAGCAAAAAGTAGTATACTTAAAGTTTATAAGTATACTTCAGTATAAGTGTAAGTATAGAACAGAAGTACACAGACCATGTACTTTTAGTGTACTAGAAAGTATGCTAATTTAATACTTTTTTATATTAAATTGGAACACTTTAATATAAAGTTTATAAAAGTATTCTTTAAGTATATTTTAAAGTTAATTTTAAGTTTACAAAAGTACACTCTAAAATATACTTAAAGTATACCACAAGTACACTTATTTATATACTGCCATTGTACTAGTTATGTACTTCAAGTTCCTATTTTTAGTTTATTATAAAGTAATAAAATAAATGAAGCGATTCCCATTTGTCATTGTGATCACACAGCACACAGTGCACACTGCTTTTAACTCATCACACATGTGACCATGCTCAGGGTACCTCAGTCCTGTCGGTGTCGGGAATTGAACCTGTGACCTTTTGGCTGCCGGTCCAGCACCTTAGCCACTAGACCATGACTGCTCCATTCTGTTTATAAACTTTGGTTATTTTACTGGTTTACTTGTTGTTATACTAAGCTTGCTTGGCATATTACTTGTAGCTTTGTAGCTTTACTCAAACTGTATGTATACAAGAGTGTGATGCATTTACAAAATCAAAAGACATATAATGTTGAAAACAACTTTGATATATTTTCAAACATACAAACAAAAACAAAGACCACCCTTAGCAAAAAGAAGTTTATTAAATTTAATAAACTTCTTTCTGCTAAGGGAAAGTATAAGTGTAAGTCTTCCCTTAGCAAAAAGAAGTTTATTAAAGTTTACTATAAGTATACTTATTTTATACTAAAACTGAGGAAGTATACTTGAACTTGACTTCTATAAACTATATTTAATATACTTATAGAATAGTATAGTAAAGTATACTTGGCTTATACTGAAACTTCTAAACAAAGTCTAAGACTAAGCACATTTATACTAAGACTTACACTTATACTTTAAAATGAAAACATATACTTTTATTTATACTTAATTTATATATTAATATAATATAATGGTGGAGTTTAAAACTAGTATGTGTGTTCAATTACATTGTCTTTATGTACCTTAAAATCATACACAAAAACAGAAAAACATTTGAATTGACTTTATTGAGCTAGCTACTTGGTAGTCCTTGGTATCTCTGCTGCGTCATCCTCCAAATATCTTCTATATGGTCCATTTCGCTATGTTAGCTCTAACGAGCTGGTTATTCAGCTTCTTCCAGCTGACTGGGTGGTATCGTGTTGCACTTTTGTTTTTGTGTATGAGATTAAGGTACATAAAGATAATGCAATTGAGCACACATACTATATACTGTTAAGTTTTAAATTCCACCATTATATTATATTAATATATAAATTAAATGCTAAGCACGAGTCAATGACTTGACTAAAGGAAAAGTATATGTTTTCATTTTAAAGTACAGTATAAGTGTAAGTCTCAGTATAAATGTACTTAGTCTTAGACTTTGTTTAGAAGTTTCAGTATAAGCCAAGTATACTTTACTATACTATTCTATAAGTATATATAGTTTATAAAAGTCAACTTCAAGTATACTTCCTCAGTTTTAGTATAAAATAAGTATACTTATAGTAAACTTTAATAAACTTCTTTTTGCTAAGGGAAGATAACATTAATTGGCCATTGGCCAAAGTTCTATGAGCTGTATTATAGTAACCTCCACAAACCGATTGAATTTCACTGTATTTATACAGCAGGATTACGAAATTTACAGTCAGAGATCTACTGCAGATTTTGCCGTGGGTGGGGTCAACCTTCAAAACAACCCTAGTACTTCGGTTTGTCAGATGTTGTAGGACCTTTACTTTGGAGTTTTGGAAGTGTCTTTGCTACAAAGGTTTTGAGAAACACGTAGGAGGTTCTTTTCTATGAAGTTTCTCACCACCGAAGTAAAGTACTACTATAGTAGGCTTCAAAAAATGTGAGGTAACCTCTAGGGTGGTACTTCAGAAGTACCAACAACAGTAGTGGCTAAGAATTTGAGAAACGCACCCATGGTTTGTAAAGGGTACTGTTCTCTACCCATGGCCCATGCATTTTCCACTTAAGTCCACCAGCTCCCCCACTGCACTGGTTCCATCATTACATCTGTAGTTGCACACAAGTCCATCTTGTTAGACAGGATCTCCACCTCAGTACATACAGTAGAGAACTGAACTACATATAGTATTGCATATAGTATGCATAATCTGTCTCTTTTTCTCTTTCACTGTGTGTGTATGTGTGTGTGTGTGTGTACACGCATCTGCGTAGCTTTGGAGCCATGGTTTGGTTTGGGACACACTGCTCGGTGGATGCCGACTTCAGAGTGAGGATAGTGAAAGAGGGCGGAGCAGAACTATTGACCTTCAGGGCAGCCAATCATGCATCGGACCCCGGGGTTGTGTCCATGTGGAGACCTCCTCCAGCCACTGTCTGACGGACCTATGATTGCACAGCTCCTCCTTGTCATACCAGTTACACTGCCATGGCAACAATCCGTTGTGACCTCATCAGCTTACTAAAGGAAATGTTCCAAATGCCAAGTATTTCAGTACGAAGTATCTGGGTTTCCAACCATTTATTTAAAAATCATGTTATTTCTAAAACCCCCAGCAGGAACCCCCTATTAGTCAGGACCTACCATACGACCATTACAGTAGTAGCTTCTACATAGGAAGTGAGCCAGTAGCAGGTACAAATTAAACATACAACAGTGCTCCATCTTGCCTGTCCTCTGACTCAGATGTTTTCATTTGTGTAATTTGTGAAATATAGAAAACTGTTAATGATTAAAATTTGTGAAGCAGGCTCTTGAGGCGTGTTAATCAAAGCGTGCTAAATGCTATGTTTCACAAATTTTAACTTGAAATGTTTCTACTGACAATGTTTAATGACCTCTTTGTTATTTTTAATTCAGGCCTATGGTTTGAAATGTTCTTGGCTGTGTTTTTGTAAAGAAACCTGGGGTGTGCTAGGTTAGCATACCACTACCATTGCATACCACTAACATTGTACTATGGAAGTATCAACTATGGTAGTGGTGAAATCCTACTGTTTTTCGAAGCTTCGGTAGAACTATTATTGTGGGTACTTCCGTAGTGGCCTCTACCGTTGTTCCTACTTTAGTATGTGAAGCATGGAAACAACAGAGGGAAAAGCAGGGGACAGTCATTTTGATTGGATGGCGAACAGAGATGACACTGCCATTTCCTTTTAAGTATTTGTCCTTGTTGAAATCATACAATAGTGACAATAATAAATAATTATGGCATGGTAAATGTCTGGGAAAACTAACTCAAGAGCTAAAACTTGGCGCAATGTCTACAGCGACACATGTAGTAAAGGAAATAATATTCTTACAAATCAGTAGGTTTCAACAGCGTTTTTGACATCGTTCCTCCAAGCTATTGATATACTCCACCAGGATACTATGCTGCCACTGTGACAAAGTTGCATGCCTCTGACACTTTTGTTCTATATAGTCAAGGGTTCAAATCTCAATGCACGCCTGGTAGGGGTGTAACGGTATACAAAAATTACGGTTCGGTACGTACCTCGGTTTTGAGGTCACGGTTCGGTTCATTTTCGGTACAGTATGGAAATAAAATGCGAAACCATTTTCTTCCTCAGCATGGTGTTGTTTATTTAACCAAAATGTCAATATAGAAATGGAAACAGTAAAAAAATGTAAAGTGCTGCTTGGTACCAATAAGTTAAATGAAATATTCTCAAATTAACCAATGTTTGAAATAAAAAATACATTCCTTTTTACAGTAAACAAAATCAACATTTAAAGTGCAGCACTCAGTTCCAGTTCATTGTAAATCTAAATCTTCATATTTTTTTGCCAGGAAGATAAGTTTATTTAAATGAGAATGATGTTATGACCAATTAGATCAGCGTGTGGTGTGTTTAGTGCGTGACGTTTGCTTAAGATTAAAAAATTCAGACCAACATTGCAGACACTTGTGAAACCTCTAACGTTAAAGTGTTTGTATGATTTAAAGTCTCTGAGTGACCAAAAGTGATGGTGCCGTCACGGATTGTTATTTAAATGTAACACGAACTGACGAAAGACAAGCAGAGTACTCTAGATTACCATTTAATCACTTGAAGTTTTAAGCTAGCAAAGTTATCTTATGACTAGCAAACTATTAGCAAGCTGGCTAACAAATACGGTCACAAGCTTGTACTAGTACACTACTTGCATTTGTAGAATGATATTACAACACTTAAATATCATCTAGGCAACACAACGATAATATTTAGCCCATGTAGCCCCTGCAATGTGCAATTTTGAATCAGTTGCTGCTGTTAGATGTAGGCTAGCTTGCGGGACAACTTACGTTGGCCAGCCAGGCTGCCAGGGTAGACTGGCCGGCGACGTGATCACCCACATCGGATAAGATCCATAGGCTGTCCCGCTCGATAACCTGCTTGAAATATTGGCGACCACGCCCCCAGGCGAAATTCAAGTTTTAAAGTGAAGTGGTAAGAATGGAAAGGCTCGTCTGTTTGGTTCGCCGTGTGACGTCACCTCCACGTGGTCATAAGAGCACAAATCACAAACGAGTTTCTCTTAAGAACTTCCCTTACTACTTCAATCACATACAGCTATCTTCGTGAATGTTAAAAAGAGCCAAATGTAGTGGCAGCAGCATGTAAAACACATACTGACTGTATTCGTTCGGTACAGCACTGTATTGAACCGAACGTCTGTTTTTCCAGCGGTTCGGTACGAATACACATACCGTTACAGCCCTAACGCCTGATCACGTGTAGTCTTCACTCAGTCACTTAGTACAGTCACTACTGATACACTTTAATCTGCATAGGAATGTTGTTGTTTTCAGTCACGGATTCGCATCCTGGTATAGTAATAGAATTAGCATTGTTCTCGTTCAATCAATAACCCAAACAAACTACAAAGTAGATCAATATAAATCCACCCTCATCTGGTTGTGCATTGCTAGGCCACACAAATATTTGAGTCATACAATTCGTCTTTATTCAGTCTCAAACGTACGTCTATCTTTGAAAACTTCTATCATTTACGACCGAACTACCAATTGCGCCCCTGACAATCACATCTATGTGTCTGTTTGGCTCATATCAAGTTCCTTCCAAATGCATACTGTCGACAAGAGCAAAAGTTCTAATTGAAAGCCAACTTCTAAAGCACATATCTCAATCCTACAGTTCAAACTCAGCAAAACTCAATCAGTTTGTAGAGGTGACTATAATAGTGCTGTTCAAACCATTAAATCCAGTAAATCCACCATTAAGTCTTGTCACAGGGTTTTAACAAGAAAAATGATATAAATTGGTTATTTAAAATTTCTGTGAGCTGTATTATAGTGTCCTTTACAAACCGATTGAATTTCACTGTATTTGTACTGCAGGGATACGAGATATTTGAACTTTACTGTCAGAGATCTACTGCAAGTTTTGTGGTGGGTCGTCAACATTCAAAAGAACGCTAGTACTTCAGTTTGCGAGCTGTTGTAGTACCTACACAACTTTACTTTGGCGTTTTGAAAGTACCTCTGCTACGAAGGTTTCAAGAAACGTGTAGGAGGTTCTCTTCTACCAAAGTTCCCAATACCGAAGTAGGTACTTCCGAAGTTATTCGCTATTGAAGTACAATACTACCACAGTAAGCTTTGACAAACGCAAGGTAGCCTCTGGGGTGGTACTACGGAAGTACCAACAATGGTAGTGACTAAGAAGTTTTTGCATTCGAGAAACGCACCCCTGGTTTTCCAAAACTGGCATTACGTAAAAGATGTCTTTAATTCGCTTCTAGAGATACAAGATACAAGATATTTTATTTTCATGTGTACATGAATTCTAGAATTATTAAGCTGAACTTTGATGATTGGACTTAAAATATGCAGATGAGTTGGATGGCTAGAGTTCCATACAGCATTTCTTTGTTCCTATATTTGCCTCAGTATATGTTATGCAACAAAACAAATATGTTGTATTTGTGTTTTGAAGTTGGTAAATTTTCTCTGCTGGCCAGAGTAAATCTCTAGATACTTTTGCTGTAATTGTTTGGTCCCACAGCATTGACCTTCAGAACAGAACATACTGTAGGCCTAAATTATGTTGTAGTTTTGTTTCCATTTTAATACGTTTTAAGGCCACTATTTCCATAAAATCATCGCTTAGGTAAAGTGTAACTGTTTTAATAAAGGTTTTTGAATTTTATTTAAAATTTGGATTGAACTGCAGAAGAGCTTTGTTGGGTCGTTGACAAGTATGTTGATTGTGTTGATACAGGACAATATAATTGCTAAAAGAGGTTAAATCCTTTACTGTTATACACAGAGACCAGGCCTGGAATTTCATCATTTTAGGGTGGCCTTCTGGCCTCCCACTTGCCCTTTTGTGTTGTCAATTTTAGATGGCACAAAGGCCAAAAGCCAGGGCACAAAGGCCATAAATTAAAACCATGATTTTATGTTCAAGGAGAAGTATTGGGGAAATAAAATGACCTAATTAGATGACAAAGAAATTAAAAGTAACATTTTAGAAAACAAATACTATTACACCAGAAACTATGGTGGTTGGACCTTAGTCTGACCCTTGAGGGTGTGGTGGCACATTTTTAAGTCAAATGCATCATTCTGGCTTCACTCAGTAAAGCAAAACTAAGAGGTTATAGCTAGGACTGTAGGATATGGACAAACTATGGTATCTCAATATTGAAGCCATCTCCCTTGATACAATGTGACTATGATTTCACACTTGTTTTATATATTTAAGTACCAACAGTGAACATTAAGCATTCAATGGACATCACAATGCAGTTACTCAACAAATGAGTTTAATATTGTGATATCACAAAATGAAAGGGCTGCCAGAGAAAGACGCCGCGCGACCGTGGACTACACAAGGTAGCAGTCTTGCGAATAAACGATTTGTACAATTACAAAACTTGCAGTGCCTCGTTTTAAATGCTAAGTCCCTTGTTACATTACCAAGGTAGTGTGGAGCAACTTTGAGCTTTTTTATTGGTTTAAAAATAGCTATATCTTCAAGCTGTCGTGGCTTTGTGTTTCAATAACTGGCGTTTGATAGGCTCCTGCCTAGAAAAACAGTCTTGCTAATAAACAATTTATACACATACAAAGTTCGCAATGCCTCGTTTTGAATGCCAGGGCCCTTGTTACATTTCCAAGGTATTGTGGAGCAACTTTTTAATGGTTTAAAAATAACTACATCTTAAAGCTTTTGATGCCCCCCACTATATTGTGAGTTAGTTCTACAGAAAGGGTAAAAAGGAGTTTACTTCTGAATGCAACGGGCTAGTCTAGTTTTGCTCCTCAGGCAAACATACCAACTAGTAATGATGTTCTGACCAAAAGTTAATTTTACACCTTGAATTCACCTTGGAAAATCCACAAAGGAAAAACTTACAGCAAGCTGGTTCGCTAGTAGCTAGCTAGTTGGACTTTGTTACAGGTTATGTAGAAGGACTTTGCCATAGTGTGCCTGTCGTCATAGCCCGTCCGTGCGGTTCATGCCAGGCTCGAATGAAACCCACCACTGGTCCTGTAATTTTTTTCTAAAGAAAAAAAAACCCTGGTGTTAAAGCTGTGTCAACAGAGGCATACTAAAACCACAAAATTATGGCCCTCATGAAATTCCTGCCCTCACAGAGACATATGTGAAAAAGTCCCCCTGCAGCTAAGACCGTTTCCCAGACTCTCCCGACATCATCCCTACACACGCTGACACACGCACACACCTGCCCGCATCCCCCGGAATGTTCACTGCCCGCGATACCGGTTAGCGCGTTTTGGACATAGTATCATATTTCACTCACATAGCGTCATACATTTACAGTACTCAGCCGTTTTTTAATAACATCTCTGCGAACAGCGAGGTACCCGCTGATTCTGCTCCACCAAACACTTCCATCACACGCACCTACACTCCCCACGCCATGACAGTAACACCGCCACCCACTTCCTCGTTCAGTGCCCCGCTCTCTCCCTTCCCCCAGGAAAACCGCACCGTCGGGGTAACAAACTTTTTATACTTTTGTTTTGTGAACAATCATGTCGTCATTCAGCAGCGTTGTCAACAGGTTTAAAAACACTGTTTGGAATATTTCAGAGTTGGTATATGATTTGTTATGTTATTTTGATTATGTCCATGGTTTTGTATTATTGATTTATGTGCGTAAAACGATAATTACATTTATTACATCATGTTAGTAATTTTCCCGCCATGTAGAACTGACGTCACTAATAGGTACCCCCATAAAAAGAGAGGCTTCACAATTGTTGAGTGTGGGATGTTGGAGAGAGCAGCTTGCTGTGAGGCTGAGAACTGGTTGGAGAAATTTGTAAGATTTACTGAAGCGCTGAATCGTTTTGTGTTAAATGTATCGCTTTATTTTGAAAACTTTAGCTTTGTGTAAATATTGAACAACCCTCGTGTTGATTTTTGTTTATAGTTTTTCAAGTCTTTTTGTTTGTCACCTTTGCGCACTGTATAATAAATCAGCACCATTCACCCCAGTTTTTGCACTTGTTTGTGGTTTGTCACGTCACTTTCACCTCAGTGAGCCAGGCACGCACATCCCTTTTTTGTGGAAGTGGACCGTGGGGTCCATTTTTCACATAATAATAACCATAATAATAATAGTCAATTAAAGTCCATCGTTTCTTTAGCTCATAGTGTAAAGCTGCAAATAATAACCTGGGTGTTTTTTTCCTCAAATGCTTCAACAGACCCTGTGTTTATTTTGGACAGGCATTTATTTTTTATACAAATCCTAGTTCACGACAACCTTGTGCACACACACATCATGACCAATGATTGTTTCAATACTCTGAATGTGTGTTCCAAAGACAAGTAAAGCTTATCTTGAGTTAGCGTTACCTCTCGTATGGATTTGATGCATTAATTGCAAACATGACCGCTACAAGGATAGTTGCAGGGTTCAAAGCAGAGTCTACCCATACCTATGCAGTCTACAAGAAAGAAGACCAGCACAATGGCGGTAAGCGAAAAATACCTCATTTTATGTTTACAACGATATTATATCCTTGACCCTGCGACACAGCAAGGCACCGGATAAAGTACAGTGGCGAGAAAAAGTATGTGAACCCTTTGGCATTTCTTGAATTTCTGTTCATACCAATAAAAACGAGATTAACAAATACATAAATAAATAAAAGATTGAGCTTGACAGCATCAGACACACGCCCCAGAACAAGCTAAGACGAGAGAGAAAAGATATATCTTCAAACTGGACTAAAATAACGTACAGATAAGATGAAAAGTTCTGTGAGAGAGCGCTACACAACATCCGTGTCCAGACGTCAATGAACTTTAAACCAACCAGGGCAAAGTTGCGTCACGACGGAGGCGTTAGTTAGACGATTGTAGCCGCGGAAAAGCAACTGCAAGTGCTTGCACGATTTGTCTACATGCGGCTACATCACGTGGGTTTTTAGGTCATTGTCGTGGAAACTTCTCCGTCACTGGCAGTCTGCCAGCCTGCTGTCTCTCTGTTGGTATTACTCTCTATTAATTAAACTATTCACTTATTGAATTAAAGAAAAATAACTGAGTCTGACCGCTTCTGTTGAGGCAAGTTGCTGACCAGAATTTTATTCACAACAGACTGCAGAGTAGAAACAATGCATTGCCTGAGTGAACCTGTTGCTGTCAGTCGCCGAGCCAAAGGATCGATCGATCGGAGAGTTGTTGGTTGAATGCGTCTCGGAAGATGTCCCCAGCAAGTCTCAACTTAACCGTCCTGGGCTCTGGCCTTTTATTCTGTTTGAGCCTCAGTTCCTTAGTCCATTGCAGATGGCTCTCAGCCAATTGTTAAGTTCTAAGTACTAAGTTCCCTTTTTCTTTGCAGATGGCTCTTAGCCAATCAGCGTCACCCACGCCATTTCATATTGGTGGTTTTCCACCTTACTAGTGACATTAAAAATAATGGCTATACTCAAGTTGGACTGTTGAGTGCGCTGTTGCGCTGTCGTTCAGGCCCCAATGGCCTTCTTGGGTTCCACAGTGGCTCGGTTTTATGACCAGCAACAGGTTTACTCAAGTTATTTCCTTTATAGTTACTTTGCATACATGACCACCATTGTAACATACATTCCATGGTTTTTAACTTGTTCTTCCATCTTTTCCCAGCATCCTAATCTTATACATGCATGTATGGTTTAAGGCGTATGTGTGTGCATATGTGTGTGTGTGTTTGTTCCTAACTGTGCTGTAGTTATAACTTGTTTGTTCCACCTTATGGCAGAAGCCCTATACTTTGTGTATCTATGTGCTTACAGACAGTACATGAATAGTTTTATCTGGAAATAGTTTGTTTTCACTCCGTCTGAAAGTGGTTTATTTTCATTCCTTTTCTAAGTTTAGTGGTGTTCATCTCTGCCTTAGGTTTGTTTTCTTCAGTCGTGCACTTCCCCTTTTGCTACATGCATCCTGGGCCCCCCAATGTGCGTGTATGCGTGCGAGCAAACCTCTTCTCTTTGCAACTTAACCCTTTGGTGTGCATGTGTGCGTGCGAGCAAACCTTTTCTCTTTGCAACTTGGCCCTTTGGTGTGCATGTGTGCGTGCGAGCAAACCTTTTCTCTTTGCAACTTGGCCCTTTGGTGTGCATGTGTGCGTGCGAGCAAACCTTTCTGTTTTCAACTGATAAGGCAACTTTGCGTGCAAGCCTCCCTATTTGCGCAAGTTGACGTGCCAGCTCTATGTTTGAACTTTTCTCTGGCCTGTCAGTTTAGATGTTACTCTAACCTATGTTCTGTGTTGGCCTCCACTTTATGACTTTTATCCCAACTTATTTTACTACATCATCTGACCATGTGACGTTTTTGTGACAGCGCCACGCCTTTCTGGCAACTCTGACACAAAGTCTAACCATCATGCAACATTTTCAGCCCACAATGCATCGCTGACTACATGCGGCTACATCCATTTGCAAACATTTACCATCACTCGAACGAGCCTTCCACCCTGTGATGGGAATGTTTACATCTTGTGCCCAATAAACAAAAATCAAAACATTTTTTTTTGTGAAGTATTACTTTAGGAGAATGTACGATTGTATTGTTGTGACTTACATAAAAATCGGAACACATTTTATGGCCAATTTATGCAGAAATTCAAGAAATGCCAAAGGGTTCACATACTTTTTCTCGCCACTGTATATGATATTTGATGTGGTGATGTAGTTTGTGGGGTTGTATGTAGTTGTATGAAGTTTGCATGTTAGATAACTTGTTGTCGTGTTAGCTAGCGCTATCTCCTGCCTATCTTTAGTCAAAGTCAAAAGTCAAAGTCAAAATTATTTGTATAGCGCATTTCATACATAAATGCACTTCAATGCGCTTTACACAAATTTTAAAATAAAATACAATTAAAGATTTAAAAAGTAAAATACAATTTAAAATAAAGCAAAACCATTAAAATAACAATAATAATAATAATAAGAAGAAGAAGAATGAAAATAAAATAAAAAATAAAACATAAAAATAAAAATTAGGAAAAGGCATCAGAAAAAAGTTTCGTCTTGAGTCTGCTTTTAAAACTCTCTACAGTAGGGGCATTCTTTACATCCTCTGGAAGCTGGTTCCAGAGCTTTGCTGTATGATGGCTAAAGGCTGCCTCACCACACTTTGTTTTTACAGTAGGTATGGTCAATAGATTTCTATCCATGGATCTCAGAGACCTAGATGGGGTATATGACTGAAGTAGTTCTGTTGAGGAGGGTACGCACATCCAAGTCTTCAACAGGTGCCAGGTACAAGGGTCAGTTCAAAAAAGAGTGTGAGACCTGCACACTGTATTAGAATGCTCCCAAAATGTTTCAATATATGACTGAAACATATCAAGTATGTAACTGGGACCCTTCCCATTAAGTGACTTGAACAGTAGTAGTAAGGCCTTAAAGTCAATCCTGTATCTCACTGGGAGCCAGTGCAGAGACCTTAAAATTGGGGTGATGTGATCAATTTTTTTTGTTCTTGTAAGAACTCTTGCAGCTGCATTTTGTATTAATTGGAGCTGTTTGATATTCTTTTTGGGAAGGCCAGTGAAGAGGCTATTGCAGCAATCGACTGTATGATGAAGGCATGTACCAGCTTTTCAAGATCTTGCTTAGACATTAGATCCCTAAGCTTGGAGATGTTTTTGAGATGGTAGAATGCGGACTTTGTGATGGCTTTCATATGACTGTTAAATGTGAGATCACAATCAATAAGGACACCAAGATTTTTGACTGTGTCCTTTGCTTTGAGTCCTTTAGTTTTAAGTATTGTGTCAATCTTATGCCTTTGTGTCAATCTTATGCCTTTTTATTTTATTGTGTCAATCTTATGCTATTGTGTCAATCTTATGCCTTTTTAAGTATTGTGTCAATCTTATGCCTTTGATTTTTCCCAAATATAATTATCTCAGTTTTATCTGTGTTGAGCTGTAGAAAGTTTTGAGACATCCAGCTGTTAATTTGGTCAATGCTGTTGTAGAGGGATTTAAGAGGGTCAAAATCGTTAGGTGACAAGGCTAGATATAACTGTGTGTCATCAGCATAACTATGGTACTTAATTGAGTTATTCCTAATAATCTGTGCAAGTGGCAGCATATAAATGTTAAAGAGTAGTGGCCCTAAAATGGAACCTTGGGGGACTCCACAGTTCAGAGGCATAGCTGATGAGGTGTAACATCCAATGGAAACATAAAAACTTCTTTGTTTTAGGTACGATTCAAACCATTTGATAGCTATACCAGTAAGACCAACCCAATGCTCAAGTCTATGCAGTAAGATGTCATGGTCAACAGTGTCAAATGCCGCACTAAGGTCAAGGAGCACCAAAACTGAGGATTTGCCAGCATCAGAGTTCAGTCGTATGTCATTCATTACTTTGGTAAGAGCTGTTTCTGTGCTGTGATTGGAACGAAAGCCTGATTGAAAATCATCAAGGCAACCATTTGATGTCAGAAATGTATTCAATTGATTAAAAACTATTCTCTCCATTATTTTACTAATGAATGGTAAATTGGATATAGGCCTATAGTTGTTTAACACCAGAGGGTCAAGGTTATTTTTCTTTAACAGGGGTTTAACCACTGCTTTCTTTAGAGAAGAGGGAAAAAGTCCAGTCAACAGAGAAGTGTTAATAATCTGAATCACATCATGTGATATCAGGTGTAAAGTGGATTTAAAAAAGGCTGTAGGCAGAACGTCTAGGTCAGATGTAGAGGAGCTAAGACTTTTCTTGAGAATTTCGACATCAATTAGACTAAATGATTCCATTTGGTTGACGTTTGACTTAACTGAGGGAAAACCATCCAAGTTATGGTTTGATTTTGCCTGTGTGACTATGTTTGTACGTATGTTATCAACCTTTCCTTTGAAAAAATGAGCAAAGTCGTTGCATTTACTTATTGAAAGAAACTCAGGAGGCAGTTTTCGCTGGGGATTAGTCAGCTTTTCCACAGTACTAAATAGTACACGAGCATTATTGATTTTTCTATTGATTAGGTCAGAAAAGAATGATTGTCTAGCTTTAGATGTTTCCTGGTTATGTTTACGGAGCATGTCTTTGTAGATTATGTGGTGAACTTGAAGTTTAGTTTTACGCCACTGCCTCTCAGCCTTTCTACAATTTCGCTTTGACTGTTTGACTGAAGGACTCAATTTCCAAGGTGCTTTTTGATGGCTAAGTGTTTTGGTTTTTAAGGGAGTAATAGCATCCATAATATGGGACATCCTAGAATTAAAATTATCCAATAGATCATCAGCACACTGAGAAGTTTCAGTATGGGTTTCCAGGAGTGCTTGTTCAAAGAGAGATGCTGTACCATTGTTTATGATTATTTTTCTTACAGTAACTAGCTTATTTTGCACATGGGGGGATAAACTAACATTGGCAAACACACAGGAATGATCTGAAAAACCAAAATCCTTGACAGTAATTATAGCTTCAACACCCTTTGTAATGACAAGGTCTAAGATGTGCCCTTTCTCATGGGTGGCCTGTTGTACATGCTGAGTAAGGTTGAACATATCAATAAGCGACAGGAATTCTTTACCATATTTATTCTCTAAGTTATCAACATGAAAGTTAAAATCTCCAGTTATTATGATGTGTTCATACCCCAAGCAGATGATTGAAAGAAATTCCCCAAACTCCTCAAGGAAGAGGGGTGCTGAGATTTTAGGTGGCCTATAAACAGTCAGCAGTAATAAATCAGTAGAACATTTAAGAATTGTACTTAAGCATTCAAATGTTGAAAAGTTACCCAGTACTGTCTGCTAAAACTTAAAGAGTGCCTTGAAAATAATGGCTATACCACCTCCACGCTTATTAGGCTTGGCAACACTCATAAAATCATATTGTGGAGGCGTTGCTTCAATCAGAGTAACAGTGCTACTAGGCTGATCAAGCCAGGTTTCAGTGAGTAGCAACATATCTAGGTTATGACCGCAAATAAAATCATTGATAGAAAAAGAGTTCGCAAGGGATCTGACATTCTGGAGGGCAATTTTCACATTAAAAGTGTTATGTTTCTGTACCGGCTGATCTTGTAAGGGAACAGCTACAAGAATACAGGTATTCACTCCTCTGACAGGATGTAAACAAAATCGTCTATTAGGCCTAGTACTCATCTGCACAGGAATAGATGTCGTCGTGGAGGCGGAGCCGATGTTCGCCGTAGGTGCTGCAGGAGCATGTAAAGATATGTCTTGTGAAATTGAATGTATGCAATAGTTATCCCTCTGTGCAAATTAAGTGTACATAGTTTTGTGTGTGTATATGAAAGATTAGTAAGAGCTTAACTGTCGTTAGAGCGAAACATGAGTTTGGCTGGAAAAACATAGTACCAGTGTTGGCCTACATAGCTAGCGGTGTTTACAACGTTTATTTCACTTGCTTAAAAAACTCGTCAACAATTTTTCCCAAACAACAATTTTTTTTAGTATGCTGATGTTACAGAGGCGTATCGACCCAGCCCATAAACATTAACTTGAAGCATAGCACCACCTAGTGATATTGGCAATACAAAATCTCAATTTTTGCATTTACCCATATCTTGGACCGAGAAGGTGGGAACTGCACAAAATATGCCATGCACAATCAGCACAAAGACTTCTAAAAGCACAGCACATGCCATAAAATTTGGCCCATAGGGGGCGCTGTAATTATACAAAATGTCATTTTGCCTATTATCTAGAGAACAGTAAGGTTTACAACCAAATTTTTTTGGGCGTGAAATCTATTGACCCTCATGCATTGAAAACACTCGTTGACGCCCATTTCTAACAAAAAGAATTTCCGTGAAATTTTAACATCGCGAAAGCGAAACCAAACGAACTTGTCATAGGCCGTTCATGTGAATCTCACCAAATTTGGTACATGTCATCTACAGACAATGATGACAAAAAGTTATCAAAGGATTTATCTTGAGATCAACCATTTCAATGTTACATGTCAATGAATATTTCAAACATAGCTTAAAATTCAGCAAAATACCATATCTTGGCTTCTAATTGCTCAAATTTGGTCAAAGTTGACATGACAACTTTGAACAGCTTTTTTTTCATGTGCACCAAATTTTGTGATATTTCATCACAGGGTGTAATGTTTCCTGTCAAAGCTAGGTGTACAAAAACAGTTTTTGTTAAATAACTCATCAAAAAAATTGCCCAAAAAAATGATTTTGTGTTAGTATGCCGGTGTTAAAGAGGCGTATCGACCCATCCCATAAACACTCACTTGAAGCATAGCAACACCTAGTGATATAGTTACATGCAAAAATTGTGATTTTGCTTTTCCAATATGTTGGACCGAGAAGGTGGGAACTACACAAAATATACACAAACACACAGAATGTCATTCATTCAAAACCCACATCCATGCCCACTTGCAGCAAATCATTTCTACACAAACTCTCACCTCACAACACTGACCTACCACAAACTCATCATACCTGCAGTTCCCACACTTCAATACACTGCGGCGGTCATACCACGTACCGCTATGCGGTACATCTAGTTACTATTATTATTTCCTTTTTCTGTCTGTCACCCTCCCTCAGGGGTCCAATTTTCAGAAAGTGAGGTTATTTCTGACAGAAATGGTAGATTTGTCATAATTAAAGGGAGACTGTTTGGCTTGCCAGTGGTGTTAGCTAATATATATGCACCTAATTGGGAGGATGCAGGTTTCTTTCAGCATTTTTTTCTCTCCTTCCAGCTATGGACTCCCACAAGTTGTTACTGGGGGGCGATCTGAATTCTAAAGCACAACCCAAATTCTAAAGCATTTTCTTTTTTCTCTTTTTTCGCACCAATCATATTCCAGGATAGATCATTTTCTTATAGATGATGCCTTATTCCCTTTGGTTAGATCAATTACTTATGATGCTATTGTTATCTCTGATCAGGCCCTGTTAATTTAGTACCTCGCTTCCCTGGTCAGGTTCCATCTCAGTTGGTCTGGCGCTTGAACCCATGATTGCTTTCAAATGAGGATTTTGTGACATATTTGTCTAAGCAGATAGATTTTTTCCTACTGACCAATAATTCTTCAACAGTGAGTAGATGTACACTTTGGGAGACAATGAAGGCTTATATTAGAGGCATGATTATTTCATACACAGCAAATGAAAATAAGAAATTATCAACACGGCAGAAAGAATTACAGGACAAAATAAAGGATATTGATAAAAAAACATGCATCTACACCCTCCCCTGAACTTTACAAGGAGAGGCTTTTGTTAAAAACTGAATATGATATCTCAACAACAATCCAAATGCAGGACCTGTATGTGCGGTCCCATTGTGACCATTATGAGCATGGGGAACGAGCAGGGAAATTAAGTCATCATCTTAAAAAGTCTGCATCTGCAAACCAGATTACAGAAATAAGATTACATGATGGTACAGTTACATGTGATCAGAGAAAAATTAATGGACAGTTTAAGCAGTTCTATGAGAATTTGTATATTGGTGACACAATTGGTGATGACTTCATAAGCAAGATTTTAGACGGTCTGGAATTTAAAGACATTGAAGAGTCTGACAAGGTGGCTTTAGATCCTAGAGGAAATTAGGAAAGTTATAATGCGACTAAAATCTGGTAAAGCCCCAGGACCGGATGGTTTTCCTATTGAGTTTTTTAAGAAGTTCTCTGCAAAACTGGCCCCAATTTTATTAGAAGTATATGAAGGATGTTTTAGTAACGAAAATGTACCTCCTACAATGACCCAAGCAATAATATCTGTGCTGCTCAAGAAGGATAAGGGTCCTTTACAGTGTGGCTCTTACAGGCCAGTAAGTTTACTGGGATGTGATTATAAAATACTTACTAAAATATTGGGCTCTAGACTTGAATCCGTTTTACCCAAATTCATACACACAGATCAGACTGGCTTTGTAGTAGGCAGGCATTTGTTCAGTAACCTACAAAGATTATTTAATTTACTTTATTCCTCAGACACATCACCTGTCCCTGAAGTACTTATTTCATTAGACGCAATGAAGGCCTTATAAGACCGAATAAGCCACAAGTACTTATATAAGGTCCTGGATAAGTTTGGATTTGGGTCTAGATTTCGAACATGGGTTAAAATACTGTATGCTGCCCCCCCAGGCGGCTGTACGCACTGATAGGGTCATATCAGATTACTTCCCCGTTGGTAGAGGCACTAGGCAGGGATGCCCACTATCTCCCTTGCTTTTTGACATCGCCATTGAGCCACTTGCTATGGCTATTAGGAGTTCCCCTTTGATCTCAGGAGTTAAAAGAGGAGATTATATACATAAAGTTTCAATGTATGCAGACGACTCAATGTTTTTGCTTTCAAACCCAAATAGCTCACTGCCTGAAGTACTACGAATAATATCAGATTTTGGACAGATTTCTGGTTATAAAGTTAATCTGACCAAGAGTTTGATTTTTCCCATGAATAAGCAGGCTGGACAGATATCTTTTAATTCATATCCATTCCAAGTTATATGTGACAGCTTCACTTACTTAGGGGTTACAGTAACAAGTCACTTTAAAGATCTCTTTAACAGAAACTCTAAGGTGTTATTAGATAAGACGAAAAGTGATTTGTCGAGATGGGCAACCTTACCATTGTCACTGGCAGGACGAGTAAATTCTGTTAAAATGACTATCCTACCCAAATTTCTGTTTTTGTTTCAGACATTACCAGTGTTTATTCCCAAGGCATACTTTAAAGAGTTAGATCAGCTGATATGTTCTTTCATATGGAACAAAACTATTCCACGAATAAGGAGAGAGTTCTTACAAAGACATAAACATGAAGGCGGTTTGGGATTACCAAATTTCATTAATTACTACTGGGCCGCCAATGTACACAAAATTCAGTTCTGGATCTATGCCGACTGAAGATCAGCCATTGTGGGCATTGATGGAGCGAAGTGTCAGTGCCCCTGTGAGTCTGGCTGCACTAGTGTGTGTTCCAGCACCCCTCAGTAAGAAATATTTAGCTACTAATCCACTAATGAGTGCTACACTTAGAATATGGTCTCAGTTTAGGTTACATTTTAAGCACAAGACTTACTTACCATCTAGTCCAATAACAGCAAATCCACTTTTTCCACCATCTTTGTTGGACACAGCCTTCATGAGGTGGAGTGTGGGGGGCTTAACTTGTGTGAATTATTTTTTTCTCAATGGCACATTTCTAACTTTTCAACAAGTAACTCAGCGATACTCAATCCCACATTCACATTTCTTTACGTATTTGCAGGTGAGAGATTACATTAGGAAAAGCTTCCCTTCATTGCCAGATCAGCCTGATAAAGATTGGCTAGATGAGTGCCTCCACTATGACCCATCATGGAGGGGATCTGTTTCTAGGCTGTATCAAGTATCAACACACCTACACTTGACCATATTAAAGAAAAGTGGCAAGAGGAAATGGGAAAAGAGATTAGATGTAAATTGGCAATATGCTATTGAGAGAATACACTCCTCCTCTGTATGCATCAGACATGGTTTAATGCAATTCAAGATTATACATCCACTTATCAAGGGCAAGACAGGCAAAGATATACCCAAACACTGATGCAACCTGCCTTAGGTGCCACCTTGCCGCAGGAACATTGTTTTACATGTTCTGGTCCTGTTCTAAATTACAAACATTTTGGTGTGACCTACACTCAGGTCTTTAGTAAGAGGGTAGATCCTGACCCGTTGATGGGCATTTTTGGAATAATACCTCTGGGATCATCATTACAGCTTCACAGTCAGACGTCATTGCATTTACATCTCTGTTGGCTAGAAGACTCATTTTACTAAACTGGAAGGCTGATGTCCCTCCATCATATGGACAGTGGGTGGTGGATGTTATGACCCATTTGAAAATTAAAAAAAATGAAAATTGCCTTGGGAGTCTCAGAAAGGAAGTTTTGGAAAGTGTGGCAACCAGTGGCGTGCACAGACATTTTGGGGGGCAGGTGCTCAGAGGGGGAAGGGGGGGCACTTTTTGCGCAGATTGAACGTCTGGACTTGACGGCCGCCATTTAACCAACACTTAATGCCCTTGTACAGTTAAAGTATTAATAAGATTCATGGTAACTCCGTGCCTTCTTTCTTAACCATACCATTCCAGACCAACCGCTTTATATAGCCTGCAACAGACATCACCACCTCAGTGATGATGACTTAAAGAAAACTAGCCATACCCTCTCTCTAATGATGATTTTGGTGTGGCCTTTAAATTATTATTGTTATTCCCCCTCTTGAATATTCAGTCATAATTGGATATTTGTGGTCACAAATGTGAGAAACTTTTGATGTTTGTGTTGTTAAGTACTCTCAAAAGTATAAAATGGCCGGATGAAAGCGGCCGTCTGTCTCCGTGATTGACGGAGGTATAAGAGCTTAACAGATAGATCTGTGAAGTCTACCGAGATAATTTGTGGTGTTAGATGTAAGCCTATCTGATCATTCATTTGGGCTATAGCCTCTTAACTCGCTGAGCTTTAAAATCCTGGTTGAAGTGGACTTTTCTTTCATCATGCGCTGTATGACTGACACGTGCTATGCACAACAATAGGCTATTTGCAGGTTGGGAGGGCAAACAACACGGTCTCACTTAATCTGTGTATCAGCGACAGTCTAATAATAATTATAGTTGTAGTTGCTGCTGCATTAGGCCTACCTGGCTGAGCTGGCTCGTGTGGGACACGAGAGGAGAAACGCCGTTCCTGCTACGACTGACAGCTTCCAGTCACTCAGCTGCTATGCTGTTTCAGTTGGCGCCACTTATTGGTCACGCGCTGTACCAAAAGACCACTTCAAAATTGCCCTCACTAAATTGTTAATACTACTACTACTACTAATAATAATAATAATAACACTAATAATAATAATAATAATAATAATAAAAATATAAAAAAAAAAAAAAAAAAACGCAGTTTCAAAAGGGCACTTTCATTGATGAGGGGCAAAGGGGCAGGTGCTTCAGCACCACCTAGCGTCTATTTGTGCACGCCAGTGGTGGCAACTATTTATATGTGGAGTATGTGGAAGATAATTTCAGACCTAACATATAGTTCTGGAATGTACAATGTAAAGTAATCACTGCAACCCCCCCCCCCCCCCTTTCTATTTTATTTATTTAGTTATTTATGTATTCTTTTTTTTTATTATTATTACTCATTTATTTATGTTTTTTAACTTACTTTTGTTACATAATTATTGTTTTTCTGTGGTATTACCTATTGAATTCTTTCCCCCCTGGGTTTGGGGCTTTCTGTGTAACTTTCTTAATTGAGGTCCTCATTGTTTGACCTTTCTCGTTCTTTGTGTGTATGATGTTTGTTTGATGTATCTTCATGGGCACTCCCTGAATGTAACAATTGTAAGTCAGCTTTTGACTCATATGGAGACCTGAAAAAACTCAATAAACATAATTTCATAATAAAAGTAAGACAATCGGACCCGATCCTGGGCAGTAAACGGGAAATATTACATGAATTTGGTCTGTAAAACCGTGGCGAATGTTATTTTGCTGGGACACTAGGAACAGGTGGGGCTTAAAAATATCCCACTTGCGAAGGTGGAGAATGGCCTATTTTCTTTTATTGGCAGACTTTTTTAATACTGCATTATCGATTGTAATCACAATCACATCTGTGAACTAGCAAAAATGCTTAGCACGCTACCTTCATGATAATACTCCTACATTAGTTGGTGTAACTACTTTCAATCTGTTATCCTTTAGTTCAAGTTAGGTTCAAAATGAAATCTTTAGGGGTAAACGACATATTTTTACCCTCGTGTTATACATATCAAAGTTAGACAGTGAAATACTGCTTTCTGAGTAGTAAGCCAACGGTGTTTTGATAAACATTAGCTTACCATTGATCTCTTCGAAAGGAGGAGCAAATATTTTAAGACATATGAAAACCAAAGCTTGGTGCGGTCTTAAAGCTGTGCATATAAAGAAACCAGGAAGGAAATATTAATATTATTAATCTAATTAATTTACCAGTTGAGGCAGAAGGCTCGGGTAGAGCCCATTACAGAGCCATATTGACATGCAGGCAACAGCAGCAGCAGCACAAATTGTCGCAAATAAATGACATCATTATTGGTGATACTAGTAGGCGCGTTCGAGTTGCAATCCCGCTTGTCAGCGTTTGTCTGCATCTGTCTACATACGTCAGCAAGAACTACGCCTCACAGCATGGGTGGGTGTTTAAAAGGCGTCGGTCAAGTCGGACACAAGTCTTCAACGAGACTGAGTTTGCACCACCTGATCTTCGTAGTAGATGAAGGAGAGGTCATGTGTTGTGTGTGGGGGACAAGGAGGGGGCAGGCGGTTGTAGTAGGGTGCATTGGGACTTCAAGTCAAGAGTCTTTCTTTTAATAGCACATTTAAACAAAACAACAGAGATGTCCCAAAGTGCTGCACAACACAAGGATGAAAAATAACACGGCAAAACCATAACCCAAAGACCATTAATAGGTATAGCCTACTGAGAAAAAGCAATAAAATAAAAATGAGATTAACAAATATAATAATAATAATAAATAAATAAAAGATTGAGCTAGACAGCATCAGATACACGCCCCAGAACAAGCTAAAAAGAGAGAGAAAAGATATGTCTTCAAACTGGACTAAAATAACGTACATATAAAATGAAGTTTAGTGACAGAGCGCTACACAACACACGTGTCCAGACGTCAATGAACTTTAAACCAATCAGGGCAAAGTTGCGTCACCACGGAGGCGTTAGTTAGATGGCTGTAGACGTGTGGAAGCATCTACAAGCGCTTGCACGATTCGTCTACATGCGTTTACATGTGTTTTACTCACGTGGATTTTTAGGTCATATGACCTTGTCACGTTTTGGTGACATCGCCACGCCTTTCTGGCAAGTCTGACTCAAAGTCTAACCATCATGCAACATTTTCATCCCACAATGCATCACTGACTGCAAACGCATGTAAGCACATGTAAACGTTTACATGAAGTCGAACACGCCTATTGTTTCAAGCTTATCTGGACTTTCGCCAGATAGGTACAGGTATTATTAGCTGGGTGTGCTGGTGGGTATATTATATTTCAAAATTCCGCATGTGTGATATGATAGACCATGCGTCAAAAATCGGACGCATTTCAGTGCATAGTGTTGCGTCGGTTTAAGGACGCATCAGTTTCGATATCGGGCTGCAACTACAGTACTACCATAGTAGACTTCGAGTAGCCTCTGGGCCGGTACTTCGGAGGTACCAACAATGGTAGTGGTAAGAAGTTAGCAATTTTGCGTCTGCGAAATGAACCCCTGATTTGCCTGTTTGAAGAAAACATATAGGGCCCTATCATGCCGCGGCGCATTGTGCATTCGCGACATGCGCATGCTGTCATTGCTATTCTGTGCCAGCGCATCGTTCATTTTTTCGGGCAAAAAATCACGTTGTCTAGATAGCAAATGACACTGCGCCCTGCACGAAAAGAAGAGGTGTGGTCTGGCGCAAAGCGCACCAGATGCTATTATGAGGACGCAAAACCCATATTCCTGTAGACCAGCGTAAACCATGGTTTTTTGTCATGGCCTATGGCCAACGCATTTCCTCATAGACGTCCAGCGTCAATGCACTTCAATGGGCCAGCACGGACCCCTCATTTTCTATGCATGGAAACTGGATGGTCATTGGAGAAATGCCATTTTTTTCTCCCGCCCCCGGACGCTGAGCGTCTCTGGGGGTGAATGGAATGGTGGGCGGAGTTTTGTTGGTCCGGACTTCAAGCAGTCCCCGCGTTGATTGGTGAACCTCTGAATTCAGTTTTGATTGGCTGCCGTTTTTGATACATAGACTGTCACTTGGCTGCTGGAGCTCAGTCCCATCGCGGATGTTGCATGCAAGACAAGCAGCATTATGTTAGCAATGTTAGCATTTCCTCAGCGAAAATACTTGTTAATTTCTTACACTGTAGGCTATATAAATCACACTCACACTAATTTCCGTTTTGGTTTATTACAATTTTGCCATCGTAATAGCAATAGGCCATGGACAACCCTAGTAACAGAGAACGTTCAGGGAACGTTAGACTTTGGTTCTCTAAAGGTTAGGTTAGAACCAAACCAAAAGCTAACCTTTAGAGAACTTTACCTTTGGTTACAGAGAAAACCTTAGAGAATCATACGTTCCCTAAACGTTTAGGGAACCATGCAACTGAAACGTTCCCCTGTAGTTAGGATTTGGTTGTTTTTTGGTTGATATGAGAAGTTGTCTTGTATTTTACACTTAGGTGACAAATTTGCACATAGACAATGCAAGTGCATTTAACTGCAGCATATTAGGGTTTTTTCCCCCAATATTCTTGCTTGCATATTTCCTATACATTATATATGAAACTAAATCACAGGGCAGTAAAACAGCTGCTTACACAGTTTTACATGCTGTAGATAGAGGTTGAATAGATAATTATTCAGATTTTAGCCATTAGTAATATGCCTACTTTCAAAGATAATATTCCAATCACAATATCCAGGCTGTTTAATGCGAACTCTGCTAGTTGGCATCCAAGACATATCTATAAACTATTGCTGTTGAACTTATTGAAAACTACTCCGAAA
Source organism: Setipinna tenuifilis (assembly GCA_030347295.1). Lineage (NCBI taxonomy): Eukaryota > Metazoa > Chordata > Actinopteri > Clupeiformes > Engraulidae > Setipinna > Setipinna tenuifilis. The sequence goes on from CM059284.1 coordinate 29,544,912, forward strand.
ATGTGGGTGGGTTCAAGTAATCGTCCCTGAAAAGGGGCAAAGGTGTCTGGCTGCCTGCGGTCAGCATGCAGTGCCAGCCCCCTGGCATAATCATACACCGCCACATTTGGAAAGTGTTTCCACAACAGTAACAGGTCTACAAAGTCACATTGAGACTCTGCTCTCAGGGCAAATGTCAGTAAAACACTCCACATGGGCAAGCAATAACAGCCCAACCACCTATGACAGAGAAACAGAGTAATGACATGACTGAAGCGCATGTATATGAAGTGGAATTATCTTCAGCGCTCCATATACTTTTACTTACCAGAGGCGCCCCACACCTTCTCGAACGCCTTGATGTACAGTATGTCACTTGATTTGTCATTTTGTCCAAAAGCCTCATTACCAGATCCACCTTGGAACCCCTCTGATCATTACCGCACTGTTTGCACAGTGCCCTGACCTCCTCCACCTGTTGTGAAAACGTGATTAAATTATTTATGAAGCAGACATACTGTCAGCCCAAAAGTGCATTTTGCACATTTAATCAACTAATTCACCTTCAGGTTAACTAGCTCGTCTGTAAGGCGCTCCTCATTTATTTCATCCATAAGGTCGTCCACATTTGTCGTTGTGACATTTTGAATCTTTTCAAATTCTGTGTTTAAGACAGAATTAAATCACCGTGTGTGGGCCAATCCAGGGGGCCCAGTGATGGTAGGTAGGCGGCACAATGAAGGGATTCTTCTGACCATCGGCATGGGAAAATGTAATAAGTATCAGCAATAACAATCACACATTATACATTACTCTCTTTTCAGCTGTGCTGTCCTTTAATGAGACTTACATGGAATAATCCCCGACTGACTATCTCTCTGGACACAGCATTCCAGAAGTTGTCTATGTCCACACAGTACCATCATAACCATCGGGTGGCATTGGGATTTCACTCACTGTTAAAACAGTATATTATTCATAGCTGATTAGTAAAACAAACCACTCTGAACACAATTGACACATCATTAAAGGGTGTGATTAACAGTATATTGCACAACTAAGAGAAAGATGTAGTGATCTATGTAAAATCAAAGCTCACTTGGCATATTAAAAACGCCTTTTTTGTGGAGGTCCATCACAACAACCGCTGGGCTGTATCCACATGACACACAGCTGTAGGCCTACATGTAGTCATGGTCTGTTAGGCCCTTAAAGTGAATGTACCCTTGAAGAACTCGGTCCTTCTTCGGAAATGGGAAATGATGAGAAACAAGAACCTTCCCGTGTTATGACATTTCAAAATAAAATTATCGGTAATATATTTTGTTAGAGCTGCATCTGCATTTACTTCACAATTATTGTATGTCAAGAATACATAATAAAGGAGGAACAGGAAAGGACAGAACAGTGTGTGTGTGTGTGTGGACAGTGCCGTAGCTCCGCACAGAGTGCGTAGGGCACTAAGTGCTTGTGGGGGCACCACCAAAAAAATGGCTCGTGAAAAAATCATCACAATAGGCTAGGTACATGCCAGTAAGGATATTTTAAAAATGTGCAAAGCATGTTAATATTTTTAAGCAATACAAAAGCAACATAGGTCAATTTGCTCCAGAAAAAAAGTAAATCTCCTTCTCCATTCTCCTCCTGGTGCCCCCCCCCCCCCCACCTTTCAAGTGGTCTGATCGATTATTGCTCAGTCTTAGTTTAAGTTTGGCAGACAATGTTTGGACAGGGCCTTGAAAAGATATCTAAAGTCGGGAGCGGAAAAAAGAATAGAAAGCGAGATGAAGCTCACGCTTGCAGATAAGACAGTGTTTTAGATAAATAAATCATAATAATAAAAAGTTCATTTTGTAGCCCTTGCTCCTTACCGTCAACAAACTTTGTAACGTTAGCTCCCAGGCTACTAGCAATGTTCAGACTGTGTTAACAAGTGTTGCAAATGATTAAAGTTGTAAATGATTGATGCTGGCTAGCTAGTTTAGGTTGTAGATATAAATATGGATATGGATATTTGAAAGCAATTCATCATGGTCACTCGGCTGTTTTCAGTTAACGTTCGGATAAGACTAGCACTTTCTTCCTTAGGTTGCTAGCTAGCTATGCTGCGGTTGCCCTCAGTCACAAGTACATAGTTCTCGTCGGTTTGCAGGTTCATAGGTCAATCTGCTGGTGAAACTAATATGAAAAGAAACAATCTTACTGTTACGTAGATTTTCCCTCTTCGTATTTATTTCAAACTCTGTACACAATATTTTTGTTCTCCCATATGAAACCTTTATAAATGTAAAATAGAGTGAATTTTGAAATGTACCAGTGATTTACACGTAGGCCTACATAAACCTAATTTATATATGCAGTTTTTTGTACTAAGTTTAAAACTGTATTTCAGTAGAATTCCTATATATTTTGTCTTTTAATTCTGAATGTAGAGCCGTCTGCAGTCATTGCACAAATCTTTGTTTAATAATGGTTGTGGTATTTATTTATTAACCATTTTAAATAATGTATTTTTTTAACTTTAATGTTTGGTGTATTTGTTTCGGAAATAAAGTGAATCACATTGATAAATTCTAAATCATTGTTCATTCTGGGCGAGGTGGGATGGTGTGATGGGGCACCACAAAGCATTTGTGTTTAGGGCACCCAAATGGCTAGCAACGGCCCTGTATGACAGTGTTTAATAAGCTATAGGCTATTTTAATGGCACATTTTGGCTGCTGATGTATGTGGTGCACTTTGGCAGAAGAGACGTTCACAGGCTATCCTATCTTTAATGCAAACATCGAACTACTTGTGCATGGCCCGTGAGTCATGGAGTTGGCCTTTCCTTTTATTCTTAAACTATGTTAAAATTGCATGTTTATCATCCCAATTTTCAAAATGTTACAACTAGATGGTCCCTGTTGGCAAACTAATTTAGCAAAGTCTGTTTGTCAGCTTTGTAGCAGCCTAACGTTACTCACCGAAATCATAAAAAAAATGCACCTTGCAAAACACAACTCTTGCATGCATAGTCCAATAAAGATTCTTTTCAAAGTGAATATTTACTAATTCCATAGAAAACAATAAAATGAATGCACAGCTGCACTAGTCATTTGATTTCACTAGCATTTGTTTGCATAGAAACAAAGTTAGAACATAACTTTTTTTTACATTAGGATCACAAGGAGAAATTTAAAGTGACAGGGCCTTAATTAGACCCTAGCCTACAAACACCAAATGCAACGTAATTGCATTGGTGGAGCACACTTGTTTATTTTTAAAGGATATCCTAAATAACAATTTATTATAAATGTGTATTTGTCTATTTGCCATCATTTTGCTTACAAGGCTCATGTTCCTGAAAAATCCTATTTCTTTAGATAACATTAAGATATATCTAACAACCTGTTAAAATGAACCAGAATGCCGAAAAAAAAAAAAACTGTAATGCCCACAAAAGGTATAGGCTGTGTTTGGGCATGAAACTCCAGGGCTGAAAAAGGAGCCCACTGCTGGCCCTGCACCTCACAGCCTAAACATCTATACCATACTTATGTTGTACATCATTATATATAGCACTGTGCAGAAGATTAACAGATTCTCAAGTTCATTCACTATTACATGCCTTGCATTGACCTTACTGAGGAATGCATTAGGCAAAATAATATATTTTTAAATTAGGCCTATCTGTGGTTGTTGTGATAATAATAATAATAATAATAATAATAATAATAATAATAATATAATTAAAGTCAGTCCCATATTGGTCATTGTGATCAGAGGGCATGTTACAGCACACGGTGCACACAACGAAGTTCAACCTCTGCATTTAACCCATCACACGTGAGCATGTTGTTGTCATTATTATTATTACTATTATTATTGCTATTATTATTAGGCTATTACGCCTAGTAGTAGTAGTAGTGGTTTTCCACCTATTTTGCAGGTATTTTTTCTGCCCACCCATGCATGACATTCTGGTGACACCCCGCCCCCTCCTTGTTTCCCAAACACAACACATGACTTTTCTGTCATATACTACGAAGATGGGAAAGGTGCTAGCTCAGTCACGTTAAAGATTTGTGTTCGATTTTACTGCTTTAATGCCCACCCATGCTGTTACAGCAGTTATTGACGTGTGCAGAGGTGATTCCCATAGGTGATTCCTCGATGCGCACGCCACTTCCGTTTGACGTTGCTCAGAAACCCATCATTCGCGTCACCGTGTTAGTGCCAAGGGACTCTGTCGCCATGGCAACGAGTTCGTGTTTAGGTACTTACGGTTGGATCATGTCAGCTTGATAGGAGGTTGTGCTGATGCATCGGCAAAGTTTTGCAGGCCAAGGAGGCACAGCAAGTGTATCTAAATTATTAACTTTTATTCACTGATTAATGAGCCCCTAATTGTAACGTAATCTTACTGTGGGAATTGTCTGGGGACATCTATAATGACTGAAACCCGGCTTATTCCAAGCGGAGAAGTGTATCGACAGATGTTCGATGCACAGGTAACTGAATGTGTATGTGACTTGTTTTGTATTACAGATAGCATCCTGTCAGGTTATTTAATCTCTGCCTGTAAAATACGAGAGGGTAAACCTTAAATTCTAAGATGCCTACAATGATCTTGCAAATGAAAGTGTTAACGTTAGACAGGCTACCAGAAGCGGACTTCAGGGTTAGGAAAGTAAAAGCATTAGGTTATTTGTTCCAGCCACTAGTCCATCTGAGCCTAGTACAACTCTTTAGACGCGTAAATTAGTTAATTAATTATCTAAATCACCTGGGTTAAGCGCACTGGTAGGAGGAATATATGGCAGGACGTTTACTTTCTTAAAGGAATACGCCACCCTAGGTGGAATTTTGTATCCCCGCAGTCCCTATAGTTGGACAAGTGAGCAGAAGCGTTTTCCAGCAGACCCAGCCATTGTCCGAATCTGGCAGCACTGACCTTATCTTACTTTTTTTTTTTTTTTTTTTTTTTACTTCTCGCGACCTGTGCATTCAGATCGAGTACAATTGACAATGGCAATTAACAGGATTGACCAAGCAGCATAACATGGGGGACTGTATTCCGCGGAAGCACCAAAGCACCTCTCAAAGGCGCAAAGGCACCACGCAGGTCTGGTAACAACAACTTGAATCACGCTTGTGTGTTGATGGAAGTCGGGCATGGGGGTTTCCAGGTGCTGGTGGTGATGTCTTTCAGCGGTGCTTTGGGGTCAACAAGGTGTATGCCCATACATTGTCATTTGGCATGTAGTGCCACCTAGGGAAAATTGTACATAAAAAAAATGAGGTTTGGGGTTGTCATACTGTAATGTACATGTAGGGTAAACGTACCTATTAAGCCCATGTACCCGGGTCAATGACGAATAAGGGTTTTCAACTTGTAAAAATTAAAATCTAAAAAATATTCATTTCTACTTTTTAAAATATTTATAATGTCAGGTATGCAGAAATCTAGATTTGATAAATTTATATCAAGCATTTTTAGAGTTTTTTGTATGTACATGATTGTTTATGACCTTAAAAAATGTCATGTGGTGCGACCGAGAATAAACCTGAAATTGTTATAATTGCTAAAACATGGTTTGGATAATAAACTAATTTCTCAGCATTATGATGTGTATAGAAACAAACTATGGGCAAGACTTTTAAATTTTAATGCATATTGTTATTTTCTTCTGATGTCCAATATGACAGCCACCTGCTTGAGTCTAATTAACACATTACTTTTCCTGATAAAATGTACAAAATGAAGAAAAATGCCTTAAGAACATCATTCACCAAAGTATATTTTGTCTGTTGTTAACACTCCATCCATAAAAGTGAAAAGCCATATTCTTACTTTAAGAAAATTACTGCTATATTTGGTCGCACCAAATGATGCATGGTCGCACCAAATGACATGAAGACCACATATTTGCAAAATAAATAACAATAAATTAGTAACAAATAAAAGTGATTGCGAAATGTATGATAAAATCAAGTTTTATTGCCTTTTAATACTCAGTGAAAATTACAATTTAATATCTTTTTTTTCCATTTCATGTGTTTTCCTTTTAATTACATTGTCATCTCAGTTTCATTGTCAGACTTTTTCTCATTCACAGCAGTGCACAAATATGATTTCTGAATCACAAACAGCTTCTTAACTTTGATGTCTTTCAAACACTTGAACAGTTGAGTGAAGTTAATACATTTTGTTTTAAAAACCACAGTAACTTCTGAATTTCACTTGAAAATTGATTCAAAATACAACACACAAAAAATGATTTTCATTTTCATCCTGCTTGCGTTTAACCCCAGCTGCTTTGGAATTTTTCCCAATCTTCATTTCTTAGCTTTGACCAGCGAGAGGTTGCTGGCTCGGGCTCTGAGATCACTGGACATCGCTCTTGAAGTAAAAGATGGCATCGACGGTTTCTGGCCACATGAATAAATTCTTTTGCCCCGATTGACGCATGGCATTAACCTTCACCTCCTCTCCCACAACTTCAAGGACTTGGCCTACATATGGCATATGCCAACTATGTCCTGAAGATTGTTCTGCCCTGGATCTGAATGACTTGATTCATCCTCTGCATGGCATTTGGTGTCTCGCAGGTCTACCTTAACAGGCTCATAGCAGTGGCATGCCATCCTCTCTGTATGGGTACAAAAGCATGACACCTCACGGTGGATTATTCGGCTTGGTTGTGAGGATTGCACTTGGTGTATTTTCAGTGTACCCTTGACAGTTGGCAAGTGCTCTGGAAGCATGTCTTCATACTTATTGATTGTCTCCAGGGTTACCCAGTAGTGATGAACGCTTGATGCAGATTTTTTGACAAGCATCTTGAAGACTTCTTCTGGAGTCGGCAGCTCACCTCCATGGAGCACATGCCGGTCATGCCTCTTCACAGCCCCACCAATGCCATCTGGGGCTCCCTTACCGTGTGACCTTTCGGAGTAGTTTCATGTGACGTAGTCAAAGCCAAACAGGAACGGCACTGTGCTAAGCAAATAGAAATTGGCCTTATTCTTGTATTGTAACAGGCCCATCACTGATCACATGCAGTGCCGTAATCTTGGGGTGAGTTGACTGGAGCTCTTTCAGTATGGGCTCCAAGTGAGCCCAGACTGCACGCTCATCATGGCGGAGGCTGTCTGACATTGTAGCGTATGACTTGTTGCCATGGACCGTGTAGAGGACAGCAGTATGTAGAGTAGCTTGTTTTTGACTTCCTCCGAAATGATAAGATTGGATCTCTGTGCTCATTTGCATAATTTTCAGAGAAGTCAACATGAAGAACAGCTTCAGATTCTGTGAGAGTTTGCTTAATGTAGCGGAACTGTTCGGATTGGTGTAGCCAATTGAATTGGTGTATAGCTAAAGACTCTAGCTTGCGCTGAAACAGCTCCTTCAATTCCTCTATCGTGCCTGTGTGTGTTTTTTTGCAACATGTGCAAAGTTTTTGTCTCCATTGGTTGAGGTCACCCGCTCCCATTGTTCCCAGGATATAGTAACGCTGAGATACTGGTTGTCTTCAGCAGCCCTGTCTTGGCTAGTTTGTTTGCCAACAGTCGGATGTTCTCGTTTTCTGAACATGCACATGTATCTCGATCCCGTAACTTTGGCTCTGTAATGTAAAAAGGCCGGAGTGGGGTAAACTGTCTGTAAGACATGGACAAGTGCTGTTCCACCTCGGTTTGAAACTGTATATGGAGCTCTTTGAGAGGCTTTGTCAGGACTCTTCTTTGAACTTTTTGTTTATTTTTTGTGATTGTGTCTTTTTTGCCAGGTAGAAGACGACTGTTTTCATCCCTCAACAAAAACTGTATAACAGCCTGCTTCTTCTCTGCTAACACTCTCTTCTGACCCCTTTGTTTCTCCTTTCCACTTCGCACTTTACTTTGCATTGCCATCACTCTCTTCTCTTCTCACTCTTTACTTTGCTATACAGCGGCATCTAATTAAAAACAAAACATTAAAAACAGTTTAAAAATACATATATGTGTCAAAGATGACAACATTTCATGTGTATTTCACATATTTTTCTTATTATACTGTGAAATAGGAATTGTATTGGATTGTTCTTGAAATACCAAAATATACTCAAAAATATTGAAAAAAGGGGGGTATAATGAATAATAATATAATATTAACAACAACAATATAATAAACATTTAAAGCACAAAAAAATGTAACTCTGAAATATATAGAAGTAATTGAAAATATCCTACAGTGGTCGCACCACATGATATTGGTCGCACCAAATGATGTTTTCTAGATACAGTCCAAATTTTACAGACCTAGCATTAGGCACCTTAGCAAAACTAGCTGGTTTCTGACACAAGGTCACCTTACACTATATCATCAAAATATAATTTTTTAAATAAAACGTTATTATAATTTTCTTTTTGAGGTCATACCACATGACATCCAAATTTGGCAACAACATTGCAGCACTTAAAAACATACATTTTTGAAATGTATGAAAGACAGTTACAGACCTGCTGTTCTGGTTTCGTGCGATCTCTGCCTGTTGAGGAATGATGCAACTTCCTGTGTTTTACTTGAATTCAAAATACAAGTCCCAAAATAGTCATTTTTTGGTGGTCGCACCACATGATATTTGGAGAAATCGACAGGCTCGGACATTATTTGTTTGCATATTATGAGGAAAATATGTATTCAAGAAAGCTGAAATTTCATAAGGGACTACAAAACACTTATGGTAATATGCCGAAAAAGAAATAAAATTGATTTTATTAGATTTAGAGTAATTTTAAGTAAGTTTAAAAATCAGCAGTTAAGGGCGGATGGTCGCACCACATGACTTTTTAACACTTTCAGGAGGAAAAAATGCATGATAACTAATAATTTATAAAGTATTTAGTACCATGGAGGTCAAATGTACTACATATATGTGGTGAATTATTATGCAATTTGAACGTGTTTTAACTGAAGAAATTGTAACTGGACAGAACATTTACGCGTCACGTCATTGACCTATCCCGTAAGCACACTGCCAACTTTGAACTCAAATTACTAAAATAATATAAGAAATAGTCCTGCTTTTGTTCACCCATCCTGACGGTCATGTTAAAAGCTGCCCTTAAACTTTGCCCAGAACACATCCCCTATATAATTACATTTTATGACATTTCAGCCGATATCTTGGATAAGTATGACTGATCGATGCAAATTTAAGAGATTGATGTTTATGAAAATCTCTAGTACATTGATGATTTTGGATATAAAAGATTTTTGTTTTAACTAATTTTTCACGCTTACTACAAACGCTACAGTGGGTGTTTAGCATGCTAGACATTTACAGTTTTTTCTGTACACCAATATTGTTCATCACGTATGCAAAGAAACCCTGTATTTTACAGGTTAGTATACTATATATTTTCAGACTGTTGTAGGTTAACAGTTGCATATTGCTGTATTTTTTAAATATGTAGTGTAATAATGACGGGTATAGTGTTACAAAAACTAGAGCATGTCAGTGTGACATTATTAACAGAAAACTTAAGTTCAGATATGCCTATTTCTACACTGACTCTGGTGTTAGCATGTGAAATGAGGGAGAGAGTTGATGAATTGATTTATGATATTAAGTGTTACATATTTTAAGTACAACCCATATTGGAGAAGTCATAGGAAAAAGTAGAATTCCCATAGTACATTTACAGTTATGGATGTGACAGGAAAAATACAACAGTTCTTGGGTGACTACACATCTTCATCAAACTCTGTGAACTAGTGATCCTTCTACAGCTCAACACAGATAAAACTGAGATAATTATATTTGGGAATAATCAGCAAAGGCATAAGATTGACACAATACTTAAAACTAAAGGACTCAAAGCAAAGGACACAGTCAAAAATCTTGGTGTCCTTATTGATTGTGATCTCACATTTAACAGTCATATGAAAGCCATCACAAAGTCCGCATTCTACATCACCCCAATTTTAAGGTCTCTGCACTGGCTCCCAGTGAGATACAGGATTGACTTTAAGGCCTTACTACTACTGTTCAAGTCACTTAATGGGAAGGGTCCCAGTTACATACTTGATATGTTTCAGTCATATACCCCATCTAGGTCTCTGAGATCCATGGATAGAAATCTATTGACCATACCTACTGTAAAAACAAAGTGTGGTGAGTCAGCCTTTAGCTATCATACAGCAAAGCTCTGGAACCAGCTTCCAGAGGATGTAAAGAATGCCCCTACTGTAGAGAGTTTTAAAAGCAGACTCAAGACGAAACTCTTTTCTGATGCCTTTTCCTAATTTTTATTTTTATGTTTTATTTTTTATTTTATTTTCATTCTTCTTCTTCTTCTTATAATTATTATTATTTTAATGGTTTTGCTTTATTTAAAATTTTATTTTACTTTTTAAATCTTTAATTGTATTTTATTTTTTTATATTTATACAAATTAAATTTATAAAATTTGTGTAAAGCGCATTGAAGTGCATTTATGTATGAAATGCGCTATACAAATCATTTTGACTTTGACTTTGACTTTAAAATGAAAATGCAGATATCTATTTGATAAAGGGGTTCAAGTTGAACATAAAACATGTTGTTTTAAATATTTTGTGTTTCATGCAGAGTTTTAAAAGGAAAAAAATCTGCGTTATGGATGTGACATAATTCTGTTATGGATGTGACGCGTCTGAAATATACATGACATCTGTTTGGGGAATAAGTAGACATATGAACAATTTATTTATTTGTCTTTTAGTAATATACTATGTCTTTAATTATTTGTTTAATTTGCCTTGAATTGCAAGATCTTTTTCCTGCTTACTCTGCCTGCAGAGCCTCATTGAAGTGGTGCCTGCCTCTGTTGTCCACCAAAGGATTAAGGCGCCTAATGACTTGCTCCCTAGTCACCCAGGACTTGTCCTCCTTTAATGGCATGATGTAGACAAAACCCAACTCATCATACTTCCTCAAAAACTGAACTTCAGCTCCATGTTGATCATAGTCTGTGGCAAGGCCCACAAATTCCCTCCTAGACCTCTTCCCCTCATATGTCACAAGGACACAGTCCCCAGTTACAATGTTTCGCAAGTTTTCAGATGGGTTGGCTACAGGCTCATCATCTTTTGAATCTTACTCATCGGTTGACTCAGGGTTCTGGACCAGTGTATGTTCAGCTGATTCTGTTGCTGTGGAGTAAGGCTTGTATTGAATTTGGCCCCATGACACAGGGGCAACAGAATGTACGCTCAGTGTACCTGGAAGGGGTGTTACTAGCTGCCAGTACTTGTCAATCTGATGTGTCATGCAAAAGTCTGTGATGTCATTCTTTGTAATTAACAGGACCTCCATCTTAGGGCAAACCTTCCTCGCAGTCTCAGCAAATGTGCCTGCATTTAACTGCACCACCTGTCTGCTGAGAACTGCTGTGCCAACTGCCCTCTTCACTGTTCCCCCCACTCCATCCATAACACCTTTGCCACGACTACATAACACTGCACTTCCTCTTTCACCCAGCCGTGAAGATCATGATCTGGCTTTGATTCCAGTGTGCAGATTGGATTTCATCCTGGTAGTCCGTAATTTTCGTCAAAGTCAACCTGGAGTATGACACAGTCTTCCTCCCTCTTCTTCTTTTGAAAGAAGTGGCTTTGTTGTTGTTTGACAAAGGAATGGCGAAAGTTTCAAAAAGCTTTTGCAGGACATCCCTCAACAGTCCAACTTTTTGTGTGTCTTGAACTGGACACCTTCAACAGATTCCCAGACATACCAGCTGGTGTTTGTCTCTTTCTCTTCCTCAGGAATACTTGAAATAAACTGTTCAAACCTGTGTCCCTCACCACATGCATCACATTCATTCAACATGCACTCCACGCTTTCATGACTACACAAAACAGCATCCACATAACTGCTCACACTTCTGAAAGCAGAATTCTTTCTTGGACTTGATGGTAATACTTTGATTACTTTTTTCATGGCTTTACCAAAAGATTGCCTTGATTTATAGGCAGGCAACTGCTGACTTGGTATATGGCAAGCTTTAAGACATGCGCCGGCGGCACTGTCTCTCCTTTGCCTTTTCCCACTCCACCTGTGCCTCAAGTTTTGTTTGTGTTGATTTTTTTCATCATTAGCTCATTAGCTTTATGGTAAAGTGCGGTATTACACACTCCAGCCGTCTTCAAGCGGTTCCCAGCTTGCAATCGGCATCATTATTATTTAGGCTATGTAATTAGTATGAACCATAGACTGTATATAATGTGTATACGGTCTATGATATGAACTAAACAGAACTATGATGTTCCGATAATTAGCTGTTAGCCATATAGCTAACTACACCTTAAGCCGTCATTCATTCAGCTGAGCCAGTAACGGATTTCCATCGACTACATTTGTAAATTAAGTCCCTGTTGATACTGTACAATCTTTTGTTTGATTGCTTATGATAATCATTAAATATTATATTTGAAGTGGTGGGCTTAGTTTACTCACCATATTAATAGTGTCATAGCCTATTCAGGACTGTTGCAGAACAAGCTGTCAAAATTGCGGACGTCTTCAGTCGCGCTCGAGCAATGTTCTTCTCGCGCATATCCCTAAAGTTCTCTTGCAGACAAAACAGCAATGTAGGCTATAGTAAAATAATGTTATGTACACCACTTACCTTAAAACGTCTTGATAAACAATCAATGTCTCCCCAATAAACTTCTGAAAACATAACACGATTAGGGTACGGCAGCCTGATGGGGTGGCAGATTTTCCTCTTGGCGTTTAAATGGGATGGCCCTGTCTGTTCATTGAAACTTATTCTTGCATACGATGTAGCCGACTTATTCGTTAAGATAACTTGCAACATTGGTCCATGACAAGGTGTCACATATTTATAGGGTTCTAGACCACACTGAAATCTGAAATCACACACCTCATTAGGGCCCGAGCACCGGAGGTGCAGGCTGTGGCCTGCACCGGAGGTGCGAAGCCCTGTTGTTTCTGCTAAGATTATTATTATTATTCTTTTCCCGCTGCGCCGTTTGCCCTTTTTTGAGGTGGTTCCCATGCACGAAAACTCATGAAATTTGGCACACACATCAGAAATTCCCCCGCTACTCAGAGAGAAATACCCAAGCCCTGAAGTTGCCCAGGGACACTGCAGCGCCCCCTGTTGTTACAGAGGTTCGTGGTTGCCATACACCAGGGGTGTCAAAGTCAAATACACAAAGGGCCAAAAAACCAAATTTGCTACAAGCCGAGGGCCGGACTGGTTCAATGTTTATTAAAACATGAAACACAAATGAAATTGCACAAATGAAATTGCATGCATTATAAACTGAACTGAAACTGATTATTGATTACTGATTATTAACTGATAATTAGAGTCCATTCAGTTGAAAAATAAATATAAATAAAGAAAATACAAAACATAAATAATAAAAATCTGGCACACACATAGACACACATAACAATACTTGCTTCAAAGAAAAAATCATGCTTTGTAGAAACAAATGTAAACATTTAACTGATTTAAAAAAAAAAAAAAAGGCTGTGTTACTGCTCTGATGCTCACTTGTCTGAGGATGAGCCTGATACTTGGTGTCTCATCTTTTGTACCAGTTCATTAATGTTCGGGGTCAGGCTCTGAGCTGAGGAAATCCTCAGAATTGAGTGAAGGTGGTTATCAGTAAGACGGCTCCTGTGTGATGTTTTGTTTAGCTTCATCAAAGAGAACAGTTGTTCACACAGGTATGTGCTGCCAAACATGGAGAGCGTCCGAGCAGCTTGGATGCGCAACTGGGGCATTGTGTCGGGGATGAGACGTGCAAACTCAGCAGCACCCACTCTCTCATATTTGTCCTTCAGTGTGTCATTGCACTGGAGCTCAATCAACTCCATTTGTAGATTTGGTGGTGCGCTTTCAACATTAACTGCGAAGGCATTGCTGAACAGTTCAAACCTGCTTTTTTGGGTTTCAAAGTCAGCAAATCGGCGTCGGAAATCGGCGGCAAGTAAGTTGAGTTTATCGGCAAACTGTGCACTCGGGAACACAGCGGTAGAGAGCTTCTCTTTCGTGGTCTGGCAGCTGGGAAAGTGACTCAAGTTATCTTTCCGCATCTGCGTCTCCCACAGACTCAGCTTGGTTTTAAACGCCTTCACTGTATTGTACATCTCAGAGATGACACGCCCCTGTCCCTGCAGCTGCAGATTCATCTCATTCAGATGGCTCGTGATGTCGCGCAGAAACGCAGGAAAGTTTCATCTCGGAGCTCTGTTGTGTCTTTCCCTTTGCTTTCCATGAACAGACAGATCTCTTCATGCAGCTCGAAAAATCTTTGCAGCACCTTTCCCTGGCTTAGCCATCGCACCTCTGTGTGATAAGGCAAGTCACCATGTTCTGTGTCCAACTCGCCCAGAAATGCCTTGAACTGGCGGTGATTTAAACCTTTGGCTCTGATTATGTTGACTGCACGTTTTATGGTGCTCATCACATGTTCCATTCTCAAGGCTTTGCCACACAACGACTCCTGATGTATGATGCAGTGATAAGCTGTCAGCTCATCTGTGACGTTTTCCTCCCGCATCTTCTCACGCACCTTTGCTACTAATCCACTCCTGTGCCCACACATTGCGGGTGCTCCGTCTGTTGTCAATCCTACGAGCTTTTCCCAAGGCAGCCCCATTTCATGTACACATCTGGATACCTCGTCATACAGGTCTTGTCCTGTAGTTGTGCCATGCATAGCACGTAATGCCAAAAGCTCCTCTGTTGTGCTTAGGCTGGAGTCTACTCCGCGAATGAAAATTGACAGCTGGGCAATGTCAGACGTGTCCGTGGTCTCATCCACAGCGAGAGAATATGCTATGAAATCTTTTGCCTTTCTCACAAGCTGTTCTTTTATATTGCTGGAAAGCTGGCCTACACGTTCAGCAACGGTGTTTCTGCTCAGACTCACGTTTGAAAATAGTTGCCTTTTGTCTGGGCACACTACGTCACACACTTTTAGCATACAGTTTTTGATAAACTCTCCTTCTGTAAAAGGCCGGGCTGATTTTGCGACCTCTTCTGCCACAATAAAACTTGCCTTGACAGCAGCCTCACTTTGTGATATGGCATTTGTGAACAGAGCCTGCCTGGACTTAAGAGCTCGTTTTAATACTTCCCCCCTCTGTAGCCTTTGTTCCGTGTCCATGTTCTTGTCTTTGGTTGTGTGTTTCTCAGACGTTAGATAGTGCCTTCTTATATTATATTCTTTCATAACAGCCAAACTTTCTCCACACAGAAGACACACGGGTTTGCCTTTTACCTCCGTGAACAAGTACTCTGCCTCCCACCTGGCTTGAAACCCCCTGTTCTCGGCGTCCACCTTACGTTTAGCCATTTTCAAGGAGGATGGTAACTGAAAGTTAACTTATGCTCTGACTGCTGTGCTAATAAAGCATAAAGCCGGTTGCTACGCTACCCACTTGCTGCGCTGCAGTGATTTCGCGGGTGAGCGTTGCATTGTGGGGGATGTAGTTTTGGTGCGGGCAAAACATCAGCGAGCGGCTGTGGCCTGCGGGCCGGATCTAATAGTAATTAAATATAATCCAAAGGGCCGCAGATTATTGATTCGCGGGCCTTATCTGGCCCGCGGGCCTTGACTTTGACACATGTGCCATACACTTTCAGCTACATGCACAAAATTTGGTAGGTGGGTTCATCTCACTCAGACGAACAAAAAAGGTCAATACAATGGCATGGCCACATCCAACAGGAAGGGAGATATTTGGACTTTTGTGCGATTTGACATACAATGGAATTTAACGCACTTTTCCTAAACCGTACATCAAATTTGTGTCAGTTTTGGTATACATGTTGTAGATGTTAAATTGCGAAAAGATTTTTGATAATAATAATAATAATAATTTTATTTGTATAGCACAGAATCATACATAGAATGTAACTCTACGTGCTTTAACAGAGAAAAGTTAAAAATTTGCAAAGCAAATAAAAACAGATTAAGAATCTTAAAAACATAGTTATAAACACAATGGCTGAAACAAATAATGGTGAGTTAAAATGTAAATCAGATATATTGGCAAGTTAAAAAGTATAGTCAGGCACACATTTAAAACACATTTTTCTTTAAAAAGGGAAAGAATGATAAAATACATAGATAAAATAAAAAAATGTAGAGGTCAATAATATGCCCTTTCAAAGAGGTATGTCTTGAGCTGCCTCTTAAATATGTCCAGGGAGGGTGCTGATCTGATGTATATGGGAAGGGAATTCCATACTTTGGGGGCATAAAATTGAAAAGCTGACTCCCCAATCTTCTTTGGCAGAGGGGTTGGAATGACAAGCAGATTGGTATTGGTAGATCTGAGAGCACGGGATGGAGTGTAGGGTTGAAGCAAGTCTGATAT
This sequence comes from Setipinna tenuifilis, assembly GCA_030347295.1. NCBI lineage: Eukaryota > Metazoa > Chordata > Actinopteri > Clupeiformes > Engraulidae > Setipinna > Setipinna tenuifilis. Next base: position 29,561,264 of record CM059284.1, read on the forward strand.
GTAGGCAGGGGCAAGGCCGTGTATGGCCTTGAAAACAGTCAGTAAAATTTTAAAATCAATCCTGTGGTAAACTGGTAGCCAGTGTAGGCTTATTAAAACGGGGGTGATGTGATCTCTTTTTCTGGTCCTAGTCAGGATTCTTGCAGCAGAGTTTTGTATGAGCTGTAGTTTCTTAATGGCATTTTTGGGAAGTCCAGAAAAGAGCGCGTTGCAATAGTCTAGTCTGCTGGTGATAAAAGCGTGAATGAGTTTCTCGGCGTCTTGTTGCGAGATGAAGGTGCGCACTTTGGCTACATTCCTAAGGTGGAAATAGGCAGTTTTTGATATTTGGTTAATGTGTGCTTCAAAGTTCAGGTCTGAGTCAAGGGTCACACCTAGGCTTCTTACTTTTTCTTTTGCGTATTTGCTTAGTGGACCGAGACTGGAGTACAGGGCTGTGCGTTTCTCTTTAGAACCTATAAGCAAAACCTCCGTTTTTTCTTCATTGAGTTTTAAAAAATTGTTATTCATCCATACGGTGATGTCGGAGAGGCAGCTTGTTAGGGTTGAGATGGCAGTGGTGTCATTTGGTTCAATAGTGATATAAAGTTGCGTGTCATCTGCATAACTGTGGAAATCAATGTTGTGTTTCCTAATGACGCCGCCCAGGGGCAGCATGTACAGCGAGAAGAGTAGAGGGCCCAGGCAGCTGCCTTGGGCAACTCCAAATGGCATGTATTTGCGCGAGGTGTGTTCTCCAATGCTGACATAGAATTTTCTTCCCGTGATATACGATTTAAACCAATTCAAGGCGTGTCCAGAGAGGCCCACCCAAGACTCAAGGCGCTCGATTAGAATATTGTGGTCAATTGTGTCAAACGCCGCACTTAAGTCAAGCAGGACCAGCGCCGAAACTTTATGTGCGGCCGTGTTTACTCTGAGGTCGTTTATTATTTTAGTTAGGGCTGTTTCAGTACTGTGTTTGGTTCTGAAGCCAGACTGACATTTCTCGAATATGTCATTTTCCGACAGATGTTGGTTAAGTTGTTTAAAAACAATCTTTTCTAAAATTTTACTTAAAAATGGTAGGTTGGAAATCGGTCTGTAGTTGTTTAGTGAGGTTTGGTCTGAATTTGCTTTTTTGAGAAGAGGTCTGACCAAGGCGGTTTTAAAAGAGCTGGGGAAGTTGCCTGTCAGGATGGAGGTGTTTATGATATCTGTTACAGATGGTGACAGGCAGCTGAATATGTTTTTGATGAGAAGAGTGGGGATGGGGTCCAAGTCGCATGTTGACGGCTTGCTTTCCTTGACGAGTTTGGAGATGTCGTCTTCTGTTATTGGTTTAAAATGATCGAACTTGGGCGGGTTTCGGAGAGGGAAAGAGAGTCCACTCATTGTGTGAGACGGGGCAGACGACATTATTCCTTTCCGAATGCCATCTATCTTGTCATTAAAATAACGGGCGAAATCCTCGCATCTTGAGGTTGACGCTGTGCTCAGAAAATCATTTGTAAGGACTGGCTTCAACAGCTGATTTATGGTGGAGAAGAGGGTTCTGGCATTATTTTGGTTATCTGCTATAATACGGGAGAAATAGGACTTGCGCTCGCTGCGCACAGCATTGTTGTAGGTGGAGATCTTATCTTTAAGGGCCAGTCTGTGGACTTCGAGTTTCGTCTTCCTCCAAAGACGCTCAGAAATTCGGCATTCTCTCTTTAATGCTTTGAGCGACTCGTTGAACCAGGGTGATATGTTGTAAGATGACGAAACAACGGTTCGATGAATTTATGTATCACATTATAAGTATCCAGATACACAGGAAATGTGTCACCAATTCATTATGCAGTGTTTGACAAGAATAAAACTTGACAGGTTAATGTCTGTCATGACTATTACACGGTACATTAGATTTATGTGAGATTTGGTATACATGGTGTGGAAGTGGTGTAGATGTTAAATGTTGAAGGGCTGTGAAGCCAATATTTGTCATTTTTTAATAAATTGGCATCAATCAACAGGTGTGTTCCATAGTGCATTAAAGTCAGGCAAGGGCGTGGGCAGCTATTGGGTCCCCCAGTTCAACAGCAGTTCAGCAGCAACAGGGCGCCATTTTCTTTCATTAATGTGATACTGGCTTAAGGCTTAGATTCTGATATTTCAAAGTCCTACCATGATATTCTTACTATATGTTATTAGTAAACTACGAAATATTGCTTCACTTAGTGAAAGAAATAAACGAAGTGAGCATAGAAGGGCTGTGATCTAGCGTGTTACAGCTGACTGAAAGTTAGCTTCCTTGCTACCATATTAGCCCTCACGAAGTGAGCATAGAGCTTTGCTTGTTAATGCTAGGATAATAGCCACAATGTTATAAGTTCTGTTTTATTTGTACTGTTTCGGAGATGGATAATTTCATTCTGCAGGGGCGGTTTCTGTCCGATGTTTGTCCGGTGAGTTGTATGCATGTTAACAGATCCGTCCACTCACAGACCATGTTTGTCGCTCACAGAACACTTACAGACCACGTTAGAAACGAGTCTATTTTCTGCAACTGTCCATGAGCGTTTTCATCCCAAATCCTATTGAAACCTATAGCACAATTACACGTAATGTCAACTATTCTGTCTAAATGGGCTAGCTGTCATTTACGAAGTGCAATGAACGAGTAAAACTTACAGCCAAATTACATTTCCCCCTCTCTCCCTCTCACAAGTTTAGAGTGACATTTTTATTACGGTGAACATGTGGAAAAAACTTCGTTATTTAAACAGCACTTCACAATGGGAAATTCCAGCAAGCAGTGCTATAATAATGAACTATTTACTTGTAACTTTACAATATACTCGTGTTTATTTGATATTTTCCATATTAAACCGTTCGTCATTTTGGAATAGTTCCCCACTAACTGATACGTACAGCTTCCATATTATCATTCTATCATGAACTGAGCACTACTGGAAAACGTGGCGTTGTAGGCTAACTCCGGACCGGTCTACCCCTTCTACTGACGTTGACAGATGATGAGCAAGTTTCAAGAGAGATTCAAGAAAGTTTTATCAAACACTTAAATTTCTTTAAACGAGCGGGATGCCCTGCTGTGTAGCGTATGGCTGTGGCACTAAACCACAAAAGGGGAAGCGGTTACATCGTTTCCCCCGCGACCCAAAGGGAGGGAAACTGTGGGAGTCCAGAGTTAGAAGAAAGCACTGATATGAATTCGTTCTTGTGTGAGGTAAGTTACATCTCTTTTTTCCCATAACTAAACCCTATTAACACTTCTTGTTAGTGTAAGATAACAATTATATTACTATTGTAGCTTATATAAAGCGATTTTAAGAATACTGGGTCAAGGATAGACTTAGCATATGTAGCCTAGGTTGTAATAACGTAGAGCTCTGGTAACCCTTAGCAAAAAGTAGTATAGGCCTACTTAAAGTTTATTTTATGAAGTATACTTCAGTATAAGTGTAAGTATAGAACAGAAGTACACAGACCATGTACTTTTAGTGTACTAGAAAGTATGCTAATTTAATACTTTTTTATATTAAATTGGAACACTTTAAGTTTATAAAAGTATTCTTTAAGTATATTTTAAAGTGAATTTTAAGTTTACAAAAGTACACTCTAAAATATACTTAAAGTATACCACAAGTACACTTATTTATATACTGCCATTGTACTAGTTATGTACTTTAAGTTCCTATTTTTAGTTTATTATAAAGTAATAAAATAAATGAAGCGATTCCCATTTGTCATTGTGATCACACAGCACACAGTGCACACTGCTTTTAACCCATCACACATGTGACCATGCTCAGGGTACCTCAGTCACAGGGGAGGATGGAGGAGAGAGTTGGTCATTTATTGCCTGTCGGTGTCGGGACTTGAGCCTGTGACATTTTGGCTGCCGGTCCAGTGCCTTAGCCGCTAGACCATGACTGCTCCATTCAGTATATGTTTATAAACTTTGGTTATTTTACTGGTTTGATTGTTGTTATACTTTAAGTTTGCTTGGCATATTACTTGTAGCTTTGTAGCTTTACTCAAACTGTATGTACACAAGAGTGTGATGCATTTACAAAATCAAAAGACATAATGTTGATAACAAGTTTGATATATTTTCAAACATACAAACAAAAACAAAGACCACCCTTAGCAAAAAGAAGTTAATTAACTTTAATAACGTTCTTTTTGCTAAGGGAAAGTATAAGTGTAAGTCTTCCCTTAGCAAAAAGAAGTTTATTAAAGTTTTCTATAAGTATACTTATTTTATACTAAAACTGAGGAAGTATACTTGAACTTGACTTCTATAAACTATATTTTATATACTTATAGAATAGTATAGTAAAGTATACTTGGCTTATACTGAAACTTCTAAACAAAGTCTAAGACTAAGTACATTTATACTAAGACTTACACTTATACTTTAAAATGAAAACATATACTTTTCCTTTAGTCAAGTCATTGACTCGTGCTTTGCATTTAATTTATATATTAATATAATATAATGGTGGAGTTTAAGACTAGTATGTGTGTTCAATTGCATTTTCTTTATGTACCTTAAAATCATACACAAAAACAGAAAAACATTTGAATTGACTTTACTGAGCTAGCCACTTAGTAGTCCTTGGTATCTCTGCTGCGTCATCCTCCAAATATCTTCTATATGGTCCGTTTCGCTATGTTAGCTCCAACGAGCTGGTTGTTCAGCTTCTTCCAGCTGACTGGGTGGTATCGTGTTGCACTTCTGTTTTTGTGTATGAGATTAAGGTACATAAAGATAATGCAATTGAGCACACATACTATATACTGTTAAGTTTTAAATTCCACCATTATATTATATTAATATATTAATTAAATGCTAAGCACGAGTCAGTGACTTGACTAAAGGAAAAGTATATGTTTATATTTTAAAGTACAGTATAAGTGTAAGTCTCAGTATAAATGTATTTAGTCTTAGACTTTGTTTAGAAGTTTCAGTATAAGCCAAGTATACTTTACTATACTATTCTATAAGTATATAAAATATAGTTTATAAAAGTCAACTTCAAGTATACTTCCTCAGTTTTAGTATAAAATAAGTATACATATAGTAAACTTCAATAAACTTCTTTTTGCTAAGGGAATAAATGGCACCTGGTTAATTTTCAAGTAATCATCTTTAACCACGATGCCCTTTCCGAGATAAAATGTATGCTTGCATAGGGGTGATGTTTTTCACCAAAAAACGGGTGTACATGTTAACGTTGATGATATATAAAATGGGCTATGAACTCGTGTTGTTGGTTTGAGTCAGCTGAGTTACCTTGCTAATATACAAACGAACTGCGCTCCAACTAGGAGTGCGAGACAGTTATTTATCCCATCATTTTTTTAGAATGAAAGACCTGAATGGAAGATGATTAATGCTAGTTTAGATTGAATAGTTTTGTGTACTTGGTAGAAGACTGGAGTACCGGTATGTTTGTTGTCGAAAACACCTTAATGTTTGACCAAAGCATTAAATGCAAGCTAAAAATGAGAACGAGTAGCCTACTGTCGGCTGTAAAAGCTGCTGGTCTTCCTGTTGCAAAACTCAGCATGTCACATTAGAAATGGACAGTAGTATGTGTGGGTTTTTTCTGTTAACTCTGTGTTCCTGTAGCACTGCTTTGGTAGAGATAACATTTCACCTGCCGCGGCTGCGGCGGGTAAAGGCTCACGCGAATGCACGGGATGGCAAAAAATATGGTCAGTGCCAAGCAAAACTGTCATGTACCGTGCATAATGGCAATACAACGCTATGGTATGATGTGGATGACGGTAGCTTGAAAATGGAGCATTGACTTCTTGGTTGAAGGACTTGAAACACTTTCCACAGAATAATTTGCATTGTCCAAAATATTTTTTGGATGTGACAGTTATGCTTTGAATTGCCCAAATAGCCTAAATAAATAAAAGACATCACTGGGCTGCCATCAGATGATACATATTTTACACAAAGGAGAACTTGATCCGTTAAGTTGACCCATGTTTATCTGACACTCCTAGTCCTAGGCCTTTCCAGGTAAAGGAGCATTTTCCATCCCTACACCATTTCACTCAGTTGGCATATAATCACTTGTACAGATATGTACATACTTACTTTTAGTATTTGCTACCAGTCACAACTGCACCAGTATACTTTATCTTTTGGTATATAACTGTTCACACCCTCACTGTAATTCTTCTGTGAACTTTGCCTTATTGCAAACTCCAAAATATGTTGGATTATAGTATCTGCATATTCTCATGCACATACTTATGATACATTATCCCTTTAACTACATTTCCACATTCATACAGGTAAAACTTGTGTTTCTTTTCATACCACTTATCCTACCCACACCCAATCCTCAAGTCATACATTGCGCAGCTATATTCAATAAATTCCTCTGCCTTTCATATGAACTACCCCACTCTGAACAATGTGATCCTTCCTTTACAGTGTCACCAAAGCCACTGGCGTATACAAAATCCACACTTTTATTACACTTTTATGACGCAATATTAAGCAAACACATAAACTGAATGAACAACATTCTCCTATGATCCACTACTATCAGCACCCCCCATACACTTCTGGTGTTTTACGCAACCATCCTCATATGCAATTGTATTACCATCTGGAGATGTAGCCTGTGTCTCCTCATCACAACAAAACAGGAATAGAAATTTCACTTCTACACACAACTTATAACAACTCATAACATAATTACCTCCGCCAAGGAGGTTATGTTTTCGACGGCGATGGTTTGTCTGTTTGTTTGTCCGTTTGTTTGTGAACAACATAACTCGAAAAGTTATGGATGGATTTTCATGAAATTTTCAGGATAGGTCAGAAGTGGCCTTACTTAGAACTGATTTGTTTTTGGTGGTGATCCGGATAACCATCTGGCTCCAGGAATTTTTATTATTCAGTGAAGTTACCAGTGTAGCATGGAATCTACAGAGACTTTTATTTTGACAGGAGGGAATATAGGTTGGTACGGAAATGAGGCTCCTGTTGCAGGTCAAGGAGTTGTTGAGTTTTTGGTTAGAGGGTTCAGTGAAAGACAGAGGAGAGATGGAGCGGTAGTGGTGAGCAGACCAGTAGTTCATGTTGGCAGTGGAAATTAGATAAAGTACTTTCCTGCACCGAAGAGCCAACCAAGTTTGTGTGAGCATGAGTGAACGAACTCACTAGTTAACTATTACACCAGTAATAAAATGTTTTAACATGATTAATGTCTTTTAATGTCTTAAGGTGAGAATGACAATAAGGTGGAGACTTAAGCTGCCTTGGCGGAGGTCTGCGCTCTCTGAGTGCTTTTCTAGTTCTTTATATGATACTTCATGGTGCCCATTCTGAAAACTGGTCCAAACATCTGGATGCTCTTCCTTGAGACACAACATTGTCTGCAGGTACAAGTATCCTGATTTTGTGTAAGCATTATGTCCAGTTGCTTCAAGGTATGGTATTATATATATATATATGGTATAATATAATATTCGGACCATGTCCATGTATTGCAGCCAAAGTTTTGCTGTCCCAAAATTCTGGAGAGATGTCTTCTCTTCTTCAATTCTGTTGGTAATACGTTTTACCACTTCAAGTTCACTGGAAGAAAGAGTGTCAAAACTATTACCATCAAGCAATCGATCAAGAATTCAAGCACATTCAGCACATTCAAGGTCGTAGAAATCGCTGATCCCTTGTGATGTTGATTCAGGATTGACCTGTTCAATCTAATTGTCATCAAGAGTTTCCTCTGTTTCATTGTCAACGTCAGGTAATAGCAAGTTGTAGGCATTAGATACAAGAATGGCATGCAATGCACTGTATATCAACAAGTGACCTCGAATTGCTCGCGAAAATGCTTTTCCTGTAAGCATATGTTTCACACTGTTTGGAGCATAGATTGCCTCTAGTACTTCTTCTAAACTGGATCCAACCATAAGGTGACCAATTGAGCTAAGGAAGCTCATTTGAAAATGTAGGCCCCCTAATTGTATCACTGCAGATTTGATGGAGCTTCCAACTGGCTCGGATAGTTGAATCATTGACACCTTCCAATAGAGTGGCTGATCGAAGGTTAAAATAGGAGTAACACCACAACGTTTGGCTTGTCTGCACACGAAGTGCAGAGTTGAATTTATGCAAGACAGGTCACTAGCGTTCATGTCTATCATTGGAAGGAATAAAATACTGGCTTTCCCAGGGTGCTCGCCCTTATGGACAGTCTGCATTACTCCTGCCTGTTACGACCAGTCACCCGGAGTAACATACAAAGACCAAAAGTCAAAAATAGCTCACGTCTAGGGAATTTATTAAACGAAAATTGTTTTACAAATAACGAAAAAGAGTATTAGAAAATAACGACAATCAAGTAAAGCTGATGTCAGCAAGTAATAACGGCATAAGCTGCTAGTGTAAGGCTTCTTCCCTCTCTCCTGGTCACAGCTTCCCTTTTAAAAGAACCGCAATTTCCAGGTAGGACGCAGAACTCCACCTCCTAACAGGTAACACCTGAAAATCATTAGCACAAGAAAAATGTAAAGCAATAGGAGGCACTACAGCCACCTACAGGTGGAAGAGGGACGTAACACTGCCCAAGATGGTCTTGATGGACGCATCAAAAAGGATGTCTCCCAAAGAATGTCCAAACCATTTGTTGGATCTGACACCTCCATTGCTCTGAGTTCGGCAAAGGTGAGGGGTAGTTTTCCTGTATGCTGTGAGGTGAAGAACCGTATGTCAATTTTTCCAATCTCAATGATGTCCCTAGTAGTCCCTTGCAATCCTTTTCACCTCCATTAGAGCTGGGGACACTGTTGCCACAATCCCCATGCCATGAAAGGTACCGTGGCCATCTAGCATTGTAATGTCATGATTGACGTTGTCAGCAATGAATTGCACATGCTTTGTTCCAGATTCCGGAGCATAGGAGCACCCAAAGCCATGTTCGTAGAGGGAATCTACAAGGAATCGAGACCCAAACAGATGATGCATTTGGGTAGCAAGCCAAAACTGTAAAGGTGCAATCACCCTTGGTCGACAGGCTTGCATAATAGCCTGTCCTATGGAAGCTAGTTTGAGATCAGTGTCCATGCCAGTCATGAGTATTTCAAGGAAAGATCTTAAAAGAGAAGGTAGAAAATTTAGTGCCTGTTCAGTGTTCTCTATCTGTTTCTGGGTGGGATAATACTCATTAGAAATGTCTACACCCTTGATACTGTTTCTAATTAGTTTTGCAGCTGTCACAACAACACGCTCAGCCTCACTTTCTGGTTGCTCTGCCTTGCCCTGTTCATAAAACGACTGCAGAACTACATCAGCATTGCTACAGAGAGTAACTATATTTGATTTTCCATTAATTTGAGTTATCACAACCCTGTCCTTGAAATGATCTTTCAACTTAGTCATCATATAAGGAAAGCTGTACGCATTACAACTAGTGTCCTTCAGTAGCTCCTCCATCTTACCAATCAAATCATTGATGGTGATCTGTTCGTCAAAATTTTCCTCGACAAATTTAGCAATTTCAAGAAATGCCTCGTACCTAATGTGTTCAAGTGGCCTTCCCACGCCTACACTAGCCGATCTTGGCCGTCCTTTCTTAGCAGCATCTGATTGAAATTTCTTGGGAACATTTTTATTTGTCCTGAAATTAGAACTGCATGTCTGATGATACACTGCCTCCCCTGCATGTAAATCATTTACAAACGCGAGCCTACCAGCCACATCCCTGGCCCATTCATCGTCTGGTCCTCGAGTCTCAAGACATGCCTTTGACACTGTGTCTTTCAATTCAATTGTCCTAACCCTGTACACATCATAGTGGTGCTTCCTTCCTTCAGCTATGATAGCACTTTTGCCACAAAATACACATAAAGCTTTGTAATCAAAACGTATAGACTGCGATCGTAAGGTACAAGCATCACTACACTGTGAGGGAACACTGTCTTTCAAATCGTGTTTAATGCAACGTGGATTTGTAAATATTTTCCGACACTCCTGGTGGACTATCTGCCCTGGCTGGGCTGTTACGTGACTACATCGTTGCTCACTTGCTTTGTTGATGCCATCACTACCTTTCTGTCGCAGTGTGACAGTTGCCTCACCATTCGATAGGCTTTTGTTGCAGAAAACACAGGTTTCCATCATATACATGTACGCTGCCGGTTAAATATATGATAGATTACGAAAGTCATTTTTTAAAGGAAATTTTTGATTACGATTACGAAATGTAATTTAAAGGATTTGCAGTTTAATGATTATTACATATACCGTTAAACACACGAAGACTTACTGGTTTTAAACACGACTAATGAATGTGTGACTGTTTAAAAAATTGTGACCAGTTGAAGTTAGTCTAGTTTTAAAATACTTTGGGTCTTTTTTGGACAACAAAATGAACTTGGATGTCAACAAAGATTATTGCATGAACAGCAAATAGAGATTGTATTTTTTCAGGTAACTGAGATCATTTGACAAAGTCAAAGCATAGCACAGTTAGTGTATAGATCTCTTATACAGTGTTTGTTGACCTTCAATATTATACTTTGGTGCTACTTAATTCGAGTCTTTATACTTTGGTATGGAAATTCAACTCAAATATAGAACCCAGCTTTCTCACATTAATTACACAGCTGGAAAATATTTGGTAACAAGCAAAACTTTGTCTTTCTCATCTATATCAAATGGCAGTTGACAACATGAACCATAGAGAATGATCATGGCAACAACATTTTTCTTTTTTCACTTAATATGGTAAAAGCTGGTTAACGCAGAGATAAAATGTACTTAGGCGCAGCATGGAATTAACATATTTCCCGTATCAAACCTTGCCCAATCGAGTAAACGATTACATATTTGAATTCCTTGGCCCAGACAACATGGGAATAGACACCTCATATGACATAATCATTTCATGATTGCCAGATTGTTGATTTTGGCGTGACACATGCCGCAACTGATTAACATAATTTTGCATATTTCCCATGCTGCACCTTGTCCAATCAAGTCGCCGATTGCATTTTTGAATTCCTTGACCCCCCAAGCATAGGAATAGACACCACATGCCACAGTTGATTATTTGTTTCGAAATATAAGCAGATCCATGATTTTAGATGGGCGTTGAACCTAATTAACATAAATTAGCATTTTGACCAATTTCCCGATTTTTCCTGGAGGTAGATTTTTAGTATGATGTTTAGGGTGATATTCCTGGGTGAAATCATTTCTGTTGCAATTTGTTTTGGGTTGACGTCCAAAATGAGCTAGATTGACTGGACTACATGCTCACACGAACTTGGTTGGCTCTTCGGTGCAGGAAAGTACTTTATCTAATTTCCGTGGGTTCGTTCACTCATGCTCACACAAACTTGGTTGGCTCTTCGGTGCAGGAAAGTACTTTATCTAATTTACACTGCCAACATGAACTACTGGGCTGCTCACCACTACCGCTCTAACTCTCCTCTGTCTTTCACTGAACCCTCTAACCAAAAACTCAACAACTCCTTGACCCGCAACAGGAGCCTCATTTCCGTACCAACCTATATTCCCTCCTTTCAAAATAAAAGTCTCTGTAGAAAAATCCTGGATCCAGATGGTCATCCGGATCACCACCAAAAACAAATCAGTTCTAAGTTAGGCCACTTCTGACCTATCCTGAAAATTTCATCAAAATCCATCCATAACTTTTCGAGTTATGCTGTTCACAAACAAACAAACAAACCAACGCCGTCAAAAACATAACCTCCTTAGCGGAGGTAATTAAAAAGTGAACTTGACAGCATCAGATAAACGCCCCAGAACAAGCTAAAAGGAGCTCAAGGTCTCTAACATCCACCAGCTCCGTGATGTCGCCATGAAGGAGTGGAACAGGATTTCAGTGAAGCTCTAGTGAACTCCATGCCCAAGAGAGTTAAGGCAGTGCTGGAAAATAATGGTGGGCACACAAAATGATGACACTGTGGGCACAATTTGGATATTTTCACTTAGGGGTGTACTCACTTTTGTTGCCAGTGGTTTAGAAATTAATGGTTGTGTGTTGAGTTATTTTGAGGGAACAGCAAATTTGCACTGTTATATAAGCTGTACACTGCCTACTTTACGTTGTAGCAAAATGTTACAACTTCAGACTTCTCATATGGAAAGATATAATAAAAAATGTACAAAAATGTGAGAGGTGTACTCACTTTTGTGACATACTGTATGTCTTCAAACTGGACTTAAACTAGTACTGCATAGCGGTACATGGTATGACCGCCGCAGTGTATTGAAGTGTGGGAACCGCAGCTATGATGAGTTTGTGGTAGGTCAGTGTTGTGAGGTGAGAGTTTGTGTGGAAATGATTTGCTGGAAGTGGGCATGGATGTGGGTTTTGAATGAATGACATTCTGTGTGTTTGTGTATATTTTGTGTAGTTCCCACCCTCTCGGAACAAGATATTGGCAAAGCAAAATCGCAATTTTTGCATTTAACTATATAACTAGGTGGGGCTATGCTTCAAGTGAGTGTTTATGGGATGGGTTGATATGCCTCTTTAACACCGGCATACTAACACAAAATCACTGTCTTGGGCAAAATTTTTGATGAGTTATTTAAAAAAAACTTTTTGTACACCTAGCTTTGACGGGAAACATTGCACCCTGTGACGAAATGTCACAAAATTTGGTGCACATGAAAAGAAAGCTGTTCAAAGTTGTCATGTCTTTGAGCAAATATATGAGCAATTGGAAGCCGAGATATGGACTTTTGAAGAATTTTAAGCTATGTTTTGAATTTTGATTGACATGTAACTTTGAAACAGTCCATTTCAAGATAAATCCTTTGATAACTTTTTGTCAGCATTGTCTGTAGATGACATGTACCAAATTTGGTGAGATTCACATTAACGGCCTATGACGAGTTCATTTACTTTCACTTTTGCAATTTAAAAATTTCGCGGAAATTATTTTCATTGGAAGTGGCCATTAACCAGTGTTGTCAATGTGGGAGGGTCAACAGATTTCACAACAAAAAAAATTTGGTTGTAAACCTTACCGTTCTCTAGATAATAGACAAAATGACATTTTGTATAATGACAGCGCCCCCTATGGGCCAAATTTAATGGCATGTGCTGTGCCATTAGAAGTCTTTGTGCTGATTGTGCATGGCATATTTTGTGCAGTTCCCACCTTCTCAGTCCAAGATATTGGCAATGCAAAATCCCCATTTTTGCATTTAACCATATAATTAGGTGGTGCTATGCTTCAAGTGAATATTTATGGGCTGGGTCAATAAACCTCTGTAACACCAGTATACTAACACAAAATCATTGTTTTGGGAAAAATTGTTGACAAGTTATTTAACAAAAAACATTTTTGGACACCTAGCTTTGACAGGAAACATCGCCCCCTATGACGAAATGTCACAAAATTTGGTGCACATGAAAAGAAGTCTGTGTAGAGTTGGCATATCAACGTTGGCCAAATTTGAGCAATTACAAGCCGAGATATGGTATTTTACTGAATTTTAAGCTATGTTTGAAATATTCATTGACATGTAACATTGAAACGGTTAATCTCAAGATAAATCCTTTGATAACTTTTTGTCCTCATTGTCTGTAGATGACATGTGCCAAATTTGGTGAGATTCACATAAATGGCCTATGACAAGTTCGTTTGGTTTTGCTTTCGCAATGTTAAAATTTCACGGAAATTCTTTTTGTTAGAAATGGGCGTCAACCAGTGTTTTCAAACCGTGAGGGTCAATAGATTTCACGACCAAAAAAATGTGGTTGTAAATCCTACCGTTCTCTAGATAATAGGCACAATGACATTTTGTATAATTACAGCACCCCCTATGGGCCAAATTTTATGGCATGTGCTGTGCTTTTAGAAGTCTTTGTGTTGATTGTGCATGGCATATTTTGTGCAGTTCCCACCTTCTCGGTCCAAGATATTGGCAATACAAAATCCCAAATTTTGCATTTACCCATAGGTGGTGCTATGCTTCAAGTTAATGTTTATGGGCTGGGTCGATACGCCTCTGTAACATCAGCATACTAAAACAAAATCTTGGGAAAAATTGTTGACGAGTTTAAAATAAAAAACTGTTTTTGGACACCTAGCTTCAACAAAAAACATTGTTCCCTTTGACAAAATGTCAAAAAATTTGATGAGCATGATAAGAAAGCTGTTTAGAGTTGGCATGTCAATTTTCACCACATTAGAGCAATTAGAAGCCAAAATATAGACTTTTGAAGAATTTTAAGCTATGTTTGAAATTTTCATTGACATATAACTTTTATCTCAAGATAAATCCTTTGATAGCTTTTTGTCATGAATGTGTGTAGATGACATGTACCACATTTGGTGAGATTCACATGAACGGCCTATGACGAGTTCGTTTGGTTTCGCTTTCGCAATGTTAAAATTTCATGGAAATTCTTTTTGTTGGAAGTGGGCGTCGACCAGTGTTTTCAATGCATGTTTTCAATGCAGGAGGGTCAATAGATTTCACAACAAATAAGAACTGCTTGTAAACATTACTGTTCTCTAGATAATAGGCAAAACGACATTTTGTACAATTACAGCGCCCCCTATTGACCAAATTTTAGCCACTGCAGAACATTGCTATACTCTCTATATTTGTGCCTGTTTGCTTACTAAAACATTAAAATACATAGCTATACAGGCTATACATGTTGCAGCTCTTCTACCAGTTGAGCTCACCTCTCTGGCGCAGCAGCAGGTGCATCTGGGTTGAAAGCGTTGTGTGCCCCTAAAATAGCTTTTTAGCAATGCACAACTGACGACAGACCAGGTTTTTGATTTTTGCGTCCTTATAATAGCATCTCTCACGCCAGACCACACCTCTTCTTTTCGCTGACACACCCGTGAGGACGCTGAAAAAATGAACGATGTGCTGGTAGAGAATAGTAATGACAGCATGCACATGTCACGGGGCCCCCTGTTTTTTTTTTTTTTTTTTTTTGACAGGCATCTGTAGAAGACAGGCATTGAGTCAGATGTCCTCAGTGATTACAAAAAAAGCTGTGGAACTCCTAACTGCACACCTTGAAGCTCCACAGTGTTCTTTTGTGATGCTGTCCGTCTTTGCAATAGTATGTGCATTGGCCAATACATTCAAGTTTGGTACTCTGCAGAACAACCAGTGCGACCAGTTAACAGAGCACACCAACAACGCAAAAATGTGTGAGACTCTGCTGCTAGGACCTGACGATGTAATACTGCTCCAAGCTATCGCATTGCAGAATTCAACAACAAGGACAAAATCAAGCCTGCCCTTTATTTGAGACTGCCATTTATTGCCCAAATGTGTTTCTGTGTTTCTTAGCTATTAAAAGGGTCTTTTGAGCACTCTGCAATTTTGCAGCTTTACAGTAACCAGACAAATCATTCAGCCACACCTAGTAGGCTAATCACTGGGACTGTCTACTGTACTGCCCTACAAAGGCAAAATGCAGTAATTACGTGAATACAGACACTGAGAAAAATGCCTTTAAAGTTGTCCTGCTGCCCAGTCAAACATGTTCTGGGTATAATAGTGGCGATGCTTTTATGTGCTTTCTTAATAGGAAGAAGCAAAATATTTAGTCACAAGACAAAGGAGGTTTTATAAAGCCAATTTCCAGTCTAAACTCAATTGACAAAATATGCAGTTACTGCTCTTTGGCTTTGTAGGGCAGTGTACCTGGTTTGCTGTTCATCATTAAAATAGAACCCTGCATATTCAATAGTAGTAATTTACAAAACAGCTTCTCTGGCAGGCAATTAGTAAGAATACCTAGCCTAATTCATGCTTGAAATCTGCTAATCCCAAATTCAAAAAGGAAAAAAAATGGGCTGTGCATTGACAAAGGATTTGTGAGTTCAAAAACAGAGAATGGGTGACCTTACTTTTCTGACATATTTTTGAATATGTTAATCTTCCTATGTTGTAGGTCCAGCTGTCTTTGTCCCTTCATGATGGACGAAGCAAACGTGCTGCCTGTGAAGGATTATCGCTCAGCTATGAGTGTGATGAAGGTCAAGAAGTACTCCCAGACTCACTGCAAATCAGAGATCAGACAGAATGTTCCACATGGTCTCATGACACCACTGCATGGTAGGCCAAAGAATCCATAATGACCAAGTTAACTTTTTGAGTATTAAGATACTCTTGGTCCAGTTTGCGTAATAAAAAGTGGCATTTGATAATTTAAGACTGTACACAGAAGTGCATATAGTGAAACACTGCAACTGTGATACATTCTGCAGCTGTTGTAGCTTTTAAATGTAGCTTTCAGTTGTGAAACAAGCTAATTTTCCAAGCTTTTTAAGTAAAAAGAAATGTAAAACGACCTAGTCTGAGGTTGCTTATATAATTGCCATGATATTCAGTGTATGTCATCTGCAGAAAATGTTTGTAAGTTACTTGCCAGTCACTATTTAAAGCGGTCATCATATAGTTCTGTTTCTACAATTGTCATGTTCCTTAATATTTCCTGAAGTCATTTCAGTTTCTGTAGGCATTTACACACCAACCAGTTCTATGAACAGTCATTTAGAAATCTGGGGCCGTATTACAAAAAATGTTAAATGTTTTAAGTATAAAGTTAAGATAGGATGAATTTAAGATGGGAGCAAATCCTAACTGGTTAAACCTTTTTATGTTTTATAAAAAAAACAACCAATAAAATCAGACTTTTTTTTTTTGTTTTGTTTTTAACTTGAGATAAATGTTACATTTGTCATATGGTGTGAGTGTCCCAAGCTTGTTAAAAAATAATAACTTTTTTAAACAAATAATAAAAGCTGTGGCATTTGTCTAAACACCCCTGGCATAATTGTTTAAGTGTCTATTTTTGCAAGTGGCAATGCTTTTTTCTATACATATTTTCATAAAAGTGTAGGGATTTATTAAACTTTGTCTCTAAAAACAACGTCCTATGGTGCGACACACTATCCTTATTTTGACATGGGCAATTTCATGGACAACTATTTCTTGTTGAAGCTCCACCTCTAAATTTATGTGACTGAAGACCCTGAAGAAGCCCATGACAAGTGCACATGGTAAGTTTTTTTCTCAGATTTGTTCAAAGATTTAACTGTGTTCACACCAGTGAAAGTGTTGAGTTTTGTTGTCCTTTGGTGTGACACCCTTAAATTATATTTTTTGATATAAATCTATGTTTTAAACAACATAGAAGTATGGAGAACTATGCAAATATGTATTGCCAAATGCTAATGAGAATTAAGCTAGCAATGGCTGGGTTATCCACTGACACAAAAGTTTAAATGTCCTTTGGTGTGACAGTAAATGTCCACTGGTGTGACACTTTGGACTGTCACACCAAACGACAAAGATGCCACACAAAAGGACTAAATCTCTGAAGGGAAGCTTTTAAAACAAGTAATTGTAGTTTATTTTAATGATTTCTTTGTTTATTGACCATTTGAAATTCTGTTTTCATTAATATTTGAATGTTTGCTGCTGAGTTTAGAGACTGTCTAATGTTATGACATCTCATTAATAGAATGTTGAAGTATATAACATTGATGAAATGTAACTCCTTTTATTAGAACAGTAAGATTTGAGGGAGAGATGAGTGGGAGAGAAAGAACAAGGAAGTATAGAGAGCGAATTAACAGTGATCCACAGAGAAGGGAGGCGATCCTTGCAGAGCGACGGAGAAAGTAAAGGAAACAGAAATATTCCCTTTCATTGCAGTATAACATATACATGCCTTTAGAATATCTTGAGTATCAGTCTTATGAGTTCTTTAGTTTATACTTAATGACAGCATGGCACCCCAAGTGTTTGGATAGGCTATATCATCTAAGCCTATAGGTTTACACGGACTGTAACGTTAGACAAAAAGCTACTGATTTTAAAATAAATAAATAATACAAATAAGTGATAGATTAGATTATATAAATAAATAAATAATACATATAAATAATACAAATAAATGATTGATGAAGTGATAGATGAATAGCTAATATATATCATGTTGGAACACAAGTTCATAATTATTGTTCTTAATCTGTTACATTCATCTTAATCTAATTTCTAACTCTACTTTCAATTTTCTTGTCTCTTTAAAAAAAGATATCAAGAAAAGAAGGCTGAAGGAAAACTATGTGCCTTTGATATCAAGACAATACCTAAAAGGAAGCAAGGACAATTGTGAAAAATATGGAAAGAATCCAAAAAAAGATGCAGAGCCAGGGAAAAAGCACTGAATGCTATTCTGGACATAACCCCTACATCTCCAGAAAACATACTGGTGGAGCCAGTGGCAGAACCTTCAGAAGAGCCTGCAACCAGAAAACATACATTCAACACAACAGTCAACACCAATACAATGGAAACATCTGACCAACAGAATGAAAGGAAAACTGACAAGACTACAAAAGGAGAATGAATTGCTGAAGACTGAACATCTGAAATCAATGAAATACAGAAAAAAACTCTATCGTCTAACTGTGAAGAAAACACAAACACAGTTCCGTGAGAGAGTGTACAAGCCTAAACCAAAAAAAAGTGCGACGGAGAAGAGACAAGAAGTTGAGGCCTTCTTGTCAAGGGATGAGAACAGTAGGCTGCAACCTGGGAAAGACACGGTTGGCCGAGTGACCAAGATGCAGCGGAGAATTCTTACGAAGTCTCTTCAAGACCTATACAGTGACTACTGCAAAGATTCTAAAAGGAAGCATTCAATGTCTTACAGGCAGTTTGTAAGATATAGGCCATTTTATATCACAGAAGCTAAAACCACAGACCGTAACACTTGTGCTTGTTACCAGCATGAGAACATGCGGCTCCTCATCGATCGTATGGCACATGGGGGCATCATTTCAACACAAAGCTTGTCTACGCTGCTTAAAAGCATCACATGTAGTGCTGAAAATAAAGAATGCATGTCCAGAACATGCACCGAGTGTTGTTTTGAAGAGATTCAGCTCGCAAAGCACAACCCTCTTGATGCTGCAAGATGGGAACATTGGACAAAAGAAGAGGTGACTATTGGTGATAAAGGTGAAAAATTGGGTAAAGAAGACAAAGAGTGGCTCTGTTGAACAACTGATTAACAAATTTAGGCATGAGCTTGAATCAATTGCAAGCCACCAATATAATTGGATACACCAGGCAGAACATTTTCGTGAAATTTAAGAAAAAGTATCCAAAAATGAAATCGTCCTACACATAGACTTTTCGGAGAACTATGGGTGCAAACTTAATTCAGAAATCCAGGCCTTTCATTTTGGGGGGAATCGACAGCAAGTCACTGTTCACACTGGAGTTGCATACACCACACATGGAACCCAAAGCTATGCAACTCTATCAGCATCACTAAGACATGATGAGAGAGCGGTTTGGGAACACATTTAACCTGTTCTGGAAGAAGTGAGATCAGAACATAACGAAGCCATTGACACATTGCATGTCATTAGTGATGGTCCGGTAACACAATACCGGAACAAAACTAATTGTTTTCTGCTGAGCCATGTTCCCTTTACAATGGGATTCAAACATGTTACCTGGAATTACTCAGAGAGGTCGCATGGCAAGGGAGCCCCGGATGGAGTGGGGGGAGCAGTGAAGCGAATGGCTGACATGCATGTCTTAAGTGGAAATGATCTTCAGTCTCCTAGAGATGTGTATGACTTTCTCTCCTCCAAAACAGAAACAACTGTAAAATTCAGATGGTTTGAAGAGTCAGAAATTGAGGTCTATGACAAAATGCTTCCGCCAACTGTTCAACCGGTCACAGGAATCCTGAGTACACACCAAGTCCTGTCATCATCTCCAGGAGTGATCCTGTACAGAGACTTAAGTTGTTTTTGTGAATATCCCAATGAATGCTCTTGCTACAATCCAAAACGGATGGATTTTGGAAATGCATGCCAGATTGAACGGAATGATTCCTTTGAAAAAGAAGATGAGTACACAATTCGAAAATTTGTGGTGGTGGAGTATGATGGCAAGCCATATGTTGGTCAGATCATGGACATTCATGCAGATGAGTTAAAAATAACTTGCATGATGCAAAAATCTGGAAATTCATTTGTGTGGGCAGAGAAACCTGATTGCATTTACTATTCACAGCAGAAGGTATGTGGTATCATATCTGAACCAGAGCCAATGCGGTGTGGTGCTAGACTGACAGATGTAGACTGGTTGATGTTTAGCCTGATGTGTAATAGTTGACTGGTTGATACTCAGTGTGGGTTAATACTCAGTGTCATGATTGACATGAACTATGGGTTGATACTAAATGGTATGTGCCTGTGCCGTAATTGGGCCTAAAACTGTTTAGGAATTGTTTTTCAAGGATAAGTCAAAGACCTTTTAGGTTGTTAATGTGTAAATCATTTGACATTTAACAACACTACAAGATAACTACAATGAAAGTTCATCTTTCTCATGATTCAAAATATTGAGCAGAGTAAAAATGTGTTTTTAAAAAGTACCCTACTTTAAATGAATGTGTTTTTAAATACACAAATTATATTTTTCATAGATACTGTATTAAATACATTAATGCTAATGTTTGAAAATTGTTTCTGCATGAATTTAGGATGTTAATGTTTAAATATAAATAATTTTAATGACACTACAATACAGCACTACAAGATAATTACAATGAAAGTTCATTATTCTCATGATATAATATAGAGCAGATTAAAAATGTGTTTTTAAAAAGTACCCATACTTTAAATTAATGTTTTTTTTTTGTTTTTTGTTTTTAATAAAATAACATTTTCCTGATGTTTCAAATACTGTTGATAGATACTATTAAACACATTGTCAATGTTTGACAATCGTTTCTACATGAAATTGAATGTGCAAGTGTCAAAGACATTGGGATTGGTTGAAATGTTACATGTTCACACTGCTTGCACTGTTTATTAAAATAAAAATGACATGGTCAGAAGTTAAAATAAACACTTTTGAAATCTATTGTCTGGCTCAGTCTTGCATTTTCTTTCATCTCTGTCCTTTAGTGCGACTTGAATGTCCTATAGTGTGACATTTTTAAAATAGACAAAATTTTGCCTTAATTTATCAGTATCTTTGAAAAACATAAAATATTACATTAGGAGACAGAAAATGATCACCCCTGAAAATTTAGTATAATTTCAAACATTTTTGTACAACTGACAAGAAAGTTATCCTTGCATTTCTAGCAAAATTGCCCACAAGGTCAATTGTAAGTGGGAAAAAAATATTCTTAAGAGTAATTTGACGTGAAATAAAAGCTATAAAACAAAAGTATATATATCAAGAGTGTAACAATGTAAATAAAACTGTCTCAAGCCATTCCTATATTATTAAATATAAATATATATGTAAAAAAAATGTCACACCAAAGGACATATTTACAGTGCGGTGCATTATAAATGTTTAAAAAAATAATGAATTAATAGCCCAAGATTGTGATCACTTGTATTTTTTGAAAGATCAGTTGTATATATATATAGTCTTCATAAATGGTGTTTTACAAAAAAAAACTTTTTTTAAGGCCTATTCATCAACTACCTAAATAAGCAATCTAACATTGATGATCAACTTTTATGTCTGTTACCTAGCAACTAATGCAACATGTCATCTCCATAGACTATGGTCATCTGCCAAAGTAAAGGTAAAAGTAGCTCCTGCACTTTAAGAAAAAAGTCTCTGCTTCTGCCTACTAGTAAAAGACTACAATCATCATAAAGAGGACATAGAGTGCATTTCTTCCTCACTAAGAATAAACCATTTTTGCAGTTTTTTGTAGTAACATTTATAGACAGTAAAAGAAATGGACACAGGGATGGCGTTGCTTTTAATGTGACCGGATGAAGCCTGATTTTCGCTTTTTCGAATTGGTCACCAGGGTACGGCGCAAGCTTGAGAGCCAGCTTGGTGATGTTGGCCAACGAACCCGAATACGATAAACTGACTAGTAGGTGCTCAATCACAAATCAGATGGCATACAATAATTTTCTTAATGCGTATATTCTTACCATTATCATAAGTACAATCACGCTAACTTAAGTGGAAGGCTAATATTGTACTTCGGGACTTGATTCTTCTTCTACTAACTTTGGCTCCAGGCAATCTTACAAGCTAGCATGTCAAGGGAGCTGCCTAGTTAACATGTACATATCAGGCTAGGGTGTAGCTTAGGTTAGCCATCTTCTTTGGGTTTTACTTGAATGGTAAAGATCCATAAAGATAATGATCCCTCTTACAAAAAAATACAAACTCAATGCTACCTTTGTGAGAAATGTTGCTGGAAATGTTTCCCTGACATGAACAGAAAACTTAACGGGCATGAGTATGGCTATGACTTGTTATGACCGCCGCTAGCGAAAGCGGTCATTATAGTGTTGTGAGAGTTTTTTCCCTTTTTTAATTTTTATTTTATTTTATTTATTTATTTATTTTTTTCACCGATTTTTCGTCAACGATTGCCAGGACACTGGAAGTCTGGGGGAGATGAATCTTTGTAGGCATGTAGCCCTAGAAGTTTTTGAGCGAATAGGAGCTTTTGGCCACCAAAGCTCCTAAACATTTTTGGACACCTAGCTTTCACAAGAAACATCGCCCCCTGTGACGAAATGTCAATAAATTTGGTGCACATGAAAAGAAGTCTGTGTATAGTTGGCATATCAACGTTGGCCAAATTTAAGCACTTAGAAGCCAAGATATGGTATTTTGCTGAATTTTAATCTATGTTTGAAATGTAACTTTGAAACGGTTAATCTCAAGATAAATCCTTTAATAACTTTTTGTGAACATTATCTGTGGATGACATATATACCAAATTTGGTGAGATTCACATGAAGGACCTATGACAAATTAGTTTGGTTTTGCTTTTGCAATGTTAAAATTTCCCAGAAATTGTTTTCGTTGCAAGTGGGCGTTGACCAGTGTTTTCAATGCGTGAGAGTCAGTAGATTTCAATGCAGTAAAAAATTGGACGTAAACATTATCGTTCTCTAGATAATAGTCAAAATGACACGCCTCTGTAAAACCGACATATCACAAAAATTTCATGTTGTTCGGTGAAACATCCATTGAGTTATTCAGCAAAAACTTTTCGGCGCCTCCCCCTCTTTGATGGACACTGACACAGCAGGGGGTAGCCCTTTGGGGCCAAAAGCTTCTATTCGCTCAAGAACCTCTAGGGCTACATGCCTTAAAAGATTCATGTCCCCCAGAGTTCCAGTGTCTGGCGATCGTTGACGGAAAACCGGTGAAAAAAAAGGAGAAAAAAATTGTGAAAGTGAAAGTAAACGAACTTGTCATAGGCCGTTCATGTGAATCTCACCAAATTTGGTACATGTCATCTACAGACAATGCTGACAAAAAGTTATCAAAGGATTTATCTTGAGAGGGACTTTTTCAAAACATAGATTAAAATTCTTTAAAATTCCATATCTCGGCTTCTAATTGCTCAAATTTGGTCAAAGTTGACATGCCAACTCTGAACAGCTTTCTTTTCATGTGCACCAAATTTTGTGATATTTCGTCCCAGGGTGCAATGTTTCAAAGCTAGGTGTACAAAAACAATTTTTGTTAAAGTGAACATGAAACAACGGCATCTAAGGCATTTTAGATAAATTATATGTAGCTATGATTTATTTTGAGATGAAAATAAAAGCAAGGTAATCAATGAACTTGCTTTTGCCAGGGTTAAAGAGGCGTATCGACCCATCCCTTAAACAATCACTTGAAGCATAGCGCCACCTAGTAATATAGTTAAATGCAAAAATTGCATATCTTGAACCGAGAAGGTGGGAACTACACAAAATATACACAAACACACAGAATGTCAGTCTTTCAAAACAAACATGCATGCCCACTTCCAGCAAATCATTTCCACACAAACTCTCACCTCACAACACTGACGTACCACAAACTCATCATACCCACAGTTCCCACATTTCAATACACTGCGGCAGTCATACCATGTACTGCTACAAGGATACAAGGATACAAGGACTTTATTGTCATGTGCCTCATAAATTTCCATTTATGAGCAATGAAAAGTTGTTTTGCTCAGAAAGAAAAAAAAAAAAAAAAAAAAAAGAAAATTTAGTAGCTGAAGGGGATGGGGAAAAAAGGAGTGAAAAAAAGGCCCTATGAGGGCAGTTCAGGGTGATTAAGCAGCCTTATGGCTTGTGGATAGAAGCTGTCTCTTAGTCTTCTGGTATGAGACCGTATACTCCTGTATCTCCTGCCAGAAGGTAATAGGGTGAAAAGTGCATGACTGGGGTGATAGGGATCAGAAATAAAAATGCTATGCGGTACATCTAGTCTTTTAGATGGAAACGGGGATAATGTGCTGTTCTAAAACATTTTTATTTTTATTTTATTTTTTTTTACTAAGAACACAAGCGTTTGTACAGTTGCTGCTTGCTGCTACCTTTACTGGCTACTGTTTGGCGTTACATATTCCACATCCTGATGAATTCTAAAATACTAGCAAATGACTGTTTCCTTGCTTTTTTATGAAACAATTTTGGCTGCTTTCATATGTATATCACTGCCGTTAGTAATAGCACGATCATGTTGGTTTAGTCTGAGTTTTTTATGATTCCCCGAACACTGAAAGACCGGAAACATGACACTTGTTGGGGATGTAGCCACATCAGAATGATACTGAATAAGCTGTTTTGGTGTCTGGGGGCCACCCCACCTCTGCGCTGCACCCCCAAAAGGGTGGGGAGACCGAAATCATTTGTCATAGAATAACTCGCCAACTGTTGCAGTTAAGGCCAAAACTTATTTTTACCTTGGGCTCGACAAGGCGTATACACTCAGTTCATAAATGGTCATTTGCTGTGTAGCGCCTCCTAGGGAATATTATAAAAATTGAGGTATGTTGGACAGAGAAAGTAATTATTACCGTATTTTCCGCACTATAAAGCGCACCGCACTATAAGGCGCACCTTCAATGAATGGCCTATTTTAAAACTTTTTCATTTATAAGGCGCACCGCATTATAAGGCGCATAGAATAGAAGCTACAGTAGTGGCTGGGGTTGTGTTATGCATCCACTGGATGGAGCTGCACTAAAGGAAACTGTCAGATAAGTCAGTCAAACTTCATTTATAGAATACAAACCAGCATTCTGACAACTCCGTTTACTTCTAAAAAGAATAAACAGCTGCTTTATTATTTTTCCCGAGGTAATGTCAGTGACGTAATATTTCGTGACAGTTTATCCTTTAACCACAGCATGGTATAACAGGAAGTGCAACGTTTTTATCACATAGTGGCTTGGAACTTTTCCTCGATTCAGTAAACACGTAAAAGAAACCGTCTGATACGTTACGGTAAATTAAACGTTAGTGCAATCACAATATAGTAACTCTCGAAATAACAATATAACAATAACTCAACGTTGTTCAAACGTTAATGTCAATATTCACGTCCAGGTTCGCGTGCTAGCACTGTTGCCTTCATTCTGTTCAACAAGTTTGTCCTCTAATGGCGCTTTTCCACTGCAGAACCAATACGGCACGGCACTACACGATTTAGCTCGGCACTACTCTACACACTTGTCGAACCGGTCCTGTTTCTTTTTTCACTGCCAGCAGGTACTAGTCGGGACTAGTTGAAGTGGGTGGAGTTGCCTTGACACTGCGTTGTGGCTTGTTGTCACTGAAAACGCCAAAAAACCATAGACAGTAGAAAAAGAAAAAAACAGAGCAAGAAACGTATAGAAGAGGTGAGGCAAAAGACGCTTGAGAAGAGAAGAAAACTTTTGCAAACCATACAGGACTATAAGCGGCTAAGAGCTGCAAGAGACGACGTGTGAGGGTAAGGGGAGCGTATCAATGTTCCCCGGGTCCTATGTTCCCCGGTATCGGAATATGCAGTATGCTCGAATAAAATAAATGCTTTCCCAGACTTGTGTTAGTTGTAGCCATCAACTCTAGTCTAATCTGGAAAGCACACAGCACAGCAGGTATTTGTGCTGGATGGAGAGGTGTTGTGGCGAGCAGATCATTTCTGCTTCGGTTTTGGGAAGTTCTCTTCATTTCCCTATCGTTTTATTAAGAATGAATTATAGATTGCTATACATTTAAATTATGTAGACTATTGTTTGCCCACATGCTGCAACAACTGACTGTGTTTGTTTAGCTGAGTCTGCATGGCTGTAGCCTCAGGATTGTCGTTGTCTTTGAACTTGGCTTGTCATTGTTGATTCTGAATTTACACGATGTGAAGGAGGTGATCTAAAATTGTTTCACGAACGCGCAGTGGATTGAAAACTTCAGGATGTCCGAAGAAACTCTGTTTAGTCTTCTTTACTTGACGCAGTTCCACACCATCAATTCATTAATGTTGAATTCTCTTGCTGCTGCTCTGTTCGCATGTTCTACTGCGTGACTGATAGCCTTGAGTTTAAACTCTGCGTCATAAGCGTGTCTCTTCAAATGAGCCATTTTGGGGTCTTTACCTGCGGCTCAGTATTGATCCATATATATGGCGCACCGGATTATAAGGCGCACTGTTGGCTTTTGAGAAAATTGAAAGCTTTTAGGTGCGCCTTATAGTGTGGAAAATATGGTACATCAAATTTACAATGTAGGACCACTAGTTCAACCTCTTGAAGCACATTATATTTCGCAAACTTTTGTAAACTGTTCTATTGAGGGCGCTACTTTTTTATGTATGGGGTGCTGTTCTTATACAAAATGTGACAATAATAATTTTTTTGCAGAATAACTCATCTACAGTTTCAATCAAGAACACCAAATATGTTTTTATACCTTGGACTTGACAAGGTGCATGAATTCAGTAAATAAATGGTCATTTGATATGTATGCACCTTGTGAAAATTGTACATGTACAAATTTAGGTTTTGAATTTGCCAGTATCTTGGTCGGCAGAAAATCATTAACCCCTCCATGTAGGACCACTACTCCAACCTCTTAAAGCACATTATGTTTTGTAAACTTTGTTCCATAGGGGGGCGCTATAATTCCCTAAAATTCAATTTTGGCTAACAGCTCCAAAATGATAGAGTATAGAAACACAATTGTTTTTTCCCCACATTCCCTGAGACGACCCGCATTTAACACATTAGGCCATGTCCCTTTCTGTTGACTTCATTTTACACATTTTTTAAAACACTGAAAGTGAAAG
Source organism: Setipinna tenuifilis (assembly GCA_030347295.1). Classification (NCBI taxonomy): domain Eukaryota; kingdom Metazoa; phylum Chordata; class Actinopteri; order Clupeiformes; family Engraulidae; genus Setipinna; species Setipinna tenuifilis. The sequence continues at coordinate 29,588,388 of CM059284.1, forward strand.
TAAACTACTCTGAGGGCATTCATCCAATTGTGAATAAAATTTGGTGTACGTCATCTGTGAACAACACCTTGAAAAAAATATTTCATTCTCTTTGTGCTGAACTTTGGTGCACACTGCGGCAGTCATACCATGTACCACTATGCGGTGCATCTAGTTTAAATTAGCTCACAGTACACAAGTTGTATGTCTGGGATGTACCAGTTAGGTGCTGTTTTACTATGGGCAAAAGTAGTCTATAAAACCCCATAAAACTGCAGTATGCTGTAAAGTTCAGCACTAGAATTATAGTGCCTCTATGAAATGAATGTCCATTCTGTAACTATAAGCCAAAAGGACTTCTTAAATTTATACTGCCCAATATGGGAGTAGTTAGCCTGGCTAACGCGACTTTTCAATGCTCTGCGAACATTGGTCTGGCCAAGCTGTGTTGTAAACCCATTTCTCAGAGGGCGGGCTTAACCCAAGTGTCATGTTGGACTGTCCTAATTATTAAAATAACTGCAAATATTACTGATATGAATCGGATCGTGAAAAACGTGGTACAGATATGTACACAACATCACTTAATCAACAGCAAACAGCTGACAGCAAAACTCTGCAGAAGTTACGTTATTGATACTGCAGGGACAGTAATATCACAATGCTAGTCACCGTATCTAAATGAATGCATAACGTTATCATACCAACGTTAGCAAAATCTAAGTTAAAAAAGTCACAGAAAATCGACCCAGCAACCCACCAAACACAATATAGCTGAATGATCAAGCAACTCCATCACAGGAAACAGAAAGCAACCTTCATATGAGCACTTGGGCACAGTTAGAATATTACTTAGCTAAAAGTGTTAAACTTATGTCTGATGTAAACATACACACTGTTTTCATGTAGACTTTGAGTGACCATTTGTTATGTTCTTTTATTTGCTACTTTGTCTTATCTTTTAATGCAAGGAACATCTGTTTCACGCATAACTCTCGAACCACTCATCCGCTTGATCTCAAATTTGGAGTGCGTCATCATAATGTTACCAGTGTGTGCAGTGCCATGTTTTGTGTTGTTAGGGCAAAAACTGCCAAAGATATCGGTCAAACACGCTTGACAGCCCTTTGTCTTGTGCCGCTCTGGCCGTAGCCATGACAACACCAGGCTGATAGAATTTACAACGCTAGCTGCTACAATGTTATACATAACACGACTAACGACATAACTACAATGATGGACATAACACAAGTAAACATTTGCCCACAACAAATACATACAAATATATACAAATGATGGGTTTGTCTTCAATTAGGCAAGGTATACAGCAGGTATGTTTATGACTGTTGTCTCATTCATCAGGGTACAGCTATTGCCAGATGGTCTGGCAAAACAGAAGAATAATCAGCTGATGGAGGAGATCAGTGGTCTTCCAGATACTGTTGGTAAGGTTTTCCTGTCCTTAGATTTGGTCTTTTTTTCTGTTTGTATAGCAATAGCCTGGTAAACCACTACTTTCCATGGGCATGCATTTACTACCAGGCGGGCAGGTATTCTTTGTAAACTTCAGGGGGTCAGGGAGAGTTAGCTTTAGACGATTAGCCATGTATTTCCTTGTCACCATCTTTTATACATTGAGTAGTTCCTGGCTTTTCCAGCATGCTGACTGATGGGTGCTCCCTGTTCATCACTTGCACAAGTTTATTGTTGGCACCAGCTGCCGCACACATTTATATCCATGGTAAAGCCTAATGAGAGAGACTATTAAATATACCTTTTCCCCTGTCAGAATGTCTAAGGTGCCTCTGCAACATAGCACTGTGCTCCACATTACCCCCATCAATAACACAGGACCTAATTGAAATGAACCCTGTGATGCTTAAAGAAGTTTGGTGTGAATCAGTCCATAGCCCTGTTATTCCAGGTCAAGTGCTGTTGGTAGAAAAAAGAATGAACAAATTTGATACATCATAGAGTGAATAATACATTTTTAGATAATACTAACTGAATGGGCCATAGAAACTAACTTTCAGTTTCATTTTGTAATGCTGATTCAGTTAGGGTTAGCTACCAGTGTTGCTAAATGGCTAGGCCATTTGACCCCTTTGTCATGTAGTGTTTATACCTCTGTGAAGCAGAAAGTCATTAAATACTATTTGAATGTTTGCAGACACTGTAATTAACTTTCAAGAGGTTGAATTTAAATTGAATTGCAACTTACATTTTTATTGTAATATTTTCAAGGACTGCCAATAATTGTGGGACATGCTTGTACAGATGTTAAATAAGATTTTAAAATATTTTTAAATAACATTTAAGCCTTCCTGACTGCAAACCTTATTACCTCCGCCAAGGAGGTTATGTTTTCGATGGCGTTGGTTTGTCCGTTTGTCTGTCTGTTTGTCTGTCTGTTTGTGAACAACATAACTCGAAAAAGTATGGATGGATTTTGATGAAATTTTAAGGATAGGTCAGAAGTGGGCTAACTTAGAACTGATTTGATCCGGATGTGATCCGGATAACCATCTGGATCCAGGATTTTTTTTATTCAGTCAAGTTACCAGTGTAGCATGGAATCTACGGAGACTACGGAGGGAATATAGGTTGGTACGGAAATGAGGCTCCTGTTGCGGGTCAAGGAGTTGTTGAGTTTTTGGTTAGAGGGTTCAGTGAAAGACAGAGGAGAGTTAGAGCGGTAGTGGTGAGCAGCCCAGTAGTTCATGTTGGCAGTGGAAATTAGATAAAGTACTTTCCTGCACCGAAGAGCCAACCAAGTTCGTGTGAGCATGAGTGAACGAACCGTCTTAAGGTGAGAATGACAATAAGGTGGAGACGTAAGCTGCCTTGGCGGAGGTATGCGCTCTCTGAGTGCTTTTCTAGTTGTGACATACTCTTGTTTGGGAGAACATTTAACACGGGCCAGTTCGTCTGCAAAACTTTAATCATTATATGCCCTCCCCTGAGACAGCCTCGGGTAAGGTGATCAATCCTTAGTCAGTATTGTTCTCTAAAAAGTTCTAATTTGGTGAATGTAAGTTTGGGTAATAGTTTGTACACTAAAGCTAATGCTACCCAATGATTTTTTTACCTCTTGCTGTCCCTATTGCACTTTTGACAGCTCTCCACTTTCCTGTGTTCCATACACCACACAACGGAGTGAGGCTAACTTGACTAGCTGCTTCTCTCGATCCTAATACACTGCACAGTGTGTTAAGATAGACCTGGCTGTAATTTAACAGCTAATTAGCATTTAACCTACCTCCCTGTCCTGTGCTGCTCGTTTACTGTCGCACTGCCTGTCGGGGACAATATAGGCATGGACAGGTGGGTGAGACTCTAGAACAGGGACAGTCCCACCCACCTATCCCCTCTTCTATTGACTTTTTTCTATTTGACTTTCTTAACAACCATCCCTGAGTAGCTGATTTTTAACTAAGGCTCAAACTTTTACTACTAATTTTTGGATTACACCACATGCTAAATCCTATATGCCCGGGTGTAATACACACAGCTGGCTTGGAATAAAGGCTTCTTTGACTGTAACTCATACAGAAATCCTATTTTTTATTATGACCGCCACTAGCATTAGTCAGATAGCGTTAGTCATTAGTTTTGTCAGTTTTTTTTTTTTTTCACTTTTTTTTCAAAAATATTTCATCAATGATGAGTGGGACACTGAAACACTTTGGGATATAAAACTTTGTGGGCATGTAGCCCTATTAGGATCACAGCGAACAGAAGCTTTTGGTCTCCGGGGGCAACCCCTTACTCTGCCATTGTCTGTGAAATGCAAAAAATAAATGCAAAAATTGGGTTTTGAATTACCAATATCGTGGACTGCGAAGGTGGGAGCTGTACAAAACAGACTTTACATTATCCAGTATTTGGCAGACATTGATCAAGCAAAAAAATTAAATGTCTGACAAAATAAAATCTCTTCATTCAAATTGTCTGATTGAAATTGTCTTATAATCTCATCCCCATAACATAATCTGAATTTAAGAATAAGCCTAAAATGTAGGCCTATATTAAAGGAAAATACACTGGTCTTTTGCTATGTTTTAAAAGAACAAGGCCACCGGACACAGAGTGTCAGAAGAATAGAATGCATCTAACATTCCGATATTTCCATTCACTGTGCTGTCATCAAAACGTAGCAAAATGACTCAATTTAGCACTACCTTAAGGCATACCATTGACAGAAACAGATCATTTTAATGCTGTTTAGATCGACAAAGGCGTACTAGGCAATAAATTGCCATTTTTATCAGCCAAATATGATTTATATTAATTTAATTACTTTTGTTTACCGATTGAAACGGTTGCTAAAGGAAAAAAAAAGTCTTGTTTTAAACCATTGGTATTACTAACTTTAGCCCGAACAGTTGGAATTAGTTAATATGAATTTGATAGAAAACCAAGTCATTGCTATGGGCTTGACATGCAGGTTTTAGAAAAATTTTCACCTTGCGGAGAACAAGGGTACATAGCTTATGCGTGCCGCAAGTTGTGGAGAGACACTGGAAAATTTTAATTTTATGTTGGCAGCTGCACACTTCAGCACTGCAAAACAGCATAAAAGGTAGCCTAAAATGACACAAGACAATGTTATAGGACTAGTCATTTGTTTGTTTCAGTTAATTTAACAAGGAGTCATTTAATCTGCAGTATCACGGTGGCCGATTTAAATGTTATACCACTCAAATACGAGACATACAGAAAATGTGTAATTAAGTTCACTTGAGTAAAAGCAATTAATTTACTTGTATTTATTTTATGTGTGGAAGGAATTGGTTGGTTAAACCATGACTTTACTAAAAACAATTCAGGCACCTAACTAATAAGGCCTAGGTTTACTCCCGTTATTGGCGTGAATCGGATGTTCATGTTTTTCCTTGTGTATTTGAAAGTTAATAAACATGTTGCATTATTCAACACGGCCTGATAGTAATTTTTAAGCTACATAGCATGTCTCAGTTCTCCTCAACTTGACTAATTAAGAAGTGATTGAATAATAGTGTTTCACCGGCATATCATCAAAATGTTCAAAAACCGAAACCTCTGCCAGTCACTTTGACTTGCTTCAACTTTCTGACAGAAACGCAGGTACAAAATACATCATGCACAATCAGCAAACTCACTTGTAGCATAGCACAACCTAGTGAAAGGGGTAAATGCAAAAATTGTTTTTTTTTTTTTTTTTAATTTGCCAATATCTTGGACCGAAAAGGCAGGAACTGTACAATATATGTGATGTACGATCAGCACAATGACCTCTAATAGTCCAGTCAATCTAGCTCATTTTGGACGTCAACCCAAAACAAATTGCAACAGAAATGATTTCACTGCCAGTCTTTCAGGAATACCCCCCTAAACATCATACTAAAAATCTACCTCCGGGAAAAATCGGGAAATTGGTCAAAAATGCTAATTTATGTTAATTAGGTTCCACGCCCATCGAAAATCATGGATCTGCGTATACAGTGCTGTGCTTAAGTATTTGCCCCCTGACCAATTTTTGACTTTATCTGCACTTCTGTCAAGGTCATTCATTTCAGATCAAGTAAACCTAAATATTACCCAAGGATAAAACACAAGTAAACACAAAATGCAGTTTATATGTGCCAATTTAATTTATTAAGGGGAAAACCTGCAAGGAACCTGCAAAGGCCCATGTGAATATGTAACTGCCCCCCTAAATCTAGTAGCTGGTTGAGCCACCTTTTGCAGCAATAACTGCAAACAAGCGCTTGCGATAAGAAGCGATGAGTCTTTGACATCACTGTGATGGGATTTTGGCCCACTCCTCTCTGCAAAATTGTTTGAGCTCAGGCAGATTGGATGGTTTTCGGGCATGAACAGCCTTTTTAAGGTCATGCCATAGCATCTCAATGGGGTTGAGGTCAGGACTTTGACTGGGCCACTCCAAAACCCTCATTTTGTTCTTTTTCAGCCGTTCAGAGGTGGATTTGCTGATGTGCTTTGGATCATTGTCCTGTTGCAGAACCGAGGAGCACTTTAGTTTGAGGTGTCGAACTGATGGCCGAACATTCTTTGCCAAGATGTCTTGGTAGCGAGCAGAATTCATAGTTCCATCGATCATAGCAAGTTGTCCTGGTCCTGAAGCAGCAAAACAGGCCCAGATCATCACGTTTCCTCCACCATGTTTCACTGTTGGCACAATGTTCTTTTTCTCAAATGCAGTGTTCTTTTTACGCCAGATGTAACGGGATGCATTTCTGCCCAAAAAGTTCAACCTTACTTTCATCAGTCCAAAGGACATTGTTCCAAAAGCTTTGGGGATGATGCAGATGAGTCTTGGCAGAAGTGAGTCATTAACTCACTGAGACATTAACTGAGGCAAGTGAGGCTTGCAGTTGTTTAGAAGGGATTTTTGGATCTTTTGTGACTTCAGCAGTTAGTCTGTGCCATGCTCTTGGAGTCATTTTGGTAGGTCGGCCACTCCTGGGAAGGGTCACTACTATTCCATACCTTCTCCATTTATGGATGATGGCTCTGACAGTGCTCCGATGGAGTCTCAAAGATTTACCAATGGCTTTGTATCCCTTTCCAGACTGATACATCTCTATAATCTTATTTCTTGTTTGCTCTTGAAGCTCACTGGAACGCGACATGGTGATGTGTGTTCAGTAGGGACTCTCTCACCTTGTCAGACAGGTTTTATGTTAGTGATCTCCTAATTGAAAATGTAGCCAAGAAATTGAACTCAGCTTTCCCCAATATTAAGATTACAGTATTCACAATTACTCAGCTTTTTAACAAGGGGGCAATTACTTTTTCACAGAGGGTCATGTAGGTTTGGATAGGATTTTTCTCTTACCAAAAAAAACTGCATTTTCTGAATACTTAGGTTATCTTTGTATACTGTTTCAATTTGTTTGATGATATGTAAAGGTTAAGTGTGTCAAACGAGCAAAAGACAAAAAAATCAGCAAGGGGGCAAAAAGATTTGCACAGCACTGTATTTCAAAAAAAATAACCAACTGTGGCATGTCAGGTGTCTATTCCTATGTTTGGGGGGTCAAGGAATTCAAAAATGCAACCGGCGACTTGATTGGACAAGGTGCAGCATGGGAAATATGCCAAATTATGTTAATCAGTTGCGGCATGTGTCACGTCAAAATCAACAATCTGGCAATCATGAAATGATTATGTCATATGAGATGTCTATTCCCATGTTTTCTGGGCCAAGGAATTCAAATATGTAATCGTTTACTTGATTGGGCAAGGTTTGATACGGGAAATATGTTAATTCCATGCTGCGCCTAAGTACATTTTGTCTCTGCATTAACCAGCTTTTACCATATTAAGAGAAAAAAGACAAATGTTGTTGCCATGATCATTCTCTATGGTTCATGTTGTCAACTGCCATTTGATATAGATGAGAAAGACAAAGTTTTGCTTATTACCAAACATTTTTTCAGCTGTGTGATTAATGTGAGAAAGCTGGGTTCTATATTTGAGTCGAATTTCCATACCAAAGTGTAAAGAGTCGAATTAAGTACACCAAAGTATAATATTGAAGGTCAACAAACAATGTATAAGAGATCTGTACACTAACTGTGCTATGCTTTGACTTTGTCAAATGATCTCAGTTACCTGAAAAAATACAATCTCTATTTGCTGTTCATGCAATAATCTTTGTTGACATCCAAGTTCAGAAGGCATCTCTCCAGAATTTTGGGACAGCAAAACTTTGGCTGCAATACATGGACCTGGTCAGAATATTGTGCAAATTTATTAAAGGGGAAAGAACAGGGAACTGGAACCTTCACTTACAAGCAGTCCAAGATATGCTACCGTACCTTGCAGCAACTGGACATAATGCTTACACAAAATCAGGATACTTGTACCTGCAGACAATGTTGTGTCTCAAGGAAGAGCATCCAGATGTTTGGACCAGTTTTCAGAATGGGCACCATGTTATTCGAAGAAGTAACAGGTACTGGAGTGGACTCTCAACAGACCTTGTGATTGAGCAGGTTCTAATGAGGAGTGTGAAGAGTCGAGGTGGACTTACGCAAGAGAGGGGCATGAATGAATGTCAGCGTCTTGTTTGGCTCCTGTCAATGCCAGCATGTGCCCAAATCAACCTTTCAATGCAGACCCTCACAGGACTGAGGTATGAAACAAGTGAACAACACAAAGATGTCGGTAAAAGTCGACTGCAACGGGATACCACAGATACTCTACCACAGTGATAACAGCATTCAAACAGTGGAATCCATTCACAGAGGAGTCATCACTGCGTGGTATAGTAGATGGAATCATTGCTGGTGACAAGGTGAATGTAAGTGATGCAAGACAGGTTGGAGAGAGTATTATCAAGTCGATGGTACAAAACGTGCAGGAATATTCTTTCAAGAGAAAGTACCAAGTTATCACTTTGAGCTCAAAAGCAGCAGTTGACATACAAGGTGAAAAGGTAAACATTGACCCCCAACTTTTGTTTCAGAGGTTGAGCATCATCGCATCCAATGGTGAGAATCTTGCTGACACGTTCAAATATGAACTCTGCAGCTTTCCTCCAGCAATTTTCAATTCCACAGTTTTACCACGGCAGGCGAATAAAGCTGCACTTGCTGATGCTTTGTGGGAAGAAGTGAAGGGTGAACAGCCAGAATATCTACCAGCTGGACAGTTACAGTTACACTTTGTCATTGATGGTGGTGCCCTGCTCCAGCGTTTGCCTTGGCAGCGAGGGTCAACTTTTGATCAGATATGTGAAATGTACATTTCTTATGTGTCCAAACATTTTGGTAAGTCGACTGTTGTTTTTGATGAACATTCAAGTGGGCCATCAACAAAGGACTCCACCCATTTTAGAAGAACAGGTGGTTGTGCAGGACCAACAGTTCATTTCAATGAGCAGACACTCCTTTGTTGCAAGAAGTGTGAGTTCCTGAAGAATGAGGAAAACAAACAACGATTTATTCATATGCTTGGCGCAAAAGTTGTAGAGGACAAGATGTTCAGTAGTCCATGCAAAGCAAGATGCTGACACTCTGATAGTGATTAAAGCTGTTGAATCTGCACAGGATAGCCCAGCAGTTGTCGTAGGAGATGACACGGATCTTCTTGTTTTGCTTATTCAGCATGCCAACATGAATTCAAAGGATGTGTTTTTCCACCCTCAACCTAAAACTAATTCCACCAAATGTAGGTTATGGAACATAAAGAAAACCAAACAACTCCTTGGCCTTGATATATGTGAAGTGATCTTACTTATCCATGCCATCACGGGTTGTGATACCACATCACGTCTATACGGACTTGGGAAAGCAGCTGCTTTGAAGCTAGTAAATAAGAACATGAAATTTCAGGAACTTGCTCATGTGTTTTGTGCCGGTGACACTTCTCGAGATGATGTCATTAAAGCAGGGGAGGATGCCCTTCGAATATTGTACAATGGTGGCCAAAACAAAACTCTGGACAATCTCCAACACAAGAGGTACATGGAAAGGGTCAAGAAAGCTGCAAGGGCGGTGGAAGCTAAAGCCTTACCACCCACGTCTGCAGCTGCCAAATATAACAGCCTCCGTGTCTATTACCAGATTACTGAGTGGAAAGGAGACATTACTTGCATTGTAGATCCAACCGAGTGGGGCTGGAAATTAGTGAATGGAAAGCTGCATCCTATTACGACTCATCTTCCAGCTGCCCCCGATGAACTTTTGCAGTTTATAAAGTGTGGTTGCAAAACTGGCTGCAACACACAGAAATGCTCATGTCTTAAACATGGACTGGATTGTACGTCTGCATGTAGTGAGTGCAAGGGACTTAGTTGTGACAACTCACAGCCTGTTGACTTGAGTGAATACAATGAAGTGGATGAAAGTATTGCTTCCTGAAGGTAGGACATGAGTTTACTGTGACAGTCAGACTTGGTGCTATCTATTCCTGGTGACATATTTACAGGTAAGGTAACTAGCTAATTTGCATATTTCCCAAGCTGCACCTCGTCTAATCAGGTTACTGATTGCATTTTTGAATTCCTTGACCCCCAAAACATGGGAATAGACACCTTACATGCCATACTAACCATGGTTTCCAGGTTGTCAATTTTGTCATTGCACCGTAAGTAAATAACGAAAATTTGCAAATTTCCCATGCTGCACCTCGTCCAATCAAGTCACTGATTGCATTTTTTAATTCCTTGACCTCCCAAACATAGGAATAGACACCTCACATGCCCTAGTTGGTTTTTTTTTTCGAAATGTATGCGGACCCTTGATTTTAGATGGGCGTGGAACCTAATTAACATAAATTACCATTTTTGACCCATTTCCTGATTTTTCCCGGAGGTAGATTTTTAGTATGATGTTTAGGGGGCTATTCCTGATAGACTGGCAGTGAAATCATTTCTGTTGCAATTTGTTTTGGGTCAGACCACATTTTGACTGAACTATAAATGCATGACAACTCCCAGAAAACTCAGCCTGTAGGGGGTACTGTAATTGCACAAAATGATTTTTCTCCCTATTATCTGCATAACGCTGTAGTTTAAAACGGATTTTCTTTGTCTGGAACTCCATTCTTCTTCTGCGGTCATCTTCAGGGTAAGACGTGTTTTCCTCTCCTCTTCCTCCCTGTGACCTTCACTGCTTTGCTCCTCTCGCCTGTCTAGTCTACTGTCTCCCACCCCAAAGAGACTCTCTTTGTCCTGCTCTCCGACCTAAAAAAACATGGATTTGATTAACTGGTCTCTCAACGCAACCTAAGGTTTGGGAGAACCTGTTTGTCCTGCCAGAACATTCGCAGCTGGGTACACATTGGACTCGTGGGAGAGGTGGCGGGTCGTGTGCCTGGTGGCTCTTTCCGTGGAGGACACTGAAGTACCTTTTCGGAACCATGAGTATGGGTCTTTTGCTGATTGGATTAGGCACTGTCCTGGTCTATTGAAGAATTAACCAAACGAGGACAGCTGTCCCCCACAAAGCTGCATGGTATGATTGATGCGGTGGACAGAGCTGTCGACATTCAGACTGTGGCTATTAACCGCAACATGGATAACATCATGGAGAAGTTTGTGGCTCGTGGATTGGACACTAGAATGGACAAAGATAGTAGTTGCACAAATTGGAATGCGGCTACTCGACCCAAGCCCAAAGAATCCTAATCTTATCTGCTTTTGGCAAAGGCCACTGCTGGAATAATGACTCCCTTGGCAGATCATGGCAATGAGACGCTCTTGCATTCCTTCCCCCTACCTTACCCCCAGCCTGGCAACTGGGTCTGTGACCAGCACTATCGTAGCTGTAGGACCGGATGGCTGCGCGCCCACGCTGGTTTAGCCCAGTGACTTCCTTACCCTGTGTCACACGGACTACACTCAGGATGCAGAAGATGTGTGATGGCTCATACGGACTTATGGAGGGGGGACACACAGATGGCTCTCGCGGAGTGCTACACATAAGACGCAGAGATGGACAGACAGCTCCGACGGGGAGCGACACAGAACGAATGATCGGCTCGGGAAGAACTTACGCAGGCTTACATTTCTTTTACATCCCTGTCCTTCCATTCTGTCTACCCCCTTGTCACATAATGTATGTTTCTATTTATGTTGGATGGGTTGATAACTAATTTCGCTGGTACTTCTGACTAGTGACAATAAAGGGTTTACAACAATACAACACTATTACAATTGAACTTTACACATTGAAAACACTGGTCCATGCCCCCTTCCAACAAAAACAATTTCGGTCAAATTTTAAAATGATGAAACTAAAAGTAAACAAATTTGTCATAGGGCGTTCATCATGTGAATCTCATAAAATTTTGTATGCCATCTGCAGACAATGCTGACAAAAAGTTATCAAAGGATTTATTTTGAGATAATCCATTTTAAAGCTACATGTCAATCAAAATTGAGGATGTAGCTTAAAATTGTTTGACAGTCCATATCTTGGCTTCTAATTGCCCAAAACTTGGTCAAATTTAACATGCAAACTCTACGCAGTTTTCTTTGAATGTCAAATAAAAATTTGTGACATATCATCACAGGGGGAGCTGTTTCACGTCGAAGCTATAAATCCAAAAATGTTTTTTGTTAAATAACTCGGCACAAATTGTGCCTAAGACTTTTTTTATGTATGCTAGTGTTACAGAGGCGTATCAACCCAGACCACTTGTTTGTAGTGTAGCACCACTGAGTAACATGCGTAAATATAAAAATTGAAATTATGAACAGCCAATATCTTAAACCAAGAAGGTGGAAGCTGAACCAAATTTGTCATGTACACCCTTAGCAAAAATAAGTTTATTAAAGTTTACTATGAATATACTTATTTTATACTAAAACTGAGGAAGTATACTTGAAGTTGACTTGTATAAACTATATTTTATATACTTATAGAATAGCATAGTAAAGTATACTTGGCTTATACTGAAACTTATAAACAAAGTCTAAGACTAAGCTGAAATTCGTTGTGTGCACTGTGTGTGGTGTGCTGTGTGAACTAAAAATAGGAACTTAAAGTACATAACTAGTACAATGGCAGTATATAAATAAGTGTACTTGTGGTATACTTTAAGTATACTAGAGGGATATACCAAGTATATTGATAGTATATAGATGAGTGTACATCTTGTGTATTTTAAAGTGTACTTTTGTAAACTTAAAATTAACTTTAAAATATACTTAAAGAATACTTTTATAAACTTAAAATGTTCCAATTTAATATAAACAAGTATTAAATTAGTATACTTTCTAGTACACTAAAAGTGCATGGTCTGTAGTATACTTTCTATACATACAGTATAAGTGCTCTATACTTACACTTACACACTGAAGTATACTTCATAACACTTTAAGTATACTACTTAAGTATACTACTTTTTGCAAAGGGAAATCATGAATGATATGGTTTAAAACAGTTTTAAACTCAAATGTCATGGAATATCATGCATTTAAAACACCCATTTATGCCCACTTTCAACAAAAAAATGTTCCCACAAATTTTAAAACAACGAAAGTGAAAGTAAATGAACTTGTCATTCAAATCCCACCAAATATGATATACATTATCTGCAGGCAATGACAACAAAAAGTTATCAAAGGAAATCTTGAGATGAGCCGTTTTAAACTTACACTACAATCAAAATTGAACACATAGCTTAAAATAGCTTGTCCGTCAATAGCTTGGCTTCTAATCGCTCGCCTTTCATAATACTTGACACATTATTCCACACAGCTTTCTTTTTATTAAATAACTCGCCAACCATTTCACCCGAGACAATGAATTTATTTTGGTATGTCGTGTCACTGAGGCTTATCAACCCTACTCGTGAACCCTACTAGTGAAATAGGTAAATGTGAAAATGAGATTTTCCATTGCCAATATCTTGGACCAAGAAGACTGGAACTGCACTAAATCTATTATGTACAATCAGCAAAATAACCATCAAATTTCATGCATAGGAGGTGCTGTAAATGTTTGGGTATTATCTATAGAACACTATGGTTTAAAGGGGAACTTCCATCGTTATTTTTATTCATATTTCTGTGTCGCCGCTATGGTTGAATGCATTGTGCGTCATTTCTGTGAAAAATTATGTCCTAGATCTCTTGTTTGACGCTGTTTTCTGTAAGCTATAACAGGTCTAGTGGTTAAACGACTGGTTTTTCCATGACGTGTCAATAAGGCACCTCTGATTGGGCAAATTCGCTGTCTTTCGCTCACCTAGCTTCTGTCCACCAATCCTTTGGCATGTCGGCTTGCCATACATGGCTCTGGGTGGGGCTTACGACCTAGTGACGTAGATAGGTTTAGCATGCTCTGATCCGCTCGTTTTGGTTAGCTCGACCCTTCAATGACCAGTAAAACCACGAGGGTCGAATTTCACGTCTTGGAATGCTGCGTGCATATACTGCTTGTTGTGACCCACCACATTGTAAATAGAGCTACTAAAAGTGTTTTTTGATGGAAGGACCCCTTTAAAACCAAAATTCTTTTTTATTATATTCAGTGGAACCTCTTGCATGAAAATCATCTGTCCGTGTCCACTTCCAACAATGAAAATGTGGATATGCAAAAACAAAATTAACCTAAAAAGTGAGAAAAACAGCATTCGAACCTGTTTGATGGGGTAAATATCGACATAGAATGCCATAGTACTACCATGTCACACCCCGATTTCCAACTCAGGAGCTCCTCTAGTGGTCAAAGTCAGTTAGATCTACACAGCATAACCGTTTAAAGTTGATTAGCGCTGTAAGGCATTGAACATTCAATAAAAAAATACCTTATTAGTAGGTAGCAATAGTTTTTTATGTTTTTTTAATATATTTTAGTATGTTTTTTATAATGTGTTTTTGCATTTAGTTTTTTTTTTAATATATATTTTTTATTTTGAATTCATTTTAAATAGCACCTAAATGTTAATTTATGAACTCAATGTTCTTTCACTTTGTCTTTAGGTGCATTTCAGGTTTTGAATGACTTTTCTGTTACCATCTTCAGTGGTTTGGGTTTAAGAATATTTATGGTTAGTTTGTTCATAATTGTTCCACAATATCTTCACAGAGGCAAAAGTGACGGGTTCTGACATTGTTCAACGCCTCAAGGAGAAAAAGCAGAATGATCACACTGCAGCTGTTGTTCAAATGCATCAAGATCTTGCTTTGATAAGTATTGTATGGAATGCTTTGTTGTTTAGGCCATTACTTAAAATGTCAGCACATTCATTATCTCACTGCATAATTTGTCGATTTCAGTGCAGTTTAGTGTTTCAAAGGTTCATTTTTGGCTGCAGCATTATGAATCCCGCATCAGGCACCAGGCAGAGAATACATTATGTCAACTTGCCAAATATGACACTGCTGTTGAGAGCCTCATGGGAAAGACTGATTGTGTCTCAAATTTGGAAACCTTTAGCATCCAGGTAATACTCAAAATCAACTTTTTAAATAGAGAACTGTTTTGTTTTTATTGAAAAGTGTTTGCAGATTGTTCTGTCACTTAAAGTTTAAAACAAACAGAAATATTTTATCATTGTTGGAACTATGAAAAACATGAAAGGGGCACAGTAAAGCTGTGTCAGAGTAAAGCAGTGGTTCTCATTTTTTGTCTGTGCACCCCATATACAATCTGACTAAATTTTAAAGTTTATGGTGGTGTAGGAACGATTGTTTCAATGC
The DNA here is from genome assembly GCA_030347295.1 of Setipinna tenuifilis. Taxonomy (NCBI): domain Eukaryota; kingdom Metazoa; phylum Chordata; class Actinopteri; order Clupeiformes; family Engraulidae; genus Setipinna; species Setipinna tenuifilis. Next base: position 29,603,530 of record CM059284.1, read on the forward strand.
ACTTTGACAGAAGCAGAAACATTAATCGAAATGTACATCTTAACCATTGTGTTATATCATAACCTGAAATGAGATATTAAACGTGAAAAACTGAAATTACTCTTAACTGGCACATATTTTGCCATGCAGTGAACATAATATGATTACATGAAAGCACTGTGTACTCTGCATATTGCCTCATCATGAGTGACATCTGATGCTAGCTGCATCTGCCTCTGTTACTTCTGGTGCATTTGTGTGTGCAGTGTATTGAGTGAGCCCAAGTGTAGAGATTCTCAGGCTCAGTCTAACACCTGCATGTTTTTGCAGGACCTTCAAAAACTTTGGGATTCAGTCACCCTCCAGTCAGCAAACAGAAGAGAGTGGGTTAAAAAACTCAATGTGAATCTTCAAAATAACATTTCGGAACAAACAGCTGTGGTATGATAAAACCTTCACATTTTCACTCCTGTTAGCTGTGGACAAACCATTACTATTCAAACAAAAAAAATTGTATTGTTTTCAGATTTCAACATTGCTCAGAAAATACACACAGATCCTGGAAAAATTCAGCTATGTACTGCCTTGTGACATTCATCGAGTAATGGATAGTGAAGCAATGGTATTTGAAAATTTTATACTTTTTTATTGAGTATTATTGTACAAATAACAGTTGATGTTATTCCAGGAAATCTTACAAGTCCCAAAGCCTAAGCCTACACTCTTTTACATTATATTACTTTACATTACATTACACTTAGCAGACGCTTTCATCCAAAGGGACTTACATCAACTTTACCCATGGCAAGCCCATGGCGCCAACCACAGTTGACATTGTTTCAAGCCAGTCTGCTGAGCCAAAAAGCCTGAAAAACAAAGAGTAAGGATCAGCAACGCACTGCTCTCCAGCAGTGCCCACCTCTTCAATGTCAGTATAGTCTGTACTCAGTTCGTCACAATAGATTGTAGAAAATCTAAATTTAGGAGCCAGTTAGAACACTAAGCAATCATGGGAACATAATTAATCCAGTGACAGAAGTACAACCACAATACTTCCACGTACAGACACTGCAATCAACAAATTTTGTGAGCCAGATAAAAAAGTAACCTTGGCCTACTTTATTGGTTCTGTACAAAGATCTGACAACACTTCTACCACAGCACACCAAGGGGAAATAAAGATAGTTCTGTAAATTCCTAATACCACAAGTTGGATCACACACTTCTGCTGAAGTTCCAGGACAGAAACAGAGAATGACTTCACCCCCACTCCAAGAGAGGTTATAGCTGAAGTAATTCTGCAGATGTGATAAAGGCCTGAAAAACATGCTATCGGTTTAAAAAAAAAAAAAATTGTCACAACCCAAACTCTGTATATATATTCATGGGAACAGAAACAGGTGTGTTAAGCAGAATGATTTTAGTCATGCCAGTAAAGATTACACATCCATATTTGGTAAACAACACAGAGTTCATTTTGAAGTTATTACAGGTACATTTTTCAATTTGCTCTTCAGATGATAAACCAGGCTGTGCTATGTAACAAAAGGGCTGTGGCCAAACTGATCTTAAACCTGATGGAGGACGATCTCCAGAAAGAGGCACTGCAGCAGCTAAGATGGGAAGATAAGTTCAAAGACTGGAAGAGAATTAAGGTCCTTGCTGCAGTGAACAAATTCAAGTATGTTTTTCACACATAACATTTCACAAAGAAGATCCATTGTATTTTAAAACATAACTCTTTCTGTCATAGAGCCAATGTTCATGGTAGGTCACTGAAATAAGGTGGAACATGGTTATGCAGGGGCTTATATTTTAGGAACATGATTTTAAAATCAACTTTGGAAGCAAGTGAACCTCCGTAAGTAATCGTGTTGCATGGCTTGAGGATACAAGGATATAAGGATGGTTTATTGTCGCATACATACTGGGTAGGGAAGGACATGCAGTAAATTGGCGAAAGGATTTTGAATATGTTATGGTCCTAGCCACTGGGTTTTGGATTAATTAAAGCCGGTGGATGCCAGATGAGATAGAAGTAGAAGATAGAGGTAGTCAATGCAAAATGTGATGTTAGCATTTACCAGGACATTAGCTCTCTGCTGAGATCACTCTTGCTATGTTCCTTAGTTGAAAAAAGGCACTGATGTGAACTGATTATGATGTGATGGCACTGAGTTGAAGCCACCTTTTCTTCATATTAAAAATCTGAGTTTGGGAAAAGGGTAATTTTCAAGATGGCTGCCAAGATGGCAACCACAACCTTGGAATTGGCTGATGTTAATTGCTATTCAGGGGTGCATTTCTCAAATGAAAAATTGCTAACTTCTTAGCCACTACCATTGTTGTTACTTACAAAGTACCGCCCCAGAGGCTACTTCGTGTTTCTCAAAGCCTACTATGGTAGTACTGTACTTCGGTAGTGAGTTACGATTTAATGGCTTGAACAGCAGTATTATACTCACTGAGTTTGGACCGTGGAATTATGAGGTATTTGCATTAGAAGTTGGCCTTCAATTGGAACTTTTGCTGTTGTCAACAGCATATGCGTTTGGTAGGAAACTGATATGAGCCAAACAGACACATAGATGTGATTGTCAGTGGTGCAACTGGTAGTTCGGTTGCAGGCAAAGGAAGTTTTCGAAGATAGACCAGGGGTGCGTTTCCCAAACAACGATGGATGTTAGCATTTAACCACCGTTGTCCGATGTAGGTTCAAACGACACAACAGTCCGATTCCGACTGTTTCCCGAACTATGTTAGTTTGGACTTCCGTCGTTGAAACTGCGAAGTATCCAGATGTGTCGGAAGTGCTCGGAGAGTATTCGGATGCATTCACGACAGAAACGACACCACGACAGTAAGCAGCAAAAACGTAGCCTTATTTCAGTTAAGCCGGTATGTATGGCAGCTTCAGCAACTTAGGGAAATGTTCCCCAACACAATCATGTTCCTTACTAAAGCAGTGACTAAGATTGTAATGATATGATTGTGCGTTTCATTTATACTACCCTACATAGATCTACATGTAAATATAACTAAGGCCACTGATAGCTCATGTGGTGCAACGGTTGAGTGGTTAGCTTGTCAGCCCACTATGTAGACCTTCTCCCTTTTTCGGAGAGATACGGGTTCGAATCCTGCTAAACTTACCGAACTTACTGTCAAGCCAGCTAAAGTGGGCCTCCTCGAGAAAGAGTGACTGGCAGACAATGCTGTAAAATTTCTGGCATGTTACAGCCAGGTTTAGGATAACAGGATCCCCATTCTGTAGAACTACCAGGACAAGAATCCTGCGTATGATGATGTCTGGCAACTGTGGGTATGGCACATATCTCAGTTTTGGTCAGAGGGTAAAGAGTATAAAGTGCTGCTTTAGATGGTGGTGGTGGTGGGGGATGCAAGCAAAGAAGGTATCAAAAAGTGTACATTAGGGGTGCAAAAGACTTGGAATGCAATATTACAAGCAGTGAATTGTTATATTATTAAGATGAATGCTGCAGCAGTGACTTGCTATAATTAGAAAGTCTGTTTTTGGGGGCCTCACATGCTTCTGGCAACCGTTCTGGTGCCCACTGGCACTGTTCTGAAAATACCTGGTCTAAGGTGTCCAGTAAAACATGTGCATTTGCATTTTGGCTGCACATTGCTTTCATCAAAGTTTGGACCAAAGTTTTATGCAATGTTATGAAGACCATTGTCTGTACACCCACACCAGACCATGATGTCCATACTGTGATAGTTCGGTAGGAATATAGATACTGTTTTACCTTTAGTGTGCACATGGTCATGTACACACATACACATAGATACAACAGCAAAAAGATGAAGAGAATTAAGATAAAAACGTATACAATTCAAAATCAACATTACTGCAGACGTTGGGATTTTAGAATTGAAATCATCTGTTATGCTGTGGTGTATGTACTATAGTCCTGTGTTTAGTCATGTTTACATATATTTGTTGATATTTTGCATATGTACTGTATTCAGAGATTTTATCAGCAGTCCAGACTTAAAGTGCTCTGAGGACATTTTGGCCACATTGGACACCTTGAACAAGTCACAGGCAGAGAACAGTAAGGAAAGACTCACAGTCCTACAGGCAATCAAGTAAGAGTATAGCCTACCCTTGAAATGGGTGCTTTTAAAAATGGAATAAGTCTAAGCTAATCAATTTTTACTCTAAAAAGTCTTGTGTTGTTTTAATGTTTTATTTTATAGAGCTATGGCACCACCAGATTGCTCCAAGTCATTGGTTACAACGTGGTATTCAAGTTTATCAGCAGTCAACAACAGAATTGGTTTGAACCTCACCCATTACTTTATCATACAGTACTTCATTCATACATACATACATACATACATACAGTTGTGGTCAAAAGTTTACATACACTTGTAAAGAACATATTGTCATGGCCCTCTTGAGTTTCCAGTTATGTCTACAACTGTGATTTTTTTCTGATAGAGTAATTAGAACAGATACTTCATTGTCACAAAAAACATTCCTGAAGTTTGGTTCTTTTATGACTTCATTATGGGTTAACAGAAAAAGTGACCAAATCTGCTGGGTCAAAAATATACATACAGCAACATGAATTAATATTTTTGGTGATTTAGAAAGTTGTGTCAATGAAATGAGCTTCATATCATGGTCTTTTAATTTCTTGTGAGTGATTATGAGTGACTATAGCTGGTGACTTCTCTGAGGCCATTTAAATAGGGCTTATTGGATACAGACTCCCACAAACACTACAATGGGAAAGTCAAAGGAGCTCAGCACGGATCTGAAAAAGAGAATCATTGACTTGAACAAGTCAGGAAAGTCACTTGGAGCCATTTCAAAGCAGCTGTAGGTCCCAAGAGCAACAGTGCAAACAATTGTTTGTAAGTATAAAATGCATGACACTGTTGTGTCACTGCCACGATCAGGAAGAAAATGCAAGCCATTACCTGCTGCTGAGAAAAAAATGGTCAGGAGGGTGAAGAGTCAACCAGGAACCACCAAAAAGCAGATCTGCAAAGAATAACAAGCTGCTGGGACACAGGTGTCAGTGTCCACAGTCAAGCGTGTTTTGCATCACCATGGTCTGAGAGGGTGCCGTGCAAGAAGGAAGCCCTGGCTCCAAAAGCAGCACCTTAAGGCTCGACTGAAGTTTGCTGCTGATCACATGGACAAAGATAAGACCTTCTGGAGAAAAATTCTGTGGTCAGACCAGCTGTTTGGCCACAATGCCCAGCAATATGTTTGGAGGAGAAAAGGTGAGGCCTTTAACCCCAAGAACACCATGCCTACCGTCAAGCAAAGTGGTGGTAGTATCATGCTGTGGGGCTGTTTTGCTGCCAATATAACTGGTGCTTTGCACAGAGTAAATAAGATAATGAAGAAGGAGGATTACCTTCAAATTCTTCATGATAACCTAAAATCATCAGCCCAAAGGTTGGGTCTTGGGCGCAGTTGGGTGCTCCAACAGGACAGTGACCCCAAACACACATCAAAAGTGGTAATGGAATGGCTAAATCAGGCTAAAATTAAGGTTTTAGAATGGCCTTTCCAAAGTCCTGACCTAAACCTCATTGAGAACATGTGGACAATGCTCAAGAAACAAGTACATGTCAGACACCCAACAAATTTAACTGAACTGCATCAATTCTATCAAAAGGAATGGTTTCAGAAGCTTGCCAGAAGCTTGTGGATGGCTACCAAAAGTGTCTACTTGAAGTAAAAATGGACTAGGGACATGTAACCAAATATTAGCATTGCTGTATGTATATTTTTGACCCAGCAGATTTGGTCACTTTTTCTGTTAACCCATAATAAAGTCATAAAAGAACCAAACTTCAGGAATGTTTTTTGTGACAAGGAAGTATCTGTTTCAACCACTCTATCAGAGAAAAATCACAGTTGTAGACATAACTGGAAACTCAAGAGGGACATGATATTATGTTCTTTACAAGTGTATGTAAACTTTTGACCACGACTGTACATACATACATACATTTAATTTCTTTTAATTTCCTGATAACAATTTGTTCATCCACAGATTGCATACATATTGACACAATGATAAAACTTAAAAAGTATTATGAAGACATCTGGCAAATTTGCCTGGCAAAGGTGGAAGACTTTAAGGTAAGCATTTTCCCCCCATATTTATTTACATATTTATAGTTTATACAGGGTATAAGTAGATACAGTATCTGTATTAAAAGTGGACATATGTCATACTGAGACTTTTTAGTTAGGTTTCTCTCAAATGCATGCAGTTTCTCTCAAAATAATGACTCGTGTAATACAATATGTGTGGTGCCTATGACTTACACAAAATGATATGCAACTAAAACTGAGATGCATCTGAATCTCTTATATGCTTACTGTCCTGTTTGAGTGCTGTGACCCATTCTTTAATTAATACACACTGTGCACAGTCCACACAGTCAATCTCACCCAGTTTAACACACTGGGGAAAAAGTATGAGATGTAGTCTATGTTCCTCATTTATTTCAATGTATGGTTAAAAGGTTTTGGTTCTCAATATGAACAGGAGGAAGTGCACACTAATGGGTTACCTGTTGAAGAAATTCAGGTTGTTGTTGAAACTGAACTGCTGCCTTTGATTGGAAAAAGCCAGAAAGAAGTAGAGGAGCAACTTGAAGTCTTGGATGTAAGTTATCCCACTTTCATTTTGAATTCAGAATTCAGAATTTTGAATTCGGCAATGGTTAGAGGTGTGATAATATATAATTATAATTACTGAAATTAAAGTGGATTTCTGTAATAAAATTCAGTAGGTTGAGTTAAAAAAAAATGGAACTTTTCAACCAGAAGGCTTCTGGTTTAAGCTTATGTTTAAATTATGTAAGCTCATGTTAAGTTTGTGATAATCTGACTTGGACAAGGAAGAGCCCCTTGCATGGTTGCGTGCACCCTCCCAATTTCTTAACTCTCCATCGATTCAACTGTTAAGCAAGCTTGTGATTGGTTCGCTAACTAAAGAAATTTATGGATTCTCATTTTGCTGGTGCCATTCGTACAGTAGACAACAACAACTTGTCACTGAACTATGGATTGTTTTTTTTAATATTGCTAGTACTTGGCACCATTTAAAGGTGAACCTTCATCGTTATTTTTATTCATATTTCTGTGTCGCCACTATGGTTGAATGCATTGTGTGTCATTTCTGTGAAAAATTATGTCCTAGATCTCCGTCCTAGATTTCCGGTGTCCCTCGTGAATATCCATGACGTGTCAATAAGGCACCTCTGATTGGGCAAATTTGCTGTCTTTCGCTCACCTAGCTTCTGTCCACTGTTCTTCCTCTGGGATGTGGGCGTACCATACATGGCTCTGGGCGGGGCTTACGACCTAGTGACGTAGATGGGTTTAGCCTGCTCTGATCCGCTCGTTTTGGTTAGCTTGACCCTTCAATGACCAGTAAAACCATGAGGGTCGAATTTCACGTCTTGGAGTGCTGCGTGCATATACTGCTTGTTGTGACCAACCACATTGTAAATAGAGCTACTCAAAGTGGTTTTTAGCGGAAGGACCCCTTTAACAAAGATGTCTTGTTTGCTATCATTATGCTTGTTTAATAAAATAGCAACTGTTGCTGCTTTAAATAACCACACACATTGCTAGAATAACACGTTTAAAGTGAAACATTGCGCAGTTGCCTTCTCTGCCTGCTGCTTAAGTTGGGTTGTACAGTTCCCAGCAACAACACTGTCACACCCGACCTAGAACTTTGAATGAGGGCACTGAGAGTGCTGATCCACTTGCATACACGGATCCATTTGCAACGCTACATAATGGCCTTTTACCTTCTGTGGAACTTTATTTAAATTAATACATCTGTTTTTGAGCAGAATATTTAATGACAGAACCAGCAGGAAAAGATTTCTGCAATTGTTCAGATTCAACAGATCTTTGATTCAGATTCAACAGATCAACCAGATATAGGAGAATGTTGTGTTTACCTTTTGGGTAACACATTAATAGCAGCTGTCATAAACTGCACATAAAGCATTCATGACTGTATAATGACACATGACTCAACTGTTACGGGGACTTTTAATATGATATGCAGTGACTTCGGAAGTTAGGACTTTGTATGTTGGAGTAATACACAGAGACTGGAATGATACTTACCTGAGTGTGCGTCTTTATTCATACTTTATATCCTAGCTATCACCAGAACATCACCATTCATACCAAACCTTTCATGAATGTGGAAGACAACAATTGCGAAGTCGCATTGCCATTTTTGTTCCAAACCTTTTACCTGATCACAACATATCTGAGTGAATGTAATAGTCCAGTGCCAAATAAACAGAACATGGTCAGGCAAAAACATGGATGTACCAAGGGGGCAGGAATAGACGTGGAAGTTGAAACCTCATGGCAAAAGGGCCCACCCGGTAGTCTTTAGCATGCCATAGACTTCCATTCATTTTAGCATGACTTTGACATGAAATAACTTCATAGGACATAGGAAGCAAGCCATACCTTGATGTTGATATTGGACACCGGAGAACCCACAGCAAAACATATTTGCTTCGATCGATGCTAGGAAATCAAAGGGCTAGTGAAGATGTGGATACTTTTGGAATATTTATTAATTCCATAGAAAATAATATAACCAAAACACCTTGAGAAGGCACTTTATTGGACTGTGCAAAAGATGTGTCTTGCAAGGTGCATTTTTTGGGTTCAGTAACGTAAGACTGCTACACAGCTGACAAGCAGACTGTGCTAAGTTGGTTTGCGAACATAAGCCTTCCAGGTAGCCTACTTGGGTGTTTAATAAATCCTGCAGTGAATGATCTTAATTCCATTGTCAGTTTTTCAGTATTAAAAGGCATACTTCTTGTGTTTTGCTATCAGTATATTAGTTATGTTACTTTAAGATTTCATTTGGCTTTATTATTAAAAATTATAAGACATTTTTATCAAAAGCATGCCTATACTTTCCAACAACTAACCACGATTCACTTAAAAACCAAGTTTTACTTAATCACGCTTTTATATATTTCAGGCAAATAGCGTCTTCACGCATGATATGCAATGTTTTGATTATTTACTTTCCATCTGTGAACCAATTTTGCCCCCTGTTCGCATTTCTGAGGTGACAGTTTTTCCTTTTGCCTTTATTTTGTGCGTTGGCATGAGTGAGGTGCGTGTAGGTGCGCGCATTTTCCCCATCAAGGTTGCTTTTTAAAGATAGTAGGCGCGTTCGACTTGTTTCCATGCATTTGCAGTCAGTGATGCATTGTGGGATGAAAATGTTGCATGATGGTTAGAAATTGTGTCAGACTTACCAGAAAGGTGTGATGATGCCACCAAAATGCGACAAGGTCATATGACCTAAAAACCCACGTAAAACGCATGTAAACGCATGTAGACAAATCGTGCAAGCGCTTGTAGATGCTTCCACACATTTACAAGTGTCTAACTAACGCCTCCGTGGTGACGCAACTTTGCCCTGGTTGGTTTAAAGTTCATTGACGTCTGGACACGTGTGTTGTGTAGTGCTCTGTCACTGAACTTCTCATCTTATATGTACGTTATTTTAGTCCAGTTTGAAGACATATCTTTTCTCTCTCTTTTTAGCTTGTTCTGGGGCATTTATCTGATGCTGTCAAGCTCACTCTTTTATTTATTTATGTATTTGTTAATCTCGTTTATATTTTATTGCTTTGTGTCAGTAGGCTACACCTATTAATGGTCTTTGGGTTATGGTTTTGCCGTGTTACTTTTCATCTTTGTGTTGTGCAGCACTTTGGGACATCTCTGTTGTTTTGTTTAAATGTGCTATTAAAAAAAAGACTCGACTTGACTTGAAGTCTCATTGCACCCTACTACAACCGCCTGCCCCCTCCTTGTCCCCCACACACAACACATGACCTCTCCGTCATCTACTACGAAGATCAGGTGGTCGTTGAAGACTTGTGTCCAACTTGACTGGCGCCTTTTAACCACCCACCCATGCTGTGACGCGCAGTTCTTGCTGACGTATGTAGACAGACGCAGACAAACGCTGACAGACGGGTTCGAGTCGAACGCGCCTAATGGCATATGCGCTCTTTAGTGCATGTTATGAATTAATTGTAATACACTCGGTCATCATCAGCCTATCTGCCCTACCTTTTTTCTACCCACGAGCCCCCTTGAACTAAGTGGTCAGGGGTAGCCGTTTGTTATTTTGTTTATTTATGATTATTATTATTTATTATATTTACATTGCCTTGCAAACTTCATCCTTTTTCTTTTCCGTCACTTAAAAAGGGAGTCTTTACAAAATAAAATGTACTATATCTCTGCTTTACATATCTTATTACACAACTCCGGAATCTAGGAATCTTAAAGTGTGGCTTTTACTGGTCCAATTAATGTGAGTGCTTCACACCATAAACTTTGAAAGAACAAAACACGGCAAGCATCCAAAAAGGCATACAAAAAAAAAAAAACAGCAAAAAGGCGGGGAAAGGCACACATCACACACAGGGAAGCTAACAGAGGACCAGACAAAGAACAGGAGAAACACAGGGGTTTAAATACTGAAGGGAATTGACTCGAAACAAGGGACAGGTGAACACCACAAGAGAACCAGACTGAATAATCACCAGGGCGGGGACACAGGACAAAAACAAAAGCACATGGCAAGAAATACTAGACACGACCAACAGGAGGCTACGCGTAAAGCTGTAAACTGTGTATTCGTGACATGTGCGTGCTGTCATTGCTATTCTGTGCCAGCATAGATGGCAGCTGACACTGCACCCTCACAGGTGTGTCAGCAAAAAGAAGAGGTGTAAATATTTCATGAATGTCTTATGAAGTCCACATCAAATGTCTCTTTACTATACAAGTTGTAAAGTATTCGTAATCACTGAGTTTACAGTAACACTGGGAGGCAAACTAGCCTATATTCAGCTGAACCGTATTTGTGCAACATAGAACGGTTCCCATTAGCAAGGTAAGAGGTTTGGAACAAAAACAGCAATGCTGCTTTGGTGGAATTTTATTTTGTCAAGTTGTCATCATTCTGTCTTTCACATTCATGAAAGGTGTAGTATAAATGTTGAGTCATATCTCATGAAATAGTCATGAATGCTTTATGTGCAATTTATGACAACTGCTATGAATGTGTTATGAACTCACCCATCAAGTAAAGTGTTACGAAATTTTGTATCATGAAGAAATGAAGTAGTGTTGATCTTTTATGAATAGAGGCAAGACCGATGAAAATAACTATCTTTAGAACTTAGGTCTCTAATAGGGTTTATGCTCCCCTACATAAAGGCAATAAGGCTGATAAAGTGAAAAAAACATAAAAAAGAAAAGAAAAGTTATGGCTGCTGTAAGTACAATTGGTCTTGAATTGATCAGTCTCATAAAATCAATCTAATTAATATTACCATTAATTGTTATATTTAATAATAGCTTATCAAACAGTTAAATTGATGGTATATTATCAAAATGTTATGTCTGTACTATAACTGTAGTAGTAATGTATTACTTACTGTATCACACTACGCTACAGTCAATAGCATCTACATACACTTGGGATGGTTGAAGGCAAATAGGAGTATCTTTAGACTGGTTGACTTCAATGAGTACGGCAGCAACACAGGTAAATTACAGTTATAACAATAATGGAATTTATTAAAACAATAGTATTAAATGAGTAATAACAGTTTATAACAATTCAATATTGACAGCAAAATGGAAATCAAGGCACATCGGTGAAGTAGTGTGGTTTGTGTGTGTATATGCGTGTGTGTGTGGCAGAAGTTACAGCGTGTGTGTATGTGTGCGTGTGTGTGTGTGTAAGAGAGAGAGGGAGAGGGAGGGAGAGCGACAGATGCTACCTCTTCGCTCTCGAGTCCGCAACTGAGCTCTCGTGCACGCGATTGCGTAATGCGACCCGGGAGGAGCGGCGGAATTTGATTGTGTGGAGCGGGAGTCGTGCAGAGAGATGGTATGCGCGTGTGTGAAGATGCGCACAGTAAACAATCAGAGATTGGAATGTTATCTCAGATATTGGGGGGAAGGGAATCACCCTGCGGTTTTCTGAGACAAAGGATTTCTCTTAGACAAAGGGAAGACGATGTCGACTAAGTCTCAGTACCTTAGTTTTACAATTACCAATACTACTGATGACGAAAGTATGTATGTGTAATGCAAGAGGTGAATGTTAGTAGAGATAGAGCATGCAATAATAATCTATCTGTAAAGGTAATGCAGTTAACAGTGTGAAGCACTGTTAACAAAGCACAGCACAGATAACAGTGTAAAACATAGACAATGGCGTAGACACAGACGATCAAAATAACACGATACGTGTAAACAGTGTGCACACATAAACCGTTCCTCAGTTCAGCAATAGCACTACTGTATAAAACTATTTCCTACGACTAGATTTGCCCAAATGCTAGCCTTACTTCCAGTCCGTTCGCTCGACCTTTGAAGAAGTTACAGATAGCAAATCACAGCCAAAAAGAGCATAATAAAACAATCACAGAACTTGCCAAATACACCTTGTGTATCCCAGTGCCAAGCCCAAGTTAACACAGCAACAGTAACCACCACACGTAAAAAGATTACTATGGACTATGGAGACCATATTTACATGAACAGTCACTCTCCACCAGGGTGCTGAAAGACGCACGGCGCTACAGCTGTTAGTCTACTACAGTATGACAGCTAACATGGATCAAGAGCACACAACGCCGTGAAAAGTTATTTTAAGCCAGTCGGTAAATACATTAAAACAGTGGACGCAATTAACAAAGCTGTCATGGCGTAAATAATAAAAATCAATTACCTTTACGCGGAATCAGCGTCTTTCATTTTAAGAACTTGATTTGATTTGAAGAACTTGAAGAACTATTGATTTGAAGAACTATGCACAGTTACTTGGAAGCCAGGTCAGCTGGCTAATACATGGATGAATCAAATCTCCCCAACAACTGCCGGGGAGGTTTGAACGTAGCGGATGTCTATCCATTTCTGCTCAGGCCAGAGCGCACATCCATGAGGCTGGAAAGGAGCCGTAATCCCATGCGGTTTCTTGTGTCATCCTTCAGGAGTGTCACTTGGGAGAACGCTCTCAAAACGTGAGCATTTGATATTGGCAGAGTGAGCAGTCTGATCACACCGAGGGCTAATTCTTTAAAGCACTGGTTTCCACCAGCATCTTTGAATGCTTCAACTTGCAGCCAAAATCCTCTCCTTCACTTCTGGTGCTAATGTACTGGCCTCTAACTGCCGCTGGAACTCATAACCCAGGTCTGCGTCCTGGTGTGTAAGGTAGAGGCTTGATGATTTCAGGTCAAGCTCCCTGAGACGACTGTCATTGTTCATGCGTAGTACGCTGGGCTTCACAATTCTCCTCAGTGTAGACATATATAGTCTGTCAAGGTCTCTCAACACACCCAGTGAATCGCCAGTTTCCAGCTGAAAATATTTGTTCACAGTCTTTATCTCAATCAAGACAGGCCGGAGAAAGCGCATGTACATGCTGTTTGATGTGTCACGGTACATATCATTCAGAATTCTGGCAGCATAGCAGTGCTCTGCTCCTGATGCCAAACTGAAGTGTAGCTTGAGGGCATCTTCCTGATCTAAAATCCTCTCGATGCAGTCTGCGATCACCAACCATCGGGTTGAGCTGGGTGATATTAATTTAAGCGGACAGCCGCCATCATTAATAGCCCAGTAGATGCTGTTATAATCACTCTGGCGTTTTGCAGAATGCGCAAACCAATTGCACGTTTCCCTGATCATGTATTCCAGGTTGCTTGGGAGAAGTTGCAATGCTTTGTTAGCAACAATGTCAAGTGAGTGGCAAACGCAGCGAATAAGCTGCAAGCTTGGCTGCTTCTCTTTAAGAAGTGAAAAAACTGAATGATTTTTCCCGACCATAACACTTGCGCCGTCTGTGGCAATGCCCACCATATTTTTGATGTCCAGTCCGTACTCACCGAGAAAAGTCACTATTGCATCTGCTATTCCACAAGCATCTGCGCTGAGCAGGTTGATTAGCCCCAGGTAGGTACTTAGAAACTTGCCGTGTTTCTGTGAGCGGTATTTCACACAAATGCAGAGGAGCTTGTTCACTGATATATCCGTGCTCTCATCCAGGTAGAGAGAATACGGAGACTCACCGATATCCTGCTTTAACTCATCTCTGAAGTGCGGTGCCAGAACTGATGTTATAACGGCCGTACGTTTTGTCCTGTGCATTTTGAATGCACCCATCTCCTCTTGGAGTATATCGGACAAATCGTCGACAGCATTGATGGATGTGTGGCAGGCAACGTAGGTTGCAATCCTAAGTTCACAACGTTTTTGATCATCGTTGATTGTGGCTTGTCCTGCACCAGATCCCGCTGGGACAGCAAAGGCTTTAATGCTGGGCTGACAGCGGGACTTGTGCTTTTTTGTAGCGTTCTTTTAAGTCGTTGAGGTGTGCTCTTAATTCAACGTTACAATACCTGCAACGAGCCCTGCTGTCGTCTGCTGGGACAGGCGCGATCCAGGTTTTTAATACAGGGTCGGTCTCCCATTCCTTCCTGTAAAGTTTTTAATGTTTCCCCCACTTTGGCATGATAATTATTTTGCTAACCAGCACAGAGCCTAGAACGACTACCACAGTTGAGAGAGAGCGCGGGCTTCTGAAGTTCTGCCTCAGGCTTCTGCGTCGGCGCACTACGCTAGTTTGTAGAGCGCGGGCTTCTGCCTCAGGCTTCTGCGTCGGCGCACTACGCTAGTTTGTAGAGCGCTGGCTTCTGCCTCAGGCTTCTGCGTCAGCGCACTATGCTAGTTTGTTGATGTGACGTCACGTTGTTATAGCGACTGAATAACTGTCCCTGCATTGACCATAATACGAGTGAGTGATGTATACTAAATTTTGTATTTGTATTGTTTATTTGTATTGTTTTTAAACCATAAAATAGCGGTTTGTTGTCCAGTTTTTACAATATTCAAAAACCGCCAGTTGTTGGTAAAAGCAGCCCAAATTGTATATACCCGCCCAATGCATTTTTCCCCCGCCAGATGTAATCAAAAGTAGCCCAATTGGGCGGAAAACCGACCAATCTGGCAACACTGATCGTCTGTCAACGTCAGTAGAAGTGATAGACCGGTCCGGAGTTAGCCTACAACGCCACTCTGTGTCGTTTTCCAGTAGTGCTCAGTTCATGATAGAATGATAATATGGAAGCTGTACGTATCAGTTAGTGGGAAACTATTCCAAAACGACAAACGGTTTAATATGGAAAATATCAAATAAACCCGAATATATTGTAAAGTTACAAGGAAATAGTTCATTATTATAGCACTGCTTGCTGGAATTTCCCATTGTGAAGTGCTGTTTAAATAACGTTGAAGTTTTTTCCACATGTTCACCGTAATAAAAATGTCACTCTCACACCTTACCCATTTTACGTTTTTTTAACTGTGTTTGTCTGTTTTTAGTGCAATAATCTGCGAGCCACTGGCAACATTTCTTTTCACTTGCTTTGATCAACAAATGTTTACCATTAATTAAGTGTTTATTATTAAGTATTATATGATGGTTATTATTTTATGAGACTGATTTTAATGAGACTGGCCAATAGCTCCTACTTATTTATTTGGTGAGGAGTGGTTGCACCTACATTTATTTTTGGTGCACTGCGTGAGGAGTGGTTGCATCTACATTGGTTGACCTTGTACCCTGGATGTGTACCCTGGTGCTTTCTGTGCCTCCCATTGCCAAGTAAACCTACATGATAACTAGACCATCATCTGTGATTCTTTGACACCCTTTACTCAAACTGGCGCTCTGTTGCTCATTAATAGCATCCATGATTGATTCTCATAATTGCATGCATATACTTCTATTGTCATATAGTGGTTATTATTCCAGACTGGTTACTTGAGGTGAGCTCTCAAACTAAAGTTAATTTTAATCTGACGTATATGTCCATTCTTTTTATCTTACATACAGTTATTGGGATTGATAGGGCAGTGTGGTCTTTGCATTTGTCATGGTGTTTTATTGTGGTACATATATTGTAATCTTTAACTATCGAAAACCCCAAATTCACCATTTAAAAAAAAAATGGGTGATGGAATGTCAACCTACTATACCATTTGGAGAATTGTAAATATCTTAACACAGAAAAAGGGTTTAGGTCAAATGTACTTGTGCCTCAATGATCGTTGGTCTTGTTTATATTTTAGTTTAAAAGTAGTGTAATAGCATTTTGTTACTAAATTTAATTGGATGGTTAAATGCATTGGTGGGTAACCAAGGCATTACAGAGTTAAAGTCCTACTATGAGTTGACCGATTCCCAAGCCCCACCCCTTTCTAGAGCGTGAACATTAAAGCATGAACACAATTCACAAATAGCAGGTTGACTTTGTGTTTTTTACAGATACAGCTGCCTTTGAGAACATTATGGCTAGACGTTGTCAATTTAAATAGCAAATATGACTGCCTAAATCTGTCGTTTATATCAAAACAGACTTTTTAAGACTACAATATTTAGTTCCGGAACATAAAATAAGTTTCTGGTTTTGTTTCTGCTCCTAGCAAAATCAGAAACGTTTCTGGTTTTCGTACGCAACTTGAATGACTTTCCTTCCAGCGTTGTGTGTTTTTTTTGGCTTGTTGATACAGCTGCAAATGAGGCGTCTATATAGTAATAAAAATCAGTACCCGACTGGCAAGTTATATATATATATATCTCATTAGTATTTTTGTTTTCCATGCACCGATCAGAATTAATCAGTGGGGTGATTTTGAACAAATATGTATGGACTTTTCTCTAAAGCCAAGTTACTCACCTCAGATTAAATATACAGTGGTGTGATTAACTCTGATTAACTAGTCTAATATAATTTTAACATTATCTTTCTGCCTTTCTCTCTGAATGTCTTAGGGAGCATTTGAGTATTTGGCAAAGCAAGCAACTGGTCTGAGTAAGCTGCTATTCAAGTTTTTGCAATCGGCTTGTCATCTTTGGGAGATGCACAATTCAGATCTTCAGCAAAGAGAACAGCAGTTGCAGATCCAGTTGGAAGAGCTGCATCATATTCACAAGCAGGAACAATTGGTGAGAGGGTCTCTAACATCCATCACAGACATATCAGTTAATGGATGGGTACTCTGGGGTTGAAGCAACACTAAGTAGTTTTTTCAACCTTAGAAATAATGTTTCCAAAATCATTTCAGTGATTCAACTTGTAACAGGGTGAAAGGGTCTTCTGAGTTGCTTTGCCACCCTACATGCCACCCCACACTAAGTACGTTTGGACGTTTGGACAATTACGCTCCCAACCTGTAGGGTGACCAAAGACAAAAACTACTTAGTATTGCATTAACTGTAATCACGATGCAAAGACACACTAAAGACCACCATACAGTCACAGCAAGTACTTAGGGTCATTATAAATGTTGTAGTTGTTACACAGACTCCTTTTTTGTATCTTAATACAGATGATGTTTTGGCCAGGTGTAAGTCAGCCCTTTTCGCTAACAAGTCGTCTTGTACTTTAAATGAGCAATCAATCTACAGTACTACATTCAGGCTGTAGAGTGTAGGGCAAAACTTTCATGTTGTCTGAAAGTCAGACAGCAGGTTTAAGCATACTGAAAATATGCTGTGTGGCATTTTGTAAGATCAAAGTAAAATTAAATAAGTAAAGAAGGAGGACATAACACACGGGCACCTGGAATGCTTAGTCTAAACATTACTATATCTTCCGTTTATTACAGGTAGCCTAAGGGAGTGTTGTTTTGTACATAAGCCTACTATCCAAACAATACTTTTTTAAAAGGTAATAAGGTTGCCTTAAGCATGCTACTAAGCGGAGGTTGCTAAACACATAGTACACTTACTTAGTATGTCAAATAAGGTGAAATACCAAAGTTTATTTCCAGTGGAAAGGATAAAAATGGAAAGAGGTGAACAGTCTGTGCTTCACTGGGCTAACCCCCGGGTCCTCATGCTTTTAAGGCTAATGTTTTGCAGCAAAACCTTTTTGGTTGCGTAGTCACAGCATCGTGATTATTTTCTGATGTTATATGACTCCAGAATAGTCAGAATGGTCTCCCTAATGAATAAGGTGCACAGGAATAACCAATCACAGCTGTTCTGTGCTCTTGCTCTTATTTGTAAACAACATGAGTTTATTTGCAAGCTGACTAAAGGATTGTGATGAAATCACATAAAAATAAAAATTATACAATATTATAATGATAATATTTTCCATTTACAGAAAAAAGATACTCAGCTAGAAATCATGCTGGACAAGCTTAGACAGGAAAATTCAGAGGAGGCCTTGAAATCCACCCTTGACAGAAGTAAAGGCTTCTTGGAGGAGCTAAATGCCGGGTAAACACAAAATTTGGATTTAAGAATTTTTATTGTCAAGTTCAGAGTGTTTGTATTCATGCAATGGGTACTTCTGTATCTCTGCTGTAGGTTTATGACTATCCATAAAAAGAAATTGATACAGTGGACAGTTATTTTGCTATGGTCGTAGAGGAATTGCAAATCTACAGCATGGAAGTCAGCAGATTCTTTGGTGTCAAAGAGATTTTTTGTCAGGTAATGTTGACATTTTATGAACCCAGCTACATTTGAAACACTGTTTATGTCCAAATCTGAAGATATCTTATCTAGGGTTTAGCCGGTTGGGACTTATTTTCCATCGTGAATTGAGGGGACAGAGGGCAACAGAGGGCAACACATGCCAAAATGCCGATATACAGGGTGGACCAAAAAAAACAAAAAAAAAAAGAAAAGAAAAACGGAACCACTTTTCAAATGACTATATCTCTTCAATTATTCAGACTGTCAAGGAATGGAGGACAGATTAAACACCTTACCCACCATTAAAAGTTGGTTTGAAGCAGGTTCCAAATTAGAGATCTTAAACTGTCAGAATTTGAGAAAGTATGTGGTAATGTTTTTAAAGGTAGCTCTTTTAAAAATTGAGTTTACTTCCAAAAGTGCATTATTGCAAAGTTGCAATTCGTGCACCGTCCTTTATGTTTTGACCATAGTACACTATGATTTGCTGTATTGCACAACATTTGTGATTATTTGTGATTATAAAGATTTTTAGAAGGCTTAAGTTTCACACCCTCTCACATCTAAAGACAAATCATTAGTCACATAGTCACAGTCTAGTTCCAGACAATATTCTCTTAACACTGTGGTCACTAAATACTAGACTACAACTAGAATCTTCAACGACGATTTCTCTATTGGCACCAATTTACAAGATGAAACAGACCACCGCTGCCTTTGTGTGTGCAGAGATATGATAACTGTTTTATACTTTTATTTTACACATGTAGTGCTGTTTGATGCAGGCAGAGGCAATTCTAGAGTTGTTGTAGTGACACTTTAAGTAGAATGTGGACTGACATTTTCTGTTGTATTATGTACGACATTAGAATCCTATGTTTTGAATTTACTGTATGGACATTCTTTTTCCATTGTAACCCTCTTTTTGCTTGCTCACCTGGGGGCGTATTACAGAAACTTCCTATCTTAAGACAAAAGTTAAGATAGGACGAGTGGAGATAAGATTTTTATCATCTTATCTTTGGAAATCCTATCTCATCTTGAGTTAGGAATCCTAAATAAGCGATCTACACACATACAATCGATTTTTATGTCTGTTACCTAGCAACTAATGCAACGCTGCGTCTCATGACGTATCATCAAAACAGCTGTCATAACAGACCCTAAGTAGTTGTGTGTTAGAATAATAATAATAATAATAATAATAATAACTTAGATTTATATAGCGCCTTTCATGGAACCCAAGGTCGCTTTACAAAAGATAGATGGGGCTAAGGAAAAGGGGAGGAGGGAGGGGTTAAAGACCATAGGCCTCAGTAAAAAGGTGGGACTTGAGATGCTTTTTGAACGAAGCCAGAGTGGGGGCCTGGCAAATGTGGAGAGGTAGACTGTTCCAGAGAGTGGGGGCAGCAAAACGGAAGGCTCGATCACCAAAAGTCCGTAGTTTGGACCGGGGGATGACAAGCTGGTTCTTGCCAGAGGACCTGAGGGACCTGGATTGAGAGTAGGGCTGGAGAAGATCGGAGAGGTACTGGGGAGCAAGATCATGGAGTGATTTGTATGTGAGCAGAAGGATTTTATATGAAATGCGGGACTTCACTGGGAGCTAGTGAAGCTGCTTGAGTGTGGGGGTAATGTGTTGCCACCGCTTTGTGTGTGTGAGAGCCCTGGGAGCAGAGTTTTGAACACGCTGTAGTCAGTCCAGGGCTTTAGAGGGCAGTCCATAAAGGACACCATTGCAGTAGTCCAGGCGTGAGGTGATGAAAGCATGGATGAGTCTCTGCCACTGTCGGTGACAATGAGGGAATGAGTCTGCAGATGTTTTTGAGGTGAAAGTAGGCAGATTTGGTGGTGTTGTTGATGTGGGCCTGGAGTGAAAGTGTACAGTCCAGGGTGACACCCAGGTTGCGCACTTCTTTGGAGGGCCTGATAGTGCAGCCATCCACATTCAACAGGATATCACCAACTTCCTTGGACAGTGATGGGGGGGACACTACCATGAGCTCTGTTTTATTGTTGTTGAGCTGGAGAAAGTTGGCGGCCCTCCATGTCTTTATGTCGTCCAAGCAGTGGACAAGTGATAGAGGAGGGAGATGTGCAGTTGGTTTGGTACTGATGTAAAGTTGAGTATCATCAGCATAGCAGTGGAAACTGAGACCATGTTGACGGATGATCTGACCGAGAGGAAGTATGTAGATGGTGAACAACAGGGGGCCAAGCACCGAACCTTGTGGCACGCCGTGGTTGACTGGAGCGGGGGTTGAATTGGAGTGAACCTTGATGGTGATATATTGTGTCCTATCGGAGAGGTAGGAATGAAACCATGAGAGAGCAGAGCCAGTGAGGCCTAAGCGGTCATGGAGACGGTGGAGCAGGATGGTGTGGGAGATAGTGTCAAAAGCTGCTGATAAGTCTAGGAGGATGAGGAGGCTGATGTGGCCGTTGTCTGCAGCTGTGAGCAGGTCGTTCATGATTTTGATGAGCGCTGTTTCCGTGCTGTAATGGGGTCGAAAACCAGACTGGAGTGGCTCGTAGAGCGCATGGTGGGACATATGAAGTTGAAGTTGGGCCGCCACTGCCCTTTCCAGAATTTTGCTGAGGAAGGGTAGGTTGGAGATCGGACGGTAGCTGCTGGGGTCGTCGGGGTCCAGGCTGGGTTTTTTGAGGGTGGGAATCACCATAGCCGTCTTGAAACTGGTGGGCACCACGCCAGAAGTCAGGGAGGTGTTAATGATGGCCGTCATAGCAGGGTATATTGTGGGCAGACATGCCTTTACTAGGGGCGTAGGCAGTGGGTCCAGTTTGCTGGAGCTGGCTTTGGCTTTGGACACTAGGCCCATGACCTGGTTATTGCTGAGTGGTGAGAATGAGGAGAGGGAGCAGTGTTGTGCGTGGGCAGCCGAGGTGGAGTTGCAGTCCTTCGAGTTTGTGGCAGATGGACATGGAGCCCCAGACTGATGGAGCTGCCGGTGGATGTCTTCCACTTTCTGCTGAAAGAAAGTTTGGAACCTAGAGCAGAGTTCGGCGGCATCAGATGGTTGGGGTGCGTCTGGAGGGCGGAGGAGGTGGTTGACAGTGGAGAAGAGCTGTTTTGGGTGGTTCTGTTGGTTATTGATGAGAGTGGAGTAATATGATGTTTTTGCCCTGGAGAGGGCCTCTTTGTATGTCCTGACGTGGTCTTTATAGGCCTCTTGGTGGACAACAAGGCCAGATTTTTTGCAGAGCCTTTCAAGCCGGTGCCCAGCTGCCTTCATGAGACAGAGCTCTGGGGTAAACCAGGGAGCAGGCTGGCTGTAGGAGATGGACCGGGTCTTCAGAGGGGCTACGGCATCCAGGCTGAGGGAGAGGGCTTTATTGTAGTGCTCAGTGAGGGCATCCACAGAGTGGTCGGAGGGATGGGCGGCAAGATGTAGTGATAGCGTGCTAGACAGTGCAGGGGTAGACACACGCTTGAGGTTTCTGAATGTGATGGTACATTTCACACGCAGTCAGGGTGGAGGCTCAGGTACAGAGAAAAGGATGGCATGGTGATCAGATACAGCAAGATCCAGGCACTGGAGATGGAGAGGAGTTATGCCTGTGGAACATACTAAGTCCAAGGTGTGGCCTTTGACATGAGTGGGGCCATGTACATGCTGAGTTATGTTTAAACAGTCCAGTAGGGATAGAAATTCAGTGGCAAGAGGGGAGTTATGAGAGTCTACATGGGTATTGAAATCGCCCATGATAATGGTGGACAGAGACATGGGGCAGATAGCAGTGAGTAACTCGGAGAGCTCAGAGAGAAAGCCATTGGTGGATTTGGGAGGGCGGTAGACAAGCACAACTTGTAGCTGTGCAGCCCCTGTGCTGGCGGTAGTGGGGAGTACTTTAATCACAATATCGGAATTGTGTATTACAGCCAGACCACCACCATGGCCCGAGGAACGAGGCTTTTGGATGTACACATAGTCTGGGGGGGTGGCCAGATTGAGAGCTAAAAAATCCTGCTGGTTTTGCCATGTCTCGGTCAGGCACATGAAGTGAAGTTTTCTTTTAGCAATTATGTTGTGAATTAATTCTGCTTTGTTGTTAAGTGAGCGAGTGTTCAGGAACATGAAGTCAGCAGTCGTTTTGGAGGATGAGTTTGGTGGGACAGACATGTCAGCATGAGCCAGAGGACGCAGGTTGACAAGCTCTGCGTGACGATTGTTCTGATGACGTCGAGACAAGGAAGTTCGGCAATTGACCGTAGGAACAGTCACAGTTGTACTCGTATGCACAAACTTGTGTCAGGAGGCCCTGTGCACATATCTGGGACAACGCAAGATATGTAAAGACTTCAAGACATCCAGGCAGCTCGGAGGGATGGAAGACCGGAGGTTTATCAATTCTGTTACAGAATATCGGAGGAGTGCCATGCTTAAAGTGATGCTAGACGCTAAGCCTGGAATACAGCAACAGTGACAGCACTGGCAAAGGATAATCCAGAGAGCCACAGCGGTGTTGGTAGAAGTGCTAGCATTACTCCAGTGAACTCCAGTGAGTTTGCTAAGCTAACTAAGCCAGCTAAGTATCCTAACGGCATACAAATGTACACTCTACCCTCACACACACGCTCCCTGACCTCTCTCACAAGACACCTGTAACCATTTCTCTCTGCCCAACATTCTTCCTCTCTGAGAAAGCAGGGGTGGAAAGTAATGAATTACATTTACTGAAGTTACTGTAATTAAGTAGTTTTTATGAGTACTTTGTAATTTTCTAAGTAGTTTTTGAAATAGGTAATTTTACTTTTACTCGAGTACATTTTAAGCCAAGTATTTTACTTCACTACATTGGAAGCCACCCACATTACTGAGTAAAATAATATTGATAGGGGAAAAAAATCTGCCGGAACTGAAAGGAAATTACATTGTTTCACACAAGCTGGATCAAGGCGTTCTTTACTTTCTTTACGTCTAGGGCTGGAACCAGGAAACCAACAGAACAAGGGAGGCGGACCCGAAGTGTAAAGTGCCAACTGAATAGTTTTATTGAGGGTTCAGGGAAATGGGAGTATTGTCCGGAGCCCCTGAGGGGACTTGATGAGGATGGGTCGAGCGGGGCTCGAACCCACAATCCCAGGGGTGGTGTGCAGCAGCCCTATCGCCTGTGCTGGCAGTAGCGGAGGTAATCCGGAGATCAGAGGGGAATCGGCACAGGAGCCCCAGAGGCCTTTATTGACAGACACGAAGACAGGGTACACAGGGAATGGGCACATATGGGGCAGAGTCAGGGTAACAGAACACATAGCTGGGCAGACAGGAACAGATTCAGGGTACAGGGCGGACAGGACTGGAACAGAAGCGTCCGGCGTCGGCCGGCAGGTCAGGGTCAGGGCCAGGGCAGACAGGAACACGGAACAGAGACAGGAAACAAAACTGGGCAGGCAGGCAGGACTCGTGTCGCTGGGCTGAGCGGGGATTGAACCCGCGACTCCGGAGGTGGCAGGCGGCAGCTAAATGCAGGAGGAAGTGCAGGTGAAGTGCGTTACACAAGACACAGACACAGGTGAGGGGGATAATAGAATGAGTGCAGGGAAACAAGGAAACGAGTGCGAGATAGGATTTAATAATGAGGACCGTGTCGGAGAAACAAGGAAACGAGTGCGTGATTAGTTATGATAATGAGGATAGTGTCGGGGAAAGCGTGATCAAGGCAGGGCTCAGACAGAGAATCGTGACAAGTGTTGTGAATTTGACCATATGACAGAACATAGAGTGCACATTACAGTATACCTCTCAACAGATTGTGACTGTCCTTGTGTGTGTTGTGGAACATAGAAGTTAGAGCACCATGTTACTGAGCTCAGTTATGAGCTGTGAGTTTGGATATACACTTTATACGGCTAAAGGTTGATTAAAACTACCTGTGCTGGATTTGGTTTATGACTCATCCTTTTTTACATCAAATAATTGAAAGTAGCTAAGTAACTTTTACTCAAAGTACATTTGAAATTAATTTTTTACTTTTACTCGAGTACATTTTCAGATGGGTACTTTTACTTTTACTTCAGTAGGATTTAAGCAAAGTAAAGATACTTTTACTGAATTACAATTTTTCAGTACTTTTTCCACCTCTGTGAGAAAGTTGCTTGTTGTTGAAATTAGCGGCTAGCTAGCTAGTGGTTAACTATAGCTCACTCTGCCTTGCCCTTTCTATAAATAAATTCTCTCATTCTGGCGACGTTGAGCAAACAAAATACCTGCCATAATTGTCTAACTGACAAAGGAGTGGAAGTTAAGACACC
The DNA here is from genome assembly GCA_030347295.1 of Setipinna tenuifilis. Taxonomy (NCBI): domain Eukaryota; kingdom Metazoa; phylum Chordata; class Actinopteri; order Clupeiformes; family Engraulidae; genus Setipinna; species Setipinna tenuifilis. The sequence goes on from CM059284.1 coordinate 29,628,370, forward strand.
AAAGAGGCTGTCCTAAAGTTAGGACTGTTTATTTAAGATTTTTCAAAGTTAGGATGCTTCTGTAATACACTTTTCTTAACTTGAGATAGGATGCGCAAACCAAGTTAGGATATGCTGTTCTGTGATACGCTTTTCCTAAATACCATCCTAAAGTGCCGTTGCTACGGTAACTAGACAGATAGGGTAAGATTCTCAAGTTAGGAAGTTTCTGTAATACGCCCCCTGCTACCTAGGAAGAGTACTTTTGGGAGAAAAGATTTAAGCCTTCCTGACTACAAACCTTACTTCGAGTACCTGTAATGTACTATTGTTTGGGAGAACATTTAGACACTTACTGCAGAGATGGCGGAACACAGAGAGTAGTACATAGAATTTGAGGAAGATGAAGATTATATATATACATATATACAATGCCCAGCATAAATGAGTACACCCTCTTTGAAAAGTGACATTTCATACAATATGTCATTGAAAACAAATGATATTTCCAAAATGTGGAAAATAATGGTGGCCACACAACATATTGACACTTTGGGCACAATTTGGGCATTTTCACTTAGGGGTGTACTCACTTTTGTTGCCAGTGGTTTAGACATTAATGGTTGTGTGTTGAGTTATTTTGAGGGAACAGCAAATGTGCACTGTTATATAAGCTGTACACTGCCTACTTTACGTTGTAGAAAAGTATTATATCTTTAGACTTCTCCCATGGAAAGATATAATAAAAAAGTACAAAAATGTTAGGGGTGTACTCACGTTTGTGACATACTGTAACATACTGTAAGGTGACATATTTTTCAGTTTTAGTCAAATTAGTGTGGTGCTAAATGAGTACACCTCACTGTAGGTCTCTGGGCAAAGCTACATTTTAGGCTCCCAATGTGTAATTGAACAAGCATTCAACCACAGGTGAGTCTAATTAGTCATTACACAGGTGTTCATTAGGCAGTTGGCTACAAAAGGGTGTTACCTAAAACAAACCACCCCTTCCCATTTCCTGCTGTCCGCAATGGCACCACATGGAAGATAAATGACACCAGATCTGCGAAAGAAAATCATTTCTTTACACCAAAAAGGTAAAGGCTACAAGAACATACGCAAAAACACAGTTGCAAAAGTAATTAAAAAATTTAAGAAAGATGGAACTGCAACCATTGCACAGAGACGTCCAGGTTGACCACGATCGTTAACACCACGACTGGAGCGTCTTGTGATGAGAAGGGTTGAAGAAAACCAGCATGCAATTATCTAGGGAAGTAGAAAGTAGAAGCAACTGCAGTGACTGTTTCTCGTGACACAATGTGCCATACAGTGCAGAGGAATGGCATGCATGGGTGTCGTCCTTGAAAGGAGCCTCTCCTAAAGCCCAGTTACAAGAAAGCCCGTCTAGAGTTTGCCAGGGCCCATGCCAACAAAGATGAATGCTACTGGGACTCTATACTGTGGAGTGATGAGACCAAAATCAATCTTTTTGGAACCGATGGCTTCAAAACTGTCTGGGTCGCAAGGGTGAGGAATACAAAGAAAAGTGCATGGTGCCCACAGTGAAACATGGAGGGGGTAGTGTCCTTATGTGGGGCTGCATGAGTGCTGCTGGTGTGGGAAGCTGCATTTCATTGATGACATCATGAATTCCAATTTACAATTTGACTAAAACTGAAAATTATGTCATTTGAGTTATATTATTAACCTTTGTTTTAAGTCAAAAGTTCAACAGATGCTGTATTAAACTTAGCCTGTGCACATTTTGGAAATATCGTTTGTTTTCAATGACATATTGTATAAAATGTCACTTTTCAAAGAGGGTGGGCACTGTATATATATATAATGGCCATCCATACTAATTCGAACTGAAATATACAGATGCAGAGCTTCCAGAGTGCAATGAAAGGGCTGCCAGAGAAGTAGATTGAGTGAGGCCTGTATATAGTGAGTTACAGTAGTCAAGTCTTGATGTAATGAAGGCATGAATGAGAGTTTCAAGGTCCTTTGGAGTTAAAAATGATTTCTTTTTAGCAAGGTTTCTTAGCTGGTAAAAGCTACTCTTAACCACATTACTAATTTGTTTATTAAAATTTAGGGCAGTATCAAAGTAGACACCAATGCTTTTAAATATACTGTGATTGTTGGAAGACAAGGGGCCTCACATTTTTTGAGGTCTGAAACCTGATTACAAGGAACAAATAGGATAACTTTAGTTTTATTCTCATTTAACTGAAGGAAATTCCTTGACATCCAACATTGAATGTCATTTAGACAATTGAGAACCTTAGTTATAGATGTCACATCATCAGATTTAATAGGGATATAAACTTGGGTGTCATCTGCATAACAGTGGTACTGAATGCAATATTTTTCAAAAATAAAACCAAGGGGAAGCATATACAAAGAGAATAACAGAGGGCCTATAATAGGCCCTGAGGGAACGTCTATACAGTAGGGCCACTATCGGAAGTGTGCTCCTAGGAATATAACAGCCTGGTATGGTAACAGCAAGAACAGCAAGTCCTGCAAAGAGTGGTGAGGTCAGTTGAATACGCAGTCAGGATTACACTACCAGATAATAAAAAAGATTTATACCAGGAGATGTAGGTCCCCAGCCAGGAAAATTATTAGAGAGTCCAATCATCCCTACAACAGTTTCTTCTCTCTGATAAAGTCTGGCAAATGTTACATAAGCCTGAAAACAAGGACTGAAAGATTGAGGAAAAGTTTTTCTCCTCATACACATTTTAAATGAGGACCACACGAGATAGTAACATCCTTGTATATTTAAACATGCTTATTTTATTGTTACATATATTTTTAATTTATTTTATTTTTATATCTAGTATTGATACATTGTTTGGAGTCAGTGAACCAAGTACTTTACTGCATATTGTATGTGACAAATTAAATTTGAAGTAGTACACTTGCATTTATAGAACAATATTACAACACTATACTATTATCTAGGTGACATAACCTTAGGAATTGATCCAGACACTGTAGACAATTCTGAAGCTATTCTCTGCAATGCTGTTTTTATATGTACTCTAGCAAGCTGGACAACTATGCTGGCCAGCTAGGTACATTGCCATAAGGCTTGCTGGCAAAGTGATCACTGACATCAGACAAGATGCATAGCCATCCCGATGCAGCGTGAATCCTGTTATCTGCCCCTATGTGGAGACTGCCAATATTGTGTGTTTTGTGTACCGTGTACAGTCTCCAAAAATGCACCATGCAGTGTTGCCCACCCTCTTTCTACCTGAAGGCCTCCGCACACCGGTTCCGACAGCATTGCGGAGCACTTTCGAATTCGACAATTTCGGTTACCCCCGCACACTGGCGGCGCACTGTATAGCCGCAGACGTCATAGTAGTCTTTTTCAAATCACCGTCTTCCAAGGATTATCAACGGTCACTATGTTTTCGAGTCTATATGGGTTTCAGATTAATTTTGACAATAAATCTATCAGAAATTGTCAGATTATATCATAACCTTAACATTGGTGTTGTTTATGCATTTACTTATTGTATTGACCTACAGAAACGGTTAATTTCGTCACAATAGAACATGGATAAACAGCCAGCGGCTCCGACAAAAATAGAGCTCAATCGTATCGACACGGCGGTGTCGGAAGAGTTCGGTGCTGGTGTGCGGGGTTGTATTGAAACCAATGGAATGGAATGTTGGCAGAGCAGTGCTCTGCACTTTGTCGGCGGTGTTTCGGTGTTGCGGTGGCCTTAAGAGTGGGTCCAAATCACCCACTGTAATTTGTGCTCATCTTCCTCTCCACATTGGTTCAAAAGCTTAGGCCATAGAGTTCCTGGTTCGTCTCTCCTGACATATTTCGAGTCCCAGATTCCGCCATATTTCAAAATCCCACAATGTCTCTTTCTGTGCACTTTCTGTGTTGACTGAAAACTAAACAACCCCGTTATGTAATTTCTGACAAAATAGCAGTATGGTGGTAAGCCAAAAAAGTCAGCAAATTTTACTTTGTAACAAACACATAAAAATGAAATTGTTTCATGTCCACTTTAAAACTGCTCAAATTGCCATAGTGCAATTAGTATTCATTGTGTGGTATAGTTTATTAACTAATGAACTACAGGTGTGAACTAGTCCTGCAGGTCGTGCTGGTATGTGTGTGTGCAAATGCAAGGAAATAGGGTGGTGTGTGTGCAAGCAAGAGAGAGGAGAAGAAGGGGTAGTAGTGGGCTCCCCAGTTAGATGGTTAAATGGTCAATGGAATGTGTGAGGGGTAAACCTTGTGCCAGATAACGCGAGAGTGGGGGAAGGGCACATGATTAACTCACTTTGAAACAATAGATTAGTTCTGCTAGGCTGTCTTTGGCTAAAATTCCTTTTGACCAGGTATCATGCAGGGCATGAGATAAGTGTTAGTAAGAGAGAGAAAGAGAGAGAAAGAGAGAATGATCTGTCTACTAAAGTAGCAGATAAAACAACATAAATGGTCACTCAAAGTAGTGTGTATGTTTACATCAGACATAAGCTTCACACTTTCTTGCTGTGCTAAGTAATATTCTAACTATGTCCAAGTGCTCACATGAAGGTTGCTTTCTGTTTCCTTTGGTGGAGTTGCTTGAATTCTTTGGTTGTTGGTCGGGGAATCCTTGCCGATGTAGAAAAAGACCAATTGAGGTTGCATTGTCTCTGTTTCATGGATGATCTGCAGTGATCTGATGAATGAAGAGTCCTTTTAGACTTGTTTAAGGAAAGTTCTCTCTCAGCCGCAGCTGGAAATCGACTTCTCGATTAATAGGTTTCCTACTGTGGTTCGTCGCACGTAGGCATTTAGAAGAAAGATAGAAACTATACTTCCTCAGCATCTGGCTGGAAATCCTGTTGATTAGAAGTAGTCTGTTCCATTCAAACTCAACAAAATGTTGCTTGTGCAACAGGTTGCCTAGGGGAATCTGCTCACCCTGTTCGTGGCTATACGACTAAGAAAGGGAAGCCGGCCGCCTTTCCAGTAATCTTAACATACTCGAGTTAAAGTACTTTCTGGCCTTGTGCAAAGGCCATTTTTTGTCTACTTAGCTGTGCATGTTGATGAAAGTTCCTCGGTTGCCTGCTTGGCTCTGTGGCCTGTAGAGCAGGAAGTGTCTGTTTAGGTCTGCCCCCCCATTGGCTGGGTGCAGGGCAGAGAGCGTGTCCCTCTACGCCTGTGATCCAATGACCCACAGGACAGAAAGAGTGTCTCTCTTTAGGTTCGTGAGATCTGATGACCCAAAGGGGCTGAGAAATAGCACGACTTAGATGCATTGCAACCGTACCTACATTGGGCACACATGTGGGTAGTCATGTTTCTCGCAGCATGCAGAGGGGTTGCTTGCTCGCACAGAATACCAAACAGGCTAGGACTGCCCCTGTTTTTATGTAGCATAGGCCTTTTCTGCTGCCAGTCTTTTTACAAATGTCTTGCTGGCCATGTTACTAGCCGGGTGTGATTTTAATGCCCAACCCTGCTGTGACCAGCAGTTCTCGTTGACATATGCAGACAGACAGGTTTGTAACTGATGCCGCAACTGTAGACTGTTTGAAAGGATCACACTTCCTGTATAGCTACTACTTCCATCTATTGTACCTACCCTTTACGACAAAAATGTACTAAAAATGTACTTTTCCAGCAAAAAAGTTTGTTTAAAACTTGTACATTTTTTCACTTATTGTAAATTTGTTTAAAAACTTTTTTTTTTTTCGTTTTATTATTTTGCACTTTCAGGACACCACACTTCAGGGTCACTATAACAAATATTGCATTGGCATAAACCATATACCACTGGACAGAGCACTAATTGAGCTTTCATTTTCATGGATGGTGGTACCCTCAGTGGTTGAGATAAAATCATTTAAAAGAGGCCCATTATTTTTTGGTCTACTCTGTATAACAAAATGTAGATATACATAGATATATGTTTGTAATCTGTTCGTGACAAAATAAGACCTTGAGAGCAACCCACAACTGTAACTAAAACCAGTTTTCAGCCAATAATGTACTTTACTGCCTTTTGTATGTGTGATTTTATGCTTCTTACATTGACTTAAACATATAGGGCTCTCCAGGGTTTATCGGACCTGATGGTAGTCCCATTAATGACTGCTGTATTGACGTTTACCTTCTTGTAATGGATATGCCACATAGCAGTTGATTTGATATGAACTTTTTGAACTTCATGACTTAAAAGACACTTTTGACACTATGACAACCTCTGGAAGCACAAGTCTCAAATGAAAATTGGTCCACAGTATGGTTTACCAGACCAAATGCCCAGGCAACTTGGCAAATTGTTGAGTGCCTGCCTTATTTGTAACTTTTACATTGATGTACGGGAGGTTTTAGTACCTAGTTTAATTCATATTAAGGTGTTGAGCATGCTTTTCCAGTTTTAATAGTTTTTCACACTACTTGCATCGTATATTTTTAAAGCACATAATTCAAGTGGAAACGTCTATGCACATGAAATTTGGTTAGCTAATATATCAGAAAATAAGTAAAATTGTTTTGTCTCTTTTGTCGTGTTTTTTAAACTGGTTATTAAAAAATATTTTTACATGTTGTAGGTATCTGAAGAACTTCAAGCACTTTATCCGTGTCTACAAACAAGTATGTGTTCTAAATTTAAAATTACATTGTCTACACTCAAGTTTAAAGACTTTCTGTCTCTACATTTTGCAAATGAGATCCCCTCTGTCCTCTAGACATTATTGGTAAAGTCATTTCGAAGAGAAAGAAGACAAATCAGAACCAAGGCAAGAAATACTCCTATATTGACCCTGTGAGGTCTAGCAGTCCAAACCATTGCAACTCATTCCCCAATCATTTGCCTTCTCCCAAGGTATATGTTTATAACATGAAAAAGGTTTTCCTTTTTATGGTAATTTAAACTTGTATATTAACTTCACATCACCTATACAACAATTTTTACCAATGTGACCTTTCTTGTCTGTGTTGGAGAAGTATGCCGACCGCCCTCAGGAGTTATATGACTCTTGTAGTCAAGAGTTCTTCACCAGTACCAAAGGAAATACTTACAGTGCTGCGATGTTTGTGGTTCCATATGCCAAGGATTACCAGAAACCTGATATTTCAGAAATTGAGCAAGTGATTTATCCCACAAGAATTCTTATTGATCTCCTAAGAGAGTAAGAGCAAAAGCATGAAAAGAAATGCAAATATTATTTCAAAATCTGACAAAACTAAAAAAAGTTAAGCAATTTTTTTTTTTTTTACAGTGTGCGTCTAGCCTTTTTTAATCACCTTGAAATGTGGTACAGTTCAGTTTTGGCAAACACTGTTCAAATTATATCAGCCAAGAAAGTGGAGCTGGAAGCTGAACATGCTTTGCGTCTGCATTTACATCAGCCACGGGGCAAGAGGATAGAAAAAGATATCTACAACGTTCGTTCAGGTGGAGTATTTGGTAGTACAGAAATAGTTGGAGTAGACTAAGCAACTGATGCATGTGACGTTCACATTCTATATATACGTACTGTTGTGTACCATGCTGAAACATTTCCCATAATGCCTTAAAACTGAGATATTCAATATGACCGCAGTCACCAGACCAAACTCTAATTATGCATTTTTATTTTTGACTAGCAAGGTAAAAACCTGAATATAATGTGTTTATAAGTTCTAGTGCATGGGGAAATCAATGCTGTGTTCAGATTAAAGAAATATGCCACCTCCACAGTCCCTAGAGTTGTATAAGTGATTCCTGTACTTTACATGTGCTTCTGCGGAATATAGTCCCTCATCTAAATGCCGCTTGGTCAATAGACCAAGATTACAGTGACTATGCTAAAATAAGCAAATAATTCTGCGAGGCACTGAAAAAAGCTAGAAAAAAGGGGGAAAAAAAGTTTTTTTTATTTTCAAAGTTATATTGTAATGCCACATTTCAGCCCTCCAGTGCGTTATTTTCACAATTGGGCCTAATACCATGTCTTTAAGCATGGAAATCACAAAGCGTGATTGTAAAACAAAATATGACTAGTTATTTTCTCGGTCTTTTTACCAAAGTCATTTATTCGTGCATTTTGTATGAATTCATTGTCTTTTGCAAGCTTTTTATACAGTGGGTGCTAGTTCGTCATGCACGTTTCACTCACGCACAGCGTGATTCACACAGTACAACTGCAGCAGCATAAGAACACTGAAGTTTACGCTGAAGTAAAGATCTTTCTTCGAAGGTTGACCCAACATACGGACAAAACTTGCAGTATTAGGGTGACTGTAAACTTGCCAATATCTCGTAATCCTGCGGTTCAAACGCAGTAAAACTAAATCGATGAAAACGTTTAAAAAACAAATTCACGTCATCTCGTTTTCCTTGTTAAAACCGTATGCCATGACTTCAGAGTTTAACAATTTGAGCAGCAGTATTATAGTAATTTCTACAAACCGATTGAGTTTCGCTGAGTTTGGACAGCACAACTGTAAGATATTTGCATTAGAAGTTGGCCATAATAGGCTATGGAACATGTACTGCGCTAACACCGGGAATGTTTAGTCATGAGACAAAAAAAGCAGCTACGCTACGACTCAACCCACTAAAGAAAAGCTGGATGGATATCACTTAGTGGAAAACTATTCCAAAATGACGAACGGTTTGATATGGAAAATGTCAAATAAACCTGAATATATTGTGAAGTTACAAGGAAATAGTTCATTATTATACCACTGCTTGCTGGAATTTCCCATTGTGTAGTGCTGTTTAAATAACGTTGAAGTTTTTTTCCACATGTTCACCGTAATAAAATGTCACTCAGGTACTCCCTGAACTTGGGAGAGAGGGTGAATAATAATAATAATAATAACCTTTACTTGTATAGCACAGTTCATACATACAAGATGCAGCTCAAAGTGCTTTACAGTTTGGCAAGGTCACAACAAAACTGCCCTGCTGATGCTGGCTCTTGCGTGAACACAGGTGAAGCATTTGTTGTATCTTGGTGGTGCAGGGGGGTTGTTCAGGCACTGTTGACAGTTCCTGCTTGTGTCCGTAGGGGCAACAGGGGTGAGGAAAAACTCCCTGAATTGTGTGTGGTTGAATAGAACCGGAAATAAAAAAAAAGGAAGAAACCTGTAAAAAACCTGTAAAAATGTAAGGCTATATCATGTTTTACTTGTTCATTGCACTTCGTTGTAAATGACAGCTAGCCCAGGCTGTAAGATATTTGTTAAAAGATGGGTCCGCTCGCAATGCGCATTTTCCTCCTAAAAAACAATCCGCACCGCCCGACCTGCGGGCTTTGGGTCGACCTGCGCATTACTTGTTTGGGCTATTCCAAGAATCTCATCATCAGTAGCCTAGTCTAGGCAGCATGTCGTTATCTCCGCTTCATCCTCACAACTTAACCTATTGTAAATGTATGAAAATAAATTATACAAGCACTGAAAACCATTAAATGTATAACCAGAAGCAATAATAACCATTTTTATATAACCATGTGTTGTTTACTCAATCATGATCCTCTCACTGAATGTGCACATCGAATTTATTGAATTTATGTTGTATTGCTTGTGTAATTTCACACATTACATTCACACTCACAAGTCAGCAGCATTCGCAGCACACTCACACCACATCATCATTCAATCGAAATAGGTAGGCCTACAGTACGTGAAAAAAGGGGGAGGGGAGCTGCGAAGGGGGGAGGGAGCTGCGAAGTGGACAATCCACATCAGTCCACACCTGAGTTGCACAGGGGGGTAAGAAGCAGTTTGACACTGGGACGGGGGGCAGGGGGCAGGGACGTGCACATCATTATAGAGGGGCAGGGGATCAAAGTCAGAAAAGGGCAGCATTTATTTCTGGTTCTTTACACAATATGGAAATTAATGTAAAAAAAATCTAAACATCGGATCCGGGCCGGTGTCAGAGCGGATCTACTGGGCTGGGGTGCGTTTCTCGAACAGCCCGCTAAGTTAGCATTGTACTACCATTGTACAATGGAAGTATCTACAATGGTAGTGGCGAGATCCTTCCATTTCTCAAAGCTCTCGTACTTTGGTAGAACTGTCATTGTGGGTACTTCCATTCTGGCCACTACTGTTGTTCCTACTTCGGTGTGTGAAGCATGGAAATAACGAAGGAAAAGCAGGGGACAGCCGTTTTGATTGGATGTCGAACTCTTTGTTAACACGCCATGCTATTTATTTTTAAGACATGTCTTTGTCTTTGTTAAAATCATACGATAACAGCATGGTAAACTCAAGTGACAAAACTTGGCCCAATGTCTACAGTGACACATGTCGTACAGGAAATATTATTCTTACAAATCCGTAGGTTTAAATAGCGTCTTGACGTCATTCATCAGTGGTATTAATACTCCACCATACAACATCGCTGTCTGTGCCAATAGCTCAATGAGAAAGTTGCGTGGTTTGGGTGCTATTGTTCTCTTTAGTTCCCGGGTTCAAATCTCAGTGCACGCCTGGTAGCACATAGCCTTCATGTTTTACTATAGCATTGCTCCTCAATACATGTACTCTTTCAAATCAATAACCCAGACAAACTTCAGAGTAGAACATAAATCCACACTAACATGACTGTGAAACGCTAGGCCACACAAACAGATAAGTCATACAATTGGTCTACACTCAGTCTCGAACCTACGTCTATGTTGGAAAACTTATGTTGCTCGCGACTGCACTACTAGTTGCGCCACTGACAGTCATACATGGGTTTCTGTTTGGCTCCTATCAGTTTCTTACCAAATGCATATGCTGTCAATAATGGGAAAAGCCTCAATTGAAGGCCAACTTCTAATGCAAATATCTCGTAATTCCACGTTCCAAACTCAACGAAACTGAGAGGTGACTATGATACTGCTGTTCAACCCATTAACTCTTGTCATACGGTTTTAACAAGAAAAATGACATAACATGAATTGGCCGTTTAAAAGTTCTATGAGCTGTATTATAGTGTCCTCTACATATCGATTGAATTTCACTGCATTTGTACTGCAGGATTACGAGATATTTGAACTTTACAGTCGAAGATCTACTGCAAGCCGTAGGTGGGATCAACCTTCAAAACAATGCTTGTACAATGGCTCGCGAGCTATGGTAGGTACTACACAACTTTACTTCGGAGTTTTGGAAGTATCTCTGCTACGAAGGTTTCGAGAAATGCGTAGTAGGTTCCTCACTACCGAAGTCCCCACTACCGAAGTACGTACTTCCGAAGTTCCTCACTACCAAAGTAAGTACAACCATAGTAACTAGGAGACAGGGGTGCGTTTCCCAAAACTGTCGTTGCTAACTTCCTTAGCAACTTCGTAGGTTTGAACGATGGACTAACGACACTGCTGTTTCCCAACAGCATCGTTCGAACGACACAACTAACGGATGTTTACAACAACATTAGTCCGATGGATCGTTCGACGACGCAGGTGTTTCTGTAGTAGAAAAATCAAAGATGCATGTGTGTTGGGGCGTGCTTCCATTGCAACGTGTATCCCAACTCCGCAACGGAATCGCCGACACAATAAAAGACTCTATAAGGACTCTGAGTCGCTCGCGCGCCACATGCACGAGCTCCATAAGGAACTCCATAGGGGTTGGCGAATCTCCCGCCAACCACGAAACAAAGGCCATCATACCTGTATAAAAGCAGGACGATGCGCCCTGTAGAACGAGTTTGTATGGTGACAGCCTTAGGTGCACACTGTATTAAGCTCCCGGATCCGTTACAATAAACCTTGAGGGTTTTGTCATTTATCACTACTTGGCTTGGTTTTGTCTCTACTTTGTTGATAACGAATTTTTGGACAACATTTCCCAACAGCAAAGTCTGGACGATCCATCGGAAGTTCCATCATTAAACTGTGTCGTTCGAACTATTAGCATGGACCTGTCATTAGACTATTGTTTATGTCAGTTTCTGTACACGTGACGGCTTGCTCGTCACCTTTGGCCTTCTTGGGTCGGATTAGGCACCATTCAATGCTTTACCGCCACCCACTGCATGAATGATTTTACTTTAATTCACGTCATTTTCGTCCTGGCACTTGCCAGGTCATGTAAAAAGAAGATAGAAAATTCACCCCACAACACACAAAAAGTTGTTGCAAAATGTTGTTGGATTATTAAACTAATTTGCTGATTTTACAGATCGTTTTTAATACTGTGATGTAGAGTATGACCACGGTTCACGGATCCACAATCAAGGACATTCCACGTGTTTCAAATTGATTACCGTTTAGCAGGATTCGAACCCGTATCTCTCCGAAAAAGGGAATAGTGGGCTGACGAGCTAACCACTCAACCGTTGCACCACACGAGCTGTCAATGGCCTTAGTCATATTTACATGTAGATGTATGTAGGGTAGTATGAATGAAACATACGATCATTTCCCTAAGTTGCTGAAGCTGTCATATATACTGGCTTAACTGAAATAAGGCTACGTTTTTGCTGCTTACTGTCGTGGTGTCGTTTCTGTCGTTTATCCGCAACGAATGCATCCGAATACTCTCCGAGCACTTCCGACACATCTGGATACTTTGCAGTTTCAACGACGGAAGTCCAAACTAACATAGTTCAGACTTACGTTGTACGTAGGTAGTTGGAGAGTCGGAATCAGACTGTTGTGTCGTTTGAACCTACTACGGACAACGGTGGTTAAATGCTAACATCCGTCGTTGTTTGGGAAACGCACCCCAGATGCGCTTCCACCTCGATTGGTGCTCACAGTCCAGGACACAATGTACAGTACTGTAATGGTGCAGAAACAACACGACTGACATTTCGACGATTCGTTTGACTCTGAAGAAGACGCAGTGCCGTCGAAACGTCAGTCGTGTTGTTTCTGCACCATTAAAACATTGTAAACGGAGTGCTCCGGTCTTGCTCCTTTATCCATAATAAGTACAACCATAGTAGGCTTCGAGAAACGCGAAGTAGCCTCTGAGGCGGTACTTCGGAAGTACCAACAACGTTAGTGGCTAACAAGTTAGCAATTTTGCATTCGAGAAACGCACCCCTGGCATCTAACTGACTGAGCAGTATCGATCTTTAACTATATTCATATGAGCCTCACTAGAGGGTGACAGTTCTTCATGACTGCAGTAGGGCACGGGATTCCCAACAATGTTAACTTTAGCTGCCATCAACAACAACAAAAAAGACCCAGACAAGCGGTCAATCATCATAACAGCCCCCTACTCTTTCATGCAAACCCAAAGATCACCCAAGACTAATGAAAAGTAAATAAGCACCTTTTATATGCATCCCTTGTGATGCATAAAATGCAAACGCAGGGCAATGTTTTGAACGCAGGAACAGCTTGCCGTTGATTAGGCTTGAGTGATACACCTCAAAGTCCATCAGGTTCTCAACTTCGATATTTTATTTTATTTTATTTGATAAATGTTATTTTTTGATACACAATAGGCTACTTCATTAAACATTAAACAACCTTAAACATTTTATTAGGAGCGGAGCCGCAACGGACAGAGAAGCGACAGGCTCACACAGCGTGGGTACAATTGAAAAGCACTTCTTAAACAGTTTAACGATAGGCTATTACACCTTGATTGCTAAAACTTGCAACTTGCAAAACTTGTAACTTGCAAAAACATAGTGAATGCCGACACAAAAAAACAAATAAACCAGCTTTCCCCTGAAATATCAAAGCACCTTTTCCGTTTAAGAATGCTTAAGCAGCTGAAGAAATAAATAAGCTACAGTAATTGATTAGGCTATAGCCTACAACAGTTGTTAAACATTTACATGAACATTGACAGTAGCGTATAAGGAAATGCTTTCCAACAGACATCGTGTTGGATAACTAGGTTTGACCTGTTATATTAAAAGAATACGCCGGAGGCTGTTTCACATGTTGCATACTTTACTGGATCAACTCATTGACTGACGTGTCACATACAAAAGGGTCCGTGTGACCCCACAAACATATTACGCAGTACCTAGTACCTGCTTACAGAACACCTCCCCCTTTTAGATGGAAAATCTCATGAACATTAAAACTCTAAGCATCTCATTAACATGCTACTGTAAGGGGTACTTCTGATTTACCACAATCTCATCATCAAACTGAATTTTAACTCATCTCTATGTCAGGATAAACTTTGTAAAATAACATTTACTCTTACTGCTGTTCCTTAAGACACTTATAGAACATAAACATGTCTTTTACATTCTTTTTATTTAACACAAACAATTTTCTCTTAACCCCGTCCTGTTTCTCTTTTTTTTTTTCTTTCTTCTTCTTCACAAGTCCAAGCGGGTAGGAGGACGGGAGACTCGGCCTGAAGATGTGGTGTAGTGTGTTTTGTCTGAATGGTGTGCATTTTGCTGGGTTACCTGTGGTTGTGAGTGTGTTGGCTGGAGTGTACGCAAGTGTGTGCGATTTCTCCTCATCAGTCCCTCATCAGTCTGTACGATGTAGGACCGAGGCGTTGCGGCTGCTTGTACGACTGTACCTTTCACCTCTTCTCTTGGAAGCCACACATTTTGCCCAGGATGAAGTGTTGGTAAGGGTCGGGCATGGTGGCGGCGATTGTAGTTGCGCTGTTGGTTCTCCTTCAGTCGTTTCTCTGATGCTCTGACACCTTTGATATTTGGCCAACGTGGTTGCAGGTGCACTGGAAGCTGGGGGATGGTTGTGCGCAGCTGTCTCCCCATCAGGAGCTGGGCTGGTGTGTAGCCATTTTCCAGTGGTGTAGCACGGTATGCTAACAAAGCTTTTGTTTTCTCACCCCCTCCTTTCCACAGTCCTTTTATAGTTGCCACTGCACGCTCTGCCTCCCCGTTTGCCTGGGGATACCTCAGGCTACTGGTGAGGTGAGTGAAGCCATATTCCTTGGCAAAGTCCTTGAACAGACCACAGCTGTATTGTGGACCGTTGTCGGACACAAGTGTTTGTGGAATTCCATGTCTGCTGAATGTGTCTTTCAGAGCTGCTATGACTGCATTAGCTGAAGTGACACTGAGGTGGGCCACCTCAAAGTAACGCGAGAAGTAGTCAACTATCAGTAGGTATGACTTTTTCTCCCAGAAGAACAACTCTGTCCCCACCCTCTGCCAAGGGCGCTCTTGCACCGGTGTGGTTAACAGGGGCTCCCTGTGTACAGCCCTGTGTTGGGAGCAAATGTCACAGTTCTCTACCAGCTGGCTGATGTGTACGGAAAGCCCTGGCCACCATATGGACTGGCGGGCCCTTGCTCTGCACTTGACAATGCCTTGGTGACCACTGTGTATGTCCTGTAGAACTTCCTTTCTCATGCAGTGGGGGATCACGATTCTGCTCCCTCTGAGCAGCAGATTACCTGCCAGTGTGAAATTGTCTTTTTCTGCCCAATATGGTCCCAGCTCAGAAGGAAAGGGGTTTTTCTCTGGCCATCCAGTGGAGCAGTACTGTATGAGCTTGGAGCAGACTGTGTCTGCTTTCTGCTTCTCCTCAATTTCCTTCAGCTTTTTCTCTGTAGCTGGCAGGCCGTTTATAACTGAATCCACGAACACAGCCACCTCTTTTTCTTTGTCTTTGTCTTCCTGTGTGTACGCCTGACTCACAGGCGCTCTGGACAGTGTGTCTGCAGTTATCAGTTCTTTACCTGGCACGTGTGTGATGTCATAGTCAAACTTGAGTAGCCTCAGACGGAATCTGAGAACTCGTGGGGGTAGCTCATCCAGAGCTTTGGTGCTCAGGAGTGGCACCAGTGGCTTATGGTCCGTCTCGAGGCTGAATTTCAAGCCCAGAAGGTACGTTGACAGCCGCTCACAGGCCCATGTCGCTGCCAAAGCCTCTTTCTCGATTTGTGTGTAATGTTTCTCAGCATCCGATAGCCCTCTGGAGAACATCACTGGTTTCCACACGCCATCTGTCTGGCGCTGCATCAGAACGCCACCCAGACCAAATGATGACGCGTCTGCAGAGACGCATGTCTCCGCTGCTGGTGAGTATGGCGCCAATACGCATGGTGAGCTCAGTTCACTTTTTAGTCTCTGAAAGGCCTCTTTCTGTGCTGTGTCCCAGCACCATTCATTTTTCTCGCTGAGGAGATCTTTCAGGGGTGTTGTGTAAGATGCCAGGTGGGGTAAAAACTTACCCAGGTAATTGGCCATCCCCATCACTCTCCTCACTCCCGCCGTGTCGGTCGGTTCAGGCATGTCCAGTATGGCCTTAATTTTCCCAGGATCTGGTGCCACGCCCTCTGCTGAGACGTGGTGGCCAACAAACATCATGCTGTCTCTGGCAAATTCGCATTTCTTGTTCAGAGTCAAGCCCTCTGATTCCAGTCTCTTTAGCACACGATGGAGTCGCTCATCATGCTCCTGGTTGTCTTTGCCATAGACAAGTATGTCATCTGCATGACACACTACGCCCTCGAAGTCCTCTAGCATATGTGACATGCGTCGTTGGAAGTGCTCAGGGCCTGAAGAGATACCGAATGGCAGCCGGTTGTAAGCGTAGCGGCCAAACGGTGTGATGAATGTTGTCAAAAGTGAGCTCTCTTCTGACAATGGGATTTGCCAGAAGCCGCTTGCTGCATCTAGCTTTGTAAACATCTTTGCACCTGCCATACTGGCAAGTGTGTGATCTACTGCTGGCAGGATGTGTCTTTCTCTGCGCCCCCACCTGTTCAGGTGTGTCAGGTCTACGCATACCCTAACCTTGCCTGAAGCCTTGGTCACTATGACCATGCCTGAGCACCACGGTGTGGCCTCCGTCACTTTTGAAATGACCCCCATGTCCTCCATGCGCTTGAGTTCCTCACAAACTTTGTCGCGCATAGGCAGTGGCACATGCCGTGGGGTAGACAGCGCAAAGGGGACTGCCCCTGGCTCCAACTCAATTTTGGACGGCTTCCTAAGCCCGTGAAAACTTTGGGGTACTGAGCCATTATGTCATTCTGCTCAGTTTTGACTGTGTGTAGACGCTGGATTAAGGTAAGTGCTTCAATAGCAGGTAGGCCTAACAGAGGCTTAGACAGTTTGTCAATTACATAAATGTCCTGATCAGTCTCTCTGTTCTCAATACTTAATTGGCCCCTAAAACAGCCTCTCACCTCCAGCCTGTGGTTTCCAGGTCCATACAGCACCTTCCTGGTCGGCTGCAGAGCTCCATGCCTTGTGGGGGAGAACGCGCTACTTGGGATAGCTGTCACAGCTGCACCTGTGTCCAACTTAAACACAGTCTTTTCACCGTTCAGTCCCAGCACTTCGTTCCATTCGTTATTACTCCCCGATGCCATTTCTCCCAGGAAAAGGTAATCCTCAGGCTGCACACTGTCTGTGTATTCCTCTGTGCATTTCTTGGCGAAGTGGCCCTTTTTGTGACACCGTCTGCACTCTGCATCACGAGCTGGGCAATCCTTCCACAGATGCTGTTTCGCACTGCCACATCGCCCACACGCCGTTGCTTGGCCCGACGCTGTCTGCTCTTTCACTGGCCCCTTCTCTCTGGCGGGCCGCCTGCCTTTGTGTATGGCCTCAACATGTCCCGCCATGGGCTCCGTCCCGCGCATAGCAGGCTGCTGCTTTTTCACGGCTTCGCTTTGCCTGACTTTGGTCATTGCCGTTTCAAGTGTCAATTTTGCATCCAGCTGCAGGTTTTCCGAAAGCTTGGCGTCTCTAATGCCCACTACAATTCGGTCCCTAATTAATTGTTCTCTCAAAGTCCCAAAGTCACAGTATTCGGCTAAAGCATGCACAGCTGTTAAAAAGGACTCCACGCTCTCTCCGGGCTCTTGGACTCGGCGGTTGAAACGTGCCCTCTCGTAAATCACATTCCTTTTGCTAACACAGTGCTTCTCAAAAGCTTCCGTTACTGCTTTGTACGAACATTTCTGTGCCGCAGTTAACGCTAACATGTTCATTATGTCTTCGGCATCATCGCCGGCTGCATACATGAAAGCGTTCACCTGAAATTCCTCGCTTTGCGTATTCAGTCCCGAAGCAATCCTGTATCGCTCGAAACGTTTCATCCACTTCGGCCATTTATTTACGTTGGAAAAGTCGAACTTGCCTGGAGGGGCTAGCTGTGGCAAAGTTAGCTGTGGTGCAGGTGTCGCCGCTGCTGCTGCTACCGCTTCTCGCCCGTTTTGCATCTTCTTTTTCTTTCGATGTCTTCTTGTCATCCGACGACGTTTTCGTCCGCAGGTTTAGTTCGAGTTCTTCACAAAGTCGTTTTTACTTCTGACACCATGTTGGATAACTAGGTTTGACCTGTTATATTAAAAGAATACGCCGGAGGCTGTTTCACACGTTGCATACTTTACTGGATCAACTCATTGACTGACGTGTCACATACAAAAGACATTGCAAGACCCAATGAATCATAAATAAATAATGCACATTGTATACACATTGTATATGCTATTTGATGTGAATATGCATTTTAATTAATAGGCTACGTGTTTTGTCAACCAATCATGCCAAAAGTCAGAGTAAGCACAACAAAGCGAGGCCAGGTCTTCTCTGAGAATTGTTCAACAGGTTCCAGAGCTGTGTCGTTGTTTAAATTCATACTTCAGCTCAGCTACCTAATCTATCGCGTTTGGAAAAGGGTTAGTTTAGTCGACGTTTGGACGGACTGGAGAGTGGAAGCTCAAAAACTACCAACAGAAAGAGCTAAGTATGGGAAGCCCCAAAAAAGTGCAGACAGAAAGAGCAAAGTATGTGCTGGCTTTGTCAACCTTTTTAAAACCATCAATTGGCACCCTTTATTATTTTTTTGAGCCCAAGCCCTACTGTAATACAATTTGTAGTGGGGAAATCCTTATTCAATGTTGACCATTATTAAGTTTTGAATTAATGCTGACGCGGGACAAAAATCCCGGTTTCCCCTACGTTGAATTGAGCAATGCCGAATACATAGGCTAAATGCATAGACATAAGTCAGTAATGCCAATTTTACATAGCCCATTAATGCTATACGTTCATCAAGAGCACAGACTACTTTTAAAAATATGCGGGTCTGGACGCGGGTCGGTAAAATTTCCAAATTATTTTTTTGCAGTCGGAGTTGCGGGTGGGTTATTTAAAAACATCGGTCGGGCGCGGGTCTTTCATACCGTACATGGACCCGTGCATTACAGCAGCGCACCCCTTCAAGGTTGCGTGCATAGGGAACATTTAAGTCTTAACAATTGAGGTCTGACAGAAAAGTAGTCATGGGCAAGTGGTCATGGACATTTAAATATGTGTTTCAGCCTAACCGCGCATCACTGGTATAAATACAATAGGCCACTTCACAAACCATTGTGCTATAAAGGCAGAGCACCCAAGTGCCACCTGGTGGCTGTTTGGGTACATTGCAGCATCTCACATAGTTTTCTGAAAAAATCCTGCGTGAATCACGCGTGAAAGCGTGCAAGAAGAACTAGCACCCACTGTAATTGTCTTTGTATAATATCATCATTCAAAGATAATAACATATAATAAGGTCTTTAAGTGTGAAACAGAGATTTTTATCACCTATTGTTGACTTTATACAGGAATTATGGCCTTTTTTGCGTGCTTACTTATTATTTATATTAAAGAGCTGTAGGTGGAGTGTGGACTTCTGGTAATGCCGCCCAGGATATCATCCCCAAGTTTTCTGCTGTGTGTAAATCCATAAATGCTGGTCACATTGCATAGATGGCTAACAAACTCAATACACCCAGATTTTAGCAGCCTCTGAAAGAGTTCTCTTCATCCCTTATAGTTGAAGACCCAAATGTTGCATTCTGATGGGGCTACATGACTATGGTCACCATGCTACTCTGCATCACAAAAGCTCAGCGTGATGGGTTATGGGATCTCCACCTGTATGCTTTCAAGTGCATTTTTCTTCAGGTGCCACCACATCAACTATGTCACATGGGATACTGTATACCTGGCTTAGATGCCAGTTCTCCCACCAGAAACTCTCCATGTTGAAGAATATAATTAACAAAGACACGGTCACTTCTCAAAATCAAGAATCTCTGTTCAATGCAGAAAAAAACATGCACAGCAACAGCTGCAAGAGTTTGTGGAATGGTCTGAAGTCACCCATTGAGAGGAATAAGGCTCAGAAATGTTCTTCACTACATTAAGTGAACTGAAGCATTCTACAAAGGCTCTTAACAGTCTGCAGAGCAGGGGGCAAGATCAATCTGGAAAACATCCTTGGCATGTTCAAGTTTATTGTCATTGTAGGGAAGGGTGAGAATTGTCACCCCACACAGTCCACAACCTTGGTCTCCAGGATACCAAACATGCACTCTGACTGCAACACCAAAGAAAGGTCAGAGGACTTTCAGTCAGAGGACATTCTCAACCTTAGTGATGTGTGAAAATGCACCCATGGTCTTCACACACACTCAGGTGTCCCTCAAGCATCTCCAATTATACTTTTCCCATTCAGGCTGCCCTCATACAGTTGGCCAAAGTACTCTAGATGACATAGCTGTAGAAGTTCCTGGGGAATAACATTAGATTAGCATTAGATGAGCATGAACTCATGTCCATTCCACTATCTTTGGCATCAGCTAATGGTAGCCCCCATTCCACCAACAAACCTGGCATAGTCAACATTCTGACAAAATAAGTCCTGCCTGCTCACTGATAGTCAAGCACTTGTGATGGCACTTGGAAAGCCTTGTAAAACTTTTGGTGAATATGCCCACATGTTTTCTATTGTTTTCTAAAACAGTGTGCAAGATTGGCGGAATGTACCAGAGGGATATATCAAAATGGCAATAATCCTGTATGACAGGCCTATTCAATTGGCGGCCCGCGGGCCACATGCGGCCCAGACGCGCAAGGCCGTGCGGCCCAGATGCGGCCGAGGTGATGTTGCGCTTGAAAAATAAAATACCGTTCACTAGTCTCCAGAACTTAATATATGCATTTTAGTTTACCAAATATCAATCAATAAATAATGTTACAATATTTATTTTGCATTCCCAGATATTATTAACTCATTACAGTGCAAATAGTTAGCAAATATTCCCAATTTGGCGTGGAGGGGGCAGCGTTGCGATGTGCCTAGCAACATACACGTGATGATGCATGGTAGCTCACGCTATTGTAAACAAGCGAAAAATTGAAGATGAGAATCGTCGGTTCAATCCAGCATGGACTGTGAAATATTTGTTTATTTTGCCGACAGCCAACGCCAAACCAATGTGTTTGATTTGCAACGAATGTGTTGCTGTTCTAAAAGATTCCTCACTATCACGCCTCGTCCCCACACAGCGAACTGCTAGGCGAATTTCGCTGAGCGAATATTCGCCTGGGGGTGTGGTCGCGAAAATGACAAGCACGTTACTGTGTGTTGTTGTAGTAGCAAGTGTGGTTGCGCTGTGACGGTAGACAAGTTAGCGCCAGCTAGCAAGGTAGCAATTCGCTAGCGGCTAGCTGGCTAAAAAAAAACGAATGCTTAGATGGCAATCTGCGGTCGTCTATTTGCCTCGATTATATTCACATCACATCTAAACAACAATCCGTGCTGATGAACACACTTTTGGTCAACAAGAAACCTTTTAATCATGTAAATGTTTTTACACTACTGACTCCACTGGTGGCCGCCATGTTGGTCAGACTTTTTTTGATACTCCCGCCTCTACACAAGACGTCACGTACAATACACATCACACGCTGAATTGATTGGTGCTTGTGTGGTCTAATTTGCATGAAGTTCAGGTTTCGCCAACTGTATTTCGCCTCCCTCGGCGAATTCGCCTGCCTTCGCCCTGGGAAGGCGAAATTTCGCCTCCACTCAAAGTCAATGAGAGCGACGCGAAATTTCGCTGTGTGGGGACGAGGCGTCAGGAATGCCAACCGGCTGGAAGCAGGGGTGAAGTGATAGGCTACAAAAATATCCGAAGTTCACGAACGTTGTTAAAAAAACGTCTTTTATTTTCTACAAAACAAAAACCGTGCCATCCTGGCACGAACAAAAACAAACATAAAACAACAAAGAAAACCGTCAAACACTGTTTCAAAGTTAATCTTGAAACACTCTCTCAACGTTCGTTCGTGTCCTTCGTTCATTCTCTGTTCGTCGTTGACGTCCTTCTGTTTGCTCGTGTCGTTTCTTCTCTGTTCGTTTGTTCCTCGTCTCTTAAAAAGAGCATTCAATTACGTGCAATTACCGCCACCCAGTGACGCCATTACCGTGCTGCACTCCAGGTGGTGGCAGGCGTAGCACACAGAGTTCATTCTCAAACACAGTAAAAACGGTGAGAGGGAGAGATGCCAAAAGTTCCCCCTCTCACAGTTACTATTATTATTATTATTATTATTATTATTATCATTAGCATTATTATTATTATTATATGTAGGCTAATTACTGAAAAATGACCACTTGTTAGTAAGTGCGGAAAATTTGTGGCCCAACTTAAGTTCTTGGATTCGAAATGTGGCCCAAATGGAAAACTAATTGAATAGCCCTGCTGTATGAAGTCACAGGTCATAAAAAAGCTTTAAAAAGTAGGTGATAAAAGCCCTGTGCCTTTTACCTTATTATCTCTGACTGAATATTGTATAAAGACAATTACAAACCGCTTGCAAAAAACAATGTATTCATACAAAAAAAGCACTTCAATAAATTACTTTGGAGATCAGTTTTTCATTCAGAGCAAGTAGGTAAAAAGACTAAGAAATTACTGTCAATTGGTCATATATGCTGTACAGTCATGCCCAGTTGTGTTTTCAAGTCAAAATAAGGCACTGGAGTGCTGGAATGTGGTCATTTTGAGATATTTTCAATATTGCTTTGAAAAAAAGTCTGTTCTTCTGTCTAGCTTTTTTCAATACATCACAAAGTTATTTGCCTACATTAATCAAAGTTACAAGATTTGAGCTTTTCAAACAGATCAAGCATTTTTGCATTTATGAAAACCTATAAATCCACATTAATTTCAGTCTCGTACCTTGTTGGTTGCGGTGGCCACATCGGATTTCTTAATTTTGAGGCATGATGGGAGGTTTTTGAGCTTGGCATACAACACATTTATATTTAGCACTCTTGAATACGCCTAAATATGTTGTGTAGTAAAAATGATCATGATTAAATAAGCATATTTTCAGATATTCTGCATAATCTAAGATTGTGGATGACCTTTGCAAAGGATAACCTTTGTGTGGAATATATATATTTGTGTGTGTGTGTGTGTGTTATATTTTATACATATATAGCTGAGCTGGTGTTTCATAGAGATCATGTAGACAAACACTGTAAAGCTGTCCTCCAGTCCTTGGCCAGTTATCGAAGTGAATTCCAAGATCTTCAGATGCAGCAGCACAAGCTCACTGCAGACTTCCGGATCCATATCTGTGGCATGGAGGATATGTTTAATCTTGCAACTAAATCTGACATGTAAGAATGTTGACTGTACAAGATACAGTGCACACTTTTCATCATATTTTACACTAGTCTCTGTATTTGCTTCTCTGTGGTATAGCCAAAGAGAATCCGTAAAGATGTAAAATCTGTGGTATAGCCAAGGAGAAAATAGACAGTTAACTAAAAGTGTGGAGTGCTTTTTAATGGATTTTTAATACATTAATTGATACTCACAAGAGACAAATTTGAGGTACAGTTGGACCAACAGCTGCACATAGTCATAGTAGTTTATTTGTCACGTGATTATACAAGTATAGAAAAAACAATTAAACACACACACTAACCACTCACAAACACACACACACACACACACACACACACAGATATGCATGAATAAATGCATGGATAAAAGCAATTTAAGACTAGAGACAGGGCTAAAATCTGTAAAAAGAAAAAGCTCAGATACAGTAGTGCAGAAGCCTTCTTGGTAATTGTTAAATGTTTTATGGCTCAACAAATACCAGTATTTGATTTGAAATGTCCTATAAATAATTATGACCACTACTAATGACGCTAGCGAAAGCAGTCATATTGGTTTTTCTGCAAACCCCCCCTTTTTTTTCCACTGATTTTTCCGTCAATGATTGCCAGGACACTGGAACTCTGGAGGACATTAGTCTTTGTAGGCATGTAGCCCTAGTAGGGTAGCAACGACTAGAAGCTTTTGACCCCCAAGGGCCACCCCCTGCTGTGCCAGTGTCCATCAAAGAGGGGGAGATGGCAAAAAGTTTTTGCTGAACAAGTCAATGAACGTTTCACCCAACAACATGAAATTTTTGTGACATGTCAGTGTTACAGAGGCGTATAGACCCAGCACATAAACACTCAATTGAAGCATAATGCCACCTAATAATATGGTTAAATGCAAATATTGGGATTTTGCATTGCCAATGTCTTGGACAGTGAAGGTAGTAACTGCACAATATATGTCATACTATGTACCGCTTTGCGTCTGCACGTCTGTCTCTGTCAGTACACTTGGAAGTCCGGCCGGAATTACACCGGTTGCTGGAGGTTTTTCCCTGCTTCTTGAAATCCGTCATGGTCCTTGATATGGTAGTTCTTGAGAAACCAAGCAGTTCAGCTGTCTTGGTGATTGAGGCTCCTGCCATACGAGCTCCAACAATTTGCCCTTTTTCAAACTCAGTTAGGTCACACATTTTAACTTAAATTTTACTACTATCTAAAAAATAATTAAAAATATACAGTTAAGTAGATAAATAAACCTATCTACAGTGGATATAAACTCCCATAATGAAATTTGAATAAATATTCTTGACACAATAGGTCATTGATATATTAAAGGCTTTGTTGGAAGTTAAGCACTACTATCGACCATTGTTAATATCAATGATGAAATATCTAAATCGTAAAATTATACAGACATTCAACATCACGATAAAAAGTTTTTTCACTGAAAGTAGGCCCGTTCGAGTAACAAATCGGTCTGTCTACGTTTGTCTAACTTCGGCTACATACGTCAGCAAGAACTCCGCCTCGCAGCATGGGCGGGTGTTTAAAAGGCGCCGGTCAAGTCGGACACAAGTCTTTCGTTTACACCACCTGATCTTCGTAGTAAATGGCGGAGAGGTCATGTGTTGTGTGTGAGGGACAAGGAGGGGGCGGGCGGTTGTAGTAGGGTGCATTGAGACTTCAAGTCAAGTCGAGTCGTTTTTTACTAGCACATTTAAACAAAACAACAGATATGTCCCAAAGTGCTGCACAACACAAGGATGAAAAATAACACGACAAAACCATAACCCAAAGATCATTAATATGTATAGCCTACTAACACAAAGCAATACAATAAAAACGAGATTAACAAATACATAAATAAATAAAAGATTGAGCTTGACAGCATCAGATACACGCCCCAGAACAAGCTAGAAAGAGAAAAGATATGTCTTCAAAGTGGACTAAAATAACGTACATATAAGATGACAAGTTCCGTGACAGAGCGCTACACAACATCCGTGTCCAGACGTCAATGAACTTTAAACCAACCAGGGCAAAGTTGCGTCACCACGGAGGCGTTAGTTAGACGATTGTAGCCGCGGAAAAGCAACTGCAAGCGCTTGCACGATTTGTCTACATGCGGCTACAAGCGGCTACATCACATGGGTTTTTAGGTCATCTGACCTTGTGACGTTTTTGTGACAGCGCCACGCCTTTCTGGCAACTCTGACACAAAGTCTAACCATAATGCAACTTTTCAGCCCACAATGCATTTGCTTACTACATGCGGCTACATCCGTCTGTAGACATTTACCCTCATCCGAACACGGCTACTGTTAAAGGGTCACTTGGAAGTTTTTTTTATGATGACATTTACATTTAGAATTGGTTATAAATAGATAGATATACAGTTGTGCACAAAATTATTCAACCCCCAATGCTGTAAAGGGTTTTAGGGAATTCAGTGTACATTTGTAATTGTGTTCATAATGAAATCTTACAAGGACTTGTTAAAGAACCAAATGCGACTAAAATGACATCAGTTGTTTTTGTCATAAAGTATTAAATGGCTTTTTTGTGATTTCTTCATTGACACAATTATTCAACCCCTTTAAGACTACCACTCTTGAGAGGCTCTTGAGAGCCGTGCCTCATTCAAGTATTTTCAATTAGGTATTGGAAACACCTGTGGATGTTAACGAGCAGAAATTAAGCATAATAAGCACCAATTGGGCAGATTTAAAAGGACTGTGATACTCTGCTCCTTCCTAGACATTTACTGGTGTGTTTACAACATGGTGAAGTCAAGAGAATGGTCCCAGAAGACAAGAGAAGAGGTTATTCGCTTTCACAAGAATGGCAATGGATATAAGAAGATCTCAAAGATGTTAAATATCTCAAGAGACACTATCTGAAGAAAATTCAAAGTGAAGGGCACAGTGGAAACGCTACCTGGTCGTGGTAGGAAGAAGATCCTGACAGCAACTGCTGTGCGCTACCTGAAGCGCAAGGTGGAGAAAAATCCCTGAGTGACTGCTGAGGAACTGAGAAAAGATCTGTCAGATGTGGGCACTGAGGTTTCAGCACAGACAATAGGGCACACACTGCATAATGAAGACCTCCATGCCAGAACACCCAGGTGTACCCCCTTGCTGACCCCAAAGAATAAGAAACGTCGACTGGAGTATGCAAAAAGTCATGTGGACAAGCCACAAAAGTTCTGGGACGACATTCTGTGGTCTGATGAATCTAAATTAGAGTTGTTTGGGCCCATGGACCAGCGCTTGTTTGTAGGAGGAAAAACCAGGCCTATGAAGAAAAGAACACCTTGCCTACTGTGAAGCATGGCAGGGGATCAATAATGCTTTGGGGCTGTTTTGCTTCTAATGGTACAGGGAAGCTTCAATGTATACAGGGCACCATGAATTCCCTTCAGTACCAAGAGATCTTGGAAGCAAATGTAATGGAGTCCGTCACAAACCTGCGGCTTGGGCGACGTTGGACATTTCAACAGGACAATGATCCAAAGCACACATCCAAGTCCACTACAGCATGTTGAAGATGAAGGGCTGGAACATTCTAGAGTGGCCATCGCAGTCACCAGACTTGAATCCAATTGAGAACCTCTGGTGGGACCTGAAGAAGGCAGTTGCAGTGTGCAAGCCTAAGAACCTGACTGAACTGGAGGCTTTTGCCCGTGAAGAATGGGCCAAGATACCTGTAGGTCGCTGCAAGACACTTGTGTCAAGCTATGCTTCATGCTTGGAAGCTGTAAAAACTAGAAAAGGATGTTGTACAAAGTACTAAAAATGAATTTCACTTGGGGGTTGAATAAAACTTACAATGATGTGAGCACAGAAAAGACATTTGTCGTTATTTCAGTATAAATGCTGTGGTATATTTGTAAAATGTGCTTCTTTGATTTAATGGTAAATAAGATGACTAAAATGATCAAAATTGATGTCAAACTGGTCAAAGACTTAATTTCAGTGGGGGTTGAATAATTTTGTACATACGTAGATGGTCTGTACGTTCTGTGTTAATTTTGAGTAAATAGGCACCTGTTACCTCTTTAGGCCCAACATTTTGTCTCACTAAATGCAAAAGGCACAATTTATTTCTGTGACGGTTGTCATTGCAGCATCCTAGCTAAATTAACGCCCTTCCAGACGGCAAAATCTCATCACGTTTAATCTATAATCTAAACTACATGCTTAATGTGGGCAGTTATAATCTTTCATACACGATGTGATAAACCAACCATCAAAACTTCACAGTAATAGTGGCTACTACAATTATTTTTGACAGACTGACGACGTAACAGCATTAACAGATAGTTATGCAATGGATCAATTACTAATGGCGGTGTACATTGGTCAAACGTTTCGTGGTTCTTGCGTACACAGCGAGGCTATGCCATCTGCGGAGGA
Source organism: Setipinna tenuifilis (assembly GCA_030347295.1). Classification (NCBI taxonomy): domain Eukaryota; kingdom Metazoa; phylum Chordata; class Actinopteri; order Clupeiformes; family Engraulidae; genus Setipinna; species Setipinna tenuifilis. The sequence goes on from CM059284.1 coordinate 29,656,113, forward strand.
GAGCATGTGCTGTAGGGAGTTAGAGGCGTACAGGTCTCTGGTACAGCAGCTAGTGCCGTTCAGCAACATAAGCTGCCTGACACAACACCCCGGCTTCGATGCTTGTTGCTTGAACCCCTTCTCGCTGCAAGTTGCCTACCTTGCATTTCGCCAGGAATATAGTCCACTTCAAGCCAGCAGGTTCAGAGCCCTCTATAGTAAGAGTTACGACATACTTTTATCTCGCCGCCAAGCGGTCACGTGGTTAGTGCACACCGCAAAAGGTTCCATTTAACCCGGGAGCTGTCATTGAATTATATTGAGCGAGAGTGCCATTCTACGGTAAATATCAAATTAAGCCACACAAAAAACGGGATTTATCATTTTTCGTTTGCAGTTTTTGTTAATCATCATAAACATAATAAAAAAAATGCATTAATACTATAGTGTGTGTCGCTATATAATTGTTTTCACACTTCTGGAGGGAAATGTCTGTCAGCTTCGCTATGGAGCCCTGTAACTTACCTATGAGATGCTAACTTTGTCAGTAGCCCTCAGTAGTCTCTAGCTTTTGGTTCAGCATTTACATTTACGAAATTACAATGGATAAACACTATTTAAGCACTTTATGAATTATAGCTATAGCATTCCTAGGTTAATTTCAGCCTTTATGAAGCTGGGCACCAGACCTGCCAAACCATTCAATGGAGAATACATGGATCACTCAATGGTATAGAGTAAATAACCCACAACTTTACAATCTGGATTTGAGTGGTTCAATGAACTTTTATTTGAAACAAACAAAAACAAAAATCAATACAAGTGTTGAAATGATTCATTTCAGAGAACAATGACAGAAACTGATTGTAAACTAGAACTGCATGAAGACACTGCGCCTGCATTTCCCAGTCAGAAAAAAAAAACATTTTTTTTTAGAATTTCACAAAAACTCTAATTGCATCCTGCATGGTACTGATGACAGCAGGTACTCCCGGCATCGTATGCTGAAGACCCTAATAGTCTGTAATGTATATTGCAATATAATATAGATGCTTGCTAATGCAGACACGTTTATTTTAAAGTTGGACACAAACCACTGCAAACTATCAGAACTGAATATTCCATAACAGCGATTTTCTTAACATTAACATTTTATACGAACCACACACAAATGACATCATCACAGACTATACTTATGACAGCCGATGCTGAAATAGACGAAACATTTTGATTAGTTTCCCATTTATCAACTTACCGACAAAATTCGTCCACGAACCAACGAAGATCAATGGTGCCCCGTTGCTGTGTTTGGAACCTTTTGAGCCCTGTGCAACCCGGAAGTTAGAGCCACCATTGTGTTGTACGTGAGTCTATGGAAATGTCGCAACTCTTACTATAGAGGGCTCTGAGTAGGTTCAGTCATTTTCAGTCCGGTGGTCCAACAACAGCTAATGCCCATAAATCAATTAGCAATTGTGAACTAGTGTGCTACAATGAATACTATGTAGGTAATCCACTAAAAACAAATCAGTAATTTAATTCTAGTGGCATTAGCTGTTATTTACCCAGACTCATAACACTCAGTCGTGAAATGAGCTCCACATATCACTGAGTTCGCCGTAACGTTCACTTGGACAAAACAAATCCAAGCCCGAAAACGTTTGGTCTTCCTGCTCGGAAAGTGATGGACTCGGTGTCCAGACTGAGAAGTGTGCGTACGCCCACCACAAACACAATAGTTAACCATCACTGATAACTACTCACAACAACTATACTAATCAATCACAATAACTCGCTACTCAAAAACTCTGCAGATATCCCTCAAATCGAACTCCGAAGAGCAGTAATAGTCTAGGGAAGTCCCTCGTTCTACGTCATAGAACCTGACAACCGCGGGAAAGCGATGGTTCAATTTTGTTACAAAACGGTACCTTTTAATCTATTTTTCTGATGATGGGGACGGTGGATCGTGGCCATTTTTTCACAGACTGTTTTAAATTTATTTATAACCAATTGTAAATGTAAATTTAATCATAGAAACAACTTCCAAGTGACCCTTTAAAAGTGAAATTTACACTGTTCCAATTATTTTGGCTAGACCCTGTAGCTTTTCAGCAATGCGCAAGTGACGATAAACCACCTTTTTGTTGGTCAGCGGCGAATTAGGTTTTTGCGTCCTCATAATAATAGCATCTGGTGCGCTTTGCGCCAGACCAAACCTCTTCGCTGACACACCTGTGAGGAGGCAGTGTCAATTATTTATAATAATTATTATTTATTGATTTATTTTCAGATTGGTTAGTCTTTCTGCTGTACTGCAGTCCAACCTAGAGAAGCATATCAATGTCATACAGGCATCACAGAGACATTTTCGGCAAAAACTTGAGCAAAAATTACAGGACCTTAGAGGAGCCAATGTACAGTTCATGAAATCAATCAGGTCAGTTATTTTGTACATTTTTATTTCGAAAACTTCAAAAAAAAACATTAAGAAAAGGTATGTTATATGTCTGCTAAAATGTGTTCAGGTTGTTTTCTGAGGGAGGAAACTTTACACCTAAGGAAACTGAACCTTACCAGAAGCGTTTGGAAAAGATTGCCAAGCGCATTGACTCTTTTGATGAGACCTTAAGCCTGGACATGGAAAACATCGAGCACAAATGTCTGGAGCAGGTAATGTAGTATTTCACTGGCATAATATCACCATCAGGGGTTTGGGGAGTAGCACCCCAGTGCAGACACAGAGAAGCACTTGCGTTGGTTTTAATGTTTTGCAATATTGAGTTATGGATACCAGTAATTTTGGCCAGGCTTTTTTAAGTTCTGTTGAATTTCATCAGGTTTGATATTTCCTGTTTTTTAGAACAAACAAAAGAAAGAAACAAAACATATGTCCTAAATATTACAAACCATTTGTAATGCTGATTAAAATACTGTCTAATTACATGGGTTATTCTTTCTAACTTAACAATTAAATCCCTGCTAAGTAAAGCACAAGCTTGCCAACCTGTCCATTACAACATATGTAATGACATTAATTTAACACTGTCAATGAAGCTTAATACATGTTTTGATATATTTATTAACTTAATGTATGTTTGCAGGCTAAAGATATCATTGTGAGATTTGAGGAGAAATTTCAGTTTTTGGCTGTAGACCTCAAGTTTCTAGAGAAAATCCAGGGGATATTAACTAACACACAAGTCCAGATTAAATCAGAGGTATTCACAGAACACTATTCTTTGCACCAACACCTACAGAATACTGCATGCTTTAAATAAGACAATTTTTTTATTTCCAGGTGTCAAACAGCAACATGCAAAACAAAAGGTTAAGCAACCTCCTTAATGATCTGGACATGATGGTTCAAGCCTGTTCTGATCTGGGACAGGTAGACAGAGTTAAAATCATTCAAAATTCAAACCTGAAATTATTTTTTTTCATAATACTGGAACTCATATTTATTATGCCTTGATTCATAAAGTCTTAATAAACTGTAAAAAGTAAGCAGGAAATTACTCCCTGTGTTGGAGAATAATAATGCCTCTACAGCCTATAATATTAATGTAACATCATTAAGGCCCTCAACTAACTATGTACTTTCTTTCTTTCAGACAGTGACCTTAGAAGAGGTTCTTACTTTTACTACTGCCTTGTTTGGAGACCTTAGAACAAGATGTGTCTACCTTGATTGCTTTTTAGTAAGACCATGACCTAGAGTATCTAAAGTATTGCCTTACATTTGTGCAGTATATTAACGTACATTAAAAATTGTAACTGTAATCGTTAAATAAACATGCTGTATTTAATTTTATTACTTTTAGTGACACACAAATGTCAAGTGAAAGGTGTATTATGTAATGCTATGTTGTGTGCTATATATGTCTTTTTTGTGTGCAGGACTCATCTATGGCTGTTCAGGTCTTTGATTCTCCACTGCAGGGACCGTTTGCTGTTGCGGCTCGACCCCATTGCCAAACAGAGCAGAAAGGAACTAGTAACTCTTTGCCTGATGGTCTATTTCATCCTAGCAGTATAGGAGTATCATTTATAGATGATATGGCTGTCGGGGTGGTAAGGGGACTCCTGAGGTGAGAGAAAACATAACCAAGTTATTCAAAAGTTATAACAATGTGCATCCAGGACTACATTTCAATTACAAACAAAATCAATTAATTTCTTTTGTGACTTGCAGATTAAGCAAACCTAAGATTCCCCAGGATATTCACACAGAATCTCCAGAACGAATCTGTACTGCAGTGACAGGTGTGTGGCTTTCCAGTGAGAAATTGTGTTATTCTCCTTTGACTGGGTTGTATTCACAGTATCACTTTTTTTTATCAAATCCTGATGAATGCAAGAATGTAATGGAGCTTTTTTGGGATCAGTGTTTTTTTTTCCCAAAAAGTTATGATTTATTAAGAATGATTTAAAACGTAGGGTAAACTCCCTGCATTGTGCATGTAGAGCAGGTTGGAAATGGAGTTCAGGTTTTGGTATGGTCCATTCGACACACCAAGCTGCCCAATTCATTAAATATAGTAGCCTATGGACAAAACATGTAATGCAAACTCACCTTTTTTTTACATGTTGGGCAGGTTTCATCATGTAGCCACTTGTTTTCTGTTTGATTCTTACACTGGGATTGGTGTGATCCTCATGTTTCGTAAATCACATGTGAGCACTGTCATGATTTATCATCTAAAATTAACACTGATTTCTACAGTCATTTAATTAATAAGGTCCAGGGGCTTTTCAGAGTCTGTTTACCTTTGTTCAGTACACTATAAAAAATGTGATCTGCTACAAAATTAAATCTTGATCTTGGTCTTGGCTTATGACTATATTGAAAATATACATATACCATAATTAATTGTAATTGTGTTGGATAAAAGACTATCATTTCTGCCTGATGTTCATCTTAGGATGTTAATTTTATATGTGATAGTGCTTGGGCCCTCTTCTGCAACCCAGAAAAGGAGCCATAGTGGTCTGGAAAGCCTTCGCAGGAGGTCTCAGGAGTCCATAACCACACAGAGGTTTGATGGCTGTTTTGTTCTTTACTATGGCACTTCAAACAAAATTGGGCCCAAACCAGTCTAAACTGTTTGAAACCTGTCTAAACCAGTTTGAGCTAGTGTTATCCTGTGCAAACTGATAAACCAGTTTTAACTGGTCTATACCAGTTTGAACTGATCCAACTCAGTTTGAACTAGTTTAAAGTGTTGCAAACCTGTCTAGACCTATTTAAACATACAAATACACATGAATATTTTACCGACAATTATAAATGGTAGATGTACACAAATAATGCAAATAAAAAGGACAACTGGCAAGTTGAAAAATGGTATTTAAAGGTCAAATAACGCTTGAATACCTAAATTGACATCAAATATTTGATTTGATTTATTTAAACTTGAAGAATCATTGAGGGCCCAACCCTCATTTACAATGGTGTCGAGTAAAAACAAACATATAAAAAATAAACATATAAAAACATATATAAAACAACATATACACAACATATATCAAAGGGTATTAATTAAACAAACTATGAATTAAAACAAGTACATGAATGTGACAAAAAACAACTTCTCAGTATTTCTTTAAAATGTTCTAGAGACACAAAGGTATCAAGACCCACCCTTTGTTGCAGAGTATTCCATGCTGAAGGTCCACAGAAACTAAAAGCAGTTTTGCCCAGCTCAGTGCGGGCGTAAGGTACCTCCAGCTGTTGCGGGTTTGATATGGATTTGAATATCTACCTAACATAGAGGAAATATAGAGTGGGAGCTTGCCAGTAAGGGCCTTATACATAAAAATAAATAAATGCATGGGTTAGGGTTAGGGTTGAGAAAGTGGAGCCCACCCAACTTTATCATACAACAAACAGTGATGAGTACTGTAGGGATCTCCAGTAATGAATCGAAGAGCTGAATGATAAACAGTGTCAAGTGCCTTCAGATTAGAGAGTGATGCATGCCTGTAGATCACATCGCCATAATCAATGCAAGACAGAAATGTAGCTTCAATTATCTTTTAAACTGGGAAACAAGATTTGTTTCTGTGTAGAAAAGATAGCTTTTGTCTGAGCTTAGTTACAAGACAGTCAATATGTTTCCTAAATGTGAACTTGTCATCCAGCCAGATTCCCAGGTACTTATAATGTGATACTCTCTCAATAACAGACCCATATAAAGTTGAGATATTAAGATCATTTCTGCTACCATCCTTGGATCGAGTAAAAACTATGCACTTAGTCTTACTTGCATTAAGCAGAAGCTTAAGACTGATTAAGACTGATAAATATGCTGCCCTTCACCTCAGAACCCCTACAAACCATATTCTCCATAGTACTGTAATGCAAACCATTGTAAATGCTAGCCAGTGGCATGGTAGCCAGTGGCAGTCATTTCAGTTTTTTGGGCTATAACACATTTTCTTCACACCATCACGAGGGACAACCTGGCTAAATCCTTTAACCTTTAATCCTAAAACCTTTGCTATGGAGGTAAATCAGTAGCAAAAGTCCCGTGTACTCGTGCAAATAAGATGTGTACTTGTACTGTACAAAAAAGTGACAAATTTGTGTCAAAAATTTGAAGTGACAGATTTTTTATAGAGGTTACAATTTCTTATTACAGGTACACAAATCCCATGCTTACACTTCACAAATGAAAATATTCCTATGCCTTTTGCTACCCACACCAGAGTGTATATGGTGTAAAACACCTGTATATAAAAAGGGCACAACTGTGTCTGGGGGAGAGAAAAGAACAATGCAACAGTTACACCATCACAAATTTGTCTTTACAGGCACACAAATCCTCATCTGTGCATCACAAGTTACACGCTTGTAGTTTTGTTGATAGCACCGTCGTCTATCTGGTGCATAACACATTTGCACACCTGTGTTTCACAATGTAAGAACATGAACAAATTGTATGCACTTATAGATGGTCATGTTAATTAATGCAACAAAAGGCATACATCTGTGGAATATTGGCCCATACTACGCAGTGCACCAGTTAAATAATGTGGATCAATTAGTCTTAATTGATCAGTCTCATTAATTATCAGTCTTATATCTGTCACAGACACGGCACAGGAACCAGGGAAACAGGACAGAACAGGAGAACGGACCCAATTGCGTGGCGTAGCCCCAAAAGGCCTTTATTCACAGATTCAGGGTTACAGGAACAAGGACAGAGACTGGGACAGAGTCAGGATAACAGGAACAGAATCAGGGGGCCCAGAACTGGGCACACAGGGACAGAGTCAGGGTAACAGGAACAGAGTCAGGAGGCCCAGAACTGGGCACACAGGACAATAGACAGAACTGGGCAGACAGGGACACGGTGGTGCTCGCTTCAGCACGTAGGCCGGAACAGAGACAGGGACAGATAAACAGAGACACGGTGGTGCTCGCTTGAGCACGTAGGCCGAGTAACGTGGGACTCAAACCCATGATTCTGGGGATCAGAGTCACTTGCTCGGTGCAGCTGGGTAGCGTGGGGATCGAACCCACGACTCTGGGGATCAGAGTCACTTGCTCGGTGCAGCTGGGTAGCGTGGGGATCGAACCCACGACTCTGGGGACCAGAGTCTGACGCTCTACCGCCTGAGCCGACGGTAGTCGAGTCGTCGCCAGCGAGCCGGATCGGTAGCCGAGGGCTCAAGACCGGAGCGTAGTCGGGGACGTGGTCCAGGTCGTAGCCGTGGGCAGAAGATAGGGCTGAACGATCTATCGTTTTCGACCGAAAATCGCGATCTCAGACAACACGATTTTGATATCGTCAAAGCCATGGTTTTTCTGCTACTAAACTGACCCATTTTGTCACTCCAATATCACATTTGCATGGTGTAGAAAGGCTCTGTATCAGCAACCAATCAGAAGCTGCATGCCGCACGTGGACACGTCAATTGTTCTCCAGTGTAGCTCGTCACTCAATCACAGAATTTCAGATATGGCTGATGCGGGAGCAGAGGCGGAACCAGAGATCTTGATGCCAAAGAAAAAAACCACGTCGGTAATTTGGCAGTATTTTGGTTTCGAAGCCAAAGACGAGCATCAAAAGCAGGTGCTCTGCAAAATGTGCCATGCAAAAGTGGCTACATCCAGTGGTAATACCACGAATTTATATCACCACTTAAAAGTTCACCACACGAACTTGCATGACGAGTGCATGGCGAAAAAGACACATGGAAGTGAAACATCGAGTAGCAGCGATACAACTTCGGCCTAACAAACAACTATTGCAGCCTCTTTTGCTATTGGAACTCCTTATGAAAGAAACAGTCGTAGACACAAGGAGCTAACGGCTGCAGTGACACAGTACATCACGAAGGACATCGTGTCAGTAAACACGGTGACCAAAGACTCGTTTAAAACTTTACTACGAACAATGGATAAGAGGTATGTTCTGCCCTCTCGTACATACTTCAGTCAAGTTGCCATCCCACAGCTCTATGTAGAATGTAAGGCCAAGGTGGCGAATGAGCTGAAAGATGCTGAGTTTTATGCGTCAACTACTGATTTGTGGTCAAGCAGAACGACTGAGCCCTACATGAGTTTGACCGTGCATTTCGTCAATGCCAACTTCGAGTTGAAGAGTCGCTGCCTGTAGACCGCATACTTCCCCACTGACCATACCGGGGAGAATATTGCCATGGGGCTGAAGGAGTGTTTGTAAAACTGGGGTCTAAAAGAAGAGGCCCAGATGTGCATCACAACAGATAATGCTACAAATATGATCGAAGCCATGGAACTTAACCAATGGACCAGACTGCAGTGCTTCGGACATAGGCTACATCTTGCGATTGGTAAGTAGGCTACAGGGACGTGTTTGTTTAGAGTGTGTGTTGCGTAAGAGTGCGTATTGTGATCTGCCCCTCTCGTCTCTGCCATATTACTTTGCCCTCTCTTTGCCTAAAAGTCAGTTAACAATCATAATTAATCACGACATAGGTCTTGACTTTTTTTCCCCGGAACACTGAAACACAGTTTGGGGGAAACAGGTTTCCCTACTATTGCTACTATGACAATCGCCATTAGCGGCGTTATATTAAACATTTTAATTTGGATTTCACAAAAGTTTATTGCAAAATGCTTCAAGAACACAGGTTTACAATATACAAATTCGAGTCAACGTGGGTGATCTGCATTTAAAGGCCGGTTATGAGAAGACTAAACTGTAGCTTACTGGGAGGAAAATTAACCCTTTTATTTTGGGTAAACTTAAGTCTCCTAATACTGCTTCTGTTAAACTGTGCAGTGCCAAGGGGCAGAGAGATGCAGAGACCGTTTCCCCTCTGAATGTTTTTCTATGAAACACTACTAGATGACAACAGATGCAATAAATGGTATATTATGGATTGTGTTATGAACTATCCTTATGGATTTTCAGACTGTAATCTCATGTAATTTTTTTCCCCCAGAAAATGCTGTCAAAGATGACCAAAGAATCAAACGAGCCATAGGACTTTGTAAGCAGATCGTTGCGGTCTTCACTCACAGCTGGAAGAAGAAGGCGGCACTAAAACAAGCACAGCAGGAATTGAACTTGCCTGAACACTCACTGATCACTGAATGTCCGACACGATGGGGCTCCCGGCAGAAAATGATTGGGAGGGTGTTGGAGCAGAGCAAGGCACTGTACCAGGTTCTGTCTGAAGACAAAAAGACGCGCCACCTGGTTCCCACATGGCAAGACACAGATGTCCTTGAATCGATACACAACCTCCTTGGTCCTCTTCAGGAGTTTACAGATGCCCTCTCAGGCGAGGACTACGTAAGCGTGTCATACCTGAAGCCAGTGCTCCATCTCCTAAAAACGTCAACAATTGCTGAAAGTGACCAGGACACAGCTCTCACCAAGGAGATCAAATCAAGAGCTCTTCACTACATTGAAGAGAAATACAACGACCCAGTGACACAGGAGCTCCTGGACATCACATCATTCCTGGATCCGAGATTCAAGACGAGCTACATCAGTGAAGACAATGTCCCATACATCAAAGACAGGGTGAAGATGGAAATGGAACAGGTGGCACAAAAGGTAACCTGTTCTGTTTCTTTGTTGTTTCGAAATACATTTTACACAAATACAACTGATATTTGTACTATACAACTGTCATTTTACTATACTATACTGATATTTGTACTATATATTTTTACTATACTATACTGATATTTGTACTATACTGTCGTCATACTACTACAATTACAACTGACAGAAAAACATTGACTTATTGGCCCTTATTACTGTGTTGTAGGAGCAGAGGGTTTGTGTCACAACCCATCATTACTTCAAGTTCAACTCCAGTTGTTTTTTGTTTAGCTTATTGTCAAAAAATACATCATCAAAATTCCTAAAGGACACCATGAAGTCTACAACTAAATGAACATAAATACATCTTCACAAAGAGAAGTTTCACATGCTCAATCTATTTACCAAGGCAAAACCATGTTGGCTAATCGCATGCATGGCGAGCACAAATTAAAAAAAACTCACTGGAGAAAAGGAAAGTGGAAAGTCTTTTGGTAGAGCCGTTAAGTAAGGCCGCGATCACACCGGACGCGGATTTCTGCGGACAGTCCTGCGTTGCGCGTCCAGCTGATATTTTGGTAGTGATCAGACCGGGCGCATTTTTGACAGTAGATGGAATGTTGATAAGTGTCGTCATAGAACATCTGGAAACCAGCTGGTGACGTGAAGCGGATTTTCCGCCTTGAGTTGAACTTTTTTCTACTCAGTCCGCCTAGAGCGGACAGGCGGAAAATCCGCTCTCCGCCGTGTGCTGATAATCAGCGCGGAATACGCTGACTTACATTGACAAACAATAGAACGAATCCGCCTCCTACTGTAAAATCCGCGTCCGGTGTGATCGCGGCCTTAAGCTCAAATTTCAACATGGGAATAAAAGGTCAGAAATGATTATAATAATAATGAATATTATTAAATCTTCATGTGCCAAGACTAAAAGCTCAGGGTCGACTATCTGTACCTTTTGGATCCTTACTGTTTGGGGATTATTCTGCTTGCAGCAGGTCCGCTATGCTGGTGATGGTGAATGATGGTGTATGTATGTGTGTTGGTGTAAATTCTTTGTTGGGTGGTTGCTCCAATTCACCTACAACTCTACCAGGAATGAGCCGGGACTTAATGGCACAGGGGTCTTTCTGATGTGGCTGGAGTGTCCCCCTTTTGACACTGTGTGACTGCTGTTCTGGCAGGATACTTGTCCCTCGATGGTGAAACTATAATATAACAAGAATCTATCTTACAGCTATGTACATTTTTCCCCTTCGTATTCATATAAAACTATGTAAATTGCAATAAAGTGAATCGCACTGAAATTTTAAGTTTTTGTTCATTTCAGCCAGCGGGCACCACAAAGCATTTGTGCTTAGGGCACCTAAATGGCTAGCAACGGCCCTGGGTGTTCCCCTTTCTGGTTCTTATATCCCCACCTCTGCAGAATTATTTTTATTTTACCGATTAATGCAATAAATGCAACTCAACTCATAAAACTTAAAATCTAAAAGCACTTTGGGGCAACTCTAATTTTTTAATATACAGTATGTCACAGAAGTGAGTACAAGTTTTATTATATCTTTCCATGGAGAAGTCTAAAGATATAATATTTTTCTACAATGTAAAGTAGGCAGTGTACAGCTTATATAAAAGTGCAAATTTGCTGTTCCCTCAAAATAACTCAACACACAACCATTAATGTCTAAACCACTGGCAACAAAAGTGAGTACACCCCTAAGTGAAAATGTCCAAATTGTGCCCAAAGTGTCAATATTTTGTGTGGCCACCATTATTTTCCAGCACTGCCTTAACTCTCTTGGGCATGGAGTTCAGTAGAGCGTCACAAGTTGTCACTGGAATCCTCTTCCACTCCTACATGACGACATCACGGAGCTGACCTTGAGCTTGAGACCTTGAGCTCCTCCACCTTCCATTTGAGGATGCCCCACAGATGCTGAATTGGGTTTAGGTCTGGGGACATGCTAGGCCAGTCCATCACCTTCACCCTCACCCAAGACGTGGTCATCTTGGAGGTGTGCTTGGGGTCGTTACCATGTTGAAATACTGCCCTGTGGCCCAGTTTCAAAGGGGGGGCATCATGCTCTGCTTCAGTATGTCACAGTACATATTGGCATTCATGGTTCCCTTAATGAAGTGTAGGTCCCCAGTGCCGGCAGCACTCATACAGCCCCAAACCATGACACTTCCTCCACCATTCTTGACTGTTAACAGGCCACAGTTGTCTTTGTAATCTATAAACTGGTCTGCATGGCTGTCGTTCCTGAAGGAAGCCTCTTCTGAAGATGATGCACAAGACAGCCTGCAAACAGTTTGCTGAAGACAAACAGACTAAGGGCATGGATTACTGGAACCATGTCTTATGGTCTGATGAGACCAAAATAAACTTATTTTACACACAAAATATTGACACTTTAGGCACAATTTGGATATTTTCAAAAAAGGAAAAAAATGTCAGGGGTGTACTCACTTCTGTGACATACTGTATGCTATAAATAAAGTTTCACTTGACTAAAATTTAACGATCCAAAAAACATGGGCCCATACATTTACTAACAAAGTAAGCTGCAATTAGTCTATTGCACTACACATCTACACATCACCAGGCTTGGGGAGTAACGGAATACATGTAACGGCGTTAAGTAAAAGGATACAAAAAAAAAGTAACTGTATTCCCCTACAGTTACAAAAAATGAAGGCGTACTCAGATTACAGGTACATTTAGTGAAAATTGGGATTATTTAGCAGGATTACAATTTGAAAACATTTTACGTTATTTATTTCTTTTTTATTTCAAACTGGAGATGGAGGGGAAGCGACAAACTATCCTACAGACATGCATGCGCGCGCAGTTACACAACGGGCGAAATCGGGACTGACATGTCTCAGTAAAGACCGTCTCTGGTTCACTTCACTTGGACTTCGCGTCGTCGTCCGGCAGCATTGGCATGACTTCAACCAAGAACGCACCTTTCCGTATACGGCACAGCGAGTCTCATCAGCAGTAATCCGAAAGTAATCAGGTTACATTACTTTAATATTATGGTTCTTGGATTACGTTACTGAATACATATTTTATGGGGTAACTAGTAACTTTACCAGAATACATTTCTAAAGTAACCCTCCCAACCCTGCACATCACCAAACACAATATTGAACATTGTAACATTTTGTTGTGGAAACTTAGCTGAGCCAGGGGTGCGTTTCACAAAACCGTCGTTGCTAACTTCCTTAGCAACTTCGTTGGTTTGAACGACGGACTAACGACACTGCTGTTTCCCAACAGCATCGTTCGAACGACACAACTAACGATGTTTACAACAACGTTAGTCCAATGGATCGTTCGACGGACGATGCAAGTTCCATCGTTAAGTCGTGTCGTTCGAACGATTAGCTTGGACCTGTCGTTAGACCATTCTTTATGTTGGTTTATGTACACGTCACGTCTTGCTCGTCACCTTTTGCCTTCTTGTGTGGGATTAGGCACCATTTGATGCTTTACCGCCACCCACTGCCTGAATGATTTTACTTTAAGTCGCTTCATTTTTGTCATGGCACTTGCCAGATCATGTAAAAGGCAGATAGAAAATTCACCTCACAAGACACTAAAAGTTGTTGTAAAATGTTGTTGGATTATTAAAGTTATTTGCTGATCTTACAGATCGTTTTTAATACTGTGATGTAGAGTATGATCAGGGATCACGGACCCACAATCAAAGTCATTCCATTCCAATAGATTACCGTTTAGCAGGATTTGAACCCATATCTCTCTGAAAAAGTGAGGTTTGCATAGTGGGCTGACAAGCTAACCACTCAACCATCGCACCACATGAGCTTTTGGTGGCCTTAGTTATATTTATATGTAGATCTATGTAGGGTAGCAGAAAATGAAACACACAGTCATATCATTAAAAACGTATTCAGCCACTGCTTTGTAATGAGTAAGGGACATGATTGTGTTGGGGAACATTTTCCAAGTTGCTGAAGCTGTCATACATACCGGCTTAATTAAAATAAGGCTAAGTTTTGTTGCTTACTGTCGTGGTGTCGTTTCTGTCATCTCCCCGCAACGAATGCATCCGAATACTCTGCGAGCACTTCCGACACATCTGGATTCATGTGGAACAATACTTCCATACGTCCTCATTGAAGACATATTTTCCGGCCAGTAATCTTGTGCGTAAAATCTTTGGTTTCCACCTTCTCAGTCCAAGATTTTGGCAATGAAATGCATTTACCCATTTCACTAGGTCGTGCTATGCTACAAGTGGGTTAGTATGGGTTGGGTTGATACGCCTCCATAATCATTCAACAATGCAGGTGTTTTCCAATAGCGAAGTTTGGACGATCCATCGGAAGTTGCATAGTTAAGTTAGGTCGTTCAAACAATTAGCTTGGAACTGTCGTCAGACCATTGTGTATGTTCACGTGACGTCTTGCTCGTCACCTTTGCCCTTCTTTGGTCGGATTAGGCACCATTCGACGCATTACTACAACCAACTGCATAAATTATCTTACTTTAATTCACTTCATTTTTCGTCCTGGCAATGCCATATCATGTGACAAGAAGGTAGAAAATACACCCCACAATGCACAAAAGCTGTTGCAGAATGTTGTTGGAACATTTCAAGTCACTTACTGAACTTAAAGATCATTTTTAATACTGTGATGTATGATCACGGATACAGCGTCAAGGTAATTCCATTATCCCACGAATAATTTCCAGCTGTTTCAAATTGATTCCCGTTTGCAGGATTCGAACCCATATCTCACAGAAGAAGACAGTAAACCTACATAGTGAACTAAATTGCTAAAGATGTCATACTGGCTTAACTGAAATGAGGCTTTGTTTCTGTTGCTTACTGTCCTTACGTTGTTTCATTTCTCCACAGCGAATGCATCTGAATACTGTCTGAATGCTTCTGAAACATCTGGATACTTCTCAGTTTCGGAGTGACGGAAGTCCAAATGAACATAGTTCAGACTTCCATTGTACTGTGGTGGTTGGAGATTTTCGGAAAACAGTCGAACACGGACTGCTGTGTAGTTCAAACCTCTGTTGTAGAACGGTGGTTTAATACTAATTTCCGGTGTTTTTGGAAACGCACCCCAACCATAGACAGTATAAGAATTGGACTGGAAATAGAATGGAGGGATGGTGTCGTTTTCAATGTGACCAGATAGACAGATTTTCTACTGCACAAGCTTGAGAGTCAGCCTGGTGACGTTGGCCAACGAACCCAAATACGATAAACAGACAGCATATGATAATTTTCTTAATGAATATATTTTTACCATTATCATAAGTATAATTACGCTGACTGAAGTTAAAGGCTAATATTGTACTTCGGGACTTCTTCTTCTACTAACTTCGGGACTTCTTCCGGGCAATCTTTCAAGCTAGCATGTTGAGAGAGCTAGTTAACATGTACATACCAGCCTAACGTGTAGCTTAGCTTAGCCATGCATCGAACTTGCATCAGATGGTAAATATCCATAAAGATAAGGATTCCTGTAACAAAACATACAAACTCCAATGGTACCTTTGTGGCAAATGTTGCTGGAAATGTTTCCCCGACATGAACAGAAAACTAAACAGGCATGAGTATGGCTATGGATTTCTCCTGTGCGACAGAAAGTCACTAGCCGTCGCTTCATTTGTGACGTAATTTTATCATAATTTCAGATAAACTCTTCTTACAAGGCAATAACATGACAGATTTCAGATTGAAGCAAGTATGTTTTTGAACGGCAATCAGTTTGAAACGGGTGGAAATAATTTGTAGGATAATGGAATGACCTTGATTGTAATTGTGTAATAATAATAATAATAATAATAATCTTTACTTGTATAGCACAGTTCATACATACAAGATGCAGCTCAAAGTGCTTTACAGTTTGGCAGGGTCACAAAACAAAACAGCATTTCTTGCAGTTCATTGGCATTGGAGTAATTGAATGTAATAATGGATTGGTGTAGTGTCATAGCAAAGTAATGTCACAGCAATGCAATGCCCTGCTGATGCGTGAACACAGGGAAAGCATTTGTTGTGCTTGTGGTGGTGCAGGGGCTGTTGGCAGTTCCTGCTTGTGTCCATAGGGGCAACAGGGGTGAGAAAAAAATCCCTGAATTGTATACGGTTAAATTGAACTGAAAAAAAAAAAATATATATATATATAAAAAAGGAAGAAACCTCAGGCAGAACCGCGTCCCCTAGGGAAGCCCTTCTGCCGGGGCTATGGTTGACTGGGGCTGGGTTGCAGTCAGGTGGTTGGTTGGGTGGATCGTTGCAGGTGATTGCTGTTACAGTGTTCGTGGGATGGAGTAGTGGCTGTTGTAGGTCCATTGGGGTGGAGGGGGAAAGAGTGGACTATGGCGGGGGTAGGTGTCCGGGTGCCTGGGGATGGGGGATGGCAGATCTTTGGTAGGGTTGTTAGGTGTAGGCGAGGGTAAATAGATGTGTCTTGAGTTGCCGTTTGAAGGCGCCGACGGACTCGGCTTCTCTGATGTGTTGCGGTAGAGCGTTCCATCTCCTTGGGGCGTGGTATGAGAAGGCTGCTTCCCCGATCCTTTTGGGTGGAGCTTCTGGGACCCTCAGGAGGCCAGCTTCGTCAGATCTGAGGGCTCGTGCAGGAATATAAACAGAGAGTGTGTCAGTGATATAGCAGGGGGCAAGACCATTTATAGCCTTGAATACTAGTAAGAGTATTTTAAACTCAATTCTGTAGGTGACAGGCAGCCAGTGGAGTTCAGCTAATATGGGGGTGATGTGATCTCTTCTTCTAGTTTTTGTTAGTAACCTAGCAGGCGAGTTTTGAATAAGCTGTAGTTTCTCGGTTGACTTTTTAGGGAGGCCTGCAAATAAGGCATTACAGTAATCTAGTCTGCTTGAGATAAATGCGTGTACCAGTTTTTCAGCGTCCTGCTGGGTTAAGAAGGGGCAAACTTTTGTCATGTTTCTAAGGTGGAAGTAGGCGGTTTTTGTTAATTTATTAATATGAGGTTCAAAGCTTAAGTCAGAGTCCAGGGTCACTCCTAGGCTTGTCACCTTTTCTCTGACATGTTGGTTGAGGTTTCCCAGGTTAGAGTAGAGAGCCTCGTGTTTGTCTCTGGGGCCAAGAAGTAAAACTTCTGTTTTGTCCTTATTTAGTTTTAGAAAATTATTGTTCATCCAATGTGTAATAGCTGTTAGGCAGGAGGTTAGAGCGTGAAGGGCAGTGGTTTGATTTGGCTCGACTGATATGTAGAGCTGTGTGTCATCGGCATAGCTGTGGAAATTTACATTATATTCTTTGATAATGTTGCCCAATGGTAGCATGTATAATGAGAAGGGGGCCGAGACAGCTGCCTTGGGCGACCCCAAAGGGCATGCTGTGTTTGTTGGATACGTGGTCTCCTATACTAACGTAGAATTGCCTTCCTCTAATATATGATTCAAACCATTTTAATGCATTGCCTGAGAGGCCTACCCAGGTCTCAAGACGGTTAAGTAATATGTTGTGGTCAATAGTGTCAAAGGCGGCGCTTAGGTCTAGGAGGATTAGGGCAGAGACTTTGTTTGTGGCCATACTGAGTCTGAGATCATTAACTATTTTAGTTAGGGCGGTCTCTGTGCTGTGATTTGCTCTGAAGCCTGATTGGAATTTTTCTAATATATTGTGTTTGCTAAGGAACAGGTTGAGTTGCTTAAAGACGACTTTTTCTAATATTTTGCTTATAAATGGGAGATTGGAAATTGGCCTATAGTTGGTGTTTTGGTGTTTTGGTCCAGATCTGTTTTTTTCAGGAGTGGCTTCACAACTGCGGTTTTAAAAGAGTTGGGAAATACTCCTGTGACGATGGAGGTATTAATAATCTGTAGTACAGATGATGAAACACAACTGAAGATGTTTTTCATAAGGAAGGTGTGGATGGGGTCAAGGCTAGAGGTTGACTGTTTACTTTGTTTGACTATCTTATTAAGTTCTTCTTCTGAGATGGGGCTAAAGTTATTAAGGGTTGGTGGATCCCTGCGAGGAGGTTGGTGGTAATAATTGGGGTCGTGAATAATACCGGCTCTAATGGCAGCTATTTTGTTAGTGAAGAACAGTGCAAATTCATTGCACCTAGATGGGGTGGCTAAGCTACGCATGTCGCAGGCTGGTGCAGGTTTTAATAGCTTTTCGATTGTGGAGAACAGTACTCTCGAATTGCTTGATTGTCTGCGATAATTTTTTAGAAATACGCTCTTCTTTCAGTGCGAATAGCGTTATTGTAGGTGGAGATGCGTTCTTTGAAGATTAGGCGGTTGACCTCTAATTTGGTCTTTCTCCAGGTTCGCTCTGCTGCTCTACAATGTCTTTTGAGTTTTCTAACTGAGTCATTTATCCAGGGAGATGGTTTGGTTCGTGATCTACATTTTGACTGTTGGGGGGCAGCTTTATCTAGGATGTCTTTTAAATTACTGTTGAAGCTGACTACCATTTCCTCGTTGCTACCATTGCTCGTTTAGGAGGTCGCGGGCAGCAACAAGGTTAGTCATTTCCCGTTCGATGGATGTGTTTATGTAGCGCTTGTTGATTGGACTGCTGCCGCTATTGGTAGTTATGATGAGTTGGGATTCAAATAGGACGCAGTAATGATCAGAAATGGCGACCGTCTGATACGGTAATGTTGTTAATGTTGGTGGCGTGTGATATTACTAGGTCGAGCGTGTTACCTATTCGACGAGTAGCCTCTGTTATATGTTGACACAGTCCATAGCTATCTAAAGTTAATAGCTCTTTCGTGTTCGTGTCATAGTTTTTGTTGACGTGAATGTTAAAGTCTCCTGCGATAATTGATCTGTCGTAGTTTGTGACTATCATTGACAGTAGGGTGGAAAATTCTGATATAAATGCTGGTGAATGTTTTGGTGGTCTATAAAGTGTGACAAGAATCAGACTGTGATTCGTATGTACTTTGAGGGCTAAATACTCAAAGGATGAAAAGATGCCGAGATTGATTTCAGTACAAGTAAATTCATCAGAGAAGATGGCAGCTACACCCCCTCCCCTTTTGCTATCTCTTATTGACTGATAGAATTTGTAGTTTGGCGGGCAGGCTTCAATAAGGGTGGCAGCCCCGTCCTCTTTTAACCATGTTTCTACCAGGAACATAAAATGGAGCTTTTTGTACAAGATTAAATCGTTTATGATTAAGCTCTTATTAGTAAGAGATCTTACATTAAAAAGAGCAGCTTTAATGGTGGTATTGGGATTAGTAACTCGGCGCTGGAGTGGGATGTTGATTAGGTTATTTCTTACGCAGCCTGTGGTTTTAACTTTGCGTTGCCTATGATGGGTTATAATTGGAGGGAATTTGATTGTTTCTTTGAGCCGAGTGCACGGTGTTCGAAGAGCTAAGGGTGCTAACACAGGGTAAATCATCAGCTCTGATTATATTGTATAGGTGGTGCACTGGCTTGGAACTTACGTGTCAGTTTGGGTGCCGGTAGGCTGCTAACGCTAGCTCCAGGTTGCTAGCTAGCAGACCCGCTCCGGCTCTGTTCAGGTGTCGCGAACAGGTTTTGCCTGGTCCAGAAACAGCTAAAGTTGTCAGCGTAGGGGATGCTCTCGCGGCAGCAGTGCCCCAGCGGCCACAGGTGGAGCTGGCGTATACAGGAGAACTGCATGTCTGAGAAACAAACAAAGGGAATTAGGCCTGAGACTATGCATTTTTTACCTGTAGCGCGTATTATATATATGGTCTGAATTAAAAAAGTAAAATCGGACTTAAGTTTTTCAGACTGCTGGAGCTTGATGTCGTTCGAGCCGACGTGAACGACGATCGTGGACACGGTGGGGTGCTGATATAGCATTATAGCATATAACATATAGCACTAATATCAAAAAAACATACCTCTGCAATCCAGTGCCATCTCTCTTTGCTTGCTTGTTTAGTTTTGTTTTCTTATGATTTAGGTGCTAGCCATCTTAATTGGGCAGAAGGCTTCCACGGGCTAAATGTTAATTGGCCAGAATTGTGTGCCTGTAATGATGAATTTGTGATGGTGTAACTGTTGCATTGGACTTGTCTCTCTCCCAACAAACACAATTTCCTCCTTTTTTTGCACCATATATACTGTAGTGTACAAAGCAATAGGTTACTTGCGTAACCCCGGTTCTCTGATAGCATGAGTGAGGTGTCTCACCACATCACCCTCCTTACTGTAGGAAGCGAGGAAGAGGTGTGCTTGTTTTGAATGACCCGATGACGCTGCGACCCTCCGTTATACATGCGGGGAAGGGGCTCTGCTTAGTTGCAAGCGCCACTACTGCCAGCCAATAGGACTGAAATTGTTGCTTCTGAGGAATACGCGGAGGGGGCATATCCCATAGTGAGACACCTGTTGTTCTCTTTCAAACATTCGTTTCGGTGTCTCACTATAGAAAATCCTTACTTCCGTATTGCAAGAGCCTCTCTCAAATACCCACTGCCAATCAGATCAGGGCTGAGGGCTCTGAGAGCCCTGAGTGTGTGCGTGCGTGTGCCGCTACACCAAGCACAGTGTGCGCTACACTGGAGCAGTGACGTCCAGCCTGTAAAAACAAATGAATGTGTGATGTGGAGATGTAAACGGGGTCGGCTAAAAGGCTGTCAGCTCCAAAGGGGTGCAGGGTTGGAGAACCTTGGGCATGAAAGCAGGGTTCGGCCGCAAAGAGACCCTCGAAGTGTCCGGTGCAAACTGCATGCAGGAGCGATGCACTCTCAAAGCATGAATTTTGCTTACGCGCTTGGCCGAGGCCAGCGCCAGCAATAGTGCAGTCTTCATAGACAAAGTTTTTATATCAATCTCTGCCAGAGGTTAAAACGGCAGAGCTCAGATAACTTCCAGGACCATGGGTAGGTCCCACATCAGCGAGAGTGGTTTACAAACCAGTAGCATACGGTGTGCACCTTTCATAAAACGAGTGGATTGCTGGCCCACGGATTTTCTGCTAAAACCGACATGACAGGCTGATATAGCCACTGAACACTGGTAAGGGAGTTCATTTGAAGCAGTGCACCATTGTTCAGAAACACCCCACTTACAGTCGTAGAGCAATCTGGTCGCGGCCACTCTACGTTCTGTGTGGTCTTAATCACATTCGGTGGCAAACCTGTTTTGCGCAAATTAAACCACTCACGGGCCAAGACTACAGGGCTAGCCTCTCTGGGTGGGGATGGAATATTTCTCCTCCCGCCTGCGTCAGTCGATCTCTGAGGCACGGGAGAGGCCACAGTTCGCTGTACAGCAATTGTATTATCTCTGCCAACCAAGGTTTCCCTTGCCACCATGGAGCTATCAGCACCATGGACAGTTTGATTCCTCACTCTGTCCATGGTGGGGGAAATCAGGGCTATGGGAGGGAAAGCGTATAGGAGAGTGTCTCCATCTGTCACCAGGGTTTAGTTTAGTTTAGTTTATTGGTTTATTTCATCAGGGACCATGTGCAAAGTACATTAGTTACATAGTAAAAAGATGAACTGCACCAGATTATAGCTAATAGCTAATTTCCATCTGCAATCCAGTAAAATGGGAGTAGCCACTCAGGCATACAACCCCTGCCACACACACTCACACACACACACACACACACACATACACACACACACACACACACACACACACACACACACACACACACAATAAAAACATGTCATATGCAAAAAAGACTACAATGTGCAAAGTGTCAGAACAGGCATGTGCAAAACTATTAGTGGTCACAAGACTGGTTACATGAAAGCCATTTCTTCACTTCACGTGAGAATGAATAAAAGTTTGTAATGCTTTTTAGGTGGGTGGGAAGGGCATTCCATTGTTTCGTTGCTCTGAAGGAAAAAGCAGATTGTGCAAATGCTGTTTCCCGGCTTGGGAGGGTACAGTTTCCTCTGATGGTGGATCTAGTTGTTCTGCTGATTTGTTCAGAGCAAGGATGGATGAAGGTTTTCAGAGGTGGTGGAGCGGAGTTGTGAATGATTTTGTGCACAAGGCGCACATCAGAATATAAAATTATGTTGTCAAAACTGAGCAAGTTATACTTGTCCAGTATGGCACAGTGGTGAAATTGAGATGGACGTCTGTCCAAAACTTTAAGAGCTTGTTTGTAAAGTGATGCGATGGATTTCATGGTAGTCTTGTTAGCCTGAGACCAGCTTGACATACAATAGTGTAAATGAGACATTATCATGGCATTTACATAGGTCTTAGCAGCATCAATAGTTAGAGAATTGCGAATATGTCTAAAATTTGCTATGCTATATTTCACAGTGTTGCCCAGTTTTTTAATGTGTTTCTTAAAAGTTAATGTGGAATCCAAGGTCACTCCTAAGTATTTAAACTCGTCAACATTTTTCAATGGTTTTCCATTTACATATACGTTTGGTACAGGATTTAGTTTATATCTATTTTTAAAACACATAGTGACCGTTTTATCAGTATTAAGTGTGAGACAAGAGCTGGTCAGCCACTTGGTAACCTTGGTGAGTGTTTGAGTCAGTGTGCTTGCAACTTCTACTGGGTCTTTACCATGTGTGAACAACACTGTGTCATCAGCATACATCAATATCCCCACACCGTCACATACTTGTGGGAGATCATTGATGTAGGCGCTGAACAGTAAAGGCCCCAAAATCGAGCCTTGCGGCACCCCTATAGAGCATGCTCTGAGGGATGATGTTTTATCCTTTACCCTGACACACTGGAAACGATTAAATAAATAGGATTTAATCCATTTTAGTATATTTGGAGACAATTGAAAGCTAACTAACTTTGTGAGGAGTACTGAGTGGTTTACGGTGTCAAAGGCCTTTCGCAAATCTAAAAACACAGCACCCACTACTCCTCCCTTGTCCAGATTTGCCTTGATGTGTTCAATAAAAAAACAGCATGCAGTGTCAGTAGAGTGGGGGGCAGAGGGGGTGCCAATGGGCACATCGCACGCCAGAAAGAACATAACATCCAATGCATCCCTCTCCAGATGGGGAGGGAGGGAGGGGGGCATCCTAAACCCTGAGAGAGAAGAACAACGGGCACTGAGCATGTCCCATGATGCGAATAGGTCCACTGACGCCCTGCCGTAGCGGAGCCAGATCTGATTGACCACATTGGTGTTGAGCTTCCACTCGCTGTAGAGGGGGTTCTCCTGTGACAGCAGGTCCGCTCCCTGGTTCTGTATCCCCGGGACATGTGTAGGTCTGAGGGAGGGGAAGTAAGTATAGGCCCACAAAATCAGTCTGTGTGCAAGCGTGTTCAACGCACGACATCGCAGACCGCCCTGCCTGTTGATGTACGCCACCACTGCAGTGTCGTCCGACCAGACCAACACACGATGTCCCTTCAGCAACGGGAGAAAAATGATGCAGCGTCAGCCAAGCTGCAAGCATTTTCAAAACATGTATGTGTTGTGACCAGAGACAGGGGCTCCACATCACGTTTATTATTCTGCCCTCGAATGTCCCTCCCCATCTGGAGTTATGTTCTTTCTGGCGTGCGATGTGCCCATTGGCACCCCCTCTGCCAGAAATTATTCAAACAACATTTCCACGAAATGGCTCTTATTCAACAGTGAATTTCCACCGACATAGTCGTATTGTTTCTTCTTCTAGCGACCTCGAAGTGTAGCGAAATAGCCAATCGTGTGTGGTTGCTAGGGGAAATTTAAAAAAATATGATTCCTATCACCTTATCAGCATCGCCGAATAAAATGGTTTTGGAGCGCCAGAAATTGCGCACCTACCTGCTACAGAAAGTTTTTGATTGCTGTTGTCATCATGGTGATTGGCTAAACTTAAGGTCTTCGGTCAGTTAACGCAAGACGATGGCAACGACGATGACTGAGCAGCTTCCACCAAATTCGGTGCGATCTTTATTAAGCTGCCGTTTTGGAAGAAGGACTATGGTCGAAAAAATCCTTGTTAACTCATTCAGTGCCAGCCATTTTCAAAGTTTGCCACGTCCCAGTACCAGGGTTTTTTGAGCATTTCAGTGTTTTTTCAAGACTTTTCTCATCAGAAAAAAAAAAAAACGTTTGTCTGCATCTCTTTCCATTCTTTAGCAATTGTCTTTAGAAAATGGGTGGGTTTAACTAAAAGTGCTGATTTCTGACCAAAATACTGAGAAAATTGGCTTTGATTATAATTGTTTTTGCTTCAGAGACATCTCAAACATTATGAAAAGTGATCCCATTGTATACTGCATCAAAAATAACACTGGCAACATTTTTTATAAATAAAAAAATACAAATTTATTTATACAACCATGTAGGTACATTTCATAGATTCTTTGGAATTTCATTTACATATACATGTAAAGCACAGTTAAAGGCAACACTTCATGGGAATCACTGTGTAAACATTTCAAAGGCAAAAAAAATTCTAGCAGCTATTTATATACAGTACACTATGTCATAACTGTAGTGCTTCTAGCTCTCCCCCTCTGTGTGTGCGTGTGTGTATGTGTGTATCGTCTTGTCCCCCGTCTTCTCCCTCTGGCTTGCGCGTTTTCCGTGATTTGGGTAGAGCTAGTGGGCGGCGCACACCCCAAACCTTTCATGCTCTGCTCCAAAGTTAGCTGCTTTAGGTAGCTCGATGGCTTACCCTTCTTAGCTCGTCGTCTTGCCATGCTGTCTGAGACATACGCTGTTTGTGTTTTCCTTATATAGACAACACGTCTTCTTCCACAGTCAGTTTCTCCAATCACATGCCAATCACAAAAAAAACAAATGCTGCCCTCTAGGTCGTTGCTTACATCCTGCGTAATATAAACTTTCTGACTCAGTAGTGGAGGGGGAAGCTGGGTATTCCGTGGGGGGCAGGATCGGAGGGATAGTTTAAAAAAAAAAAAAAAGCACAATAAACCTAACATTGGCGGAACGAAATTTACACTAAGCTCTGCTGATCTAGTGTGAGCTAATTGTCAACATACATGTTGACAGGATTTTTTTGGATCAAGCTAGCAGTGTGCTAACTGTGAGCAATCGAGCAATGTCCAGTCCAGCCTCTAGGCTGTTTACATCAATTAGATCTTCTCTTTTTTGAAACTAGAGACAAGTAGGCTAGACTTCTTCTTTGAGACAAGGTTAGATGATCACATATCCACATTCACACTGCTACCACCCACAGAATGGGTTCCCTTGTGATTACAACGTGGATTTTTTTTACACAAGCTAGATCAGATGACTATAACACGTGAATGGCGCTGGGCGTTACAATCAGAAATATCGCGTTTCCGCGTGAATGGCATCGAATGAGTTAAGGAGCTGGGACCCGACAAGGCCGAAATAAACATCACCCAGCCAACTTAAGAAAAAGTTAACAGGACAACAGGACTTTTAGCAGGAGTTGGTTCCAACGAAAATCGTGGCTGACAGGCTGTGGGATAGCCAATGCACTTTTTTGTTTCCCCTGCATCCTGTTTAAAAGTGACAAGTGTGGACAAACCGACTTAAAACACCTCTCTGAACGCATCTGGACAAACCGACTTAAAACACCTCTCTGAACGCGTGAACAAACATGAAGGATCAAGAATTCATATGGGAAACTGTGTCAAGCTAGCTATGGTCAGAAGGATTAGCATAGCAATGCAGCTTGATAATGGGTATCGCATTGCTGTAAGGCGGCACAATAAAGAGGTAGACAAAAACCGTCACATTTTATCAAAGATTATTGATTGTGTAAAGTTCTGTGGTGCTTTTGAACTAGCAATGAAGGGCCATGATGAAAGCGAATCTTCAGACAATCCGGGAATTTCAGAGGTCTATTTGATATCATAGCGTCTATCAATCAGGACTTGAGGTAGCACCTTGACAATGCAACTGTATTCAAGGACAGGACATCCAGCTCTGCGTGTCGACAGCACAGTACACGACTGCATGGCAACATCTGGAACTGGTAATCATGGCAGGTTGCACCATCTCCCCACTGGCATTCACCCTGGCCATGGAGGTCATAATACGGGCTTCTCGGTGGGTGGTAGGTGGACAGCGAGTAAGACCTGGGCTGAGGCTGCCCCAAGTCAGGGCCTATATGGATGACCTCACAACACTGACGGTGACCAAGGCTTGCACAGTACAGCTTCTGGGAAAACTGCAAGAGAATATCGAGCGGGCTCGCATGAAGATCAAGCCGAGCAAGTCCAGAAGCATCTCCATTGTCAAGGGGAAGCTGGCAGACCACTGCTTTTACATTGGTGATGAACCCATTCCAATGATCTCTGAGAAGCCTGTGAAGATCTTAGGGGGCTGGTATGATGCCTCCCTCAAAGACAAAGAGCCAGTAGAGCAGCTCAGGAAGGACACAGCCAGCGCCCTAGAGAACATCGACAGAACTCTGCTTCCTGGCAAGCTCAAGCTCTGGTGCATGCAGTATGGACTCCTGCCACATCTCCAATGGCCACTAACTCTCTACAAGGTTCCACTCTCCAAGGTGGAAAAACTGGAGAGGCTGGTCAATTCCTATGCCAAGAAATGGCTTGGCCTTCCCAGGTGCCTCAGTAGCATTGGGCTTTATGGCAGAGGCATGCTGGAACTTCCCATCACCAGCCTGGCAGAGGAATACAAGTGTGCCAAGGTCAGACTGGAGATGACTCTCCAAGACTCCTGTGACCCATTTGTGGCCCAAGCAGCACCCATCCTGGCCACCGGAAGGAAGTGGACCCCGCTGGCTGCAACAGAGCAGGCAAAGGCAGCACTCCGACACCGTGACATCGTGGGACATGTTCAGGAGGGGTACTAGCAGACCGACTTGGAGCAAGGCCAATCCAGCTCAGAGACGCAAGTGTTACGGCTGTATGTGTGTCCCATTGTGTTTTGTGTATCCTGTGCTGTTTGTCCCTCCTCTCTCTCCATCCACCTGCTCGGGATGACTGGCTTGATTGGAAGCACCTGACCCAGCAATCAAGCCATCTTAAAAGCTCCCTGTTCCTGCTGCTGGAGAGAGGCTTCTGGTGTGGGACTGCTGGCTGTCTTTCTGCCTCTCAGCCTGGGATTTGTGTGTCTTATGATTTAGTCATTTGTTTGTAGTGTCTGTCTTTGTCTTTATTGTAATAAATCCCACTGGTTGGGTTATCTTTTAAAGGTGTTTTGGTCATTGCTTGGGTCAAGGAGTGGTTAGTTGTTCGCCCCAGTAGGGCCAACCAAGGTGGGCCGTAACAAATGGGGGCTCGAGTCCGGGATTGAACATCATGAGGTACTGTATGTCTGCGAATGTGTAGCTGTGGACTTTAGTATGCAGTTTTTTTTTCTGTGACTGTTTTGTCGTAGCTGCACTCCACATTTGTTGAGTCACGTGTTGGTTGCAGCTTTGAGGTAAGTTGGCAACATTTGTAGTTAGTGGTTAACTACTGTGACTATTGGTGGTGGTTGTTGCAGTCTACTTTTGTCGGGTCACTTGTGTCTTACTGCTTTTTGTGTTTGTCCAATTACAGCAAATTATGTTGACCTTTTGTATGGGTTGTAGTCACTCCACAGATCAGTGGATCTTTGTGTAGTGGATGTGCTCTCCCAATTTTGTCAGGTCACTTGTGTGTGTTGTTCCTTCCTTACATGTATCAGTAACTTTTGTATGTGGTTTTGGGCCACATGGTGTCCATTTTGTGTTGTGGTTGTGGCAGTTCACTTGGGTCTTTTGTATGTAGTGTGTCTACTTTTGTCGGCCCTTTTTGGTTTGTGGCTGTTTCACTCCACTTTTTGTATTGGTCACCTTGTGTTACTGTTTTGGTGTGGGGAACCTGTGTCTTGTTTTGTTTGTTCACCTCATGGTGGTAGCCATTTTGTTTTGTGGGAGTGGCACTCACTTGCATGGCTACCTGTCTGGCTGCTTAGTTTTTCTATCCAGTTGCAGCATCTTAATTGGCCCTTTGTGTTAGATCTTGTTTAAACCACCTTGACCCCAATTAACACCTGTTTGTCAGCAGCAGTCCCAAATCTTGGTTTTTGGTGTTTTTGAAGGCTTTTATTGATAAGGCCTGTAAAATTTGTATGGCTAGTAGGCCTGAGTGGGTTGTTGGACCTTTTTATTTTAGCAGCCCAAGTTTGGAATTTGGTTTTGTGTTGGGTTGACATAAAGGTCTGTGTGTGATATTTAAAGCCTTCAGTATTTTCTGTGTTTGTATTTTGTCAATGTACATGTGTACACACGTCTTACTGGTGGTTGTGTGTTTTCTGCACTTTTTGTAGAGCAGGGTCAGCTAAGTGCAGGTTGAGAAGATTCTCGGAAGACTCACATTTTTCTTTTTTGGGAGGTAGGTAAGCTCTGCATATGAGTAAGGAAGTGTGAGGCCTTTTGGTTTTGTTTTCTAATCTTCTGTAGTAACCACCATGTTTTTGATATTGTATAGTAATTCCTACAGCCTTATTTTCCACCAACTGTGTTGTGTTTTACAATGAATAAATGTTTTTTTTTTTTAATATGTTGCATAGCATAATTGTTTTTTTTATATAGCCATATGCAACTATTTATTCATTGTTTAAGGGTGGGGGTGTTACGGCTGTATGTGTGTCCCATTGTGTTTTGTGTATCCTGTGCTGTTTGTCCCTCCTCTCTCTCCATCCACCTGCTCGGGATGTGACTGGCTTGATTGGAAGCACCTGACCCAGCAATCAAGCCATCTTAAAAGCTCCCTGTTCCTGCTGCTGGGGGGGAGGCTTCTGGTGTGGGACTGCTGGCTGGTTTTCTGCCTCTCGGCCTGGGATTTGTGTCTAATGTTCTGACCATTTGTTTGTAGTGTATTTGTCTATGTAATAAATCCCACTGGTTGGGTTGACTTTTAAAGGTGTTTTTAGTCACTGCTTGGGTCAAGGGTGGTTAGTTGTTCGCCCCAGTAGGGCCAACCAAGGTGGGGCGTAACACAAGCTGGTGGTCCAAGAGGTACGTCGGGAAGCGGAAGCAGCAAGGCACACCCAAGCTGTGGCACAGGCAAAGCAAGGGCAGTGGATGACGTGGGAAGGGGTAGAGAAGAGAAAGCTCTCCTGGAAAGATCTATGGGAGATGGAGGCATTCAGGGCAAGCTTCACCATCAGGGCTGCATATGATGTCTTACCTTCCCCTGCAAACCTAAGCCAATGGTATGGCGACAACCCCACATGTGCCTTGTGCCCAAGCCCAGCAACACTAAAGCACATCTTAGTGGGCTGCAAGACTAGCCTCACCGAAGGTCGCTACACCTGGCGACACAACCAGGTGCTAAGATGTCTTGTGGCAGTGCTGGAATGCCAGCGGGTGAGCGCAAATGCGCTTCGTCCCTTCGTCCCATCGCTTCGTCCCAAATCGCATCCACCAACCTTCGTTCAGACCTTGTTTTGTGGTCTTCCTTACTCAAGGTCGTGTACATCATTGAGCTCACCATACCATGGGAGAGTGCAGTAGAGGAAGCCTATGAGCGGAAGAAGCTGAGATACACCGATCTCGCAGCAGACGCCCAACAACAAGGCTGGAACGTGAGGGTACGCCCGGTGGAAGTAGGCTGCAGTCGATTCATAGCCACCTCAACATCTAGGCTACTCAGGGAGATGGGGGTACGAGGAAAGGCCCACAGGCGGGGAATCAGGGATCTTTCTGAGGATGCTGAGAAAGGGAGCCAGTGGCTGTGGAGCAGGAGGAAAGACCTGACCTGGGGCTCCAAGTGTGTGGTGGTTGATGGGAGTGAACCTGGGACGCTGGGATTCACTGCTGAACCCTCTGGAGGTGTCGTGGGCCTATCAGTGAAACACCCAAGAAGAAGGGCACCCACTTGAGAACCCAAAGGATGCCATCACTTACTTGATGGCCACAGTATCTCGTTGGTGCCTTAGGTCTATACTGGGATATCAACACCTAGTCCTACACAACAGATCTGTCTCAACAGCCTCAACAAAAAAAGTGCAGCCTCTCAACAAATGTTGCTGAGTGGACACAATGAAAGCCCCAGCAACCAACAAACGCCCAACTGGAAAAGTACACAGCCTGTCCTATAACTCTGTCTCAACAGCCTCAACAAAAAAGTGCAGCCTTTCGTCAAATGTTGCTGAGTGGGCACAATGAAAGCCCCAGCAACCAACAAACGTCCTGTCTGGATCCCGCACCCCACTCTTACTTTTACTTGCTTTCTGTCTTTCTTAACTGTCCTAGCAAAAAATGTATAAAAATGTATTTTTTCATGTATATTCATGCATATTTTCTGTTTGTCTGATGTGATGCTGTAAATGTTAATGTTATTAATACGATACAAACACTTAAAGATGCACTGTGTAGTTTTTTTAGTAGTTCATTATCAAAATGTATGCTGCCCATTCACAAATTAGACTTTTCATGAATATTTACTACTATCATTAATTCTAAGTATTCCTTTTGGCTTCGAAATTCCATTTTTATATACATGAAAAGGGGGAAGACTCTACATGTACATGTGACATTTTGAATTACCAGTCATACACATCATAGACATCTTTGGCTGTAATACCTACAGCCTGAGTGGCGCCAAATCCTACATAGTTTACCTTTAAATTTGAATCGTAGTCAGTGCACTCTGTCTCAAACGTTTGTAAATAAATCTACTTAAATTCAACTCACATCTCATGAGTCTTATTTTGTGGGCCTATCAGCGAAACACCCAAGAAGGAGGGCACCCACTTGAGAACCCAAAGGATGCCATCACTCACTTGATGGCCACAGTGTCTCGTCAGGTGCCTTAGGTATCTACTGGGATATCAACACCTAGTCCTACACAACAGAAGGGCACTTCGAAAACAGTTCAGAACTAGCTCCTGGACTGTATGTTGGCCGTTCTAAGAGAATGCATATTGGACGAGGTAAACACAACACAGTCCAT
The DNA here is from genome assembly GCA_030347295.1 of Setipinna tenuifilis. NCBI lineage: Eukaryota > Metazoa > Chordata > Actinopteri > Clupeiformes > Engraulidae > Setipinna > Setipinna tenuifilis. The sequence goes on from CM059284.1 coordinate 29,686,954, forward strand.
AGCTATTCAGGCGGATGAAACGACAGACATCTCATGATGCAAGGACTAAATCGGTTTTGTCTTTGTTATTGTTAGTTTTGATTAGTGTTCTGAACTTGACAGCAACTTCCAATCATTTACTCTCTCACACAGAAACCTTACCCTCATCTTAGAAACACACATCACCCCTCTCATATCACCCCTTCTCTCTCCCTCTCTCTCCATACAATCACTTAGTCCCACACACCTTAGAAACCTTTCCCCCTCCCCCAACACACTCTTTTATGCTCACTTAAACACACATGCACAGTTGGTTTGTATAAGGATTAAGCTGAAATCATATTTTGTAATCTTCTCTAAAGAACTTGAGCATTGTATTGTATTTGTATTTGCACTATTCACATTTGTGAAAAACTAAATGGAGCCTAACCGGACTGTTGATGTTGATGCTGTTTGAGAAGGAAATTAAAGTGTTACTGTGGAATTGTACTAATTTTCGGATTATTTATTTGAGTGCTTACACTGGACTAGGCAGGGAAATCTATTGGCACATCAGCCCCACCAAGATTTTTTTTCACCAGCCGCCACTGGAGCCAACCCAAATGGGAGAACATAGAACTCGTAGGCAATGCCCTAAAATGCAAACCTTAGATACTTTCTGTGAGGCACATAAATAGTGATATGGTAGAAAGCATAAACCAGGTCTATGGATGTGAACCAGTCTCCTCGGCTCACAAATTTCAACAGGGCTGGGTATGTGAGCATTCTGAACTTGTATGTTCTCAAGTGTCTGTTCAAAGTGTGCAATCCAGTATTGGTCTGAGCATACCTGACCCTTTGTTTGGGACAAGGAAATATCTCGAATAAAAGCCGTTCTGACTATGTACGGTTGGAACGATTCTGATAGCGCCTTTTATTAACAGCGTGGCAATTTCCCGCTGAAGTATTAATGTTGATTCTCCCCGAGCTTGAGAATAAACTATTCCTCCTGAGCCCCCTGAGATCGTTGATTTCGAGGTGTAGGGTTTGTCCCTCCAGCTCACAGCCACCTCCTCCACGAGCTCTAGGAAGATGTGCAGTAGCTGTCTCGCCGTCAATTTGGCTCTAGGCAGCCATTTACCCTCGTAGCGAGACTTTGCAGTCTCAACCATAGCAGTCGGCCAGGTGATCTCAAGTTTCTCTGCATCGCATTTGCACATGTCCTGTAGGTCCACACTGAGGACGCTGGCACCTACTGCTCCAAGGCCTGGGCTGACTGGGGCGTAACTCCCTGAGCAGGGTGCAGAAACGACAGGTCCTCATCGTCGGAGAGGAGGATGTTACATGCGTCATCGTCTTCACCGTAATCCAGCTCTGTGTCCTCTTCGGAGTCAGGACGGGAGGGGACGGGTGCACAGACATCTAGCTGCTCACGCCCACTTTGAGTAGACGTCGAGGGCTGCTGGTCCATCAGCATTGCTGCTGAGGGGACACTGGAGTCAGCTTTGTTGGCTGAAATCAGAGAGTAACAACCAAATAGGCTACTTTGGCGCACTAGTCTGCGCTGTAGGCTTTTCAACGTGAACCGAGGACAATGCACACACGAGCTGGGGTTTTCCAATGCTGCCTGGGCATGTTCCCATAGTGCGACACCGAAACGAATGTTTGAAATAGAACCATGAGAGTAGATAATTTGTTAACTTGTAACCTGTATGTAGAATTTACAGGGCAGAAAAAATTGTTTGAGATGATCAAACTATAATTAGGATTTTGATGGGCCTGTCACCATCGAGTTTTCAGGTGACTGACATTGAATTTGTATGTCAAAGCATGTAATTCAGTGACCATTATTGTAAAGCATATTTTTTTAGGAATCCAGCAAATTTGGCCTGAAAATGGCCTAGAGCACTTCCCAAACGGCCCTTTTTTGAGTGCTCTATTTGTGTCATTCTGTTTTTCAATTCTCCATTTTTGTCATTTTTTGTTAAGTTTTACTGGGTATCATCATTATTGTTATTGGTAATATTACGCTACAATCCAGCAGTGGGAAGCGAATGGTTCTTTTCCATTTTTTCTAAGTTGACGAAGTTTCAACTACAGACTGTCCAGACCAAACAATCACACTAACAGCTGGCTTTCCTTCAACTCATGTCATGTTTCTTGATTGAAAAAAACTGTTTACTCCAAGATATATTATTTGCAATAGGGAACGTTTATTTGAATCTGTCTATTTGGTGTACATTTCCTGTCTTTCTACTCTTTACACAACTCAATAGATCAATAACAATTTGCTGTTTCTCTATTTTCTTTTTTAGTGTAAAAAGGTTCTCCAAGCCCACTCGCTTTGACAAGAGATTTCAGGTGTTTGGCTCCAGGCTGGAGGAACAGACCATGTAAGGCCTTAACTGTGTTTTCTGATGTCACCTATGAAATATAACACACTGGGCATACTGGTTCATGCTGAACTCTGTAAAAACAACAATTCAAAGAATGACTTAAGCAAAGATCTTATAGAACCCAATATAAAGCATTCTACGCTTTACCAATGTAATAAGTAAGGGATAACAGCCACTGAGGTGTGCATTCGGTGGAATTAATGCTGGTGGAGCTGAATAACTTCCCGACGCGAAGCATCACTGACGTAACTCATGGTAAATTAATGTAACTGTCAGTTTCAGCCTCCACTCTGAAAACATCGCTGATGCTACCTGTTTTTTTTTGCAGGTTGCTGAGTAGCTAGCTGTGTTAGCTAATGTAATGTTTTTAAATGAGAATTATTTCTTTGACAGAAAAGTTAAGAAAAATTACTGGCACAAGTCCTTTTTGTTTAAAGGTCCAATATTAGGCTATGCCTCCACTAAACATGTCGTCAAAGTAGTTTTGAAAATACCTCACAGATTAGGCATTTTCGCCTCCCTCTCTACCCCTCTATTCCCGTCTGTGATGTAGAAGACGGGGAGAAAAATGAATGGATGGTTTAAGCACACAATTTCTGATGCTGGTGAACAGTTGGTGAATTTACTATTTAGACCCTCCAGGATTTCGCGATGTTGTGATCGCACCTTTCAACACAAAATTAGCAAATCCCCCCGAATTCATTGCGACTCAAAACTTTCACCGAACATCGCAACTTTTGGCCCATCATCGTCATGTCTTGTTGAGCAGTAAGTCTCCTTGCTCTGGTTAGAAGATGCAGAAGACATTTGTGATTACGGCTTTCTCTTGCTCACTAAACTAACCTACAATGCTACGACAGATAGTATCCCTTGCATACTTCATGAACGCGGAGGAAAAATATTGCACTGCGTGTAATACTGTTGCAGAGCACTCGGAACACTTGGAAATTGTATATTTACAGAAATCCCAACCTCCAAAACTGTTATCAGAGAGGTGTATCTTCACAAATATAGGCTTGACACATGAATAAAACATGACAACTTTAAATTCACCTCAACATGTAGGCTATTTACAACTGTTAAGCCTGCCATGGCCAGTGTTAATTAGTAGTGTGCATGGTGTTGCGTGCGCTCCAAATTTTTTTGTCTAACTTGCTGACATCAGGTAGTTTAGCGGTTATCAGTTCCAGGTAGACTATAGATGTGATGGCTAATGTCTTTAAAGTCCTTAGTTAGGTTCTTGTACAATGCAGGTGAAAAAAATTGTGTAGCCTACAAATAAAACAGATTTTGTTATATTTGATGTAATCCTTAATCATTTCTTTTCTCTGTTTCTTAAGGTTAAAGCTTAAGGGTTTAGGCCTATTTCCTTTGGTGTTTAGGCCAATTTACTGTTAAAATCTAATTTACAAACGTGGAAAAATATCGCAACTTTTTTGCAACAAAACGTCTAAAACTTTTTAGAAAGCGTGCCGGAAAATCAGGTATTTCAGGCCACAACTATCTCAAAATTGGCCCGTGAAATCCAGGGGGACTTACTATTTCAACAATATTTGATTTTTATCGAACTCGCAGTTTGTGTCGAGGCAGTATAGACCCAAAAAGATAATATGGGACCTTTAATCAAAGTTGTTAGGTAATAGCTAGTTAGCATGTATTAGCCTTTGCATTAGCAACCCCAACAGTTTCAGTATGTTCCCAGGCAAACATTAGCTAGCTCAGTAAAAGGACCTATATTATTAAATCCATAGCTGAAAGAGTAAATCATTGACACTATATGCAAGTAGGAACAGTAACAATACTTAACTAAATACACTTGTTTTATTTTATTGGTTATCAAAAGTAAAGGTTTAGCCTACATTACCTACATAACAACACAAAGTGACTATTCCACTAGGAGGGAGTACCTGTTAGTTTCCATAGAGGTGAATTACATTGCATTTTATGCATGTTGTCCTGTTTTGTAATGTATGTACACAGTCTATTTCTTACTGTGCCATAAGGACAACACCTGCTGGATGTTTTGTATAATGACACTTGTCACCTGACCAGCACATCTGCAAGGTGGAGGTCTCTGATTGGTGGACTTATGTCTTAAGAAACCTCTCTTTCCCTGTGAGAACTCTGGTGAAGGTTTGATTGCTGAAACACGTCAGTCTTTTAAATGTTTATATGACCAAGCCATAGCAATAAAGGCTTTTTAACTTTTTCTAACTATTAGAGTGCCTTGCAGTTTGTCTTGGTGTTTTTTTGTCTGAAGTTTCCCATCCAAAGAGCACCTCAAATGCTACTTCTGAGTCCAGGAAGTGCTCCTAGGTGGACATTTTGTTTATAGTTTAGGGCAGTGTTAGTAAGTAAATTGGTGTGATGTAGGCGATGGCTTTTAGAGCATACTAAACATTTGTTGGAATCACTCTCACAGACTCAATTTCATGAAAAACAAAAAAGCAAAAAGAAAAACAACCAATGAAAATCCCGTAGAATATACACAATGTCAGGTTTTTGAAGTTGCTTGACACCATAGAACGCTAGACTTCCTCAGTGTGGATGTAAGTGTGTTTGCAGTTGTAGTTATTGTTCTTGGTGCCATAACCCTTCCTGGCTGTGTTATAGTGCCACTTGCCTCCTATGATGCCTCTTTCCCTTTGTAAGGTAAGGCTTTGTAAGGTGCCATCTTTGGTGCTACACATATACATGTGTTGGATACATATTCTATAGGTGATATCTAGTGACTGACTAAAAAGTGTGGTTACTCTCCTTCTCTGTGGGAGAACAGGACCTTGACCTTATTTCACACATCTTCCTTATGTTGAAAAGATGACCTGAGTGGTTGACACCACGTTTTAGACTCGTATTGCAAATAGGGGATTTATGCAGGCTGTAGCCAATTCGAATGATTCGTTGCAAAGATGTTCAGCAATAAATAGTGTGGCAGTGGTTTATATTTCATTATGTATTACATACTGGTGACGTCTTGTGTCAGAGATTGCAAGGTTATGGTCATAAGCACAATTGACAGAATTATTATTCAACTAATATCTTTTTATTAATCTTAGACCAAGCTTTAAAGGAATAGTAACAAATATCCTGTGGAAAGCTAATGACGGTCTTCTTCAGGTGGCAGAGGTAAGAAAGCGAAGAATTATTTCAACTTGGCTAGTTGCCAGAGTCTTTACTGTAAATGTCTCCAACAGGAGTTCTACAAGAAAAAGGAGCGACGACCCATTACACGACCTCAGTACTTACAGGAGACATTTGAACACTGTGCAGAGGAGATAAACAGGAGACTTTTGCTGTACAAAAGCCAAGCACAAGACTACCATAACTCTTGCCTTCATGGTGAGTGTTTTTGTAAGATCTCTTATTTAGTGAAAAAGTTTTTGCTATGTAAACTTAATAAAATGGTGAGTTTATAATGTGACAACAAAAACGTAAAAGGCAAACATGTATCCTTTATGTCCCTTATCTACTAATGTGCAGCATCAAGGTTCTGGTGGGGGTTGGGCTTGGTCCGAGTGGCCTAACCCATGGGCTAACTAGAAAAGCACTCAGAGAGCGCAGACCTCTGCCAAGGCAGCTTAAGTCTCCACCTTATTGTCATTCTCACCTTAAGACATTAAAAGACATTAATCATGTTAAAATGTTTTATTACTGGTGTAATAGTTACAGTATGTCACAGAAGTGAGTACACCCCTAACATTTTTGTACTCTTTTTATTATATATTTCCATGGGAGAAGTATAAAGATATAACACTTTTCTACAACGTAAAGTAGGCAGTGTACAGCTTATATAACAGTGCAAATTTGCTGCTCCCTCAAAATAACTCAACACACAACCATTAATGTCTAAACCACTGGCCACAAAAGTGAGTACACCCCTAAGTGAAAATGTCCAAATTGTGCCCAAAGTGTCAATATTTTGTGTGGCCACCATTATTTTCCAGCACTGCCTTAACTCTCTTGGGCATGGAGTTCCCTAGAGCGTCACAAGTTGTCACTGGAATCCTCTTCCACTCCTACATGACGACATCACGGAGCTGACCTTGAGGTCCTCCACCTTCCATTTGAGGATGCCCCACAGATGCTGAATTGGGTTTAGGTCTGGGGACATGCTAGGCCAGTCCATCACCTTCATCCTCACCCAAGGCATGGTCATCTTGGAGGTGTGCTTGGGGTCGTTACCATGTTGAAATACCGCCCTGTGGCCCAGTTTCAAGGGGGGGGGCATCATGCTCTGCTTCAGTATGTCACAGTACATATTGGCATTCATGGTTCCCTTAATGAAGTGTAGGTCCCCAGTGCCGGCAGCACTCATACAGCCCCAAACCATGACACTTCCTCCACCATGCTTGACTGTTAGCAGTACACAGTTGTCTTTGTAATCCTCACCTGGTTGCCGCCACACACACCTGACACCATCTGAACCAAATAAGTTTATTTTGGTCTCATCAGACCATAAGACATGGTTCCAGTAATCCATGCCCTTAGTTTGTTTGTCTTCAGCAAACTGTTTGCGGGCTGTGTTGTGCATCATCTTCAGAAGAGGCTTCCTTCAGGGACGATAGCCATGCAGACCAGTTTACAGATTACAAAGACAACTGTGTCCTGTTAACAGTCAAGAATGGTGGAGGAAGTGTCATGGTTTGGGGCTGTATGAGTGCTGCCGGCACTGGACATTTTGGACATTTTGGACACACAATTTGGACATTTTCACTTAGGGGTGTACTCACTTTTGTTGCCAGTGGATTAGACATTAATGGTTGTGTGTTGAGTTATTTTGAGGGAACAGCAAATTTGCACTGTTATATAAGCTACACACTGCCTACTTTACGTTGTAGAAAAGTGTTATATCTTTAGACTTCTCCCATGGAAAGATATAATAAAAAGAGTACAAAAATGTTAGGGGTGTACTCACTTCTGTGACATACTGTAACTAGTGGGTTTGTTCACTCATGCTCACACGAACTTGGTTGGCTCATCGGTGCAGGAAAGTACTTTATCTAATTTCCACTGCCAACATGAACTACTAGGCTGCTCACCACTACCGCTCTAACTCTCCTCTGTCTTTCACTGAACCCTCTAACCAAACACTCAACAACTCCTTGACCCGCAACAGGAGCCGTACCAACCTATATTCCCTCCTTTCAAAATAAAAGTCACTGTATATTCCATGCTACACTGGTAACTTCACTGAATAAAAAATTCCTGGATCCAGATGGTTATCCGGATCACAACCAAAAAGAAATCAGTTCTAAGTTAGCCCACTTCTGACCTATCCTGAAAATTTCATCGAGTTATGTTGTTCACAAACAAACAGACAAACAAACCAAGGCCGTCAAAAACGAGGTAATAACGTATGTGTGTTTCTTTAAAGCTATCCTGTGTAAGACTCTCCCATTGCCACCACATCTAGTGGTTAGGTTGTATATCACAATCAGAAATGCAAAGCCTGTATTTTCCTAGTATTGTCCCTCCCCAATCTCAATATTTTTGAACTGTGAAACTGTGGCATCTCAAAATATAATTATAGATATATAATTTCAATCATTGACAGTTTCTCTATATTTCACTTACTTTGCCTGGGACATGTTTCAATTGACAATGTTTAATGACCTCGTCATAATTTTTATATTTTTATTACCTCCGCCAAGGAGGTTATGTTTTCGACGGCGTTGGTTTGTTTGTCTGTTTGTCTGTTTGTTTGTGAACAACATAACTCGAAAAGAACTGATTTGTTTTTGGTGGTGATCCAGATAACCATCTGGATCCAGGAATGTTTTATTCAGTGAAGTTACCAGTGTAGCATGGAATCTACATAGACTTTTATTTTGAAAGGAGGGAATATAGGTTGGTACGGAAATGAGGCTCCTGTTGCGGGTCAAAGAGTTGTTGAGTTTTTGGTGTGAGGGTTCAGTGAAAGACAGAGGACAGTTAGAGCGGTAGTGGTGAGCAGCCCAGTAGTTCATGTTGGCAGTGGACATTAGATAAAGTACTGTCCTGCACCGAAGAGCCAACCAAGTTCGTGTGAGCATGAGTGAACGAACCCACTACTTAACTATTACACCAGTAATAAAATGTTTTAACATGATTAATATCTTTTAATGTCTTAAGGTGAGAATGACAATAAGGTGGAGATTTAAGCTGCCTTGGCGGAGGTCTGCGCTCTCTTGAGTGCTTTTTTAGTTGGCTATGTTTTTGTAAAATATTTCAAAACTACCCTTAAAATTTAGAAATTTTAAATTTTAGTTTTGTTTATGCGCTTTCAAGGTGGTCAAATGACAAAGTCAAAGTTCACTAAAACACATCAGTTTTAATTCAATAGCTCATACTTATGAATGGAAAATCATTGTTAATAAGCAACTTTAAAAAGTGGATTTACCAAAACACGTTTTTTTGCTCTCCTTACAGAGTTACGCCAGAAGCTGAGAAATTGTGAGGAAAGTTTATCTAAACTCCCAGAGGTGCTCATCTCCAACCTCACTGAACAGTGCTTAGTCAGCTTAAATGAGGACATGGATCTTGAACGACAGAAGCTTGCAGTCACATTGAAAGAAAATGAGCAGAAGAAGGTAAGCACAAACACCACAAGAGGTCACCACATTCATTTCAGATCTTATAACATGATTTTTTACCAAATGAACACTTGCTTTTTACTTTGACACTTAATGCCTTTAAAACTATAAATGAAACAGCATCAGCTGTGGACTGAAAAAAACACTTGTGTTATCTTTCAAAGGTCCACAGAAAAAGTTACACCCTAGGCCATCAGTGTGTGTTTTTTTTTTTTCAGTCTGCTTTAGAGTTTCACAACCAAAGACAAACATTATTTGAGAGTTGAGCTTGCCTCTCTAACTCACTTGACAGCTTCAGCTGTGAACATTGCTCCCTCTTTATGGGACTTGTGTACACTACAATTTGCCTTAATGTATGTCATACAATGGGTGTTTGGGTTTGATTCAGAGAGAGCTGAGAGAACAACTGAGTGTGCGTCTTGGCCACCCAGCTTGTTTACTGGAACTACAACGACTGCAGAACATTGAGAAGCACAGGGAGATGGAGCTGAGCAGTGCCATCAACGAGACTACCCTCCTATTAAAGGTACCCACTGCCATGAACACAATAAAATATAACACAACTAGATTAGCCATTTAGTACACTGTGCTAATTATTATGCCACACAAGTATAGCTTATGACTTGGCACACGTCAAGACAAATACCATAAAATTTCAAATAATATTGGTAAAACTTCACAGTTCCTTTTTCAGTGCATCTACATGTAACAACAACATGTAAATTCATTTTTTTATCATCAATTATATTAGGTTATATAATTATGAAGATTTTGTTGACCAATGATGACAACAGTCTTTTGTTGCAAATTACTCAATATACAGCGATCCAAATCATTATGGATAATAATTTCAAAAGATTGCATAGGTTGCAAAATGAACTGAAAATGGAAATTGGTCATATTTTTTGCATTACATATGAGATTTTTTGTAAATGTGAATGCTATTTCAATTAAAAAAAAGTACAACTTACATGAACTTACATGCTAACATAGGAGCCTTTTCTTGATATCACCTTAACAACTCTCTCATCCCTCGAACTTGTAAGTCCATGCATAGTTCCTGCCTGTATCTGGTTTAAGGATGCTAGAATCGGCCCGAAAAGCTGCTGTTCGGAGGTGCCGTCCAAACTCATAAGTCAAGTCAAGTCAAGTCAAATTTATTTGTATAGCGCATTTCATACACAAAGGCAGTTCAATGTGCTTAACAAAAGTAAAAGCAAAAGACAATATAAAAGCATAAAAGATAAAATAAGTTTAAAATATGTATAAGATAAGTAAAAGACATAGAGTAAAGCAATAAGTAAACATAAAAGATAAAAGAGGTAAAATAATAAATTAATTAAAGGTGAATCACTGGCAAAAAGCATCTGAGAACAGTTTAGTCTTAAGTCTAGATTTGAAACTTCCAACAGTGGGAGCATTTTTGATGTCTTCTGGTTCCAAAGCTGAACTGCATAGCAGCTGAAAGCTGCTTCACCACATTTTGTTGTGACAGCAGGTTTTACCAACAGATGTTTCTGCTGTGATCTTAAGGACCTAGTTGGTACATAGAGCAAGAACATATCCAACAAGTATTTTGGTCCCAACCCATTTAATGTTTTAAACACAAGAAGCAGTGCCTTAAAGTCAATTCTATAACTTACTGGGAGCCAGTGTAGGGACCTTAAAATTGGAGTAATGTGTTCAGTTCTTCTTGCTTTTGTAAGTACCCTTGCTGCTGCATTTTGGACCAGTTGAAGCTGTTTGATGGTCATTTTAGGAAAGCCTGTGAAAAGGCCATTGCAGTAATCTACCCTGCTGGAAATAAAGGCATGTACAAGTTTTTCTAGATCTTGTTTTGACATAAGACCTCTAAGTTTGGCAATGTTTTTTAGGTGATAAAATGCAGATTTAGTGATTGCTTTCATGTGACTGTTGAAAGTTAGTTCACTGTCAATAAAGACACCAAGGTTTTTAACAGTATCTTTTGCTTTAAGCCCTTTAGTCTCAAGAGCAGTGGCGATCCTAAGTCTTTCTTTCTGTTTCCCAAAAATAATTACTCTAGTTTTGTCTGCGTTCAGCTGAAGAAAATTGTTGGACATCCAGTTGTTTATTTGGTCAACACACCTGTAGAGAGACTCAAGCGGAGCATAGTCATCAGGTGATAGAGCTAAGTAGATTTGAGTGTCATCAGCACAGCTATGATAATTAATTGAGTTGTTCTTGATGATTTGTCCAAGCGGAAGCATATAGAGATTGAATAGTAATGGACCAAGGATTGACACCTGAGGGACACCACAGGTCAAGGACACAGGTGCTGATGTATAGTTTCCAATAGCAACAAAGAAACTCCTTTGTTGCAAGTATGATTTTAACCAATTGATAACTATACCAGTGAGTCCTACCCAATGTTCTAGCCGATGTAGTAGTATGGAGTTATCAACAGTGTCAAAAGCAGCACTAAGATCCAGTAACACCAAGACTGATGTTTTGCCAGCATCAGAGTTAAGACGTATATCATTTATAACTTTAATCAGAGCTGTTTCAGTGCTATGATTGGCACGGAAACCTGACTGAAACTTATCAAAGCAATTATTTGATGTCAGAAAGGCAGTTAATTGATTAAAGACTACGTTTTCAATTATTTTCCCGATAAATGGTAAATTGGATATGGATGATGTATTTATAATCTGAAGTACATCTGTTGATATTAGGTGAAGAACAGATTTGAAAAAGATTGTCGGCAAAATGTCTAGTTCGGATGTGGATGAACTGAGATTTCGTACAGTTTTTTCAAGAGTATCATAATTAAGCTAAATGTTGGCACTGAGCTAAGGTCCCCTCTCACTGGAGCCAATGGTTCCAGATTTTGGGCTATTTGCAGTTGAGAAGCTATAGTCAGTCGTATTTTATCAATTTTGCCTTTGAAAAAAGATGCAAAATCGTTGCATTTATTAACTGAGAGAAACTCAGGAGGCAATTGTGATGATGGGTTTGTTAATGTCTCAACAGTAGAAAATAGCACATGGGCATTGTTGACATTGCCGTTTATGATGTTAGAGAAGTAAGACTGTCTTGCTTTAGAAATTTCCGAATTGTATTTACGGAGCATCTCTTTATGGATTTGATAGTGGATCTAAAGATTAGATTTACGCCATTTTCTTTCAGTTTTTCTACACTCTCTCTTTAGCAGTTTAACCATTGGATTCAATTTCCAGGGTTTTTTTTTGCTTGTTAGTGACTCTTTTGAGTTTTAATGGGGCAATACTATCCATGATCTGTGTCATTTTTGAAGTAAAATTTGTCATTAATTCATCTGCATAGTCTGATGGTTGACTTAGGGGCTGTGGGAGTGCCTGCTCAAAAAGAACATGTGTCATTGTTTATGACTCTCCTTCTTACAGTCATAGACTGCTTCTGAATGTGAGGGGACATAGAGGTATCAAAGAAAACACAGAAATGATCAGATAAGGCCACATCTATAACAGTTGTAGAGACATTAAGACCCTTTGTGATGACAAGGTCAAGGGTATGGCCAAGAGAGTGTGTTGGTCCCTGTACATGCTGTGTTAGGTTGAATGTATCGATCAGTGTGAGTAATTCATTGGCAGAGGTGTTTTCTACATTATCTACATGCAAGTTAAAATCCCCTGATATAATAAGACTGTCAAATTCCAAACAAATGTTCGATAACAGTTCAACCAGAAAGACCCTGAGATTGAAGCTGATGATGATATTTATTTGATAACATTAACATGGCACAATAAGACTTTGGCGCAGGTCCTGTCCTTTGTCCTACTCGATATAAATTAACATTATGTAACTTAGTATTTACTGTAGGGTATATTAACCCCCCGGACAGAAGGACAGGGACCAACTGGTGGTGGTCAGAATTAACATACGTTACGAGAGAGGTACCGTACAGATGAAGCAAGAAAATGCAAACATGGAATGAACAATACAAAGGGAAACCAAAGTAATCAGGGGACTCCATCATGATCCGGTTCCGCCGGGAGCGCTGGGGCAAGGAAAAACTCCCTTGGACAGATAATTTAGGAAGAAACCTTGGGCAGAACCTCGACTCCCGGGGGAAGCCTACTGCCTCGGCTAAACACAGTCCGGATGAGCACGAGAGTCCATGACGCCGTGTAGAGTCCGAAGCTCCACGATCCAAGGATTGCAGAGCGGAACCCGCCCCGGGCAGGAGCACAGCCAGCCTGAGCGGGAGTAAGCCAGGACGGGAGCGGACGAAGTGGAGAAGCTTGGAGGACCTCGACGGGAGCCAGGAATGACGAGGCCGGAATGGAGAGGCACGTTTCTCGAGACACGACAGGATCCTCCGGATGAGGACGGGACACATGGATGGTTGCCGGGGAGGGAGGAGGGCGAACGCGGAATACACCTATGAGCAGCAAAACAGGTTAGTGAGGTGACGTAATATAAGGCGAGTGTTGACATCTGATTGGACGTTAGTAAGTAGGTGACGTGCATTAGGTCTTCCTGGCAGAACTTCTCGCTACGCTTACATTTCAACCAGAAAGACCCTGAGATTGAAGCTGATGATGATATTTATTTGATAACATTAACATGGCACAATAAGACTTTGGCGCAGGTCCTGTCCTTTGTCCTACTCGATATGAATTAACATTATGTAACTTAGTATTTACTGTAGGGTATATTAACCCCCCAAAAGAAAGTAGTAATACCCATCAGTCGAAATTCCCCCCAAAAGAAGCGATACCTACCGAGTAGGGGATATACCCACCAACTACGGAGACGCCAACGTCTGCAAGACAAACACAGTTATGCAATAGGGCACAGAATTTTTTATTTTAACATGGCATTGGGCTTAGCAGATGCTTTCATCACAGCGACTTACGAAACGGAGGACAGAAACCCACAGGGGTGTAGAGAAACACAGAGTGAGCAGAAACCTTAAACATAGAAGGACAGTCGTCCTTCCATGTTTGTGCCGAAGAAGTAATAATGAAAACAGAACTAACATTTAAGACCTAAACATAGGCAGAAATGGTAAGGACAAGAAAAGGAAAAGAGGGGTGGCGTGAGTGGCGACGACTCCATGATGTATCAGACCAACTACGAGGCATGGCCACGAGCGCCCGTTACTGTGTTGACCACGCATGCCTCCTGTATCGGCATGGACCCGAAATGCTTCCGTTATCAGCAGTGACCACGCATGCCTCCAGTATCGGCATGGACCTAGAACGCTGCCGGCAGCAGCAGTGACCACGCATGCCTCCGGTATCGGCATGGACCCAGAATGCTTCCGTTATCAGCAGTGACCACGCATGCCTCCGGTATCGGCATGGACCCGAAATGCTTCCGTTATCAGCAGTGACCACGCATGCCTCCGGTATCGGCATGGACCCGAAATGCTTCCGTTATCAGCAGTGACCACGCATGCCTCCGGTATCGGCGTGGACCCGAAATGCTTCCGTTATCAGCAGTGACCACGCATGCCTCCGGTATCGGCATGGACCCGAAATGCTTCCGTTATCAGCAGTGACCACGCATGCCTCCGGTATCAGCATGGACCCGAAATGCTTCCGTTATCAGCAGTGACCACGCATGCCTCCGGTATCGGCATGGACCCGAAATGCTTCCGTTATCAGCAGTGACCACGCATGCCTCCAGTATCGGCATGGACCTAGAACGCCGCCGGCAGCAGCGGTGACCACGCATGTCTCCGGTATCGGCATGGACCCGAAATGCTTCCGTTATCAGCAGTGACCACGCATGCCTCCAGTATCGGCATGGACCTAGAACGCCGCCGGCAGCAGCGGTGACCACGCATGTCTCCGGTATCGGCATGGACCCGAAATGCTTCCGTTATCAGCAGTGACCACGCATGCCTCCAGTATCGGCATGGACCTAGAACGCTGCCGGCAGCAGCAGTGACCACGCATGCCTCCGGTATCGGCATGGACCCAGAGTGCTCCCGTTATCAGCAGTGACCACGCGTGCCTCCGGTATCGGCATGGACCCGAAATGCTTCCGTTATCAGCAGTGACCACGCATGCCTCCGGTATCGGCATGGACCCGGAATGCTTCCGTTATCAGCAGTGACCACGCATGCCTCCGGTATCGGCATGGACCCGAAATGCTTCCGTTATCAGCAGTGACCACGCATGCCTCCGGTATTGGCATGGACCCGAAATGCTTCCGTTATCAGCAGTGACCACGCATGCCTCCGGTATCGGCATGGACCCGAAATGCTTCCGTTATCAGCAGTGACCACGCGTGCCTCCAGTATCGGCATGGACCTAGAACGCTGCCGGCAGCAGCAGTGACCACGTATGCCTCCGGTATCGGCATGGACCATTTAGTTATTTATGTGTCCATTTAATTATTTATTATTTAACACATTTTGAATGACGATACGACATGCGAATTAGTGACGACGACCACCACCAGAATTGAGCTTACCTTACATTCTAAACAGTGCCGTTTGCGCGTCTTGAACAACGAGATCGTCGGGTCTGATGTACGTTTCGAACGCCGACAACGTCCATCTCCCCAGCCCCTGGATCGACGATGAGGGGATTCCGCATTCGGCCGCAGCAGTAGCGGCGCCGATGCGAAAGCAATGACCGGTGTAAGCGGACGGAGACAACCCACAAGTGCTCACCACAGTAGATAGGTGCGTTTTAAGCCAGTGCTGTGTCATGGGGAGCCCGTTTGAAAGGAAAAACAACGGGGCATTGGCTGAGGTGCGGGGACGAAATTTGAGAAAGTTCAGCATAGAGGCGTAAGGACAGAGAGACCCAGGGACCCTGAAAATTCTAATAAAACACCCGACCCGTGAATATCAGTTTTAGAGTGTTAAGAAACAAGGTGTAAAAACGTAAAGAAAAGGAAACGTCAGAAAAAACCACATCGCGTGAAGGGTTGAAGGATTGAGTGCTGGTGCAGAACTCACCGGAGCGCAGAAAACCATAGAAAGCCATGAGGAAGACCGCTTCTAAGAGAGAATCCACATAGGAAGTAAACAGCCCCGCACGAAGTTTAAACACGAAAGATTTGAGGGCAGAGGGCGTAATGGGCAAGCGCCTGTCCGGCACTGCCAGAGATGATTTGGTTATGCCAGTGAGAAGCAGGCGTATGGAGGGGTTAGAAAAGAAACTGGGAACGTCAGGATCCTGCAGCCTAGCGTGAAACTGAATGCCTGCCAGCAGTCTCCGGAGGGAAGAGACTTTAAGGCCACGAGAGTCAAAAATAATACATTAAATGCAATAGAGGTTATGTGGCCGAATGCAGAGTCATAACTATAACACACTGACAGAACGTACAGCAACGATTTAAGACTGGCTGGACTGTGTAATGTCCGTCCCCTAGAAAAAGTTTATTAAACATGTAATGTGCTGCGCTAAGGAAAATGTTGACCATGGTTGTTGTTTCACTGAGGAGAATCTTACATGAGATAAACACATTTGAGCACTTGTGACGAACTTTGAGCCTGAAATGAAATAAATATGTCCGGTGTAATATTGAAAGCTGTACATCTAGGAACAAATACGTAGACGGATACGTCGATGAATGCATGGAAAAATATCCAGTGTTGGTACAAATACAAGTGTGGTATGCAGGGATCATTTCTTATTAGCCTACTGCAAATCTATGTCAGGGTTAATCTCGAGAATACGGCGAGAACTACATAACAGAGGCGCTATGTTTCTGGAGGTTACCATATAGTGCAACGTTCGGAGATGTAATAGTCACGAAGACGCACCTGTAGCCTTGCTGTTAGGTCAGTGGCCGAACAGGGGTTGAACTGTGTGCATATACCTGGCACGGGGTTTTAATTTTTTGTGAACGCACCTCCGTCCCGAGAGGAAATGCGTTTTGAAGTGCCATGCTTGCCTCGAGGAGTTTTCCATTATGGTATACTTGCAGACTGCGACAACCTCGTTGCGAACGAGACATGTCGGCATTGCATTAGTAAATGCGGGCAGAATGAACGCATGCCGTTGTAGCCATTCTCCTTGTAGGCCCTGCATCCGGATCAATTTCTATTCATGGCTTTCGACAACGACATTTGCATCGATAGCTAGCAGTATTCAGCTAATGGTGTAGGCAACACGCCATCAAAAACATAACCCTGGCAACGGCAGTGCACAGCATAGGCTACATTGTTACTGTATGACAAGACCTAGGGCAGGGTAGGGAAAACGGGGTCGTGTCGGCGACATTAGTAACGCAACCCGGCCAGCATCCTACGTAATGAAGAGATAGGGAGGCAACTATATTCGAAGTGGGGACCAGGAGAGTTCAGATTACGGATGGGCAAGTATGTTGTGCGAGGAACGATAGGAGAAGCGCAACCAGTGAAACTACATACTTCAAGGGTCGGGGCCGCGAGGCCTCTAGACATGTATCGGTTGAGGGAGTCGTGCATTGCGGGGGGGGGGGGTCAAATCAACTCCAGGAGGTACGCTGTTGGAGTCCGACTCGCAGACCGACACCGGTGCTTGAATTCCCAGACAGAACATGAGAGAGAGTCAGCAATAATTAACATTGATCATTGGGATACATTCAGCCTTAACACAGGTTAATTGAGACTGGCTGCCGAGACAGCCGGGGGAGCAGGGACGTAGGCAGAGCGGGGAGTGTGAGAGGGCATGGCAAATCAGGCGGGTCGTGGCAGAGGCTATATTGTACCGTATGTGCAAGCTTGCACGGTCATGTGTAAGGCAACTGAATGGCCATCACGGTTCTACTGTATGTGCAAGCTTGCACGGTCATGCTTAATGTACGGTACGGTGGCAGAGCTATGGACGTGAGAAACGACAGTTATGAGCACACGCAGCCAGGTAGGAATTACGCAAATGTGAACACCATCACGGACGGACGAGTGGCGGCCTTCGCCAACTGAGAGCGTTCTTACGGTTTCAGGACTTAGGTAATAAGGGCAGACAGAGTTCGTGCGAAATCCATCAGCATGATGGGGTGCACTGCACGGGACGCGACTACGCGCGCCTGCCAGAGGTCAGTGATCAGACGACCAATCCAAGCAGATGTTAAGAGGGCAAAGTACGAAGCAACTGGGGTATGAGGATTCAAGATAGTCGTGAGACGGCGGGCTCAGCGATATTGGCTATAGTCCGCCATCATAGCCAGATACGATCTAGTTCTTGCCGTCTGCCGGGAAACTCCTGGCACGCCACGCCGAATCTCATAGCGAAACACCAAGCGACGGGCGAGCTGCGGCCTGGAGTCAGAGGACTGGAGAAAACGGACGCGTCGGGGTGAATACGGCGGCGTCTGCAGCGGGGCTGGAGGGGCGCATCCGTCGACTCCGAGGGAAAGCGCTGGTCCTTCCGGGGTTCGGGTTGCTTCGGAAATCTTCGATGGCGTCGGATCTTCGATGGCGTGGTGAAGCTCGGGAATCTCACCACGTCTGTGAGAACGCGGATGGCCGGATTAGGCTGTAGCTGAGAACCGATGGGGCGAGGGAGCCCAGCGTAAATGGCGGATATAGCGGAGAGGCTTGCGTTTCTTCTTCCTCCCTGTTTACGGCGTGGAGCATGATGTTTCCTTCAGCGCGAGGAGTGGAAGTATTTACGACGGGGAGGCGGTCGACCACAGGCCTGATTGGCTTGGTGAAGACGATAACTGCACGGGGAAGAAGCAGGGGAGAAGGAATAATGACCGCGTCAGATTCCGAACTTCGAAAAAGCCGGAGAGAGCTACGACATCGTGAGGCTTGGCAAAGCATGGACTTCAAACGCCGGTACCCGAACGCGGAATGCACCTATGAGCAGCAAAACAGGTTAGTGAGGTGACGTAATATAAGGCGAGTGTTGACATCTGATTGGACGTTAGTAAGTAGGTGACGTGCATTAGGTCTTCCTGGCAGAACTTCTCGCTACGCTTACATTTCTGCAAACTCCTCCAGAAAAAGTGTTGCAGAGAGTCTTGGTGGTCTGTAGATAGTCAATAGTAACATACTAGGAGAACACTTAATGAGTGCACCTAAGTACTCAAAGGATGTAAAGTTGCCAAATGTTGTCTGTTTGCACTGAAAAGATGCTTTGAATATGTTTGCTATTCCTCCTCCCCGTCTATTATCTCTTGTGACACTAATGAAATCAAAATTTGGGGGAGCCAATTCGATAAGGGTAGTAAAGCTGTTTGCTTGTTCCAGCCAGGTTTCAGTAAGAAGTAAAAAATCAAGTTTGTGTGAGCAAATAAAATCATTAATTAAAAAGGACTTGTTAGAGAGTGATCTAATATTCAGAAGAGCTAGTTTTACAGTGAGCTTAGGGGTCATATCCACTGATGCGTTCTGAGGTTGTTTAGGAACAGGCAGGAGATTAGACTGGTTTACCCCATTCACAGGATGCACACGAATTCTTCTTCTTCTTGTAAGCACAGGAATAGGGAATGGCCTTGGCATCCTGGGTCCCAGCTTGTTTTCAAAACTACCCTTAATGCAGGGACCCACAGCATATCAGGCAGTACACTCATCAAGGTCGAAGAAGTAGAGGTCGTCCCTACTGCCGCTGTTAGTGCACTGAAGCTGTCCACATTCCAAGTCGTTAGGTTGATCAGGAGATCTTTCTGCCGGCAGAGGGGGTGGTGGTGCCCTGCGCTTTTTGGGTGCTGTAATGTATGGGTATGCAGTTGATGGTTGTGGGCTCACGAAGGCCTGTCCATAGGGGTTTTCTGCTTGTTTTGAGTGTCTCGGGCTCGAAAAACTCAGTCTAGCTATTGGCAGCAGTCTCTGCATACTTGCAGGGAACTGCAGGCGGGGTGGTGATGGAGATGGTATAAAATCAGGCGTTAAAGTTAGTGTTTTGTTAGTCATATAGTAGCCCTAATGGAGCTGTGCTGCGATGTTAGCATTCTTTAGCATGGCTAGTTTTATAGCACAACTCAGATGTGACTTGCTAGGCTCGTGTTTTTCGCCTTTTTTGAAAAAAGGCTTCCTGTCACACACACACCTACACTGCTCCAAATACCCCCTTGTCCACCCATGACAGAGGAATGAAAGAACAGGCATGAAAAACAGAACATTTTATTTTGTTCTGGACAACCATAGAGCCAAGGTTTTCTATCATACCACGAACGTGACAACGTCTGGCTGCAGGCTGGAATCGTGATCAAAGAAAACGACAACAAACAAAACTAAGAGAGGGGGGAAGGCAAATATTTTACGCGAATGTACAAAGTTTTTCCTTGCAATCTTGTATTTTTTATTTGAAATATATTTTTTTGGTTGTTTTTTTTTATTTGGTATTTTGGATTTCATTTTTTTAATTGAGCTCATAGAAGTCTTCTTTGAACAAAAAGGCACAAATCTGATTCCATAGAAGCGGCGACACAACATGCCCCTGAGGAATCTTAATTTTTGTTCAAGGTCATACTTATACAACAGTTCCAGAGAGACCTGTAAGCACTCTATTTTGTACTTCTTGTGTTTCAAAATAAAAGGCACAGCTTTAATGCTTCAATTGCCATAACTTGAACTACTCTGCACTTTTCTTCTGCATTGCATCGTATCGAATAGCATCGTATCGCACTGAACCGCATTGTATTAAAATTAAATCGTACTGTATCGCACCGTATCGCAGGATATGAGAGAATCGTATCGCATCTTACCACTGGCAATTGCATTAATCGTTAATGTATCGAATCATTGGCATTGTATCGAGATGCGTATCGTATCGCTTTGATGATGAAGATTCCCATCCCTACTAAAATGTCATCAGTTTTCATTGACTAAAACTAGACAAAAATAGTCATGGATAGATGACTAAAATAAAACGCTCAGACTTTTAGTCGACTAAAACTTGACTAGACTAAGAGTATGGACGTGACTAAAACTAATAAAAACTAAAATGACAGCCTGATGCAAAGACTAGACTAAAACTAAAACAAGCTGCCAAAAACAACACTAGCCCCCCCCCCCAAACCTGTTATTTTTGTCTGGGTTGTACTGGGTCTTGATCGGGGAGTACCGTACCCCCCCCCCCCCCAAATCAACATAACATTTCTTACCACGTCCATTATTCTCGGCATTTTGCATTTTGTTTCTATATGTTTGCTGTGAGCTCTGGGTTTTAAATGATGCTACGGCTTCCGGGGTAACTGGTAGTGAACTCACAATTTGTTTTTCAATTAAAATGATACATTCACACTTTTGGCTCAGCCTTTATCATAAAACCACATTCCAAACAGCAACAAAAAATGTGAAGTAACATTCCTTGCACATTCACATGATGAAGGCTGAGCCACTAGTCCAAATACAGCATTTCAATTAAAAAGAAATTGCGAACTGTCTTGGCAGTACGAGTGTCACGGTTTTGCAGATAGGGGTGGGTGTATGTAGTTGCTTGCTTCCTTTTGGATTAGGAGGTTAATAGAATAGAATAGTCTGAATTAAAAATGTTTATTTCATTGCATGATCTTCTGCCCTGCAAAGGCAAAGTACAGTGAAATAGAGAATGTTGTCATACTGCCCAGCCAATCATATAGGCGTTAGTGGTGATGCTTCTATGTATTGTCTTAATGAGAAAAATACATTTGGTCACAAAAATGGAGGTGTTATAAAGTCAGTTTCCAGTCTAAAGTCAGTTCAGACAAAATATGTAGTTGCCCTTTTGCATTGTAGATTACCGCAATTGCCTTTTCACAGGCCTTCCTAAAAAGACCATTAAACAGCTTCAACTGGTCCAAAATGGCTCCCAGTAAGTTATAGAATTGACTTTAAGGCATTGCTTCTTGTGTTTAAAATGGGTTGGGACCAAAATATTTGTTGGATATGTTCTTGCTATATGAACCAACTATGTCTTTAAGATCACAGCAGAAACATCTGTTGGTAAAACCTGCTGTCACAACAAAATGTGGTGAAGCAGCTTTCAGCTGCTATGCAGTTCAGCTTTGGAACCAGCTTCCAGAAGACATCAAAAATGCTCCTACTGTTGGAAGTTTCAAATCTAGACTTAAGACCAAACTGTTTTCAGATGCTTTTTGCTGGTGATTCACCTTTTAATTAATTTATTTTTTATCTTTTATGTTTAACTGTTGTATTCTGATTTACTCTATGTCTTTTACTTATCTTACACATATTTTAAAGTTATTTTATCTTTTATGCTTTTATATTGTCCTTTGCTTTTATTTTTGTTAAGCACATTGAACTGCCTTTGTGTATGAAATGCGCTATATAAATAAATTTGACTTGACTTGTAGGTTAGTCTAGATGATGGTGGCAAACAATTACAGTAGCAAGCTGAAGCTAATTTAGCAAAACTGGCTCTACAATGTTTTGATATAACGGAGTATTTACTTGCTCCTGCTTACAATACGTAACAGTACCAGAATATATATATATCCCACTAAAAATTGCATATGATAGTTAGAAAAAAAATGAGGAAAATTCTCAGACCATGGTGACAAGACTATGGTGAACTGAACTGTGGTGAAAAGAAGAATCAATGAATCTATGGTTCTTGTCACCATAGATGGTCCATGCCACCATTGAATGATGGCTAGGTCACCACAATCTTCCTCAATATTGTTTATTAAAAGCTCAGTACATATGATGACGTGTTTGTGTATATGGTTTCTGTGGAAAAAAATATGAAATACAAAACTTACAATTACAAAGGCTAATATCACCTTGAACCTAAATGCGGAAGCTAGCATGTGTTAGTGACAGTTAAAAAATAAATTAGCAACAAGGGTTGTAACTACAGTAACTAATTTGACAAAAACTGCAAATTATGTGATGTATTATTAAAATGGCTAAATTACTAAGGAAACTTACAGTTTAGTATACACATAGAGAGTGAACAAGACACACCACTACTTCTCACCAACTGCTGCAAGTTGCCTTTTTCACGAGTGTTATTATGCCTGCCAACAGTGCACATCTTGAGACTGGTGTATTTCTCTATTCAGTTATTTATAAGACACTGTCATTTTTGCAATATGTATTTTATCAACATGTAGTATTGCTAGATATAATATATCAGTATTGTGCAATCAGAATGAGCTGACCAAAGTAAACTGGGAAAACAGCTAAGAAAGGTAAATGGCACTGTCAGACTGTTGTTTTGCATGTATGATTGTTTTTTTTTCTCATCTCTTATTTAGGATGCCCTATGGAAGCATAGGGAGAACTTTGTAACAACTCTTGCTGCCTTGACTAAAAGCCTCCTATTACAGATGGACAATCTGCTGACAACCGATGATGTTAATGGAGAATGTATGTGTTCATAACAGATATAACTTCATTTCTTGATATCATAGAGATTCAGTTTTTTTCCCCCACATCTGTCAAAGTAAATACCAAAAATGTGTACATGAAAAGAGGGTTGTAAAGAGAATTATGTGAAATAGAATAGATCACTAATAGATCACAGCTATATGGCTGCATCTGGGAATCCTAGGAAATTATGGCAAAAGCACTTCCAATGAAGGAAGTATTTACATGGGTGTCCGACTTGTCGCCTGTCTTCTTAACTCCACCCAAGTCCGCTGGCGTAGGTATACGTTGGCTGTTCCTGTCTGTTGTGACGTCATACCATGCCGGTAGACAGCCAGTCGATGTTAAACAAGCCCATTCTCTCCTTTGATCATAGTGACTCTCACTCCAATTCACACCTTGATTTGTGTTAGAGGGTGACTCATATGACCCTTTTGTCACATGATGAGGGGTGTGGTCTACAGCTCACAGCTTTATCTCCAGTGATCCAGAGATATAGATCCTGGTCCTCCATCATCAGGTCAGAACAGGCAAAGCACTTTGGGTAAAAGGTGAAATGTCTTCAAGCTCCAAAAGAAGTCCAGTTGTATACAACTTAGGTCTTCGACTCCCATGACCTAGATCAATGAGAATCTCTGAGATACACAGGCCTTACTTTGATTAGAGATCAAGATTTAGATTTGCCAAGGTCATTTTTAAAAATACTGTGTACCCATATTTTTTTTTTTTTACTTTGCACATTTTCCTTTATGATAAAATGCTTGCAGTAAAGTAAAAAATGTGTTTTCTGGGATTTCAGATTTAAAACCAAAGGACAACTTGACAACTGCAGGAGTAACTGTTGTGGAGCAGAACTATGATATGGTCAAAGGCAGATTGTAAGTTATTCAGATGATCAAAATCAAATTTTAATTGGAAGGCAGAACTGATTTTTAATTGCCTATTGGTGGTTATTTTCCAAAGCATGTGGAAGGGGCTTGCCTACTTTGATTTGCCTGATGAGGTATTCATGGAACAGTCCAACAGACAAACAGCCTCAGTAACCACAGCCAAGACAACACTGGTCCACCTGAAAGCAATTCAAGCACGAGACACTGCATACAAGGTATCATCATTTTATTTACCTAATCATACAACCCTAACTGAAAAAAAGTTGGGACGTTGTGTCAAATGTAAATCAAAAATATAATCGCTAACGGTGATCATACGACATACGACATATATGTATTACATATATGGACATTTTCCCAATGTAGTGTCCCATATTGTCGGAATTTGAAAAATTATGGTAGACATTAAGTATACCAAGATGTGTTATATTTTCATGCTCCAATGCGGGCTAAAAAAGGCCACACCCAGAGATTTGATTGCCATATAACTTTAAAACAGTTAGGTGAATCAAAAATCTGGAAAGGCCAGACATGGCGAATGCAAAATTTTAGGAAATAGACTAGTTTCACTTTTAGGTTTTTTCAAAATGGTGGGCAATTTTCTTGTGTGAAAATGGGCGTGACTGGATTATTTGAAGCAGGAGGTTCAATGGAATCAGAGGCAAAAAAAGAGGCAGGTGGCTCCAATAATGGTCAGTGGGTCAAGAAAATAAAAGTGAGAGTGTGTGTGTGTGTGTGTGTGTGTGTGTGTGTGTGTTTTGGCAGGGGTGTGTGTGTGGGTGCTTGGTGAAGTGTAATGTGTTAGAATGTTGTGTGTGTGCTGAGGGGTGGATGTGTGCAAAGTCAGTATGATGTGTGTTTAATTTCCAGATCGCCTTTCAGTCCTATCCAGGTGGTTGCATAGGTGTCTTCTTAAATAGTCCATTTCCAGAATGAGAGTAGTCCTTAAAAATCTTTTGGGCCCTTAAAAGTACTGTTCTAGAATAGATGTCTTGCAGAGCAAGGAGCGGAGTTCTGATGGTGCGTTCAGCTGAACGCACTACTCTCTGCAGAGTACTGCAATCTCTGGCTTGGGGTGCTGAGAGGTCTCGTCCGGGGCGTAAAACACTATAGAACCGCCACTGCCGATGATCACAACCAAGATGCAAGCATTTTCTGCGGAAATGCAGTATAGTTATTATTATTCTGTTCACCCATTTCTTTGCTTAACTGCTTGTCTTAAGGCTTTCGAGATAAAGATGCCATTCCAACTCTGAAATGCTCAGCACCATCTGGAGATGTGTCCATGATTTGAATGGTTACACTACCCCTTGTTACACTACCCCTCATTCGTTATTGCTGTTTTTCTGCGATATTTTGTCCCTTTGAAATGAATAGTAGAACACTCAGGATAATGTCATAATGCTCTGCTCCACTGTGAGTGAGTGAGAAAACATGCATGTGTGTGTGAGAACCAGTTTCTCTGTCACTCACTCATACTGCTTTGTTAGGTGAATCAAAAATCTGGAAAGGTCAGAGCTGTGGAGAAAAAAAAACAACATTTGTCTGGTCATTGACCGGAAAATAAAAAGAAATGTCCAACAAAATGAAATCTCTCCGGTCAAATTGTCTGATTGTAATTGGCTAAAAATCCTGTCTCCCTAACATAATCTGAATTTGAGGATTCGAAATATAGGCCTATACTAAAAGAAAATACATTGCCCTTTGGCTATGTTTTAAAGAAACAAGGCCGGCGCCCACCAGATATGGAGCGTCAGGTGCATGTTATGGAATGCATCCAACATTCCGATATTTCCATTCACAGTCCTGCCATAAAAACATAGCAAAATTATGGTGGTTTTAGATTTTTTTGCCTCCTGTTTTTATTTACATTTTGCATATCATCACAATGAGTGCGTTCACATGGACAAGTCGAAACCACTTGGAAGTGGTTTGGGATCGTACCAGCTTCATGTGAACGGGTATTGGTTTGGATTGGAATTGGTTTTCGTGATCCCCCTGCGACTCCAGGCCTGGGCTCTTTCGAAACCACTTCGACTGCCATGTGAACGGGATCGGATTGATTTTGGGTATTGCGCATGTATCAACGAAATAAAAAACGCAGTTTGTTCCTTCATACGGACTTTCTAACACAGCAGAATGCACAACACGTACGCGAATGCGTCAAACTCCTGGAACACCATGTTTGTATGCTGCCAGAAAGTTTGTTTATTGTCTGTATTTAGTAGGAACAGTGCAGAGCCCATAGAAGATGTGCCAGAGTATTACGTTTTTGTTTAGACTACCTTATTGTTTAAGTGGGTAATAATATCAGGTGAAAGGAGGAGGCTATGTAAATACATTTGCACTGACTTGTAAGATTTTCTTTACCCACTGTTTTGCGACGTGGAATAACCGGAATGAGAGGTGAAAAGTTCAGTCTCCTCTACCTGTCGTCTGTATGCACTGTAGGCATATGTGTGCAGTGCTGTAGTCGCTGTTGCGTATACGATAAGATACATCTTACCTTCGTAGCAGCTTTGTTGTGGGCAAATGTTTACTCGTGTTATGTCCATTATTTTAGTTATGTGTCGTTAGTCGCGTTATGTCCAACATTGTAGCAGCTAGCATTGTAAATCTTATCAGCCTGGGTCGTCATGGTTGGGTCGGCACGGTTTGACCGATATCTTTGGCATTTTTTGCCCAAACAACACGAAAATCGGTACTGCCCACACTGGTAACATTATGATGACGCAGTCCAAATTTGAGATCAAGCGGATGAGTGGTTCAAGAGTTATGCGTGGAAGAGACGTTCCTTGTATTAAAAGATAATAATAGAAAGATAGAAGTTGACTACAGCGCCCCCGCCTAGCGTAGCGGAAAGGGCCGGAACTCTCGCCGAATCCGCTTAGACGAACTGCATGTGAACAGGGACTTGGGGGACAGACCACCCGTTGTGAACCAATCCCAAACCAAACCAATCCCACCATGTGAACGCAGTCAATGTTTTTTAAAAGGGGTGGATTTTGCAAGGCATCATTTTATGCCAGAGTAAGTTAGTACATTGAAAATATGAATACCATTGAGCCATCCTTTATGTCATTAAATAGAGTGCTAGCTGTTCTATATAGCAATGCATGCTGGTTTGTACAACTGACAACAGAACATTTTTCATGCCAGCCTTACTCCATTGTTATGGTAGCAATGTAATCAGAATGGCAATTTTCACGAATATGGAGATGAAGTTGTGGGTGGAAATACCAATAGCAGGTTTTGGGTAAATGCTCTATTAAGGGCAGTATAATTATACTGAGAACCACATCTGACATTACATTGAGCAAAAATCCTAATGGATCATCAAAGCGCATTTTTTAACTTGAGTGCACCACAAAAAACTAACAGGATGATCATCTGCATATATCACAGTGGCATGAACAGTCAGTAAAATAATTGTGTCCATCACTCTATAGGTTCTTTCTTTGAATGTACACACTAAATGCATGTGTGTGCTAAGTACACACGGACATGCAGTCATGTTAACATTAAACACGCATCTCATAATTTGTAGTTTTACTGCATGTTCACATCCTGTCAATTTCTCTTTATCTTGTGTTGTATTTTATTCTATCTGTTCTTCTGGGTTCAGCTTTACTTACAGAGATACAAAGAGAAGTTTGCCCAGGTGAATGCAGAAATGGATGCCCAGATGGCTGATCTGCAAAGCTGGCAAGAACACTGGATGGAGCAGTTGAAGATACTTTCTAGATTTAATGCTGAATGACAGGACAATTACACTTACTTCTAATACAATGATGATGGCTTATGAGCTTCCATATTTAAACTTCTCATTAAACAACTTTAACAAATGTACTGGACTCAAAAATCTAACATGAATGACAGATGTAAATATGAAGTTCTTTTTGTTTAATTCTGATAAAGTACAGTGTACACACATTATCTTGGCTCATATTGCAAGACAGGAGACAATTTTATAGCAACCAGATTAAAAAGAAAAAAAAACAGACCAAATTACATTGCATTTTCTTTTTTTTTCGATCAATCAACAAAGCGGCATTTTGGAAATGTACTTTGAATGTTTAACTTGAATACTATCAAATACATTTGGAAAAAAAAATTTTGACAGCATTTGTAAAATATAAAATAAAACTGTCTCTCTAATAAGGTCCACCATTAAGATTAACTCTGAACATACACTAATCCTTTAGATGATAACATTTACATTAGCGTATGCGCAGTAAAATGTCCCAGCTCTCTTTCCAGCGCAGCTTGGCAAGCTGATCGGGGGTCATCTCTACATGGCCGTAGGTGAATGGGGACATGGAGTAGTATGCCAGAAACACTGCACATAAAGCAGCCAAGATTACTCCACCAAATGCCCAGCGCTGGGATAGAGACCTGAACAATGACACATATACAGTTATAATTTACACACTCACATTGATCCCTTCTTGAGTAGTATTTGTACAAAGCCACACTTGGGTTCCAAGAACTCCAATTGCAAAATCTAATAATTTACGATTTGTCGGTCTTACTTTCTTTATCCTTGCCAGTCTAGGATAATATTACTATAGTTAGCCTGAATTGCAAGGTCTAAGGGGCCATTCAAAGTTTTACGCTTTTGTTTCACCACCAGGCTCTTACATTCAATTGCTTTCCTATGGAATGATGCAGCCGAAAAGTGATTTGACCATTGCAATGTACCTCGCTGTATTTTTAGCAAGGCACAAGCAGAAAAAAACAGGCTTCTAAAAATGTGAGGCCCTCAAAGTTAAAATCAGTGTAACTTCTGTAAGATTACTGTTCACAATTTTACCAGTTCTGAAGCATTTAATAGACTGTGCAACAAAACCCACCATCCCTGACTGACCTGAGGATGTGTGAGTGGATGTGGTCCAGGACAACTGGGATGAGTAGGATTTGAAAGGTGAGTGCTGGCAAGTAGTGGTAAAGGAAAAGTGTTTTTTCCATAGTGAAGAAGGGAAGGTAGTTCACAGCCCAGCCTCCACCACACACAGCTCCAGCCTGTACAATCTGAGTCCAGCTCGCTAAAGATTGGAGTAGGACAAAACAACAAAACAGTACTTTTTTGTCCCAATTCTGTCTTGACATAAAGTTTCTTGCACTTAAATGTTATAAGAAGATATCCGCTTGAAATGATGGACCTCACCTGTCTGGCCATGTGTGAGCAACATAGTTCTTTACTTGCACTCTACAGTGGACCTCTGAGGTTCAGAATGTTGGAATTTTTGACTCCTGTCTAACATCCTCCACATTAAAGCCACCATTAAGACTGCTTTACCATATCAACAATACAACTTAAATTAGTGGTCTCTTAACAATTAATTCTATTAAACAGACAGCTGGTTAAAAAGCAGTCACTTTTGGGGCCCCTGATTTATGGAACAGCCTTCCATCTGATGTCCAGGAAAGAAATATTTTTCATTTAAGACATATATATTTTTCTTTTTTTTCAAAATCTTACAAGTTTGAATCATTTTATGATATTATTGCAAGAAATATTGTATCATATACTATTTAAATAAGCTTTTTTATTATATACTTGTAGTCAATATTGTAATCTTTGAAATGCCTTATCCTTCTTGCTCTTTACAATTTCTTAATTACTATTGGTTCTATTGTCTTTTCCCCTCTATTATTAGTTTTACTTTTAATTATTTGGCAATCACAATTTTTTGATTGTGATGCTGGTCTTAAAGAAAAAAAATGATTGCATTAGAATGACTTAGATTCTTGATAACTTTTCTTATCAAAGCTTCTCATAGTCAGCTACCTAGTTTCACCCTACCGACTTCAGAGCAAGCCCAATTGAATCTTCAGAAAGCTTAATAAATAGTTTGAAATATTTATCTAAAGTCATGGCTTGGCTTTGGGTAACAAGGAAGTCCTTACAAACATACCTTCAGGAATATCTTGCATTTTTCTGCGTCTTCTAAAGAGATACACCAAGAACAACAGACCATACATGACCAGTGCAATGTTTGCCATTGTCCAAGTTACAAAGTTTCCAATAAGGTGGATCTGAGCCTGTAATTAAGAAAACAAATTATGATCAGCACAGGGTACGCTTAATGTCCGGATAAAAAAAGATGGCCAAGAAAGTAAAGTTGCATGGGAAGGATAATGTCTCAGACATGAATCACTTATCACCAAACCTCACATTGTTTGAAGGATGAAGCCAGTATGCAATGTTGGTATCCATAGTAATCCATTCTACGGGTGAAGAGCTGTACTTGTGTTCTGACTCTTCAACTTTTACAGACAGCATTCGCCACTGTGAAAATAGTTGAAACGGTTGTAAAAGACCACCCAAGCTAACCACTACAGGCAATGCAACTCTAAATGCATTCACTTTCCTTTACCTGCAGTTCTAAAAACCTAGCAATGAAACTGAGGTTGCAGCTGATGTCAATATGAGTGGGTGAATTGAGTTCCAGCTCCCGCTCCTTCTGTTCATGACCTGTGCACAAAAAAAATGGTAGATATCCCTGTCATGACGATGAAAGATGTCAAAGGAGGCAGGTTTTGACATCACACAATCCAGCTGGTAGGCAATGAAATCAGTTCTATTTGTACTAATTCACATGCACAGTATCTAAATGCAAAACATAAAAGGACATAAACCACCTCAGTAGAGTCAAACAAATATCTAGATTTAGTGTTTTACACTTTAAATCCGAAGAAAAAACTGTACAGAGAATTAAAGGGTTCTCATAAATTAACTAAATTAAGAAATGAAAGCAACAACATTCAATCTTCCATCTCATATTAAGTCCTTCTCTTCCATTAAGAGCTTAAGTTCTAAGTAAAAAAAAAGAACTCCCACACATTGCGCATTCCACAAGCAAGATTTATTAACTTTACAACATTTCGAGTTCTTATTTTCCTATGGTAGACCGTGGTCATCTGCAACGAACCTGTCTTCTCCAGAGGTGTGCAAAAGCTAATTCTATTTATGAGTTTATTATATTATTATTATTATATTATCTATTTATTAGTAGGCCATAAAGTCCATTTTGTTTAAACTTTGCCACATAAACAGCATCTAAAACAATTATGTAAACTTTCGTTAACTGCCCGAGTGCTGTTTTGAAACCTATGATCATTGACTTTACAAATGTAGTTGCTTACTTCTTCCATAGCGGTGCTCTTCAACATTCCACATGCCAGTTTGTTGGTAGCCTTTATAGACTTTATCTCCAATCACCTCCAGCTGCCTGAAACCCCAATCTGGCAAAGAGGCTCCACTAAGCTGTAAGAAAATTAATGCAAAGAGTACACATTAGTGATATCTGAGGATCAGATAGCTTTTTTCTGGCCTGTAAGAAGAGTAAAAAGGACAGATCAAACAAAACACAAAACAAGAAACCAAACACAAGATAGCACTCACCTTATGGCTTACACAAGAAACCAAACATGGGTTACCTTCAACACAGCTGATGTGTTGACATGGACCAGTCGCACTTCCGATAAAATAGTCTTCCAGGTTTCTCCCTCCGAGTCTCTGTTTAGTATGTCCTACAAAACCATTAAGGCAATCGGTTTGACTGGCTATGTGAATTAAATGAACAAACATTGGTGTAAATTAACATGTTGTCCCATACCACTTTCCAAAGATTCTGCATGGGCATTGACACGTTGAAGTCTACGTAACATGACACCTCCTGGGAATGAGGACTCATAGGAGCAGCAACATCATGCCTAAATACAATGTGCTATATCAGTTGCCAAGTTATGTCCAGAATGTTAAGTTTATGCATTAACATGCATTATGCATGAACATACGTATTGAGGAAACGTGAGGTCATTCCATGGAGCAGCTGAATAATGTCTCCATGATGAACCACTCTAGGAGGACTACTAACCACAAGATCTTGCCTTGGAAGTATAAAAAAATATGTGGCACATCGTCAGTAAACAAAGAATGGAAAATGCTAATATGAAGGCTGAAATAAACACACATAATATTTACAAAATTACCGTCTTGGATCTTTGATTATCCACCAGTTGTTAACATCTTTGAAGGGGTAACAGGTTACTTGTTGTTGATGTGAACTGCCACGACCGTTTTCATATCTTCCCAAGAAACAAGAAATACATGAAAAAGAATTAAATACAATTTTATTTCACTTGATCCATGTTATTTTATTTATAAACAATGTATCATAAAAGAAGAGAAGTTGCTGTAGAGTTAACCTGATGGGATAGTTTGCCTTGTGAGAATGTAACCAACATGGAACAGGTTTGCTGGAGATACTACGTAGAGTCACCTGAGAACCATATGCCACCTCCAGAGGTTGACCTTTTGTTATTCTAGACAGGCCACCCTTTAGGATATGAGGGCAAAACTAAATTATTCAACTTGTTGATGGGCAAAATATGCAGTTACA
Source organism: Setipinna tenuifilis (assembly GCA_030347295.1). Taxonomy (NCBI): domain Eukaryota; kingdom Metazoa; phylum Chordata; class Actinopteri; order Clupeiformes; family Engraulidae; genus Setipinna; species Setipinna tenuifilis. Next base: position 29,719,387 of record CM059284.1, read on the forward strand.
ATTGTAACCATTTTTCTATGAATAAGAACATGTCACCTTACGCATATATCCCATGAGTGTGATTATTACACTGATCCCTATGTAGCTAACCTATTTATTATGCACCTCTGTCATAATAAATAGTAAAATACTAACTCAGTTTTTTTTTCTTTTTTGGGAAATGAGTGTTTGTTGCTTACCTCTAGACTAGCCTGAAAAGCACTGCTCATCATCTGGTCATGTGGCCCACTGTGATAGAGAATGTTTAAATGGGCATAGAAGAAGGCCAGGTAGAGAACCACTGGTAGCACAATAAGAACCAAAAACTGAGTTGCAATCTGTTTCACAACCACCGCCTACTAAAACACAAGAAAGAGGACATGTCATGAGAAATCAGAACATGAAGCTCAGAATTGTGTTAGGTAATTAACTTATTTAGAGCTCACCAAGTGTAATGACTTGTCTCCAACAAGTTGCCAGACATGAAAAGTTGCCAAGCCCAAAAGCAGCAGATAGGTGAATAGTCCCATGTATTTAACTCTGTCAGAGAAAGAAACATTTGTAATGTTTGTACTTTAAATCTATTTGTTATTTTGCTAAGATAGCAAACCTCAGCAAAAACATCTGCCTTGTTCTCTAAGGTAGAACATGAGCGGTCACCTGTGTAATATAAAGCCCCCAGAATATACCATTTCACCCTGAATCTATAATCAACCATCAATAGAATTTCAGTAGGCTGCGCCACACCCCTATATAAACATTTTTAGATGTTAAATCTATTTATTGATTTATTTGTTTGATTTAATTAATGTGCACTGTACAGCTGATGTACCTCTGTTTTCATTTGGAATATAATTTTTTTTAATTTAGTTTTGTTGTGATGTCACTTTTTCTACACTTGGTGTGATCACGGACAGGTCTGCATGCTGGAATTGATGCTGAAGAGATTTTAATGATCTTCTATGTGGTGCAGGACACTGGACTCTTTTTTAGTGTGGAACTTTCTCGCATTTTTCATGAGGTGCTGTGTTTTAAGTTTTTTTCTTGCCAGAGCCCGAGTCAAAATGCCAGAAAATTGCTGGCAGTGTTCATGTCATGTCATGTTCATGAAAGCCACCAAAATTCTGTAAAAATTATGTTAGCAGGTGGACTTCATGATGTATCATAACATACTTTTGGCGGTTAGAGCAGAAAATGCTAAAAACGCTAAGAGAGTAGAAGGGGCAGAAAAAGACCTGGTCACCAAGTTGCCAACTGTCTTGTATGGTTGACAGATAAGTGGTCCGCCCTGTGTGCTATATTTTATAGATGAAGTGCTCAACTGAAACAAAATGCATTATGTCCCTATAAGTAACATTTTCACAAGACCTACCTAATGTAACCACTGCACAAGAACTTGTCATTGTTTCCTTATACATCATATTTTCATAAGACCTACTCACCCCACTGCACAAGCACTTGCCACCCCTGACAGAGCCAGCCACACCCACCTGACTGATGAACTGTACATAAGAGAGCAGTTAACTCCAGCATGACCGGTACTACAGCATTATTCTAATATTCTAAAACTAACAACTAAATCACATTTGTACCTGGATAATGACACCTACCATCTTGGAAATTTACAAAAACGGAGATAGGAGACCACAGCAAGCAGCAAAAAAAAAATGAGAATAGACTCAAGTAGCATAAAACGAGACTGGACAATCAGTGAGTTCTCTGTCAGGAGACAAAAAAACAAAGCACAACATTTAAACAAATATACGAAAAGAGAATGAATACTTCTGTGCTGGACATGTCAGCTAACTTACCAAGCAAAAGAAGCAAAGATGCCATCAAAGCTGTGATGTGCGAATAACCCAACTCCTGAATCAACAAATATCCCAGCGGCACACACATTGCACCTGACAGGGCTGGAATTACTCTGAGGCTCCAAACAGGTACATTACTGGAATATTCTACAACAAAGCATTTTAAACATACATTTTCATGTAAAAAATATGGTGCATACAACATTGGAACAGCTGCTATTAGGGCCTCTGAACTGTTTGTAATTAAAAAAATCTTTCTTTGTGTTTAAAATAGTTTGTTAGTTTAATTTGTTTGTTAGTTTTGAACTTCTTTTGAAAGGCCAATGGTAGCAGAGCAGACCACACAGTAACAACAACAGTGTTGAAAAAGCTTTCAAATTCTGATTGTAGTTATTAAAACAGCTATTATGATCACATTATACAACCAAAAGCAAAATATAGTCAACATTACACCACAAACCTGCCCCTATTCTGTTCCAGACAAAGTTGCCGTCAAATCCTCCCAGATACGCTTTAAGAAAGCAAATGTTGTAAATAAATCATTATGGCATGGATTAAACCAGCAGATTCAGAAAGTATGGTTAATTAACAAATGATACAAATCACACCGCACAGCAGTACACTGTATGACCAGTGCTATCGTGCAGCACCTGAAATAGTCCTGAAAATAGGTTGTGCCGACTAATTTCAGGTTATGCATGATATTCTGCCAGCAACAGTGCCGCAGGCTGCAGCCAAAAACAATGACAGTTTTGTGTAGTTGCCTCCGGTGGCCGGGGAATACATATATACAGTGCCCAGAATTAATGAGTACACCTTCTTTGAAAAGTGACATTTTATATATCATATGCTATTTTTCATTTCCAAAATGTGCACAGGCTAAGTTTAATACACCATCTGATGACTTAAAACAAAGGTTAATAATATAACTCCGATGACATATTTTTCAGTTTTAGTCACCTTAGTGTGGTGCAAAAATGAGTACACCCCACTGTAGGTCTCTGAGCAAAGCTACATTTTAGGCTCCCAATGTGTAATTGAACAAACATTCAACCACAGGTGAGTCTAATTAGTCATTACACAGGTGTTCATTAGGCAGTTGGCTACAAAAGGTAGTTACCTAAAGCAAACCACCCCTTCCTATTTCCTGCTGTTCGCAATGGCACCACATGGAAGAAAATCATTTCTTTACACCAAAAAAATAAAGGCTACAAGAACATACGCAAAGCCTTACTCATTAGTAAGAACACAGTTGCAAAAGTAATTCAAAAATTTAAGAAAGATGGAACTGCAACCATTGCGGAGTGACTGTTTCTGTGACACAATACGCCGTACAGTGCAGAGGAATGGCCAAGTATGTCACCTGATCTGAACCCAATTGAACATCTTTGGGGAATTCTAAAGAGACAGGTTGAGCATCACTCTCCATCCAACATCCAATCTCTGAAAGAGGTCATTGTTGAAGAATGGAAAAAGATTGATGTTGCCAACTTGTGCATTCCATGCCCAGGAGAGTTGAAGCTGTCATTAAAAAATAATGGAGGCCATACAAAGTACTTAATGTACTAAATGTTGTAGTTTTTGTTGTGGGGTGTACTCATTTTTGAGTACAAACATTGTATATTGTTGTATATGTTTTCATTTTAAAGTATACGTGTAAGTCTTAGTATAAATGTACTTAGTCTTAGACTTTGTTTATAAGTTTCAGTATAAGCCAAGTATACTTTACTATGCTATTCTATAAGTATATAAAATATAGTTTATAAAAATCAACTTCAAGTATACTTCCTCAGTTTTAGTATAAAATAAGTATACTTATAGTAAACTTTAATAAACATCTTGGCTTTAGTGCTGTATATGTGGTGGTATTAGCTTTACAGAGCATGCCTACCTCCAAGTGCAAGAATCATATGGCCAAAAGGTGGTCCACTTTCATCCACAAAAAAAACTTGTTTCATGTACAGTGATACAAACTGTCCATAATAAACTTCATCAAACCTACAAAAGCAGAATATACAGTTTACATTGATGCATCAATTAATTAATGCTTTACTTTGAGTTCATGGCATAGAGCTATAAAAACATTTAACTGAAGTGACACTGACTGATGCTGACCAAGAATTCAGCTGTTTCTGTTAAGTTGTTTTTTTTATTATTATTTATAATTACTATGAAAAGATAAGGCAATGTAACATGAAATGGGCTGGTATGGTAGAGCTCTCAAGAAATGTGTGAAAGAGGTGAATTTTTGTCTTAATCACAGAGTTCTGCAGAATGGTTCATTGTGTGGTATCTCGTCAAATTTTAGCAATCATTGTTCATTGCTTTCGGATTTTGCTTTTAACAATCTTCAGTGGACAACACACGTTAATGCATCTCCAAAAGAGCAGCTGATTGGAAATGAAAAACTCGAAAACTCATCTGGCCTTGTACTGGGGCCTTTGCATTGTGCTCGCTCATCACACGCACAACAATGCCTTAAAAGATAGAATGCAACTTTCGTGATTGCCAACTGTGTGAGTAAATGCTGAGTATTTTAAGAAACTCTGAGCCCAAGTTTCATGTTATAATGGTTGTAAGTGTAAAGTGTAAGCACTTCAAAGGCACAGTACGCCCTACTTACACGACAGCCCTTGGAAACTGAATCCCATACAGCCTGGTGAGCAGCCCAAAACATGTAACGACCAGCAGTAAAATATTGATCTCGACTTTGACTGTCATCGGTAGCTTGGAACCCAACATGGTGCAAAGGCTAAAGCTATTAATAGTCTTTGTTTTAATAAACCCTAGCTACTAGCAATATACTAGTGCGTGGTGAAGCTCTCCAGAACCTCTGGTAACTACCGTTACTGTAAAGCTTACAAATGAGAACAACCGCAATAATGTTGCGCCGTCGAAACACCACTGATTTTGGTTTGATTGTGGTTGAACGGAACCTAACGATATCATCTTCTTCTTAGCTGCGTGAAGCCAGCGACACTAGCAACATTTTTAATATGGCCGCCACTCGGTAGTTTTTCAAAATAAAGGTGTATTCTAATGTTTTATTTTTCTTTCTATTTGGAAGAATGTCAATAAAGAAATCCGCATTTAACATACATTCCTTTCCAAAGGAATAGATACAAGTAAAAATAAATGAATGAATATGAACATGAGTTTAAAATAAACAACCATTTTGACATTTTGACAGCGCACTATTGTTACACGTTCAAAACGTATGGGGTGGATAAAAGATTATGTTACATGATGGAAAAGGGGTGAAAAGCCTCTTCACATCTGCTTACACAATTACTACATATATAGAACTTCTGTAAGTGGACATAATTACACACCCGAATCTGCCTTTACTATGATTATACACACATTAGGCCTACTTCATATTCTGCAGATGTGAAAACAACATTTGTACACATGCAAATGCAGGTCGAATAAAATCTTTATATTATATTCTTGAAGATTACAAACAGATATTTATGCAGAATTTGTCTCTGTAGGTACCAAGCCACAAAAAATCCCAGCCAAATGGTATGTATTAGGCATGCCATAGTAGCCTAATACAAACATGACCTTGAAATTGTGTGACTGAGAAAACAATGAGTTGTGTATATGTAAAAAGGATGTGAAATGAAATTCCTACATGATGTACCTTTATGATATTTGATGCAGAATACCTTTATGATATTTGATATATTTATGCAGAATTCGTCTCTGTAGGTACCAGGCCATAGAAAATGGCATGGTATGTATTAAGCCTAGCATAGTAATACACATATGACCTTTAAATTGTGTGGCAGAGAAAACGAATTGTGCATATTTGAAATTGCATATTTGAATTGTGCATATTTAAAATGAAATATTTACATCATGTCCTTTCAGAATATCAACAGCTATTTATGCACAATTCGTCCATGTGGGTAGCAGGCCATAGAAAATGGCAGCCAAATGGTACATATTAGACTTTCCATAGTAATACACACATAACCTTCAAATTGTGTGCCTGAGAAAACATGTTGTGCATATGTAAAAGTGGGGTCAAATAAAATCCTTATATGATATATTTTAAGAATATTAGCAGGTAATTATTCAGAATTCGTCCCCGTAGGTACCAGACCATAGGAAATATCAGCCTAATGGTATACAGTAGGCCTGCCATCATAATACACACATGACCTTAAAACTGTGTTGCTGAGAAAACCACAAGTTGTGCATATGTAGAAGGGGGTGAAATAAAAGTCGTACATTATGCCCTTTAAGACAATCAACAATTATTTATGCAAAATTCTTCTGTGCAGGTACCAGCCATAGAAAATGGCAGCCGAATGGTCCGTATTAGGCCTAACAGAGATACACACATGAATTTCAAATTGTGTGGCTGAGAAAACAGCAAGCTGGGCATACCTGATATGGATGTAAAATTAAATCTTTATATCATGTCCTTACATTAACAGACATTTAAGAATCCATCCATGTATGTATAGACGATATAGTAGGCCTACCATAGTAATACACACACAACCTAAAAAAAAAAGTTGTGCATATCTGATATGGGCCTAAAATTAAATATATACATCATTTACTTTAAGAATATCAACAGGTGTTTATGTAGAATTCCTCCACGTAGATATCAGGCCATAGATAATGCCAGTCGAATGGTATATATTAGGCCTACCATAGTAATACCCACATAAACTTCAAAATGTGTAGATGAGAAAACAAGTTGTGGATATGTAAAAGGGGGGTCAAAATCCTTTTATGATGTACTTTAAGATAATTGGGAGGTATTTATGCAGAATTCGTCCGTGTAGGTATCAGGCCATGGAAAATGCATTTTACCTTTTGAATGTTACTTTAACTATTGAGTAAAGATTTATAAAGAAATCTTGACTCTGCATATCCATCCTGCTCCTCTGTCTGCAAGTGGCTCAGAGGGCAAAGCACTTGACTGCTACGCTAGAGAATCAGGTTCAAGACCCACCTTTACGAGACCTCTAACAGCCATAGTAAATGGCAGCCAAATGATATACAGTAGGTCTGCCGTTGTAATAAACATGACCTTCAAATTGTGTGGCTGAGAAACAAGTTGTGAATGGGGGGGGCAGATAAAATCCTGACATGCTGTACTTTTAAGAATATCAGCAGGTATTTATGCAGAATTCGTCCATGTAGGTACTAGGCCATAGATAATGCCAGCCAAATGGTATGTATTAGGCCTACCATAAAAATGCGACTGTCTTTTTTGACAGTGAAAACAAGTTGTGCATATAAATAGGGGATGTGACGGGGCGCACTGCTACCGTCACCGCAGCTGGACGCTGCCAACACTGCTCTATGTCTAAACTCTGTTCATTTACTACTTTGTGTTTTATATGTCCCGATTTGTTACAGTCGGCACACCTTTATCACTCTCCATATTGTGCAATATTCCCCATAGTTGCTGCTAAGTAGTAGCCTGGCTAACGCGACTTATCAATGCTCTGCGAACATTGGTCTGGCCAAGCTGTGTTGTAAACCCCTTTCTCAGAGGGCGGGCTTAACCCACGTGTGTGAAATGCCTGTGTTTGCTACTGGACGAAGCTTCGACCAATCACATTATTGTCCATGTATAAGACAGAGAATAGTAACGTGCATATGAGTAAACAAAAACGTAACTGCACAAAAGCTCGAAATTCCATATGCTATCGCTGACAATGTAACGTGCAGCTATTTTGTCAATGAAATAGCTCCACAACTTTGCAAGATATTACTGTGTTGTTCTGGGTTGACTTGGCAACACTTACCATTTATAAGTCAGATGAACCTCGTCGACAACAATGCCAAGGAGATTTTCTTTGTAGACTTCGTTGGCTAACATGTTCACCCATCTTCCAAAACAGCAGCTACAGCTTCATTGAAATCTTGCCGTTGCTCCACGTTCGCCATGTTGACAGTGACTGAGGTAGATTTCCAGTCGCTAAACTACCGCGTCATTGCCTTTTTGAAATGCTAGATTTTCATTGGTCCCAGTTTCTCTGTTAATGTAGAAACGGTGTTGAATGGGAGCTTGGCCAGACTGACTTTGCAAGCGAAATTCAAATGCAGCGGCACAGGAAGTATGGGCGTGCCCAGGCTAGCTAAGTAGGCCTACATTCAACATCCAGCACTACGGTTATCCGTACCATAGAGAACAAACATTTCACTCTATTACAGTGTACAACATTCTTATACATTTTCACTCCGGGAAATGATGCACCATACAATGTCTTGTCTGTTTTAAATAGTGGGTTTATTTAGTGTTTAAAATATCATTCATTTTTCAGTTTTGTCTTACCAGGTGTTTTGTCTCGTTGTTGTCTCTATGTTCGTAAAAGAGCGTTTGCGGCAAAAGCCGGTTTAAAAAGACGTTACGGCTTCCGGGGCAGCCGGAAGTAAACCTTAGATTTTGTTTTGTATTATTTTAGTTAGTATTTGAACTGTCTGCTGCATTAAAAGGGACTAGTATGGGTTTAAATAATTTCCCCTAATTTCTGTTTGTGTTTAAACATTCCTTTTTTGCTGTTTTAGAGAGTTTATTGTTTTTCTCTCTGAACACCATTCAACTCCGTGGTGATTGGTTTGTGCCAATAAGTGGGCTGTTCTAGCCTGGCTAACGCGACTTATCAATGCTCTGCGAACATTGGTCTGGCCAAGCTGTGTTGTAAACCCATTTCTCAGAGGGCGGGCTTAACCCACGTGTGTGAAATGCCTGTGTTTGCTACTGGACGAAGCTTCGACCAATCACATTATTGTCCATGTATAAGACAGAGAATAGTAACGTGCATATGAGTAAACAAAAACGTAACTGCACAAAAGCTCGAAATTCCATATGCTATCGCTGACAATGTAACATGCAGCTATTTTGTCAGTGAAATAGCTCCACAACTTTGCAAGATATTACTGTGTTGTTCTGCTATTTACATACTGTAAACTGGGTTGACTTGGCAACACTTACCATTTATAAGTCAAATGAACCTCGTCGACAACAATGCCAAGAAGATTTTCTTTGTGGACTTCGTTGGCTAACATGTTAATCCATCTTCCAAAACAGCAGCTACAGCTGCATTGAAATCTTGCCGTTGCTCCACGTTCGCCATGTTGACAGTGACTGAGGTAGATTTCCGGTCGCTAAACTACCGCCTCATTGCCTTTTTGAAATGCTAGATTTTCATTGGTCCCAGTTTCTCTGTTAATGTAGAAACGGTGTAGAATGGGAGCTTGGCCAGACTGACTTTGCAAGCGAAATTCAAATGCAGCGGCACAGGAAGTATGGGCGTGCCCAGGCTAGGGCTGTTCCATAGTCCCTATTTAAGTTGCTGTGTTCAGTTGATCTTTAGCGTTGGTCATGCTCAGACATGTTGAAACCCAGTTCAGTGGAGTTTCTTCAATTGTACTAACAACTATTCAGTTATTGTTTAACTAGATGTACCGCATAGCGGTACATGGTATGACCGCCGCAATGTATTGAAGTGTGGGAATCATAGGTATGGTGAGTTTGTGGTAGGTCAGTGTTGTGAGGTGAGAGTTTGTGTGGAAATGATTTGCTGGAAGCGGGCATGGATGTGGGTTTTGAATGAATGACATTCTGTGTGTTTGTGTATATTTTGTGTAGTTCCCACCTCCTTGGTCCAAGATATTGGCAATGCAAAATGTCTATTTTTGCATTTAACTATATCACTAGGTGGCGCTATTTCTTCAAGTGAGTGTTTATAGGATGGGTTGATACGGCTCTTTAACACTGGCTTACTAACACAAAATCATTGTCTTGGGCAACATTTTTGATAAGTTATTTAACAAAAACTGTTTTTGTACAGCTAGCTTTGACCAGAAACATTGCACCATGTGATGAAATGTCACAAAATTTGGTGCACATGAAAAGAAAGCCGTTTAGAGTTGTCATTTCAACTTTGACCAAATCTGAGCAATTAGAAGCCGAGATATGGACTTTTGTAGAATTTTAAGCTATGTTTTGAATTTTGATTTACATGTAACTTTGAAACAGTCCATCTCAAGATAAATCCTTTGATAACTTTTTGTTACCATTGTCTGTAGATGACATGTACCAAATTTGGTGAGATTCACATGAACGGCCTATGTGGAGTTTGTTTGGTTTCGCTTTCACAATATTAAAATTTCACGAAAAATTCTTTTTGTTGGAAGTGGGCGTCGACCAGTGTTTTCAATGGGGGAGGTTCAATAGATTTTACGATAAAAAAGAACTGCTTGTAAACATTACTGTTCTCTAGATAACAGGCAAAATGACATTTTGTACAATTACAGCGCCCCCTATGGGCCAAATTGTATGGCATGTGCTGTGCTTTTAGAGGTCTTTGTGCTGATTGTGCATGACATATTTTGTACAGTTCCCACCTTCCCAGTCCAAGACATTGGCAATACAAAATCCCAATTTTTGCATTTACCCCAATCACTAAGTGGCGCTATGCTTCAAGTGACAGTTTATGGGTTGGGTCAATGCGTCTTTGTAACCCCGACATACTACCATAAAATCACTGTCTTGGGAAAAAATGTTGATGAGGTTTTTTAAAAAAAAACTGTTTTTGGACCCCTAGCTTCGACAAAAAACATCGTCCCCTTTGACAAAATATCACAAAATTTGATGCACATGAACAGAAAGCTGTTTAGAGGTGGCATGTCAATTTTCACAACATTGGAGCAATAAGAAGCCAAGATATGGACTTTTGAAGAATTTTAAGCTATGTTTCAAATTTTCATTGACATATAACTTTTAAACGGTTTATCTCAAGACAAATCCTTTGATAACGTTTAGTCATCATTGTCTGTAGATGACATGTACCATATTTGGTGAGATTCACATGAACTTCCTCTGACAAGAGTTCGTTTGGTTTCACTTTCACAATGTTAAAATTTCACGGAAATTGTTTTTGTTGGAAGTGGGCGTCGACCAGTGTTTTCAATGCGGGAGGGTCAACAGATGTCACGACAAAAAAGAACTGCTTGTAAACATTACTCTTCTCTAGATAATAGACAAAACGACATTTTGTACAATTTTTGTACAATTACAGCGCCCCCTATGCGCCAAATTTGATGGCCTGTGCTGTGCTTTTAGAGGTCTTTGTGCTGATCGTGCATGACATATTTTGTGCAGTTCCCACCTTCTCGGTCCAAGATATTGCCAATATAAAATCCCATTTTTCGCATTTACCCATATCACTAGGTGGCGCTACACTTTAAGTGAGTGTTTATGGGCTGGGTCGATACGTCCCTGTAACACCGACATATCACAAAAAATTCATGTTGTTGTGAAAAAAAAAAGGGAAAAAAGTCTCTGCAACACTATAATGACCACTTTCGCTAGCTTCGCTAGCGGCGGTCATAAGCGGTCATTATAGTGTTGCCGAGACTTGTTTCCCTTTTTTTTTTTTTTTCACCGATTTTTCGTCAACGGTTGCCAGGACACTGGAACTCTGGGGGAGATGAATCTTTGTAGGCTTGTAGCCCTAGAAGTTTTTGAGCGAATAGGAGCTTTTGGCCCCCAAGGGCCACCCCCCACGCTGTGCCAGTGTCCATCAAAGAGGGGGAGACGCCGAAAAGTTTTTGCTGAATAACTCAGTGAATGTTTCACCGATCAACATGAATTTTTTATGATATGTCGGTGTTACAGGGGTGTATCGACCCAGCCCATAAACACTCACTTAAAGTGTAGCGCCACCTAGTGATATGGGTAAATGCGAAAAATGGGATTTTATATTTGCAATATCTTGGACCGAGAAGGTGGGAACTGCACAAAATATGTCATGCACGATCAGCACAAAGACCTCAAAAAGCACAGCACATGCCATCAAATTTGGCCCATAGAGGGCGCTGTAATTGTACAAAAATTGTACAAAATGTCATTTTGTCTATTATCTAGAGAAGAGTAATGTTTACAAGCAGTTCTTTTTTGTCGTGACATCTGTTGACCCTCCCGCATTGAAAACACTGCTCGATGCCTACTTCCAACAAAAAGAACAGCTAAACAGCTTTCTGTTCATGTGCATCAAATTTTGTGATATTTTGTCAAAGGGGACAATGTTTTTTGTCGAAGCTAGGGGTCCAAAAACAGTTTGTTTTTTAAAAACTCACCAACATTTTTTCCCAAAACAGTGATTTTGTGGTAGTATGTCGGGGTTACAAAGACGCATTGACCCAGCCCATAAACTGTCACTTGAAGCATAGCGCCACCTAGTGATAGGGGTAAATGCAAAAATTGGGATTTTGTATTGCCAATGTCTTGGACTGGGAAGGTGGGAACTGTACAAATCATGCACAATCAGCACAAAGACCTCTAAAAGCACAGCACATGCCATTCAATTTGGCCCATAAGGGGCGCTGTAATTGTACAAAATGTAATTTTGCCTATTATCTAGAGAACAGTAATGTTTACAAGCAGTTCTTTTTTGTCTTGAAATCTATTGACCCTCCCACATTGAAAACACTTGTCGACGCCCACTTCCAATAAAAAAAATTCTGTGAAATTTTAACATTGTGAAAGCGAAACCAAACGAACTTGTCATAGGCCATTCATGTGAATCTCACCAAATTTGGTACATGTCATCTACAGACAATGCTCACAAGAAGTTATGAAAGGATTTATCTTGAGATGGACTGTTTCAAAGTTACATGTAAATCAAAATTCAAAACATAGCTTAAAATTCTCCAAAAGTCCATATCTCGGCTTCTAATTGCTCAGATTTGGTCAAAGTTGACATGACAACTCTGAACAGCTGTCTTTTCATGTGCACCAAATTTTGTGACATTTCATCACATGGTGCAATGTTTCCGGTCAAAGCTAGGTGTACAAAAATAGTTTTTTTTAAATAACTTATCAAAAATTTTGGCCAAGACAATGATTTTGTGTTAATAAGCCAGTGTTAAAGAGCCGTATCAGCCCATCCTATAAACACTCACTTGAAGAAATAGCGCCACCTAGTGATATAGTTAAATGCAAAAATAGAGATTTTGCATTGCCAATATCTTGGACCAAGGAGGTGGGAACTACACAAAATATACACAAACACACAGAATGTCATTCATTCAAAACCCACTTCCAGCAAATCATTTCCACACAGACTCTCACCTCACAACACTGACCTACCACAAACTCACCATACCTATGATTCCCACACTTCAATACACTGCGGCGGTCATACCATGTACTGCTATGCGGTACATCTAGTTATAGTTTTGGCACTCTATAGTTTTGGAATTTTAATTATTTTAATTATAGTTTTGGCACTTTATTTTCTTCTTATTTTTGTTTAAGTATTGGCTTGATTTCATTTCTTTTAAACTCCTAATTGGGAAATAAAAACCCCATCTTAAAACCATCTCTTGCCTCCTCCTGAGTGACCAACTTCAGCTCAGACCGTTAGGACACACTACCTTCAACAGGGGATAACTCTAGGTCTGTATATGGTACTGTTTAAAATTATAATACGATATTCATTGAGAGTTTGCCCGTGCAGGTCCCAGGTCATAGTAATCCTTGTTGGAAAAATGTGTTACTCCGTTTGTTATAATGTACACTAAATTCAAATTGTCTGGCTGTGAAAACACTTATGTGATATTAAGGTAAAAATAAATCCTTTTCATTGTCCTTTAAAAATATAAACAGTTAAATGCAGAATAACAAACTACAAAGTTTCCTTTTGAAGACATTTACTTAAGATCTTATACACAAGTTATTGCCACACATCTTGCTTGCCAGTTTAAGGTAGAACGTATATAAATTTTGCACAATTAATCAAATCTGTTAAATGTCTTTTTCATGGGACACACGGTGTGTGGCTGTGAAAAAAGTTGTGCATATCGGCTATGTTTGTCTCACTGTATCTCTGGATTTATCACTTCTTCTCTGGTTCTCCCAGTTGATAAGTAACTTGCGCTACTTGATGGTGTTTACTGGCAGTCACTCTGTGCTCCCTGAGCTACTGGGAGACGAGGGATGTCTGATTGTGAAGCCATGTAAGTGCAGTCCTTGAAATGTACTGTTAACCCAGCTAACACAAGATGTGCTACAACGTCGCTACAAAGTTGCCATTTGGTCATTACGTAATGGCCACTTATTCCCAACGTCACAGCAATGTTGCTGAGTGGATGTTGCCATTTGGTAAACAAAAGACGTTGCCGCGACGTCCTGATACGGTCACTATCTAACAGTGCCTTTTGGTACCCTGAGTAACGTTGCCACAATGTCGTGATATGCTCACCTAATGACATTGCCATTTGGTACCCTGAGTAATGTTGCCACAATGTTGTGATATGGTCACCTAATGACATTGCCATTTAGTACTCTGAGTAACGTGGCTGCGACGTTGTGGACTAGTTTTGCTACATTTACCGGCTAAAGCTGCCTTTTGGTACCACGAGTACCTTGCCGTGTCATCGCAGTCAAGTTAATTTACAGTCATGGCCAAAAGTTTTGAGAATGACACAATTATTAATTTTCACAAAGTCTGATGTTTCAGTTTTTATAAAAGCAATTTGCATATACTCCAGAATGTTATGAAGAGTGATCAGCTTGCAATTAACTGCAAAGTCCCTCTTTGCCTTGAAAATGAACTTTATCACCAAAACCACATTTCCACTGCATTTCAGTCCTGCCACAGAAGGACCAACTAACATAATTTCAATGACACACAGGTGTCACACATATTAACACAGGTGTGGGTGTTGATGAGGACAATGCTGGAGATCAATCTGTCATGATTGAGTGTCTGGACACTTTAAAAGAAAGATGGTGGATGACACCATTGTTCCTCATCTGTTAGCCATGGTTACCTGCAAGGAAACATGTGTAGCCATCATTGCATTGCACAAAAAGGGCCTAACAGGGAAGTTTATAGCAGCGAGTAAGATTGCACCTCAGTCAACCATCTATCGAATTATCAAGAACTTCAAGGTTTCAAATTGTCAGGAACTTCAATTGTTGCCAAACAGGCTCCAGGGTGCCCAAATCCAGCAAGTGCCAGACCGTTCCTGAAGGTGTTTCAGCTTCGGGATCAGGCCACCACCAGTGCAGAGCTTGCTCAGGAATGGCAGCAGGCAGGTGTGAGGGCATTGTTCTGGTGATAGCTATGATATAAAGTATGAATAAAGACACGCACTCAGGTAAGTATCATTCCAGTCTCAGTGTATTGCTCTAACATACAAAAGTCCTAACTTCAGGGGTTGCTGCATATCATATTAAGTCAGTCACTAAGCTAGTCCCCGTAACATCCTCCTTTACAAAACAAGAAGACCTCAATGCATAAAGAAACACCTGATCATTGTGGCAGTTAAACTTAGACCTTAAACCTAAGATGAATAAACAAACCTGTTTAACAAGTCATTAACATTTAACTTTAACATTGACAATTTAACTGTGATAAACATCTAGGACATAGAACAAATAATATTGGTACATTCGTCTGTCATCACATTTTTTTTTCCAAGTGCCGGAGTATGCAGCTCATAGAATCAGTCTCTGAGGTGGTTTTAACAGTCTCCCAGCCCTTGTGTAAGTGCCGGTGGGGGGAGAATGCTGCTGCCCGCGTGTTCGGGGAGCAACAGGACCTGGCCATTTGCTTTTGGGTGTCTTGGTGAGGAGGTCACATGATCAAACTCCCACTCAAGGGAGAATCGCTTCAACAAGGAGCCAAACTGCGGGCCATTGTCTGTGATGACCTTGTCTGGCTGGCCATGACGGGCAAATTGGGACTTGCAGCACCTAATGACTGTCTGCAGCCGGGTCTGGGAGCAGCTCAATCTCCCAAAAGTCTGAGTAATGGTCGACGATGAGCAGGTAGTCCTTTTGTCGGTGGGAAAACAAGTCCATGCTGACGATTTGCCATGGCCGTGTGGGCAGTTCATGTGAGAGCATGGTTTCTTTCTGCTGTTTGTGGGCATACTCATTGCAGGTTGAGCATGCACTAACATAGTCCTTGATTTCTGCTTGCATGTTGGGCTAGTAAAGAGTGTCTCTAGCTTGTCTGTAGCAGGCATCACCCCCAATGTGGCTGGAGTCTATGCGGGTAAGCATCTCTGGACGCATGGACTTTGGTATGATGACCTTTTGGCCCCGGAAAAGAATGGCGTTCTGCACGCTGATCTCATCGCGAAAAGGCCAGCATTCTCGAATGGAGTGTGGTGTGATTTCCTTTGCCTCTGGCCAACCTGCTAGCACAGTGGACTTGAGAGACTGCAAGCATTCATCCCTATCAGTGTGTCGCCTTATCTGCTCAAGTCGCTGGTCGCTCACATTCAAGTACTCTGCCTGGTTAATGTGCTGTGCATCGTCCTGTTCTTGTTGCAGTGAACAGATGTCCTGACGTGTGTAGACCTTGCCGAGGCCCGAGCACTTGGTTGCTAAGTGTGTCACTGATGAACATCTCCGCACCAGGCTTGTAGACAATTCTCAAATTGTAGTTTTGAAATGTCAAAATCATGCTCTGGAGCCTCTTTGGTGCACTCAGAAGATGAAGATGGAAATCAGAGGCTTGTGGTCACTCAACTGTGACGAGATCACGCCCATACAGATAATGGTGAAACCTCTGACAAGCAAACACAATGCTGAGACACTCCTTTTCAATCTGTGCGTAATTTCTCTGTAGGGGTGAGTGCTCTGGATGCGAAGGCGATGGGCTGGCCTTCCTGCATGAGGCAGCACCCAAGTCCGCATCATAGTAGCGTAGCATGGATGAGGCCAGTGACTTTATCTCGGACACTGCCACATCATGCTTGGGGAGCCAGTGCATGGGGTGTCTTTGTCCAGCAAGCGCCGCAGTGGCTCACAGACTGCAGACAGGTGTGGCATGAACTTCGCTAGGTAGTTGGCAAAATCTATGAGACAAAATCTATGCATACCTTTTGCATCCTCTTGGTTGGGCATGTCCATGATGACCTTCACTTTTTCAGGGTTGGGCTTTAACCCTGCGGCAGACAGGATGTGACCATGGAAGCGGACTTCTGCCAACTTGAAATGCAGTTTTGTCATGCTTAGTCGACGTTTCACCTCCCTGCAGCGCTCCATCACTGCCCGCAGGTTTGCATCATGATCTCTCTCTCTGCTTCTTCGTCTGTGTCACCACAACCCACGACTAGAATGTCATCAGCAGTGGGTTCAACCCCTCTCAGTCCTGCTAGCAGCTCATGTTGCTTGCACTGGTACACCTCTGGGGCCACTGAGACCCCAAACGGTAGCTTCAGCCAGCGCTTCCTGCCCCACGGGGTCCAGAATGTGGTCATGAGGCTGCTCTTGTCATCCAGCTTACACTGCAGGAATGCATGCTTGGCATCCACTAAGCTGAACAACCTGGCCTTTGGCAACTTGTACAAGACATCTTCAAGCGTGGGCATGATGTAATGTGAGCGTTTCAGGGCTTTGTTTAAGAATTTTGGATCCAGGCAGGTCCTCAATTTGCCTGGCTTTTTTACAATGACCATGTTACTGATCCAATCAGTTGGTTCACTGACATCAGCGATGTGTCCATCTGCTTGATATTGGTCCAGCAAGGCTTTCACGTCCGCTTTCATTGCTACAGGGACATTGCGGGGTGCACATTGAACAGGGGCGATGGTCGGGTCCAACTCGAAGTGAACTACCCCAGGCACAGACTCTACAGGTGAGTGAAACACATCCCCATATTGCTGTATCGGTTGTGCTTTTGTAAGAGCTGAGGAGTTGGTGTGCTGCACTGTGTGCACTTCTGCAGGGATCTTGAACTTGATAAGGCCAAGGCGCTCGCAAGTGGAGCCTGGCAGCAAGGGCTTTTGACTTGTCTTGACAACCTCGAATGCCAATTGATGAGTCTGGCCGTTGATCACACACTCAGTTTCAAAGATGCCCATGGCGTTAACATGTCTCCAGAATACAGCTTTAGTCTGGTATTGCTGGGCTGCAGTGCTGTATTGGGTGCCAGTCTCATTTTGTCTTTGTAGCTCATTGCATCACAAGTGGCCCCTGAAGCAAGCTGGCACTGCTGCGACTTCTGATTTATTTGCAGGGTGACAAACCTTTTTTTTCCTTTTAGCCTGCACTGCTCCAATTGACTCATGCATGTATATGTCGCCATCATTGTTTGCCTCTGAATCACAGTGCAACTTGTCATTTCTTTTGCTCTTCATACACATATTTGCGAAGTGATTTTTTTTTTGGTCAATGTATTTTTATTGAGTTTTTTAAGAGATACAAAAAATATCAAGGACAGAATCAAAGACAATATAAGACATTACCAAAACAAAACAAAACACACACAAAAAAGGGACACAAAAATAATTACCTACTTATCCTACATGTACATACAAGGTATACACTACACAGAGTCAAGCATTGTTAGTTGTTCCACATATGAAATAAAGGACCGCCATACTGCATCAAACTTGCCTATTGATCCATTCAATGTGTACCTAATCTTTTCGACCTTCAGAAAAAACATTACATCACATATCCATCTACCAAAAGAAGGAGATTTATCATTTTTCCAATTTAGCAGAATAAGTCGCCAAGCTAAGAGTGAGGAGTAGGCAATGCAATTTAATTGGGGTTTTTGTAGCAGAAGTTCTTCTGATGGCACACCAAAAAGTCCAATAAAAGGACAGGGATCAATGTTCAGACCTGAAATTGCTGAATATACTTCAAATATTGAGGACCAGAATGAGGTAAGACTAGGGCATGACCAAAATGTGTGGAAAAGAGTGGCAGGTGCTTGCCTACATCTGTCACAAATAGGATCAACCTCTGGATATATTTTAGAAAGCTTGACCTTAGACATGTGAAGTCTGTGTACAATCCGAAATTGAATTAGACTGTGTCTTGCACAAATTGAATGAATTCTTTTAAGTATGTTAGCCCACTGATCATCTGTAATATTTGCACCCATATCCTTCTCCCAGTTTTCTTTCATGATAACCAATGAACAGCCTTCCATGTCAAATATATTTTTGTACAACCTTGATACACTTCCCCTAACCGCTGGCTGTACCTCTAGGACTGCATCCAAAGGTGATGTCTGCGGTACTGAGGGGAATTGGTTAAAATGATTTTGCACAAAATGTCTGACTTGCAGGTATCTGAAAAAACTGTGTGCTGGCAAGGCAAACGTTTCTCTAACCTGATCAAATGACATGAAAATGCAGTCTCTATACAATGTCTTAATATTCAGCACACCATTTTTAGACCACTGAATGAATGCATTATCTAAAAGAGAAGCTGGAAACAAATGATTGGCCATAACTGGAGCATAAATAGACATAGACACTAGTCCATAGTGTTTACGAAACTGAGACCAAATCTTTAAGGAGTGACGCACAACTGGATTCTGACAGGACTGAGGTGGATGTAGTGGAATGGAAGAGCACAAAAGAGCAGAAAGTGAAATTGGCCTGCAAGAGCTAGATTCAATGAGTAGCCAGTCTGGAAACTCCACGCAGGACGAGTCCCAAAACCAATACAATAAGCATTTGATATTAGCAGCCCAATAATAAATTTGGAAGTTTGGTAAAGCCATCCCCCCATATACTTTTGGCCTTTGTAAAAACAACTTCCTAATTCTTGGCATTTTATTATTCCAGATAAAAGATGAAATCATACTGTCAAGTTTCGCAAAGAATGTTTTTGTAAGAAAACATGGAATACATTGAAAAAGAAACAAAAATTTAGGAAGGATGTTCATCTTAATTATACTAATACGCCCAGAGAAAGAGGCAATGTGGACCAGCGGGTAAGATCCCGCTGGGTACGCTCCAAAAGTGGGGTGAAATTGGCCTTAATAAGCTGAGAATGAGACTTTGTGATAGACACACCAAGGTAATTAAATCTATCATTGGTCACTTTGAATGGTAAAGAATGAAATGTGACTTGTCTAGCAGCTGTATTGATAGGGAGGAGCTCACGTTTGTCCAGATTAAGCTTATAGCCAGAGAAGCTACCAAAGACTTTAAGGGTAGAAAGAATATGTGGGATTGATGCCACAGGGTCAGATACAAGGCAATTTTATGTTCCTTATCAGCCCTCAAGATTCCCTTAATTTCTGTATGCCGCCTAATGGTAGCTGCAAGAGGTTCCATGACCAAAGCAAAAAGTAATGGGGACAGGGGGCAACCCTGTCTGGTCCCACGCTGAAGAGGGAAATATGGTGAATAAGTGTCGTTAGTCCTAACTGAAGCCATAGGGGAGGTGTACAACAATTTAACCCAGGAAATAAAAGTGCTCCCAAAACCAAACTGCTTAAGAACATAAAACAAATAATTCCATTCCACACGATCAAAAGCTTTCTCAGCATCCAGAGATAAAAAAAACCTCTGGACACTGAGGTGAGGATGATGTGTAAAGAATATTAAATACACGCCTAATATTAAAAAACAATTGCCTATTTTTGATAAATCCAGTTTGGTCACATGACACAAGGGAGGGAAGAACAGACTCAAGGCGGAGAGCCAACACCTTGGCCAGTATCTTAACGTCAACGTTGAGGAGACTTATGGGACGGTAGGATGAACAATTAAGAGGATCTTTACCCTTTTTCAAAAGCAAAGATATTGATGCCTGGCGCAAGGTTTGAGGGAGGCACTGAGATTTTAAGCTGTCATCGAATACATCTTTTAGCAGAGGGCTGAGTTTAGCTGAAAACTTTTTTAAAATTCTGTAGGAAAGCCATCTGGGCCAGGGCATTTTCCACTTTGCATGCATGTGATAGCTTGACTGATTTCATCTAAAGAAATTGGGCTGTCTAAGGATGTTCTTATGCTCTCATCCACTGTAGGTATGTCCAGATCAGCAAAAAACATATCCATTGCTCCCTGGTCATAAGGGTGTTCAGAAGCATATAACTTACAATAAAAGTCACTAAATTGTTTGTTAATAGCTGAAGGATCTGACAACAATCCTGTTTCAGATTCAATCTGATCAATTACATGAGTAGTGGATGTCTGTCTCAAACTGTAAGCAAGAGCTCTGCTTGGTTTCTCTCCATGCTCATAAGACATGTGTCTGGATTTCAATAATGCCCGTTCTGCCTGACCAGTTGAGAGCATATCAAATTCAGCCTGATACATTGTGCGCTGTTTATACAGCTCTGGAGTAGGGGCAGTAGCATAAGCACTGTCCACCCCAGAGATGAGTTCTAAGAGTTCAGTCTGCCTGGCCATTCGCGCTTTGTGGACAGAAGCGTTATAAGAAATAATATGCCCCCTCAGATAAGCTTTAAGGGCCTCCCAAAGCAAGGAAGGGGAAGTCTCTTTGTTTACATTTGTTTCCAAAAATATATCAATGTGAACATTAATAGAGGCAATAAATGATTCATCTGACAGAAGTAACGGGTTAAGTCTCCATCTAAATCTGCTAGGCCTGTGGCTAGGGAGGATCAAAACAAGTGTTACAGGGGCATGATCAGATATCAAAATACTGTTATAAGCACACTCCTTAACCAGTGGAAGTAAGGATTTGTGAATAAAAAAATAATCTATGCGTGAAAAAGTATGGTGAACGGGTGAAAAAAAAGAATACTCCCTCCTCGTAGGATAAAGGAATCTCCATGGGTCAGACATCCCACAAGATTGTAAAAAATTCTCTATGCATTCAGCTGTTTTGGAGTTACTAATTGGGCGGCTTGATGATCTATCTAATACAGGGTTAATTACACAATTACAGTCCCCAGCTAAAATAAGCTGATGAGTGTCTAAGTAAGGTATACCTGACAAAAAGCTGCTCATGAACTTAGAATCGTCCCAATTTGGAGCGTAAACACAGGCCAATATCACAGGTCGACTGTAGAGCTTACCTACAACAATAACAAAGCGTCCATTTGGGTCTGAGATGGTTTCAGATGCTACAAATGAGACCGATTTACTAATCAAAATTCCAGCCCCCCTGGCTCTGCTCTGAAAAGTTGAGTGGTATACTTGTCCTACCCAGCCTCTCCTCAGACTGACATGATCTGACCTACGCATATGCGTCTCAGTTATGAAGGCTATATCAGTTTTCAGGAGCTTAAGATGAGCAAGGACCTTAGTGCGCTTAATAGGATGATTAAGTCCTTTCACATTCCAATTTGTAAAGTTTACAGACTGGCCACTCCCCCCAGAAGGCATATGTGAATTAACTATATTCAGTAATATAAATAATATTACACAAACATAACAATCTGACCTGTGACATGAATTTTGCAACTCTGATAAAATGCACAAAACATGGTACAACAAGTGGGCTCAGTAAAAAGAAAATTAATAGACAGAATGAAAAAAACAACATTAAACAAGCAACATTTACCCACCACCCGCCAGCACTATCCCAAACAAAGTGCATAAGCCCAAGGGCAGCACGCCCCAAAATTCCCATCTCTAACTTGGGTCTCTAACAGGTAACCAAAACCGACCCAAAGCACAGCGGGCAACCCCAATCAAAAGTATAAAGTTAAAGTTAAAGATAGTGTGCTATCCAGCAGTAGCATCATATGAATTCTGTCAGCAAAGACATGATTTCAACACCAACAGGGAAAAATAAAAACAAAAACCAAGGTAAGCTATTTTGAATGAATGAAAGAAAGTAGGAAGAGAGAGAGAGAGAAAAAAAGAAAAAAGGCCGTAGCCTCCATAAAACCATAGCATTGTAGGCCTACAACATCTCTCTGACTTTAGTAGAAATTCAGATTCACAACCAAAACGCCCTCAAAGAAAAATGAAGAGTCAGTCACTTAAACAAGGGCAAAAACATTTGAAAAGTAGCTATGAAAATACCTGACTATTGTGGTAGGATGTTCTCTTTGATAAAGGAGACAGCCTGTCCTGGATCGGTGAAGGAGTTTTCCTCGTCTTTGAACGTGATCCGGAACGTAGCTGGAAAACGAAGGCAGAACTTGACATCCTCTCTGTTTCTAAGGAGCTGTCTTGCCTCCGCAAAAGCAGCTCGCTTCTTTGCCACTTCAGGAGCGAAATCTGGAAAGATGTGCACACGCTTCTCCTTGTAAAACAACTGCCCCCTCTGACTGGAAAGGCGGAGGATACGGTCTTTCACATCACCATGATGTACACACATTATGAACGGCCTGGGTCTCTCCCCCTGTTGAGGTTTTGCTGCTAGTGAGCGATGGCAACGATCCAGGCGTGGGGTTTCCTCCAGATCCAATATCTCCTTCAATGCCATAGCACAGAATTGTCGTGGGTTGTTCTCCTCTTTGCCTTCCTCTGTTCCCACCAACCGAATGTTCAAACGACGGCTACGTCCTTCCAAGTCTAAACATTTTTCTGTCAAACTGCACACATCTGACTGCAGCTTTTTCACCGTACTTTCCAAACTCATAACAGTTGAGCTCCACTTGGTGGTAGACTGCTCGAGGTCGTCAATCCGCTTGGAATTTTCTGTATTAGCAGACTGCAATGAGCTAACAGTGGAATGCAACTCTTGACGGATGGCTGATATTTCTTGATGAAGGGCAGCTGTTTGTGTATCTATTTTCGTGCCCAACGATTCTATCGCTGACATAATTTTCTCAACTGCGTCAGAGGAAAGTTGCTGTGTATCAGCTTCAGGGTTAGCACTTCGGTTAGAGGTAGCAGACTTCGATGTCAAACGGACCCAGTTTTTAATACACCGACTAAGACAGGAACATTTTCATCACAACAACAAATCTGGCAAATACCTGGCAAACCAAATTCAAAGAAATAAAGAAAAATTCACAATCACAGCACTACAGGACTCAGCAGGGAAGCTAACTCACTCACCAACTGAAATCAATCAGACTTTCTACCAATTCTACAACAAACTCTATTCATCAGAAAAAAACCCAGATAGCAAAGACATTAATCATTTTCTGGACCACATCCAATTACCAATAATTGACAATGACCAAAAAATTGCATTAGAAACCCCAATATCTGTTGACGAATTACATACTGCATTAAAGACTATGTCAAACAACAAGGCACCCGGCCCTGATGGCTTCCCTGCTGAGTTCTATAAACATTTCTGGTCAACTCTAGCTCCACTATTCTACCGGATGATTCAAGAATCAAAACACAACTCCAGGCTTCCACCATCCTGTAATAGCGCTTCGATCTCACTTCTACTCAAACCCAACAAAGACCCAACGCTACCGTCAAGTTACAGGCCAATTTCGCTTATCAATGTTGACATTAAAATTTTCGCCAAAGCCCTTGCAATCAGATTAGAAAAAGTCATTCCCTCCATAATCCATCCAGATCAAACAGGATTCGTGAAAGGCAGGCAATCTTCAAGCAATACACGTAGGTTATTCAACGTAATGCACCACTCAATAAGTCAGAAAAACAATTCAGTCATTATTACATTAGATGCAGAGAAAGCTTTTGACAGAGTCAACTGGAAGTTCCTGTTTTCCACATTAGAGCGGTTTGGCTTTGGGGACTCATTCATCAAATGGGTCAGACTGCTATACAATTCACCATCAGCCACCGTCACCACAAATGGGTTAACTTCTCAAAACTTCACTTTGCACAGGGGGACTAGACAGGGGTGCCCACTCTCTCCCTTATTATTCACTATTTTTATTGAACCATTAGCTGCAGCCATACGCCAAAACTCACAAATCACAGGAATCCAGACTAAAAATATTCATCATAAAATAAGTCTCTTTGCAGACGATATTTTACTTTTTCTTCAAAATCCAGTGAGCTCATTACAAGAAACAATCAAAACAATAAACTCATTTGCCAACATTTCAGAATACTCAATCAACTGGAATAAATCATCAGCTCTTCCGCTACAACCTCAAAGCGGGAATGCAGCAGCCATCACCCTCCCTATCTCACTATGCACCGATCACATCACCTACTTAGGAGTAAGAATTTCCCCCAGACTGTCTGACCTATTTAATCTAAACTTCTCCCCCCTACTGAAAACAATTCAGGATGATCTGCAACGCTGGACAAATCTACCACTCTCCATCATGGGCCGTATATCTGCTATCAAAATGACAATCCTACCTAAAGTTAATTATCTCCTTTCAATGATCCCAATACAACCATCCACATCCTGGTTCAAATCCCTAGATTCAGCAATTACAAAATTCTACTGGAAAAACAAGACACCCAGAATCAAACTAGCAACCCTTCAAAAACCCAAGTCCCTAGGAGGATTAGACGCACCAAATTTCACTCTGTATAGCCTGGCAAACCATCTCCAATATGTATACAAATGGATCCACCATAATCAATCTGATGTTATCTGGTTAGACTTAGAACAGACAATTTGCAATGACCTCCTGATTTCAGATCTACCATTTCTTACTCCAACAATCAAAAAACACCCCTGTTTCAAAGCCCCTACCATCTGTTCGAGTCTGACAGCCTGGTGGAAATTCCACAACATCACTAACACCAAGCACTCACCCTCTAAGCTCACCCCAATTTGGAACAACCCAGATCTCACTTGCAACAAACAAACACTCAATTTCTGCACCTGGAAAGATAAAGGCATTACACACCTACAGCACTTATTTACAAACAGCAAATTTTCTACATTTGCAGACTTGGTCCAGAAATTTGGCATCACCAACAAGCACTTCCTGCAATATCTACAGATTAAATCAACAATCATATCCACTATGAATACCCCAACACCCAATTTAGAACTCGCTACACCCGTCCTAAATCTTATTAATATATCATCTTCAAAAAAGCTACTATCCAAAATCTATAAGCTATTGATACAAACTGACACCAATATGAACCTACCATCTGCCAAATGGGATTTAGACCTCTCTATTTCCACAGATGCCAGTTTCTGGGCTCAAGTCTGCAAAAACACCTTTCTCATGACCAAAAATACAAACTTACAATTAATCCAATACAAAATTATCCACAGAACTCACCTCACGGGACACAAATTGTTTTGCATGGGCTTCTCAACTGACATCTGCCCCCACTGCACCCAAAACTGCCCGGACACCTATATTCACGCACTCTGGCACTGCACCCCCATAAAACAATTCTGGGAGAAGGTAACAGGTCTACTTTCCACTTTCTTTGGCTGCTGCATCCCAACCTCCCCGTCACTCTGTCTGCTTGGAGATACAACATTATCCACACTATCCAACCTGAATCACTTTAATAGCAAAATCTTATTGGTTGCGCTAGCTGTCGCCAAGAAAACTATCCTCATGAACTGGAAATCAAAGAACAAAATTCACATATCCGCCTGGAAAAACCTATTACTAGACCACATTTCATTAGAAACCTCAAATATCCCGTATCATAACTTAACCTGGTCATCACTTTCCAAATTCCTACAGTCATGAATGTCCCTCTCTGCCTGAGACATGGTGAGCCCCCCTCCACCCTTTTCGCCCTGTTTTTTTTTTTTTTTTGTTTTTTTTCTTCCCATCTAGACCCACCCCCCCAAGTATAATCAGTCTCCTCTGCACTGCTCTGGCCTCCAGGGGCCGGGGGGCGGGCTGACTTGTGTGGGGGGTCCTGGCCATGGTGGGGCCGCGGTGGGGCCTCTCCCCCGCTGCCTCTGCTATGGCCCACACCATCCCCTAGATTGGACCGGGCTTCCTCTGATCCGTGGGCCTCACTTTTTAATGCTCTACATCAGCCGACTCAGAAAAGTTCACACATTTTCACACAAGAACACAAACACCCCCACTATGTCAGGGCCGAGGTGGGGTGCTCGGTACAGGGGCCGGTAAAAGGGCCCAAATTAGCTTGCACCCCACTTCTTTTAATGCAATACATTTTAGAATAATTTGCAATCCCAACTCATAGGAAGGGTGGTGGTGGGGGGGGGGGGGGGCAGGGGGGAGTCTCCCCCTTTGCTCTACCCCCCCTCCTCTTTTTTAATGCATTTAGACACCACATAAAAACACATCATAGGGCCAGTGAGGCTCATGGATTGGTTGGGGCTTGGGCCCCTGTTCTGGTCGGGAGGGTGGGGGCTGGGGCCGGGGGTGGGGGTGGTCTGGGTGGCTCTGCAGCGGTCCTTCCCTGTCCTTTCCCCCCGCTGGAGTTCGGCCTGTCCCTTTGATGTGCTGAAGGTTGGAGCGGTCAGAGGAAGTCAACTCCCCTCTTTCCCTCCTTCCCTTGTTTTTCCCTTGTTTCTCCCCCCCCTCCCCGCATCCTCCTAGAGGGGGCTCATCCAGATCCCCATGCCCCGGACATTTCAGAACATACCCCTTACACGCATGCTAACTATTGAAACATATCCATGCAAACATACATACACACACATATACACTCAAACACCCCCCCCCCCCAAACACACTCACACACATACATTCTAGTAACCCCCCCCCCTCCCCCAACACACTCATACACATACACTCTAATAACTCCCCCCCCCCCCCCCCCACCACCCACCACCACCTCCTGCTTACATGTACCTATCACTGTTTTGTTGAATGTCATGTCCTAGTTGTATGTTGTATGTTCTCTGTTTGTAACACACTTCTTGGTTTGGTAATTGTATTCGTTTTTTGGTAAAAAAAAAAAAAAAAAAAAAAAAAAAAAAAAAAGAGGTAGCAGACTTCTGTCCCCGAGTAGCCATTTTCAAACGAGGGAAAAATAAAAAAAAACGTTCGCGTTCTCACCTCTCCCTAATTCTTTCAATTGTCACAGAGAACATCCAGAGACTATACTGCACTTTGCACGCTTATAAATACAATTTAAGTAAAGTTGCCCGCTGAGCTCGTGGACCTCGCAGCCTCACCTGTCAAGCGCAAACCGGAAGCCCTCGCGAAGTGATTTTGAGTGCGACATAATTTGGATACCTTCCCGAATGCTGCACAATGCTGCCTGCCCTTTCGGTGTGAGTAGCCGCAGTATCTGCACGTATCTGTCTCTGTGGCTGGAGGGGGAGAATCACTCGGTTTCAATTTGTTCGGCCTGAACCGTTGCTTGGCAACCGCGTGGACAGCTTCCGCGTGCGGTGTGGAGTCAACGGACATCATGTTCAGTCGAATGTCTGTCTGCTCTGCTGCGCGGCATATTTCGATGCCACTGACAAGTGTTAACGTCTTTTCCCTCAGTAGTCTGCGCCGCGTGCCTTCATCCAAAACGGCCAGTACAATTTTGTCACGAATCATCTCATCCTTCAACTGCCCATACTCGCAAGTAGCCGCTTTCTCTCTCAGCCTGGTGATAAAGGTGTCTATGCTTTCCCCGTCCTCCTGCTTGCAATGGCCAAACACGTATCTCTCATAAATGACATTCTTAGCGGGTTTGAAGGAACCTTCCAGAGCACCCAGTATAGCTACAGGATCATCTCCCTGAACAGCGGTAAGGTTTAAACTACGACGGTAAATGTGTCTGCACTCACTTCCCATCACAGTCCGTAACATTGCTGCTTGCACATTCTTCGGTCTGCCATATAACCCCGTGACAAGCGAATAATCCTCAAACTCTGCCCGGAATGTTTCCCAGTTTGCACTCCAGTCGCCCGAAAAGCACATAGGTGACGGCGGAGGAATATTGGCAGCCATACCATTAAAGTCGTTGACGGCATTAGCATTAGCTTGGCGGCACCGTCTCGGCGACTTGCTGCTGTCCTTGCTCAGGTGGCACACCATCAACATCATTAGCTCCTTGCGACATAGCGAATACGTAGGTTACTAAGCTAATTCAGTAACTTCTGACACCATGTTCTGGTGATAGCTATGATGTAAAGTATGAATAAAGACGCGCACTCTCTACAGGTGTATTGACCAAATAAACAACTGGATGTCCAACAATTTTCTTCAGCTGAACGCAGACAAAACTGAAGTAATTATTTTTGGGAAACAGAAAGAAAGACTTATGATCGCCACTGCTCTTGAGACTAAAGGGCTTAAAGCAAAAGATACTGTTAAAAACCTTGGTGTCTTTATTGACAGTGAACTAACTTTCAACAATCACATGAAAGCAATCACTAAATCACCTAAAAAACATTGCCAAACTTAGAGGTCTTATGTCAAAACAAGATCTAGAAAAACCTGTACATGCCTTTATTTCCAGCAGGGTAGATTACTTCAATGGCCTTTTCACAGGCCTTCCTAAAAAGACCATCAAACAGCTTCAACTGGTCCAAAATGCAGCAGCAAGGGTACTTACAAAAGCAAGAAGAACTGAACATATTACTCCAATTTAAGGTCCCTACACTGGCTCCCAGTAAGTTATAGAATTGACTTTAAGGCATTGCTTCTTGTGTTTAAAACATTAAATGGGTTGGGACCAAAATACTTGTTGGATATGTTCTTGCTCTATGTACCAACTAGGTCTTTAAGACCACAGCAGAAACATCTGTTGGTAAAACCTGCTGTCACAACAAAATGTGGTGAAGCAGCTTTCAGCTGCTATGCATTTCAGCTTTGGAACCAGCTTCCAGAAGACATTAAAAATGCTCCTACTGTTGGAAGCTTCAAATCTAGACTTAAGACTAAACTGTTCTCAGATGCTTTTTGCCAGTGATTCACCTTTAATTAATTTATTATTTTACCTCTTTTATCTTTTATGTTTACCTATTGCTTTACTCTGTCTTTTACTTATCTTATACATATTTTAAACTTATTTTATCTTTTATGCTTTTATATTGTGTTTTGCTTTTATTTTTGTTAAGCACATTGAACTGCCTTTGTGTATGAAATGCGCTATACAAATAAATTTGACTTGACTCAGGTAAGTATCATTCCAGTCTCAGTGTATTGCTCCAACGTAGAAAAGTCCTAACTTCCGCGGTCGCTGCATATCATATTAAGTCAGTCACTAAGCTAGACCCAGTAACAGGCATCTGCACACACAGTGAGGCGAAGACTTTGGGGGAAGGCCTGGTGTCAAGGAGGGCAGCAAAGAAGCCACTTCTCTCCAGTAAAAACATCAGGGACTAGGGCTGAACGATCTATCGTTTTCGACCGAAAATCACGATCTCGGACAACACGATTTTGATATCGTCAAAGCCGTGGTTTTTCCTGCTACTAAACTGACCCATTTTGTCACTCCAATATCACATTTGCATGGTGTAGAAAGGCTCTGTATCAGCAACCAATCAGAAGCTGCATGCCGCACGTGGACACGTCAAGTGTTCTCCAGTGTAGCTTGTCACTCAATCACAGAATTTCAGATATGGCTGATGCGGGAGCAGAGGCGGAACCAGAGATCTTGACGCCAAAGAAAAAAACCACGTCGGCAGTATTTTGGTTTCGAAGCCAAAGACGAGCATCAAAAGCAGGTGCTCTGCAAAACGTGCCATGCAAAAGTGGCTACATCCAGTGGTAATACCACGAATTTATATCGCCACTTAAAAGTTCACCACACGAACTTGCATGACGAGTGCATGGCGAAAAAGACACATGGAAGTGAAACATTGAGTAGCAGCGATACAACTTTGGCCAAACAAACAACTATTGCAGCCTCTTTTGCTATTGGAACTCCTTATGAAAGAAACAGTCGTAGACAAAAGGAGATAACGGCTGCAGTGACACAGTACATCACAAAGGGCATCGTGTCAGTAAACACGGTGACCAAAAACCCGTTTAAAACTTTACTACGAACAATGGATAAGAGGTATGTTCTGCCCTCTCGTACATACTTCAGTCAAGTTGCCATCCCACAGCTCTATGTAGAATGTAAGGCCAAGGTGGCGAACGAGCTGAAAGATGCTGAGTTTTATGCGTCAACTACTGATTTGTGGTCAAGCAGAACGACTGAGCCCTACATGACTTTGATCGTGCATTTCGTCAATGCCAACTTCGAGTTGAAGAGTCGCTGCCTGCAGACCACATACTTCCCCACTGACCATACCGGGGAGAATATTGCCATGGGGCTGAAGGAGTGTTTGTCAAACTGGGGTCTAAAAGAAGAGGCCCAGATGTGCATCACAACAGATAATGCTACAAATATGATCAAAGCCATGGAACTTAACCAATGGACCAGACTGCAGTGCTTCGGACATAGGCTACATCTTGCGATTGGTAAGTAGGCTACAGGGACGTGTTTGTTTAGAGTGTGTGTTGCGTAAGAGTGCGTATTGTGATCTGCCCCTCTCGTCTCTGCCATATTACTCTGCCCTCTCTTTCCCTAAAAGTCAGTTAACAATCATAATTAATCACGACATAGGTCTTGACTTTTTTTCCCCGGAACACTGAAACACAGTTTGGGAGGGGGGAAACAGGTTTGCCTACTATTGCCACTATGACAATCGCCATTAGCGGCGTTATATTAAACATTTTAATTTGGATTTCACAAAGGTTTATTGCAAAATGCTTCAAGAACACAGGTTTACAATATACAAATGTGTGACTCGAGTCAATGTGGGTGATCTGCATTGAAAGGCCGGTTATGAGAAGACTAAACTATAGCTTACTGGGAGGAAAATTAACCCTTTCATTTTGGGTAAACTTAAGTCTCCTAATACTGCTTCTGTTAAACTGTGCAGTACCAAGGGGCAGTGAGATGCAGAGACCGTTTCCCCTCTGAATGTTTTTCTATGAAACACTACTAGATGACAACAGATGCAATAAATGGTATATTATGGATTTTGTTATGAACTATCCTTATGGATTTTCAGACTGTAATCTCATGTAATTTTTTTCCCCCAGAAAATGCTGTCAAAGATGACCAAAGAATCAAACGAACCATAGGACTTTGTAAGCAGATCGTTGCGGTCTTCACTCACAGCTGGAAGAAGAAGGCGGCACTAAAACAAGCACAGCAGGAATTGAACTTGCCTGAACACTCACTGATCACTGAATGTCCGGCACGATGGGGCTCCCGGCAGAAAATGATTGGGAGGGTGTTGGAGCAGAGCAAGGCACTGTACCAGGTTCTGTCTGAAGACAAAAAGACGCGCCACCTGGTTCCCACATGGCAAGACACAGATGTCCTTGAATCGATACACAACCCCCTTGGTCCTCTTCAGGAGTTTACAGATGCCCTCTCAGGCGAGGACTACGTAAGCGTGTCATACCTGAAGCCAGTGCTCCATCTCCTAAAAACGTCAACAATTGCTGAAAGTGACCAGGACACAGCTCTCACCAAGGAGATCAAATCAAGAGCTCTTCACTACATTGAAGAGAAATACAACGACCCAGTGACACAGGAGCTCCTGGACATCACATCATTCCTGGATCCGAGATTCAAGACGAGCTACATCAGTGAGGACAATGTCCCATACATCAAAGACAGGGTGAAGATGGAAATGGAACAGGTGGCACAAAAGGTAATTTCGAAATACAACATTTTACACAAATACAACTGATATTTGTACTATACAACTGTCATTTTACTATACTATACTGATATTTGTCCTATATATTTTTACTATACTATACTGATATTTGTACTATACTGTCGTCATACTACTACAATTACAACTGACAGAAAAACATTGGCTTATTGGCCCTTATTACTGTGTTGTAGGAGCAGAGGGTTTGTGTCACAACCCATCCCATGCCCCTGAGTGAAGAGGCAGAACCAACATCCACCTCTAAGCGAAAGCGGTCATTGGCCAGCTTTTTCAAGACCAAGGCTGTCCCTTCTTCCTCTTCTAATTTGCAGTTGGAGGATGTCATTTCAGCAGAACTGGACAACTACCTCATCACTCCTACCATTGATGGAGAGCAAGATCCACTGGCCTGGTGGAGAGTGCATCATGTCAACTTTCCATGGCTGAGCAAATTGGCTCAGAAGTACCTCTGCATACCAGCAACGAGTTCACCATCAGAGAGACTGTTCAGTGTCAGTGGCAATATTGTCACATGTCAGCGTGCAAGTCTGAAACCAGCAAAGATCGACATGTTGGTTTTCTTGGCCAAAAATCTCTAAAGTTATGTTGAGATGAAAGGGAAGAAAAATTGAGTTTTGTTTTTGTTCTGTATCTTACCCTGACATGTCTTTGTTCATTTAAGAGAAAAGTGTTCACTCTTTTTGAGATTGCAATTTTGACAGCTTTTGTAGATGGGGAAATATAGGTTTTATTTATCGGTTTTATTTAATGTAAAACTATTTTGTTTTTTTTTTATCATTATTTATCTATTTGTTTTCACTACCCTTACATTTCACTTTGTGTGTAACTGCTGCGGATATTAATGTTCAAGCTAACTCCTGTGAGCCATTTTTGCACTACTTTTAAGGTAAGACAAAGGTGCAATTATTTTCATGCTGCTGAGCCATTAATCAACCTTTTATAATGCCTGTAAAAGTGTAAAAAAAGAGCAAGAGAAAAGTAAAAGATTACTTTTAAGTTTACTTAAGAAAGGTGGCTCTTTTTATTTTTTAGTTATTAAAACTGTTGGTCTTCAGGCATTCAATGTTGTAGGGACAATCAGTCTCGTTACAAAGAGGCGCCGATAATAAATGTGGGTATAATTGGCATTAATTGATCAGTGTCATAAAATCAATTCCATTAATATTACCATTAATTGTTATGTTTAATAATAAATTACCACAGTTAAATTGATGGTATATTACCAAAATGTTATGCTTATACTACAGCTATAGTAACTAGACTACATTCCTGCAGAAAGTGCAAAAAGTGTGCTTGCAAATATGCGTGCCATCATTCCGCCATTCATTTTCAATGGGCCAAAAAGTTGCAGAAAAACGACAATAACGGACGAACGACAAGAGGTACGGTATACCGAAATGTAGGCGGTCATGTCCAAACCGGGCCGGTTGTTTTAGAGTTGGAACGGTGTCTCTATCTCGAAAGCCTGAGGACTAGTAATGTCTGAAAGATCTGGTTCAGGAGAAGAATAATAATAAACGGTGGGATAACAATAATAATGTATAACTTACAGTATCACAATACACTACAGTCAATAGCATTTACATACACTTGGACTGGATGAAGGCTATTGGAGTTCTTAAAGCTGGCTGGCTTTCATGAATACAGCAACAATAACAGGCAAAACACAGTTTATTCCAAAGGTATAGTTTATTAACTAACTAACTAAACAGATGTGAACTAATCTAACAGGTTGTGCGTATATACAAGATAGTAAGAAACAAAGGAGAGAGAAGTAGGGGGTCTCAAGTTGGAGGGCCAAATGGTCAGAGGAATATGTGAGAGGTTTATCTTTGTGCCAGAGAAGCGCAAGAGCGGGGGAAGGGCACATGATTAACTCACTTTAAAACAACAGACTAGTTCTGCTAGGCTATCGTTAGCATCCCTTTCCACCAGGTATCTCAGTATGGTGCATGAGATAAGAGTTAGTGAGAGGGAGAGAGAGAGAGAGAACATGCAGTAGAGAGGGAGAGAGGGCATGCATGATCTGTCTATCAAAGTAGCAAATAAAAAGAACATAACAAATGGTCACTCAAAGTCTACATGTTAACAACGTGCATGTTTACATCAGACAGTTTAACACTTTCTTGCTGTGCTAAAGAGTATCCTATCTATGCCCAAGTGCTCACGTGAAGGTTGCCTTTTCTTTTCCTTTGTTCCTGGTTGTTGGCCGGAGAATCCTTGCTGATTCAGGGGAGTCCAGTGGAGGGAGTCCGTTGAGGGAGTCCGGTGACTCGGTTCCATGGACGATCTGTGATGATCCGATGGAGGAAGAGTCCTTGTTTCAGGAAGGTCCTCTCTCAGCTATTAGCTGGAAATCGCCTTCGCGTTTCCTGCGGTGGTCCGTCGCGCATAGACATTCAGAACTGTACTTCCTCAGCGTCTTTAGCTGGGAATCGCTTCGCAATTAGAAGTAGTTCGTTCTATTCAAACTCAAAATGTTGCTCGTGCAACAGGTAGCCTAGGGGGTTCCGCTCACCCTGTTCGTAGCTCTAGGCCTACGACTGAGGAAGGGGAGCTGCTTGCCTCTCCAGTAAGCTTGTGTACTCGAGTTAGAGCACTAGGTGACCTTGGGCAAAGGCCATTCTTTGTCTATGTACTTGCGCATGCTGACGAAGTCCATTGTCTGCCTGGCTCCTTGGCCTTGCGACCCGTTAGTCAGCAGGACAGAGAGAGTCTCTTTACATCCATGAGGTCTGACGACCCACAGAACAGAGAGAGTGAGCAAATAGCCCGCCAGTGGTTTTAAACCTGAGTGTGAAACCTGAGAAGGGATTATCACCTGAGGTGTGGCTAAGGAAGGAGACTCATGGAAAGAGGAAGCTAAGGAGGATCATGGGAAACGTAGTTTATGTGTGGTTGTACCTACAATGTCAAAGAGTTATGCATTTGGAATCTGCTGACCTCTGTTTTCATTCTTTAGCTTTATAGACTAAATTTGCATTGAAATCGTGGTTGAAATCGAAATCGCAATATTTGCCAGAAAAATCGAAATTCAATTTTTTCTTAAAATGGTTCAGCCCAAGACTGATATTCTGCAGGAGGCACAGGGACTGGACTGCTGAGGACTGGGCTAAAGTTATTTTCTATGATGAATCCCCTTTCCGATTGTTTGGGGCATCTGGAAGAAGGCTTGTTCAGAGAAGACGAGGTGAGCGCTACCATCAGTCCTGTCTCATGCCAACAGTGAAGCATCCTGAGACCATTCATGTGTGAGGTTGCTTTTCGGTCAAGGGAGTGGGCTCTCTCTCAATCTTGCCTAAAAGCACAGCCATGAGTAAAGAATGGTACCAGAACATCCTCCAAGAGCAACTTCTCCCAACCATCCAAGGGCAGTTTGGTGATGAAGAGTGCCTTTTCCAGCATGATGGAGCACCTTGCCATAAAGCAAAAGTCATAACAAAATGACTCTGGAACAAAACACTAAGATTTTGGGCTCTTGGCCAGGAAACTCCACAGATCTTAATCCCAGTGAGATGGCCAATCCTCAAGAGGCATGTGGACAATCAAAAACCTCCAAGCATTGATTATGCAAGAATGGACAGCCATCAGTCAGGATTTGGTCCAGAAGTTGATTGACGGCATGCCAGGGAGAATTGCAGAGGTCTTGAAAAAGAAGGGTCAACACTGCCAATATTGACTTATTGTATGAATTCTGTGTAATTCTCAATAAAAGCGTTTGATACTTATGAAATGCTTTTAATTGTATTGCATTATAACATAGAAACATCTGACAAAAAACATCTGACAATGTGCACAGTGTCCAGATGTACATTACTGTCCCATTATCGAGCAAACCGACATGCAAACTGAACCAACACTGGATTTTACTTCTTTTAAAAAAGAAGAAAGGACACACACAATAACCCCCATACAGTATTTGCAATAGCAAGTAATCACAGTCACACAAATAACAGTGTAACCCAGTTTATTACCATATTACACGTTACTGGGTAATTATTCACACATACTGTACACTAAAAGCTAAAATGCATGCATTTTTCCTACACTGGCAACTCATGACACTAGGCCAGATTCTGAACAAAATACACTGCAATCAAGATATTTGCTTGCATTGTTAGAAATAGTACAAGATTATGTGCAGGTGTGTAATGGAGTTCATGAATACCATGCAGGCACAATAATTGAAAGGAGTGTAATTTAAAGGTTTGGAGTATTTAATTAAATTATATTAATTAAATTAATGCATATTTAAAACAAATAAGTATCAAATATCACCACGTCATTCAGTTGTGTACATCCTATTCTTCAGAATGGTGGGGAAATTAGAACAGGCAACAGAAAATTGTTTGAGAATATTTATTCAGAAATACATGCAAATATTGCTAAAACATACAAAGATGTTTCAATAAGCCTTTTGTTTTCTAAGCTCATTCAATGCACTTACACACATCAATCTTACAACAGAATGACTAGTAGGCACATCTACCAGTACAATTTTCAAATCAACACTTTGCGCCCCATTGTACATTCGCGACATGCGCATTCTGTCATTACTATTCTGTGCATTTTTTCAGGCAAAAAATAGTCTAGATTGTCCAGATAGCAAATGACACTGCGCCCTCACGGGGTGTGTCAGCGAAAAGAAGAGGTGTGGTCTGGCGCAAAGCGCACCAGATGCTATTATGAGGACGCTGTTGACCAAGAAAAACCTCGGTTTTCGTCAGTTGCGCACTGCTGAAATGCTATTTTAGGGGCACACAACGCTTTGAACCCAGATGCACCTGCTGCTGCGCCAGAGAGGCGAGCTGAACTGGCAGAAAAGTTGCAACATGTATAGCCTGTATAGCCATGTATTTTTACGTTTTAGTAAGCAAACATGCACAAAATGAGAGTATAGCCATGTTTTGCAGTTTATAGCAATGTTCTGCAGTTTATTTACGATTTCTTTTGTCGTTTTAAATAAACAGCGTGGCACGTTGTAAGAAATGAAATGGACAAATCATCAAAAAGAAAACGAGTGGACTAATGGTTTGATGGACCTCCACCTTCCGTTTATTTTTGATGTTTCCTTTGAGTTGAAAGCCTTTGTTTCCCCGTCTTCTAACATTGTTGTACTGCTTTCAGCACTGTTCGAAAGTTCTCTTCTTGCCAAAGGAAGAGGACACTTATTATTGAAGATATTTCCTCCCATACTTCTTTGACCTGCGGTGTTTTGGGGGGATTCTTTCCATCCCCGAATATTAACTGCTGACACGCTTTTACTTCACGCACGAGCAGATCGGTCTCCTCCACCGAAAAACTCCTCCGCCTGGGTAAATCTGCCATCGTAATAGCAACAGCCATGGAAAAGGGAATGAGAGTATAAATTCTCATTGGTTAATTGTATGTTACGCTCAAAACACACCCATGACCAATGAAGTAATTTAAGACCAACCCTTTTGAACAATGTGCCTGGCGCAATGTTCACTTTTCCCGCCGCCAAAATACCAAATTGTGTCGGGTACGCCCCCTTGCGTGACAGACTTTAGACAATGCGTGTATGATCGTGGAAATAGAGCCCTTTGTTGAAATACATGATGCAGTACATTTACTAGTATTTCAATACTTTTCCATACTTTTTCAAATAAAGGTGTTTTTTTCAAATAAATAAGGTGATGCATGTCATACAAGCTGATGTCTTATTTACGTTGAGATACATAGCCTAAAAAATATTTATCACATACAGCTTAAAGTTTGTTACTTTATAAATATCATGCATATATTGTAACAACCTCTGCCCTTTGAATGTGTCATTTTATTAGAGATCATATTTTTGTATTTTCTGTCTAAAAACTTTCCAGTCAAAGCCCTCTCTGTCTTATCTGATTATTAGGTGTAATACCATGGGGCCATTTGGCAGTATGGCGCAAATTCATTAATTGGCCTCTCCTTTTTTATATATATATTCGAACGCGGATGCTAGTAACATGGCAGAGTCAAGTATCCAGTTGAATGTCTCTGGAAAGCTTTATCGTGCACTTGTTGTTTTCGTCGCAAGTTGACATTTTCTACTGAATGCGTTATGTGCAATAGATCAAAAAACTCATACGGATAACTCTGCTGTCTAATTGTTGAAACGGATTATGCTGGACAAAGTTCGCTCGCTGCTCATATCTCAGACTGGATTATGGATCTGGTAGGCCCAGTGGCGGTTCTATAGTGTTTTACGCCCCAGGCGAGACCACCTCTCAGCACCACCCCCCCCCCCACCCCCCCGAAACAAATACACCAAACATTAAAGTTAAAAAAAATACATTATTTAACATGGTTAATAAATAAATACCACAACCATTATTAAACAAAGATTTGTGCAATGACTGCAGACGGCTCTACATTCAGAATTAAAAGACAAAATATATAGGAATTCTACTGAAATACAGTTTTGAACATAGTACAAAAAACTGCATATATAAATTATGTTTATGTAGGCCTACGTGTAAATCACTGGTACATTTAAAATGCACTCTATTTTACATTTATAAAGGTTTCATATGGGAGAACAAAAACATTGTGTACAGAGTTCGAAATAAATACGAAGAGGGAAAATCTACGTAACAGTAAGATTGTTTCTTTTCATATTAGTTTCACCAGCAGATGTTGCCCTTGGCCTATGAACCTGCAAACCGACAAGAACTATGTACTTGTGACCGAGGGCAACCGCAGCATAGCTAGCTAGCAACCTAAGGAAGAAAGTGCTAGTCTTATCCGAACGTTAACTGAAAACAGTCGAGTGACCATGATAAATTGCTTTCAAATATCCATATCCATATTTATATCCACAACCTAAACTAGCTAGCCAGCATCAATCATTTACAACTTTAATCATTTGCAACACTTGTTAACACTGAACATTGCTAGTAGCCTGGGAGCTAACGTTACAAAGTTTGTTGACGGTAAGGAGCAAGGGCTACAAAATGAACTTTTTATTATTATGATTTATTTATTTAAAACACTGTCTTATCTGCAAGCGTGAGATTCATCTCGCTTTCTATTCTTTTTTTCCGCTCCCGACTTTAGATATCTTTTCAAGGCCCTGTCCAAACATTTGTCTGCCAAACTTAAACTAAGACTGAGCAATAATCAGGTGAAAGGTGGGGGAGGGGGGCACCAGGAGGAGAATGGAGAAGGAGAGGAGCAAATTGACCTATGTTGCTTTTGTATTGCTTAAAATAAATATTAACATGCTTTGCACATTTTTAAAATATCCTTACTAGTGTAGCGTGCGGGTGAATACCGCCGCCTTGTAGGGGTTAAAAAAGTGTCAGTCCTAAGGGAGGCCTGAGTGGGAAAAGATCTTGGTCCCCCACACCCACGGCCTAAAACCTCAATGTCCAGACTGTGTGGATCTGTTGTCCTCTGTTTAGCAGTCTAAGGCTAGTAAAGACCATACAAGATTGGGTAAAGTAGGCTTTAGGATTTGCATTAAGACACAGTGGCTACCTAAAGTGAATGTAGTGTGTGTGAAGTTACCAAATTAGTGGGACACTACTTCCTACTTTCCCCAGTCTAACTAAACAGGTGAGGCGCCCCTACCCCTCAGGAGAATAGCTCGTTGACACCATTGAAATACTCAGTCACATTTATTATGACTGCTACTAACAACATTAAATACAAAAAAAATAATTCTGGTGTGATAACAGGACTTACAACAAAATAAATGCAGTATAAAAAATAAATGCAGTATAAAAATAAAAGCAGTATCAAACAACCTCAGTATCAATACACACCAGATCAGCTTCCGGAAAAGGGATACTAGTAACAGTCCTGTTCAGCTACACATACCTATAAAACACACTGATAATTGACCCCTTTTGAACAGTTATGAAACAGCTTTGGTTTTACCCCACCTTCAATAAGCATACTCAACAACGGTTAGAACAGCAACCATTTCACCATATACCCTTCTGTAAAAGAAAATGGTTTCAAGATTTAAAACGTTAAACATGAAGTAAACTTACATAAACAAGTGTAACTCAGTGTAACTATTCAGTGTAACTATTTTCTCTTGTTTTTCTTTTGTGTCAGCAAACTTGTGAAGTGGTCCTGCTTCCCCAGATCAGTGAGGCACTGCAATGCCGTTCAAGGCCTTTGACTGTATGAAAGCGCCAATGTATGTGTATGTATGTATGCACGCGGAGGCTCGCCCGTTCGCCCCGCTACTTCGTGTTTGTGTGTGCGTGGTAGTGAGAGGACATGCTGCGTAGCAGTTCACAATGTTCCCCCGGTGTGTGTGTGTGTGTGTGTGTGTGTGTGTAAGTGAGAGGGTATGCTGCCTAGCAGTTCACAATGTTCCCCGGTGTGTGTATGCGTGTGTGTGCGTGGATATGCGTAGGCACGGCTTCAGTCCAGTTCAGTTCAGTTCAGCCGGCTATGCAATTGTTAGTCAGTGTAAATGGTGTAGTGTTGTGTGGTGTAGTGTTCTCGACGTTACCCACAAACAGCAGAGATTACTGGGGATGTCTGGAGGATGGCAGGGTACACGTCTAGGCAACCGCCAGGCACCCACGAACTTGAAATAGCGCCTGGAGTTAGCTACCACAGACAAAACATGGTGTAGGGCTACTGCTGTCTTTCGTCTTCCGCAAAGCACTACACTCTCTCTGATCAAAACAAACCGAATACTCACGAAGTGGATGCTGGATACACAGCCTAGACGAATAATAACCGCGATAGACACACTTTTACACGCTCCGAGACGTCTTCTCTGTGCAGTCTATTCGTGTATCGTCATGCTACTGCAATACCCAAGTTTTCTGTCCGTCGAAAACATTGATTCACTTCGCAGTAATAAAGAAAACGCACTATAACAAGTCCGGCACTACTATTATAAACTTAGCTCTACTTACATCAATTCACGGTCCTATACTTAATAAAAAACCCACGTTACCCAACCGTGCTGCCCACTTGCTTCTCCACCAAGGCGCTAACTACCTGGCTCCAGCCCGCTTCCCCACTCTTACACCCGAAGGCTCGCTCTTAAAGGCGCAGGGTACTATTTGTGTCTGCCACATTCCCCCCTGCGAAACCCTGCCATGCCATCCAACATTCCACGTGATCTCTGAAAGACAGCAAACATTGCATTAATAACACATCAACAACGTAGTAACAGTCACAGTCACATGACATTGTTCACAAGAGGATGCCCCAGAACACTGTTTAGTTACTGAACTAATGAAAACCATAACTCACCCTTTTGTAAGTTTATAACACTTTAAGTGGACACAGATTACTTCAGAATATAATCCCTCCTAAACCTACAGGGAAGTGTACCCTTATTTTGCCTTGTGGACCGTCTAGGTTCCTCCACACTTTCACTTTCACTAGCTGCATCTGACCCACCCACAGCCCCCAGCACTTCTGGTACAGACTCAATTTCAACTAAGGCCTCACCCTGGTCCTGATCCCCATCACTGAGCTGCTCCTGTTCTCTATTCCCCATGTCTATGTTTATGTTGGGAATGTATGTAGTGGCAGGGATGCAAATTATATCAGGGTAATCTGTGTCAGTGTCAGAGTCTTTCTGAGGCTGGCGAGTGCTTGTGTGGTGTGGTGGTGGCGATTGGAAAGTACAATGCCTGAGCTGGTCCCTATGTACAACTTTTGAGGGGCCTCCTTTTTCTGGGCAGATAGTGTATACAGGGATGTCACTATGGTTCTGCTTGAGCACAATGTAAGGAAAGGGCTCCCACTTGTCTCCTATCTTATTCCTGCCACGATGGGAATGGTTGCGTAGTAGGACGCGGTCTCCAGCCCTGAGGAGAGCTCCCGCAGACCTGCGGTCATAGGCTCTTTTCCTCTTTCTGGATGCATCCTGTGCTGCAGCATTAGCTATTTCGACAGCAGTTTTTAACTTTTCATGATGGGCCTTGACCCAGTCATCAAGATTATCCACTTCTTCGTCCTCTAGGTCCTTTCCTCCTAGAATGTCCATTGGCAGCCTGGGATCTCGTGCAAACATGAGGTAAAAGGGCGAATAGCCCGTGGATGAATGGATGCGACTATTATAAGCCAGGACTAGCTCAGGCAGGTACTCATCCCACCTCCTCTTCTTCTCAACTGGCAGGGCCCGCAACATTTCGTGCATTGTTCGATTGAACCTTTCACATTGGGCATTGCCCTGTGGGTGGTAAGGGCTGGTGCGGCTTTTCCCAATTCTGTAAATTTTGCAGAGCTCTTTAATAACATTTGCCTCAAAGCACCGCCCTTGGTCTGAATGCAATCGTGCTGGGCATCCATAATGGACAAACCAGTTCTTTACAAGGTGTTTGGCTGTTGTGTATGCCGTTTGGTTCTTGGTTGGGACAGCCACTGTAAACCGAGTGAACATGTCCGTAAGAACTAGCACATTCTCATACCCGCCATTTGACCTCTCCAGAAGCGTGTAATCCATTGCCAAAACTTCAAGG
The DNA here is from genome assembly GCA_030347295.1 of Setipinna tenuifilis. NCBI lineage: Eukaryota > Metazoa > Chordata > Actinopteri > Clupeiformes > Engraulidae > Setipinna > Setipinna tenuifilis. Next base: position 29,761,824 of record CM059284.1, read on the forward strand.
GGTGCTGTGATGTTGGTGCATGTCATGGGAGCTTTAATCCGCGGGAAGACATCTTTTGCCAAAGTACAGCGCTTGCATCCTCTGATCCAGGTTTGCACATCTTTGGTCATGGTTGGCCAGTAATAGCCCCGTCTCATTAGCCCCAATGTGCTCTGTTCTGCAAAATGACCACCATGCTCGTGTTGGCTTTCGTACACACGACGCTGCAAGCTCTCTGGAACTACCAACTGTCTGATTTCCTCTCCATCCCTGGGGTCACTGATGGATCGGAAGAGAACTCCTTTTTGAAGACTCAGCCGTTCGAACTGCTTTGCAAGGCGCTTCAGCTTTGAGTCCATGCATCGTAACTCAGTCGGAGAGGGCTTTTGTCTCTTCCACACAGCTGAGTGGACAGGCTGGATGCTGGGATCTCGCTTCTGCTCTTGCTCAATCTCGGCCCAGCTGAAGCCACTCACAGTTCCCCTTACAGCATTCTGTGTTGCCTTTACTGCATCAGGTGCATGAGTCTTCTCTTCCGATCCTGGCCAAAAACATGCACGCACTTCCTCCGTTCCCATTCGTATGAAGTCTTTGCCCATGTCATCTTCGTCTGGTTCTGTGGCTGCTGGTATTCTTGACAACACATCAGCATTAGTGTTCTGACGCCCGGGTTTATAGCAAACTTCAAAGTTGTAATCTGCGAGCTGAGCAACCCAGCGTTGCTCTACGGCTCCAAGGTTTGCGGAGGCCAGGTACCGCAGCGGGTTGTGGTCGGACATGACTGTGAACTTTGAGTACATAAGGTACTCTTTAAACTTTTCTGTTATTGCCCATTTCAGAGCAAGCAGCTCTAATTTGAATGCGCTGTAGTTTCTGTCGTTCTTTTCTGCACCACGCAGGCCCCGGCTAGCGAAGGCGATGACATGTTCAACCCCCCCTTGCCTCTGGCTCAGTACAGCTCCCAAGCCCTGTTGGCTCCCATCAGTGGTGAGTATGAAAGGTAGGCTGAAATCAGGGTAGGCCAAAACAGGTGGGCACATGAGACTGCGCTTCAACTCCTCAAAAGCGCACTGACACTCATCACTCCACCTAAAAGGTTCTGTAGGTACCCCCTTGCCGCCCTTGCCAACTAGAGCATGGAGAGGTCGGGCTAAATGAGAAAATCTAGGGACAAACCTTCTATAATAGCTCATAAATCCCAGCACTTGCCTCACTTCTCTCACCGACCTGGGAGATGGCCATGTTTCCAGGACCCGGACTTTTTCTTGGTCCACCTGGATGCCCTTGGCAGAGATTATATGACCGAGAAATCTCACCTCATCAGTCAGAAGATGGCACTTGCTTGGCTTCAACTTTAGGCCGTGCTGTCTCAGTCGGCCGAATACAAGTTCCAGCCTCTCGCAGTGTGTTTCAAAGTCTTTGGAAAAGACTATGATGTCATCCAAATAAATAAGGAGGACTTCGAATGTCAGATCACCCAGCACCACTCCCATAAGCCGTTGAAAAGTGGCTGGGGCATTGCACAACCCAAACGGCATTCTGGACCACTCAAACAGCCCGAATGGTGTGGTGACTGCTGTCTTTGCCCTGTCGGCTTCATCCATGGCTACCTGAAAATAGCCAGAGGTCAGGTCAAGCGTGGAGAACAGTTGCGCTTTCCCTAATGCATCCAGCGATTCATCCACACGCGGCAGCGGGTAGGCATCTTTGCATGTCACCTGATTTAGCCGCCGATAGTCACAACAAAATCTGACACTACCATCCTTCTTCAGAACTATTACGGCAGGTGAGGCCCATGGGCTACAGCTCTCCTTGAGAACCCCCTGAGAGACGAGATCCTGAATATGTCTCTTGAACTGTTGGAAGACCTGAGGCGGTACTCGCCGATGGCGCTGCTTAATTGGGGGAGCGTCTCCTGTTGGTATACTATGAGTAACCGCGGTGGTGTGTCCAAAATCAGAGTCATTCTTTGAGAAGACATCTTGGTGTCTATCTAACAGGTTTCGGATTCTATCTCGCTGGGTTGGAGTAAGCTCTCCAAGCTCGATGTGGACTGGGACGGGTAGCTGCTCTGTATCCTTCTTTTCAGCAGGAATAGGGTCATGTTCAATGACTTTTACATGCAGTGCGCCATCTCTCTCTTCGAACTCCACAAGTTCTTTTGGCAGCACCTCCTGTGGCCTATACACAGCTGCAACGCGTGAACGCGGCTTCAGTCTCACAGGCTTTTGGCTGGAATTTAGCACTCTAACAGGCACACGACCTCCCGATGCCTTAGCGAGCACATTAGCCACCAGGAGGCTCTTGGGCAGGCTTATTCCAGAGGTAGCCTCCAGTAACACTTGACAGGTTGTTTTCAGAGGCACCCCGCAACGGCCTTCGAGAATACGTTCACTGAATGGAGGGATAGTTACAGTTTCTCTTCCGGCCACTTTCACATAGCCAATTCGGTCGTTCTGCCCAAGGGTCCCTGCCTCTTTCCCGATATTGGCTAGCACTCTGTGAACTTTGGCCTCCGGCCCACGGTGCTTGCTCATTCTCTTCACGCCGTCTGCAGCTACGAAAAGGTCTGTCAACTCACTCAGCACATTCATTCCCAGGATTCCAGGAAGGCCCTTCATGTCCTCTATGTCTGGGCTCTTGTCCTTCAGCACGAAGACACACTTTCTGCCAACCTTCTTCCCCATACATTCTACTTCTGCCTCCAAGCACCCTATGAGCGGGATCTCGAGGCCGTTCGCTGCAGTGAGCTGAACCCAGTTAGCTGAAGATAAGGCAACCTCGCCAAAATGTTTCTTAAAGTAACACTCACGGATTGTGGTCACCTCTGACCCAGTATCCAGAAGGCACTTTGTTCTGACACCTGCGATTCTAACATCCACCACCAAACAGTCTCCGAAGGCGCCTTCCTTTGAACCGCCAGATGCATCAGTAGACTGCTCCGCCAAGTGACTGGTGACTAGGGAAACGCCTGGGCCTTTCTCCCCCATCCCCGTAGCCCCGGCTGGATGAGCTGTGACGGGTAGTCGAGGAACTGGGTTAGTGCGCACTCCCTTCTGAGGACAGCGTCGACTTGTGTGCCCCGGCTCACTGCAAGTGTAACAAATATACCTTCCTTCTGCATCCTTCAGAGGTGGGCTTCTCGTTGCGCCATCTTTCTCCTGTGGGATGGTCCTATTGGTCATCATCTGGAAAAGTTCGTCTTGGCGTGTTGCTATCTTTCCTATCGCTTCGTGTAACATCGCCATAGTAAGTTGCGACGTGGGCTCTTCTGCTGCTGCTACATTTACGATGCCTTTGGAGCGAGAACTGCTTCTCATGCCATCCAAAGCCCTATCCTCCTCTTCTTCGGACCATGAAATGGCATCCTGCATTAACTCAGAGAACTTCAGGCCCTCATTATCTTTGAGTCTTCTTTTTATCTCCCTCCGCAGGATATCATCACGGATTCCAAGCGCAAGCTGTTCTTTCAGCATCAAGTCCGCATCTGGAACACGTTTGGAGTCTCTACGCTGGATTCGCAGCAGCTTTTCTTGGAGGTCGTAAGCGTACGAGCGGATGGTTTCTCCTGGCATCTGTCTACGGTCGTAGAATTCCTTAAGCCGTGTGCCCAAGGGCACCTTGTCACCATACGTCTCACGCAACGCATCAAATATCTTTGTCGCACTCTGTTCAGTATCTTCCACCGCATACTTCACGGTTAGTTTAGCTTCATCTTTAAGGTGTTGCCTAACAAACTCAGCCTGATCTTCGGCAGGAATTTTCATGATCTGCAAAGCGGACCTCATGGATGAAATCCATTCTTCAACCCTCACATCCCCTTGTTTGCCACTAAAGTCAGGGCACTTGCGGTCTCTTGGGATGTACACCGTAGAAGTGGGCGGCTTGTTTATCTGTTGATCTATAACCGCTTTAGCCAGGGCCAGAGCCTCTCTTTGCTCGGTTCTGGCTCTTACTAGGGCATCGGCCTGGTCATTGAATCTTTCTTGCATCTCCTCAAACTGTTTTCTGAGCTCTTCTATTTCAGACATATTGTATTTTCACCTAAGTAACAAGCTAAACTAATTAAAATCGCTATATATTCTATCCTGTTCGTGACGCCACTTGTAGCGTGCGGGTGAATACCGCCGCCTTGTAGGGGTTAAAAAAGTGTCAGTCCTAAGGGAGGCCTGAGTGGGAAAAGATCTTGGTCCCCCACACCCACGGCCTAAAACCTCAATGTCCAGACTGTGTGGATCTGTTGTCCTCTGTTTAGCAGTCTAAGGCTAGTAAAGACCATACAAGATTGGGTAAAGTAGGCTTTAGGATTTGCATTAAGACACAGTGGCTACCTAAAGTGAATGTAGTGTGTGTGAAGTTACCAAATTAGTGGGACACTACTTCCTACTTTCCCCAGTCTAACTAAACAGGTGAGGCGCCCCTACCCCTCAGGAGAATAGCTCGTTGACACCATTGAAATACTCAGTCACATTTATTATGACTGCTACTAACAACATTAAATACAAAAAAAATAATTCTGGTGTGATAACAGGACTTACAACAAAATAAATGCAGTATAAAAAATAAATGCAGTATAAAAATAAAAGCAGTATCAAACAACCTCAGTATCAATACACACCAGATCAGCTTCCGGAAAAGGGATACTAGTAACAGTCCTGTTCAGCTACACATACCTATAAAACACACTGATAATTGACCCCTTTTGAACAGTTATGAAACAGCTTTGGTTTTACCCCACCTTCAATAAGCATACTCAACAACGGTTAGAACAGCAACCATTTCACCATATACCCTTCTGTAAAAGAAAATGGTTTCAAGATTTAAAACGTTAAACATGAAGTAAACTTACATAAACAAGTGTAACTCAGTGTAACTATTCAGTGTAACTATTTTCTCTTGTTTTTCTTTTGTGTCAGCAAACTTGTAAAGTGGTCCTGCTTCCCCAGATCAGTGAGGCACTGCAATGCCGTTCAAGGCCTTTGACTGTATGAAAGCGCCAATGTATGTGTATGTATGTATGCACGCGGAGGCTCGCCCGTTCGCCCCGCTACTTCGTGTTTGTGTGTGCGTGGTAGTGAGAGGACATGCTGCGTAGCAGTTCACAATGTTCCCCCGGTGTGTGTGTGTGTGTGTGTGTGTGTGTGTAAGTGAGAGGGTATGCTGCCTAGCAGTTCACAATGTTCCCCGGTGTGTGTATGCGTGTGTGTGCGTGGATATGCGTAGGCACGGCTTCAGTCCAGTTCAGTTCAGTTCAGCCGGCTATGCAATTGTTAGTCAGTGTAAATGGTGTAGTGTTGTGTGGTGTAGTGTTCTCGACGTTACCCACAAACAGCAGAGATTACTGGGGATGTCTGGAGGATGGCAGGGTACACGTCTAGGCAACCGCCAGGCACCCACGAACTTGAAATAGCGCCTGGAGTTAGCTACCACAGACAAAACATGGTGTAGGGCTACTGCTGTCTTTCGTCTTCCGCAAAGCACTACACTCTCTCTGATCAAAACAAACCGAATACTCACGAAGTGGATGCTGGATACACAGCCTAGACGAATAATAACCGCGATAGACACACTTTTACACGCTCCGAGACGTCTTCTCTGTGCAGTCTATTCGTGTATCGTCATGCTACTGCAATACCCAAGTTTTCTGTCCGTCGAAAACATTGATTCACTTCGCAGTAATAAAGAAAACGCACTATAACAAGTCCGGCACTACTATTATAAACTTAGCTCTACTTACATCAATTCACGGTCCTATACTTAATAAAAAACCCACGTTACCCAACCGTGCTGCCCACTTGCTTCTCCACCAAGGCGCTAACTACCTGGCTCCAGCCCGCTTCCCCACTCTTACACCCGAAGGCTCGCTCTTAAAGGCGCAGGGTACTATTTGTGTCTGCCACACTAGCACGTACCTAGCCTATTGTGATGATTTTTTTCACGAGCCAATTTTTTTGGTGGTGCCCCCACAAGCACTTGGTGCCCTACGCACTCTGCGTTATGTGCGTGTGCGGAGCTACGGCACTGCCCCCGAGACAGAGAGACGCGCTGCTTCTGTGCATGCCACCTTCTCAGCAAGCAAGGGCGCCTGTAGTTCGCCATTGTGCCGATTGCAGCATTACAGGGGGCGCCAATGTGCCGATTGCAGCGATATGACAAACGGAGCTTTTTATTTTATTTTTTCCCCCAAGCGCTCGTGGCGCCCCCCACGAAATGGCGCCCCGGGCGGCTGCCCGGTTCACCCGTGCCTAAAACCGCTACTGGGTAGGCCCCCTGACTGACGCTGACTGACACTGAATATTTTTTAATGACTATTAACTCGTCTTTGAATCTTTGCCTGCTAGGATGTTGGGTTTTGGTGGTGTACTGCAAGACTGTTATGAACTGAAACGAACTGGACAATATATTGCAAAACGTGAAATGTGGTGGTCGCTGCGTGTTTTTTTCTGTTTGATAAGAACTCTGTCATGTGTTGCAATTAAAACTATTGAACTATTACATTTGAAAAGGGAACATGTCATGAGTAATCCTGAACTCAGTGTGCAGGTCTGGTGCTTGTTCTGTAGGTGTTTGGCTAAGTTGGAGGTGTTTCTGCCTTTAGCCATGCATGCTTCAAAACGGCATTCACCCCCACTTCCGACAACCCATTAGTCAGACATCCCACTATTCAGACATCCCACTACTCAGACATCCCGCTATTCAGACATTTTTTAGCACCGCTATTCCGACAGTTTTTTTTCACAGTTAATGATTGACAGCTGCTCTCACGAAGCGGAGCGGAGCCGACAGCGCTTTTAATTACGGCGCTGATTGGCGGGTAGACGGTGTTTGTGAGACTCTAGGCAGAGTTGGCCTCATTTTTGTTTAGTTGGCAGAGCAGCAACATGCTGCACACGGGGAAATGACTGATAAAAGGCTACCGCTTTCTGGCACTGATTTTAAACATGAACACTGAACAAAACGCTGCATTTGCAGTATAATGGGCATACGTTCTTAACCAGCATTTAATCTGCGTAAAGTCACTCTTCGTGAACGTTGGGGGGGGGGGGGGGGGGTGCAAGCGCATGCAAGGTGAGCATGGTGTCAATGTCTTAATGGAAAGACAGACATCCACATCCACTTGTTCATAAATAGCAATGCGTAATGCCTCCAAAAACCAGGGAGATCCATGGCATAAGACATGTTTAGAGATCTGAAGGAAACCTCTCACCTTTCAAAAAAAACAAAAAACAAACAAACAAACGAAATAAGACTAGGGGGTGTTCACCTAGCGAACTAAATTATGCTACACTAGTATTCACTTTAAACTGGTAAACGGAAAAAAACAGAATAACGACTCGATATTTTGTTTTCTCGTTTTTGTGTATGGTCCCCAATGAAGCAGCGCACGGGGCTGCTTGATTAATTGGGTTCAGCTGGTTCAGAAAGTAGGCCTACTTAAATCCTACATTGAGTTTTGTTTAATAAGCACACTATTTATCAATATATATGCATATATTATTTTTAAACATGGCAGCAAAAAAGAAAGTCCTACGACATAACGAGCATCAACTCACTCACAAATGGTCACCTCCCGATGTGCCTTCTTTGTAAACGTGTTTTCGAATGAGGCAATGAAACACGAAACGAGCACCTGACCAAGATACCCACTTTGACTACAGTCGGTTTTGCCTCCAGGGTAGGCCTTGGTTTTCAGCGTCACAATAAAACTATTCATGTCGGAAAAGCGGAATGTTTCAAAAATAGCAACATGCCCCTACTCCGACAATGGAAAAAAAAATTGTCGGAATGATGATATGTTTTTAAAAAAAAAGATAATGTCGCTACTCCGACAATTGGACGCTAATGTCTGACTAATGACATGTCTGAATAGCGACATGTAACCCTTTAAAACACTGTTTACACAATGCTGTGTATAAGCTGTACAAATCAATTAAAAACTAATGCACAAAATATTTGAATAATTGCCTCCATGCCTTCCACACTGGCGAAATGTTAAGTATTAAGAAATATTATAAAATGTTAATATGTGCATGGGCTAATTAACATGTGCATCCTGCATGATATTTAAGATTAGCTGATTAGTTTACCTTCCTTTGGCTTGTTTTCCATTGTCTTTTGTGTTGACTTTTCTGGCTGCTGCTCACTGACAAAGTCGTCGCCGCTTTCTACCAGGTTAATGTCGTTAGTGGCATTCTTTGTCTTGGTTGTAGTTAGTCGACGAACTTTCCTTGATCTGGTAGACATGTTGAACATGAGACCACTACTGGTATTAGAGTAGAGTAGAGTAGAGTAGAGTAACTTTATTAATCCCGAAGGAAATTAAGGTGTCTTGTAGCATACACATAATACACATTACCCATAATAAATACACATTACAAAACGAATCAAGACGAATCACCATATAGCACACTTCAACATAATTACAAAATTAGGAGGGGGGGGGTACTAAGACGTGTCTATATAAGGTTAAGTTTGAGTTGGGGAATAGTCCTTAGTGCAAGTAAAAACAAAAAACAAACATAAAAATGTTGTCCAGGGTAGGTAGGATAGTGTAGGTTGACCATGGAATAGTCATGTAGTGGAGGATGTAATCCGGGTAGTGCAGTGCAATGTATGTCCAGGAAGGTGTAGGGGTCACCAGCACAGCGTGGTGTGTGAGTGTGTGTGTGTGTGTGTGTGTGTGTGTGTGTGTGTGTGTGTGTGTGTTTGTGTGTGTGTGTGTGTATGTGGGGTGCAGCTCAAGCAGTCCAGTCAATTATGCCCAGCTCCCTCTGTGTGGTGTTGTGAAGCTGTATGGCCCTGTGAACAAAGGACCTCCGAAGCCTGTCAGTCCTGCAGGGGAGGGACCGGAGTCTGTCGCTGATCAAACTCCTCTGATTAATGAAGATGGTGTGCAGGGGGTGACAGTCATTGTCCAATATGGAGTGCAGCCTGCTCAGGGTCCTCCTTTCAGCTATGGTAGAGAGAGCATCCAGCTCCGTGCCCACCACAGACCCTGCCTTCCTCACCAGTCTGTCCAGACGACCAGTATCCCGCTTCTTAGTGCTACCACCCCAACATGCCACAGCATAGAAGAGCACACTGGCCATAACAGACTGGTAGAACATCAGCAGCAGTCTGTTGCAGACATTGAAGGACCTCAGTCGCCTCAGGAAGTACAGCCTGCTTTGCCCCTTCCTGTATAGGGCATCTGAATTAGCAGACCAGTCCAGTTTATTGTCAAGGAGTACCCCCAAGTACTTGTATGTGCAGACTGCCTCAACATTTACCCCATCAATTGAGACAGGTTCCAGTGGTGGGGTGGTTCTCCTAAAGTCCACCACCATTTCCTTGGTTTTGGTGGTGTTCAGCTGCAGTTGATTAGTCCGACACCACCCAACAAATTCCTCCACGAGGTCCCTGTACTCCCCCTCCTGTCCATCCCTGATACACCCCACAATTGCAGTGTCATCAGAGAACTTCTGCATATGACAAGTCTCTGAGTTGTAGCTGAAATCAGTGGTGTACAGAGTAAACAGCACTGGGGAGAGCACCGTTCCCTGTGGCGCCCCTGTGCTGCTGATCACAGTCTCAGATGAGCAGTTCCCCAGTCTGACAACCTGGGGCCGTTCAGTGAGGTAATCTGTGATCCAGGTTACCAGACTAGGCTCCACTCCCATCCGCAGCAGTTTGTCCTTTAACAAAAGTGGCTGAATGGTGTTGAAAGCGCTGGAGAAATCAAAGAACATGATTCTCACAGCACTGCCTCCTTTGTCCAGGTGAGAGTGTACCCTGTGCAGCAGGTACAGGATAGCGTCCTCTACTCCCACACTCTCCTGATAGGCAAACTGCAGGGGGTCCAGTGCATGGCGAACCTGGGGTTTCAGATGGTTGAGCAGCAGCAGCCGCTCAAGGGCCTTCATTAAGTGTGAGGTTAGGGCGACCGGTCTGTAGTCATTGAGTTCTTTCGGGTGTGCTTTCTTTGGTACAGGTATCAGGCAAGAGGTTTTCCACAGTGTGGGGACCTTGCCTGTCTGCAGACTCCTGTTGAAGAGGTGTTGGAGAGGCTCAGCTAATTCCTCTGCGCAGGTCCTGAGCAATCTAGCACAGACGCCATCAGGGCCTGCAGCCTTGGGCTTTAGCCTTCGCAGTACTCCTCTCACCTGGTCAGCAGTGACTGTGGGTGGTGAGTGTTGGGGGTCCGTAACCTGGGGTGAGGGGGTGGGTGTGGGGGGTGATGGCTGTGGGTCCATGAGCAGAAGTGGGGGGTGGGGAGGTGTGATGTCGCAGGTTGAGCCGTCCATGTCAGGGTCGTTGTCAACGTCGTTGTCAACAAAGGCAGGTGGGGGAGGTGCGCTGGAGGTGCAGCCGTCCCTGTCAGGGTCGTTGTCAACGTCGTTGTCAACAGAGGCAGGTGGGGGAGGTGCGCTGGAGGTGGCAATGGAGGTGTGAAGGGCTGCCCCGTGGCCAGAGTTGTTGAACCGGTTGTAAAAGTGGTTCAGCTCATTGGCCCTGGACATGTCACCCTCAGCCTTGCTAGCCTTTCCGCCAAGCCCAGTGATGTTCCTTACACCCCTCCATACCTCCTTTTAAGAAGAATCCCTGTGCATTTGAGTGCTATGTAATCTATACAGTTGGGGCTTGTGGTTTCTTCTCGATGCATTTAAGCACAACTAACTTGGCATTTAGATGATGGGACCTGTTATTCAGTCCAGCAAAACAGACAGCTGTTTGATACGTGAATAGCCCAGACGTTTATTTTCCTGTCGTTATGTTGTCTCAGGTACGTATTTTACAGTATTTTCAAAATAAAAAAATACATGATGCTTAAATATTTTGATACAAAATATGTACACATTGCAATGTAATCCAAATTACAAAACAATATTTTGTGTTGCAATTGCATTGCAATACTGGTTAAAAATTTGTTCTGACTAATAAGACAAGCCTGAAGAAACGCGGATGGGAAAGTGGCTATTTAAATCAATCAGTGATTTTAACAGACAAAAGTAGTAGGCCACGACACGTGTTGGTATAGTGGATAGCTTACTACATGCCAGAGATGTTACCTGATGAAACGTAATAAATAGTGATTGGGTTATGAATGCTTTATTGATATCATATAACAGTTGTGTTACATAACCACACAACCTTTCCTTCAGGCACAGGTTGACCAGCATAGCAGGCAAAAAAAGTAGGCAATTCAAAATTGTCAAGTATGCAGGCCTCATCGATTTTGTCTGAATGCACGTTATTACTGTAAAATGTCTTTCTTGCCATTGGAATGCATGACAATAAACACAAATATCTGAATTGAACTTACTTGAATTGAACGGAATTGAAAAAGGCGTGCAAATGGGCATTCACCTTCTTACAGACATGTTAAGCCAGCCAGCTGCGCAGGCAGCAACAGTGCCGTAGCTCCACGCACACATGTTACACACAGTGGGTAGGGCACCAAGTGCTTGCACCACCAAAAGATCAGGCTCGTGAAAATATCATCACAATAGGCTAGGTACTAGTAACAATATATAGAACATATGTTTAAAGCATGTTTATATTTATAAGCATACAAAAGCAACATAGGGCAATTTCTTCCAGAAAAAGGTAAATCTCCTTTGCGGCCCTTTCTCCATTCTACTCCTGGTGCGGAGTGGGCGGGTTTTCGATCTCGATTGGGCGGAAATCACTCAATCCAATCTGGCAACACTGTTTGGCAGACAATTGTTTGGACATGGCCTCGAAAAGGCATCTAAAGTCAGCAGTGGAAAAAGGAGGAGAAAGGGAGATGAAGCTCACGCGTTGCTTGCAGATAAGACAGTGTTTTAAATAAATAATAATAAAAATGTTCATTTTGTAGCCTTTGCCAGAAAATAAATGTACCGCCAACAAACTTTGTAACGTTAGCTCCTAGGCTACTAGCCATGTTCAGACTGTGTTAACAAGTGTTGCAAATTACTAAAGTTGTAAATGCTTGATGCTGGCTAGCTAATTTATGTTGTGGATATGAATATGGATATGGATCGTTGAAGGCAATTTATCATGGTCACTTTTCAGTTAACATAGCTTCCTTTCTGAGGTTCCTAGCTAGCTATGCTATTTCTGATTAAGCTAAACCTTCTAGTGTTAATTTTGTCTTTGTCTTGTGACAAAGCGCTATTAGTGTTTCTTATTAGGCCTTTTATAGTCATTCTCAAATCATTTTTGTTAGTCAGGCTCTGAGCTATAGAAACTTTGAATGTAATTCTTTGGTAACATTTTCAAGGTGTGACAGGTTAAAGACAAAAATAAAGATAGATTTTATCTAAGTTTTTATTTCTTGCAAAACATTTTTGTCTCCTCTTCTTTCGTCAACGAAAATACATTATAACTTTGTCTTAATCTGTGTTCTTAGTCCTAGAAAAAACATATTTTGTCATGTCTCGTCTGACGAAATTAACACTACTACCGTCAGAGGTGCAGTGGACTTTCGGAAAAAGAAGGGAAACTACACTCCACTTTCCATCTGTAAACAACCTGTTGAGAGGGTAGAGTGCCTTAAATACCTTGGTGGTCACATCACAAATGACTTAACATGGACAAACAACACACACAATATCATTAAGAAATCCAGGCAGAGACTGTACTTTCTGCGCCTGTTGAAAAAGTTCAAAGTGTCCACACCCATCCTAAAAGCCTTTTACTCCTCAGCAGTGGAGAGCATCTTAACAGGGTCCATTATCACCTGGTACGGTAACGCCACAGTGCGTGAACAGAAAGAACTACAAAGGATAGTGCGCTCTGCTGAGCGCTGTATTCGTCAACCTCTGCCTGCCGTGAAAGACATATACACAAAGAGAGTGCTATCAAGGGCCCATAACATTCTCAAAGACCAGTCACACCCAGGATATGGACTATTTAAAAAACTGAGATCTGGAAGGCGACTGCGCTGTCACAGAGCTAGAACTGAGAGACTGAGAAAGAGCTTTTTTCCTCATGCCATTTGCTTACTGAATTCCTCCCAATTACTTTGATTGAACACACACACACACACATACACACACACACACACACACACACACCTTTTATTTTTGTTTTTATTTTATTTCTTCTTCACCCTTCTTCTGCACACTTGTTTTGCACCGGCCATGCATTTCATTACAAAGTGACACGAAAGTGTCTCTATGTACATGACAAATAAATATCCTTGTATCCTTGTATCCTTGTAAGTATCATTGCCCTAGCCTGGCTAACGCGACTTATCAATGCTCTGCGAACATTGGTCTGGCCAAGCTGTGTTGTAAACCCATTTCTCAGAGGGCGGGCTTAACCCACGTGTGTGAAATGCCTGTGTTTGCTACTGGACGAAGCTTCGACCAATCACATTAGTGTCCATGTATAAGACAGAGAATAGTAACGTGCATATGAGTAAACAAAAACGTAACTGCACAAAAGCTCGAAATTCCATATGCTATCGCTGACAATGTAACGTGCAGCTGTTTTGTCAGTGAAATAATAGCCCACAACTTTGCAAGATATTACTGTGTTGTTCTGCTATTTACATACTGTAAACTGGGTTGACTTGGCAACACTTACCATTTATAAGTCAGATGAACCTCGTCGACAACAATGCCAAGGAGATTTTCTTTGTAGACTTCGTTGGCTAACATGTTAATCCATCTTCTACAGCTGCATTGAAATCTTGCCGTTGCTCCACGTTCGCCATGTTGACAGTGACTGAGGTAGATTTCCGGTCGCTAAACTACCGCGTCATTGCCTTTTTGAAATGCTAGATTTTCATTGGTCCCAGTTTCTCTGTTAATGTAGAAACGGTGTAGAATGGGAGCTTGGCCAGACTGACTTTGCAAGCGAAATTCAAATGCAGCGGCACAGGAAGTATGGGCGTGCCCAGGCTATCATTGCCGTATTAGCCAAGTTTATTTTACATGATACTGTATTTCAAGTACATAGTTCTTGTCGGTTTGCAGGTTCATAGGCCAAGGGCAACATCTGTTGGTAAAACTGTAATATAAAAAGAATCAATCTTATTGTTATGTAGATTTCCCCCCTTTGTATTCATATCAAATTATGTACAGCATTTTCACATTGTCCCCTATGAAACCTCTATAAATGCAAAAGATAGTTTTGAATTTTTAAATGTACCAGTGATTTACATGTAGGCTTACATAAACCTAATTTATATATGCAATTTTTTGTATTATTGTTTCAAACTGTATTTCAGTAGAATCCCTGAATATTGTGTTTAATTCTAAATGCAGGGCTGTCTGCAGTCATTGCACAAATCGTTGTTTAATAATGGTGGCGGTTTTTATTTATTAACCTTTTTAAATAATTTATTATTAATGTTTGTTGTATTTGTTTCGGAAATAAAGTGAATCGCACTGATAAATTCTGAATTATTGTTCAGAGGGGTGGGATGGGATGGGATGGTGGGACACCACAAAGCATTTGTGCTTAGGGCACCCAAATGGGTAGCAACTTCCCTGGGCTGCAAAATCAAAGGACCTCCCACACCTCCACTGTGCCTTAGCAGCTTCTCCACTTGGTCCCCAAAAAATAAGAAGGTGGATGGGTGCATGCGTGACCTGCTTGATGTGTATGGCAGGGTTACTTTGAATGCCGTACACCCGACACATTAGAAACAGTATGTGGAGAACAGAGGGCAGAATCTCATGTAATTTGAGTTGGTTTGTTATATGAGCATAGGCCTATGTCCAGATAACAGCTGGTTCTGGAAGAGATCTCGCTCTGATCGAGTTCAGATCAGGTTCCAGTGTCAGGTGTTAGATGGAGTCTGAGAATATTCTTCTTTGTGCACCTGTGTGCCTTGCATAAAACATCGAATTTGGACAACTCGATTCGGCGTATCTCGCGTTGAGGTGGTGAAAACTGAACCCACCGAGTTATAAGTGAGTCGTTAACAAAACCATTGCAGCGTTTATCTTAATTTTAGCATAGTCAGGTTTAACCTAAGCTATTCGTCAGCTTTATCCAGGCACTATTGGCTTTTTTGAAGTCAGGTCCACATTGCGCAGGATATACACAGCGTGAAAGGATATGCTGCACGGATAAACCTTGCCTTTTGTCATTCCTTGTGGATTAGCCTGGACAAGACGTTCCTGTTGAGTAAGTTCGGACCTTGTAAAACAGCCACATTTTAATGAGCAATTCAGTTGGCTTTTTAGTGCAGTGCAATTCAGTCATAGTTTTACTTTTACTGTTGTACTGTCTTTTACTGTTTTAAAGCGTAGTACAATGTTTGACGAATTAATTTCAACGTGTTAAATGGGCGTTTTGCCGTTTTTACTTCTAATTGTGCCACAAGGGTAAACGGACTGTCTTGCTTCATTAAGGCTTTTTATACTCCGCGTTGACTGTTTTGGCCAGTTGACACGATACATACGATTGTCGCTCATATTGCTGGTGGCAGATCCGATTTATAAACCATGGCCATTTAAACAGTGGAAACCAGGGCCGATTCCAGGCAGGCATATATAAGGGGGCAGTCGTAAATGTCATGCTCCAGCACTTTTTTTCTTATTATAGTAACAATGTTTTGGTTGACAGTCGAAGATGCTGGTAGGGCAGCAACAACTAGTGTTGTACTATGGTTAATTTCTTTCTAACCAAATCTAATGAAATTCACACCGATATTCAATGCCTCCAGTCCAGCATTCTGGTGCATTTTAACAGGTTGTTAGATAGCTAAATTTTATGCTTGTAAGTGAAAGGACAGCAGAAAACGTGCTTTACAAAGACACATATTAAAAATAAGCTGTTATTTAGGGTGTAATTTACAAATAACGCAATTATGTTGTATTTGATGTTTGTAGGCTAAGGTCTAATTAGGCGCCTGTCACTTTAAATTTCCCCTCAAGATTCTAACGTGAAAGGAAGTTATGTTCTAACTTTGTTTCTATGCAAGATGCTGGGAAATCAAAGGGCTAGTGCAAATGTGGATACTTTTAGAATATTTATTAATTCCATAGAAAATATAATCAAAACAGCGTGAGAAGGATCTTTATCAGTAGCAGCTCGTGGGTAGAAAAAAGGTAGAGCAGATAGTCTGATGATGGCCGAGTTTATTACAATTAATTCATAACATGCACTAAATTAATAGTATTAATTAACTGAATTAATTGTAATAAACTCGGTCATCATCAGACTATCTGCCCTACCTTTTTTCTACCCATGAGTACTACTGAACATGGGACTTACTGACATGAGTCCCATAAGGAGGGGTGTGTGTGTGTGTGCGCGCTACGCAACTTGTGGATACATGCACAGCGGCGAGACAGAGAGATGAGAGAGAAGCTGATAGACTACTTTCGGCAGATTCTTTTCCGCTACTGCTGCAGATAATTTTGTCAAGTTGTAATATATTAATTTTGTGAGTATATTAAAATGTTCTTTCTAAACTTCTAGAATTTTGCCCCTCTTGCCCCTGCGTAGATCCGGCCTCGGTGGAAACTAGACTAGGTTTTAGACTAGACTAAAATAACACCAATTACGCTTATTGTTGACAATAACGCCTTTTGTGTGCATTTGCTTTGGGTCTATCTTTTCAGCACAGTCACACAACCCAGAAAAAAATAAGCATTCAGACTCAGAGCGCAGACCAGGCAATGGGATAATTCCATGTTAATTTTCGGATTTTTTTGTGAGATAACCAATGAACCGATTTTTACTTAAAACATTGACTTTTTGAGTTATTTTGCTATCAAACAAACAGACAGACTTATTTGGCAGGTAAAAAATGAACAATGTCAACAAATCAAAATAGTACTGCACTGGAACTGACAATTCTGATTTTCCTTTTTAATAGTGATTAAAAAATAATCTACTTCACAAGTGAAACATATTGCATGTATTACATGTTTTTTATTGAATCTTTTACCGTGCCAGCCACAATATGCTGGCGACCCAGCAAAGAAGTCCCTCTGGGGCCTGCATGGGGCTCAAGCGCTTCAAGAAGACAGGCTCTACCAAGAACAAGCCTCGCCATGGTCGACCAAAGAAGCTGAGTGCATGTGCTCAGCATCATATCCGGAGGCTGTGTCTTCAAAATAAGTGTAGGAGTGCTGCCAGCATTGCTGCAGAGGTTGAAGAGGTAGGGGGATCGCCTGTCAGTGCGCAGACCATACGCTGTACACTGCATCAAACTGGTCTGCATGGCTGTCGTCCCAGAAGGAAGCCTCTTCTGAAGATGATGCACAAGACAGCCCGCAAACAGTTTGCTGAAGACAAGCAGACTAAGGGCATGGATTGCTGGAACCATGTCCTGTGGTCTGATGAGACCAAATTAAACTTATTTGGTTCAGATGGTGTCAGGTGTGTGTGGCAGCAACCAGGTGAGGATTACAAAGACAACTGTGTCCTGCTAACAGTCAAGCATGATGGAGGAAGTGTCATGGTTTGGGGCTGTATGAGTGCTGCTGGCACTGGGGACCTACACTTCATTAAGGGAACCATGAATGGCAATATGTACTGTGACATACTGAAGCAGAGCATGATAACCCCCCTTTAAAACTGGGCCGCAGGGCGGTATTTCAACATGGTAACAACCCCAAGCACACCTCCAAGATGACCATGCCTTGGGTGAGGGTAAAGGTGATGGACTGGCCTAGCATGTCCCCAGACCGGAACCCAATTCAGCATCTGTGCGGCATCCTAAAATGGAAGATGGAGAAGCTCAAGATCTCAAGCTCAAGGTCAGCTCTGTGATGTCGTCGTGTAGGAGTGGAAGAGGGTTCCAGTGACAACCTGTGAAGCTCTAGTGAACTCCATGCCTAAGAGAGTTAAGGCAGTGCTCGAAAATAATGGTGGCCACACAAAATATTGACACTTTGGGCACAATTTGGACATTGTCACTTAGGGGTGTTCTCACTTTTGTTGCCAGTGGGTTAGACATTAATGGTTGTGTGTTGAGTTATTTTGAGGGAACAGCAAATTTGTACTGCTATATAAGCTGTACACTGCCTACTTTACGTTGTAGAAAAGTGTTATATCGTTAGATTTCTCCCATGGAAAGATACAATAAAAAACGTACAAAAACTTTAGGGGTGTACTCACTTTTGTTTGTCTTTTTGCTGGTGATTCACCTTTTAATTAATTTCTTTTTTATCTTTTATGTTTAACTGTTGCTTTCTCATTTACTGTATGTCTTTTACTTATCTTACATATTTTAAAGTTATTTTATCTTTTATCTTTTATGCTTTTATATTGTCCTTTGCTTTTATTTTTGTTAAGCACATTGAACTGCCTTTGTGTATGAAATGCGCTATACAAATAAAGTTGACTTGACTTGACTTGTGACATACTGTATATGCACTGATGACAGGCCCGAGCACCTCCGGTGGAGGGACGTGGCATGTTGCTCCTCTAAAATGCACCGACAATGTAACACATTTATTGCAAAGATCTAATTTGTGCATTCTAAATTATACAAGCTTTATATTGTACATTGGGAGTACATTGCAACTTATTTGAGACCGCTATTACAGTACTTGGTGCTGCTATCTTTACAATGTAGAGGAAATGTGCTTTATGAGAAAATGTGAAGTTGGATGATCTATGTGTGTGTGAGTGTGTGGGTCAAAGGGAAAGAGAGAGAGAGAGTGTGTGTGTGTGTGTGTGTGTGTGTGTGTGTGTGTGTGTGTGTGTGTGTACCAGACACTGCCGAGTTCACATACACCTAAAGTTCAAATGAATTCTGATCAATTCGAATTTAAAAAAATCCTTTTACTGGCAGTTGGTAGCACTACACCAGGCATGTACATTAGGCATGTACATATCAACACAGTAATGATATCCAGTATTTTTGTAAAGTTCCAATCGCAAGGCATTGTGAATTTCTGGCACACTGCTTAGCCAGATGGTGGTACTGTGCCAGACTGATGTTGGGAGTTTGGATTTCATTATAATAATATCTAATGGGGATCTGTAAAGTCAAGACACTGATATGTACATGACTAATGCACCACCAACTGGTAGTAGATTTGTTTCAGATTAATTCAGTTTTAGTCTATATGAACTCAGCACAGTCATGATTTCCAGTTTTTTGTGGCAGATTTTTGTAGCAGATTAACGTTACACCAATGAGTGTGTTCATATTGATGATAACTATAACGTGAAAGGTCACTTATGTCAAACAGTGCATGCTGAATAGAGGTCAACTGATATGGGTTTTTCTATAACCAATGTTGATGTTTAAAGGTCAGCCAATGGTCGATAGGTGCTGGCGATTTTGTTGTCCAATTTTTAGGGCCAATAGGTTTCCCCCTTCATTCGCATGCTAGAATGTTACACTGAAACTAAGTGCATGCACAACATTTCTAAACAGCAATTTCAGCATCAGTTATTGAATCAAGTATTAATAATAAATACAACGGGTAATATTAAAAAAAACTGTCAAGCTGAATTTTCAACGTTGTTGGAACATAAATGTAATTTAAATATATATTTTAAAAATAAGTAAATACACCTTTAGAAATAAATAAATTTTACTGAAAAATATGAAAAGTAAAACGTGAAATATATAAAGAACAAATTATAGTGCTACAGTCAGTCAGAATATTGTAATACAAGACGCTCCTGTCGTGGTGTTAACTTTCGTGGTTGACCTGGGCTGCGTTTCCCAAAAGCACTTAAGTACTACTTAAGCCTAAGTAGTACGTAAATTCACACGTAACACCATCGTAGAGTCCACGGGCCGTTTCCCGAAACCATCTTAGCTAAGAACTATCGTAGGATCACACGTAACTCTAAGTGTGGTCTTAGGCCATGGGCCCAGGGGAGAATTTTCACTTATTGGTACCATCCAAGGTGGCAAATTATACAGTGCTGGCCAAAAGTATTGGCACCCCTGCAATTCTGTCAGATAATGCTCAAATTCTCCCAGAAAATGATTGCAATTACAAATGCTTTGGTAGTAATATCTTCATTTATTTTGCTTGCAACACAAAAGAGAATGAAAAAATAAATAAATCAATTATCATTTTACACAAAACTCCAAAAATGGGCCGGACAAAAGTATTGGCACCCTCAGCCTAATACTTGGTAGCACAACCTTTAGACAAAATAACTGTGAACAACCGCTTCCGGTATCCATCAATGAGTTTCTTACAATGCTCTGCTGGAATTTTAGACCATTCTTCTTTGGCAAACTGCTCCAGGTCCCTGAGATTTGAAGGGTGCCTTCTCCAAACTGCCATTTTCAGATCTCTCCACAGGTGTTCTATGGGATTCAGGTCTGGATTCATTGCTGGCCACTTTAAAAGTCTCCAGTGCTTTCTCTCAAACCATTTTCTAGTGCTTTTTGAAGTGTGTTTTGGGTCATTGTCCTACTGGAAGACTCATGACCTCTTTCTCACACTGGGCCCTACATTACGCTGCAAAATTTGATGGTAGTCTTCAGACTTCATAATGCCATGCACACGGTCAAGCAGTCCAGTGCCAGAGGCAGCAAAGCAACCCCAAAACATCAGGGAACCTCTGCCATGTTTGACTGTGGGGACCGTGTTCTTTTCTTTGAAGGCCTCGTTTTTTTCCTGTAAACTCTATGTTGATGCCTTTTCCCAAAAAGCTCTACTTTTGTCTCATCTGACCAGAGAACATTCTTCCAAAACATGTTTGGCTTTTTCAGTTTTGGCAAACTCCAGCCTGGCTTTTTATGTCTTTGGGTCAGAAGTGGGGTCTTCCTGGGTATCCTACCATAGAGTCCCTTTTTATTCAGACGCCGATGGATAGTACGGGTTGATACTGTTCTACCCTCGGACTGCAGGACAGCTTGAACTTGTTTGGATGTTAGTCGAGGTTCTTTATCCACCATCCGCACAATCTTTCGTTGAAATCTCTCGGCAATTTTTCTTTTCCGTCCACATCTAGGGAGGTTAGCCACAGTGCCATGGGCTTTAAACTTATTGATGACACTGTGCATGGTAGACACAGGAACATTCAGGTGTTTGGAGATGGACATGTAGCCTTGGCATTGCCCATGCTTCCTCACAATTTTGCTTTTCAAGTCCTCAGACAGTTCTTTGGTCTTCTTTCTTTTCTCCATGTTCAATGTGGTACACACAAGGACACAGGACAGAGGTTGAGTCAACTTTAATCCATTTTAACTGGCTGCAAGTGTGATTTAGTTATTGCCACCACCTGTTATGTGCCACAGGTAAGTAACAGGTGCTGTTAATTACACAAATTAGAGAAGCATCACATGATTTTTCAAAGGGTGCCAATACTTTTGTCCGGCCCATTTTTGGAGTTTTGTGTAAAATGATAATTGATTTCATTTTTTTTTATTCTCTTTTGTGTTTTTTCATTGCAAGCAAAATAAATGAAAATATTACTACCAAAGCATTTGTAATTGCAATCATTTTCTGGGAGAAATTGAGCATTATCTGACAGAATTGCAGGGGTGCCAATACTTTTGGCCAGCACTGTATCCTTGCTTTTTGGAATAGTATATATCTATAGATTATATTTTGCTATGATAGACATTCCAAAGTGGTAGCTTAGTCATAGAAATCTTTATCTGGAAATATTGCTCGAAAGCGTGTCATCGATATACATTATACCTGAAAAACCAACACAAATTCAACCATTGGGTGGATATTTACTGGTGATCTGTGACTTACAGGGTTATAAAGGTCACTGTGAATTGAATACATGTAGTTTGGATGATATCTTAACAAAATAACAACAACAATTGAAAAGATACATAAGGGTGAATGCAATGTAGACTACTTTAGGTTTAATCATTCAGCTTTTTCACATTTTTTTTAAATGTTTATATTTTTAGATACATTTTGTTTGCCATAGTCAGTGTGAAAACCAGCTTAAACTTATTTTGATAACTTATTGAACAACAAAGTGATATAATACATGTAGGTGGGTCGAAGAAATCTAATGGAACACAATCATCAAAAGCATCAAATACTCATGTAGAGCGGTACATTAAACTGAGATACCAACAAAAATTCAATAACTTGTTATCTGTGTATTACAGGGTTGCAAAGGCCATCATGAATTAGGTACACTGTACGTGACTCTGGCTAGACTAGTATCACAAATAAAAATATGGTAAATTAAATAACAAACCAAAAGAAAACACAACATTTAAATGATCATGCATGGGCTATAGCATGCATTTTACCATGTTTACGACCTCATGACAAACACTATGACTAAAAGATGAGTAAAACTCTACCCTGTAACTTCTATATGTTACTCATATGTGGTCATTAAGTGCTGATGCACACCAATGTCAAACATGAAATAATACTGTAAATGATCTTCGTCGTCTGTGGTTTCTACAGTATCACAAATAAAGTTTGGGTGACTTCAGGTAATTTGAGCCATCAGGTAAAATGAGCCATTTAAGGTTCGAGCATCCTAAGTCTTTAAATATTGGCAGCCAATGACTGCAAATTATTTCAAAGGAATGCTACAACTGTACTTGACATAAAATAATACATTTGATTGGTGTATGGTTGACATGGTGGGTGGGGCAATGCAACACTTCAAGACTGCTGAGGAGAACCGTGAGGTAAGTGGACTGGCAGACAAGGTTGATAAGTTGTTCAAAAAAGGTAAATTGAGCCACCACCAAAAAATGTTATTTTATGAAAAATAGTTGATGTAGGTCATTTTTTGAACATTTTAGCTGACTAGTGGCTCATTTTATCTGACCGGGTGGCTCATTTTAGCTGAATTCTGATCATCAGAAAAATGTTGATCAGCTGATGGTTTATAAGCTGTAAAACCTTAATAAATACATTTTATACAAGAATTCAACACTGAAATGTTTAAGATGGCATTAATTTACTAAAATAAACACAGACCAGTGTCATATATTGTATTATATTATTTTTATTAGAAATTAACCAAAATGTGGCTCAAATTACCTAATGTCACCCTACAATACATTAAATAACAAAAAACTGAGTCTGAGTATATGTGTGTGTGTGTGTGTGTGTGTGTGTGTGTGTGTGTATGTATGTGTGTTTGTGTGTGTGTGTGTGTTTGTCCTGTGTATGTGTGTGTGGGTGTGTATGTATGTGTGTTTGTGTGTGTGTGTGTGTGTGTGTTTGTCCTGTGTATGTGTGTGTGTGTGTGTGTGTGTGCGTGCGTGCATGTGTGATAACATATGAGGGTGGGTGACCCAGTTGACTGGCGTGGGACAAGAATCAGAACATCCATCAGGCCACGCATCACCCTCTGAGCTCCGGGAGCCTGGGGGGGTGGGGGTGAAGCAGGCTGGGGGAGCAGAGTAGGCACCCTTACCTACCCCACCACCACCAACACACAGCCACCCACCCTACACAAGACCTACCCAAACACACACACACACACACACACCAACTTCAGACCTACACACACATATCAGCACCCCCCCCCCCCACACACACACACACACAAACACACACACTAACTTGAGACTTACACACACACATCAGGCCAAGACCTACACACACACGGTGCACTTCCCCCCACCCATCAAGAGCAACACACACACACACACACACAAACAAACCAGTGTTAGATATCACACATACACTGCACACACACATACACACACACACACACACACACAAACACACACCAGTGTTCGACATCACAAACACACACGCAAACACACACACAAACCAGTGTTAGACACCACACACACACACACACCAGTGTTAGACATCACACACACATACACACACACCAACCCTCGTCCTGTTAGCACCCTCAAGGCCACATAAGTCTGGGGGTAAGGGGGTGGGGGGCAGTTACTGAAGATCTGTTCAGTAGGCCCGACCAACTGACCGGCCGACTGACCACTCTCTCTCCCTCTCTTCCACCCTCCTCACTTTACCACTCTCTTTCTCCCACTCCTCTACCATCCCACTCCACCACTCTCTCTCCCACTCCTCCACCCTCTCACTCCACCACTCTCTCTCTCCCACTCCTCCACCTCCTCACTCCATCACTCCACCTCCTCACTCCACCCCTCTCTCTCCCACTCCTCCACCTCCTCACTCCACCACTCTCATTTCACCACTCACTACTCTCTGTCTCTCTCTCCCACTCCACCTTCTCACTCCACCCCTTTCTCTCCCACCCCTCCACTCCCCTACCACTGCTGTTGCTTTGGCCTCTTCCTCCCTCTCCACTGGGGCCACATACCTGTACATGGACGCAATAACTACCATGTAAAATGGCAATAACACGCAACTCGCTATTCTAACAAGATCTGAAAAAGCAACAAAACAACCTTCTTCTCCTTAAAATCTGAAAAATCAATACAAATGTAGCATGAGAAGCTTATCTAAGGGCGCAGAAAGTCAACCATGGGATCTCCTTACCATACTTCACACTTGAAATTGCGAAACACAGCACATGGCAAAACACATTATTTGACGGATATTGACATGGCATGTAACTCTGATAGGCTACTCCTTTGGAAAGTCTATCCTGGCTTAATATACTCATATGTACCCTAGAAACAAAGTGCCACCACAAAAGTTTTGCCACCTCGGATGGTACCAATATCTGGTCTGGCCCATGGCCTATCTGGAGTAGTCTTACCGCGCTAAGATTGATCTTAGCGGCTGGGGCACAGTGGAGACACCCGGAGGACTTGTAGCGAAACTACTCCATGTGCGCAAGAATATAGTCTATGGTCGCTGACTCGCTGCGTAACCATCATGGCACAGCGAAACCAGCGACATAACAGCCGTCCCTCATATTTCCATTTTCTTTTCATTAGCCTATGTATGTGAAGCACGTTGGTGCTGCCCCGCTGTTTGTAAATATGCTCATTAACCCTCCGGTCGTGTTCACCTCCAGCCCCCTACTTTAGTGTCTGTTTTAACTGCTCTTAAATTAGCACAATTTTTTTCCACCACCATTTTTTTTATTAAACATTCTTTAGTTGAGAACAATGTTTCAAAGTAGTGTCTAACAACAGTTTATAGAAGTAAACATGAAATAACATCAGCGAAAATACAATTGCGCACTGAAAATGAACTACAAAAATGTAGTTCTGTATTCTGTATTTTCTGTATGTTAAATGAATGTACTCTGGATACCCATTCGTTTCCTATGGCGGTCACTTTTGACCGGGAACACCACAGGTGTAACCCGGTTGATTAAAACATTCAAAATTGAATGAAATAGGTAGGCTAATCATCACTTTTATATGTTCAAGTACACATGTGTGGAGGATATCATAAGGTCTGGAGGTAATCAGATGTAAAACATAATATTTATGAGTAGGCTATTATAAGTTGTAAAACGGTAAGATTTGACCCGAACACGACAGGAGGCTTAAATTACATAAAAATTGTTTTATAACCATTATGTCGGACATTAGGGCCTATATCAACATAGGCCTAATTAAGAGAAAGTGTTAAATACACAAAAACACAGACGCAGAAGTAAATTTCAAATGGGAGTGCAGGTTACTGAACATAAAAGTGCAAGTCTTTCAAAACAAACTCAAAAGAAAATTGTAATGACACGGTGACGGGCCTCAACACCCGCCAAACGGTCGCGGCCCTGGCCCTGTCTGTTTCCGCCACCACCGCCATAGTCATCGTCGTCATCATGGACCATGGACAGCTCCCTTTAAGAACGATCTTAGAAGCTGTGCACGCGTGTTCATGTACAACTGTGTTTGGGAAACAGGCGTAGAAAATCTAGGAACGTTCGTAGGATCAATCGTTTACGTTGCACTTAAGCCCAAGAACCATCGTTATCGGGAAATGAGACCCTGGACGTCTCTGTGCAATGGTTGCAGTTCCATCTTTCTTAAAATGTTGAATTACTTTTGCAACTGGCTTTGCTTATGTTCTTGTAGCCTTTACCTTTCTGGTGTAAAGAAATGATTTTCTTTCGCAGATCTGGTGTCATTTCTCTTCCATGTGGTGTCATTGTGGACAGCAGGTAATGGGAAGGGGAGGATTGCTTTAGGTAACACCCTGTTGTAGCCGCAGGTATGATGAGTTTGTTGTAGGTCAGTGTTGTGAGGTGAGAGTTTGTGTGGAAATGATTTGCTGGAAGTAGGCATGGATGTGGGTTTTGAATGAATGACATTCTGTGTGTTTGTGTATATTTTGTGTAGTTCCCACCTTCTCTGTCCAAGATATTGTCAATGCAAAATCACAATTTTTGCATTTAACTATATCACTAGGTGGTGCTATGCTTCAAATGAGTGTTTATGGGATGGGTCAATACGCCCCGTTAACACCGGCATACTAACACAAAATCATTGTCTTGGGCAAAATGTTTGAGTTATTTAATAAAAACTGTTTTGTACACCTAGCTTTGACGGGAAACATTGCACCCTGTGACGAAATGTCACAAAATTTGGTGCACATGAAAAGAAAGCTGTTCAAAGTTGTCATGTGAACTTTGACCAAATATGAGCAATTAGAAGCCGAGATATGAACCTTTGAAGAATTTTAAGCTATGTTTTGAATTTTGATTGACATGTAACTTTGAAATAGTCCATCTCAAGATAAATCCTTTGATAACTTTTTGTCAGCATTGTCTGTAGATGACATGTACCAAATTTGATGAGATTCACATGAACGGCCTATAACGAGTTCATTTACTTTCACTTTCGCAATTTTAAAATTTCCCGGATTTTTTTTTTCATTGGAAGTGGCCATTAACCAGTGTTGTCAATGTGGGAGGGTCAACAGATTTCACGACAAAAAAAAAAAAAATGTTGTAAACGTAAGTGTTGTGTAGATAATAGGCAATAGGCAGTGCCCCCTATGGGCTAAATTTTATGCCATGTGCTGTGCTTTCAGAGGTCTTTGTGCTGATTGTGCATGACATATTTTATGCAGTTCACACCTTCTCGATCCAGGTCTTGGCAATGCAAAATCCCCATTTTTGCATTTAACCATATAATTAGGTGGTGCTATGCTTCAAGTGAATGTTTATGGGCTGGGTCGATACACCTCCATAACACCAGCATACCAACACAAAATCCCTCAAGTCTTTGTTGTGCATATATCTTTTATCTAAATTTGTATTAGACACACCCACCAAATTTCATCCATGTAGCTGAAAGTGTATGCCAATCACAAGCCTCAATCACAACAGGGGGTGCTCCAGTGTCCCTGGGCCACATCAGGTGCTGGGTATTTGTCTCTGAGTAGACAAATTTCATGAGTTTTCATACATGAAAACCACCTCAAAAAAGGCCAAATAAATTAATTATTATCTTTACAGAAACAATAGGGCTTCACACCTCCGGTGCAAGCCACAGTCTGCACCTCCGGTGTTCAGGCCCTAATAATAATAATAATCCTTACATAAACAATAGGTTTCGAACTGCCAGTGCTTGGGCACTCATACAACACCTAGCAAAAAGTATGGAATCACCAGTCTTGCACGAGCACTCACTCAGACATTTTATTCTGTAGAACAAGCTCGCATCAAAAGCATGAAACAATAATGAAGTCATTCAAAAGTGCAACTCCTTGGCATTCAGAAACACTAAAAGAAATAGTAAATGTTACTTTTATAGACCAAGCACAGGGGAAAAAATATGGAATCATGAAAAACAGACAAACAAAAACCAATCAAAACACATCACTTGTATTTAGTTGCACCCCCTCTGGCTTTAAAGACTGCTTGCAGTCTCTGAGGCATGGACTTGATGAGTGACAAATAGTATTCTTCATTAATCTGGTGCTCTTTGATTGCAGTTGCCAGACCATCTTTGCAGGTCGGAGCCTTGCTGTGGACCATTTATTTCAATTTCCACCACAGGTTTTCAATTGGGTTGAGATCTGGGCTATTTGTAGTCCATGACATTGACTGGATGCGTCTTTCTCCAAAGAATGCTTTCACAGTTTTTGCTCTATGGCATGATGCATTGTCATCTTGGAAAATGATTTCATCATCCCCAAATATCTTTTCAATTGAAGGTATAAGAAAACTGTCCAAAATGTCAATGTAAACCTGTGCATTTATTGAAGATTTAACCACAGCCATCTCCCTAGTGCCTTTGCCTGACATGCAGCCCCATATCATCAAGGAGTGTGGAAATTTGGATGTTTTCTTTAGGCAGTCCTCTTTGTAAATCTCACTGGAATGGCACCAAACATGAGTTCCAGCATCATCACCTTATCCAGTGCAGATTCGTGATTCATCACTGACGATAACCTTCATCCAGTCATCCACGGTCCATGATTGCCTGTCCTTAGCCCATTGCAGTCTTGTTCTTTTCCGTTTAGGCATCAATGATGGTTTTCTTTTAGCTTTCCTGTATGAAAATCCCATTTCCTTAAGGTGATTTTGCACAGTTTGGTCACATACATTGACTCCAGCTTCCTCCCATTTCTTCTTTATTTGTCTTGTTGTGCATTTTCTGTTTTCAAGACATATGGCCTTTACTTTTTTGTCTTGACGCTTAGATGTCTTCCTTGTTCTACCAGTATGCTTGTATGGAGCTATTTTTGTTCCAATATCATTCAAACAAATAAAAAAATATCCAAACAAAAAACACAGCTTTGAAAACAAAAAAAATAAATTTTTAGTCCTAAAAAAAAATGATTGTGCTCCAATTTTCTTTTTGTTATTACAGAATTTATGTTTGCAAGTCTAAAAGTTTTGCACCTCTAAATCTGTTGCGGATCAAAATGTTTTGCTTTCAAGTTCAGGTGCGTTTACTTCCTGGTCAAATTTGTTTGCGAGTCGAAAAGTTTTGAACCTCAAAATCTTTTGCGAACCAAAAACGTTTGATTGCAAGTACAAAGGAACGTGATGGGCGGGGTCTCAACGAGAGAAAAGGTGGATTTCTATTGGTAGCTTGCCTCTGACTGACAAATGCTTTGTGGTGCTGCGATTGATTTCAATAATCCATATTCATATTCATATCCACAACTTGAACTAGTTATCCAGCATCAATCATTTACAACTTTAATCATTTGCACTTGAAAACGGCTAATAGCCTAGGAGCTAACATTACAAAGTTACAAAGTTGACGGTCAGTTTATTGCCTGGCAAGGGCTAGAAAATGAACCTTTTTTATTATTTATTTAAAACACTGTCTTATCAGCAACATAAACTTCAGCTTGCTCTCTCTTATTTTTTCCGCTCCCAACTCTTGATGTCTTTTCGAGGCCAGTATCCAAACAGGTGTGTGCCAAACTTAAATTGAGACTGAGCCACAATCGAACAGACCACTGGGAGGTGGGGGAGGGAGGCACGAGGAGAAGAATGGAGAGGGGCCGCAAAGGAGATTCACCTTATTCTGAAGCAAATTGGCCTATGTTGCTTATTGTATTGCTTGTATTGTTCTGTGCTTTCATTTTTAGAGTGCAATGATACAATAAACAGAAATTTCAGTAAAAAAATGGAAAAAGTGTGGTGTTCTAAAAATTTTGATGGGTAGTGTAGTTAAATGCAAAAATTCTTATTTTGCATTGCTATATTTTGGACCGAGAAGGTGGAAACTACACAAAATATACACAAACAGACATTGTCATCATTGAAAACCCACATCCATGCCCACTTCCAGCAAATCATTGCCACACAAACTCTCACCTCACAACACTGACCTACCACAAACTCACCATACCTACGGTTCCCACACTTCAATACACTGCGGCGGTCATACCATGTACCGCTATGTGGTACATCTAGTTATATCTATGCTACCAGCAAATGTTAAATTTAGCTTACAGTCCCATGCCTGATTTCAGGTGCCATGCCTGAGATCCTTCAGCCCTGGGGTTGAACTTAGTATTGTTGATCAGACACAAGGTTGTGAACAACAAATGGACAAATGCAGTTAAACCTATTGCTTCAATATTCTGAAATTTTGGATGGGATACTGAATATATTTAAAAAAACATATGGCTAACTCTGTTTTCTATTCCAACAGGAATGGCAGCAGGGCTCACTATAACTGGAATTGCAATTATACTTTTCCTTCCGACTGTCCAGTTAATGCCAGCTGAATTGAAGTTTGAGGGCCAGACACACTTCCGTGTGAATGAAACCAGTCACACAGTCGTGCGACTTGTGGTGGAAAGGGTAGGAAACCATGAAAACATCACAGCACTAGTTCTGGTAAGATTTTGTAAAGTCTTCTGAGTGTTTTTTATTTACAAACTTCTTTTCATGTTTAGCTAACATTTTCCTGGGTTAACCTTTGTTCTTGAAAATTTAAAATGTTTGTACATTTGTACAACATGGTAGCACGTTATTATACCTACTCCCTATGAAGCATTTATTTTGCATTTGTTAACTCTCAATGAACAATTTGTTCATCATCTGTTAACATCGATCTTACATTATTCATCAGGAAATCATTTCTAAACATAACTACAATGTTAAAGCAGACAGAGAAGATGAAAGGACAGCCAGAAACACAGCAGGCTGAAAGATGAATAGATGGACATGCAGACAGAGAGCCGATAGACAGACAGATGAATGTAGATATGTTTGTAAATGATTTAGTCATGAGAAATCATGTAAAAATAATAGTTAAACAATGAAGTGTACCAATGTTAAATAAATGATGAACAGGGATTAATTATTATAAAGTGCTACCCATATTCTTCTTCTTCTTCTTCTTCTTCTTATTATTATTATTATGTCCACCACTTGCATGATTGTGGTTGTATAGGTTTTGTCCGAGCCTCCACCCCTTTGTTATTATTTTCTTTACTCTATAACGCCCATTGGGAGTTGGGATAAGTTGGATATGTCAATGTTTTCTAAATCCCATTTAGGGGGCATAGCCACATGCACCAATAAAGGTTAGCATATAAGACAGCATATATATCTAAAAGCATGTACTTTCTAGATGTGAAACATCATTGTGTTTTTTATTATTACAAGATGACTTTTAGTTAACACAGCAGCAGCAAAGTTCCTGTAAGCTGACATTAGCTCTATTTGGGAGACATTCTCATTGGAATGCCAGAAGTCTGATAGAAAATGGACAAGAATGTAAAAGGTATGTTCATGAGTTAACTGTGAGGAAACAAGTGGGTAGGCATGGATATCCACAGTTTAAAGTTCAAACTAGAAAAGCACTCAGAGAGCGCAGACCTCCGCCAAGGCAGCTTACGTCTCCACCTTATTGTTATTCTCACCTCAAGACGGTTTGTTCACTCATGCTCACACAAACTTGGTTGACTTTTCGGTGCAGGAAAGTACTTTATCTAATTTCCACTGCCAACATGAACTACTGGGCTGCTCACCACTACCGCTCTAACTCTCCTCTGTCTTTCACTGAACCCTCTAATGAAAAACTCAACAACTCCTTGACCTCAGTTCTGTATCAACCTATATTCCCTCCTTTCAAAATAAAAGTCTCTGTAGATTCCATGCTACACTGGTAACTTGACTGAATAAAAAATTCCTGGATCCAGATGGTTATCCGGATCACCACCAAAATCAAATCAGTTCTAAGTTAGGCCACTTCTGACCTATCCTGACAATTTCATCAAAATCCATCCATAACTTTTTGAGTTATGTTGTTCACAAACAGACAAACGGACAAACCAACGCAGGCGAAAACATAACTTCCTTGGCGGAAGGTAATAAATGTATATGTTTTAAATATGCCTATATTTAATACATTTAAACATTTTAGGCCTAGATGGGGTCAACTGAACAGAACTCAACACACAATAATAATAATAAAAATAATAATAATAATAATAACTGTAGTTGCATAACACAAATCATACAAGATGTAGCTGAAAGTGCTTAAAGACGACTTTTTCTAGGACTTTACTTTTGAATGGGAGGGTAGAACCAGAAAAGAGGAGTCAAGTGCCTCACAAAACCCTTAAAAGTTCATTGAATATTAGGGAAAGGTGACTTAGGAGTTTAGATGAACAGTCTTAGGCGAGGGCTCCATGTGTACCTCCGGACCAGTAAACTTGGAACTGGCAGGCGATTACAGAGCAGTGGCACCCATAGGTGTCGGAGATGACAGCCCAACAGGCAGAACCTCCTTGACAGGTAGAAGCACAGAAACAGACAGCCAGAGTTAGTGGTCAAACAGAGAAGGCAGGTCGGGTTATCAGGATAGGAGAGCAGATGTAGCTGGGTCAATCTCAGAATTCCTCAGACCGGTCAGTGTCCATGGCCTAGTGCCAGGAGACCGGCTGCTCCACCTCAGTATCACCAGCAGAGTGCTCCTCATCAGGTGGCTCCAGCTCTGGAACCGGTTCAGACCTGGGCTCAGACTCCAGACAGCTCACTAGGACAGACGTGTGGCGAGACCCCCTCAGTCGACCTCTCTTGATGTAGGGCTGGCATTTAGCCTACTTCATTAGTCATGGGTGTGTTTTGGGCTTAACATACAATTAACCAATGAGAATTTATACTCTCATTCCCTTTAAGAGCCAGCGGGCGCATTGTCCATGGCCTGTTGCTATTACGATGGCGGATTTACCCGGACGGGAGAAGCTTTTCGGTGGAGGAGACCAATCTGCTCGTGCGTGAAGTAAAAGCGCGTAAGCAGTTAATATTCTATTCGGGGATGGAAAGAATCCCCCCAAACCTCCGTGGGTCAAAGAAGTATGGGAGGAAATATCTTCAGTAATTGTGCCCTCCTTTGGCAAGAAGAGAACTTTCGAACAGTGAAGACGGGGAAACAAAAGCTTTAAACTCAAAGGAAACATCAAACATAAATGGAGGGTGGAGGTCCATCAAGTTTTCTTTTTGATGATTTGTCCATTTCATTTCTTACAACTTGCCACGCTGTTTATTTAAAACGACAAAAGAAATCGTAAATAAACTGCAGAACATTGCAATCGCTGTTTATTTAAAGTGACAAAAGAAATCATAAATAAAAAGCAGAACATTGCTATAAACTGCAAAACATTGCTATACTCTCATTATTTGTGCCTGTTTGCTTACTAAAACATAAAAATACATGGCTATACAGGCTATACATGTTGCAGCTTTTCTGCCAGTTCAGCTCGCCTCTCTGGCTCAGCAGCAGGTGCATTGGGGTTCAAAGCGTTGTGTGCCCCTAAAATAGCTTTTCAGCCGTGCACGACTGACTACTGAAGGAAAAACCATGGTTTACGCTGGTCAAATGACGATATGGTTTTGCGTCTTCATAATAGCATCTGGTGCGCTTTGTGCACGCCCGTCACGCCGCAATGTCATCTGCCATCTAGACAACGTGATTTTTTGCCTGAAAAAATGAACGATGAGCTGGCACAGAATAGCAATGACAGCATGCGAATGTCGCGAATGCACAATGCACCGCTGCATAATAGGGCCCATTGAGATAGGCGGGGGAGGAACCTGAAATGACTTTGTAGGCTAGTGTCAGAGACTTATGTTTAATTCTGGCAGCTACCGGCAGCCAGTGCAGGTCGCTGAAAAGTGAAGTGATGTGTCCTTTTGGGTTGATTGAAAACCAGTCGCGTTGCTGCGTTCTGGACCATTTGCATTAGTCCAAACTAGCCATGGACTGAGTGATAGCATAGTTTTCACTGGAAGCCGATGAAACCAGATTTTCAATTCTTGGCTTGCTCACCCTTGTGGTGACGTCGAACCAACAACCCTGAATATAGGCGCGTTTGGATAAGGGTAGACGTCTACAGACGGCTGCAGCCGGCTGTAGTCAGCGATGCATTGTGGGATGAAAATGTTGCATTTTGGTTAGACTTTGTGTCAGAGTTGCCAGAAAGGCGTGGCGCTGTCATAAAAACGTCACAAGGTCAGATGACCTAAAAACCCATGTGATGTAGCCGTTTGTAGCCATCTGTAGACAAAAGGTGCAGCCGCTTGCAGTTGCTTTTTCCGCGGCTACAATCGTCTAACTAACGCCTCCGTGGTGACGCAACTGTGCCCTGGTTGGTTTAAAGTTCATTGACGTCTGGACACGGATGTTGTGTAGCGCTCTGTCACGGAACTTCTCATCTTATATGTACGTTATTTTAGTCCAGTTTGAAGACATATCTTTTCTCTCTCTTTTTAGCTTGTTCTGGGGCGTGTATCTGATGCTGTCAAGCTCAATCTTTTATTGATTTATGTATTTGTTAATCTCGTTTTTATTGTATTGCTTTGTGTCAGTAGGCTATACCTATTAATGATCTTTGGGTTATGGTTTTGCCGTGTTATTTTTCATCCTTGTGTTGTGCAGCACTTTGGGACATCTCTGTTGTTTTGTTTAAATGTGCTATTAAAAAAACGACTCGACTTGACTTGAAGTCTCAATGCACCCTACTACAACCGCCCGCCCCCTTCTTGTCCCTCACGCACAGCACATGACTTCTCCGCCATCTACTACGAAGATCAGGTGGTGTAAACAAAAGACTTGTGTCCGACTTGACCGCCGCCTTTTAAACACCCGCCCATGCTGCGAGGCGGAGTTCTTGCTGACGCATGTAGCCGAAGTTAGACAGCCGTAGACAGACCGGTGTGCTACACGAACGAGCCTTATGACAAATTGATGAGTAGACTCAGACAGCATACAATCATTTTCATGATTAATATTTTTCTACTGTTATGGCTGCAATCAAGCTTACTGTAGTGGAAGGCTAATGCTTTATTTGGGTATTCTACTAACTTTGGTTCCAGGCAGTCTTGCAAGCTACAGAGAGCTAGCTAGTTAGCATGTTCATACCAAGCTATAGCATGTGGCTTAGTTTAGATATCTTTCTTTGGGCTTCACTTGCATCGAATAGTAAAACCATGAAGAACACCATACTGATTACTTTTAGTTTCGTTGTTTTAAAATTTGTGGGAAATTATTTTTGTTGAACTTCATGTTCTTTATTGGCTGGTACTTGGTATGTTTTATATATTGATAACTTTGGTAACAGCTGTTCATTATTACCAATGTGTCTGTTTGGCATAAGTTAATAGTTTGTATCATTAATGAAATATTAGGTGTTTGCGTAAAACCAATATGTTGCTGTTATAAGAAACAGCAAACAATCTGTGATATTGTATTGCTATTTGTTAACAGTTAATGCTATATCTTTTTGACACTCGTTATCATTTCTGTCAGGATTCTGTCTGTGTTTCCATGTTTTTCAGGTTATGTTTTGTTCATTGTCAACCCCTGATGGTCGTGTTTGTGTTCCTTGTGTCTTTCTTTTCAGTTGCCATTTGCTTTTGTTTTTGTCCTGTGTCCCCGCCCTAGTTTTGAATCGTGTTGTTCCCTGGTCATGTTCACCTGTCTCCTGTCATTAAATCTTGTTTACTTGTTGTGTTCCACCTGTTCCTTGTCTCATGTCAATCCCCTTCTTTCCCAATTAATTCTTTAGGGTATTTAAACCCCCGTGTTAGCCTTGTTCTTTGTCCGATTCTCGTGTTCTCTTTGTGGTGTTCTCCTGCCCCCCCCCCCCCCCCCCGTGTGTGCTTCGTTTTCGTCTCTGTTGTAAGTTTTTACAGTGTTTTGTTTGCGTTTTGGAGTTTCCTTGTTTGTTTCTGATTCTTCCTCAGTTTTTGGGTTTTTGCTTGCCTTGTTTTTTTTTATTTTTACTTTTATTTTGCCCTCTGTTTTGTGGATTTCCTGTGTTTCGTGTTGGATAATAAAAATAAGAAAAAAGTGTTGCTAAAATACAAGTTAATGGCATCTTATTTTTTCACAGATTACACTGGTCAACAACAAATTTATTGTTTATGATGTTTTAGCTGATTTATAACAATTTTGATGTGCTGAATCCAAATATCACATTGGTTTTTCTCAATCAGGTCAACTTTTTTAACTATGGCCACATATGTTTTTCTTCATATGTTATTGCATATGTTATAGCATTCTAGAGGTTCACATAAGCGGAAATTCATCCCCTGAATTTCGAACAATAATGACGTATTATTCAATTTACATGTAATTACTTTTTAATTGTATACTGTTCAATTTACAGTAAGAGAAGTTTGTAACGAAATTTTGTGACGCGTAAAATGTGTTTTTGCTTTAAAACTGAGTGTTAGAAAAGGATTTGTTGCTTTGTTGCTTCTTATCTCGAATAAAAAAAAATCAGCTGATGATGTAGCAAAAATGTAATAGATATAGCCTAGTAATAGTACGAAAATAATGCAATAGATATAGTAATATCAGATTTTTAAAAATTATCTTAGCACAGAAACCTGACCTGATCAAGAGAAATCAATGTCATTTTCAGATTTAGCGGTGCTAAATTGTCCTAAATCAGTTAAAAAAACATAGACAACTTTCAAAAAAAAATGTTTAAAAAAAAAAAAAGATTCAAAACCCCAGTTTTTGCATTTACCCATTTCACTATATGACACTATGCTACAAGTGAGTGCTTATGGGCTGGGATTATACTGTAACACCGCCTTACTAAAAAATGTATTGGGAAACGTTTTTGGTGAGTTATTTATCAAAAATTTAGACTTCTAGCTTTGACAGGAAACGGCATCCCCAGAATGTCAAAAAATTTGGTGCACATGCCAAAAAAAAACTGTGTTGAGTTTGCATGTCAAGTTTGATCATATTTGGGCAATTACAAGTAGTCCGGTCGATAGATGCAGATTTTCATGCGATCACTTTGCGATAAAAGCGTCAAATTTGGTATGATGACTCCCAAAGGGGTTCTGATCAAATTTGGGACCGTAGGCGCTCAAGATCTGGGCCCTGGGGGCCATGGCGGCCATTTTCCAAAATGCCCGTCATGGAAATGGAAAAATTGATTAAAAGCACCCAGAAACATCATATATGTGTATCAATTTTGGTAGAAAGGTTCCCAAAAGGGATCTGATTAGATCTAGAACCATAGGCGTTAAATATGGTGGCCATTTTCCAAAATGGCCCCCAAATATTTATTTTGTATGGTAAAATTATGGATGAAAATAGATGAAAACAGCCAGAAACACAACATATTTGTATCAAATTTGGTAGGAAGGTTCACAAAGGGCATCCAATTATATTAGGAACCATAGTTTTTCAATCTTTTCAATCAACCAAATATGGATTCCATAATGGGAAAATGTATGCCAGAAAAATAGCATGCAATAACATTTTACTATCAAATTTGGTATGTTCACAAACTGGGACTGATCAGATTTAAAGGTGTATGCTACTATTTGGGGCTAGACATGGTTAAAATTGTTGCTCTGGGTTTATAAAGGTGGTAGAGGGTCTTATTTTTCATGTTAGGTGTTGTGTTGTTTTAAACTGTCTTGGGGGAGTATGTAGCTCATCTAGCAAGAGCCAATGGATCACACGTAGCAAGACCCACTACAAATTATTTGGGAAACATAGATTGTCAGTAATTATAAATCTTGCATGATCTCTGAAATGTTCTCTGTGCTCAACCAAGTCGTGAGCTAGTTTTCATGCAGTAATTCATTCAGCGAATATTGTGCTAACAAGCTATGATGCGGTTTGTCAACAGTCACTGCAGCCAATTGGAATGCCGGACAGTGTTGCCAAAAAAGTCACAGAAAGACGCTACTGGCTCTCTGAAAAGTCGATGGGGGTGGATAGATCAGAAAAATCGCTCCATGATTTCGCTCCGCCGGTGTGGACGCTTTTTCCGCTTTTCGCATTTTCCGCATTTTTGCTTTTCTGCATTTTCACTTACCGCTCTGGTCAGAAATGTCTTTTAGGATGAAAAAAAGTCCAGTAATTGCGAAGTGGAAAACTAACTTCCATGGAATATGGAATATAAGCAGTAACACCTTTACATTCCATTTAGTGACACATTGTGATGGTGTGAGCAATAGAGTCAGTGAGATTTTTTTTTTCTTTCATGTAATTTTGCTTTTGATAATGTTAATAGTCATTCCAAATTTTATTTAGTTGTAGCTTTTAGGGGTGTGAGAGGTCAGTCTTGAGAATTTAGTTTTCATTTCTTGTCTACTAATTCTACATAGTCTTTACCTACTGTATTTCATCCAGAGGGTGTGAAGTTAATTGGTGACAGTTCTTACTTTTCAAATTACAGTATGTCACAAAAGTGAGTACACCCCTAACATTTTTTTTACTTTTTTATTATATCTTTCCATGGGAGAAGTCTAAAGATATAATACTTTTGTACAATGTAAATTAGGCAGTGCACAGCTTATATGCAGTGTACAGTGCAAATTTGCAGTTCCCAGAAAATAACTCAACACACAACCATTAATGTCTAAACCACTGTCAACAAAAGTGGGCACAATTTGGACATTTTCACGTAGGGGTGTACTCAATTAGCCATTTTTCCTCCCTGGTGTCATGTGATCCATTAGTGTTACAAGGTCTCAGATGTAAATGGGTAGAAGTTGTGTTAAATGTGGTGTTATCACTCTCACACTCTCTCATACTGGTCATTGGAAGTTCAACATGGCACCATGCAAAAGAACTCTCTGAGGATTTAAAAAAGAAAATTGTTGCTTTTCATGAAGATGGCCTAGGTTATAAGAAGATTGCCAACACCCTGAAACTGAGCTGCAGCACAGTGGCCAAGACCATAATATTTTGTGAGTGGTGTATTTGGCATTTTTTTGTCCTAACAACATGAAACTTGGCACTGCACTTACTTGTGGCATTGGCAAGATGCCTACCAAAATTCAGCTTAGTTAAACGTATACAGTGGCAGTTCTACAGTGTTTTACTCCCCGGGCGAGACCATCTCTCAGAACTATAGTGCCCTTATTGAATGAATGTCTGTTCTGTAGTTAAGCTGAAAGGTAATGGTCTTGAAATTATAGCACCCCTAATAGAACAAATGGTACAAAACATAATGTGCTTCAAGAGGTTAGAGTAGTCCTATATGGCAAATTTGATGCAATAATTGCTTTCTCTGGCCAGGATACTGGTGGTTCAAAACCTCAATTTGGACATGTACAATATTCCCTAGGTGGCACTACAGCGTAAAGTCTTGTCGAGCCCAAGGTACAAATACATTTTGGTCTTCTTAATTGCAACAGTTGGAGAATTATTCTGTGACAAATAATTCCGGTCTCCCTGCCTTTTTGGGGGGCAGCCCCTGTGCACAAAAACAGCTTATTCTGTATCATCTGGATGAGGCTACATTCCCAACAAGTTTCATGCTCCCCATACAGCGCTCCAAGAGGACAGGCTCTACTAAGAACAAGCCTCGCCATGGTCGACCAAAGAATTTGAGTGCATGTGCTTTGCATTATATCTGGAGGCTGTGTCTTCAAAATAAGCGTAGGAGTGCTGCCAACATTGCTGCAGAGGTTGAAGGGGTAGGGGGACCCGCCACAGACCATACGCTGCACACTGCATCAAACTGGTCTGCATGGCTCCGCCCAGAAGAAAGCCTCTTCTGAAGATGATGCACAAGACATCCCGCAAACAGTTTGCTGAAGACAAGCAGACTAAGGGCATGGATTACTGGAACCATGTCCTGTGGTCTGATGAGACCAAAATAAACTTATTTGGTTCAGATGGTGTCAGGTGTGTGTGGCGGCAACCAGATGAGGATTACAAAGACAACTGTGTCCTGCTAACAGTCAAGCATGGTGGAGGAAGTGTCATGGTTTGGGGCTGTATGAGTGCTGCCGGCACTGGGGACCTACACTTCATTAAGGGAACCATGAATGCCAATATGTACTGTGACATACTGAAGCAGAGCATGATGCCCCCCAACTGAAACCGGGCCACAGGGCGGTATTTCAACATGGTAATGACCCCAAGCACACCTCCAAGATGACCACGCCTTGGGTGAGGGTGAAGGTGATGGACTGGCCTAGCATGTCCCCGAACCTGAACCCAATTCAGCATCTGTGGGGCATCCTTAAAGGGAAGGTGGAGGAGCTCAAGGTCTCAAGCTCAAAGTCAGCTCCGTGATGTCGTGATGTAGGAGTGGAAGAGGATTCCAGTGACAATTTGTGATACTCTAGTGAACTCCATGCCCAAGAGAGTTAAGGCAGTGCTGGAAAATAATGTTGGCCACACTTTGGGCACAATTTGGACATTTTCACTTAGGGGTGTCCTCACTTTTGTTGGCAGTGGTTTAGACTTTAATGGTTGTGTGTTGAGTTATTTTGAGGGAACAGCAAATGTGCACTGTTATATAAGCTGTACACTGCCTACTTTACATTGTAGAAAAGTATTATATCTTTAGACTTCTGCACCCCTCTGTAGCCTGTACAATATTTCAGCGCTCCCTGGGTAGCTTAATCGCACGAATTAGGAGGTATAGAGGTATATGTGCAAGACTTTGCTGGCATTTCGGAGGATGTTAAGAGAGGGACAGGAAATGTAATACTTTTTTTATTTTTCGGTTAAAATTAGCGACCCAATCAGTAACATACTGCTACCCAAAGCAATGGCAAAAACATTTAAAGTATACAATTCAGGATACACCGATATACCCAGGCTGGTGCTTGGTATAGTGGTTGAATTAAATGTGACTCAAATCGTAAATGTGACGTAAATCTTTATATACGTATGTTATATGACATGTTGTGAGTTGAATCTTGTATGAACAAAACTAAACTGCTGAAGGGTTGAGCCCCTTGTTCTTTGTTATGTTTGTTGTTATGCAGTCCTACATCAATATCTAAAAGCCAAAAAAAGTAAAAACAAAAAACAAACAAAAAAAACAACCTAATCCTAATGAGCTGGCACCTTGCCATGGTGGATTAGCTTGCGTGTCTCTTATCATGCCAGTTTAACTTTCTGTTTCACCATTTGTGAATTTCCAGAGAAAGATCAGCTCTTAATCAGTTTTCATGGTGATCACATTTTCCATGATTTGGATCGCATAAATGATTTAAAGACATATCAATAGCCATTTTTGTGAAGTATGTTTATATGGACATGTAATTTCTGCTGTATTATTGCACTGTTTTTAATCTGTTTTCCAATTAGGAACTCCATTTATGGTGGCCATTTTTGAAAATGGCCGCCATATTGGATGTCTATAGTTCTAAATCTATTCTATCCCTTTGTGATTCATCCTACCAACTTTGATACAAATATGTTGTGTTTCTGGCTGTTTTCAATTCATTTTATCATTACGGAATCCATATTTGGCGGCCATTTTCCAAAATGGCCGCCATATTGAATGCATATGGTTCTAAATCTAATCAGTCTCCCTTTGCGAACCTTCCCACCAAATTTGGTACAAATATGTGATGTTTCTGGGTGCTTTTAATCCATTTCCCCATTTCCATGGCCCCCAAGGGCCAGATCTTGAGCGCCTACGGTTCCAAATCTGATCAGACCTCATTGGAGAGTCTTCATACCAATTTTCATGCTTTTATCGATTTTCGCAGCTACCCGCCGGACTAAAGCCAGGATATGGTCTGTCAAACTATTTTAAGCTATGTCTAACAATTTTGATTACTTTCACTTTTGTCATTTTAAATTTTGTTGGACGTGGCCATTGGCCAGAGTTTTCAATGCATGAAGTTCAATGGACTTCAAGACAAAAAATGGTACTAGCATATTAAAAAAACGCCTTGGTCCAAATTGTTGACGAATTATTTATTTTAGTCTTCTAGCTTCAATGGGAAACATTGACCCATGTGATGAAATGTCACAACATTTGGTCTACACACAGAAAGCTGTGTAGAGTTTGCATGTTGTGCAAGTTTGATCAAATTTGGGTCAATTAGAAGTTAAGCTATGGACTGTGAAACAATTTTAAGTTACATCTTCAATTTCGATTCACATAACTTTGAAACGGTTCACCTCAAGCTAAATCCTTTGATAACTTTCTTGTCAGCATTGTCTGATGACATATACCAAATTTGGTGAGACTCACATGAACACCCTATGACAAGTTAATTAAAATTGATTTCCAATTACCCAATTACCTCACTTCCTGTTAGGTGTGGCTAATGCAATGTATATACAAAAGTTGGTCGCTTTGTTGACCCCAATACAACTACTGAACTTTGTGAACGTAGCTGAAATTATACACTGAGCATAGGGCTATAAGACATAATGGGGTGCTCTGGATTATCTGGGCCATACCCACAGTCGTTTTGTCTATTATCTAGAGAAGAGTAATGTTTACAAGGAGTTCTTTTTTCTCGTGAAATCTATTGATCCTCCCGCATTGAAAACACTTCCAACAAAAAGAATTTCTGTGAAATTTTAACATTGTGAAAGCGAAACCAAACGAACCCGTCATAGGCCGTTCATGTGAATCTTACCAAATTTGGTACATGTCATCTACAGACAATGGTGACAAAAAGTTATCAAAGGATTTGTCTTGAGATAAACCGTTTAAAAGTTACATGTCAATGAAAATTTGAAACATAGCTTAAAATTCTTCAAAAGTCCATATCTTGGCTTCTAATTGCTCCGATGTTGTGAAAATTGACATGTCACCTCTAAACAGATTTCTGTTCATGTGCATCAAATTTTGTGATATTTTGTCAAAGGGGACAATGTTTTTTGTCGAAGCTAGGGGTCCAAAAACAGTTTAAAAAAAAAAAAAAACTCATCAACATTTTTTCCCAAGACAGTAATTTTGTGGTAGCATGTCGGGGTTACAAAGACGCATTGACCCAATCCATAAACTGTCACTTGAAGCATGGTGCCACCTAGTGATAGGGGTAAATGTAAAACTTGGGATTTTGTATTGCCAATGTCTTGGACTGGGAAGGTGGGAACTGCACAAAATATGTCATGCACAATCAGCACAAAGACCTCTAAAAGCACAGCACATGCCATACAATTTGGCCCATAGGGGGTGCTGTAATTGTACAAAATGTCATTTTGCCTATTATCTAGAGAACAGTAATGTTTACAAGCAGTTCTTTTTTATCGTGAAATCAATTGAACCTCCCGCATTGAAAACACTGGTCGACGCCCACTTCCAACAAAAAGAATTTCCGTGGAATTTTAACATTGTGAAAGCGAACCCAAACGAACTCGTCATAGGCCGTTCATGTGAATCTTACCAAATTTGGTACATGTCATCTACAGACAATGGTGGCAAAAAGTTATCAAAGGATTTGTCTTGAGATAAACCGTTTAAAAGTTACATGTCAATGAAAATTTGAAACATAGCTTAAAATTCTTCAAAAGTCCATATCTTGGCTTCTAATTGCTCCAATGTTGTGAAAATTGACATGCCACCTCTAAACAGCTTTCTGTTCATGTGCATCAAATTTTGTGATATTTTGTCAAAGGGGACAATGTTTTTTTGTCGAAGCTAGGGGTCCAAAAACAGTTTTTTTTTTAAAAACTCATCAACATTTTTTCCCAAGACAGTGATTTTGTGGTAGTATATCGGGGTTACAAAGACGCATTGACCCAGTCCATAAACTGTCAATTGAAGCATGGCGCCACCTAATGATAGGGGTAAATGCAAAAATTGGGATTTTGTATTGCCAATGTCTTGGACTGGGAAGGTGGGAACTGCACAAAAAATGTAAAATTTCGTACATGTCATCTACAGACAATGGTCACAAAAAGTTATCAAAGGATTTACTATCCTATTTCATCCTATTTTATCCTATTTCAAAGTTACATGTCAATCAAAATTCAAAACATAGCTTAAAATTCTCCAAAAGTCTCGGCTTCTAATTGCTCATATTTGGTCAAAGTTGACATGACAACTTTGAACCACTTTCTTTTCATGTGCACCAAATTTTGTGACATTTCACCACATGGGTGCAATGTTTCCGGTCAAAGCTAGGTGTACAAAAACAGTTTTTGTTAAATAACTTATCAAAATTTTGCCCAAGACAATGATTTTGTGTTAGTAAGCCAGTGTTAAAGAGGCGTATCAACCCATCCCATAAACACTCACTTGAAGAAATAGCGCCACCTAGTCATATAGTTAAATGCAAAAATAGGGATTTTGCATTGCCAATATTTTGGACCGAGGAGGTGGGAACTACACAAAATATACACAAACACACAGAATGTCATTCATTCAAAACCCACATCCATGCCCACTTCCAGCAAATCATTTCCACACAAACTCTCACCTCACAACACTGACCTACCACAAACTCACCATACCTATGATTCCCACACTTCAATACACTGCGGCGGTCATACCATGTACCGCTATGCGGTACATCTAGTTAACTCCCATTCTTACATTTTGTCACAAATTGAACATGTAGTACCTGACCATGACTGCTGCATCTTATGCTTGCTACTACAGCTGGAGGGCGAGGATACAAAGGACTTTGAGGCCACGACAGCTGTAGCTTTCCTTACTATGACTGAGACGAGAAAGACAGTCTTCATTGCAATACGAGATGACAACTTGCCTGAGGCTGATGAAACATTCATCTTCAGTCTTAAACTCCAGGTAAGTGTGGGTTGAACACTGAAGTAATACAACTTCTGTCTACTCTGTTGCAGAATAGTGTTTTTTATAGTTGAGCGGATAATAGAAAAAATAAAAACGCTCCGTGTGTCATATCGC
Source organism: Setipinna tenuifilis (assembly GCA_030347295.1). Classification (NCBI taxonomy): domain Eukaryota; kingdom Metazoa; phylum Chordata; class Actinopteri; order Clupeiformes; family Engraulidae; genus Setipinna; species Setipinna tenuifilis. Next base: position 29,806,097 of record CM059284.1, read on the forward strand.
TGCAATCGGCACAGTGGTCTCGCCCGGGGCGTAAAACACTGCACCTATGTTGGCATTTATGTGCACCTAAAGTTCAGTTCTTCAGATCAGTTTTTTCTTGACATTGAATTCTGTTTTCTTCGTTTATACTTAAGCTGGTGGGCTATGGTCTAATGCTTAGGGGAGATCTTGGAATTGGAGGGTTGCGGGTTCAAATCCTGTAAAAATAGTGTAAATAATCAGTGCTCTACTGAACCCTCATCCATGGTTGAAGTGCCTCTGAGCAAGGCATTTAACCCCACGTTGCTCTAGGAAGATTGCCCCTCTGCCTAATACACTATAGGTCACTCTAGATACGACTGTAAGGAAAATGTAATGTAACTTATTTTAAAGTGGACATATTATACTCATTTCCAACATGTTCACCACATTTTTTGTACAAAATTACTGTCACATGAAGGAGATCTGGCCAGTTTTTCCCTTTTAGAATGAGTGGGTTTTTTCACCTTTATGCAATGAGCTTCTTGCTGACCACGATCGGCCCCACCAATCCCATGTTTCCAATTCATGTTCAGTACATGTGGAAATGGCAGAAAGCAGAGGCACAATCGAATCATATACTGCATGTTTAACCCCAAGTCGGACCCAGAGCTAATGTTTCCCAAGCTGACGTCTGTTGTAACCCACAACCATAAATGGCAAACGTGAAAACCAAATGTGAACCAGCCACTAAACCTGGGTCAGCGTGTCAGGATAATATAAATGTAATATAATATAAATAATAAATAAATCACTAGATGTATGGCAAAGCGGTACATGGTATGACCGCCGCATGATATTGATTGTTGGCTGCCCTTTTAAATATTGAATGTTTAATGCCTTATGTTCACCCGGTTTTAAATGGCTATGCTGTGTAGGTCTAACTGGTGGACTTTGATCACTAGACGATCTCCTGAATTGGAAATTGTGGTGTGAGCTGCAAGTGCTATGGCATTCTATGCTGATATTTCCCCCATCAATCAGTTTCAAGTCCTGTTTGTGCTCCTTGTCTCACATTTAAGTCCCTCTGTGTAATTTTTATAAGTTGTCTATTAAGAATTTCTCCTATCTAGCGATAAGGTGGTATACTGCCAACAACTGAATATTATTCTTTAGCCCGCACCTTTTCTCATTGCTCATTTCCTTCTACGTTAGCTGAGAGCAGAAAATAGGAGAGATGTCATCGAGATGTCATGTCTGGGTTAGAAGGCACTATAAGATTACAGCCCATAATGTCAGGTACAAGAAGGTAAAATTGCTGTTACTTGTCATGGATATCAAATGAGCATTTAAAAAGGTGAAAAATGAAAAATTCCTTTCAAGTTAGCACCCCATGTGATTGTGGTGTAACTTTGAAATGGTGGAACGAGTTTATTTACTTTCATTTTCATTGTTTTAAAATGTGGGCATTTGAGCATGGATGGGTGTTTGGAATGGAATTTGACTAAAAAAATGTTTTTTTAATCAGCTTTCTTTAGATAATAGCCAAAATGTCATTTTGTTAAAATACACTGCCCCTATGGGCCAAATTTAATAGTACTTGTTTTCAGAGGTTGTCCTGCTAATTGTACAGGACAACTTTTGTGCAGTTGCCGTCTTCTCAGTTTAAAGCACCACTATGCAATTTTTGCAAGTTAATTATCATCTTCATAAGTTGACAGATGCCTAAATGAGTCATTACCAGGACAGTGAAGGCTTTCTCCCACGCCACCGCTGTCTGTGGACAGAATACCATGCTTGCAATATCTGGGTGTCCATCCTGGCACAATCAGACTCACAATGTCTCGAATATTGTGAAAAGCATAATCATGTTAAATTCGGAAGAAATTCTGACTTTACTTACCTTGGTGGACATGACTACTTTCGTATTTGCTGCTTACTCTGATCAGTTGACTTAAAAAACACATGCACAGGAAGGAAGGTCAGAGGAAGGAAAAACAGGATATGCACATTGTGAGAGGAAGGAAAACCAGTCAGTTTTTACGAGTGTGTCCATTTACTTGGAGACACTAGGGGTAGAGCTATTGAGAAAAAGCACTCAAAGGGGGGGGGGGGTGTTTAGCACATCACTGTGCACTGAAAATATTACTTTTCAATCAAATGGCATATGCCTTTTAAAACTGCACCAGATGTAGATTCCACAGAAAAATATCACCGCTGGGACATAATTTGCTGAAGAATCAGAGATTCAATTTAGACAAACTTCCAAGGCATTTTTGCCCATGTGAGCAAGTATCTCTTGTGTTTTCTCCTCCAAAGTTGGCTACCTAAAGGACTCATTTCAGTTTTGGTTCTCAACTCGAGTCTCTCAACTCAATCCTCTCTCTCTCAGCTTCAGTATTAAACAGTCCTTTGAAAAAAACATTTTCATGAATAGCATAGATCAATTTGAATTTCAGGCATACAGGCCCATCAACCAAGGCAAGTGGATACTTGTGCTCTACAATGCCGCTGTATGGCCGTAAAGTGCAATTTCGGGGTAGTCGAAATACCCCTCGAAAGGCCCCCCTCCAGTTAGACAGCGGCGAAGTCGCGCTGATATTTGAACAAAGTTAACAATGAAGCGAACTTATGCATCAGGGAGCCAGAAGAGGAAGAAGAGAAAGGAAGAGGATGAAAAGAAAAAACAAGACACTAGTAAGTGTAATCAATCATGAACATTTGTGCCAGCAAGGGTATAATGTGCAATTTACAAGGGTCATAGCGGCTGGAGAAAGAAGAAAACATGACAGCTAGCCGCCTAACGGATAGCTGTGTTTACAGTGCTACAACAGTAGTTAGTGTAGCCTAAATGTATTTTTCATACAAGACACGTTGCGGACTGGCTATAATAAACTGTAACAGTGGCGGATGCTGGTATTCCAAAGAGGGGAAGCTTACTGCCAACTGGGGTGTTGTGGTGTAGGGAAGGGGGGCCCCCAAAGGAGCCTTTGCCTTGGGCCCCCAAATACCTTGAAACGGGCCTGCGCGTAATCTCAAAGAGTCGAGACTTTACTGTACTTTCTCGACGACTCCTCAGCGCGTTCTCCAGTTGCCATATGTGCGCATGCGCGAATCGGGTTTATTGAATAGATGTCATTTGATTGAATGTACAATTGTCATTTTGTTCTTTCGTATTGGATCAAACTAAGAAATGACATTGCAGGACGGTCCGTGTACTTTTTCGTTCATTCATAGTTCTATTTTGGAAGTCACATGGAAAATGAAAAAGGAGTTGTATATGAATTCTTACGATCGTGTATGACTTCTTAAATCGAGCCGGGCGCCATATTTTGTTATTCTCTTTCTTATTGAAAATTAATAATTGAATCTTCAAAAAATTAAAAATAAAATAAAAATAAATCCCGTTCTTAATTGCGTTTCTGTATTTTGGACATGGGTTTTGGGTGACCTGGAAGTATAGCCTAGCTCATGGGCGGGTTAGGCGCATAGCCTATGGTTTGGTTTTTTCAGTCATGTGGTGTAGGGAAGGGGGGCCCCCAAACGAGCCTTTGCCTTGGGCCCCCAAATACTTTGAAACGGGCCTGCAGGCATACACTTCACAAACATGAATAATCCAGTATTTCTGTTGTATGTCAACAATTTCAAACATTAATAAACAAGCCTTAATTCAAATGAGCTCTCCATAATAAATATAGCTGAAATATAACACTGATTATTTAACACTACTTTGTGAACCATAACAGTAATGAGTTGGTGCTTATATGTACTGTATGCAAAAGGCAGTACTGTGACCAAATTTAAAGTTTGCTACAATAAGTCATAATTTCAAAAAACATGCATCACATGACTGATAAAATATTTGTATTGCTGCATCAGTGTGAAGAGTTCACAAAAGTAATTTTTATGCACCTTTCAAAGGACTGTTTACTAGTGAAGGAGAACCAAAACTCAAAGTTTGAGAGGGAGTCCTTTAGGTACAACCTTTAAAGGGAAAATTAATGGGCAAACATGCCTTGGTTGTTTGTCAAAATTGAAAAAAAAAAAAAACTAGTTTTTGTGTGGAATCCTACGGTGGCGCATTGCATTCACATAATGATAAAAATGTCACCAGGTTATCTCGTAATTACGAGATAGTTATCTCATAATTATGAGATATTTTCTCATAATTACGATATAAGATCTCAAAATTATGAGATAGGATCTCATAATTACGAGACAAATATACTTTTCATTTCATATGTCATTTAAGTTACATAATTAATCTTACTTTTCTTTTGTAAAGTTAGTCTATGCATATTTTGGAAATAACTTGTGTGCGCGGGTAACACCTAGCGGCCACCGTACGTTTACCATATAGCCTACATACGGCAAGTGTCATAAGGCAACACCAGGGCAGAACAGTGGCACACTTCTAATCTTTGTGCATTTCCCCAAACAGAGCTTACAAATAACTGTAGCCTACTTTTTCAAGTGTTAATAAAAACAGCTTTTAGTACAAAACGGAAGTTTGTCTGAAGAGCCAGCAGCATATTTTGGGAGGTTGTATATAGGTATATGTGGCTTAGGCTTTCCTCCTGAACAACCCCAACAATTTCAGTCGCCTTTGTAGCCATGACATGCTTATTTCAATCCCATCCATCCTGAGAAATGTTAATATTCTCCAGTGCTTCATGCCAATAAGGAAATAAAAACAAATTCCGCGAGAGACGTCCATTATTGCCTTGCAAACCACAGTCACAAATCACGTATACTAGTAGTAGCCGTAGAACTGCTGAGTCAATTAGCAGACATAACATTATCTTATAATTATGACATATTTATCTCGTAATTATGAGATAATTATCTCATAATTACGAGATGATTTTCTCATAATTATGACATCCTATCTCGTAATTTTGAGATCTTATCTCATAATTATGAGAAAATATCTCCTAATTATGAGATAATTATCTCGTAATTATGAGATAACCTGGTGAAATTTTTATTTTTATGTGAATGCAATGCGCCACCGTAGAATCCACACCTGGTACAGTTTTGAAAAACATACGCCAAATCAAAAGTAATATTGTCAGTACACAGTGGCACCCTAAACATGGCTCAGAATGATTAAATGTGGGCATATACCACATATAGGCATATTTAGCAACTATAGTGGATTTTCCAAGACAGCTTCTTTTTGTAGCTTTTGTCTTTTCTTACTGTACTCCAATTACAAAAAAAGGACAGAAAAATCAAGTCTAGCTAGCATAGTGACTGTCACCAGTTTGTTTTTGGTTGTTCATGCTCTGGGACTTGTGCTTCAAAAGAAGAGCTACAAACACGTATTATCTGATATCAATTTTATTTAAAGAACTGATAATACTAATGCTACAACCAGCAATAACTGAGGTTGTTTTGAACATTTTATGTTCACATGCAGGCTGTGGATTTTTGAAACTTAAGTGTGCATGTGTGACTCTAGAGCCCATCTGATGGAGTTATTCTGGGAAGCCCCAACCAGGCTGTGATCACCATTCTGTCAAATGATAATGCCTTTGGAGTCATCTCCTTTAATACAGTAAGTGTTCCTATGAAGTAAGAATCACCAAACACACATTTTGAAGGGCCAGTAACATATTATAATGACATGTGGTGTGAACAGATATTCAGTTAACATTTGAAATATGCATAAAAGGTTCTTTAAATGTGGCACTTCAAAAAGTTTGAAAGTTTGATATTTCTGCATAATGAACACCCCAAAAATAATGACCTTTGTCAATGACAACATGTTTTGTTTGTTCCGCTTATGGTAACAGAATTTCATCAATAAGAACAGTATAAATGCAGTCATTTAATAGCTGGACACGTTGCTATGCAGCACAAAAGTTCTATATCCTCAATGAAATATTTGTGTTTTCAGCTGGAGCCATGAAGCAGCAATAATATTAAAATATGTTTTTGTAAAGATTCTCATTCATTCAGGTCTGGCCCATCATCAGGCCAGAACTGAAGAAGCCTTTTGGATAAAAGGTTAAACATCTATAAGCTCCAAAAAGTCTGGTTGCTTACAACTTAGCTCCTTTAAAAATATATTGTTAGAAATTTACTTTACTTGTGGGTGCAAGTGCATAACACATTTACAACAATTTAAAACAAATTAATGTATTCATGATGGTTTCATAAGGCATGAGTCGACATTCATACATGTGGAAGACCAAATAACCTTCAACCACAACTTATCTAAAGAGTCCCACAGTTTTACAGCAGTACTGTAGATTTTTCCCTTTCTTTTAAAAATTCTGCTATTGGATCAGGTCACATTACAGTGCATCTGTGTATGGGCAAGTCTAGTGTTGTGGGTGAAACTATTTTTTTTTTAATAATGTATTCATTCAATATTTAATCACTTGAGTTTACCATGGTTTTTATTATTTTTACAGCATGCTTAGCTGAAATGATTAAATAGGCAACATGAACAAATTGTTATGATGTCCATGCACATTTAACAGTTTTCATATATCGATACTCTTGTAATTCAGATTGTAAATAAAATTTACTATTGCTACATTGTGGAAAAAAGAAAAAGAAACACTTAAAATACAAAACAATACAAATAATAATTTATATATAATAACCAAAATTCAACCTTTCAATGTACAAGCAGCAAACAAGCCCCATGCTGCCTCCAACCCTTCCACGCTGAGACTGAGAAAAGCTCAGCTTAAATGTACACAGCCTCATGGGAAAATTGGATAATTGGCTGTTTGGTTGTAACCAACATGAAAGTGGAGCTACAAAACACTACAATATTTGGTTGCACAAGATTAAAATCCGTAGAAAATTAAAATACATAAACATTAAAAAATGGTTTACAGTTAGTTCATTCATTTTTGCATTTCTATACAGTCATCCATACAATGTTGGGCAGATAAACAGCATAGCCGTTGGTAAATCAGTCACTTGCATTAGTCTAACCGGGGAATAAAGTATGCTAACTGCTGGGGTACGGGTTTCCTCAAGGGAGGAGAGTTTACGGGACCAAGAAGTGTTTGCCATGTGTGTTCATGTGTTCATGTGTGGATTGATGGCATGGAATGAGTTGTGGAACGGAATCGGCAGGTACCTTACCGAACAAGGAGATGGCCAGACACTCAGGTGAGTAACTGCAAAGTTTTTGTGGATGATTAGACAAAGGACTCCTCACGCAGTTGCTGGCTCCACAACTAGCATGTGTGTATGTGCACACGCAGGTGTCTGTGCCTGTGGGAAAGCGTAATGACTTAATGCAGTGGCTAGGGACTAGCGACTTGAAAAAGGAGGGGCTGCCTTTTCACATACATAGTATTGAAAAACGTGGAATTTAGTGTTTAGTTAAAGGATACCTAGATTGCACTTCAGTGACAGGCTATAAAATGTATGCTTCCCTCAAAGCAATGCAAGGACCATCTGCAAATCCATTTCTGCCGCAGCATCTGGGGACAACGTGTTAGGTTGGGATTGGAACTCAGGTCACTGATGTGGTAATCCACCAACCACCACCACTAAGCTATCAGAATGAGTCAAGTGCAGAGGCATGACCAGGTTTTAGAAGAACTCAGAAAATGTTCAGGAAATCTACAAAAGCACAACACAAATAATCCACAAGAGTTCAAAGGCAACAAAAAAATCCAAATGCTTAGAAGATACAAAAAAGGCAAAAGTTCCAAATCTACAAAATGCAAGTCACAAAAATTGAAAAATCCAAAACTAAGGAGATAAGCAAAAGCAAATAGTTCAAAAGCTCAGAAGATACAAAAAGGCAAAAGTTTGAAATCCACAAAACATCAAAAGCAAAACCTAGTAAGGCTACACAGAGATTTCAGAAGGACCATGACTCACCAGCATAACACCACAAAGACTCAGTGACTAGACACACAAAATAGGGCAGTATAAGTTACCAGAGTGATTGAAAAACAAATTGGCAATTACGAGTTGGCAGAAAAACTAACATAGAGCAGGTGGGGCACAAAGCACATAGCAACCAAAACAAACAGACAAGGTGAGCTGGGGTGCGTTTCCCAAACAACGACGGATGTTAGCATTTACGTGTTTAATTTATGCTACCCTACATAGATCTACATACAGTATGTCACAGAAGTGAGTACACCCCTGACATTTTTTTCCTTTTTTAATTATATCTTTCCATGGGAGAAGTCTAAAGATATAATATTTTTCTACAATGTAAAGTAGGCAGTGTACAGCTTATATAACAGTGCAAATTTGCTGTTCCCTCAAAATAACTCAACACACAACCATTAATGTCTAAACCACTGGCAACAAAAGTGAGTACACCCCTAAGTGAAAATGTCCAAATTGTGCCTAAAGTGTCAATATTTTGTGTGGCCACCATTATTTTCCAGCACTGCCATAACTCTTTTGGGCATGGAGTTCACTAGAGCGTCACAAGTTGTCACTGCAATCCTCTTCCACTCCTACATTACGACATCACGGAGCTGACCTTGAGCTTGAGACCTTGAGCTCCTCCACCTTCCATTTGAGGATGCTCCACAGATGCTGAATTGGGTTCAGGTCTGGGGACATGCTAGGCCAGTCCATCACCTTCACCCTCACCAAAGGCGTGGTCATCTTGGAGGTGTGCTTGGGGTCGTTACCATGTTGAAATACCGCCCTGCAGCCCAGTTTCAAAGGGGGGACATCATGCTCTGCTTCAGTATGTCACAGTACATATTGGCATTCATGGTTCCCTTAATGAAGTGTAGGTCCCCAGTGCCGGCAGCACTCATACAGCCCCAAACCATGACACTTCCTCCACCATGCTTGACTGTTAGCAGGACACAGTTGTCTTTGTAATCCTCACCTGGTTGCCGCCACACACATCTGACGCCATCTGAACCATATACATTTATTTTGGTCTCATCAGACCACAGGACATGGTTCCAGTAATCCATGCCCTTAGTCTGTTTGTCTTCAGCAAATTGTTTGCGGGCTGTGTTGTGCATCATCTTCAGAAGAGGCTTCTGTCTGGGTGGAGCCATGCAGACCAGTTTGATGCAGTGTTGTCTTGAAGCGCTGTATGGTCTTGACCACTGTGCTGCAGCTCAGTTTCAGGGTGTTGGCAATCTTCTTATAACCTAGGCCATCTTCATGTAAAGCAACAATTTTCTTTTTGAAATCCTCAGAGAGTTCTTTTCCATGAGGTGCCATGTTGAACACCAATCACCAGTATGAGAGAGTGTGAGAGTGATAACACCAAATTTAACACAACTTCTACCCATTTACACTTGAGACCTTGTAACACTAATGGATCACATGACACCAGGGAGAAAAATGACTAATTGTGCACAATTTGGACATTTTCACATAGGGGTGTACTCACTTTTGTTGCCAGTGGTTTAGACATTAATGGTTGTGTGTTGAGTTATTTTAGGGGAATAGCAAATTTGCACTGTTATATAAGCTGTACACTGCCTACTTTACGTTGTAGAAAAGTATTATATCTTTAGACTTCTCCCATGGAAAGATATAATAAAAAAAGTACAAAAATGTTAGGGGTGTACTCACTTATGTGACATACTGTATAAATATAACTAAGGCCACTAAAATCTTATGTGGTGCAATGGTTAAGTGGTTAGCTTGTCAACCCACTATGGAAACCTTCTCAAATAACTAACTAATAATAATCCAACAACATTTTGCAACAACTTTTGGTGTCTGGTGGGGCGAATTTTCTATCTTCCTTTTACATGATCTGGCAAGTGCCAGGACGAAAATGAAGTGAATTAAAGTAAAATCATTCAGACAGTGGGTGGCGGTAAAGCATCGAATGGTGCCTAATCTGACACAACAAAGCCAAAGGTGACGAGCAAGATGTCACGTGTACATAAACCGACATAAACAATGGTCTAACGACAAGTCCAAGCTAATCGTTCGAATGACACAACTTAAAGCGGTCCTTCCGTCAAAAAACACTTTTAGTAGCTCTATTTACAATGCAAAGACCATAAATAGGTATAATTCTGACACAAAACAATGAAATAAAAATGAGATTAACAAATGAATAAATAAAAGGGTGGTCTTGACAGCATCAGACAAAAGCCCCAGAACAAACTAAAAATAGACTAAAAATGTCTTCAAATTGGATTTAAATAACGTACACAAGATGAGAAGTTCAGTGGGGGAGTGCCGGACAAAGCACCTGCATAGTCAGTGAACTTTAAACCAACGAGGGCAAAGTTGCGCAACCACGGATGCGTTAGCTAGCCACTTGTAGTTGTGTGGAAGCAACTGCAAGTCTTTAGAAGATTTGTCTACAAGCGTCTTGCTCCTATGAGTTTTCAGGTCATATGACATGATCACATTTTAGTGACATCCTCACGCTGGGCAGCGAACAAAGGGAGTGTTCATGAGCGATGACATCAACTTTGTGTACTTGAATTGTAGTGCATAGGCATGCTAACTGCATGTCGTGACCAAACGTTAGCGATTGGGTAAAGGCAGATCCAATTATTTTAAACTTCAGCAGAGTCTACACCTCCAGGAAGAAAACATTAAATTAAACTCTCTCGTGTTCTGTTTCATCCATAAAACTATCATTTTCCGAGGATCACCCTGATAAAACAGGTAACAGGTTCAAAGACTGTGCTACTGTTATTAGGACAGAGCACCGGAGGTTCAGGCGCTGTGGACTGTAACAAAGGTGTGAGGCCCTATTGCTTTTTAAAGGATTATTATTAATATTCCTTTTTTATAAACTTGGCTTTTTTGAGGCAGTTGCCATGCATGAAAACTCAATCAAATTTTGTCATAACCCATAACATTATTTCCTAACCAAGACAAAATGTTTTTGTTATTATTATTATTATTAATAATAATATTATTATTATTAATAATAATAATAAACAGACATTGTTATTTAGGATATCAATAAAAATAAACAAGTGCACTCCATCAATGTAATTACCTAGCATTTTTCAGTTTGTAGGGTTAATTAGGCGCCTGTTGAAGTGTTAATTAGGCACCTGTCACTGTAATTTTCTTTCCCTGATTCTATCGTGACAGAAACTGACGTTCTAACTTTTTTTTTATACAAGATGCTAGTGACAATCAGCAGGCTATGGCTATTGCAGATATGGATTCATTTAATATTGTTTTTATTGTATTAGTTTAAATAAACATTAATAAACTATTGGGGGAGAATCTTTTATTGGATTATGCAAGAGATGGGTCTTGCAAGGTTCATTTTATTAAGTATGGCATTTATATTGCTGCAGTTAATAAGACAAAATGATAGCTATGTTATCACTAACGTGTTGATCTTTTATTGAACTCAGGTCTGCGTCATACATGCACCGTAGGTATTTTTGTGAACCTAAACATTTTCACTCTACATGACATCGCCTTCCTTTTTCAGGTATAGGCATACACAATACAAACATTAACCCTTGGTTTAACCTTTTCCTGCTTTATCTAAGTTATTACTAGTCAAACAAGATCTTCCATGTGCCCGACAAAAAAAAAAAAAAATATTTCCACACAACAGGAACTGACCAAGGGTGTGGGTAAACTACAACGCTACCTTGACATGGAAGGGATTTAGTCTGCCTTTTAAGTCCATCATCTTAACTAACTAGCATACCTGGGGTTTGGCTTAACAGTCCGCCCAAACCTGGTGATGACTGGAGTAGAGCCAGGAGTGTCAGCAGGAGCATTACTCTTGGTGGTGCTTAATTAAGTCCTGCCCTGCTGGCTCACACTGTCCATGTTGATCTGTCGGTTGAGGATCATTCATCTTTGATGGTGAGAACAGCTCCTGGTTGACCAGCTGGGTGTGGCGCTGGTTCCTTCGGGGTGTCTCACCTCGCCCCATCTCCAATGTAAAGGAACGTGGCGTAGCCTCCTGGTGCTGAACGGTCACTGTGGTCGTCCAAGCCTTTTCTCCGTTGATCTTCAGTCTAACTTATCACCCATGGAGAGTGGTGGAAGAGGTTTGGTGGAGTACCTGTGGTTGTAGTACTTCTCATTGGACTGTTTTGCTTTTGCATCATTTGTCCTGACAGTCTCTAGATTAGACCACATTGGCCAAAGGCTCTCTTTCAGTACCGGGAGTGTCAGCTGATTTTATCAACCCATCAACAACTTGGCAGGTCGTTTTCTCTGTTGGTGTTGAGCAGTAGCTCAGAAGAGCTAGGTGAGGGTTGTCTTGCTTTAGGATCCACTTTGTCACTGGCAATGTCAGGCCCCACCACACAGCACCTTTGTATCGCTCTTGGCACTTGGTAAGGTCTTGTAAAGCTTGTATTTCTCTAAGACACAAAGATACTGGTGGAAACACTCAGAGGCCCACACTCCTGGAAGCCACTCTTTTTTTTTTTGATCTGAGCATATCTCTTTTCGGCATCAGTCAACGTACATGAGCAAAATGCAACAGGCTTCAGGGTTCCATCCTCTGCTAAAGGACTCCTCCAAGCCCATAACTGCTTATGATTGTGCTGAAGACAGTTGGCTTTGCTGGATCAAAGAACTCCAAAACTGGTGCTGATGAAATTAGCCGTTTAACTTATATGAACGCTCTATCTTGATGTGGTCCCCAGCTCCAATCACGTTTGGTCTTCAGTAGCTCAGTGAGCAGCTGTAACATGGTGGAGAGGTTTGGTAAGTAACACCCGATGTAGTTCTGTAGTTCACGTTCTGAGGTTGGTTCCATTGTTATGACTTTGACCCCTTTCTTGGTTAGAGGCTATACCATCCTAGAAAGTTCAGTTCGGGCTGGCTTAACCTGCATTTGTCCTTGTTAAGTCGTAGACCTGCAGCTGTGATGGTGTCCATGACCCGCTTTAGCCTCTGGAATTTCCTGTCTTTCTCCAAACACTAAAATGTCATCCATGTACACAAATCGCTGAAAGATTTCAGGCGCTGATGTAATCCCAAATGGTAGCCGCTTAAAACAGTATCTACTTAGGGGTGTGATTTTGGTGGTCAGGCGTGCGCTATTTTCTTCTAGGGGGATTTTTCAAAATCCGCTCTCGGGTGTCTAGGCTGGAGAACACAGTGTTCTTTGCTAGCTTGGGCAATATGTCATCTAAGGTAGGTAAGATGAACATTTTGGTTAAGTCTTTTCAAGTCAATGCAAATTCTTATTTTTTCATTCGTTTTCATTACTGGTACCATGGGCGTGCACCATTTAGTCGGATCAGTCACTTTCTCTATTATGCCCATTAACTCTTTTCTCTCTAGGGAGTAGGGTAATTGGGACTCACATTGGTGTAGCGATACTGTATGGCTGTGCACCTTCTTTGAGTGTGATTTTCACTGGTTCTCCTTTCAGTGTGCCCAGGCCACTAAATGTGCTGATCTCATCAATGCGCCTAATTAAGCCCAGTCTAGTTGCCGCAGTTCTGCTAAGGAAATTTTCTCCATTAGTCTTGACTACTACACAGAAGCAGCAGTTTCATAGTTGCTTACTGACATTAGCTTTAAGTTTAGGTAAGAACTGCCCCATTGTGGCCCCAGCGCCACTTGGACAATTTGAAGTGTTTGACATTATTGAGGGATCGGCACCGTAGTCAATTTTAAATGAGACTGGCGTATCTGCTGAATTTAGAAAGGTGCGCCATGGTGGCTCATCCTCTGCTAGCTATGCATCTTTGTTTTGTTTTAGCTCAACTGATCCTAGGAACACAGTGTCATCCTTATCATTGACAGTTATCTCCTGTACAGGTGTCTTTGAATAACCCACTGCAGCAAAGTGCAAAGTTTTGTTACATTTCATGTATTTTTTTCTTTTGCAGGGCATTGCTCACCCTTAGTATGATTTTGCCCACATCTTGTGCACGCTCCTTTTTTCATCTTTTTGGTTATCTTTGCTACATTGCCATTTCTCTTATGTTCAGTCTTTCTCAATGATTTTACAGTATCCATGTGCTCCGCACCGTGCCTCTCTGTGTTCTGTGTATTTATCAATTCACACTGACTGGCCTGTAGTGTTAAAGCACTTTTCATTTGCAACTTTTGTGACACTTGCTTATCACAAATCCCGATCACTATGTGGTCCCACATCTGCTCGTCTTTTTGAGCCCCAAACAGGTTTCAGCTAGCTCATACAGTTGCCTGATGAATGCTTCCACACTTTCACCAGAAAGTTCAATTCTTGAGTGAAACTTAGCACGCTCATAGATAACATTCCGCTTCGGGATGAAATGTCCATCGAATTTGTCCATGACTACGTTGTATTCATCAGCGACTTCTGCATTATTAAACGTGAATGCCTTGAATATGTGCTCGGCTTTCGCTCCCATGGAATAAATCAATGCATTTACCTGCACCTTTTCCTTTTCCTCCCTAACCAGTGAAGCTATTCAATACATGCCGAACCTCAGTTTCCAGTCAGGCCATGCTACTGCTCCGGTGGTGTAAACTTGCCATGGCGATGCACACTAAGCTTCTCAAGCACTCGCATCCAAAGTTGTCTTCAGCTCAATATCCGATTTTGCTTCTGACACCATGTGGTGTTTATAGTGCTGTGATTAATAAGACAAAGTAATAGCCATGATATCACTAACTAGCATACCTGGGGTCAGGTCTGCGTCACACATTCACAGTGGCTATTTTTGTGAACTTAAACATTTTCACTTTACATGACATTAAGATTTTGGTGAATAATTTTTGGTCAGTAACTGACAAACACATGTAAACATTCAGGTGCATGCATACAGATGAACTTACCAACAAACTTGTGTTAAGTCTACAGTCAGGTTATGTAGCACATTATGTTATGTAATGTTAGTCACCGAAAGCAGCACAAAAATGCACCTTCCAAGACACATCTCATGTATAGTGAAATAAGGATTCTCCTCCAGTTGTATAGTGAATATTTATTTAAAGCATTTAAAGTGTACATCTGCAGTAACCGTAGCCACACAGAAACAAAGTTATAACATCAGTTCCTGTCATGTTAGGATCATGAGGAGAAAATGAAAGTGGCAAGTGCCTAGTTAGACGTCAGCCTATAAGAACGTCTCTGCCTACAAACATCAAGTACAATGTAGCCTAATTATATACGTTGTAATGATATCCTAAATAATACTTTATTATAACTGTCCATGAATTATTTTTAACTTAATTTTATATAGTTTTTTGTCTTGGTTAGAAAATAATGTCCAGTTAGGATGGTCTATGTATGTACTCTATGTTCAAGTCAAGGCTTTTGTTTTTTTTGGTGAGGTAGACAGTTCACAATTGACCTATGAAAACCCTGCACAGGCTACTGTTACCATTTGTACAACAGTAAAAATCAGTTCAGCTGCCGAAGTGTTTATTCAGGAAAAAATATTAATATTTAACGTCAGTGAAGAATTTCTTTCAGAACATCACAAAAATACTGCAGGCTTATTCTACTGCAATATCACTGTTAAAGGGGAACTTCCATCGTTATTTTTATTCATATTTCTGTGTCTCCACTATGGTTGAATGCATTGTGCGTCATTTCTGTGAAAAATTATGTCCTAGATCTCTTGTTTGACGCTGTTTTCTGTAAGCTATAACAGGTCTAGTGGTTGAACGACTGTTTTTTCCGGTGTCCCTCGTGAATATCCATGACGTGTCAATAAGGTCTCTGATTGGGCAAATTCGCTGTCTTTTGCTCACCTAACTTCTGTCCACCAATCCTTTGGGATGTGGGCTTGCCATACATGGCTCTGGGCGGGGCTTACGACCTAGTGACGTAGATAGGTTTAGCATGCTCTGATCCGCTTGTTTTGGTTAGCTCGACCCTTCAATGACCAGTAAAACCGTGAGGGTCGAATTTCACGTTTTGGAATGCTGCGTGCATATACTGCTTGTTGTGACCCACCACATTGTAAATAGAGCTAAAAGTGTTTAAGCTAAAAGTGTTTTTTGACAGAAGGACCCCTTTAATAGTGCTCTAATATTAGGCTACTGCAACAAATGTCATTTTTGGCCAGTAACAAACCAAATGTATACAAAAAAGCCAACTGGCTTTTACTGCAAAAATGCAATATGGTGTTAAAGGTATGTAAAGGTAAATTAATGTACATATTGAGTCTTGACTTAGACTTGGGACAAAAGACTTCAGACTTGGCTTTGCATTGTTCTCAAAGACTTCGGATTTGACTTGGACTTGACTACAATGACTTGAGACTTGACTGGGACTTGGACTGTGTCCACTGCAAACTGATCAACCCAGTGATGTCATCGCTGACATAAAAGTAATATGCCAGCGAGCCAAAATAAAACCCTGATTTACTGTTGTACTTAAATGATCAGCAGTTACCTTATGTTTGTTTCTCAAAATAAATTCCAACAAACTTAACTTTGTACCTTTTTACAAAAAACGAAAACGAAAAATGTAATTTTTTCATGGTAACCTTAACGGTAACCTTAACACTCATGTAAGGTTTTGTATTAATGCTGACCAATGTATTTTGAAACAGTAATAAATCTGTTACGAGGAATTTACAAAATCTGTCGTGAATGTGTTATGCACTCACTCATGAAGTGCATCACCCATCAAGTTCTTAGAGAAGCACATTGGAATCTAGCCGTCACCAGTATGTATATCTTATTCTTACTTGGCTGTACCAGAATCAGTTGGTGTCATCAATATCACCATTACTCGTGGACGCATGGAAGACGACCAGCCTATTGGTTCTGACGACCATGAGGTCTCTGTTACATACATGGTTTTTAGTAGCAACAGTTCTACGAGTGTGGCTACTGCTGGTGTAGTCCAGTCCAGACAAGTAGTGATTTTTACAAGTAGTGAGTCTATAGTCCAACCCAGTTACATTTCAGGATTATTGATGACAAAGTGCCAGAGATTGCAGAGTCGTTTCAGGTAATTCTCTTAAAGGACAGACTGCAGGGGGATGCTGTGTTGATGTCACCTAAGCCAATTGTCACTTCAAGACCCTCATTCTGTCAGAGCTTTTTCCATGATAACGACTGCCTCACTTAACATTTTCACTTGCATAATAAAGTGCAATAAAGGCAATTTGCAATATCACCAGGCAATGATGATAGTTTTACAAATGTGAAAATGTCGGTGTGGTATAAAGTGCATGACCACTATTAAAGGTTGTTTTAATAATATTGATAGAATTAAAAAGTTAATTAAGAGATTCACATCACTGATTATTAAAGAAATTATTGAAATATGATGAATGTAATGGGACATCTCAAAGGCTGTTATCCCTTACACATTCAATAATATTTTGCATGATTTGACATCTTGTTTTTTTCTGTAAGTATTACAATCCTGCCTGCAGCTTGATGACAAGGTCGTAGAATATTGTGTGTGCATGGTGTAAGGTATTACCTTCAACAGTGCCTTTTCATACATGTCTGCTACTTTGTAAGACAGGACAAAAGATTTTATTGGGCAAAGCATTGACATTCCTAATATTAATACATGCCGAAAGGAATATATGGAACATTTGGACCCTTTAAAAGCTGGGGTATTCCACAAATCTTCTGAATTTGTGAGAAAATATAGCACCACACATCTTTAGTCATTTTATTCACTTGGTTGTCTTTATTGTTTCTTTGATTAACAATGCCAGAATACTGTTTAGCTTTACCAGTTTAGACACTGCAGAACGAGTTGTGGTTGCCTGATCACTGTTTACAATATCTGTTGTCTTCCCATAGTCTGATATGATAACTGTGACTGAGGCACAGGGTAGAAACCAGGAAGTCTTTTTAACTCTGATCCGAGAGAGGGGAACTTATGGGAGTGTAACTGTCAACTTTCAGGTGAGGTCATTCACATAATAAAATGTTATTTCTTTTTATTTTATTTAAGTAGGTTGTCTATGTTGTAGATACACCATAATGTAGTGCTATCTGATTATTCTGTGTATTGCTATAAAAGACATATTTAATGCCTAAATAGAGACAATAGGCATTATACACTGTCAATGTCAACAAAAGATAAAACATTGTATGAAATTAAACATATTGTGAAGTTGTATTAATAGTCTGATGCATTTACAAAACAGGCAAGGGTTCCCATAGGGACTTATGATAGTCCAGGCACTCGGACTATGGAGTATGGATTATTTTATGCTTTAGTTTCTTTTAAGTGTTACATTATATGGATCTGATCTGGTGAATTTAAAGAATCTCAGGAATCTCAGTTGGAAAGAGGGCTTAGAGAGCACCAATCCAGTTGAGAAGGTTCGGACATCCCTAGTCAGGATTAATTTGTAATATTTATTGCACATTTATGGTTTCAAACCTGTAAATACTGCTTAAGTAAATTTCATTATCTTTATTATAATATTCTAAGCTTTCAATATGATCTGTGTTTGGGCAGATATCTGATGGTTTAAACCCTGTAACTGAGGATATGAGTCCAGACAGAGGCAATATCACATTCCTTCCTGGACAGGCTTCTGTGACATTTAATGTTCTAATACAGGATGACAAGGTAATGGGATTGCATAGGATCACCCTGATTAGTGGAATGTAGTTTCTCAGCTAATTTTCACCTCTGATTGTAATATTGAGTTGCAAAATTCCAGGAATTTTCAAAGTTGGAAACTTTCCATGGGAAATTTTGGGAATTACCAGGATTTTTCAGGAATTAACGGGACTTTTCGGCAATTAAAAAGAATAAACTGGGAATTATCAAAGTTGAAGGTTAGGGGCATCAATAGGGTTGGTAGAAAAAAATATAGCATAGTCTTGGCTAAAATAATAAAATGTATGTGAATAAAGTTGTGTACAGTATGCTGTTCCTCACTCATATGGACATAGGGCACTTTTTTCTGCAGAGCAATTGAGGCCACACCCCCTACATGCATTTTGTGTTCCTCTATTACATGCACAATAACTGTTGTTACAATTCTGAAGAGCTAAAGCTACTTTTCTGAGCTCACACCAGATATGCAAAATGCAAGCTATCTAGGAACATTTCATTAAAGAAAACTAAATTTAGTGCTGGCTTACTGGTAAACTAGATATGCTAAATGTAAGCTATTTTCAACATTTAATGAAAGAAGTTAGCCTATGATGGTGCTAGCTCCCGTAAAACGTGATGTTGTTTCCCCAGCTTCTTGCTAAATGGCTTTATGTAACAGTTGTAAGTGTTGTAAATGTGAAGACCTTTTCATTAGTTCAGCTTCATATCTATATATTTGCATGTTTTTTTGCATTGTCACGCATGCCATCCAGTGTGTGAAAGCATTTAGCAGTAGTTTTGCAGCCAGAACAGGCAGGAAGTGATTGATATAACATAGCTATTAGACAAAATGGCAAATACTAAAGTATTATTTAAAGTATCACTGGTGGCTGATTTTGTTGTTTGCTGTACACCTGCTTTGATTTTTTTAAAGCAGGTGAAAACAGTCACTCACAAAAGTTATACATACAGTGCAATGTATAATCAGTCACTCATCAACCCCCCATGCTTTTGCATTAAATTTTCACTTTTCCTTTAACTAATCCTTGAAATGCATATGGACGATTAGGGAAATCATTTCTTTTAAACTGTATATGTAGCTAGTAGAAAGAAGACAAAAAGTAGGGTGTGATTGATTATCTGTGCAACTCTGACAGATCCCAGAAGATGATGAAATGTTTACAGTGCAGCTGACGGAGGTGAAAGGCGGTGCACTACTGAACCTTAACCGCAGCAGTATAAGTATACTCATAACTCGTAATGATGCACCAGTACGTATATCTCATTCTTACTTGGCTGTACCAGAATCAGTTGGTATCATCAATATCACCATCACTCGTGGACGCATGGAAGACAACCAGCCTATTGGTTCTGATGACCATGAGGTCTCTGTTACATACATGGTTGTTAGTAGCAACAGTTCTACGAGTGTGGCTACTGCTGGTGTAGATTTTGTCGACCTCCAGTCCAGACAAGTAGTGATTTTTCCTGCTAGAGTCCATAGAACCCAGTTGCATTTCAGGATTATTGATGACAAAGTGCCAGAGATTGCAGAGTCGTTTCAGGTCATTCTCTTAGAGGACACACTGCAGGGGGATGCTGTGTTGATGTCACCAAGCTCCATTCATATCATTATTGAGCCCAATGACAAGCCCCATGGGGTGCTATCAATCAGCACTCTGGCTACACCTGACCCAATTATTATCAATGAGGATCTCAACATGAGGTAAATGCTAAACAAAATATCTATGTTGAAAACATTTATGTTTATGACAACGTTTTGCATCTCCATAAATGGATGAAATGTTTCCGCCTCAGATTTGAACAGATTGCTGTTGTGAGAAATGGTGGCACACATGGAGATGTTACAGTGAACTTCACTGTAACCCGAAATACGAGTGATGATTCACCTGTGACAGATGACCTAAGTCCTGCATTTGGAGTTCTGACATTTTCAGCTGGTCAGATGTTTGCAGTCCTTTCCTTCAATATTACTCAAGATGACCTCCCAGAAGAAGCTGAGGTCTTTTTCCTGAAGCTGCTGCCTGATTCAGTCAAGGGTGGAGCAGAGGTGGATGAGCCTATGGAGGTTTGTGTGTCCATCTCGAATGTAGCAGCATGCCTCTCTTGTGCAGTATTATGCTACAACTTTTTTGTTTTTTTTTTCTCTCTCAATTTCCTCACCTTAAAAACACATCAACATGCATGACTGTCTCTTTATGCAAATATAGATGTTACAACACCCTTAGTTTCTTTGAATGCTGTATTATAAAGTCACATTAAAAATAATGCTGACAAAACCATGAATCTAATGAGTCTAATTGAAGTAAGGCGGGGGGGGGGGGGGGGGGGGGGGGGTGATAGCTGTAAGTTACCCCTCATACCCATAGGAGGCGCTGTATTTTTACAAAATGCTATTTTGGCTACTCAGAGGTTTCAGAGGCTTTGCATGAAGTGAAATGATGTGAAAGCGCCTCATGCATCAGGCTAGCGGGATTCCTCCTCCAGAAGTAGTCCAGAAAAAGATTTCATTAAGCAATTCACCAACCATTTCACCCCAGGCAATACATTTATTTTGTTATGTCAGTGTCACAGAGGTGTATCAACCCATCCCATAAACACTCGTCTGTAGCATAGTACCAGCTAATGAAATGTAAATGTAAATAATGGGATTTTAAACTCCTAATATCTTGGACGGAGAAGACAGAAACTGTACAAAATTTGTCATGTACAATCAGCAAGACAATGTCTGGAAGCATCACTCACACCAACTCGAGCTTCTCTAGTGGTGAAAGTCCACCACAAAGTCCTGCACTTTTAATACACTTTACTACAATTCTAACCTATTAGCATTTCTATTTCATATTTTTTAAATGAAGCAGACAAGTCTGATGAGTCACATTAATTCAGGATCATCGTCTGCCTCACCTTTGGACTGATTTGTATGAATATTGGACATGGTTAATTCTTCACTGTGTAAATTTTGTGCTCTAACAGGACTGCTTTAATTAAAATATGTTTTATTGAAAATAATGTTCTTCTAAAATGGAAAAACTATGCTTCTCTGTTTTTCTTGCTCACAACCAACTTAAATCCACTGTAACTTTTTTCAAAAAAAGCTACATTTTTTATGTTTCCTTTCTTTGCCTGTTTGGTCTTTTTTGTTCTCTAACTATGTTTTCTTTACATCCTTAGAAATGCCCACACCTGTTGTTTCTCCCTTAGATCATGTTCCATCTGCAAGACAGTGACGATGTGTACGGACGCTTCCTCTTCCATGCAGATAAAGGGCAGCATATTCAGAGTGATCCGAGTGGACGTTTTCTGTTCCTGAATTTCATACGTGAGGGAGGTACAGTGGGCAGAGTACAACTTGGACTCAATGTTCTCTATCAGCCTGTTCGGCCCATTGACTTTTCCTCAGATGGGGTGATAAATGGCAGCAGTGTCACTAATGTGCTGTTTGAGGCAAACCAGCACGTTGCCCAAGTTACTTTACCAATACGGAATGATGCCTTCTTACAAAATGGGGCCCACTTTATCATTCAGGTAGGCTTTTGAAGATGGTGGACTAATTCATTTATTGGTAAAATCTCAACAGCATTATGTAATTTAACTATTTAGTAGCACTAATGAATCTGCAAGAATGATGAAAGAATTAATGTTTTTATTAACATTACATAAATGATAATGTTCAGGTATATATCATCAAACTACCATCTTAGCTCAGGTGAACTGGCAACCATACCTACATTAAAGATGCATTTGTAGGTTCATGTAGGTTCAGGTTCATCAAACAAAGGTGGTTCATCTCCACAAACAGGTTTGTGTTCAAATGGTCTTTTTTAATGTTTCTTAAGCTACCCACGCAGTGTGCAATCTATATAAAATGACATCGATATCATATTCATGTCGTCAGCTGCACCAGTTCATGCATTTTTGATACATTGCCCTGCTAGCCACAGATAGTCCAGGCAATATTTAAATTGACAAGCAAATGCAGGTTCTCTTAGTAAGTCAAGATAACCTATCAAGAGAATCTACAATGCCACATCATACTGTAAATATCAAAAGTCTTTTCAAATGACAACCAGCATTTGGTAGATTCCTCTCCATAATTACAATTACACTTACTAATTAAGTAAGCTGCTACAATTTAGTTAACTTGCAATGTATCCAAAGTTTTTAAAATGCTACAACACATAATGTTTGCTAGGACAAGAAGTGTTTTATGATAGTGTGGACTGGGCTCCTATTTCCACAGTGGAGACCTTCTGCGTGTAAAATTGTTTTAGGGTTTCAACCAAACTATATCTTCCTCACATTTTGCTGTTACAAGAATGGTGTATTAAGCTTTCCAAGCAGCACATGGAAATGTTGGTGCACATTTAAGTTGTGCTTACTCATTCAGTAAGCCCCCCAAGCCCTACCCCTAAAATTGACAAGTATGGGATCCTACCCTTTTTAAACTCCAAGACACAAGGTCATTAAAAAGTAATGTACTGATCTTACAGATTGTTTTTAATACTGTGATGTAGTAAGATCACGGATCACGGATCCACAATCACGGATCACGGATCCACAATCAGGGTCATTCCATTAACTCAGAGATCATTCCACCTGTTTTTAATCTCACAGATCATTCCACCTGTTTCAAATTGATTAATGTTTAACAGGACCTAAACCCATATCTCTCCAAAAAATTGAGCAGGCCTGCATAGTGGGCAGCAAACCACTCACCCATTGTACCACACCATGTTTTGGAGGCCTTAGTTATATTTATGTGTAGATATATGTAGTACAAACTGATTTATTCATTGCTTTTAATGAGTAAGGACATGATTGTATTGAGGAACGCTGCCCTAAGTTGCTGAAGCGGTCACACATACCGCCTTAACTGAAATGACGTTTCTGTTGCTTACTATCGTTTCTGCATCAGATGCATCAAAATACTCTCCAAACACTTCCAAAACATCTGGATACTTTGCAGTTTAAATAACAGTCCAAACTAACATAGTTCAGACTTCTGTCGTACTTTGGTGGTTTAAGATTTTTTGAAAACAGTCAGACTTGGGCTGCTGGGTAATTTGAACCTCCGCTGAACAATGGTGGTGTAATGCTAACCTCTGTCGTTATTTGGGAAACACACCCCAGATCTCAACTTTGGAGAAACTAAAGAACTATTTCACAGATGCATGGCCCAACACAGGAGGGTCACTTCATTGGGATCAGACAACAGTACATCTACAGTCTAAAAGGGACACTCCTTTGAGGATACAAATGTGCACATTTTGGACCAAAATGACAGTTTTTTGAGAGAGGAGTGAAGGATGCCATCTACGTATGTCCATTTGTAACAACCATCTTTAAAGAGAGGAAAGGGGCTGAGTCATCATCAGTCTGCTGCTTACCATGTTGCTTTGAGATCTTAATCAAGGTGGTTTAACTGCTCTGCACCTTGACCAAGTTTTACACCTTGGACGTGTGTACTTAACAACTCTCATCCCAAATTACACCTTCTCAGAACTAAAGAAGCTGTTACAATCATCCGTCAGGAGTGGTTGAGGACCCAAGTGCAGGGCACACAAACGTTGGGATTCAAAAACAAAATACTTACCTACTCAGAAAGATACAGCTGGAAAAAGGAATGTGACATCAGGAGGGAAAACCATATTAGGAAACAGGATGGAGACAAGAGGCGCGTTCGACTTGCAATCCTGCTTGTCAGCGTTTGTCTGCGTCTGTCTACATACGTCAGCAAGAACTCCGCCTCACAACATGGGCGGGTGTTTAAAAGGCGTCGGTCAAGTCGGACACAAGTCTTCAACGAGACTGAGTTTGCACCACCTGATCTTCGTAGTATCTTCGGAGAGGTCATGTGTTGTGTGTGGGAGACAAGGAGGGGGCGGGCGGTTGTAGTAGGGTGCATTGAGACTTCAAGTCAAGTCGAGTCTTTTTTTTAATATCACATTTAAACAAAACAACAGAGATGTCCGAAAGTGCTGCACAACACAAGGATGAAAAATAACACGGGAAACCATAACCTAAAGACCATTAATAGGTATAGCCTACTGACACAAAGCAATATAATAAAAAAACGAGATTAACAAATACATAAATAAATAAAAGATTGAGCTTGACAGTATCAGATACACGCCCCAGAACAAGCTAAAAAGAGAGAGAAAAGATATGTCTTCAAACTGGACTAAAATAACGTACATATAAGATGAGAAGTTCAGTGACAGAGCGCTACACAACACATGTGTCCAGACGTCAATGAACTTTAAACCAACCAGGGCGGGACAGACAGAAGACAGAAACGACACCACGACAGTAAGCAACAAAAACATACCCTTATTTCAGTTAAACCGATATGTATGACAGCTTCAGCAACTTAGGGAAATGCTACCCAACACAATCATGTCTCTTACTCATTAAAAAGCAGTGACTGAGTTTTAATGACATAATTGTGTTTCATTAATACTACCCTACATAGATCTACTTGTAAATAACTAAGGCCACTGAAAATTACTGTGGTGCAACGGTTCAGTGGTTAGCTCGTCAACTCACTATGTAGTCCTTCTTACTTTTTCAGTCTGCCAATTACACCGACAGCAGCATAACATTACCGTGATAATGTCCATACCTGTACTAGGTTTATAATAGGCTCATTTCTGGCTAGCTGCTGCTATCGGGACCTTTTCTCTGCGACCTCACACTCTCAAGCCGGACCGTGATTAGGTCGCGAGTTCGAGAAACTGTCAATGACCACACATGCAGCGTTTCATTCAAAATCAACAGTCTGCCTTGCTCGCTGATCATGTGTAAAGGCAAAAGGATCTACAGTGCAGTGCAGTGCAGCAGGATTAAGTTTATTAAGTTTTAAGTGTTACAGCAACTGACACCAGTACACGTACTGCTAGCTGCAGTTCACAGAATGGCTGCAGTATAACGCTCGCTAGCCGGCTAGCCTGATTCATTCAGCTTGTGTTGCTGATCGTAGGTGATCGGAGGAAATCGGCAGTGACCGCACCAGGCGCCCTCAATAGGAAAGACTGTGGCCGTTTATGGATCGCGGGACACTTACTGTGTGAAAGTATGAAAGTCTGCTTACCTGTAATTGTTCCTGGATCCGAGAGCGTGCGCCACTCTTTGTCTCGTCCCGTTCAGCAACGACCGATAACTTCAATCTTTCCCGGTAAACTATACATCGATGGCCTTTCGATCATACGTGATTACCCGGTCAACACAAAATCAATGACTTTTCAACATGACTGTTATCACCCGGTAAACCAAATATCAATGATACATCAATCATAATAAGGACGACTATGAATCAATGTTGTTTCAATATCATTGCTGTCAACTTTATTTTAGGTCGGGTTACATTGGTTTAACAATGGTGATTCAACATCTATTTTGCATCAATATTTCAATGTCGACCATTCTGATGATTCAGATGGAAAATCAATATCTATTCAATGTCAGCTTGCTACCTGGGAAGTGTACTTGTGGTATACTTTAAGTATACTAGAGGGATATACCAAGTATATTGATAGTATATAGATGAGTGTATATATCTTGTATATTTTAGAGTGTACTTTTGTAAACTTAAAATTAACTTTAAAATATACTTAAAGAATACTTTTATAAACTTAAAGTGTTCCAATTTAATATAAAAAAGTATTAAATTAGCATACTTTCTAGTACACTAAAAGCACATGGTCTGTGTACTTCTGTTCTATACTTACACTTATACTGAAGTATACTTCATAAAATAAACTTTAAGTATACTACTTTTTGCTAAGGGAGGCCTAGGGTTTAGCACTGTCCTTGCAACATGACCAGTGGCATGGTGTGTTTTTCAACATTTTGTTTTCTCCTATTACATTAAGCATACAGAATATACGGGTTCGAATCCTGCTAAACGGTAATTAATTTGAAACACGTGGAATGATCTGTGCGACAATGGAGTGACCTTGATTATGGATCCGTGATCATACTCTACATCACAGTATTAAAAACAATCAGCAAATAACTTTAATAATCCAACAAAATTTTGCAACAACTTTTGGTGTGTTGTGGGGTGAATTTTCTATCTTCTTTTTACATGATCTGGCAAGTGCCAGGACGAAAAATGAAGTGAATTAAAGTAAAATTGTTCATGCAGTGGGTGGCGGTAAAGCATCGAATGCCGCCTAATCCGACCCAGGAAGGCTAAAGGTGACAAGCAAGACGTCACGTGTACATAAACCGACATAAACAATGGTTGAACGACAGGTCCAAGCTAATCGTTTGAACAACACAACTTAACAATGGAACTTCCAATGGATCGTCCAAACTTTGCTGTTGGGAAACACCTGCGTCATCGAATGATCCATCAGACTAACGTTGTTGTAAACATCGTTAGTTGCGTAGTATGAACAATGCTGTTGGGAAACAGCAGTGTTAGTCCATCGTTCAAACCGTTCAACCCTAAGCACAAATGCTTTGTGGTGCCCCTCCAATCTTCGCCCCGCCCAGAATGAACAATTCAGAATTTATCAGTGCGATTCACTTTATTGCGATTCACATAATTTGATATGAATGCGAAGTGGGAAAATCTACATAACTGTAAGATTGATTCTTTTTATATTACAGTTTCACCAACAGATGTCCCTCTTGGCCTTGGGACTTGAAAATTGACGAGAACCTTTTACTTGTGGAGGACAGCTTGAATAAAAATGCCTCTTAGATATCTGTTACAGGGAGAATAAGAGCACAGTTGCAGATGTGGTTGCAAAGTCTTTACTGAAAGGAATCTTCAATAATTCAACAAAGCACACTTCAAACAATATATCAATCTTGGGGTTCCATTCACATAACACACTCAAGGCAGTCCATGATCAAGCACACAAAACAGGCAGCATGGCAGGCATTTCCAACACAGGTGAGTAAGAGCATAACAGATCAGGCAGATTCAGTACCGTGACCAAGCAAGGGTTTCAAGCAAGCAGGTCAAACAGAGAGTTCCACAGTCCACAGTAAGCAAAGTCCAGATCCACACGAGTGGAGAAGCATGGGATGTTCAGCAACTGAGAGCACATACATGAGTATTGTCAAACAATTCTGGCCCTTTTTTAAAGGTAGCTGATTACTTCCTCTGGGTCGATCATGTCACTCGCGCCCTCTGCTGTTCAGGAGGGCTTGTGCTCGGAGGGATTGTGACAGAAGCCCCCCCACAAGGACCGGCACCAAACGGGCCAGGAAGACCAGGGTGTGTGTCGTAGAACTCAGCGATGAGGGATTTGTCAAGGATGTCCCTCTGTGCCACCCAGGAACGCTCGTCAGGGCCATAGCCCTGCCAGTCCACCAGGAACTCCAGTGAGCGCCCTTTCCGCCCCATGTCCAAGAGGCGCCGGGCCGTGGGTTCTGGGGCGCTGGGGGCAAGGGAGAAAAGATAGCCTTGCGAAGCAGGGAGACATCGAAAACGGGGCTGACCCGCATGGACCTGGGAATATTCAGCAGGTAAGACACAGGATTCACTCTCCATGACACTCTGAACGGACCAACATACTTCGGCGAGAGTTTTTTGGACTCTGTCCGCATTGGCAGCCCTTTTTGTGAAAACCACTGCCACCCTCCTTTTCTGATCTGCCTGCCGTTTGTGTTGGTTCAATGCCCTGAGTAGGTTTTGGCAAGCCCTTTTCCAAAGACGTCGGAGGTGCCGGACTGAGGTATTAACAGAGGGCACCAGACTCTCTGTTGGTAGCGTTGGGAGGAGCGCAGGAGGGTACCCTGAAACAATTTCAAAAGGAGACAAACCAGTGCATGAAGAGGCTAGTTGATTATGGGCAATCTCGGCCCACATCAAGTGACTGGCCCAGGTAGTGGGGTTGGAGAAGCAGTAGCAGCGGCGGTATTTCTCCAATTCTTGGTTGACTGCACTACTCTTTGGCCACTAACGGTCAAGAACAACAAGCACTGTACTGAAACCATTCGATACAGGCAGGCCAGTCACATGATACCATGGGACATGAGACCATGGGCGCCGGGCAATAGGCAGGGAGTGCAAGAGGCCTTGAGGGCTTTAATTAGCCCTTTAATTTTAACTGGGCAGCTGTGGCCTAGTGGTTAGGGAGTTGGTCTTTGGATTGGAGGGTTGCAGGTTCAAATCTCACCCTACCCATGGTTGAAATGCCCTTGAGCAAGGCATCTAACCCCACACTGCTCCAGGGACTGTAACTGAAACCCTGTAAATACCTGTAAGTCGCTCTGGATAAGAGCGTCAGCTAAGTGTGGGCGGCACAGACAGGACAGGTCGATACATAATTACTGACATCATCCTTCATGGTTGGCCACCAGAATGTACGCCTAATGAGCTCCATGGTTGCTGTCATCCTGGGGGTCCAGCTACATGGGAGTTATGCCCCCATTCCCGCACCAGGGTTCTTTGAGCCATTGGGACAAATGTCTTTGAGGTTGGCGTGTTGGATGGTGGTTGTTCCAGGCGGTGGCCATGTTTCACCTGTTACATCAGGACCCAGCAGACTGCGGCTACCACACATGCTTCAGGGAGGATAGGGTCATGAGTTACTGAAGAACTGTCAGGTGAGAACTGACGAGACAGGGCATCGGGTTTTACATTTTTTTGATCCAGGTCTATAAGAAAGAGTATAATTGAATCTGGTAAAGAAGAGTGCCCACCTTGCTTGACGAGGGTTGAGTCTGCAGGCTCCACGGATATACTCGGGATGTGGTCTGTCCAGACCATGAATGAGTGTACAGCCTTCTCTAACCAGTGACGGCACTCTTGGAGGGCCAGTTTGACCGCCAGCAGTTCCCGATCATCCACGTCGTACCAACTCTCTGCTGGGGTGAGTAGTTTTGAGAAGAATACACAAGGGTGCATCTTCTGGTCTTGGGGGTTTCTCTGGGACAGAACTGCCTACTCCAACCCCTGAAGCGTCCACCTCCACAATAAATGGCAGTTGAGGGTACTGGTGGTTTAGAACCGACGTGGAGGTGAACTTTTTTTAAGCTCTGTGAAGGCTTGTTGTGCCTCCAGTGTCCACTGTAGTTTGGTGGGTTGTCCTCTAAAAAGCCCAGTGAGGGCAGCTGCAACAGCACTGCAATTCCTTATGAAGCACCTATAGAAATTTGCAAATCCCAAAAATCAGTGAAGCTGTTTCACTGTGCTGGGGGCTGGCCAGTCCAGCACTGCCTTCAGCTTGGACTGATCCATGGTCAGGCCCTGAGGCGAGATCACAAAGCCTAGAAAGATAGTACAATTAGTATGGAACTCACTCTTCTCCAATTTGACAAACAGTCTGTTGTGGAGAAGTTTTCTTAAGACCTGGCGGACATGCTGGACATGGGTCTCAAGGTCAGGGGAAAAAATCAAAATGTCATCCAAGAAAACAAAAACAACCCAGAAATTCTCTTAGCACATCATTGACAAAAGCTTGAAACACAGCTGGGCAATTAGACTGGCCAAATGGCATAACCAAGTATTCATAATGCCCCCGTGGAGCCGAAGGTAGTGGTTCTTAACGGTTATTTTGCTCAATCCCCGCTAGTCGATGCATGGTCTAAGACCTCCATTTTTTTGCCCACGAAGAAGAATCCTGCAGCAGCAGGGGAGGTCGAGGGCCGAATCAAGCCATTCTCGAGGGACTCTTGTATGTAGGTTTCCATTGCTTGGGTTTCTGGGATGGATAGGGAGTATAAACTGCAGACACCTTGGTCAGGTCAGCGGGTACTGAGAATGCGTCTGTCACAACTACAGAATCGGTAGTCTGATGGCAGGGAAGGAGATGGTCCTCACACACTGAGCCCCATTGAGTGAGTGTGCTAGTGGCCCAGTAAGAGGGCTGATGGTCAGCCAGCCAGGGGTATCCTAGGACAAGGGGATCTTGGGGGGAATCAATAAGAAAGAATACACAGCTTTCTTTGTGTTTCTCCAGGGTGATCATCCAAAGAGGTTGGGTACAGAATTCCAGTTGTCCAGACCCTAATGGTTGTCCATCTCACATGGGAGGATAGGTATCTGCAGCTGACGAGCCAGGGTCTGGTCCATCAAGTTGATTGCTGCTCCAGAGTCAACCAAGGCTTGTAGTTTCACTTGAGATCCCCAGCCATGGCTCCAGGCGAAACACACCGGCAAGGAACAGCGGGATGCAGGGGCAGGGGCAATGGCTCTGCTCACCAGGGACTCCTCTTCCCTGGTGGACACTGGCTTTTTCCCTGCAGCTCAGGACACCAACTCCGCTGGTGGCCCTGGGCTCCACAATACAGGCAAAGGCCTTGCTGGAATTGGCGCTGTCTCTCTTCTATGCTCAGACGAGATCTTCTAAGTTGCATTGGCTCCTCCTCTTGATTGCTGGTGGATGGTGGGGCAGGCGATGAGGGCTGCAACCACCGGAGTGAAGGAGGAGAGGCCCAGTTGGGCTGGAGAAGCCTAAGATGTTGCCGCTCCCTCTATCTCTCTAACATTCTTCTATCCAAAGTGGTTGCCAGTGCGATGATGTCACCCAAGTCGTCACCCCAATCTCGGTTGACCATTTCATCCTTCAAGGGTTCTCTGAGCCCCTGGTAGAAGGCACTAACCAAGGCTTCCCCTTCCCATCCAGTCTCAGCAGCCAGGGTGCTGAACTGAATGGCGTAGTCTACCACAGGGTCGGGTGATGACTCGGCATGCTGTCACAGAGGGAATAAGGGCACAGTTGCAGATGTGGTTGAAAAGTCTTTCCTGAAAGGAATCTTCAATAATTCAACAAAGCACACTTCAAACAATATATCAAACAAGGAATCTTTTCAGAACAAAACTGAGGAATCAGGCACAAACTCACAACAAAGGTTACACTTGTTGTGTTCAAAAAACTAAAAGAGTCTCGGGGTTCCATTCACATAACACTCAGTTCAGTGCTCAAGGCAGTCCATGATCAAGCACACAAACAGGCAGCATGGCAGACATTTCCAACACAGGTGAGTAAGAGCATAACAGATCAGGCAGATTCAGTACCGTGACCAAGCAAGGGTTTCAAGCAAGCAGTTCAAACAGAGAGTTCTAACAGAGACAGTCCACAGCGAGCAAAGCCCCGATCCAACGCGAGTGGAGAAGCATGGGATGTTCAGCAACCGAGAGCACATGCATGAGCATTGTCAAACAATTCTGGCCCCTTTTTAAAGGCAGCTGATTACTTCCTCTGGGTTGATTGTGTCAGTCATTGACTCATCGGCACTGTTCGCTGTTCAGGAGGCCTTGTACTTGGAGCGATTGTGACAATATCCTGAAATACAGTATCATGCAAAATAAACTTGGCTAACAGAGTAACGATACTATTCGTCAGGCGAGACATGACAAAATATGTTCGTCAACGTTTTTTTCTATGACTAAGACAATACCATAGACACATACAAGACGATGACGAGTGTTCTAGAAGACAGACTAAGACGAAATTATCATGCATTTTCGTTGACGAAAGAAGACGAGATGAAAATGGTTTGCATGAAATAAAAACTCAGATAAAATATATCTTTATTTTTGTCCTTAACTTGTCACGCCTTGAAAATGTAACCAAACAATAACATTCAAAGTTTCTACAGTGCAAAATCTTTGTTTACTAGGGCTGTAACGATACACCTATCTCACGATTCGATACGCATCACGATATTTGACCCACAATTCGATACACCCACACCCCACGATATTATTATTTATTTATTTATTTTTTAAAAAACATGATTTTACTTTTTATTTTATTAACCCAATAACCACCATAGCGCCCTTTAACGCCCGTTGTATATTCTCCCATTGCGCCCGACAACAAAATACACCTGTAACTGCGAAAACTGACGTTGCTGAACTATAATGACAAATCACACTAGTCAATGAGAGTATAAAGAACGTATTTGTGTATTAAAATGTATATGTTTATATGAAATTATTTTGAGATACTGTCATGTTTTAAGCGCTATCCCCTTGGCTGTGGCTCATACTAATTCTGTGTTCGTGCGCATATTCATAGCTGGCTAAAGTAGGCAATTGACCATGTTTGTTTACACTTTGTTTGTTTACATTACTGTCAATTCCCTCGTTCTCATGCCACATCTTATTTTGTAGCAGATATTGTTATTGCATTTACCTCAGAAAAGCTAGCCAAAACAAAAAAAAGGCTGCGCCGAAAAGACGCCGGTTATTCACTTTGGAGGAGGCAGTGGCGTTTGCATCAACTCCGAGTCAGAGCTAGAATTATCCGTCTCGGATTTCAGTGATGTAAGTTCTAAAGTGAATGTGAATATACGATAATTACAGACATAGGACTACTATGATAACTTTGTACAGCAGTTTTGCTAGGCTCTATAATGACTGGTAAAGCTTGCACGTCAGGTTTTTCCACCTGCATCGTTCCACAACGAAATAAAGCAGGGAGGATGATTCATGAAGTTATTTTATCTTACCGTATATGTCGGGTAAGCCTAAACTCGAAGGTCCAGGAATGTAGACATTTCTTAACCTGACGTAATCCTTATTATGACCGCCGCTAGCGAAGCTAGCGAAAGCGGTCATTATAGTGTTGCTGAGACTTTTTTCCCTTTTTTTTTTTTCCATCGATTTTTCGTCAGCGATTGCCAGGACACTGTAACTCTGGGCGAGATGAATCTTTGTAGGCATGTAGCCCTAGAAGTTCTTGAGTGAATAAGAGCTTTTGGCCCCCAAGGGCCACCCCCCTGCTGTGCCAGTGTCCATCAAAGAGGGGAGACGCCGAAAAGTTTTTGCTGAATAACTCAGTGAATGTTTCACCGAACAACATGATTTTTTTGTGATATGTCGATGTTACAGGGGCGTATCGACCCAGCCCATAAACACTCACTTAAAGTGTAGCGCCACCTAGTGATATGGGTAAATTTTATATTGGCAATATCTTGGACCGAGAAGGTGGGAACTGCACAAAATATGTCATGCACGATCAGCACAAAGACCTCTAAAAGCACAGCACATGCCAGCAAATTTGGCCCATAGGGGGCGCTGTAATTGTAAACAAATTGTACAAAATGTTGTTTTGTCTATTATCTAGACAAGAGTAATGTTTACAAGGAGTTCTTTTTTGTTGTGACATCTCTTGACCCTCCCGCACGCTGGTCAACACCCACTTCCAACAAAAAGAATTTCCGTGAAATTTTAACATTGTGAAAGGCATGTTTAGCATGTCGGGGTTACAAAGACGCATTGACCCAGTCCATAAACTGTCACTTGAAGCATGGCGCCACCTAGTGATAGGGGAAATGCAAAAATTGGGATTTTGTATTGCCAATGTCTTGGACTGGGAAGGTGGGAACTGCACAAAAAATGTAAAATTTCAAACATGTCATCTACAGACAATGGTCACAAAAAGTTATCAAAGAATTTATCTTGACATGGACTATTTCAAAGTTACATGTCAATCAAAATTCAAAACATAGCTTAAAATTCTCCAAAAGTCTAGGCTTCTAATTGCTCATATTTGGTCACTTTCTTTTCAATGTTTCCGGTCAAACCTAGGTGTACAAAAACAGTTTTTGTTAAATAACTTATCAAAATTTTGCCCAAGACAATGATTTTGTGTTAATAAGCCAGTGTTAAAGAGGCGTATCAACCCATCCCATAAACACTCACTTGAAGAAATAGCGCCACCTAGTCATATAGTTAAATGCAAAAATAGGGATTTTGCATTGCCAATATTTTGGACCGAGGAGGTGGGAACTACACAAAATATACACAAACACACAGAATGTCATTCATTCAAAACCCACATCCATGCCCACTTCCAGCAAATCATTTCCACACAAACTCTCACCTCACAACACTGACCTACCACAAACTCACCATACCTATGATTCCCACACTTCAATACACTGCGGCGGTCATACCATGTACCGCTATGCGGTACATCTAGTTGTTTTGGGAGATGCAGTCACGGGAGCAGACAGGGGCTCTACGCGTAAAGCTAGCTACTAAACCGTGAACTCTGAACTCCGGCGAGGCGACACAGTTCTTAAGTTCTTCAGCTTCAGTTCTTCTTCTTCGTTGCTTCTTTCTAGTTACCTAATATGCCGTGATATAAGCAGTCCATGTAGTTCACCCAATTCGTTTTTATTCATACACCGCCTGAAAAAAAAAAGAACCTTGAAGGGCATTTCGTGGTTCTGTCTTGTCTGTCGCGATACAACATCGTGGGCCTGCGCACCGCGGTGTCTCGATTCGATGCAATATCGTTACAGCCCTATTGTTTACATTGAACTTGACTAACAAAAATGGTTTGTGAATGACTATAATAGGCCTAATAACAAAAACTAGTGGAGCATGTGTCACGAGACGAAGACAAAGATGACATTTTGAAAAGGGTGACAAAATTAACAGTAGAAAGTTAAGCTTAATCAGAAATAGCACTGCTAGCTAGCAACATGAGGAAGGAAGTGATCGTCTTATCCGAACGTTAACCGAAAACAACTGAAAACAAGTGACCATGATGAATTACTTTCAATATTCTATATTCATATCCACAACCTCAACTAGTTAGCTAGCATCAAGCATTTACAGCTTTAATCATTTGCACTTGTTAACACAGTCTGAAAATAGCTAGTAGCCTAGGAGCTAACGTTACAAGGGCTACAAAATGAACCTCACTATTTAAAACACTCTCTTATCTGCAAGCAACGTGAACTTCCTCTTGCTTTCTCTTCTTTTTTTCTGCTCCCGACTTTTGATGTCTTTTCGAGGCCATGTCCAAACAGGTGTCTGCCAATAATTGAACAGACCACTGAGAGGTGGGGGAGGGGGGCACCAGGAGGAGAATGGAGAGAGGGCCGCAAAGGAGATTCACCTTTCTCTGGAGGAAAATGGCTCATGTTGCTTTTGTATTGCTTATAAATATTAACATGCTTTACACATATTTTTTTATATATCATTACTAATACCTAGCCTATTGTGATGATTTTTTTATGAGCCTGATTTTTTGGTGGTGCCCCCCAAGCACTTGGTGTCCTACGCACTCTGCGTATTGTGTGTGTGTGGAGCAACGGCACTGCTACACACTAACACAACCCTAACAGAAGCCTTTTGGATGAGAGGTGAAATGTCTTCAGGTTCTAAATAGAAGTCCAGTTGCTACCATGACCTGGATGAATGAGAGGCACTTTTGTCTTTTTCTAATTACATATCGCATATTACATAATATGCTTAACCCTACAAAATTCAATCATTGGGTTAGCCAGACTCACATTCAGAGAAGCATTACCTGGTGTATGCTATTTATGCAGATCTATTTCTTGACTCTCCAACAGTAATTAGACACTGACAACAAAATACAGTTGGAATGCAATAAAAACACAAAAAGTCTGAGATGATGCAACCAAAAATATATTGTCGTTAAAAAAATCACATTAAAATAAACAAAAAAAATACTTTCAGTTTATTATTTTTAAAACCAATGCAGATAGGGGTTTCTTGAAACCTAAACTTTAAACTCCTGTTTCTGTATCACTGGAAATCTGAAAGCAAAACCGGCATCATCTGTGAAGTGTACTAGATGTCCTTCACTGTATTTAAGTTCTTGGGAAAGGTCAACATATGGATGCTTTATATTTAACAGGGTCATTGGATGGTCCTATTTGTACAATTGTCATGCTCCTTAGTGTTTCGTGAAGTCATTGCAACATTTTGGGGGCAAAGTGGTACACGAATAGAAAACTACAGCTCTGCCTCAATCGCTGTCTTATATTCCTGGTGGCAAAGCGCTGTTTGAAGACCATTTTCCTCATATGATAATGAGCTTATGTTTGTCGTCCTTTCCACCACCGCTATGTTTATGTCTGGGAAAACAATATAAATGCTTACCATTTTACCAGCTACTGCTGTGACACAAAGTTTGTGATGCTGCAGGAACAATAGAAACTTTGGTGAGTTATGCAATAAGTCATCCTGATCAGTCCAGCCCAGACTAGAACTCAAGTTCTTACTAACTCTCTAGATTCAAAGTCGAATGTGCTGACCACTGTTGCCCACTGACCCAGGTTAGTGAAGTACTTTGTATTTGACAATGCTTTATGATACATTTTTACCATAAATAATATCAATCCATATACTCATTAACTCATTTTATGTAGTGATGCACAGTGGTCTGTGCATTTGTGCATCAAACTGCTAGCTACATGACAACACCAGCAATGAATACTGAAACATGGCGGAGACCCGGGTACATTTGAAAGATTAGTGAAGACCCCAATGACAGCAATCGGTTGACATTCATATCAATATTCAGTCAAATTTCAAATTGATGTCAGTTGCGACGGAGAAATCTGATTCAATAGTTGAGGGGTCTTAGAGGGGCTGTTTATGTTCATGATGAAGCCACAAAATAATGGATTTTGGGGATCAATAGAGACACCTGTAGCTGAAATAAACCTTTCAAGAAGTAAACTTTTTCCCCCATTATATAAAACCTTACATTTGTGTAAGACCATAAAACATGGCTTTATGACCCCTTCAGGCCAGGTTAAGCAACCAAACCCAAATAGCAATTGTGTATTACTGACATGTCTGTACTAGTCTGATTGTTTATTTTCTAATTGTGTTTATTACATGCTTACTTGTTTTTTCTGCACTGTTGAAAAATATTTCCAGATGACCAGCTTGCAACTGGTAAACATTATTCCCCGCGTGTCATCCATTAGCCCTCGTTTTGGTGGGGCTATCCATACAAGCCTCACTGTAACTCCAGAAATCGCCAACGGAGAGATCGGCTTTACTTCTAATAAGACTGTGGTGGTACTGGAACCAGAGGATACCAACTCTAGTCTGGTAAAACATCCTTACGTTTCAAGTCTGAATTTGCACGTTTTGCCATACTATTGAACAATTGAACAGTTTCCAAAATCTCTGGCCAGGGAAGTCTCATTGACCTAACCTAACCCACAGCGGTAACACTTTACTTGACGGGTGAGTTCATAACACATTCATAGCAGCTGTCATAAACTGCACATAAAGCATTCATGACTGTTTCATGAGACATGACTTAACATTCATACCAGACCTTTCATGAATGTGAAAGACAGAACAACAAAAACTTGTCAAAATAAAAGTCCAGCAGTCACAAAGCAGCACTGCCGTTTTTCTTCTAAACCTCTTACCATCACGTCACATCTGAGTCACTGGGCTAGTCCAGTGCCAGAAAGACAGAACATTGCTAAGGAAGCAATTTTTGTTTTGTAAAACAATTACTGGTTTAATAATGTAACCTTTGCTGATGATTTATCTTTTGCTAATGGGAATGTCCAACCGTTCCAGGTTACACAAAAACGGGTCAGCTAAACGTAGGCTGGTATACCTCCTAATGTTAAACTCAGTGATTACGAATACTTCACAACTTGTATAGTAAAGTGACATTTGATGTAGACTTCATAACATATTCATGAAATAGGCCTATTTACAAAGGCTGGAGAGATTACATTAATGTTATCCAGGTTGCACAAATATGAGTCAGCTGAACGTAGGCTAGTTTACCTCCCAATGTTAAACTCAGTGATTACGAATACTGCACAACTTGTATAGTAAAGTGACATTTAATGTAGACTTCATAAAACATTCATGAAATATTTACAAAGGCTGCACTGTAAAAAGTGAATCATTGGATCAATGTAAAAAAGCTGTTTACATTTTCACAATTGAAATTCTGCATTCATCCAATTTCCAAAAAGTAGTTTGGCTTAAACTGTTTTTTTAATTTTCCTTAAACCACTCACTGGTGTATTGGTGTAAACCATAATTTGATGCAAGTCAACATTTTAAATTGGACAAAATTACAAAAGATGCTTTTAAAATGAATTTCGTTTACTTCAATCTAAAATATTTACGTGTCACAAGTAATGCATTTTGATGTGAATCATAGTTCTAAATTGGCTCAAATTCAAGGCGACCTCCAACGGTCTTGATCTAAATTCTGAGTTTACATGAATCAAAACCTAAACATTACACATCACATAATCATAATCTACAAATTTTACATTAGCTTAGTGCATTACATTACCATAATCTACAAATTCACATTAACTCAATATACAAAACAAACCAAATGGTTTTCTAAAAAATCATGTATTAAAACCACAATAAATATTGTATTGCAGCACAGCTTCTACAATGAGTAAAGGTCCTCTGAATTGCCACCGGTAGATGGTTTTCTGGCATGTCCTAAACGAACAAACAATATGTAATTAATAACATAATAATGACAATACTTGAGTGTAACACTCGCTTTCCTGACACATGCAATGTGACTATCTGAAATGTAGCTGGGAGCAGTGAGGGGCCAACTATGAAGCAGTAAAGATTAGCAAATTGCCTTGGTAACAGAATGTACTTTAAGACAGATGTAACAAAGCACCTACAGTATGTTTTAAGACAATTCAGCAAAGACATTTGTGTAAAATGCACTAGCTTAGAACGAGCCAGTCATCACAGAAACGGGTTCTCCCTGCCACAGAAAGCTCCCTGCCCTTACCAACAACGGCGGGAACGCAGCTTTCAATTTCATAATTATACTGTACAGACAATGTGGGGTTTGGGACGTATATCTCACAATTGATAAATTACAGGCAAGATACACACAAAGATCCATTCTCACCCAGTTGCTTAACTTAAGTGCCGGAATATTTGGCGATATTGTACTCTCAACCATTCTACACAGGAATGCTAACAACCCTACTAGCAACAGGTGACATGTCCAACCAATGCTTCTTTGAAAATGCTAGCAGCTTGCTGATAAAGGACACGTTCACTAATCGAATGCCAACGCTACCCTACATTCCCGCAGTTTGTACATAAAATGGTACCAAAGACATGTATTCTGTAATGATTTGGTAAAACGATGCCAATATAGCTACGTTGATAATGCTATGCTTCTGCTCCACAGCCCTCATATTATCCCACAACACTCCGCGTAACATGTAAAACGGTATATTTAACAGTTCACCTTATACAATTACATTTGAAGTGTAGAAATACATGACAACGATAACAAAGGACCAGTAATTTGGTAAAATCTTACCTCACAGAGAGACCTCGCGTAATCTCAAAGAGTCGAGACTTTACTGGACTTTCTCGACGACTCCTCAGCGCGTTCTCCAGTTGCCATATGTGCGCATGCGCGAATCGGGTTTATTGAGTAGATGTCATTTGATCCAGAGCCGATTTGATCGAATGTACAATTGTCATTTTGTTCTTTCGTATTGGATCAAACTAAGAAATGACATTGCAGGACTCCCACAATTTAAAAAATATAGTTTCACTTGACAATGCAATAACTGTAGGTTTATGAGATTTAAAAAATCACATCAAATGAAAAACACCAATTAAATTAATGGCATTCTTTGTGAAATATTGGAGGCATATTTAAAACCGTTAACACATTTCCAAATGTGAATAACTCATCAAGTCATTATTGAATGAAAGTTTTCTTTATTTTTTTTATTTCAACATTTTTTTATTTTCCAAACTGCAAAAACAGGCTACATCATTCACCACATCATTCCCATTAGCAAAAGATAAATCATCAGCAAAGGTTACATTATTAAACTAATATTTTTTTTACAAAACAAAAATTGCTTGCTTAGCAATGTTCTGTCTTTCTGGCACTGGAATAGCCCATTGACTCAGACGTGACGTGATGGTAAGAGGTTTGGGGGGAAAAACGGCAGTGCTGCTTTGCGACTGTTGGACTTTTATTTTGACAAGTTTTTGTCGTTCTGTCTTCCACATTCATGAAAGGTCTGGTATGAATGTTAAGTCATGTCTCATGAAACAGTCATGAATGCTTTATGTGAAGTTTATGACAGCTGCTATGAATGTGTTATGAACTCACCCGTCAAGTAAAGTGTTACCAAAACGGCTTCTACTGAAACAAGGTCTATCTTGTCTACATGTTTTTTCCCTTTTTGCCCTTCCATACAGTGTGGTCATACATTGTGATCTGTTCTTGATCTACAGTATGTCACAAAAGTGAGTACACCCCTAACATTTTTGTACTTTTTATTATATGTTTTCATGGGAGAAGTCTAAAGATATAATACTTTTCTACAACGTAAAGTAGGCAGTGTACAGCTTATATAACAGTGCAAATTTGCCGTTCCCTCAAGATAACTCAACACACAACCATTAATGTCTAAACAACTGGCAACAAAAGTGAGTACACCCCTAAGTGAAAATGTCCAAATTGTGCCCAAAGTGTCAATATTTTGTGTGGCCACCATTATTTTCCAGCACTGCCTTAACTCTCTTGGTCATGGAGTTCACTAGAGCATCACAAGTTGTCACTGGAATCCTCTTCCACTCCTACATGACGACATCACAGAGCTGACCTTGAGCTTGAGACCTTGAGCTCCTCCACTTCCATTTGAGGATACCCCACAGATGCTGAATTGGGTTCAGGTCTGGGGACATGCTAAGCCAGTCCATCACCTTCACCCTCACCCAAGGCGTGGTCATCTTTGAGGTGTGCTTGGGGTCATTACCATGTTGAAATACCGCCCTGCGGCCCAGTTTCAAAGGGGGGGCATCATGCTCTGCTTCAGTATGTCACAGTACATATTGGCATTCATGGTTCCCTTAATGAAGTGTAGGTCCCCAGTGCCGGCAGCACTCATACAGCCCCAAACCATGACACTTCCTCCACCATGCTTGACTGTTAGCAGGACACAGTTGTCTTTGTAATCCTCACTTGGTTGCTGCCACACATACCTGACACCATCTGAACCAAATACGTTTATTTTGGTCTCATCAGACCACAGGACATGGTTCCGGTAATCCATGCCCATAGTCTGTTTGTCTTCAGCAAACTGTTTGCGGGCTGTCCTGTGCATCATCTTCAGAAGAGGCTTCCTTCTGGGCGGAGCCATGCAGACCAGTTTGATGCAGTGTGCAGTGTATGGTCTGCGCACTGACAGGCGGTCCCCCTACCCCTTCAACCTCTGCAGCAATGCTGGCAGCACTCCTACGCTTATTTTGAAGACACAGCCTCCGGATAAAATGCTGAGCACATGCACTCAACTTCTTTGGTCGACCATGGCAAGGCTTGTTCTTAGTAGAGCTTGTCCTCTTGAAGCGCTGTATGGTCTTGGCCACTGTGCTGCAGCTCAGTTTCAGG
Source organism: Setipinna tenuifilis (assembly GCA_030347295.1). Classification (NCBI taxonomy): domain Eukaryota; kingdom Metazoa; phylum Chordata; class Actinopteri; order Clupeiformes; family Engraulidae; genus Setipinna; species Setipinna tenuifilis. The sequence goes on from CM059284.1 coordinate 29,847,611, forward strand.
GTGTTGGCAATCTTCTTATAACCTAGGCCATCTTCATGTAAAGCAACAATTTTCTTTTTTAAATCCTCAGAGAGTTCTTTTCCATGAGGTGCCATGTTGAACTTCCAATGACCAGTATGAGAGAGTGTGAGAGTGATAACACCACATTTAACACAACTTATACCCATTTACACTTGAGACCTTGGAACACTAATGGATCACAGGACGCCAGGGAGGAAAAATGGCTAATTGGGCACAATTTGGATATTTTCACGTAGGGGTGTACTCACTTTTGTTGCCAGTGGTTTAGACATTAATGGTTGTGTGTTGAGTTATTTTGAGGGAACAGCAAATTTGCACTGTTGTATAAGCTGTACACTGCCTACTTTACGTTGTAGAAAAGTATTATATCTTTAGACTTCTCCAATGGAAAGATATAATAGAAAAAGTACAAAAATGTTAGGGGTGTACTCACTTTTGTGATATACTGTAAGTCAAAGTGCTGAAGGTAATAGCACAAGCAAAATTGTTCAATGTTAAACGTTTAATGTCTTTGTTGAAAACATCTTTGAGATATCCAAAATGCTACGTGCACAAGTAAGGGAACCTTTGGGATTAATTCATTGTTAAATGCTCTTTTGGAAACTCAAGCCAGGGTTTCCCATAACTGTGACTCAGATCGAGATAAACCAGCCTATTTTTTGTTTTTCCTTATTTTTAGGATGTTTGGTATAATGGTTTTCTGACCATCTTTATTCGGGATGGCCATTAAACTAAACATTAAACTTGGGAGTTATATTTGTCTCGCAGTGATTGCAATGTGTTCAGCACCTGAGGCATCAAAGCAGCCAAAAATGATAATGTTCCCCCAACATGTTCAAGGCAGGACATTACAGTGGGGGCTTTGCTTTTCAAAAAATGTACGTGTAGCACCCCCAGCAAAGCATGATGAAAACAAAGGGGCCACTATTAGGTTGTTTCTATATTTAGTGGGGCAGATGTCAAAAGTTTAGGCCAGTTTTGGGTTCAGATACTAGAGGGGAAGATTAGATTGACAATTGAATGTGAGACCACAACAGTAATAAAATAAAATAGTGCCCTTAAAAAGTAAAGTATCAAACAAATATTTTCGGAAAAAGTGTGTGTGTGTGTTGTCAGTGTATGTATTCAGTGGATCTGGCTTGCCATCAAACATTCACATAAAAAACAATTGGAGATCGAGGAAAATAAAAACTCATTTGTTAGGTATTGCTAAAAAAGCAGGGAATGATAATAGGAAAAGTTATCTAAAGTGAAGTTCAAGAGAGGTTCATTTCATGGGGTATTATTTTGGGAGGAATCAAAAAGCAGCATTCATCAGAAGAAAGCAGGAGTCAAGTGAGAATGAAAGAAAAAAGTAAAACAAATATCGTAACCCAGCAACGGCAGCTTGTGCAACCCCTTAAAGGAGAAGCGCTTCAATTAATTTAAAGCTATTTCTTTTATATGTCTATTTATGTATTTATAGTATATATATGTATGGGTATATTTATCCAATTGCTTGTTCATTACATTTATTAATAATCTACCAAAGGTGCGTTATACATGCCATGTTCAAAAAACCTGCCAAAGAATTTTACTTGGAGAATGGTTTGTGGATTAGTGAAAAATATATTGAATTGTGCGCAAACAACACACAGCACTGCATGAAATCCAAACAACACAAATAATACCTCTATTTTAATCTGAATTGCAGCTGAGGGAGCATCATGATTTCTGGTTGGTTTGATATCTGAGGTACTGGACAGCTTGTCATCACTGCAAAAAAAGTCTATCAAAAAGTCTAAAAAGAAGTTTATCATTTCAGCAGGATAATGACCATCACCCGGATGCATAGAAAACCATTCCCTACGGGCATCCCTAGAATATGTCTGAATTAAATGAGCTATACCTCCTAACTCTTAGTAATCTAATTCACAATTACCAGGGGCCCCAGCTTGAGTTTATTTCGGACAAAAAAGAGTTAAACCAGTGATCAATCTCAAATGTTCACTTACTTTTGCACACAGAATGTCTCATGGATGTTTAACAAAGACATGAAATGTAATTTTTGCCATCTTAGCTTTAGCACATTGTGTTCATCTTCACTGGTGACTTACATGAAGATCAGATAACACCTAATGGCTGAATAATGAAGAATATATAAGTAGAGGTGCATGAGTAAGCAATAACCTGAATTAGACAATAAGTGTGTCTGACTAGAATCATATAATCAAGCACAAAATAGTAAAGACTATAAGTACATGCATTACTGGTAGAGTCTAGATATTAGTAACTAAGAGTATAAAGCAGAGTCTCATCCGATCACTGACTGAACTAATGAGAAAAAGCACATTAAAAGCAGTGCGTAGTATAAAGGTGGTTGAGGGCCTGCAGAATTTTAATTTGTGGGATGGTGGATGGTGGATAAGTTGCAGTTATTATTAATGCACAATTTTCTTTGAGATTTCATTTATATGTACTAATGTAGCTTTTTCTTTGTTGTTTGTGGATGAATTGTTGTTGCTGTTGTTGGAATGTTGTTGGAGACTTTAATATTACACACATACACGATAACTTTCTTCCACTAACACCCAACAACACCCCTTATGCCCTCTCATGTTACCCTATGCACATCTCAAGACAGGCCGATCCCCACTGCAACCCCTCCCCCCACCACCCATTATACCTCCCTTTATTAGGTAGCCATCCTCAAACTACATTCTATGCATTTTACCCCCCATGCACAGTTTTAGACAAACAATTACTAATGTCTCTGCATGTCCTACTCTACCCACTATGTCTATGCAAGTCACAATAAAACATCCTTGTATCCTTGTTGCATGGCCCCACACACTGCAAAGGGCATATTTTAGACTGCTGTGATTTTCTGAAATTGCTGGTTGCCACCTTGGTTGTCAGCTTTTACTACCTAAAGGTCTAAAATGAGTTTGGGCTGCTCACCTCATGCATAGAATGTCCCACCACGAGGTCTTTGAACCGCTTCAATTAGGCTTCAGAGCCCACTATAGCACTCAGACCTGCCTTCAATAAAATTAATACTGACCCCCTCATCTCTGTCAACAATGGCCTTATCTCCATCCTCATTCTCCTGGACTTCTGTTTTACAACATTTTTCACACTATACCTCTGTGACCCCACTGAATAGTTAATAAGGTATGAATGTATTAGTGTTTAGGGGCAATGGTGGCCTGGCGGTTAAGGTAACAACCTTCTGATTGCATGTTTGAATCCACAAACTATCTCTACTCTCTAGGTGACTCTCTCACTACGTCGTGATGGAACAGAAGGAAAGGCTGAAGTGTTTTGGAGTCTGCATCCCACTGGAGAAAATTACGTAGATGTTACCTCTGATGATCTTTTACCCTTTAGTGGCTCCGTTATTTTCCTTGCAGGAGAGACTGATGCTGTGATTAATATCACCATCCTAGCTGACAACATCCCAGAGATCAATGAAACTGTGGTTCTCACTTTAGACAGGTACGTGATATTGTGTGTTTTGTGGTCTTTAATTCAAAAAGGTTAGATTAATACTAACATTGTCATTATGCAGCCAATGGCATACAGTTTGCTTTTCATCACAGGTGTCAAACTGAAGGGAACTTTTGCTCTATAGTTAATGATGCTACTGTACAGTGATTGAGAAATGGAAATTGGATGATAACATAAATGTGGTTAAGCATACAGTATATAAAGAATGTTTAGTTAGTCTAAATTTTTAGGAACCATGTACAAGTAATTAGTCTAAAAAGAGAGATGTGATGCTTTGTATCAGGTTTAGCATCTTGTTAAATTCCAGCCTCTTGGCATGTAAAAATGCCATACATTACAGAGTCATTTTATCACCATTACTACTAAAATGCCAATGTTCAATCCATACCAGCACAGACCATATGCAGACTGGAGATGTGAGGTGTATATTGTCCTCAATAATATCATAACAGTAAGAGTTTGGGACAATGGTGCAATCAAAGTGGGACAATGGTGCAGAATTACCTTCTTCCCCACTGCCATCACTCTCTTGAATGGCTGATAAGTAGAGCCATCCCCACTTTGGCCATTTATTCCCTTCTCAGACTGCCCACGCTCACATACTTAACATCCCTAAGTCTCTTTTGTACACTACATCTACACACACTTCATCATTATACATTATAATGTTCCCTACACACTAAATTGCAGTACTAGGTGCACCTCACACACCTTATATATATATCTATACACAGACACCCAGGGACTCTAACAAAGAAAGATACCTTCGGACATGCCACCTATACCTCGGCCAGAACAGGTGGAATGAGGTTGTGAAGGCAAAATACATTTATTACATAATTGATATTCAGGGATTCTACATATTATCTAAGATTTTGCTGTCTCTTAGAGGTAGGGGTTGGTGACTCTTCTAAAATTGAATTCCAATATATATATATATAAGTGAGTACACCCCTAATATATTTTTGTACTTTTTTATTATATCTTTCCATGGGAGAAGTCTAGTAAGTAGTAAGTAAGTTTAATTTATATAGCACATTCAAAAACAGTTAGGACTGGCCAAAGTGCTGTACAGTGTCAAAAACTAAAAGGCTAGAATTAAAAGTAAATGAAGATAGAAAAAAAGCTAAAAGCAATACATTTTTCAATCAGCAAAAAAAAAAAAAAATATATATATATAATACCAAAAGCATTTCATCAGACAGGTGCAATAAAAGACAAGGTAAAGGGTAGGGATGAAAAGAGAGGACTTAGGAGGAAAAGGCCAAAGTGTACAGGTGTGATTTGAGTCTGGATTTAAAAGTAGTGATTGTGGGAGCAGATCTAATGCTGGGAGGCAAAGCATTCCACAAGCATGGAGCTGCCACAGCAAAAGCACGGTCCCCTTTGTTTTTGAGGCGGGACGGGGGAACATGGAGGAGACCTTTGTCTGCAGATCTGAGGGATCTGGGGGCAGAGTAATGGTGAAGCATGTCAGACATGTACAATGGGGCCTGGCCATGGAGTGACTTAAAAACCAAAAGAAGCATCTTAAAATGAATTCTAAAACGAATGGGAATCCAGTGCAGAGAGGAGAGGACAGGGGTGATGTGTTCCTGCCTTCTTTTTCCAGTTAAAAGCAGCATTTTGCACCAACTGCAGGCAAGTTAGCTGGGACTGGGGGAGGCCAAAATAAAGGGCGTTGCAGTAGTCCAGTCGAGATGTTATAAAAGCATGGATAACTGTTTCCAGATCATGAAAAGATAGTGAGGGCTTGAGCTGGGTGATCACTCTCAACTGAGATATAATACTTTTCTACACGTAGAGTAGGCAGTGTACAGCTTATATAACACTGCAAATTTGCTGTTCCCTCAAAATAACTCAACACACAACCATAAATGTCTAAACCACTGGCAACAAAAGTGAGTACACCCCTAAGTTAAAATGTCCAAATTGTGCCCAAAGTGTCAATATTTTCTGTGGCCACCATTATTTTCCAGCACTGCCTTAACTCTCTTGGGCATGGAGTTCGCTAGAGTGTCACAAGTTGTCACTGGAATCCTCTTCCTCTCCTACATGACGACATCACGGAGCTGACCTTGAGCTTGAAACCTTGAGCTCCTCCACCTTCCATTTGAGGATGCCCCATAGATGCTGAATTGGGTTCAGGTCTGGAGTCCAGTCCATCACCTTCACCCTCACCCAAGGCGTGGTCATCTTGGAGGTGTGCTTGGGGTCGTTACCATGTTGAAATACCGCCCAGTTTCAAAGGGGGGGCATCATGCTCTGCTTCAGTATGTCACAGTACATATTGGCATTCATGGTTCCCTTAATGAAGTGTAGGTCCCCAGTGCCGGCAGCACTCATACAGCCCCAAACCATGACACTTCCTCCACCATGCTTGACTGTTAGCAGGACACAGTTGTCTTTGTAATCCTCACCTGGTTGCAGTCACACACACCTGACACCATCTGAACCATATACATTTATTTGGGTCTCATCAGACCACAGGACATGGTTCCAGTAATCCATGCCCTTAGTCTGTTTGTCTTCAGCAAACTGTTTGCGGGCTGTCTTGTGCATCATCTTCAGAAGAGGCTTCCTTCTGGGCGGAGCCATGCAGACCAGTTTGATGCAGTGTGCAGCGTATGGTCTGTGCACTGACAGGCAGTCCCCCTACCCCTTTAACCTCTGCAGCAATGCTGGCAGCACTCCTACGCTTATTTTGAAGACACAGCCTTCGGATATAATGCAAAGCACATGTACTCAACTTCTTTGGTCGACCATGGTGAGGCTTGTTCTTAGTAGAGCCTGTCCTCCTGGAGCGCTGTATGGGGAGCATGAAACTTGTTGGGAATGTAGCCTCATCCAGATGATACAGAATAAGCTGTTTTTGTGCACAGGGGCTGCCCCCCAAAAAGGCAGGGAGACCGGAATCATTTGTCACGGAATAATTCTCCAACTGTTGCAATTAAGAAGACCAAAATGTATTTGTACCTTGGGCTCGACAAGACTTTGCGCTGTAGTGCCACCTAGGGAATATTGTACATGTCCAAATTGAGGTTTTGAACCACCAGTATCCTGGCCAGAGAAAGCAATTATTGCATCAAATTTGCCATATAGGACTACTCTAACCTCTTGAAGCACATTATGTTTTGTACCATTTGTTCTATTAGGGGTGCTATAATTTCAAGACCATTACCTTTCAGCTTAACTACAGAACAGACATTCATTCCATAAGGGCACTATAGTTCTGAGAGATGGTCTCGCCCAGGGAGTAAAACACTGTGGAACTGCCACTGTATACGTTTAACTAAGCTGAATTTTGGTAGGCATCTTGCCAATGCCACAAGTAAGTGCAGTGCCAAGTTTCATGTTGTTAGGACAAAAAAATGCCAAATACACCACTCACAAAATATTATGGATATTTGGCGTTCAAGTGAAATTTATCAAAAATGACAAAAGTTCACACTACATTGGTATTATATCACGAAAGTAGGGCATTTAAGTAGAAACATGTAATGGTGATTTCCTAATTTCAAACAATTTATTGAAACAAAAGCCAACAACAGTCTCAATAACATGTCAATTCTTAGGTGTCGTCTTGATCTCATGATGTCAAAATGTGAGCAGAATGATGACGAGGACGGTTGAAGCCATTCAGGATGTTAATCAATGAAATCTGCATGAAGCTCTGTGCGAGAATCTCAGCGGTGGCAGAATGGAATTCTGGCCAGACCAGAGCTTGCGCTTTTTAAAGAATTTAATTCTGCCACTGCTGAGATTCCTCGCACAGAGCTGCATGCAAATTTCAATCATTGATAGTTTCACTATATTTCACTTATTTTGACTGGGAAATGTTTGTATTGACTATGTTTAATTCAGGCCTACAGTTAGAAATGTCATTGGCTGTGTCTTTGCAAAAAATGTTTTTTCAAAACTACCCTTACATTTTAGATGTCCTTTATTCACTTCCAGAGTGGTGTCCAGAAAAAATAACCTATGTATTAAATACTGAGTGTCAGTTGTGGGTTAAAAAATAGAACAGATGTGTCTTACAATTTAAAATATGCCACTTTGCTTAATCCCTTGTTCTTTTAGTTTTTGTTGTCATTATGTGTTATCATGACCTTTTCCCATCTTGTCTTTTTTCTCAGGGTAGTGACTGCACGGTTTGTAGTGTACTTTGGGTAAGTGTTCAGTAAACTACATCCAGTCTTTTTGTCCTAAAAAAGAAACTAGAATTCTTGGGGTCTTTATGGTAGGATGTTATTGCCATTTTACTATTTATTTATGTATGAATACTTTCATGAACAATCAATAGTTATGTGAAGTAAAAGTAACCATCAAGTGGTGTTAAACATATGCATTGATAAGAATTAACAAACATACAACATAACATTAGTTAGTAGACTGTTTGCCATTTGTTTTAATAATAACATGTTGTTATTAAACAATTAAGTAATATTCAAATAATAGTGGGAAAACGATTAACTTGTGTCAATTAGACACATAGGTAACTAGATGTACATGGTATGACCGCCGCAGTGTATTGAAGTGTGAGAATCATAGGTATGGTGAGTTTGTGGTAGGTCAGTGTTGTGAGGTGAGAGTTTGTGTGGAAATGATTTGCTGGAAGTGGGCATGGATGTGGGTTTTGAATGAATGACATTCTGTGTGTTTGTGTATATTTTGTGTAGTTCCCACCTCCTTGGTCCAAGATATTGGCAATGCAAAATCCCTATTTTTGCATTTAACTATATCACTAGGTGGCGCTATTTCTTCAAGTGAGTGTTTATAGGATGGGTTGATACGCCTCTTTAACACTGGCTTACTAACACAAAATCATTGTCTTGGGCAAAATTTTTGATAAGTTATTTAACAAAAACTGTTTTTGTACACCTAGCTTTGACCGGAAACATTGCACCCTGTGATGAAATGTCACAAAATTTGGTGCACATGAAAAGAAAGCCGTTCAGAGTTGTCATGTCAACTTTGACCAAATATGAGCAATTAGACGCCGAGATATGGACTTTTGGAGAATTTTAAGCTATGTTTTGAATTTTGATTGACATGTAACTTTGAAACAGTCCATCTCAAGATAAATCCTTTGATAACTTTTTGTCAGCATTGTCTGTAGATGACATGGACCAAATTTGGTGAGATTCACATGAACGGCCTATGACGAGTTTGTTTGGTTTCGCTTTCACAATGTTCAAATTTCACGGAAATTCTTTTTGTTGGAAGTGGGCATCGACAAGTGTTTTCAATGTGGGAGGGTCAATAGATTTTACGACAAAAAAGAACTGCTTGTAAACATTACTGTTCTCTAGATAATAGGCAAAATGACATTTTGTACAATTACAGCGCCCCCTATGGGCCAAATTGTATGGCATGTGCTGTGCTTTTAGAGGTCTTTGTGCTAATTGTGCATGACATATTTTGTACAGTTCCCACCTTCCCAGTCCAAGACACTGGCAATACAAAATCCCAATTTTTGCATTTACCCCTATCACTAGGTGGCCCTATGCTTCAAGTGACAGTTGATGGGCTGGGTCAATGCGTCTTTGTAACCCCGACATACTACCACAAAATCACTGTCTTGGGAAAAAATGTTGATGAGTTTTTTTTTTTTTTTTTTAAATGTTTTTGGACACCTAGCTTCGGCAAAAAACATTGTCCCCTTTGACAAAATATCACAAAATTTGATGCACATGGACAGAAAGCTGTTTAGAGGTGGCATGTCAATTTTCACAACATTGGAGCAATTAGAAGCCAAGATATTGACTTTTGTAGAATTTTAAGCTATGTTTCAAATTTTCATTGACATGTAACTTTTAAACGGTTTATCTCAAGACAAATCCTTTGATAACTTTTCGTCACCATTGTCTGTAGATGACATGTATCAAATTTGGTGAGATTCACATGAATGGCCTATGACGAGTTCGTTTGGTTTCGCTTTCAGATTGTTAATTCAAAGTTAATTTTACGGAAATTATTTTTGTTGGAAGTGGGCGTCGACCAGTGTTTTCAATGCAGGAGGGTCAATAGATGTCACGACAAAAAGAACTGCTTGTAAACATTACTCTTCTCTAGATAATAGACAAAACAACATTTTTTTACAATTACAGCGCCCCCTATGGGCCAAAATGGCATGTGCTGTGCTTTTAGAGGTCTTTGTGCTGATCGTGCATGACATATTTTGTGCAGTTCCCACCTTCTCGGTCCGAGATATTGGCAATATAAAATCCCATTTTTTGCACTAACCATATCACTAGGTGGCGCTATACTTTAAGTGAGTGTTTATGGGCTGGGTCGATACGCCTCTGTAACACCAACATATCACAAAAATGTCATGTTGTTCAGTAAAACGTTCATTGAGTTATTCAGCAAAAACTTTTCGGCGTCTCCCCCTCTTTGATGGACACTGGCACAGTAGGGGGGTGGCCCTTGGGGACCAAAAGCTTCTATTCGCTCAAAAATTTCTAGGGCTACATGCCTACAAAGATTCATGTCCCCCAGAGTTTCAGTGTCCTGGCAATCGTTGACGAAAAATCGGTGAGAAAAAAAAAAAAGGGAAAAACCTTAAGTCTCTGCAACACTATAATGACTGCTTTCGCTAGCTTCGCTAGCGGCGGTCATAATAATTAACAACCCTTACTAAAGTGTTAAGTAAGGGCTACTTTACTGTTTATTGTGGGCCCCTTATTAGGAAGGGTTACCCATTACGGTTTATCATCGTAACCCTTAAATGGGAACTGTTCACCCTTTACTGCAGGAGCACAAACTTGATCTTTATAGTCTGAAGAACTCAGTGCTTGCTTTGGGTTTCTATACCTTAGGCAGTCTCCTGGGCACTTCTGCAAGATATAATATTGCACTATTAGCCCATTACACCTTTTATAGCAAGAATGTATGTAACCCCTAAAAGAGACGTTGTGTGATGTTAAATGTGTAGTACCATATTTTATAGTGGTACATTGATGTCTTTTTTATAAAATATTAGGTATGTTATGAAAGATGTGTGTGTGTGTGTTTGTTTGTGTGTTGGACAGTGCAAATACAAACAACCAGATTCTGAAGCCTGGCTTCACAACGCGCCAGATTGTCATAGTGGAGAATGACGATCCAGGAGGAGTCTTTGAGTTTGCTGCAGTTTCCAGAGGATCTTGGATTATTGATGTAAGTCAATCTACTTAGTAATGTTCTGCTATTATATAGTAACTAGTCACACTGGGAGATAGGGGACCAAAATATACCTGATTTCCTGTAAATTTTATCAACTCCCAATCTGAGGTGCTAAAAGTGTCCGTTCATGTCCACAGTCAGTAGAAGACAGCTAACATAATGAGCTTTAAAGCCACAATGAACTAATTCACAACTGAAAAGTACTGGTTGGGGGATAAACCAGTCTACATTGCAACAGATTGGTAAGGTTCCTAGTAGGGACCAACAACTACAGCATGAAACATGTATTTCATTCGTATTGTATTGCCTTTTTCAAATCCATACTGTGTTAGTGAGGACTCATTGGTAACTACACATAACACGAAATCAGTTTTTTTGGCAAACAGAAAACAAATTCTGATGTTTTTAAACTCTTCTTATTCTTAAATTGTCATTCTAATGGCCCTTTCCTCATTGCTAGGAGGGGGATGTAGTTGAACTACACGTGGTACGCTCTCATGGTCAACTGCTGAGACAGCTGATCCGCTACCGAGTGGAACCCTTGGGGACAGAAGAATTCTACGGTGCCACAGGCATTCTAGAGTTCCAGCCAGGAGAGAGGAATGTGGTAGTGGCTTTGGTGGCCAAAGAAGATGGCTTTCCTGAGGTACATCCCTGTGAAACATGATAAAAACACTAATAATGGTTGAAAATGTTAATAAAAATAAGTCTGTCTCATTTACAAGTGATCATTAAAGTAGATTGAATGATCTTGATTTGATCCTAGCAAATACGATAGTCAACCTGCAACATCAGGATATTGCAGATGAATTTAGCTGATAATGTACATATTTTGAACATCAATCAGTAATGTAAAAGCAAGTCTTCAAAACTGTTATATGATTATTAAATTGTTTAATGCCCTGTGAGTTATAAGGTGTTCAGTGTAACTGCTACCCCTTATTTGTATTAAAACGAATGGTGCGATTCTACTTTCTTTTCCCTGAAAATGGACGTTTACCTATAAAAGGGGCATTTATCATTTCATAACGGCAAAGTTCTCAGATGTGTTGGTGTTATATGATTAGATTAAGTTATTTTTCAGTCTCAATAACATTATTTAGCTTTGTCATAAATACATGTGTTATTCACATCCTGCCATTTACATACTAACAATATGCAGCAAAACTAAAAAATTGGCATCATGTTTAGGAACTACCCTGTGATTAATCAGATTAAAATTTACACACGCACACACACACACACACATATATATACATATATATATTCTTTCTTTTACTTTTTTGTTTGGAGTTTGTCATCTGAGCTTTTTATATGGATTGCACATATAATTGCAGCTGGATGAAACATTCTTGGTGGTGCTTAGCAGTCACAGCACCCCTGCCAGTCATCTTGGGACTAACAGAGAGATCAACATTACTGTCCGTCAGAATGAGGATCCTTTTGGGGTCATAGAGTTTGCCCAGCCTGGACTGACATTCATCATTGACGAAAGCAAGGACATGCATCCTCATTCAGGTCAGTGACAACAGGAGTGTTTGTCATTCTAGAGTTCATAACATATTATTCTATTTGCTGGGCAGCTAATGCTGCCCTTGAGTAAACAGAAAGTTATTTGTAATTGGCTTTTGTTTAAGTTTATGGTTTTTTGTAGCCTCTTACCCTATCACGAGAAAGAGGGGCAGGTATGGAAAGGTGTCTGCTATGTGGAACTTGGAACCTGGCATGTCAGGGGATGTGAGTCCAGTTGAAGGATACATTGAGTTTTCTGAGGGGGAATATGTGAAAAATCTCACACTCTACTCTGAACCTGATGAGGTAACTCTCTCTCAAGATACATACATACTCTCTTACAGCTATACATACACAGATGTATATACGGATGCATACATGCATATACATGTGTATTCGGTATTCAGTACATCACAAAAGTGAGTTCACTGATGATGGTCTGAATGTGACTGAAAATGTTTTGCACCTCACTGGGTAGCACAGGGTCTGTTTAATGTATTAAAAATGATATACTTTTGCATCGGGATAAGTGGTGCGCGAGTCTGGCAGTCTAGGCTATCTTTATGGAGCTACAATTTTCTTAATTCTCAAATAGTTCCTAGTACGACAGAGCATAAGGGCCACGTACAATGATGAGCGTGTTTTTTTGCCATGACAAAATTAAATATGACATGTTGACTTCTAAGTCAATCTTACAACTAAAAAGTTTGAGAATAAAATTTAAGATTAAAGTTTACATTTAAAAAAAAATAGTTGGTATGTCAACATTAACAGTGACATTTCGGATTTATTCGCAACATCAAGAGTCAACAGTGCTGCTTCCAACAAAATGACTGAGCGTGGTGGATTTTCTTAATACTAAAGCCAATGCTGAAATGTAGTTTTACCAGCCATGTACCAGCCATGTTCCTAATCCAAATGAGACTGAGACTAAGACTGAACTGTAGGAACAGCAGACTCACTTCTGTATAAAATAAAGTTCACATCTTTGTATGTGGTCCTAATGCTCCATTGTATATTTATGCCATAATAAACATTCAGTAAATAGTATGAGAGAATTGTAGCCAAAGCACTAAAATTTACAGCTCTAATACATGATACAAAATGAGCACAGTTCAGTCAAGCAGACCAAAGCATGAACAAGATGATTTGAACAAGTGACTTTGCATGACTAAATAACATGTACAGCTATCACTCAGGGTGTAATCATTTTTGTTGCCAGCTATTTATACAATATAGCCTCTTTGTAGAGTTATTTTCAAAGCACAGTAAATCTATGCTGCTGTACACTGAGTACTCTAAAATATATCCATGTGTTATTTCTATATTTTAACATTGTTCCTTGAAAAGATCTAGTGAGACGGTTACTGAAATGTGAAGGGGTGTATTCGCTTTTGTGACATACTGTTAATATACACAAGCATATACACATGCATACATACAACCCAAATTCCCAAAAAGATTGGACAATGTGTAAAATGTAAATAAAAACAGTCATTTTGTATAGTATTAATAACAGCATAGTTTTGTGTAATACAGTAGTGTCACCAGTATGAGTTTGCACTGGACATGGACTTTGTAACATTTGTTACGTTAATCTCCTGTTTTAAAGATTTGCCCCATTTTAGATAAAATGCGCTTTGTTACATTACATTACATTACATTGCATGTGGCAGACGCTTTTATCCAAAGTGACTTACAATAGGAGGACATAAGCTGACAGAGGTGTAAAGGAACACAGAGTAAGCAGACTACCTTTATACATACAGGGAGGTGCATGTGCCTGAATAAGTTTCCCAGAGCAGGGACACTACAGACACACATACTCCCCACACGGGGACAGAGTAAGAGACAGTTGGTTTAGTGATTGTTAGCTTTGTTAGGAAGGGTAGCAGTCTCGGAAGAGAAGGGTTTTTACAAGCTTTTTAAAGGTAGAAAGGGATGTTGCTGTTCTTGTAGCAACTGGTAGGTCGTTCCACCATTTGGGGACAACCACAGAGAAAAGTTCAGAGTGACCTCGCTTTGCGAGAGGCAAGCGTGCAACTAGACGTTTTGTATGAGTGGATCGTACGCCCTGGACGGGACGTGAGCCTTTAGTAAGACATTGAGATAGGCGGGGACAGATCCTGAACTGACTTTGTAGGCTAGCATCAGAGCCTTGTGTTTAATTCTGGCAGCTACTGGCAGCCAGTGCAGGTCGCTGAAAAGTGGAGTGACATGTGTCCTTTTGGGTTGATTGAAAACCAGCCACCGGAGACCGTGGTGTCGTCTGGCTGGAACGACAGGTACAGCTGTGTGTCAGCTGTGTGGCATAGCAGTGGTAAGAAAAGCCGTGTGAGTGGATAACATGAGACAACGAGGTGGTGTAGATGGCAAACAGAAGGGGACCCAGAACCGACCCCTGGGGCACCCCCGTGGAGAGGGTGTGAGTTGATGACAGACGACTTTGCCAAGACACATTAAAGGAGCGTCCAGCGAGGTAGGATTTAAACCAGGAGTGGGCTGTGCCTCTAATGCCCATGTTAGCGAGTGTGGTTAGCAGTTAGTTGTTGACTTGGAAAAAATAATCTCATGCCAGGTGTAGCACACAGAGAAAAGTGAAATTAAGAGGTTCCTACTGAGAACTGTTAACTCCACGCTCCCTGTAGCTTGTCCCTGTAGCTTGTCCCTTTGTCCCAATTATGCCTTCAAATAATCCAACGGCAAAACTTGCAATTTAAACATCACACATGCCCCAAGAATGGCCAGACAGTTATTTATTACATTACATTTCATTTAGCTGACGCTCTTATTCACAGTGACTTACATTTATTTAAGTACAGGACACAGTCCCTGGAGCAATGTGGGTTAGATGCCTTGCTCAAGTGGCACTTCAGCTATGGATGAGGGTACTTTTTAGAAGATGCCAGTACACCTTAGCCTGGCTAACGCGACTTATCAATGCTCTGCGAACATTGGTCTGGCCAAGCTGTGTTGGCGGGCTTAACCCACGTGTGTGAAATGCCTGTGTTTGCTACTGGACGAAGCTTCGACCAATCACGTTAGTGTCCATGTATAAGACAGAGAATAGTAACGTGCATACGAGTAAACAAAAACGTAACTGCACAAAAGCTCGAAATTCCATATGCTATCGCTGACAATGTAACGTGCAGCTATTTTGTCAATGAAATAGCTCCACAACTTTGCAAGATATTACTGTGTTGTTCTGCTATTTACATACTGTAAACTGGGTTGACTTGGCAACACTTACCATTTATAAGTCAGATGAACCTCGTCGACAACAATGCCAAGGAGATTTTCTTTGTAGACTTCGTTGGCTAACATGTTCATCCATCTTCCAAAACAGCAGCTACAGCTGCATTGAAATCTTGCCGTTGCTCCACGTTCGCCATGTTGACAGTGACTGGGGTAGATTTCCGGTCGCTAAACTACCGCGTCATTGCCTTTTTGAAATGCTAGATTTTCATTGGTCCCAGTTTCTCTGTTAATGTAGAAACCGTGTAGAATGGGAGCTTGGCCAGACTGACTTTGCAAGCGAAATTCAAATGCAGCGGCACAGGAAGTATGGGCGTGCCCAGGCTAAGTACACCTAGTGACAAATGACTGCTTGATCAATAATTTGCCATGCACATAAATGAACCTACTCACTAACTAGCTGTTAGCAACTGCCTTCAGAAATCGAGAAATAGCCTACCTGCAACCACTCTGTCATCAAGTCATCCAGTGTATTTGTGCTGACGTCTTCTATCAGATTTAATTTGTTAATCTCCTCACGTTGCAGTTGGAAATACAATGGTTAGCTGAACAAAGCTTCTCAAAATACAGCTGCTCTTACAAGTTCAAACAAATCTTTCAGAATTGTATTAACCATGTCCGGATAAAGTTAGCACTTAGCAGTACCTCAGGAAAGTAGACGAGCCACTGACTACTCTAAAAAAATTCACCTGTCCTACAATAACCATGTTACCATGACTGAGCGAAGATATCGACTTAGAAAATTAATATGTAGAGTAGTAGAGTAGACATACTTTATTTATTGGTGTCATTGTGCAATAGTGTCATTGCACGTACATTGCCAGTACAAATTCAATATCAAGATCAAGTACAGCAGGCTACACAATAAAACATAGAATACCCATTACTTCACTCCACATACACAAAATGTATTGATCATACAGACATTATAGCAAACTGTGCAAGTGTAAGGGAGTAGGGAGTTTAGCCACCTGATTCGTATCAGTTACAATCAATCCAGTCCAGGGTAGTGTATGTATATGTGTAAAGGCACCTGAATCTAGGGTTAGCATGTTATAAAGGGCAGTGTTCAGATCTAAACACTCAAGTCAATCATATTCCTCTCTTTCTGTGGCGTTGAAGAGCTGAATAGCCCTAGGAACAAGGGACCTTTGCAGCCTGTCTGTTTTGCAAGACAAAGACAGGAGCCTGCTACTGAACATGCTCTTCTGCTTGGAGAAAGTAGTGTGTAGGGGGTGATGACCATTGTTTATTGTAGAGAGCAGTCTGCTCAGGTTCCTCTTGTCTGCAGTTGATGTTTGCAGTTCCATGCCCACCACCACAGAGCCAGCTTTTCTTACCAGTCAACCAGCATCCCTTTTCCTAGTGCTGCCTCCCCAGAGGCTGGTGGGGGAGTATAAAACTCAACAGACTGGGTCAAGCTACCCTAGTTTTGAGTAAACAAAAGATACTAAGGAGGCTACAACTAGGAAGAGTACCTTTGGGGGAAGAGATTTAAAATTTTCTTATTATAACATAGGGTGAATCCTGGTAAATTGGGCCACTTTTTGGTAAACTTGGGAAAGATCCATGATATCTAAGGATGAAAAATTAATAAAAGCCAAAATTGAGTTTATTTTTATGAAGTCACTTGTATTCTACTATTCTTTGGTAGCAAGAATGTGTTCTATGTAATATATATATATATATATATATATATATATATATATATATATATATATATATAATATTTAATATTAATATTAATTAAATATTAAAGTGTTTTAATGTGAGGTGCTTTTCCTGAGAGAACAAGTTTGTGATCAGGTATAATGGGCCACCTGTTCAGGTAAAGTGGTCTAGCAATTATGCTATAAATGCGCTCCTTTTGTGATCAAGACATATTCTTTATTTGAAGGCCAAGGAAAAGAATTTCATGAGAGCACAAGGAAATCTAATCTTTCTTTTAACATTTAAACAATTTGGACGTTTTTAACTACCCTTAGCAAAAAGTAGTATACTTAAAGTTTATTTTATGAAGTATACTTCAGTATAAGTGTAAGTATAGAACAGAAGTACACAGACCATGTACTTTTAGTGTACTAGAAAGTATGCTAATTTAATACTTTTTTATATTAAATTGGAACACTTTAAGTTTATAACAGCATTCTTTAAGTATATTTTAAAGTTAATTTTAAGTTTACAAAAGTACACTCTAAAATATACTTAAAGTATACCACAAGTACACTTATTTATATACTGCCATTGTACTAGTTATGTACTTCAAGTTCCTATTTTTAGTTTATTATAAAATAATAAAATAAATGAAGCGAATCCCATTTGTCATTGTGATCACACAGCACATAGTGCCTTAGCCGCTAGACCATGACGGCTCCATTCAGTATATGTTTATGTAGCTTTACTCAAACTGTATGTACACAAGAGTGTGATGCATTTACAAAATCAAAAGACATAATGTTGAAAACAAGTTTGATATATTTTCAAACATACAAACAAAAACAAAGACCACCCTTTGCAAAAAGAAGTTTATTAACTTTAATAAACTTCTTTTTGCTAAGGGAAAGTATAAGTGTAAGTCTTCCCTTAGCAAAAAGAAGTTTATTAAAGTTTACTATAAGTATACTTGTTTTATACTAAAACTGAGGGAGTATACTTGAACTTGACTTCTATAAACTATATTTTATATACTTATAGAATAGTATAGTAAAGTATACTTGGCTTATACTGAAACTTCTAAACAAAGTCTAAGACTAAGTACATTTATACTAAGACTTACACTTATACTTTAAAATGAAAACATATACTTTTCCTTTAGTCAAGTCATTGACTCGTGCTTAGCATTTAATTTATATATTAATATAATATTATGGTGGAGTTTAAAACTTAACAGTATATAGTATGTGTGCTCAATTGCATTATCTTTATGTACCTTAAAATTATACACAAAAACAGAAGTGCAACGCGATACCACCCAGTCAGCTGGAAGAAGCTGAACAGCCAGCTCATTAGAGCTAACATAGCGAAACGGACCATATAGAAGATATTTGGAGGATGACGCAGCAGAGATACCAAGGACTGCCAATTAGCTAGCTCAATAAAATCAATACAAATGTTTTTCTATTTTTGTGTATGATTTTAAGGTACATAAAGATAATGCAATTGAGCACACATAGGCTACTATATACTTTTAAGTTTTAAACTTATATTATATTAATGTATAAATGAAATGCTAAGCATGAGTCAATGACTTGACTAAAGGAAAAGTATATGTTTTCATTTTAAAGTATAAGTGTAAGTGTTAGTATAAATGTACTTAGTCTTAGACTTTGTTTAGAAGTTTCAGTATAAGCCAAGTATAGGCTACTTTACTATACTATTCTATAAATATATAGTATAGTAGTATAGTTTATAAAAGTCAACTTCAAGTATACTTCCTCAGTTTTAGTATAAAATAAGTACACTTATAGTAAACTTTAATACATTTCTTTTTGCTAAGGGCATGATCTTTATTTTTGTTTGTATGTTTGATAATATATCAAACTTGTTTTCAACATTATGTCTTCTGATTTTGTAAATGCATCACACTCCTGTGTACATACAGTTTGAGTAAACTTTAAGACTACTTTAAGGAGTATATTTCAAGTATATAAATAGTAAGCTACAAGTAATATGCCAAGCAAACTTAAAGTATAACAACAAGTAAACCAGTAAAATAACCAAAGTTTATAAATGTATATTGAATGGTGCAGTCATGGGCTAGCAGCTAAGGAGCTGGACCTGCAGCCAAAAGGTCACAGGTTCAATTCCTGACACTGACAGGTGGGTGGAGGGAGTCCTTGGGACTCTCATGGGCTCTATTTTCACGATCATAAGCGCATTGTCTAAAGTCTGTCGCGCAAGTTGCTTTGGGGGCATTCCCGACACATTTTGGTATTTTCACGGCGGAAAAAGCGAACATTGCGCCCGGCGCATCATTCAAAAGGGTTGGGTTAAGTTACTTCACTGGCGTGCACAAATAGACGCTAGGTGGTGCTGAAGCACCTGCCCCTTTGCCCCTCATCAATGGAAGTGCCCTTTTGAAACTACGTTTTTTTTTTTTTTTTTTTTAAATATTTGTATTATTATTATTATTATTATTATTATTATTATTATTATTATTAGTAGTAGTAGTAGTAGTAGTATTAACAATTTAGTGAGGGCAATTTTGAAGTGGTCTTTTGGTACAGCGCGTGACCAATAAGTGGCGCCAACTGAAACAGCATAGCAGCTGAGTGACTGGAATTAAGCTGAGTGACTGGAATTAAGTGTTGGTTAAATGGCGGCCGTCAAGTCCAGACGTTCAATCTTAGCAAAAAGTGCCCCCCCTTCCCCCTCTGAGCACCTGCCCCCCAAAATGTCTGTGCACGCCACTGAGTTACTTCATTAGTCATGGGTGTGTTTTGGGCGTAACATACAATTAACCAATGAGAATTTATACTCTCATTCCCTTTAAGAGCCAGCGGGCGCATTGTCCATAGCCTGTTGCTATTACGATGGTGGATTTACCCGGACGGGAGAAGCTTTTCGGGGGAGGAGACCGATCTGCTCGTGCGTGAAGTAAAAGCGCTTGAGTAGTTAATATTCGGGGATGGAAAGAATCCCCCCAAACCTCCGCGGGTCATAGAAGTATGGGAGGAAATATCTTCAATAATTGTGTCCTCCTTTGGCAAGAAGAGAACTTTCGAACAGTGCCCAAAGCGGTAGGCCTACAACAACATTAGAAGACGTGAAACAAAAGCTTTAAACTCAAAGGAAACATCAAAAATAAAAGGTGGAGGTCCATCAAACCATTAGTCCACTAGTTTTCTTTTTGATGATTAGTCAATTATATTTCTTACAACTTGCCACGCTGTTTATTAAATAAACTGCAGAACATTGCAATCGCTGTTTATTTAAAACGACAAAAGAAACTGCAGAACATTGCTATAAACTGCAAAACATTGCTATACTCTTATTATATGTGCTTGTTTGCTTACTAAAACATAAAAACACATGGCTATACAAGCATGTTGCAACTTTTCTGCCAGTTCAGCTCGCCTCTCTGGCGCAGCAGCAGGTACATCGGGGTTCAACGCGTTGTGCGCCTCTAAAATAGCATTTCAACAATGTGCCAGTGACGAAAAAGCACCTTTTTATTGATCAAAAGCGCAAATGGTTTATGCGTCCTCATAATAGCATCTGGTGCGCTTTGCGCCAGACCACACCTCTTCTTTTCGCTGACCCGCCAGTCACGGCGCAATGTCATCTGCTATCTAGACAACGTGATTTTTTGCCTGAAAAAATGAACGTTGCGCTGGCACAGAATAGCAATGACAGCATGCGCATGTCGCGAATGCACAATGCGCCGTGGCAAAATAGGGCCCTAAAAGTACATGGTCTGTAGTATACTTTCTTATACTTCACTTATACTGACGTATACTTCATAAAATAAACTTTAAGTATACTACTTTTTGCTAAGGGACCATCTACTGATTTGTAATTTGAAAATATTACATAGTGCCGCTTTAAAGCATTCTTGCACTTTTTTTCTGCTGATAATATTTCATATATTCAATTACCATTTAACCATTTAAAGTCTTGCCCTGTCTATTGTGGGTTTTTTTTTTTACTGTTCACTATTGTCTATTGCACTTGTACACTATGTAAATAACACTATGTATATTTTTAATGCGTATCTTTCATGTGTGTGCACACTGGAACAATTCCTATTGTCAAGGGATGAGACTGAAGACCTTTACTGGGTGTCCGTGATCTTCAAGCTCCCACACATCACTGCATCACTCACCGGCATGGTTCTCTGACATTATGAAATGGGTCTAGGAATACTTTCAGAAACCACTGCCTATAAACACAATTAGCTGCACCATCCTTAAACTTCATCATGAGACAAGAAAACTACATGTTTAAATGGTCCAGAAGTGCTGCTATGTCCTGTTGGCCTGGAGTGATTTAAAATGGACTTTAGAAAAGTATCCTGTGGTCAAAATTGACATCCTTGTTGGAAATCATGGACAATGTGTTCTCCAGGCTATAGGCGCCAGTGCATGTGGTATAGGCCGCTTGCTTGTTCTGGAAGGCATTATAAATGCTGAAAGGCATGAGAAGGTTTTAAATTCAAATTAAAATGGTCACATACAATTATACTTAGTACAATATGCAGTAACAGACTTGGTCCACTGACTCCAAAGAGTGAGTATATATACTCAAAATTATTATTATTATTATTATAAATTAAAATAAAAAATAACAGTAACAATTTAAAAAGCCTGCTTAGGAAATATTCAATATAACTATCTCATGGGGTGCTGACTTAGAGTGTTTGTAGATTAAGGATAGAAGCTTTTCCTTAATCTTTCAGTACATTCAAGCTTCTGTAAAGTTGCCCAGATTTTTAACAGAGAGAATAGACTATGGTTGGGATGACTGGGGTCTATAATCATTTTTCTGGCTCAAGACCTACATCTCCTGGTATAAATCTCTTTAAGATTTGGTTGTGTAGCCCGGATGGAGTGTTTTGCTGACCTCACCACTCTGCGCAGGGTTTTACAATCTTGCTGTGTGCTGTTACAATACAGATTTTATAGCAGCTTAAACATTTTCCTGTGACTTCCCTACAAAGGTAATTGGTGCAACTGTTCCATGTCAGATGTTTAGTAATGTGTACACTAAAATAATGTGGACAGAAATATACTAGAAACTGTCCACCCTCTCAACATGGAAGCCATTTATATTAAGGGGATGGTACAGTTCCTGTTGATTATGCCCAAAATTTATGACCATCTCTTCTGACTTTTAAAACATTAAGGACTAGATTGGCTACCACTTGACCAGTTTATTCACTTCCTAACAGTAAAAATGTTAGCTCTCTACTCCCAATAGACAATAGACATTGGTCATGATATCTACATTCTATTGTGAATAAAATATTGGATAATGTGATTTGAAAGTCGTTGCACTATTTTATTTACATTTTACACCAGTGGCGACTGGTGGTCATAAAAATAGGGGAGGACAGGGGGTGAAGTGGTCAGGTGGATGAATGAGCAGGTAAATGAGAGTAGATGGTTGGATGGTTAAGAAAGAGAGAGAAAAAGAAGTACAAGACCATGAAGGTGTGTTGCTGGTTGTGTTGTTTGTAAAGCCAAGCTCTGTAAAAGGGCTTGAGGTGTATGTTGCAGCACTAAATACAATTAATTTGTTTTTTAAAGACGCGTCAACATGGGAAATACCATACAGTGCAATAAGTATAGTTTGTTTGTGGTAATGTCAGTTGTCTTTTGTGCTTTACAGTGCAATATTGTAGAAGTGGCAGAAATGATTTTTAAAGATGACAGTAAGTGCTAGATTTGACAAACTGGTGAATTTAGTGGTTGAATGGGCTGTGCCAAATTTAAAGGTATTTATATAAATGGAATTATTAAAACATTTGACATTTGAAAAAGATGTCAAGTCTCCTGGATGTATGGGTGGCAAATTTATCAATAACTTGCCACTGGGTATCTTCTTGGAGAGATTTAAGAATCCCCTTTTCAATTGAAATGATTGCTAATTTTTTAATCTCTCCTGGCCCATTGTGTTTCTGGTGAAAATTTTTATGCACTTCAGACATGAGAAGCTCCTTTCAATTCCTACTGAGGTGGCACCAATGGTGGCATGAAGTTTTCTATGCACTGCTTACAGAAGGCAACATCCATGGCTTTGTGTTGCAGTATGTTAAATAAGACATCAGTCTGTGCAGACAGTTGCTCAAAAGTAAAAAGAACATGAACTCGAAGTCTTCTAATTTTGCTTTTAGTCCATCCGCCAATCGAGTGGTTTCATCATCCATTGAAGGATGTTCTACGACACGGGTGAACGTGTCAACTAGTTTTTCATGATTCCCGGCGATGGTATTCACGACCCAGGGTGAAAAATAACAACGTGTCGGAGCGTTCTTGGGCATTTCCGCGCAATCAAATTCCAAAAGAACGACGTGAACCCACCCAGATGAGCGAAAAAGACTCGTGCTTTTGGGATTGACTTAACACCCTGACTCAGGACCAGATTCCTCAGTGGAGGAGCCGTCTCTGTTTTACACATTGTCCCAGCTTTATTTTGGAATTGGGGTTGTACATATAGCACATTTACATGCAGACCAACATAGACATGCATACTATATGCATACATACATACAAGCATGAGGTAGAGAAATTAACAAGTTGTTTTTTGATGTTTTTTTTCACTAAGGTTCCTGAGGACATGGAAAACTTTACTATTACTCTCCAGTTTGCAAATGGTGGTGCTCGACTGGGGAACAATCGGAATGCAACCTTACAGATCTATGAAAATGATTACCCAATTTACTTCACAGGTACATTTTTTACTATTTTCATCTACAGTAACCTCTTCCTGAAATGAATTTGTAAAATGGAATTCAGTAACAACAGTGCACTCCCCTAATGGAAAAATTGGTATTACTAACACAGTCAAAGTTTGATGATGTCTGTTGATAGCTGACCTGAGCTAAACTGGTTTCACCAATTGGGTAAATGCAAAAACTTGGGTTTTGAGTTGCCAATATGTTGGACTGGGAAGGTGGGAACTGTACAAAATATGTCATACACAATCAACACAATAAACTCTAAAAGCATGGCAAGTACCTTAAAAGGCAGCCTATAGGGGGGCACTGTTATTGTACAAAATGACATTTTGCTTTTTTTCTGGAGAATGCTACAGTAGTTTGCCATCGAAGCTAGAGGTCCAAAAACAGTTTTTGCTAAATAACTCACCAAAAAAATCCCCAAGACAACGATTTTTTTTAATATGCTGGTGTTACAGAGGCACATCAACCCAGCCCATAAACACTTGTTTGTATCAAAGTGCCACCTAGTGCAATGGGTAAATGTAAAAAAAACAATTGGAATTATGAATTTCTAATATCTTGGACTGAGAAGGCAAGAATTGTACAACATATGTCATGCACTATTAGCACAATAACCTCTAAAAGCATGGCAAGCATCATAAAATTTGGTCTATATGGGGCGCTGTAATGGTACAAAACTACATTTTTTCCTGTTATCTGGAGACATTTACAGTTTAAAACCATTTTTTTGTCTTGAAGTCCATTGAACCTCACTCATTGAAAACACTGGGCCACACCCACTTCCCACAAAAAACAATTTTAGTCAAATTTTAAAATAACGAAAGTGAAAGGACAAACTCATCATAGGGCGTTCATGAGAATATCACTAAATTTGGCATGTCATCTGCAGACAATGGTAACAAAAAGTATTTAGGTAGATTGATAGAGATAGATAGATTTACTTTATTGATCCCAAGCTGGGAAATTGACTTCTAGTTACAACATGACGTACGGACAAACCGTTTCAATCAAAATTAAAGACTTGGCTAAAATTGTTTGACAGGCCGTACTGTATCTTGGCTTCTAATTGACCAGATTTGATCAGACTTGACATGCAAGCTGTATACAGCTTTTGTTAAATGTGCACCTGCTTGACGGGGAAAGTCTCAAGAATGCAGTGTCTCCATACTAGTACATATGGTAATATATGCTATACGGTACATCTTGTTATGACACATAGTGATGTTTTTTTTCTTTTTCTCTTTACTGTAATAGAACCGAATGTTGTTATGGCCTCAGAAGGAGACATTGCTAATTTCTCTTTGTTGAGAACTGGACCAGCTGACAGCACTGTATCTGTGATGTATCGATTTGGCTATGATGGAGCTTCATTCGAGGATGTTATTCCTCTGAGCAATGACTCACTTGTATTTGATGTTGGGGAGCGGATAAAAAACCTGTCATTCTTGGTGGAGGATGATGATATTCCTGAAAAGGATGAACTTCTTTACATCATTTTGTTTAATGCAACAGGTATGTCACTGAAAGTTAAGTGTTTTGCATGATTTATTTTAATGGAAATAATAATAATAATAACAATAATAATAATAATAATAATAATAATAATAATAATAGTCGAGTAGGCTTACCACTAAGGTTGCCATGGCGGCGCTACGTTCGGACACCTTTCTGGTTGCTCCGTTTAAACTGTGTATTTATTTACTTTTTTACCTATTATTAACCCCTTATTTTTTACATTCATCGTACGGACTGATTACATGTGATGCCATTTCACTCCAAAATATTGGAAGAGAACTTCTAACTGTACTTCACAATGTTTTAATCAACGATTCCTCCTGGCCGACTGAGACACTCCGAAATGCAGCACGAATGCACCATGGAGACGCAAATGCACCTCCGAGGCAAAGGAAGAAGAAACATAGAGGAAAACGAGCCGGGGCCCGAAACAGATTGAGGAATAGAGCACACAGGCCTCCACTGCCCAGCATTCTCCTAGCCAATGTGCAGTCTCTTGAGAACAAGATGGATGAGCTACGAGCGAGGATACAGTTTCAAGGAGACATCAGGGACTGTAACATCCTATGTTTTACAGACATGGCTAACTCAACTTGTACCGGACTGTACTATCACCCCGGCAGAGGTTTTCTCTGTTACTTGGTCCGACAAGACAGAGCAGTCTGGGAAGTCAAAAGGTGGTGGAGTATGCATCATGACAAACAACAAGTGGTGCAACTCAAAGAATGTCACCGTCTTCTCTAAATCATGTTCGCCTCATCTGGAACATCTAGCAATCGTGTGCCGACCCTTCTATCTACCCCGTGAGTTTACGTCTGTTATATTTACTGCTGTCTATATCCCACCACAAGCAAATACAGACACTGCTGTAACAGAGCTGCAGGAAGTGTTAAATAGGCAACAAATAAGCACCCGGGGGCTGCGCTCATTGTGGCTGGCGATTTCAACCAGGTACACCTAACCTGGTCCATGCCTGAGTTTATTCAATACATCAACTTCCCAACGCATGGTGACAACATATTGGACCACTGCTACACACAGTTCAGGGAGCGTTATAAAGCTAAGTCTCTACCAGCTTTTGGAAAATTGGACCATGACGCTGTTTTTCTGCTGCCTAAAAACCGACAGATAAGTCAGAGGGAATCCCCAGTGACGAAGGAGGTCAAGCGCTGGACCGATCAATCGGAAGCCAGGCTACAGGACGCCCTTAGCAACGTTGACTGGGAGATGTTCCAAACAACGTTGGTCGATATCAACAAGTTTACAGAAGTGGCATTGAGTTACATCAATCTGCTAACTGATACCATCATTCCGACTGTAACTATCAAATGTTTCCCGAATCAGAAGCCGTGGGTGGACAGAGAGGTTAAAATAGCCTTAAAGACACGTACCACCGCTTACAATGCAGGGCTTGTTTCGGGCGACATGTCAGATTATAAAGGGGCATCATAAAGCTTACGGAGAACTATTAAAGATGCAAAGCGGTGCTATCGGGACAGAGTTGAAGCTGATTTCATGGAGAGTGACCCAGCACGTGTATGCAGGGGATTGCGAACCATCACAGGTTTTGAAAGAAAGGCCCTCAACTTGGTCACAAAGATGAAGGCCCTGGGACTGAACACCACACTATGTCACTGGATACTCGACTTTCTCACTAACCGTTCACAAGTCGTTAGAGTGGGTGGTCTGACATCTGACACATTAACAATCAGCATTGGAGCTCCCCAAGGGCTTGATCAGCAACAACAATGAGCAGGCCTACATGGATCAGGTTGAAGAGGTGGCACAATGGTGTGAGTCTTATAGCTTGACACCAGGGGCGGAGCTTAGGGGGGTGCTGGGCGTCCGGCCCTGGTGCCGGGATGGCATACTGTTTCTAGGTGTATTTTGGGTAAAATCGTCATCAACTGTCAGTAACGTCATCCGTCACTTGGCAAGCATTTTTACTACGAAGTTAACATGAGAAACAGCCGTCAGGCTCCGGTGTACTTAACGTGCAGCATCTGCGCAAACATAATCAAAGTAATGCACCACGTTACACAGGCTAAATACATGCATATCATTGACAGCAGTAGCAGGCTAGACAGAATAGAATGTTCACAGGCGTGGAGTGTCTGCTAATTACCATTAGAACATTCGTGAACATTTGCGATCTTATCGCACACAAAGATCAATAAACAAAGTAAATGCACACATACGAGGAATGTCAGACTGACTTTACATTCCATGCATGTTAAACTAAGTTGTGTCTTCCGTGTACCTTAAGCTAAACTATGCACAGAATGAATATGAACTTGTGGACGGAGTTTTGCGCTAGTCACGTTAATCTCCCGTCTGCAGAAACTTGTGTAAAATCAAAACCAATAATAAACTTTCTGTCTGCGTCGCAAAGTTCACTCATACCTTCACAAAGCACTTTATATACTAAATAACATAGTTGCACCCGGTAGTGTTGAAATTGGTAAAGACCGTAGTTGCCGACATTTTGTAGCCTAAAATGATGTTATGATAAGCTTTAATAAAGGGCCCGGTCATTTGCCCTGCCCCCGGCCCGGCGCTGACTTGTTCCGCCACTGCTTGACACTGAATGTGAGTCAAACGGAGGAAATGGTGGTGGATTATAGGAGGCAATGACATAGCAGCTACACTCCACTAATGATCAGTGGGCAACCTGTAGAGAGAGTGACAAGTTTTAAATACTTTGGTGTCCACATCACTGAAGATCTCACATGGAATGTTAACACACAACATGTCCTGAAGAAGTCCAGACAAAGACTTTTCTTCCTTCGTCAACTAAGGAAATTCAAGGTTTCTTCACCTGTTCTGAAAGCCTTTTACACTTCAGCTGTAGAGAGTGTATTAACGGGCAGCATCATCACCTGGTACGGGAACTCCACAGCCAGCGATTGTAGTACTCTGCAGAGAGTAGTACGTTCAGCTGAACGCACCATCAGAACTCCGCTTCCTGCTCTACAAGACATCTATTCTAGAAGAGTACTTGTAAGGGCCCAAAAGATTTTGAAGGACTCCTCTCATCCTGGAAATGGACTGTTTAAACCGCTGAGGTCTAGAAGACGCCTATGCAACCACCTGGCTAGGACTGAAAGACTCAGAAGGAGTTTCTATCCTCAGGCCATCCGGACATTGAATACACATCATACTGACTTTCCACACATCCACCCCTCAGCACACGCACTAACGCCCGCCTTATGACCCCCCACCACCTCTCATCACACACTTGCCCCACCTCCACCATGGCAGCCCCCCCCATGCAGACACAGCACGCCCAACACAGTCCCTGCAACCACCCCAAACACACACACACAGCATGCAGGACACAGCCCTAACCCATCGGCCACCAAAGCCAATCCTCCCTCGCAACCCCAACTGCACTTTATGCACTTTATGCCCCAACCCCCCCACAAACACCCATCCTCAAACTATATGCACTTTACCTCTCCCTCCCCTGTGATGGACAAATGTTTATTTCATTTTTTTTTTGGATGTTCCTTGGCATGCATTAACTGGTATATTTCTGTGATAGTGGGTGGAAGAGTGAGTTGAGACCAGTTTCAGTAAGATGACCAGTATCATAGCCCACTCGTTGTTGAGAACTTTAAGGAGAGCGAGCTGCATGTGCACGCAGTTGCTGCGTGATTGCTTGCGATTAACTATGTGCACGTGAACAGAGAAGAGGGAGGGTAATGATTGCCTGGGATGCGGACTGCTCAACCGGACTTTTTTTTGGATGAAGCTGATGGTGGACGCGTTTTTTGTTCCTTCGTTTGGGATTTTAATGGAGAGACTATTTTCAGTTAAAGGATGCCAGGAACCACGACAGAGACTCTGGAAAGTTTGAGAACACTGAACTAAATGTGGACTGCATTTCAATGGGACTGCACTTCGCCCATTTGCGACATCGTCATGTATCCATGAAGCCTAATGTTGGTCACGATGAGTATTTGTTTTTGCATTTGTGTGGTTTTGACGGGGAAATCTTTGTTGTCTTTTGCCTAGGCCTAGGGGGTTTGTTATGTAACGTGTTGGGGTTTTGTTTTGGGATTACCTATAATATATTGTGTTTAAACTTGTAGTTCTGTGTATTGTATAATTTCTCAGCCTCGCACGTAACATAAATGGGGGCTCTAGCGGGATTCAAGCCATGTTTAGTGAGTCATGTTTGGTGTGTTAGCGTGTTAGCATTTGTATAGACCAATTTAGCAGCTGTGTTTTTTTTCCCCTCTTTGGTTTCATCATGGCAAAAGTGCGTGATTTTCTGGAAATGTAACCTCTTAATGTGCTGCACTTAACTAAAACACCACAGAGGAAGAATTTTAGTCAGGGTTACTTAAGAGATAGTAATAATAATGGACAAGAGTACGACCAGCTTCACTATAAAATTGTATTTATATTTTAAGTATTTAGAGAGAGAGAGAGAGAGAGAGAGAGAGAGAGAATAAATATACATGTATTAAGTTAATTACGCTATGAATTAAACATCCAACAACAGAGAATAAAATATTGGGCCCAAATATTAAATCAAATTCCCCATATAAATAATACTAAACATAAAAAAAAAATTACTAATATTAAAATGAACAAGGAACAACTATTCAACAAAGAGTTCAAGGCGAGAGCAACTCAGCCTTCTCCTCTTGGTCCAGTCAGCGATTCAGGACTATCCGGTGACCCACAGGCAGTAGCTAGGCACAACAACAACGGCGCTATCCGGTGCTCCGCAACCTCTCACTCGGCACGTCGACTCTGTGCTATCCGGTGCTCCACAGCCAGTAGCTCGGTACTCCAGCGGCCGGAGTGGCAAAATTCGGAAGCGGCGGTTTATGTCGTTGGTTGGTCTAGTGGCTCGCGCACAGTCAGCAGGGCATTAACGTCCGTTGACTGGCAGTGGGGTGAATGGGCGAAACACAAAACAATATATATATACATATATAAAGTTGGATGACAGAAGAAACGCTGCACAGCGAGTAATTGGCTGCTCGCTGTGTTGTCTCTGTTGTTCTGGTTATATCTGAAATGCAGCTGTCGTAAACAACAACAACAAAAAGGAAACCGGACTATATCTCCTCTGCCAAAAGAAAAAAAGAACAATACAAATATAGCCTACAAACGGTTTGGTACATAAAAACAAGGGTGGGTTACAGAAACTCCAACTGTTGCAGGTCTGCAGGAGTTGAAAAAGACCGAATTGCTAGAGGTCGTTAAGTCTTTAAACCTAGCTGATATAACGTCTAGTTGGACCAAAGCTAAGATAGTTCTAGCTGTAGCCCAGTATTATTACGAGGAAGACGTTTTTTCTAGCGCAGAGTTAGCTCAGTTTGCTGCGCCTGAATCGCCAATTAAACCTAGCTCCGACACCGAGAGTAAAATTCTGTTACTTCAATTAGAAAGGGAAAGAGAAAAAGAACGTGCAGGAGAAAGAGAAAGAGAGAGACAGTTTGAACTGGAGAAAATAAAATTAGAATGTGAACGACAGGAAAGGATGGAAAGAGACAAATATCAGATTGAATGAGAGCGAATGGAGCTGTAAAGAGAGAAATTAGAGAAGCAGGTAGAGTTGGCAAAGTTAGGAAACTCTTATAAAGAAAATGCAAGTAACTTTGTTGCGAGTAGAGAAGTAAGATTGGTCCCCCCATTTGATGAGCTGGAAGTAGTTAAATACTTTCCAGATTTTGAAAAGGTGGCAGAGAGTTTAAAATGGCCTAAGGAATATTGGCCTTTGATGCTGCAAAGTGTCTTAACAGGAAAGGCACAGCAAGCTTATTCATCTTTGTCAGTTGAAGATGCCTCAAAATATGTGGTGAAGGAAGCCATATTGTTAGCCTACGAATTGGTGCCAGAAGCCTACAGGCAGAAATTTAGAGGGCTTAGGAGAAAAGAAAATCAAACTTTTGTTGAATTTGCACATGATAAGGAAGTGTATTTTAAACGTTGGTGCACATCTAGGTCTGTTGGTGATGATTTCAAATTGTTGAAGAACTTAATGCTGGTGGAGGAATTTAAACGGTGTGTTAAGGATGACCTTAAGTCATATCTTGATGAAAAAGATGCCAAGACACTCCATGAAGCAGCTAAGCTAGCTGATGAGTACACACTGACGCAGAAGTCCAAGTTTGGGGTCCAGGACCGTCAGCCTATGGCTAAAAAGACTGGTGGTAAACCCGTTACAGCACAGACTACAGATGTTAGTCAAAATGACTGAGAGCAAGCCAAAAAGTGATGATGGCAAAAAGGAAGCATTTGTAACGCCTACTTGTTACTATTGTAAGAAACCAGGTCATGTGTTGTCTGAGTGTTGGGTCCTTAAGAAGAAAAAGGAGAGAGAGGCGTCTGCTAGTGGAAACGGTTTAGTGGCGTCTTTGGAAATACCTGTTGACATTGGTTCAGCTGAGCCATTTTGTCCTTTTGAGACTACAAAGTGTAAGTCGTCTGATCTTCTCAGGAAAGAATTCCTACCTTTTGTGTCAGAGGGATTTGTTTCTTTAACTGAAAATTCTGCTGCTCAGCCCATTCGAATTCTACGTGATTCTGGGGCTTCCCAATCACTTTTGTTGAAAGAGGCAGTGTCCTCCGGTGAATGTGAAAACACTGCTATGGGTGATTTCACACTTGTACAGGGTATTGAGGGCAGAGTTGTGACCGTACCTCTGCAATCTGTTTTTGAAGTCAGACTTGGTTACAGGACAAGTTAAGGTGGGCCTTATGTCCAGTCTGCCTATTAAAGGTATTTCTTTGTTGCTCGGCAATGACTTGGCTGGTGGTAAAGTTGTCCCCTCTATACACATGACTTCTCAGCCGAGTATATATATACAGTGAGAGTAATAAGTATTTGATCCCTTGCTAATTTTGTTGGTTAGCCCACTAATAAAGATATGAGCATTCTATACTTTTAATGGTAGATGTATTCTAATATGGAGAGACAGAATATCAAAACGAAAATCCAGAAAATAACTTTCAAGAATATATTTTAATTCATTTGTTTGTCATTGAGGGAAATAAGTATTTGATCCCTCTGGCCAAAAGCAGTTAATACTTGGTGGCAAAGCCTTTGTTTGCAACCACAGCAATCAGACGTTTGTGGTAGTTAACCACAAGGTTAGCACACATATCAGGGGGAATTTTCGCCCACTCTTCCTTGCAGATCCTCTCCAAATCATTCAGGTTGGTGGGCTGCCGCTTGGCAACTCGGACCTTCAGCTCCCTCCATAGATTCTCAATAGGATTCAGGTCCGGAGACTGGCTGGGCCACTCCATGACCTTAATATGCTTCTTCTTTAGCCACTCCTTTGTTGCCTTTGCTGTATGCTTTGGATCATTATCATGTTGGAAGACCCAACCACGGCCCATTTTCAGCTTCCTGACAGAGGGGAGGAGGTTGTCCCCCAAGACAGCACGATACATGGCTCCATCCATCTTCCCACTGATGCGGTGTAGTAGCCCTGTGCCCTTGGCAGAGAAACACCCCCAAAACATAATGCTTCCACCTCCATGTTTGATGGTGGGCACAGTGTTCTTTGGGTCATAGGCTGCATTTTTCTTCCTCCACACACGACGTGTAGAGTTTAGGCCAAATAGTTCAATTTTGGTCTCATCTGACCACAGAACCTTCTCCCAATCACTTTCAGCATCTTTGAGGTGATCATTGGCATACTTTAAACGGGCCTCCACATGTGCCTTCTTAAGCAGGGGTACCTTTCGGGCACTGCAGGATTTTAATCCATTCCGTCTCAATGTGTTGCCAACTGTTTTCCTGGTGACTGTGGTCCCAGCTGCCTTTAGGTCATTCACCAACTCCTGCTGTGTGGTTGCAGGATTATTGTTGACAGTTCTAATGATCATTGCCACCCCACGAGGTGAAATCTTCTGTGGAGCACCAGATCGAGGCCTGTTGATGGTCATGTTGTACTTTTTATATTTTCTCACAATTGCGCCAATGGTTGTTACTTTAACACCCAGCATCTTGCTAATGTTTTTGTACCCCATTCCATTTTTGTGCAGATCAACAATCCTGTTTCTGAGGTCCTGAGAGAGTTCTTTGGTCTTACCCATGTTGTAGAGCTTGGAATCTGTCAGATTGCCTGATTCTCTGAACAGGTGTCTTTCATACTGGTGATTAGTTAGCACAGGTGTCTTCAATTCAGGTAACAAGTTGATTGGGAGTGTCTAACTGCTCTGTGACAGCCAGAACACTTAATGCATACTAGGGGATCAAATACTTTTTTCCTTCAATGATATAAAAACCAAAGTTATTTTCTGGATTTCCTTTTTGATATTCTATTTCTCCATGTTAAAATACATCTACCATTAAAAGTATAGAATGCTCATATCTTTATTAGTGGGCTAACCAACAAAATTAGCAAGGGATCAAATACTTATTACTCTCACTGTAAGTATATATGTAAGAGATGTTTTCCCTTCATGTGCAGTTACTCGAGCTATGGCCAGAAAAGCTAAGGAAGAGGAGGACCATGTACAATCTGTGTTACCTCAGGACATTGATGAGTCTGGACTTAAGGTAGACCATGATTCTAGAGAGAGTAACTGTCCTGATGAATTGTCAGACACTTTTCTTGGAACACTGTTTGAACAGGATCTTGGTAGTTCACCAGTAGAAGCAGGTGAAGATCCTCATGTGTCTGATGAGCTGTCCTTGTCAAGGAAACGGCTAATTAAGCAGCAGTGCAGTGATGCAGAAATTGCTGATTTGAGAGAAAAAGCTCTCTCTGATGATGACATTGCAAAGGTGCCAGTGGGTTATTACCTGAAGGACAGGGTGTTGATGAGAAAATGGCGCCCCCCTGATATTCCTGCCAGTGAAGACTGGGCAGTCGTCCATCAGGTTGTTGTTCCTAAAGCCTACAGGAATGATACTATGGCCCATTGCTTGCCACTAGGTGGTCATCTTGGTGTTAACAAAACTGTTAATAAGATTATGAAACCCTTTTTTTGGCCAGGATTACGGAAGGATGTGGCTAACTTTTGTAGGACGTGTCACAGTTGTCAGATAGTTGGCAAGCATTAGTTAGATCCTCCCGTGTCTCCTTTGAAACCTATCCCAGCCTTTGGTGAGCCTTTTTCCAGAGTGATTGTGGATTGTGTGGGACCTTTGCCGAGAACTCGGTCTGGAAATGAGTACATGTTGACTATAATGTGTGTTGCTACAAGGTTCCCAGAAGCAATTCCACTTCGTAATATCAAAGCAGCTACTGTTTCGAAGGCCTTGATTAAGTTTTTCACGCTGTTTGGTCTGCCAAAAGAGATCCAGTCGGATCAAGGTAGTAATTTCACCTCTGGACTCTTCCAGCAGGTTGTGTATGAGTTGGGAATTAAACAGATTGTTTCAAGTCCCTATCATCCTGAGAGTCAGGGATCACTGGAGAGATTTCACTCTACTCTGAAAACAATGATCAGAGCATACTGCTTGGAGAATGATAATGACTGGGATGAAGGTGTTCATTTGCTGTTGTTTGCTGCTAGGGAGTCAGTCCAAGAGTCTCTTGGTTTTAGTCCCTTTGAATTAGTATTTGGGCATCAGGTGAGAGGACCATTAGCCCTGTTGTGTGAGCAGTGGACATACAAAGACACACATGTGAATCTGTTGGATTATGTCTTGAACTTCAAATAGAGACTTCACAGGGCCTGTGCGTTAGCTCAAGAGAAGCTTGAGTCTACTCAGGGAAAAATGAAAACGTGGTACGACCGTAAAGCCAGAGGTAGGACATTCAAACCAGGGGACAAAGTGCTTGTGGTGTTCCCACTGCGATCCAATCCTTTGAAATCTCGGTTCCATGGCCCCTATGTCATCCACTCAAAGGTCAATGACCTCAACTACCTTGTGTCTACTCCAGATAGGAGGAAAGCTAAGCAGCTATGTCATATCAACATGTTGAAAGCATACCATGATAGGCCTGTGGAGGCAGTATCTGTGGTTAGTCAGCAGTTCGGTGATAGCAGTGTAGAGGAAGAGGAGTGGCAAGATAAAGAGCCCTCTGTCAAGCCTGACATCATTCCTTGTAAACTGTCTAATTCTGACATACTGCAGAGCCTTGAATCAAAATTGTCTCTTAGAACCTGTGCAACGAGACCAAATGATTGCACTGATACTTAAGTATCAAGATTTGTTTCCAGATGTCCCAAAGAGAACTCATGTAGCCATTCATGACGTTGATGTAGATGACGCTCCGCCCATCAAGCAACACCCATATAGAATGAGTCCTGAGAAGTGCACACTTGCTGAGAAGGAAGTCCAGTACATGTTAGAGCACAACATTATCCGACCGTCTCATTCTAACTGGAGCTCACCGTGTGTGTTAGTGCCTAAACCTGACGGTAGTACGAGATTTTGTACAGACTACAGAAAAGTAAATGCTGTCAGTAAGACTGATGCTTTTCCTATTCCGAGAGTGGATGATTGTGTTGACAAAGTTGGACAAGCAAGGTTTCTCACAAAAATTGACCTGTTGAAAGGATATTGGTGTGTTCCTCTAACTGAGAGAGGTAGAGAAATATCTGCATTTGTCACACCATCTGGGTTGTATGGATTCAATGTACTTCCTTTTGGTATGAAGAACTCACCCGCTACTTTTCAAAGAATGATCCATTCTGTGGTTAAGGGCTTACCTAACACTAGTGCTTACATTGACTTGGTTACTGGGGGTGACACATGGGAACGTCATATTGCTGATATTGACAAACTGTTTCAGAAACTGTCAGAAGCCAACCTTACAGTGAATTTAGCGAAAAGTGAATTTGGCTGTGCCAGTGTTACTTATCTAGGCCATGTGATTGGCCAAGGCAAAGTGGCTCCTGTTGATGGTAAGATTGAGACTATAGTGTCATATCCTGTTCCCACCACTAAAAGAGCCTTGCGACCGAAAGTTCTGCAAGAACTTTGCAGACGTGGCCCTGCCTTTGACAAATTTGCTCAAGAAAAGGGAGACATTTGTATGGACTGATGACTGCCAGAAGGCGTTTGAAAGACTGAAGTCATTGTTATGTCATTACCCTGTTCTTAGTTCCCCTGATTTTGGCAAACCATTTGCCCTAGCTGTGGATGCCAGTGATGTGGCAGGTGCTGTGTTATTACAAAACAATGAGAGTGACAGTGTTGAGCATCCCGTAGCTTATTTCTCAAGGAAGTTTCAGCGGTACCAGAGAAACTACTCAACTATTGAAAAAGAAGGTGTGACACCCCATGCACAGTTTTAGACGAACAATCACTAATTTCACTTCATGCCCTACTCTACCCAGTAAGTCTATGAAAGTGACAATAAAACATCCTTGTATCCTTGTAATAATAACCTTTACTTGTATAGCACAGTTCATACATACAACATGTAGCTCAAAGTGCTTTAAATAGTCTTAAAAACATTCTAGGTCTATAGATACTCTCTGTGTAGGGTTGGGATACATATAGTAAGTCAACTAATTATTAAAAGTAGTAATGAATTAGTAACATGCTTGATTTTTGTCTGTAAAGGGGTCATCAGATAGTTCCATTTGTACAATTATCCTGTTCCTTAGTGTTTCCTTAAGTTATTGTAGTATTTATGGCCCCAATTGCAAAAAATACAGTTCTGTGACCTCCCTGGTGGTAAAGCACTCTGTTTCAGGACCATTGTTGATATGATGTTCATTTCGTCATCCTTGCTCATTCTGCCATCACTATGTTTATCTAGAAACACAATATAACTTTTAATTGTTAAATGCTTACCATTTCCTCAGCTGCTACTGTGACACAGAGCTGGCAGTTCCACTAGACGCTTTGTTGAGAGTGCTGTACTTACAATAAAAGTCATCTCGCACAGTTCAACACCAGGCTCAAACTCATGTCCTTACTAATTCTCCAGGTTCAAAGTCGAGTAGGTTTACCACTAAGGTCAACTAAGGTGGCCAGACTGTCATTAGTTGGATAAGTGAGCAGAAGCGTGGTGTCTTTGCGCCTTTCAGAGGTACTTTGCCTGTGCTTTACTTGTGCTTCTGCAGAATATAGTCCCCCATCTAAATGTCGATTGGTCAATTCCTTTGTGTTAATATGCATTGCCATTTGTACTCGATCTGAATGCACAGGTCATGAAAAAGTAATTACAAAAAATGTAGTGAATTGATTCACTTTTGCCATAATAGCTAGTTGGCAACGCTAGATTACAGTGACTATGCTAAGCTAAGGTCAGTGCTGCCAGATTCAGACAATGGCTGGGTCTGCTGGAAAACACTTCTGCTCACTTATCCAACTTTGGGGACTGCAGGGACAGACAAAATTTCACCTAGCGGTAGCATATTCCTTTAAGGTGTCAGGATGGAGGTTTACTAACTAAAGGTTAACTAACTGCTTCATGAAGAAGACACAAAACAAGGACGTTGTAGTCAGATATCAGCTTTTGGGAATTGGTAGAGATGCCAGTAACTGAAAAAAACATTCCACGCTGTAAAAAGGTTTTTTGTATAGTATGGGACGTCCCATCATGGCGTGGTGCACTGTGCATTCGCGACATGCGCATGCTGTTATTACTATTCTGTGCCAGCGCATCATTCATTTTTTAGGCAAAAAATCACATTCTCTAGATAGCAGATGGCACTGCGCCCTCAAGGGTGTGTCAGCGAAAAGAAGAGGTGTGGTCTGACGCAAAGCCCACCAGATGTTATTATAGGGACGAAAAAACCAAATCCCCCAATGACCAACAGAAACCTGGTCTGTAGTCAGTTGGACATTGCTGAAAAGCTAATTTAGGGGCGCACAATGCTTTGGGATATGAAAGCATGCACAATGCACAAGCAGGGTTTACACAAAAGTTTTTCATGTGGAGAAAAACTTTATGGATATATAAAATATAAATTTACATCACATATATTTGGGTTGAAAGCTTTTGATTCCCCCATCTTCTAATGTGGTTGTACCGCTTTCGGCACTGTTCGGAAGTTCTGTTCTTGCCAAAGGAGGAGGACACAATTGAAGATATTTCCTCGAATACTTCCTTGACCTGCGGAGGTTTGGAGGGTTTTTTCTATCCCCGAACATTAACTGCTCACGCGCTTTTACTTCACGCATGAGCAGATCGGTCTCCTCCACCAAAAAATGCTCCTGCCGTCCGGCCATCGTAATAGCAACAGGCCATAGAAAATGCACTACTGGCTTTTAAAGGGAATGAGAGTATAAATTCTGATTGTATGTCACGCCCAACACACACCCATGACTAATGAAGTAATTTAAAACCAACCCTTTTAAACCATGGGCCTGGCGCAATGTTCACTTTTCCCGCCGTCAAAATACCAAATTGTGTCAGGAACAAGACAACTTCAAGAAAATGTGCATATAATCCTGAGTATAGAGCCCACTGAGTTACTTATCAGGTGGTGGTCATCAGGTGGAAAACAAACTAAGTATCCTAAAAGATAGAAAACACATGATAAACAACAATGTATGTGTATTTATGTGTAATTTCTGTGATTCATGCATACATTTACTCACAGGTTATTAACATTTCATGAATAAAACCCAATTTTCTTTTTAACAAATATTCCAAGCACCCAAATGCTTACATTAATGATATGCTATCGGCAGGTTTAGTCTCATGTAACTAGCTTTGTGTGAAATCTTTTTAACGAAGAACTAACATGCATACATGACCCATTACCAATTCTGTTCATGTGGCTAGGTGATGCAGTTGTTTATGGAAAAGATACTGGAACTATTGTCATTTTGGCAAATGACGAGGCCAGTGGAATTTTCGCCCTTGATTCTACTTTCAAACCTGTGGAAGAGGGCAAAACAAACAGCTTCTAGTGAGTTAGACAAATTTATCTGTTCATCTGGATTTACAGAACACTATTTTGTTTTGTTAATGCGGTGTAAATATATGAATATTTCTAGTTCAACAATTCATATATTTGTCTATGGTATCAATACAATGGTTCATGTTACTTCTGTTTCAAGTATTTTAAGAGAGAGGGGATTCTTTGGCAATGTTACTGTCATCTGGCAGCTATTTGCAAATAGTACACCTCTGGAATCTGGAAAGGAGTTTATCAACACCTCAGGCTCTGTCAATTTTACCTCTGGGGATGTCATGAACCCCATTGTCTTAGAGGCCATATCTGACAGCCTGCCTGAATTCAATGAGTTTTATACTCTAATGCTTGTGAACATTACAGGTAAAAGCAGTTTCTTCCCTCAGTCATTTTTTTTAGCATTTTTTTTTCTGAACTAACATCATTCTTTCTCTTGTTGCACAATATAGGTGGATATCCTGGTGTAAGTGCTCAGTTAGCTGCAGCAAACCTCAGTGTTTTAGTCATCATACCCTTCAATGATGACCCTTTTGGGGTGATAATGGTTGCCGAGGACAACACGGATCAAGCAGTGGCAGAAGACATCATGTCTGATGATGACACATCAAACATGATCTCCTTAAATATTCTCAGGCTACAAGGCACATATGGAGAGGTCCGTGTTGCATGGGAAATCTTGTCAGGAGATTTCCCTAATGGCTTGCCTCCTATGATGGACCTTATTTTACTGGCTTCTTTTCCACCGTCAGTGGTGGTCAAACCGTATGCCAGAGCTCATTATGCTGGCACTGATGCCTTGTTATTTCTGGACTTGAAGGAGCATTTGGTACAACTGATGCGAACATCCAGTTATTAGATGAGCCCCACAACCTTGACAATTTCTCAATATCAGCTTGGCTAATGCCCCAGCACAATACTGATGGATTTGTTTTTTCTAAGGGGCATAGCAATGGAACCCTCTATTATGGAGTTAAAGTTCAAGTAAATGAGTCACTTGTGAGTGTGATGCTCTTCTATATGTCTGTTGGGCTTAACCAAAGTCAAGTAGCAAGGGCCTTCATGAACAAATCCATGGGGGAAAATGAATGGATCCAAACCGTCATCATTGTAGATAATGGGGCTATTCAATTCTTTTTGGATGGAAACCCAATGCCTGATGGGATCAAAAGCCTTGAAGGGGAGGCAATATTTGACAGTATGTTAAAAAGTAGCTTTTTTACCCTTTGTATGTCAGTCTGTGTGTCTCTTATTAATTGTGACCGTGAGATATGAAGTATGCACCAAAACGTTTTTTCTTCGATCTGTTAGAATACTTTTTAAATACACAGCTAGATAGGTTTTCAAGGACAAGGATGTAGCGGCAAGATATCTATCTAGCCCTAATAGCAAAGGACTGTGCTGTTTCCAAAACTTGCACATATTATTTTAAGCATCCACACACATAAAACTCTCCAGAGACATTGACAGATTTTGCCACTTCTTTCCAAATCTCATTCTGGAGGTCATTGTACTTTTGAACAGGGATACATAATTCATATAATGCTAGGAACCCAGACACTGTGCTTATAAGCATGTCCTTTGTTTTCTGAATACATTTAATTTCACATTGTGTTTGGCGGGTTCATTTGCATAAAGTTGTGTAGAGCCCAACTTCTTTGAAGTGGTGGAGTTACTTAAACAAACCCATCCTCTTTCCGTGACCTTTGTGGAGGAGTCCAAAACGACTCAACACTCTCTTTTGAAAATGAACTTGAAGTCATTTCACATGACTTATTCCACATGCTCACTGGACATTGGGGGTCTAGCAGCAAAGCTGCAGAACCCTTTTGTCTATTTGTTGTTGTTGTTGTTGTTATTATTATTATTATTATTATTATTATTATTATTATTATTATTATTATTAGTATACAGGTTGAGCCATAACACACAGGATACATTTGTAATTCTAGTGTCTTGGTTTTTGTTTTACATATTATCTAAGACTTTGCTATTTCTTAGAGGTGTTGGTGACCTTCAAACTGAATTGCACATTATGCAGAAAATGTAGAATTTTTTTTTCTTTTGGAGTCCATGACATGATACTGGACCACTTTTTAAATGACTATATCTTCTCAATCATTGTGTATACCGCAATTAAAAACCATGCAAATGAAAGCTCAGTAAAGCTAATTCAGTTCTCTTTACAGTGACATAATGGTCTATGACATTGAAAACAGTCACTGCGTGCGCATGGTAGGATCGGGTTAGATTGGGATTGGTTTGGGTGTTGCTACACAACGGGTGGTCTGTCCCAAAATCCAAGTGCACATGGAGTTCGTCTAATCGGATAATGGTCAGAGACCTGACCCTTTCCGCTACGCTAGGTGGGTGGCGCTGTAGTCAACTTCTATCGATCTATTATTATCTTTTAATGCAAGGAACGTCTGTTCCAGGCATAACTCTCGAACCACTCCTCCACTTGATCTCAAATTTGAAGGGCGTCATCATAATGTTACAAGTGTGTGCAGTGCCAAGTTTCGTGTTGTTCGGGCAAAAAATGCCAAAGATATCGGTCAAACAAGCTTGACAGTGTTTTGTCGTAGCCATGACAACCCAGGCTGATAGGATTTACAATGCTACATAACACGACTAACGACATAACTACAATAATGGACATAACACAAGTAAACATTCGCCCACAACAAAGCTGCTACGCAGTAAGATACGCAACAGCAAACTACAGCACTGCACACATATGCCTACAGTACATACAGACAACACGTAGAGGAGACTGAACTTTTCACCTCTCATTCTGGTCACATCGCAAAACAGCGGCTAAAGAAAATCAGGCAGTGCAAATGTATTTACATAGCCTGCTCCTTTCACTTGATATTATTACCCACTTCAACAATAAGGTGGTCTAAACAAAAACATAATGCTCTGGCACATCTTCTATGGGCTCTGCACTATTCCTACTAAATAAAGACAATAAACAAACTTTCTGGCGGCATACAAAGATGATGTTAGAAGAGTTTGACGCATTCGCGTACATGTTGTGCATTCTGCTGTGTCTGGAAGTCCGTATGAAGGAACAAACTGCGTTTTTGGTTTCGTTGATACATGCAAGGTATGTGAATCTGATCTGATCCCATGCAGAAGGCAGCAACAAGTGGTTTAACATCGGCTTAAGCCTGGGGTTCCAAGTGGTTTTGCGAAACCAATCCCTATACGATCTTTATCCTGTGCACATGAAGTCGATATGATCCCAAACCATTTCCAATCAGTTTCAACTCGTCCATGTGCACGCAGTGAGTGGTATGACCTTTGGCCATACCAAAGACCATGGCCATTTAAAAATAACTACTCATTAAAAAAAGAACAAATTATCCTGTTATGAGGCCAAAAGTAATTAGCCACTTTTTGATGGTAGTCTTTTTTTTCCAGGGACCATGTTTGTCAGAAATGTTTCTATTCACAGTGCTTAATGACCTTTTTTATTTTTTAAATTCAGGTCTATAGTTTGAAACTTTGTTGGGTGTATTTTTGTGAAAAACTGGTGAGCTAAATCCATCCTTACATAAAAGACATCTTTTGCAGCCAGAGTAGTGTCCAGATAACTAAGCCTGCGTTTTCATAAACTCCTGAATGTCAGTTATACAACAAATATATTTGGTACTCTTTTCATTTTTATAATCCAAGATATAAGCATTTAAAATATATATGGCCCGCAGTATATTTTAATTTAATAATATTTTTTCGTCATGTTTTGTCATGTGTTATTTTTGTTCGTCATGTTTCACTTTGTTTTCACAATATTGTTAATATCATATAATACATGTAAATATCTGTTAATTGTGTAGATATTTTACAGTTTTACACTGACAATCTAAATATACATTCATCTGAACAATTGCTTTAAGATTTCATTTTTAATTACAGCGATTGCACCAGTTCATATAGGCTCAAACCCAGTTGGGGAGGAGCGATACCAAGGTCTGATGCAGGACCTACGGCTGTACTACTCTCCATTGACCTATCCCATGATCGGAGAGCTGTACAATCAGCAATCTAGGCATGATCTGCAACTTGTTTCGGGTTATCTCAAGTATGGACATGGTGAGAGTGAGAACACAATTGTGGTGGAGGTGCGGGATGACCAGGAGGTGGAAGGGGAAGAACTGTTCTATTTACAGCTGCTTTCTGTCAGTGGAGGTGCTCGTCTTCCAGTGCCACGCCCCACAGCCATCCTCCGGGTGCAAAAGAGTGACAATGCCAATGGTCGCTTTGGATTTTCTGGTGACTGCATGCCTAAAGTAAGCAAAGCTCACCTTAAATTACAATATTCCTTGAACATGAGGCATGACACACATCTATATAGGCAGCATTAATACCCAGGCATTGCAAATGTGTACTTTTTGTGAGCAGCACAAAAATGCCCAACAATGAAATGAATGTTCAGTATGGAATAAGATTGTAAATACAAATAAGAGCACTTACTGAAAGTGTTTTCTGGGGATCACTCCCTGCCTTTTTGCTGTGTATGGTTACATGCAGTAGTGGTTTTAGGCACGGGCGAACAGGGCAGACGCCCAGAGCGCCATTTTGTGGGGGGCGCCACAAGCGCTTGGGGAAAAAAATAAATAAAAAGCTCCGTGAATCATATTGCTGCATTCGGCACATTGGCGCCCCCTAAGTGAAGAATTGCTTGCTGAGAAGGTGCTGTTCACAGAAGCAGCGGGGTGGGTGAGGGGTTGCTGAGAGGTGGTCTTGCCCGGGGAATAAAACACTGTAGAACCG
This sequence comes from Setipinna tenuifilis, assembly GCA_030347295.1. Classification (NCBI taxonomy): domain Eukaryota; kingdom Metazoa; phylum Chordata; class Actinopteri; order Clupeiformes; family Engraulidae; genus Setipinna; species Setipinna tenuifilis. The sequence continues at coordinate 29,891,553 of CM059284.1, forward strand.
CCACTGGTTACATGCATTCAATGCAGAGCCTGTCGGGGAAGTTATGACAAAATTACCCTTTTTTGTTTTAAAACATGCAGTGCTGTAGATTTCCATCAAAACGTAATTTAGTGAAATCCTAGTCTCCCCATTAACCAAAGTCCAAGATTCTTAAAATGCTTCCAATGTTGCCATAGTGGTAAATCTGGTTCATGAGATCTACATATCAGACAATTTTGGACACAATTGTCAGCTAGTTATATATAGATAAAATGTTACACAGCTTGGTGTGGGGTACAAATAGCAAAACAATGAAAAACTATAGCAGCAAGCGGTGATGATGGGACATGGCATGCCGCCCTTCTAAAAAAATGCACCCCCATGTGACAAATGTATTTATTGCAATGATCTGATATGTGCATGCTAAATTACAAGTTTTACATTGTACAGGGAGTACATTTCAACTCAGATGACACAGCTATTACTTGGTGCTATCTTTGCAATGTGAATAAAATGTGATTTAGGAGTGGGATGATCTGTGTGTTGTGTGTGTGTGTGTGTGTGTGTGTGCGTGTGTGTGCTTGTGTGTGTTTGAACGGAAAAGTGTATGTGTCTGCGTGCGTGTGCCTATGCCTGTGTGTGTGTGTGTGTGTGTGTGTGTGTGTGTGGACTAGTGTGGATCTGTGAAGTCAAGACACTGCTGTTTTAGTGCTGTTAACTCCAGATGGACAGATGGTGGTGCTATGCCAGGCACTAATATTGGGTGCTTGGATATACTTGTCATAATATATAATAACCAGTTTTACCAAACTCCCCTATCACCAACAACTTCAAAAGAAGTTACATGGCAGACCAGCGCCAGTTACAAGTAGGGAGATGCGGAAAGGGGTTTTAAGGAGGAGAATTGTGTTTGCACCGAGTAGCCCTATAGGCTTACTCTAAAGGCTGAATACATGCATGACTGCAAATTTATGCCCAACGCTAGGAAACGGCGAAAGGGATGCAGATACACATACAAATATGTTACACATACAGATGTATTAATGAAACTGTGTGGTGGTTAATGGTGGGTCGACAACACATGATAGGGGTTCACTTACGCCCACAATAACATTATTAATTTTCCTAGGAAATAAATAGCCACAACCTTGTTATGTTGTGGAATTCTGCATGCTCTGTATGCTTAATGTCATAGCCATCTGTGGAAGAAAACAAAATGATGAAAAAACACAGGTTAGTTAACCTAGTTATCTTGCTTGGCTTCCCTGCATAATTTCTCTACACCATGCCCCTGGTCATGTTCCACAGCCTTATGCAAGTCAAGTCAAGTCAAGTCAAATTTATTTGTATAGCGCATTTCATACACAAAGGCAGTTCAATGTGCTTAACAACCAGGCTAATGGTAACGGCAATAAATACCGTCGGCTATATTAAGCCTACAAGAAACACCAATATGTTATATTCTATCATCTTGAATTCATAAAAACACACCGTCAATATCAGATGAACACCTCCAACTACGTTACATTAGACTCCCCCATTCATTCATTCTTGTTTACATGTGACGTCACTAGCCATGAACTACTCCGTTGCCTTGGCAACGATAAACTATATAAGTTGATCAGCCGTTCGTTCAGTCTGGCAGACTGACGTCGTTAAGAGAGAAGAATCGCACAGAGGATATACATACTGTAAAATACACATTCATTCAATAGTCAAACATTAACACACATCGGTGGGGAGTCAGACAAAAGTTAATTCTCAAAGTCTCCCACACACTCGTGAAAGTAGGCAATGACTTGAGGAGCTAGCAGGGAGCTAGCCACAGCAGCAACAGTAGCGACAGTAAACTATATTGTCAATATTTAAACGATCGCTACACAGTCCTTACATATTTGTACATTCCATTACAAAGTTGCAAAATGGCATCTAATGGGGACACATGCACGAGTGTGACAATATATAAAGAGTTTGTTACATACACCCACCTAAAAGAATAAATAGACACCGTTTGTGAACGCTGATATTTTACTCTGTATCGTAAGCCAACTGAAAAATCAGCGCAAACCCACAGCCTATATCCATTGAAAGCCTTGTGCGTTCTACCCTCAAATAGAACACTTTTTTTTTAAATGACAGCTAGAATTAAATTAAATGGGGGTGTCTGTCAATACAAGAAAACACTGTGGCACGTCTATAATAAATATTAAAATGTACTATGTGCCACACAATATGTACTATGTGCCACACTATCAGACTAAGAAGAAATCGTCTTCCTAACATACAAGCATCACCATTATTATACCTACAAAGGCATTTCAGTTTCTATGTTCACGTAGTTACTTCAGATGTGTTATGACAAGGTCAATATTGATAGCTTTCCAGCGTTTGTTTCATGCAATTGTAGGCAAGTGGTCATATTTTTCAAACAGTCGGTAGGCTACGACTCAACCCGTTAAACAAAAGCTGTACGGACATCAGTTAGTGGAAAACTATTCCAAAATGACGAACGGTTTAATATGGAAAATATGAAATAAACCCGAATATATTGTAAAGTTACAAGGAAATAGTTCATTATTATACCATTGCTTGCTGGAATTTGTTTAAATAACGTTGAAGTTTTTTTCCACATGTCCACCGTAATAAAAATGTCACTCTGAACTTGTGAGAGAGAGAGGGGGGGGGGGGTGTAATTTGGCTGTATTATGTTTTACTCGTTCATTGCACTTCGTTCTAAATGACAGCTAGCCCATTTAGACAGAATAGTTGACATTACGTGTAATTGTGCTATAGGTTTCAATAGGATTGAAGGTGCAGAAAATAGACTCGTTTCCAACATGGTCTGTGAGCGAAAAAACATCGTCTGTGAGTGAACGGATCTGTTAACATGCATACAACTCACCCGACAAACATCGGACAGAAACCGCCCCCGCAGAATATAATTATCCATCTCCGAAACAGTACAAATAAAACAGAACTCATAACATTGTGGTTAATATCCTAGCAAGCAAGCAAAGCCTAGCATCCAGTTCACATCCCTTCTAGGGCTAATATGGTAGCAAGGAAGCTAACTTTCAGTCAGCTGTAACACGCTAGATCACAGCCCTTCTATACTCGCTTCGTTTATTTCTTTCACTAAGTGAAGCAATATTTCGTAATTTACTAATAACATATAGTAAAAATATCATGGCAGGACTTTGAAATATGAGAATCTAAGCCTTAAGCCAGTATCACATTAATGAAAGAAAATGGCGCCCTGTTACTGCTGAAGGGTTCAACTGGGGGACCCAATAGCTGCCCGTGCTCTTGCCTGACTTTAACGCACTATGGAACACACCTGTTGATTGATGCCAATTTATTAAAAAATGACAAATATTGGCTTCACAGCCCTTCAACATTTAACATCTACACCACTTCCACACCATGTATACCAAATCTCACATACATCTAATGTAGGGGAGACCGGGGACAGTTGCATTTGACCCTGTTACTTAGAGATGGTTTGGGTTAGACCAACCAAATTTTTATACAATAAACTTACATGTGTCTGTTAATAGTCAAAACAGTTAAAACATAATTACATAAAACATATTCTTCACAATTTGCATTTGAATGTAAGGAGTCAGATGTTGCAACTGACCCCAGGTCCGGGGACAGTTGCAACATAGTATGGGGACGGTTGCAACAGATTAGACATAGGTATTGTCATTGCTAATTAAATGTTTATTATTAAAAGAATGTATGTTATCATAATATTACAGTGTATTTATCTATCAGCTTTGATCAAATGGCAATTATAGACCTGGCTAGCTTAAATAGCCCTAATGTTAAATATTCAAATTAATATAAAACTACAGTAAGTTTTTGGTGATGCAGAAAGAACAGAATTGTTTGTGAAGCAATTCACTTTTATTTTCCTTATTTAGTACATCCATTCATTATGCAAAATTTACTTTATTCAGAAAACTGGGCATCCAATAGCCTTACCGCCGTGGACAACACAACTGATGAAAATGCATCTTTAAAAAATCTAGGCTATTGCATCTGGTCAAAACACCTTGAACGTTTTAAGAAAATGTGTTAAACTTGAGAATAAGTTGTATTCAAACTGTAACTGATTTTTTTTATATCATGCTCCTTTAAGCACCACAGTTTTTTGGGAAAACTACGAGCTGAGACAAACACAGTGTGCTCCGTGAAAATGTGACCCTATTCAAAGGAGCGGTAAACATGCTGAGACGCACCGAGAATATAGCGATTATTAGATGATCCGTCGTTACCTTCTTAAGCAAAATATTCAGTAGGTAACATAATAACAAACTCAATACTGCATTATCCGTGACCTTTTTATTCACCATATAATATATTTCTGCTTGAATTAGGCCTACTCCCGTAAGGCAGCTATTTGACTTACGCGTTTTTTTCCGGTTTACTTTCTTCCTCGCGTCTTTTCGGTGGCTGATTGCTAGACACCTGATGTCATTTTGATCTAACATCAAGTACTACGTGCCTGCTAACTAGTGCAAAGAAATTTAAACGAAATTTGACACCCTATTTGACAAAATCGGCCATTTTATTCAATGCGACTGTGGTGCCATTATAAGGGGACAATTGTTGCAACTGTCCCCCTTACTGTCAGGCATGATAAAACCTCATGTGCTAGCTAAACAGGGTGACCTTGACACATGCTAACTGTATTAGCTAAAAGTCAACATATAACTTGTCTCAACCAAGTAAGTTTGAATTGAATCACAAAAACAGTGACAACACTATAACAAAAACAAAGCTCAAGAAAAAAAATACTTTCATATCTCAAAATCAGTTTTTTTCGTATAATTCCTGGTAGAGCTGTTGAATCTGCTTGCTTTTTTTCTGAAATGGGGGGCACCCTACTGGGCATGTGCGGTGTGAGTTTCATCACTCAAGCTTATTCCTGATTGGAGAAAAAGGCTCTGTTGCAACCGTACCCTGTTGCTACTGTCCCCGGTCTCCCCTACTGTGTAGCTTTACCACAACCTAAAACAAGTCATTCTGCTACCAGATGGTGGCGCTATGCCTGACTGCCATTTCACTCACACAGATATGTTCATAGTCATGACAGACATTAACCTGTCAAGTTGTATTCTTGTCAAACAACATAATGAATTGGTGACACATTTCCTGTGTATCTGGATACTTACAATGTGATACATAAATTCATCGAACCGTTGTTTCGTCATCTTACAACATATCAAAAATCTTTTCGCAATTTTACATCTACAACATGTTGACATCATGTATAGCAAAACTGACACAAATTTCATGTACTTTTTAGGACATGTGCGTTAAATTCCATTGTATGTCAAATCGCACAAAAGTCCAAATATCTCACTTCCTGTTGGGTGTGGCCATGCCATTGTATTGACCTTTTTTGTTCGTCTTAGTGAGATGAACCCACCTAACATATTTCTTGCATGTAGCTGAAAGTGTATGGCAACCACAAACCTTTGTAACAACAGGGGGCGCTGCAGTGTCCCTGGGCAACTTCAGGGCTTGGGTATTTCTCTCTGAGTAGCGGGGGGAATTTCTGACATGTCTCCCAAATTTCATGAGTTTTCGTGCATGGGAACCGCCTCAAAAAAGGGCAAACGGCGCGGGAGGAAAAGAAGAATAATAATAATAATCTTAGCAGAAACAATAGGGCTTCGCATCTCCGGTGCAGGCCACAGCCTGCACCTCCGGTGCTCGGGCCCTAATAATAATAATTATAATAATAATATGACGGGCCTGAGCACCTCTGAAATGCACCCACAGTGTGACAACTGGAATTATTGTAAAGATCTGATATGTGCATGCAAAATTATATAAGAGTGTAGAGGAAATGCGTGTGTGTGTGCGTGCAAACGGCAAAAAAAAGGCAAACGGTGCAGTGGATAAAGAATAATAATAATAATTCTTACAGGAACAATAAGGCTTCATACCTCCAGTGTACCTCCGTTGCCCGGGCCCTAATGATAATCCTTACAGAAACAATAGTGTTCACACCTCCAGTGCAGGCCACAGCCTGCACCTCCGGTGCTTGGGCCTTACATAGATGTACCGCATAGCGCATACACATTTTGGTACAAACTAAAACTGTTTAGAGTTTGTTTAGAATTTGTTCGAGTTTGTTTGTCAGGGGCTAGGAAAGAGTAGGACCCACACGCAGTAATCAGGTAAGCAGAGTCTTGAATAATGTCCACAAAAAATGGTGCACAGAAACTTGCAGGGAAAAAAGCAGAGAGCATCCAAAATACAACAGAAAGTTTAAGCCATTAGAAGCCAATATATGGTCTTTTGAAGAATTTTTATGCTACGTTTTCAATTTTGAACTTTCAACTGGCTCATCTAAAAATAAATTCTTTGATAATTTTTTATCAGCATTGTCTGTAGATGACATACCAAATTTGGGTGATTCACATGAATGGCCTATGACGAGTTTTTTTTGCTTTCGCGAAATTTTACGGACATTGTTTTTGTTGGAAGTGAGCGTAGATCAGTATTGCATTTAGTTATATTATTATGACTGCTTTCACTAGCTTTGCTAGCGTCCAGTCATAATAATATAATTAAATGCAATTCTACTGGTGGTGCTTACTGGTTTCTGTAGCCATTTGCAATGTTAAACTGGTTTCTGTAAAAACAAAAATGAGATAAAAGAAAGCAGTAACATACATTCAACAAATTAGATTTTACAGCTCCCAGCAAATTTATGCAAAATTTAATAGAAATACCAGAGTGGTCACAACTATTAGCTGTACAAGTTTTTGAAACATGAGGTATGGCTGTATTTGGCATCTGTGTATATTTTCTTAAGGTGGATTATTATGTGACATTTGAGCATTAGCTATATGCAACTATAGTTGGTGCATAAGTAACATGTTGTTGTTCATGCTCTGTCTTGCACTATGTTGGATTGTCCTCAGTTGCTTTGAAATGGCCGCTGAAACCATTTTATATACATTTGAACATTATATGCATTTGAGTCACGACAGGTGTTTATGAGAAAATGTGAGAGCACTGTGATGCACACTTTTATTTATAGTCCACAATGTACACCGAATAAATAGGCAGGATAACATCAACTGCAGACAACAACTATTACACTTCACACATCAAAAAGATGGGTGAAATGGGTTAGGTTAATTGAAAGGTTTCAATCCCATGACATCCCATGAACAAATTCCATGTCAAGGTATTATGAGCACGTTAACGATAATGCCACATACCATGCACCATACCTAAGATACCTCTTATTAAATTTTGTGCAAATGGGTGACATTAACCACTAAAATTAAAAGACAACCACAATATCAGTTTGAATCAGTAGTAAGTTACAGCAGTAATAAACGACATGATCATAACTGATGCCTAAAAAACTGTCCTTTCTCTACATTAACTTATAAACATCAATCATTCAAAATTGTTTGTCTAAATAGTAGCAAATATACTGATGTACAATAAATGTTCATTAAAGCACTTACCAGCAAAATTGATGAAGTTTGAGTCCAGTCTGGTCAGACATCGTTCAAGAGTATGGTCAAATTTGGCAGAGCTGACCTAGCCTGTAGGGGCAGGTCTTCCGGCCACCTGGCACCACCTTTTTACCTATATGGACTGGCTGTAAGAATGGTTGGTTTAGAATGCAGAACGCATTGGTTAATATGGCAGTACCCTGAACCTTCAATTTAAGCCTCATTTGGGCTGTGGAAAAGTCTATGTGTGACGTCACCAAGGGATTGTTCAGTTCTTTTATATACAGTCTATGTATTTAATCCTACAACCATTGCAACCAATATTATTACACTGTTTTTGGCCCAATTATCTTATTAAGCCTCTTTATCTCAGTCTGTAGATTGTAATTTGTAGTGTAGTGCCACCTAATGAAAACCATCAATGCAAAAATTATTTATAATCAATCATTTTTGATTGTCCATATTTTTTTTTATCAAAAGGGTAAACCTGCATAGAATGCATAGAAACATCTGGGAACTTGTCAAGTTGCATTAAGTTCCATTCATAGCAGGTGGTAGCCTGATAAGCCACCCCACATGAAATTGTGTGGTCTGACCATGCTCAATCCCAGGCATGGCATCAACAGTTATAGGATACAGCTATAGGATAGTGCTATGACAAATCAGAGCAATAAACCCTAGCACTACGCCAGTGCACTGTCACAGCTCTGTTGTCATCATTCATGTTAAGCCTGCCGACTCTCTACAAGGATTTATCCGTGTGATTGATTAGACCAAATTTGGTGAAATAGTTAATGCTGCAATGGGTCATTGCTAGACTATACTCAGGATAGAAATTTCATTTGCTAACGCTAGGGTATGTCTAGGTTTCTAAGGGGCTGTAATTAAAAAAAAAAAAACTTAAGTTTATCTACAGAACTTTGTCTTTTTTATACATAAGAAATGTACGAAAATATATGTTCATACATTGTGCACATTCAAGTTCAAGTGCTTTTATTTTTCACATTATGTGAACAAATCAGTATCAATATTTGTGCATATATTTCAGAAATCCTAATCCTCTTGTACAATATTCTGACATTAAAACTATGGCATGAATACTATAAAAAGTTACTTTGAAAACTAAAATGTCTTCAAACAATAAAAACAATACCCATACAGTGTGGCAGTTACTGGAAATTGCATAATGTTTCTCTTCATTTTGCATTTTTTATAAATAGATATCAGAAGAGGGATCTGTTATATCCTGCACTATTGAACGAGTTTTTGGAACCCTGGATTATGTTTACATAAACTATACTGTCTCTCAGAATGATTCAACTGAAGCTGCATCAGATTTTGCCAATGCTAGTGGTACTGTACTTTTTTTACCTGGACAGCATTCTAAGGTAACCATTTAAACTTTTCTGAAATTCAGTTTAAACATAAATTTGTATTCTACAACTGTTTGATATTATTTTTATGTACATGCTTAATGTACATTCCTCTGCTCTGGTGCCACTTGATGTGCATTCATGAGAATAAAAAAATCAAAACGGCCTCAATAACATGTCAGTGTCAATAAAATGTCTTCTATATTGGTAATCAAAAGACAGGAACTGAGAACCAAAACCCGTAAATAAGAATCAAAACTCCAAATCTGAAATCATGTGGGGGTGTAAAGGTGTATTAAAACTAGGGAAAAAAGAGGGGTCTTTACTTTTGCTTTTAATTCATTAATAATCATTGGGGATTAAGATTGGAAGATTATTCCAATTCAAACTGGGGAGCAGCAACAGAAAAAGGCCAATCTGCTTTTGGATTGGCTAATTTTAAGACAAATACGGGACACAGAGAGAAATGAAAGCCTGCGTAAGTTCTGCCAGGAAGACTCTAATATCACGGAAGCGCACTTTGCATTTGGCCAATCAGCGGCCGCCACCTGCTTTATAATGACCTATCTAACCCACCTTTTCCGCTGCTTCAGGTACCGGCGTTACCGAAGTCCGTGCGTTGCAACCGTCACAAAGTGGTAGCTCCCTCTGGTAATTTCAATGTTCGGAATGTTAAGGAAGAAAGACGAAGCAAAGTCTCTCTGCTACCTCGACCAATTACTCCAGGCTCTCCCGCCCCATCAGTTCTCAGCTACAGCCTGCTCCGGTCTTCTGCGACCTCACAGACGCGGTGAAATTCCCAGCTCCAGAGTTGACACCATCGAGGATTCCCGGAGCAACCCCGGAAAGACCAGCGCTTTCCCTTCGGAGATGGCGGATGCGCCCCGTCCTCTTCCGCTCCTCTCAGCTAGCTCCGCTGCAGACGCCGCCGTGTTCACCCCAATGCATCCGTTTTCCTCCAGTTCTCTGTCCCCAGGCTGCAGCGTAGCCCGTCGTCTAGCGAACTTGTCATTGCATTGGCATGCTGCGCAAGGAGTTCCCGACAGACGGCAAGAACTGGATTGTATCTGGCTACGATGGCTGATTTTAGTCAACATCGCGGTGCCCGCCGTCTGACGACCATCATGAATCCTCATACCCCAAGTCGCTTCGTGCATTGCCCTCTCTAACACCCACCTGGATTGGTTAGTCCGGTCACTGAGCTCTGGTGTGCCATTTCGGTGGCCGGCGCGCGTGGTCGTGTCCTGTGCAGTGCACACTCTCCGAAACCGTAAGACAGCACTCAGACAGCGAAGGGCGCCACTTGTCCATCCGTGTGCACAATTGCACAATTTCAACCTGGCTGTGTTTACTTATAATTGTCGTTTTTCATGTCTGTAGCCTCTGCCACGACCGTCTGATCTTCGTCATGCCCTCTCACACTCCCCGCTCTGCTTACGCTGCTCCTCTGGCTGAATTGGCAGCCCGCCTCATTAACTTTACATAAGGCCGATTGTATCCCAATGATCAATGTAACATTGTTGCTGACTCTCTCTCCCGTTTCTGTTCCAGGAATTTAATCGCCGCTGCCCGTCTGCGAGTCGGAATCCAACAGCTCGCCACCCCTCCTGGAGTTGATCTGAATCAGGCGTTTTCCCTCCTGCAATGCACGACTCCGTCAACCGTTACATGTCTAGAGGCCTCGCGGCCCCCACCCTTGAAACATATACTTCATACATACAGCACTTGGTCGCTGTTTACCTTATTGTTCCTCGCACTATATACCTGTCCATCTCCAATCTGTGAGCTCTTCTGGCCTTTAACTTCGAATCTAGTTGCCTCTCTATCTCCCACTACGTAGGATGCTGGCTGGGTCATTACTATGACGCCGTCACGACCCTAGTTTCCCCTACCTCTGTCTGTATGCCTCCTCCTGAAAGCCATTGCCAAATCTCTCTCTAGAGTATCGGACACTCGTCTCCCCATCACTCTCTCTGTTTTGCTCAGGCTTATTCCTTCTCTGCGCAGTGGATTGTTCTCCCTCTGTTATACTCTCTGAAATACACGACACTGTCTATACTCTTGGCTGGACACGGCACACACTGCCGACTGCCGGCGTTTGTTCACAGTGGGCAATATATGTAGGTATGCTGACAGACCAACGTTCGAAGCGTAATTCTGACCCTATAACGCACGTCAAGCACGAACCGCCATCCGCCGGCACCTCGAATAGCCAACTCTTACACGATTTCAGGTCGGGACATCAGCCAGAAGGTAAACGTCCTTTTCAAGTGGTCCATGGGCTTCACTGACGCCTCCGACACCATCAAAAAACGTGTGGTCTTGAATATTTTATCTTAATACTGACCATATGTCATCGAAATCCACGCTCGGGAAGTATTTTACTAGGCCGCAAAAAATGGTTAGTCATTCGTGGCGACTACATTACCGAACATTCGCTAGACAGTAACTTTCCAGAAAGCATATTAGCGCCTCGGTTTAACTAGTTGTCACCGTATTTTCTCGGAATTGGTACTGATACCAGTCTTTTGTAGAATAACACACTGGTGGAACCACTTCAATATCTTTCACGATTTCATTTGACAGAGCCTACAAACTGTACCTTCTGCAGAAATTCACGCACATACCTGATAAAACGGGAAATTTCAAGCAGGAACCTGTGAATAATTACAATAGTGGTCACAGTGACCACTATTGATAATTAACATATTTATTTCAAGTGTGTAGCGATGCACGCGATACACGATTTGAAATATCATAACTTATCAAATCTCAACCACTTTTCACAATCCAGGTGTCATTTTAAAGCCATATGTCAGCTCTGCCTGGATACGCAATCCATCTTAGCTTGGGGCTGTCCGAAAATGTTATCATACCTAATACGTGGGTACTGACGTCATTACGTCATACATACTTAATTGTCGTATGCTGGTTAACATGGCTCCCCTATTAACAAATATGCTTACAACCTAATTTCTTTCTATCTCCCTAAACCATCGAAATGGACACTTGGTGATGGCGTTGCGGTTATTATCCCCAGGCTGGAAACCTGTCCTCACGCCTTCATACTGCAGTATATTTCTCTGGGTCTGCACACTTCGCCTCCTGCACTGTTATCCTGGTAAATAGTTGCTCACCTATATCTAAAGATGGTTCAGGGCCCACCTGGGTTCGGTGGTGGAAAGCTGCGGTCTGTCACGCCTCAGCTACACGGGCCACTCCTTTCGCTTGGGGTGGCTGCTACCACCGCTGGGAAAGGGATGGCAGACTCCTCAACCAAATGCCCGGGGAGATGGTCTTCGGCGGTGTTCAAGGTCTACATCTGACCCGATCAGAAACTCATTCTAGACGCTCAAGCATCGCTTTCCATCGAGAACTAAGGTATTTACTATGCATCTACTGGTGGTGGTGGTCCCCTTGTCATGTATAATTTCTGTCACACATGTCTGCGTCATTGTGTAGCATGTTGTGCGAGGGCTCGCACAACTGCCTGCATGTCTGTGTGAACTGTCACACATGTCTGTGTCGCCTCAGAGTAGCATGTTCGTGCAAGCTGTCGCACATGTCTGTGTCATTGTGTAGGATGTTGTGCGAGGGCTTGCACAACTGCCTGCCAAGTCTGTGTGAACCGTCACACATGTCGTGTTATAGTTTAGCATGTCTTGTCTGCGTTTACAGTATAGCATGTTCGTGCGAGCTGTCGCACATGTCTGCGTTCTAAGTGTTGTCCCAGCGTATCTGCGATAGTTGTTCCGCAGCTGTGCGTCTGTGTGTAGCGTCACATGGCACATGTCTGTGCGTTTTGCATGACGTACAGATCGCCCTTCAAGAGCGACGTGTATTCCACAGCTCCGCTCCCCATCAGGATTGATTAATCTGTCCCTGTAAGTAGGGAGGGCGGTCGGAATCCTGAGTAGAGTGATTTGTAAATACGTTCCTTCATGCCAAGCATTGCTTTAATAACATGATTTCTGTATTAACTTCCCCTTCGTCTTTCTTGTTTCAGCTAGGTCCCGGTTGTCGCCCTTACGGTGAGTCTGTCCAATTTCTTTCATTTCAACTCCTTTGGGGGTAAGTTTCATTTTACCAGCTGTTAAGTTACTCGAAGGCTAGTAAAACATAATTGCCATTATCTTATTTTTGGGGGTGTCTCTGGTTCCTGCTATACGCCGCGGCAGGATCTGTCGGACCCCTCGACGTTAGAACCGGGCTGATGACTGGACCTCCGCCAAAGAATATTTGCTTCTGCTAATCATTGTCAAACCTATCATTAAATCCCGTAAAATCATTTGCCTTTTGCCAGTCTTTCTGGCCGAAATGAAAGCCTGCGCAAGTTCTGGCAGGAAGACTCCAATATCACAGAAGTGCACTTTGCATTCGGCCAATCAGTGGCCGCCACCTGCTTTGTAATGACCTATCTAACCCACCTTTTCCGCTGCTTCAGGTGCTGGCGTTACCGAAGTCCCCTCCTCCATCCCACTCCTCCATCCCACTCTGTTTATATTCTTGCACGAGCCCTCAGATCTGCTGAAGCTGGTCTCCTGAACGTCTCAGAAGCAGTCGCGCAACGGACCCCTCACCCCCCTCCAAGTCCACCTTCCCTCCTCCACCCAAACAGACCTACAACAGCCACTGCTCCGCCTCACGAACACTCTAACAGCAGTCACCTGCAATGAATCACCCAATCGACGACCCGACTACCATCCAGCCCCAGTCAACCACAGCCCCGGCGGATGGGCTTCCCTAGGGGCCGCGGTTCTGCCTGAGGTTTCTTCCTTTTTTTCCCCTGTTCGATTTAACCACATGCAAATTTTCCTCACCCCTGTTGCCCCTACGGACATAAGCAGGAACTGTCAACAGCGCCTGAACAACCTTCCTGCGCCACCAAGATGCAACAAATGCTTTTTACCTGTGTTCACGCAAGAGCACGCATCAACGGGGCATTGCATTGCTGTGAATTTGCATTGTTGTGTCGTGCAAGAGCCAGCATCAACGGGGCATTGCGTTGTTGTGACATTGCATTGTTATGACACTACGCCATTTCATTATTGCATTCAATTACTCCGATGCCATTGGACTGCAAGAAATGCTGTCTTGTTTGTGACCTTGCCCAACTGTAAAACACTTTGAGCTGCATCTTGTATGTATGAACTGTGCTATACAAGTAAAGGTTATTATTATTATTATTATTATCCCCACCACCACCAGTTTGGTTCTAGTCTACCTGTCCAACCGGGGGGGTGTGTCTGGTTTCTGCTATACGCTGCGGCAGGATCTGTCGGACCCCTTGACGTTAGACCCGGGCTGATGACTGGACCTCCGCCAAAGAATATTTGCTTCTGCTAATCATTGTCAAACCTATCATTAAATCCCTTAAAATTATTTGCCTTTCTCTGAGTCTTTCTGGCCAAACTTGTTGGAAGGAGAGCCTGAGTGACCTAAAGGGTAGAATAGGGTCTTATAAGATCATATATATATATATATATATATATATATATATATATATATATATACAGTATGTTACAAAAGTGAGTACACCCCTCACATTTTTGTAATTTTTTTTCTTTCCATGTGAGAAGTTTGAAGATATAACACTTTCCAACAACGTAAAGTAGGCGGTGTACAGCTTATATAACAGTGTAAATTTGCTGCTCCCTCAAAAAAACTCAACACACAACCATTAATGTCTAAACCACTGTCAACAAAAGTGAGTACACACAGTGTGCCCAATTAGCCATTTTTCCTCCAAAGTGTCATGTGATCCATTACTGTTACAAGGTCTCAGGTGTAAATGGGTAGAAGTTGTGTTAAATTTGGTGTTATCACTCTCACACTCTGTCATACTGGTCATTGGAAGTTCAACATGGCACCTCATGGAAAAGAACTCTCTGAGGATTTAAAAAAGAAAATTGTTACTTTACATGAAGATGGCCTAGGTTATAAGAAGATTGCCAACACCCTGAAACTGAGCTGCAGCACAGTGGCCAAGACCATACAGTGCTTCAAGAGGACAGGCTGCCATGGTCGACCAAAGAAGTTAAGTGCATGTGCTCAGCATCATATCCGGAGGCTTCTTCAAAATAAGCGTAGGGGTGCTGCCAGCATTGCTGCAGAGGTTGAAGGGGTAGGGGGACCGCCTGTCAGTGCGCAGACCAGACCATACACAACACACTGCATCAAACTGGTCTGCATGGCTGTCGTCCCAGAAGGAAGCCTCTTCTGAAGATGATGCACAAGTAAGCCCGCAAACAGTTTGCTGAAAACAAGCAGACTAAGGGATTACTGGAACCATGTCCTGTGGTCTGATGAGACCAAAATAAACTTATTTGGTTCAGATGGTGTCTGGTGTGTGTGTCAGCAACCAGGTCAGGATTACAAAGACAACTGTGTCCTGCTAACAGTCAAGCATGGTGGAGGAAGTCTCATGGTTTGAGGCTGTATGAGTGCTGCCGGCACTGGGGACCTACACTTCATAAAGGGAACCATGAATGCCAATATGTACTGTGACATACTGAAGCAGAGCATGATGCCCCCCCTTTTAAACTGGGCTGCAGGGCGGTATTTCAACATGGTAACGACCCCAAGCACACCTCCAAGGTGAGGGACAGGCCTAGCATGTCCCCAGACCTGAACCCAATTCACCATCTGTGGGGCATCCTGAAATGGAAGGTGAAGGAGCTCAAGGTCTCAAGCTCAAGGTCAGCTCCGTGATGTCGTCATGTAGGAGTGGAAGAGGATTCCAGTGACAACCTGTGACACTCTAGTGAACTCCATGCCCAAGACAGTTAAGGCAGTGCTGGAAAATAATGGTGGCCACACGAAATATTGACACTTTGGGCACAATTTGGACATTTTCACTTAGGGGTGTACTCACTTTTGTTGCCAGTGGTTTAGACATTAATGGTTGTATGTTGAGTTATTGTGAGGGAATAGCAAATGTGCACTGTTATATAAGCTGTACACTGCCTACTTTACATTGTAGAAAAGTATTATATCTTTAGACTTCTCCTATGGAAAGATATAATAAAAAAGTACAAAAATGTTAGGGGTGTACTCACTTTTGTGACATACTGTGTGTGTATATATATATGTGTGTGTGTGTGTGTGTGTGTGTGTGTGTGAAATTTCATACTTATGTCATTTTGGAGTTGCAGTAATTGTTGTTACCCAGTTGTAAGTATGCCTATTCTGTTTAATGGCAACAGTTTGTGTGATGCAGAAAAAGGTCATGTGATGCATTGTTTTTCTTTCTTTTTCAAGGTTTTGAATTTGCTAGTGTTCGATGATGACATTCCAGAGTTTGACGAGCATTTCCAGGTTGTCCTGGTGTCTGCTTTATCTGGGGATGGGCAGCTTGGCTCAACTCCCACAAGTGGAGCAAGCATTGACACTCAAAGGGCTGTTAATGTGATTCAAATCAAGTCTAATGATAATCCCTATGGTATGACTGGATTGTTTTTCAATTGTTCTCCTCTTAGAATTATGAATACAAACAAACGTCTGTGTTGACTGATAAATACTTTACAGATGCATGAAGTGATATTTGTATTTGATAATAGTATTAGTTACACGGTGCTATGTAAACATTTGGATACCTAGAATAAAATAAAAAATCATTATTTCAATTTATATCCAAAGCAGCAACTTAATTTTCGATTATTATATACTTTATGGAAAGACTACTGTTTTAGCTGTCAAATAAAAAATGCATTGGATCAAAACAATGCAATGTGCATTAAAAACAATAACAGGCAGGTGTAAAGATTTTGGCACCCTAATGGTATTATCACAGTAATACTCTGTCGAGCTAAAATAACAGTACATTACATTTAACTGACGCTTTCATTCAAAGTGATTTAGTTAATTAGGTAAAGGGCCAGTTCCTCTGGAGCAACGTGGGATTATGTGCTTTGCTCAAGGGTACTTAAGCCATGGATGAGGATGCAGGAGAGCATTATACACTCCCCCATCCACATTTGTTTTTTCTACTTGTACTGCAACCCTCTGATCCCAAGACTAACTCCCCAACCATTAGGCCAAAGTTGCCCATAAAACTAGTAACAGTCTGTAGATGCTTTGCCACCGATATGTCCCTGGATTCTAATTTCAGGTTTTTGGACCTCACTCTCAAACTCTCATCTATGATTAAGTGTCCAGGACTTGTGGTAGCCACACAACTTCTTTGCATGATGGGCACTTCACAAATTCTGAAGCTACATAGACAAGAACTTCTTGTAGTGGAATGATGTGTGTTCATGACACAAAAGTCAGCGGGAAAGTGATGCAGAAAGAGCATGCAAAGTGTAGGTGCAATTGTTACTTCTCATTTGGGCACACCAAAGATGTCAGATCAGTGTAGTCAGTATCTATCAGTATAGAGCCCACTATGGAATGAATGTGTGTTCTGTAGTTATTAACCAAACAGCAGTTTGTTTAAAATTATAGTTTTGTGGGACAAGTTTTGTGGGACAGACAAGCGGTTCTGATTTTCAGACTTAAGTGAGCAAGGGTTAATTAAGTTTGCTAAATTAAGTTTGTTCTATACGTTTTGTGAGGATCTTAAACTGAATCCTGTACTGTACAGAGAGCCAGTGGAGGGAGCTGAGAATAGGAGTAATGTGGTAATATCTGCTTGAGTAGCCTAGCAGCAGCATTTTGAGTGGCCAGAGCCAGAGAGGACCGATTTGTTAAGGAGAAAGAAATGTTTACAGTAGTCAATACTTTAAAACATGAAAGCATGAAGAAGCATCTCTAGCTCTATGTAAGACACCATAGACCTCAGTTTACTAATTTTGCACAGATGGAAGAAACATGATTTGCTTAATGTTAACTCAAATGTTTTGTTAACTGAAAAGACAAGGACTTATCGAAGGTCACTTCTAGGTTTCTCAAACTACACTGCACAGAGGGTGAATAGGGTCCAATATTCTGTTTAATCTTTAGTGTAACATTATCAGGAGCGAAGATGAGCACCTCTCTTGTCACAATTAGCTGCAAAATATTTTTTGCCATCCACTCCGCACAGCTGGAGTGTCCACACTGTTGCACCTTCCTGTAGTTGTAAAGCACACTGCATCATTTGTTATGCGACTGCATTATGTCGATCCAGTAAACTTTATTTCACATCTTAAATAGTAGTATTTCCATATGGTATAATATGAGCCAAAGGTGAGGTGAAGTTTATGATTTAAAAGCTCATCTAATTATAAATTGACAAAGATTTTTACAAACCTGATTCCAAAAAAGTGTGAAAAATTGTGAAAAACAGGAATACAATAATTTACAAATTTCATAAACTTGTATTTTATTCACAATAGAATATAGATAACATATCAAATGCTGAAAGTGAAATATTGGCTCATTTTGGATTTCAAGAGAGCTACACATTCTGAAAAAGTTGGGACAGGTACCAATAAGAGGCTGGAAAAGTCAATTGTACATATAAGGAACAGCTGGAGGACCAGTTTTGCACTTATTAGGTCAATTGGCAACATGATTAGGTATGAAAAAACCTCTCAGAGTAGCAGTGTCTCTCAGAAGTCAAGATGGTCAAAGGATCACCAACTCCCCCAATGCTGCACTAAAAAATAGTGAAGCAATATCAGAAAGCAATATTTTCAGCGAAAAATTGCAAAGACTTTGAAGTTATCATCATCTACAGTGCGTAATATCATCCAAAGATTAGATTTAGAGAATCTGGAACAATCTCTGTGCATACAGGTGAAGGCCGGAAAACCATAAGGAATGCCTTCGATCTTCGGGCCCTTAGATGGCACTGCACCACATACAGGAATGCTACTATAATTGAAATCACAAAATGGGCTTAGGAATACTTCCAGAAAACTTTGTCGGTGAACACAATTCACCGTGCCATTCGCCGTTGCTGGCTAAAACTGATCCAGAAGGACAGTCATTTTCTCTGGGACAAGGCTCATTAAAAATGGACTGTGGCAAAGTGGAGAACTGTTCTGTGGTCAGACGAATCAAGATTGGAAGTTCTTTTTGGAAAACAGAGACGCTATGTCATCCGGACTAAAGAGGACAAGGACAACCTAAGTTGTTATTAGCGCTTAGTTCAGAAGCCTGCATCTCTGATGGTATGGCTGCATGAGGGCTTGTGGCATGGGCAGCTTACACATCTGGAAAGGCACCATCAATGCCGAAAGGTATATCCAAGTTCTAGAACAACATATGCTCCCATCCAGACATTGTCTCTTTCAGGGAAGACCTCGCATTTTCCAAGACAATGCCAGACCACATACTACATCAATTACAACATCGTAGCTGCGTAGAAGAAGGATCTAGGTACTGTAATGGCCAGCCTGCAGTTCAGATCTTTTACCCATAGAAAACATTTGCCGCATCATGAAGAGGAAGCTGCGACAAAGCCATCTTAAGGCAGTTGAGCAACTAGAAGCCTGTATTAGACAAGAATGGGACAACATTCCTATTAAAGAAGTTGAGCAACTTGTCTCCTCAGTCCACAGACATTTAAAGACCATTGTAAAAAGAAGAGGGGATGCCTCATGGTGGTAAACATGGCCTTGTCCCAACTTTTTTGAGATGTGTTGATGCCATGAAATTTTAAGTCAACTGTACTTTAAAATGCATGATCATTGCATTCGGTTTTTATTCACAATTTGTACAGTGTTCCAACTTTTTTGAAATTGGGTTTGTATTAGGGGTGCCCAAATGTTTGCTAACATGACTGAGTATAAAGTAGTTGCGCTGTTGATAGACAAAAATGGTATTTAAAGACAACAGTCTATTAATGCAATGTATTTGGTCTATAGTCAACTCAAACTCTTCTGGTAATGCATTCTAGATTGTTTTTGTGGATGAGCATGTGTCAAACCTCTTTTTAAAAATGTGCTGATAGCTGGGTTATTTAATTTCAGATTTTTGAGTTTTTTACGGGCAAATGCTTTTCAACAAGTGGGCTTGGGACACTTTTTTGGATATAAACATTTTAGAGTACCCCAGTTAAGAATCTGTTCTAAGATTTAGGTATGATCCAGTGTGACTAGGTGTAGCTCTAGGGATACATTTAACAATGGCCAAATGGTAGTGTAGTGGCAACATGAGTAGACTCTATTAGCCCTTTAGTGATGGTGACTGGTTGCAATGGTGCAGAAGTTATTATGAACTAGATTGCTGCACTTCTGAATCCCATCAGCACAGCAACTCATTTCTGTAAGGAAGTTATTGTATGCTGTCAAAGACTACTTTCAGAAGTCTCAGAACTCACAAACTCTCCACATCTGCCTGTTCTGCATTTTTGATTGTCAGGACTGATGCAGTTCCAGACCAGCCCATTACCAACTGGAATGATCCTACCGGCTCTTCAGGATGCTCACATTACTGTGACAGAAGAGGATGGTGTAGCTTTGTTAATGGTGGCCCGAGCACAGGGTTTAACAGGAGAAGTTATCGTTGGATACCATAGCATTCCTTTCACTGCCAGAAGCCCAGAAGATTACAAGGTTTTGTCAAATATTTATTTGTGGTTTTGCTGAATTTAAAAAGAAACAGAGGAAATGGAAGTATGGATGTCCTTGAATAGTGTGTTCTGGTGTTATTATTATTATTATTATTATTATTCATGGAAACTTGTTTTAGCTTCCAATTTTCAAGAGAAAACAGTGCCCCCGTCGGACAAAATTCAAACAATTTCTTGTGGTCTTAAGAAATGTTGTTACACTCCCAAGATATGAAATGTATTGAAATTATGACCCATGCCATGACATAGGTATGTAGCTTTGAAATTCTTTGGCTTTTGTAGTTTTTGATAACTTTTTCTTGCCGTTGCTTGCAGTACTGTGCAATAGTGCACAACAATGTTTTGTCCTTTGTATGAACACTCTTGGACTTGTTTGTTTACTTTTGCTTTAAGTTGTTTTAAGTTGTGTTAAACGTGACTGACAAAAGGAGATGTCCTGCATGTCTAATGTATTGGATACAGATCTTTTTAGTGAATGTGGGGGGAAATAATTCTATACCTTTCTGTAGTTGTTAGCCAAAATATAATGTTCTAAAATTATAGCACATCCTAGGGAATGAATTTTATGAAGCACAGTGAGCCTCCAGAGGTTGGAGTAGTAATCATACAGAACAAGTGTGGTGCAATAATGACATTCTCAGTCCAAGATACTGGCAATTCAAAATCACAATGTATATATTTATATTAAATATTATATTATATATTTACATTGCAACAAATGGCCAGTTAACACACAAACACTGGTTTTAGCTTGACATTCCATAAAAGAACGGCACCCCTTAGGGACGAAATTCTACAAAAAATGGTGTGGCCATAAAGAATGTTGTGCCCATTTAGTATGTGAGGTTTTGTGAAATTTGGACAAATACAACCCAGATATTGATTGCAGTGTAATTGCAAGCTGTGCCTGACATATTGATTTGTTATGTAACTTTGTAGTGATTTAACTTTTTTAGAAGTTTTGATAACTTTTTCATTTCATTGCCTGCAGATTATGTACCCCAAATGTCTTACAAATATCCTGAATAGTTATACATGCTGGTCTTATATGATTAATGTAATGTAGCAATATATACACGTCTTATAAAAAACTCAAATACACTGTTTAATACTGAACTCAAAACCTAAGGAATGCTTAAAAAATCCTGCATCCACCACCAAAATGTAATCATTTTTTTATTGGCCCATTCACAACCATTTATTTTTCACTCTTTATATTTTTCTGTTCTGTACCTGGCCTCAGTGAGGTGGGATGTGCATGCATCTGTTTTGACTAACCCCCATTCTCAACCTTCCCATTCCCTCCCCAGTGTCATGCAAATTCATTCATCATTTTGTTGCTAACCAACAAACAAATTCTGGCAAAAACATATCTTCCAAACATGTTTCCAAACTGTATGGGGACCTAAGAAAAAAAATCTCCCTTGGTGTTGCTTTACAGTTTTTCACAATTGCTAAAACTCAATTTTTGAAACCTTACCCCATTTTCTCAAAACTGTAAACACAAACTCCAATTGCTCACATGCATTTCCCAAAACTTCTGACTCTTGTTGCAAAAGCACACTACTGCCTCAAAACAGTTTTACGTGTGCTTAAAACCAAACTCTGTTCTCAAAACAGAAACACCACCATCAAAAAGAAATCACAATGAAGCAGTTAGTAAACACTACACCCAAAAATGAAAAGCACAACATTCAGATATGTTTTAGAGCATAAGTTGTTTTTTACAGCCCTGAAAATGCATTTTCAACTGAAAAATAGCACAGTTCAGGATGTATATGTACTGTACATAGACTAAAATAAAGTTGTATATTAGATTACTTGCTAAAATACTTCGAACTATATATACATTTTGGGAATGCAGTACAAATGAAAACTACAAGTGCTGTAGACAGTGCTGCAAACAAGAGATCACTGGGCTTTATAATGCCTTTGGGTTGGGTCAGGCCACAGCACCTCATCCACATCACAAGCAATGATGTCCCTTGCCAGGTAACAGGGAAAGAATGCCCTGATGTGTCATATCTATCCTTGACATTGACTGCGTTCACATGGTGGGATTGGTTTGGTTTGGGTGTTGCTTCCCAACGGGTGGTCTGTCCCCAAATCCTTGTTCACATGCAGTTCGTCTAAGTGGATTCGGTCAGAGACCTGGCCCTTTCCGCTACGCTAGGTGGGGAGCGCTGTAGTCAACTTCTATCTTTCTATTACAGTTTTTCTGAATTGCTAAAGCACAAAAACCAATTGGCTGGCCCAATTGCCCAATTGCTTAAGCTATTTCTCACAACTGCTCACTCTTTTGTCAATACCTTAAACCATTTTACATAGTAGACTCCTCTTTGCAAAACTCTAAACACATTCTCATTGTGAAAACACACTTTGCAAAACTCATGCCTCCTCTTTGCAAAACTCTCAACACATTCTCATTGTCAAAACACACTATGCAGTGTAGGACACATGTGATTCAAAATGTTCAACATTCTTTTCCCCATTTGATCATCAATAAAGCACACATGACAGTAGTTAAGCACAATGAGTCAAAACTGAGTTTACTTCATTTCAAATGACCTGACACCAGCAATGTAAGCCAATTGAGAGCCACAAGACGATTGCAGCTTGAAAATGGCTGCCAATCAGAGACAAGAGAGTGAGGGACATAGCGAGGAAGAGGAGGTAGAGGAAGAACAAGAGGAAGAGTGATTTTTTTTCGGCTAACCAAATTAGAGTCACCAATACAGTTTTTCACAATTGCTAAAACTCAATTTTTGAAACCTTGCCCCATTTTCTCAGAACTGTAAACACAAACTCCACTTGCTCACATGCATGTCCCAAAACTCCTGACTCTTGTTGCAAAAGCTACTACACCCCTCAAAACAGTTTTACGTGTGCTCAAAACCAAACTCTATCCTCAAAACATTAACACAATTGTCAAAATGAAATTATAATGAAGCAGTTAGTAAACACTACACCAAAAAATGAAAAGCACAATGTTCAGATGTGTATGATAGCATAAGTTGTTTTTTATAGGCCTGAAAATGCATTTTCAACTGAAAAATAGCACAGTTCAGATGTATATGTATTGTACATAGACTAAAATTAAGTGGTAATATTAGATTACTTGCTAAAATACTTTGAACAAAAATACATTTTGGGAATGCAGCACAAATGAAAACTACAAGTGCTGTATACAATGCTGCAAAGAAGAGATCACTGGGCTTTACTATATCATGCCTTTGGGTTTGGTCAGACCACAGCACCTCATCCACATTACAAGCAATGATGTCCCTTGCCAGGTAACAGGGAAAGAATGTCCTGACGTGTCATATCCATCCGGGACACTGTTCCTGGCCTATGGCACAGGCCAATTCCATGGCCTCTAAGAGATTTCATAGATCGCCATCAACCCATGGACAAGAACGTGATCTACAATGGTGACTCTAATTTGGTTAGGAGAAAAAATCACTCTTCCTCTTGTTCTTCCTCTACCTCCTCTTCCTTGCTATGTCCCTCACTCTCTTGTCTCTGATTGGCAGCCATTTTCAAGCTGCAAGCTTCTTGTGGCTCTCAATTGGCTTACATTGGTGGTGTCAGGTCATTATATCCCCGAAATGCGGAGCGTCGGGGATGTAATGGTTTTGCGTGCGCCGCCGCGTCCGCCGCGTCCGCCGCCGCGTCCGCCGCGTAAGGTCTTTCGTGTTAACGCGATAACTTTTGAACGGATGTTTGGATTTGTCCCAGATTTTTTGGGTGAATGCTCTAGGGCAGGTTCATGAACTGATTCGAGTTTGGAGGTCAACACTTTCAAGATGGCTGAATTCAAGATGGCCGAATTTTTGTTTGGCCCATAACTTCTGACTGGGTGGATGGATTTCTCCCAGATTTGGTGTGTTAATGCTCTAGGGTAGGTTCATGAACTTATTCGAGTTTGGAGGCCAACACTTTCAAGATGGCTGAATTCAAGATGGCTGAATTTTGGTTTGGCCCATAACTTCGGACCAGTTGGATGGATTTGTCCCAGATTTGGTGTTTCAATGTTCTAGGGTAGATTCATGAAATACAGTATGAATGTTGGGGGCTTTAAAGCATCGCGTTTCGGGGATATACCTTTAGCAGTCGAAGACGACTGCATAGGCCTAGTTATATCCCCGAAACGCGGAGCGTCGGGGATGTAATGGTTTTGCGTGCGCCGCCGCCGCCGCCGCCGCGTCCGCCGCCGCGTCCGCCGCCGCGTCCGCCGCCGCGTCCGCCGCCGCGTCCGCCGCGTAAGGTCTTTCGTGTTAACGCGATAACTTTTGAACGGATGTTTGGATTTGTCCCAAATTTTTTGGGTGAATGCTCTAGGGCAGGTTCATGAACTGATTCGAGTTTGGAGGTCAACACTTTCAAGATGGCTGAATTCAAGATGGCCGAATTTTTGTTTGGCCCATAACTTCTGACTGGGTGGATGGATTTCTCCCAGATTTGGTGTGTTAATGCTCTAGGGTAGGTTCATGAACTTATTCGAGTTTGGAGGCCAACACTTTCAAGATGGCTGAATTCAAGATGGCTGAATTTTGGTTTGGCCCATAACTTCGGACCAGTTGGATGGATTTGTCCCAGATTTGGTGTTTCAATGTTCTAGGGTAGATTCATGAAATACAGTATGAATGTTGGGGGCTTTAAAGCATCGCGTTTCGGGGATATACCTTTAGCAGTCGAAGACGACTGCATAGGCCTAGTTATATCCCCGAAACGCGGAGCGTCGGGGATGTAATGGTTTTGCGTGCGCCGCCGCCGCCGCCGCGTCCGCCGCCGCGTCCGCCGCCGCGTCCGCCGCGTAAGGTCTTTCGTGTTAACGCGATAACTTTTGAACGGATGTTTGGATTTGTCCCAAATTTTTTGGGTGAATGCTCTAGGGCAGGTTCATGAACTGATTCGAGTTTGGAGGTCAACACTTTCAAGATGGCTGAATTCAAGATGGCCGAATTTTTGTTTGGCCCATAACTTCTGACTGGGTGGATGGATTTCTCCCAGATTTGGTGTGTTAATGCTCTAGGGTAGGTTCATGAACTTATTCGAGTTTGGAGGCCAACACTTTCAAGATGGCTGAATTCAAGATGGCTGAATTTTGGTTTGGCCCATAACTTCGGACCAGTTGGATGGATTTGTCCCAGATTTGGTGTTTCAATGTTCTAGGGTAGATTCATGAAATACAGTATGAATGTTGGGGGCTTTAAAGCATCGCGTTTCGGGGATATACCTTTAGCAGTCGAAGACGACTGCATAGGCCTAGTTATATCCCCGAAACGCGGAGCGTCGGGGATGTAATGGTTTTGCGTGCGCCGCCGCCGCCGCCGCCGCCGCGTCCGCCGCCGCGTCCGCCGCGTAAGGTCTTTCGTGTTAACGCGATAACTTTTGAACGGATGTTTGGATTTGTCCCAAATTTTTTGGGTGAATGCTCTAGGGCAGGTTCATGAACTGATTCGAGTTTGGAGGTCAACACTTTCAAGATGGCTGAATTCAAGATGGCCGAATTTTTGTTTGGCCCATAACTTCTGACTGGGTGGATGGATTTCTCCCAGATTTGGTGTGTTAATGCTCTAGGGTAGGTTCATGAACTTATTCGAGTTTGGAGGCCAACACTTTCAAGATGGCTGAATTCAAGATGGCTGAATTTTGGTTTGGCCCATAACTTCTGACCAGTTGGATGGATTTGTCCCAGATTTGGTGTTTCAATGTTCTAGGGTAGATTCATGAACTGATTAGATTTTGGAGGCCAATAATTTCAAAATGGCGGAATTTTCATTTGGCACATAACTGAAATACAGTATGAATGTTGGGGGCTTTGAAGCATCGCGTTTCGGGGATATACCTTTAGCAGTCGAAGACGACTGCATAGGCCTAGTTTTGAAATGAAATAATAAAGTTTTGACTCATTGTGCTTAGCTACTGCCATGTGTGCTTTATTATTTATATCCCCGAAACGCGGAGCGTCGGGGATGTAATGGTTTTGCGTGCTCCGCCGCGTAAGGTCTTTCGTGTTAACGCGATAACTTTTGAACGGATGTTTGGATTTGTCCCAGATTTTTTGGGTGAATGCTCTAGGGCAGGTTCATGAACTGATTCGAGTTTGGAGGTCAACACTTTCAAGATGGCTGAATTCAAGATGGGCGAATTTTTGTTTGGCCCATAACTTCTGACTGGGTGGATGGATTTCTCCCAGATTTGGTGTTTCAATGTTCTAGGGTAGATTCATGAACTGATTAGATTTTGAATGTTGGGGGCTTTGAAGCATCGCGTTTCGGGGATATACCTTTAGCAGTCGAAGACGACTGCATAGGCCTAGTTGATGATCAAATGGGGAGAAGAATGTTCAACATTTTGAATCACGTGTCCTACACTGCAAAGTGTGTTTTGACAATGAGAATGTGTTTAGAGTTTTGCAAAGAGGAGTCAGTGAGTTTTGCAAATTGTGTTTTCTATGTAAAATGGTTTAAGGTATTGACAAAAGAGTGAGCAGTTGTGAGAAATAGCTTAAGCAATTGGGCAATTGGGCCAGCCAATTGGTTTTTGTGCTTTAGCAATTCAGAAAAACTGTATAGATCACGTTCTTGTCCATGGGTTGACGGCCATCTATGAAATTTCTTAGAGGCCATGGAATTGGCCTGTGGTGACATAGGCCAAGAACAGTGTGAGGGGTGGATATGACATGCCAAGGTCTTCTTTCCACGTTGCCTGGCTAGGGACAATATTGCTTGTGATGTGGATGAGGTGCTGTGGCATGACCCAGCCCAAAGACAAGATGAAGATCAGTAATTATATCCCCGAAACGCGGAGCGTCGGGGATGTAATGGTTTTGCGTCCGCCGCCGCCGCGTAAGGTCTTTCGTGTTAACGCGATAACTTTTGAACGGATGTTTGGATTTGTCCCAGATTTTTTGGGTGAATGCTCTAGGGCAGGTTCATGAACTGATTCGAGTTTGGAGGTCAACACTTTCAAGATGGCTGAATTCAAGATGGGCGATTTTTTGTTTGGCCCATAACTTCTGACTGGGTGGATGGATTTCTCCCAGATTTGGTGTGTTAATGCTCTAGGGTAGGTTCATGAACTGATTAGATTTTGGAGGCCAATAATTTTAAAATGGCGGAATTTTCATTTGGCACATAACTTCTGACTGGGTGGATTGATTTGCCCTGTAATACTTTATTTTAAAGGTTCACCCTTTCAGTGGATCTACCACATTTGGTACAGTGTAATAACCAGTGCAACAACATTTAATGCCATGTAATACCAGTGTAACACCATGTACCAATCTTGTACTTACATCATGTATTTGTGTATAAGTGGTATTACAGGTATTGCATATTGTTACACTGGTATTACACTGTTATTACATGGTATTAAATACATTACGCTGGTTATTACACTGTACCTAATGTGGTAGATCCACTGAAAGGGTGAACCTTTAAAATAAAGTGTTACAGGGCAAATCAATCCACCCAGTCAGAAGTTATGTGCCAAATGAAAATTCCGCCATCTTGAATTCAGCCATCTTGAAAGTGTTGACCTCCAAACTCGAATCAGTTCATGAATCTGCCCTAGAGCATTCACCCAAAAAATCTGGGACAAATCCAAACATCCGTTCAAAAGTTATCGCGTTAACACGAAAGACCTTACGCGGCGGTGGACGCGGCGCACGCAAAACCATTACATCCCCGACGCTCCGCGTTTCGGGGATATAAATAAATTAAAAGCAGCCTTAACATGTGCAAATACATTCTGAACTTCAGCTTAAAAGGAAATTGACAGTAGAGAGTCTGTACAGATAAAAAGATGGTTCCACGAGTAAATGAAATACCGTAAACAGCATGATATTATGACTATAGATCTAACTGACTTGACTATTACAATTATCATTAGTGCGTCCAGGAAGAACTAAACAAATACATTCACAGTTTCCATGAATAAGAGAGCTGCCGTTCTCTCTTCTCTTTAGTCACGCTCACGGGGAGAGGCAAAACCCATGTTACCCAAAGTAAAACCACTATCATTGCCAATTATGTGGAAACCGATGAGAGTTTTGGGACAAATTCCTCTTCCGATGCCATCTCAAAAATGCCCATCCAGGGTTGGTCAGCCGGGAGCGGACAAAACATGCATTAGAATGCCTAAACAATTGTATCATCTTTAGTTCTCCTATTTTGTGACATGTTGAAATCCAGTCTAATATTTATGGCTGTGACAGGATACTACAGAAGGTTGGAAACAAGTAGCAACAACAATAGACCATGCTAAACAGACATATGGAAAGCAACAATAACAGACCATGCTAAACAGACATATGAAAAGCAACAACAACAGACCATGCTAGACAGACATATGAAAAGCATGGTGAACACCATCATTTTGGTAGCCGTAGAATTCCTGTAATAGAAAGAAGTGTGGGGATGACGCATATGATGTTTGACTCCTCTTCATGTGGTGTGTGGTGTGCAGTGTGTCTGTGTGTGGACACACGCAAACAAGAGTAATCCTCTTCATCTTCT
Source organism: Setipinna tenuifilis (assembly GCA_030347295.1). NCBI lineage: Eukaryota > Metazoa > Chordata > Actinopteri > Clupeiformes > Engraulidae > Setipinna > Setipinna tenuifilis. The sequence goes on from CM059284.1 coordinate 29,920,423, forward strand.
TAAATCTTGAAGCGCCTATAGCTGAAGGCCAGGGTAGACTGCCTGTGCCTTCTGGATCTGTACTGCTCATGGGGTTCATTCTGCCCACAGTAGGTCCACTATGCTAAAAGTGTGTGTGTGTGTGTGTGTGTGTGTGTGTTGGTTGCTCCAATTTCACCAGCAACTTTCTCAGGTCTTCCTCCAGTAAAATGTGACTTGGCACAGGGGTCTTTGTAATGTCCCCCTTTTGACACCTTGTGAATGTAGCAGAATCAGTAAAATCCTTGTTCTTCAATGGTGAAAGGCAAGGCGTCGGTTTCCTGCAAATCTCAAACAAATCTTAAGTGTAGTTATGAAAATGGTTAAACTTGTGATCAATAAGTCCGTCGGTTTTCTTCATCTCTTATAGAGATTTCAGTTAGCTTTCCAGTGTCCATCTAAGGACTTGATAACTTGTAGTTAACCTATAACTTGTAGTATCAATAGTGCAGGCATGAGTACAGTCAGAATCACAACCCCTCCTCACCCCCATCCTCCATTGAAACTGACTTGATTCATAAGTCTGATTAGACTATACATGTCTGGCTGGGCTATTGGAGTCAGTTGTTTTCTTAGAATCTGACCTAAAGCAGAGACACAAAGTCACAAGGAAACAAAGACACTCTAATCCAACAGTACTTGTGTATTCAATATTGACACCCAAAGAGATTGTAGCTCAGAGTAGCTCAGACTGACCGGCTTTTGTTAGGTGACGATGGGTGTTGACTTAACATGTCTGCAAAAAGGTGGTGATCCTAAAAACCATCAGGAAGTGATTCTAGACTAATCAGGAGGTGATCCTAGACTCATCAGCCATCAAGCTACCCCCCATTTTCCATTGAAAGTTAATAGCCTATAGTCTACAACCCGTACTCCTCCCCCTTTCTGATCTGTGATAACTTGACAGTTTAAGCTGATCAGTGTCCTTCGCAACAAACACAACACAAGTTTTACCTTGTTTTATCCTTAATGTCTAACCTTGACGGGGAAAAACCATTCAGTGTCCACAATTAAATTACGCCATCAGTTTAAATAACTCAGACGGGGAAGCACCTTTTGATCTCCACTATTAGCTTACGTCATTAATTAAACTTTTCACTCTAAATTAGCAAAGGAGAGATGACATAATACCAGAAGTGTACCAAAGCTTAACACGTGATGTGATTCTACAACCTTGCCCCTTCTCCTCTACTCAAAATCTTAGCTTACTAAGTCCCAACATTTATCACTTTTAACCAACCCAAACAGTCCCGCCACATTTCTTTAAAGTGGCTTCACACACATATCAGTTTAGAGAACCGGACCTGTTGGGCCTACAGTGATCTGTGAGTTCTCCACTCACCAATACTTAACAATGGACCAAGAACAGCTTAGATCTGATGGGGGTCGTGGTGTGTGTAGCAGGCAACACCTCTCAATGGTGTCTTCCTTCAGTGTTTTGCTTTGCTTCGGCCGTGGCACACAATTATTTTCTGAAAAACTTAAAACTGTTTAGATAACACAGGCAGAATTAAAATAATGCATTAAAATACTAGAGGATGGTGTGGAGGTTGAGACCCAACTGCACTTTAGCCATTTAAGTTTAAGTCTTCTGGGCTTGCATTGTAAACATAATATGTACTACAGATTGACATGACCTCTTCTAGTTTCTTATATCAATGCGACCTTATAGACATAGAGATAACAATGCTAAAGACAGGACAACCAATAAGTCTCATCAGTGGATTAAAAACAAATAAACAATGGAATAACAATGGAAAGAGGTTATGGAAAGGCAAACATTTTGCACAAATATACTCAAGAATGATTCATCAGAAAACAGATTTAGCAATGACACAGACGAAATCTGTAATCAAAATCAACTTCTTGTTAAAGTCAGGTTCTGCATAAAATCATATTCTCGCCTGATAGGCTTAGCTTCATAAACCTAAACACAGGAATGGAAAAAAACGCGTTAAATGCCATGTTATAAATCCATACAGTCTTTCAAATCTAATCTGGGAATCCTGTGAACAAATGAAAGTGGTAGTTTTCTCCTCTAGGTTTTTTTTTTTTTTTTTTCACACAAAGAGACAACATGTAGCACCCCTTTAACACTATAATAAGTATGTTACAAGTATGTTGTAAGTACAAACTTATAAAGGGTGCCCTGCGTTGTTCCTTCATATCCCGTCTGTTGTCTAATGCTTCTAACTGAACTGTGATACCCAGCACACACATATACCTTTATCCCAGTAAGGGTAAATCCCTACTTTCCCTTAACATATAAAGTAAACCTTCAACAGCATAAATATTTACAACAATACACGTCCAAATTCAATACCCATAACATATTTACAGTCCACAGTTCGCCTTTCAAACAGTTCACCGTTCAGCGCAAACTTGATTCAATGAATGTCTATGAGTTGCAGGCCTGTTCGGAGCTTGGGATCAGTGAGGCCACAAACTTAACAGCCGCTTCACTCTCATGAGCCAAACAAAGAAAAAAAAACACCTTTACCTCGTTGTTGCACAATCGCACGGTGTCCAGAAGCCCTCAACAGCGATGTAGCCTAGCTCCCCACAGCGCCGCGGGACTCGTTGATCTCTGCAGAATCTCCTAGGTTCAACTTGTTCAGTCGAACGACACTCTGCGTCGTGTCTCCGTAGTCTCGACACTGTAAAAAGCTGCACCTCTACCGCCTAGCACTGTCTTAGAGGTTAGTTTTCCGAAAACAGCGTTCTTTCTCCTGAACAATTGCGCACAGACTCACTCTTTCAATTACCGTCCAATCAGGATAAATCGGAGTTACACATCCAATCAAAATTCACCTTCAAATCTGTTTCCAGGCAAAATAGCCATCTGTGGGTTTTCACAGGCACAAAAAAAAACATCTTGCAACAGCACATATACACACAGCCGTCACATACAACAAAATAAAAACATGAAATAAACAAAGTGAAATGTTTTAACCCTGTTACAAACACAAAAAAACATTTACCTTGGCTGGCCTGGCCAACTCTCACACACTCATTCACTCGCTCCGGAAACAAAGGGGAAAACATGCTCGTGGTTAGTCGTTAGATTTCGGTAGAGTTAATTGTTGCAGACATGCGGTTTGAGGGAATAACACACAGACATAGATACGCACAAACATACACATACGCAACCACACACACGGGCACACACACAACCTAGGCTCGCACACACACAAACTTTTAATGGTTCACTCGCTTAACGCACCGAAGACACACTAGTTCGTTCACTCACTAACATTCAATGCCCGTCGGCAGACTAGTGGGAGTTATCAAGGACACCCATATGATGATAATAATCAGTACTAACGATTATAAACACTGCATGTACCAGATCTGTTCGTTCTATGACAAATACACACACAAAGTTACCAGAACATTCTCGTTTCCAGCACGAGCTTCTTGCCCCGCAAGGTACAGACTCCTCGAGCCTTCTCGTTCCGAACGAGCTTCTTGTCCCACGGCAAGGATACTAGTAGCTATCCCGTTGAATAGACTTAGAGCTCGCTGCTTCCTCGAGCAGACTTTGGTACCGCTACTCCCCGAGTAGACTTTTATTCCCACTCTAGTATAACCAAATAAATAATTTATCAGCGCCCAATACTTTTTTGTAGTGGGGCGGTGTCCCCGACACCTTAATAATCCTCTGCCCGTCTAAGGGCAGGCAAACAATAGGCCTTTTTCCTGAATTATAGACACAGCTTTAAATGTGTAAATTCAGTGTCCTTACCATACTCGGCTGGATTCTCCCCAACACAGCTCGGGTCTTTGTTATCTGATCCGCAGAGGCACTCGAACGACGTCGAGAAGGAGGGTGCCACGGAGCTGTTTTTTTATAGCTCCTACGGCCTTCTCCCAAGCTTTTAAGGCAAAACTCTACCCAGGTCGCGGCGTGGGAAGCCTCCTCTCCGTCGTCCGGCCCCAACTGCGTCTCAGAGATGAAAGACCCTGCTCACAGTGCCAAAAATGTCGTCCAAAAATTAGTTATCAACAAAGTAGAGACAAAGCCAAGCCGAGTAGTGGTAAATGACAAAACCTCAGAGGTTTATTGTGACGGATCCGGGAGCTTAATACAGCGTGCACCTAAGGCTGTGACCATACAAACTCCATTATACGGGGCACACCGCCCTCCTTATATACAGGTGTCACTCCTTTGTTTCGTGTGGCGGGAGATCCGGGAGATCTGGTTGGGGGTGGGGATATGCGTTGCAATGGAAGCACGCCCCAACATACATGCATCTTTGATTTTTCTACTACACAGTGCCAAGTTTCGTGTTGTTTGGGTAAAAAATGCCAAAGATATCGGTCAAACCGTGCCGACCCAGTCATGACGACCCAGGCTAATAAGATTTACAACGCTAGCTGCTACAATGTTGGACATAACACGACTAACGACACATAACTACAATAATGGACATAACACGAGTAAACATTTGCCCACAACAAAGCTGCTACGTGGGTAAGATACGCAACAGCAAACTACAGCACTGCACACATATGCCTACAGTGCATACAGACGACACGTAGAGGAGACTGAACTTTTTACCTCTCATTTCGGTTATTCCACATCGCAAAACAGTGGCTAAATCAAATCTTACAAGTCAGTCAGTGCAAATGTATTTACATAGCCTCCTCCTTTCACCTGATATTATTACCCACTTAAACAATAAGGTGGTCTAAACAAAAACGTAATACTCTGGCACATCTTCTATGGGCTCTGCACTGTTCCTACTAAATAAAGACAATAAACAAACTTTCTGGCGGCATACAAGATGGTGTTCCAGGAGTTTGACGCATTCGCGTACGTGTTGTGCATTCTGCTGTGTGAGGAAGTCCGTATGAAGGAACAAACTGCGTTTTTTATTTCGTTTACACATGCGCAATACCCGAAACCAATCCGATCCCCGTACACATGGCAGTCCAAGTGGTTTCGGAAAACCAATATCAAACCAATCGTATCCCCGTTCACATGAAGCCGGTACGATCCCAAACCAGTTCCAATCGGTTTCGACTTGTCCATGTGAACGCACTCACTGTTCCTGACACTGTTGGCAGCCATTTACAAGCTGCAACCTTCTGGTGGCTCTCAGTTGGCTTACATTGGTAGTGTCGGGTCATTTGAAATGAAGTAAACTCAGTTTTGACCCATTGTGCTTAACATGGCATTAGTGCTCTATTTGTGATCAAATGTGGATAATAATGTTTACCATTTTGCATCACATGTGTTAAACAGGATAGCGGTACATGGTATGACCGCCGCAGTGTATTGAAGTGTGGGAATCATAGGTATGGTGAGTTGGTGGTAGGTGGGAGTGGAAGGAAGTGGGCAGGAATGTGGGTTTTGAATGAATGACAATCTGTGTGTGTGTGTATATTTTGTGTGGTTCCCACCTCCTCGGTCCAAGATATTGGCAATGCAAAATCCCATTTTTTGCATTTAACTATATCACTAGGTGGCGCTATTTCTTCAAGTGAGTGTTTATGGGATGGGTTGATACACCTCTTTAACACTGGCTTACTAACACAAAATCATTGTCTTGGGCAAAGTTATTTAACAAAAACTGTTTTTGTACACCTAGCTTTGACCGGAAACATTGCACCCTGTGATGAAATGTCACAAAATTTGGTGCACATGAAAAGAAAGCCGTTCAGAGTTGTCATGTCAACGTTGACCAAATATGAGCAATTAGAAGCCGAGATATTGACTTTTGGAGAATTTTAAGCTATGTTTTGAATTTTGATTGACATGTAACTTTGAAACAGTCCATCTCAAGATAAATCCTTTGATAACTTTTTGTCAGCATTGTCTGTAGATGACATGTACCAAATTTGGTGAGATTCACATAAACAGCCTATGACAAGTTCATTTACTTTCACTTTCACAATTTTAAAATTTCACGGAAATTCTTTTTCTTAGAAGTGGGCATCAACCAGTGTTTTCAATGCATGAGGGTCAATAGATTTCACGACAAAAAAGAACTGCTTGTAAATGACATTTTGTATAATTACAGCGCCCCCTATGGGCCAAATTTTATGGCATATGCTGTGCTTTTAGAGGTCTTTATGCTGATTGTGCATGACATATTTTGTGCAGTTCCCACCTTCTCGGTCCAAGATATTGCCAATATAAAATCCCATTTTTTGCATTTACCCATATCACTAGGTGGCGCTATACTTTAAGTGAGTGTTTATGGGCTGGGTCGATACACCCCCGTAACACCGACATATCACAAAAAATTCATGTTGTTCGGCGAAATGTTCATTGAGTTATTCAGCAAAAACTTTTCGGCGTCTCCCCCTCTTTGATGGACACTGGCAGAGCGGGGGGCGGCCCTTGGGGGCCAAAAAGCTTCTATTCGCTCAAAAACTTCTAGGGCTACATGCCTACAAAGATTCATGTCTCCCAGAGTTCCAGTGTCCTGGCAATCGTTGACGAAAAATTGGTGAAAAAAAGGGAAAAAAGTCTCGGCAACACTATAATGACCACTTTCGCTAGCTTCGCTTGCGGCGGTCATAATAATTGTACAAGTAAGGACCCAGCATAGCATGCATTGTGTTCTTCAATAACTTGAATATTGCTTTCTACGTTCATTACAGTTTTCTGAATGCTTAAACACTAACAGTGATTGTTGTAGCACAATTTCTAAAACTACTAATTCTTATAGCAAAACCCCTCACTGAGTTCGCAAAACTAATAGCACAAACTCTGCTTTGCACTCAGTCAATCCACTGCACAGCACTCTTTTTGCAAAACTGTAAACACAATTCACTGCTTTACACAGAACTTGCTAATAATCAACACATTCATAGCAAAACTATACACAATCATGGCTATTATTTAAACTATTTTGCCAACTTTCTGGCCAAACTGTCACATGTGAAAATTCTTTTATATAAATAATTCACTTTGCAATCAGCCTCAGCACTAGCAATACAGTAAGCCACAGGTAAGCTTTTGAGGTGGAGTACAATGTTGGAATAAAGAAGAGTGAGAGTTAGAGATGAGCATGAGAATGTGGAGGTGAAAAAGCAAGAGGGAGAGGACGACGAGGACAAGGAGGTGGTTAGAGGAAGAGGATGAGGAGGTGACAAAGTAAGAGGACGACGAGGTAGGGAAAAGGAAGGGGAAGGAAGAAGAGTAAGAAATAGAGTTTTTGATGACATCAGAGCTACTTTAGTGGACAGTGGAATCACCCTGAGGGAAGCTGGCCAATGGGTTTAGCCTAACCTGAGCCGCTACAGTATAGCAAGCATCATAAGGTATAAGGCTATAGTATCATTGGTACTGAATCTGGAAGTGCATACTCTAGGGCTGTGCATGGGCCTGCTGTGCTGCATTTGTTTTGTCTTTTTTTAGAGAGTGATGGAGCTAAAGGCGGATGCCATAGGTCATGAGCTGATTCTTGTGGATGAGGCAGGTTTCAGCCTCACTATAACAAGGAACATTGTTGGACACCGTGCCATAATCAATGTCGGACAACATGGTAACATAACTATGTGTGCAGCTATAAGTTAAAATGGTGTTCTCCTTCTCTGCCTTTCGCTAGAGGGTCTATGACCATCATCCACATCAATGCATGGACCTTGTACAGGCAATGTAGGGGGCATACAGGGATATTGTAGTAAAGGGGAAAAAAGTCACCCCACCTGGCTTTGAACCCAGGTCTCCAGGGTATCAAACATGCACTTTGACAACAACGCCACAGAGCCAGGTTTGTTGGTATGGTAGTCAGAGCATACACACAACCCTAGTGATGGTACGCCATCACAGACATTGACTAGGCCTCATGTCAGGCCTTGATACTGCACTCCAGAGATATTTTTGTCAGTGCCTTTGACTAGAAGACATTACAGCTGATGTTGACAAAATTTTGTGGCTGAACCCAGAAAGACGACAAGATGTAGACTTATTGTTTTTTTGTTTTGTTTTTTTCTCTCAGTGAAATTACTGTATGTTTTCTTGTGTTTTCACTTGGAAAAAATGTGTTTGTATTGATGTGTGTAAATGAACATCCATACTTGAGCCTTGAATCCCTATGTGTTGAGTTGGATCCCTGTGTATGACTTCAAACTGAAAATATCTTGTGCACAGAGAAACCAAAAGCCAGATGTGTTTTTCATTGATACCATTAGTGTGTAGTTGCCGCATTGTGTGCTAATTAATATGACGGTTTGTGTTAACTATTCGGTACAAAAACACCATTTTTACGAAGGTTTGCAGAGTTAAGCAAGGTGTGTGTGTGCTTTTGCAAGGTATCTACAATGTTTTGCTAATTTGGTGAAAGGTTTTGTTACTTGTGTGTAGAGTTTTGCAAAAACAGCCAATAGGTGCAAAAAATGTGCTTAAGCGATCAGAAAAAACTGTAACTTGCCCTTGAGTTGAGATGCCTTTACAGCTTGTTTTACAGCTTGTCCTTTTGATGCCTTACTGAACACACTTGTGTGAAAAGACAGATGTCTCAGCAGTGTTACTGGTGATTACATGTACCATCGCTGTGATACTGATGATGAATTGATACACACATCCCCAAGTAGTGTGTGTGCAAAATTATTTGAAAATTAAAGGAATTACTTTTTTGTTGTTGTTGTGTTCTTAACAGGATGTTAATGGAACACTTAACTTCAAACAAGGAGAGAGATATAAACATATAAACATCACCATTGTTGACAATAAAGTGCCTGAACTCGAGAAGGTATTCAGAGTGGAGTTATACAATCCATTTGGAGGAGGTAAGAGAATAAAGATTCAAAGGCAGTGGTAATGATACTATCCTTGATATCTCTTTTTAATATATACACTTAGCAGATGCAATGTTCAAACAATAACATATTACAGTTTTTCTCAGTCGCTTTGGTGATTTTCTCAGATCAGAAAGTAAATTCTCATAACTATTAGTTCAACCTCCACAACATTTAGTCATTTGTGCACCTCATAATAGCATTTTCTCCTTCCTCTGAACAAATTGCCAATGCTTTTGGACATGTGTCAGTTGCTTTTATACAATACAATGTTGTTTTTTAACATTATCATTTGCCTTTGTCATGTCAGTCAAAATGAACTATACTTATGGATGCTGAATAGTCATTCCCAATAAAACTAATAGTCTTAGTTTTATTGCTTGAGTCATTACATACAAAATTGTTGAACTAGTTATCAAATTCTGTCAAGCACATTTTATACCTTTCTTTATATTTTTTTTGCTGGAAATGTCTCCTAAATTGACCAGTTGCTCTCAGGTGAACTTCAGCTTTCACTCACAATGAGGTGCGTGAAGTATTACAGTTTTTCCCAGTCGCTTTGATGCTTTTCTTACATCACTATTTACTTTTGCATAGCAGTTACTGCATTTCTCAAAACAGTTAGTGCAAACTGCAAAACCTCCTACTGGTCGGAGGGTGCAACCAAATGTTGGAAGAACCACTGTGAATTCAATCATTCAAAAAATTTGTAGGGATATAAGTTTGAAAAAAAAAAATCAAAGCGCTGTCCTCCGCTGGATAACAATGTATTTGTTAATATTGAATCTCTGTCAATTGCAACAATTGACAGAGTGCTCAAGAGAAATGAAATGCGCATGAAACAATTGTGCAAAGTGCCATTTGAAAGGAACAGTGAAAGACTAAAGGAAATCCATCACCAGTATGTACAGGTAAAACATGTCTTCTATGTGTACTCTAATGTTCAGCACTGTAAACTGTCTGCTCTGCTGCAGCAGAGTCATGCAGAGGGTGGATTTGCCACTCCAGGAGATACTTTTCTTGCTGCATTGCAAGGGTTGATATACATTGTTATGTAGATGAAAATATGTGGCCAGACAGACAGGAACGCCTGGATGTGCCAGAATGATTTACCTATTTTCAGTTACAATACATACTGTCATGTTGTTCACATTTGTGCACAGCTCTACCAAAAGGGTGTTTCTTATGTTTGTTCTAAATAAGTGACTGTAGTGTATTTTTCTTTTGCACAATGCTGTAGAATTGCAAAGAGCATAAAATAAAATAAAAATGTGAAATGTACGTATTCAGTGTCTTGTACTCACTCCCCTAACTATAGCAACATGTAACTTGCAACTAAAATGGCTGTACAGGTAGTGTATAGTGCTGTCTTGAGCATTTTCAGGTAGTGTCAATGAGTTCTAACCTTTTTTTCTGCATTGGAAAACACTGAGAGAAGTTACTGTCATAATGAAAACATGACAAAGCCATTTGACTATCTTGTTCATAAACATGATGTCAAGACTTCTCATTTTGATGACACTGGCAGTTTCATTGACATGAATACTTGCTTTTGAGGAATTGACTATCCATTTTGAGCAAGTGACTTGCTTTTGCAGGTTATCCACTAGGTTTTGCAGTTTGCACTAACTGTTTTGAGAAATGCACTAAATGCTGCGCAAATGTTAATAGTGTTGTGAGAAAAGTACCAAAGCGACTGAGAAAAACTGTAAGTCAAGTCAAGTCAAGTCTATTTGTATAGCACATTTCATACACAAAGGCAGTTCGATGTGCGTAACAAAAATAAAAGCGAAGTACAATATAAAAGCATAAAAGATAAAAATAAGTGTAAAATAAGTATTAGGTAAATAAAATACATATAAGAGAACAGCAAAAAACGATATGTAAGCATAAAAGATAAAAGAGGTAAAATAATACATGATCACTAGTTAATCACTAGCGGAAAGCATCTGAGAACAGTTTCGTCTTAAAGGGGTCCTTCCGCTAAAAATCACTTTGAGTAGCTCTATTTACAATGTGGTGGGTCACAACAAGCAGTATATGCACGCAGCATTCCAAGACGTGAAATTCGACCCTCATGGTTTTACTGGTCATTGGTCGAGCTAACTAAAACGAGCGGATCAGAGCATGCTAAACCTATCTACGTCACTAGGTCGTAAGCCCCGCCCAGAGCCATGTATGGCAAGCCCACATCCCAAAGGAAGAACAGTAGACAGAAGCTGGGTGAGCGAAAGACAGCGAATTTGCCCAATCAGAGGTGCCTTATTGACACGTCATGGATATTCACGTGGGACACCGGAAAAGCCAGTCGTCCAACCACTAGACCTGTTATAGCTTACAGAAAACAGCGTCAAGCAACAGAACTAGGACATCATTTTTCACAGAAATGATGCACAATGCATTCAACCATAGTGGCGACACAGAAATATGAATAAAAATAACGACGAAAGGACCCCTTTAAGTCTAGATTTGAAACTAGATTTCCAACAGTGGGAAATTTTTTGATGTCTTCTGGAAGCTGGTTCCAAAGCTAAACTGCTTAGCAGATGAAAGCTGCTTCACCACATTTTGTCTCAAGAGCAGTGGCAATCCTAAGTCTTTCTTCCTTTTCCCAGATATAATTACTTCAGTTTTATTATGCAGTTGTTTATTTGGTCAATACACCTATAGAGGGACTTAAGTGGGGGCATAGTCATCAGGTGAGAGCTAAGTAAATCTGGGTGTCATCAGCATAGCTATGACAATTAATTGAGTTGTCCAAACGCGATCAATATAAAGATTGAATAGTAATTGACCAAGGATTGACCCCTGTGGGACACCACAGGTCAAGGAAACAGGTGCCAAGGTATAGTTTCCAATGGCAACAAAAAAGCCTATTTGTAATAAAGAAGCTATATTCAGTCATATTTTATCTAATTTTCCTTTGAAAAAAGATGCAAAGTCATTGCATTTATTAACTGAGAGAAACTCAGGAGGCAACTGTGATGAGCGATTTGTTAATTTCTCAACAGTAGAAAATAGCACACGGGCATTGTTGACATTCCTATGTATGATGCTAGAGAAATTTCCGATAATTTAAAGAGATTTAAAGAGCATCTCTTTATGGATTTGATAATGAATCTGGAATGGAAGTTTATATTTACGCCATTTTCTTTTAGTCATTCACTCTCTCTTTAGCAGTTTAACCATTGGATTCAGTTTCCCGGGTGTTTTTTGCTTGTCAGTGACTCTTTTGAATTTAAAAGGAGCAATACCATCCACAATATGTGAAATTTTTTAATTAATATTTGTCATTAAATCATCTACACAGTACAATGGTTGACTTGGGGTCTATGAGAGCCAAGGCCGGCTCTAGGCAGGGGCAAGAGGGGGCATTGCCCCTTAAATAAACGTCTTGCCCCCATTTTAATATACTTACAAAATTATTATATTACAAGTTGACAAAATTATGTGTAGGTGCGCAAAAAATCTGCTGAAAGTAGCCCATCAGCCCATTCACAGGTTGCGTAGCATACACACACACACCCCTCCCTCGAACCGGCCCTGGTGAGAGTGCTTGCCCAGAAAGAAGACCTGTGTCATTGTTTATCACGCTCCTTCCTATAGTTATAGACTTGGTCTGAATGTGAGGGGAAATACAAACATCAAAGAAAACACAGAAATTACATTACAGTTTTTTTTCAACTGCTTACACACAAAGGTGCATACACACCTTCTCAGCCAATTTAGCTATTCACTTGTTTCAAATCAATACACACAAATCTCTACTTAACACACAAAAATCTAACAGGAAGTAACATGATTTCGACCAGACCCAGCCAGGAGGAGAGATGGACCCTAAACACACACGCAACTAGCTGTCCCCCATCAGTGCCAACCTAGCACAGCGCACCTTATGCCTACCACATTTTTTGAAACAGTCCATTTCAAGATAACTTTTGTCAGCATTGTCTGTAGATGACATATACCTAATTCGGTCAGCTTCACATGAACAGCCTATGATGAGTTTGTTTGCATTCTTTAGATAATAGGCAATTGCAGTGCTTCCTATGGGCCAAATTTTATAGTATGTGCTGTGCTTTTAGAGGTCATTGTGGTGATCGTGCATGACATGTTTTGTGCAGTTCCCCCCTTTTGATATGGGCAATGCAAAATCCTAATTTTTGCATCTACCCATATCACTAGGTGGTGCTATGCTTCAAGTGAGTGTTTATGTGCTGGGTCGATACGCCTCCACCATTCTTGACTGTTGGTGAAACGTTATTCAGTTATTCAGCAAAAACTTTTGGCTGTTTCCCCCTGTTTGACAGACACAACGGAGGGGGGAGGGGAGCAAAATCTTCTAGTCGTTCATACTGTACTAGGGATATATGCCTACAAATATTCATGTTCCAGTGTCCCGGCAAAAAAGGGGAAAAAACAGAAAACAGTTGCAGCAACAACAATATGACCACTTTAGCTAGCTATGCTAGTGACGGTAATAAATAGGGACTTGAAGTATACAACTAATACAATCAGGGCTTTAAATTAACTTTTTTCATCACCAGCCAATGTGGCTAGTAGATTTTTTAAACTTACTAGCCAATCAGCAATTCAGCTAGCCTAGCTTCATTTTCACTCAATATATGAGAAAACAAACACTGTAACAGTCTCACTGCCTACCTCACTGCCTCCCAGTAACAACTCCACACTTGTGTGTTGACGAAAGTCAGGGGGTGGGAGCAGTGAGACTGTTACAGTGTTTGTTTTCTTATATACTGAGTGAAAATGGTTATTTGCAATGTCTATTATGGTGCCTTTCAGCGGTGCTTTGCCTGTGCTTCACCTGTGCACTGTACACTAAAAATATACTTTTATAAAGTTAAAATGTTCCAATTTAGTCAGAAAAAGTATTTAAGTAGTATACTTTCTAGTACACTAAAACTACATGTTCTGTTGTATTCTTGCTATACTTATACTTATACTATAACTTTTTGCTAAGGGAGGGTCCTTGTTATGCTACAAACCTATAAACACAGCGTGTAGCTTTGGTAATGGTTTAAAAACAGCTATATCTCTTCAAGTTTATGCTCTATCTCCATAATTAGCATTGCAAGAGCTTTGAAAGCATCAGGTTAGTGTAATTTTGCTCCCCAGCAAACATTCTAACTCATCATGTTGCAATATACCTGACATGCATTTCACACCAGAATTCTCCTTTAAGGCCACTGCATTATTATGCATGTATTGGTCACTTTTAAGGAAATCTTTCCTGCTGTATCTATAAAAATATAAAAACAGCATTATTTATTATTGCTATGTTTTTATTATTGTATTTTTGTGTTTTTTCTTAAATATAGCATGTCCATTTTGTGTGCTTTTTCAACTCTAAATGTTTCTTTTAGCAAACCTTGGGGTTGCCTCAGTCATCACTGTGACAATTGCGGCTTCAGATGATGCTCATGGAGTATTTCAGTTCAGTAATAATTCATTATCAGTAAGTGGCACAGAGCCGGAACAGGGCCGGAACACTGTGATCCTGCAGGTAAGAAGTTTTTCACAGTATCTAGTATCATTTTGTGTCAAGTGAACCTGATTTTTTTCTACATTGCTTTCTGGTTAACAGGTCATGCGTTCGTTTGGTGCGCTATCCAATGTAACATTGTTCTGGGAGGTGGAGCCAGCCGCAAAGCAAGAGCTGTTGCATATCACCGGAAACGTTACCTTCAATGTCAGTCAAACTGTGTCAGACATCATTCTACAAGTGTCAGAAGATGAAATCCCAGAACTAGATAAGACCTTCAAGGTGATACTGTCTAAAGTGTCTCATGGTCGCATAGGTGAGAGGTCTGTTGCATCTCTGACCGTACTGGCAAGCGATGATCCTTATGGGCTATTTGTGTTCTCTGAGAGCCGCCATCCAGTATGGGTACCTGAAGCCAACATTAATGTCACTCTCACTATACAGCGATTAAAAGGACTCCTTGGAAGTGTGAGGGTAGCTTACCAAACTCTAAAAGAGATAGATGTTGCTCCATTTCACACACCAGGGGTGGGTCGAGCCTCTGAAGGCAGTGACTTCATGGCTATTAGATCATCACTGACATTTCAAGCTAATCAGAGTGAAGCAAATGTGACATTACAGGTTTTTGATGATGACGTACCGGAAAGGGGAGAATCTATCTTCCTTGAGCTGGTCAGTGTTTTTCTCATAGAGGGAGCACAAGATCGACCAAGTAAGAACATAGCCTGAGGTATGTTTTTTTCTCAATTTTCTTAGTGAGTAACACATGTTACAGTACTTTGTCTCTTTTCTCAGTTTTACCTAGTCTTGGATCAAAAGCTGACACAGTTGCACAGGTTTTAATACAGCCCAGTGATGATGCATTTGGAATGTTGCTGCTGTCTGCTTCAGCAGTGGTTGTGGCAGAATATCATATTGGACCTATTATCAATGTCACTCGTGTTGGAGGAATGTTTGCTGATGTATCTGTGAAGTTCAAAGCAGTGTCAATGACTGCTACAGTTGGTATGTAATATTTTTTTATGTTTGGTTAATGGTATTGTAGTTGTCATTTGAATTGATTACATTTGAATTACAGTGTTATTAATCGAAGCAAAAACATGTATTTTTTAAAGCAATACATAAAAAAACTTTTTTGTTGTTGTCATATATTCATGAATGCACAGCACGCACATTTTCAAAACTTTATATATACCAAGTCCATGAGAGAGAATACATGTTGGAAAAAAATTAGATGGTTACTTGTCATGTAAAAAAACCCTTCATTTTGGTTAGATTTGAGGGCTCGTAGCTTTAAAATATGACAACTACCGATTTCATTTTTTTCAACATGTACTCTTACTCATGGATTATGTATATTTAAAGTTTTGTAAATCTGATTGCTCTTTTTGTGTTTAAAACATATATTGTTTCGTTTTGATCAATGGTGGGAATGACTGTAATTCCAATGTACTGCCCCAGTGTTCAAATTTTTAGGACAAAATGTGGTTGCATTATGAGAGGAGAGTGGTATAAAAAAGGGGTGCTCAGGAAATTCTGGTAAAACTATTAATCTCTCTTTGAACACTGCACAATGTCCATACTTTCATTAAACAGTTGATGGCATAACAAAAAAAATATGTATTGTAGAAATTTTCGGTATTCTGTATGAGGGTAACTTTATTAGTTCAGTCTCTGTGTATGTAACTATTTCTGAGGAACTGCGCTCTTTCATGTGTTTTTTTCTGGTATTGCTATATCTCTAGATTGTTTTAGCCTTGAGGTTGGAAAGATCAGGTTTATGGTTGAGTTGTTGACATCTAAAGGTGCCAATACCAATATTTGTTGCCATCACCAGTTGGCCCAGGCGAGCCGTGTTAAATGGCACATTGAGATCTGTGCGGCATGGGCGTAAAGTTAGGTATGGACGGTATGGACGTGTCCATACCAATATTTTGAAGTGCTTAAAATGTCCATACCAATTTTGAATGGGAAAGTGCACGACATTTGAGAAGCAAACGGTTCATCATGCTATATACGCATACTGGAGTGGAGTTAAATAAGAACAGGAAATATTAAAATAATTTTTAAAACCCCCTCATCTTTAGCCCTATTCGGACAAGTAAACAGAACGAGAAATGGGTATATCATTATCTTCACGCACGCGTTGAGTGAGTGAGTGAATTGTGACAGTTGTGATGTGCCTGCCATCTCCACAATGCATGTTGACGCATCTGAATGCATTGCAAATTAGTCATCCGTGTACATTTGTCAACAATTCATTGGCGGATGCTGGTATTCCAAAGAGGGGAAGCTCACTGCCAACTTAATCATAAAATTTGTCCATCTACTTAAACGTTAATTCTACCCTTCGTTCCTTCTCTAGAAAATGGTCTGCCATAGTGCTCTGCTAGCGGGCTAGTGCTGGTGCGCTAGCGGGCTAGTTCAGGAGAGCTAGTGGGCTAGTTAAGTAGCACTAGCGCCAACCTACCTAACAGTATGATTCTAACGAAACGAAATTAAAAACGAACAAGAAAATTGTAATAAACCAAAACGGAAATAAGTGTGAGTGTGATTTATATACAGTGTAAGAAATGAACAAGTATTTTCGCTGAGGAAATGCTAACAAATTGGTTACTGCTTGTCTTACAACTTCGCATGCAATGCAACTGTCACTACCCGATGTGAGTCGCTGCCCGATGTGAGTCGCGCATGCGCACATGTCCTTTTTGTTGACGAAATGATTTACGGTTTGTGAACGAGAAAATGCCTTTCCAGATGTGAGTCAATACGGAAGGAAAATAAACTGAGTTAATGTGACATGAAAAGCCGAGAAAATAATGTAAAAAGTGTGGAACTGTCATATTCTCTAGTACAAAACAGTAGGTTATTATTTACAGTTAAATGTATCTTCACGTCTGTTAGCACTAGCATTTTTAGCTTCATATCGAGCCGTTATGCTTAATTACGCCGAATTAAATTATTTTTTTAGTAACATGGGTACAGAAGTGCCCATTCCCAAAAAAGATCATCAAAGATCTGTAAAAAACATTCTTAGATCAACTGCATGATACTCATCGATTGCCAGAGCTTCAAGAGCTGGGAAGCTTCATTTCCGCCATAATTTACGTCTTGTGACGTCGAGTAGCTTGCACAACGCATGTGCGACTCACATCGGGTAGTGACAACTGGTAGATCAAAACTGTCGTAAAATATCGTAAATCCGCGCATGCGCATTGTACTTCCGCATATACTGGGCATGCGCGACTCGCATCTGGCAGCGACTCACATCGGGTAGCGACAGCAACATCCGCGATGGGACTGAACTCCAGCAGCCAAGTGACAGTCTATGTATCAAAAACGCCAGCCAATCAAAACTGGATTCAGAGGTTCACCAATCAACACAGGGACTGCTTAAAGTCCGCACCAGCAAAACTCCGCCCACCATTCCATTCATCTCCAGAGACGCTCTACGTCTGGGGGTGGGAGAAAAAATGGCATTTCTCCAATGACCATCCAGTTTCCATGCATAGAACATTAGGGGTCCGTGCTGGCCCATTGAAGTGTATTGACGCTGGACGTCTATGAGGAAATGCGTTGGCCATAGGCCATGAGAACAAAGTGGAATGCTAAGTTAACAACACCAACTCAGTTGATTTGTGATAATTAGCCTATTAACAAACTGGTGTTTGAAATGAACATGTTTTAAGGCATTTCGTAAACATTTGACCATTACATTTTTTTTTACATTTTAGGGGAAGCAGAGCTTCCCTTGCAGTCTTACAGAAATCTCCTCTGCAACAATTGTATATTCCACTTGTTTTTCACACTTCTCACACTTATCTCTATGCAGTGTGCACTTCCAAAACTCCATCAGTTAACATGTTCAAAATGCACTTCAACTGCAGTACTAAAACACTTCAACTGCAGTAACAAAACCAAAATGCATGTAAAATACGGTAGGCCTATATTTCACATAAATAAACATTGTACAAATGTTGTGTGGAAATTAAGCAGCACACTGTAATGCTGATTGTTGAGGCTGTAGTTTTTAGTAGCTTAGATCATGATGTAGGGAGGCATGGGAAGCAAATTATGTCCCCACCAATATCAAAACCATTACTACGCCCTTGCTGTGCGGTGCTACCCTCGACAGATGTACATTAGATTAAGTCAATCAGGCAATTATTATATTACCACATCAGACACGCCATGCTCCCAAACGACACTTTTTTTATTTAACTCAATCTGATGGATGACAATTTTTATGGTCTTCGTGCCAACATGGTACGTCTTTAATGAGTCTTTAACATCACCTGCTTTTAATGTGGGCAATTTGCATATGGGTATAATTGACCTGGATTCACCCTTTGTTCTTCGGAGAAGGACCACTGGAAACCATGCCGGTCTTGTCGAGTGCCATGACCTGAAAGCCACCCAGGGCGGCCAAAAGACAACTCGCCTGCGCTCACTCAAACTTAGTTGTCATCGTCTTAGACTTAGTTGCTCAGTAATAGATTATACACATTAGTCTTATTTCATCTGCAAGACATGATTTTATTTTCCATCTATAATAAATCTATCAATATTGGTCCCAACCTCTTAGTCAGTGACCTTTTTGTCCACTGCTTCACCCGAAACCTAAAACACAATGCAGAGAGAATCACAGCTATACCCTAGAATCCAACATAGTACAGTTTTTCTCGAATTCAGCGTACAATTGTACCCTGGTCCATTGGTGCAGGCAAACTAAATTATAAAATTGCTGAGGCTTTGAGCCTTCTTGAGCCCTCCTAAACTGAAACGAGCTTCTTCAAAGCAAAAATAAAATGACCTTAAAATTCAGAAATTCAAAGATTTCTCAATGCCGAGGCTCATATTCATAAAATAATAAAAAATGGAAATGAGTAGGCTAAGCAGTTGCTGTTACCATGTTAAACCATTTTTTACCATGTAAAAAAACAATGATTCTTCACTGATGTTTTAAACTTGCATTTCTTTAAAAGAAATCACCTACAGCTTCGACATCAGGACTACCTTTTTCGTCTGTGTCATGAATTCCTAGTGAGGCTCCAAGCACCCATGTACACAATCACCTTCCCGAGCAACAAAATATTTGTACATATTTGTTGCTTGACACCAGTATTTCGAAAAAGCAAACAAACTTCTATAAACACTTTCTATGAACCCAGTGTTCATAAGATACTGTAAACACATTCATAAAGCTATATAATGATTGACATAAGTATTCGCAACTATTTATATTATATATGATTATGATACTGTGTTATAAGTAGTGATGGGCAAATGGAGCCTTGTTAAGCATTGATGCCTCACTCAGAAAATTGTGTCAAATGGTTCGAATTGTCTGAGACCTTGGAGAAACACTGACCTGGGCATTCGAGGCTAAAGCCCCGGATCTTTTGGGAATAGCCCCGGATCAGTGGTGGCTGTACGCACAAAATGTATGTTAGAGAGATTTTTTTTTTTAATTATTATTATTATTATTGTTACCGCAATGCAACATATGATGCAAATAAACCACATTTAAATTTAAATTGAATTTGAGAGAGAACTGAACGCAATTTAATACACCGAGTTTAAACAAACACTTACAGTAGCTAGTAATGAATTTACCGGTTGGTTGGTCACACACAGGCGCATCTGCCCCGAATCCATCTAATAAGAAGAAGAAGAAGAAGATGAACTACTAATAGAAATAGCTCTGTAGAGGAGACTTTTGTGTCGTTGCATTACCAGCAGCCACAAGTGCAGCATTTGTAGCCAGTAACTGCAGGAAAATCTGACCTGACCATAGGCTATATCATGGGCAAATTTAGATTTTTTTGTCGTAAATTCAGCGTCGGTATTCTTTCTTCAAATGTTCATTGAGTTATTCACCAAAATAACTCGGCGTCTCCCCCTCTTTGATAGACACTGGCACAGCTTCTATTCGCTCAAAAACTTCTAGGGCTACATGCCTACAAAGATTCATGTCCCCCAGAGTTCCAGTGTCCTGGCAATTGTTCACGAAAAATCGGTGAAAAAAATTGACAGAGTTTCTAATTTGGCGGCTTCTCTACCCAATTTAATTGGCTGTGATGACACAAACTCTTTCACTAATCAAATTAATAGGGTGGTTCCCTTTTGAGGCTTGGTCAGAAGATTATATGTGTCAAGTTTCATGAGTATTGGACAAAATTTGTGACTTGTGTCGTGGCCAAATGACACCAAATTATTTATACAAAAACTAGGGTTTTGTGTTATATAACCAAATACGCCTATGAGGGCACAGTGTCATCTCCGATCTAGACAATGTGAATTTGTGCCGGAAAACAAATGATGCACTCACACAGAATAATAATGACAGCATGCATATGTCATGAAAGCACAGTGCACCTTGTGCATAATAGAGTTGAATATGCTATTAACTACGCTATTAACTATAACTATTCACATTAAGAACAAAACTGTACATGTCATCTATGCAAAACCAGAAAAAGCTGTAACCCTCATTTCTCAGTCGGTGTCGTAAAAGGCATGTTTGTTTTTTGCACATGACAATAAGGCATTCATACCATGGAGTTTCTTTTGCAAACCTCAAAGCTCTGCTAACATAGGATCTCACTTGCTTTCAATAGCTTTACCACCAAATCTGTTTACTGGGAGATATTCTTAATCATGGTCTAAACATCATATTTGCCAAATTTCATGTAGTTTGATATATATTTGTGACTTTTGAACGTTTCATTTCACTTCCTAAAATGAAATATGACAGCCACAAATATGATAGCCTGTACATTTTTTCATATAACAGCACCCCCTAGTGGCCAAATGGCACAATTTTTTGTATGCCTTGACCTTATTGGGTCCCAAATGCCTATATCAAGTTAGGTTGGAATAGCAAATCTTTCCTATGAATTGTGGTTGGCTGTGACGTACAAATGTTTTCACTGACCAAGCAGCTGCTATGTATAGTTTGTTAGGTGGAGAGCATGTCAATCATTGTCCAAAATGTGTGGCCTGTGCAAATTAAGTTTCATTTTCAAAATGTTCAATATGGCAGCCACTATAATCAGGTTGGCATAAGGAATTTCATGTTTTCGTCTTGAGTCTGGACATCTCTGCCAAATTTCATAATAATTGACTAAAATCTATGGTCTGGACAAATTAAATTAAATTTTGTAAATATGGTGGCCACTATAATCAGGTTGGCATGAGAAATTAGCATGTTTTGGTCTTGAGACCCTTTGGGCCATATTTTGCTGCGGCACATTGTGCATTCTCGACATGCGCATGCTGTCATTGCTATTCTGTGCCAGCGCAACGTTCATTTTTTCAGGCAAAAATGTCTAGATAGCAGATGACATTGCGCCGTGACAGGCGGGTCAGCGAAAAGAAGAGGTGTGGTCTGGCGCAAAGTGCACCAGATGCTATTATGAGGACGCTTAAACCAGTTGCGCATGGCGCATAGTTGAAAAGCTATTTTAGGGGCGCACAACGCTTTGAACCCTGATGGACCCGCTGCTGCGCCAGAGAGGTGAGCTGAACTGGCAGAAAAGTTGCAACATGTATAGCCTGTATTGCCATGTATTTTTATGTTTTAGTAAGCAAACAGGCACAATTAATGAGAATATAGCAATGTTGTGCAGTTTATAGCAATGTTCTGCAGTTTATTTACGATTTCTTTTGTCGTTTTAAATAAACAGCGTGGCAAGTTGTAAGAAATAATATGGACAAATAATCAAAAAGAAAACTAGTGGACTAATGGTTTGATGGACCTTCACCTTCCGTTTATTTTTTATTTTTCTTTTGAGTTTAAAGCTTTTGTTCTCACTGTTCCTTTTGTTCCCACTGTTCGAAAGTTCTCTTCTTGCCAAAGGAGGATACAATTACTGAAGATATTTCCTCCCATACGTCTTTGACCCGCAGAGGTTTGGGGGGATTCTTTCCATCCCCGAGTATTAACTGCTCACTCGCTTTTACTTCACGCACGAGCAGATCGGTCTCCTCCACCGAAAAGCTCCTCCCGTCCGGGTAAATCCGCCATCGTAATAGCAACAGGCCATGGACAATGCGCCTGCTGGTTCTTAAAGGGAATGAGAGTATACATTCTCATTGGTTAATTTTTATTAATTGTTAATTAATATGTTACAAAACACACCCATGACTAATGAAGTAACTTAACTCAACCCTTTTGAACGATGCGCCTGGCGCAATGTTCGCTTTTTCCGCCGTGAAAATACCAAATTGTGTTGGGAACGCCCCCCAAGCAACTTGCGCGACAGACTTTAGACAATGCGCATAAGATCGTGAAAATAGAGCCCTTTATCTTTTTTTTCCTACAACAGCCCCCCCCCCCCCCCCCCCCCCCCAATGGCCGAAAGACCTGCAAATGCTTTCACTGATCAAATCACCAGGGGGTTCCTTTGTGAAGTCTGGTCTGAAGATTATATTTGCCAAGGTTTGGAAAAATTTAGTTGACCTTGGCTTGATCCAAGAATTCACAAGACATGATAATTTAATTTCAGACCAAAACGCAGTAACAGATATAAGTCAAAACTAAATTTTGTTTAGTGAAATGCCATAGTGCCCAAATGGCATTTCTTGTAAAGGTGTCTGGAGTCAGGTGACCAAGTTTGGTTATGATACGTCAAAGCATTGCCGAGATATGAGTTCAATTCCTGTTTGGCAGCTTCGCTGCCCAATTTCATTAGCTGTGACACACAAACACTTTCACTGATCAAATCACCAGGGGGTTCCATTGTGAGACTTGAGTAGGCGGTTTAATGAAATTAGGACAATACAATACAATTACAAAGCAAGATAATTAGTGTAGCGTAATTACAAGGTACGTTTTAAATATTGATTGGTGTGTAACTTTATAACACTTTAACTTATAGAAAAAAGCTTTATTAGATTTTTTGAAGAGGTTGTCTGCAGATGACATACACAAAATTTCCTGACCATGCCCTTGTAGTAGGCTAGTTAGTTTACTTTTGCCTTCAGTTCTTTACGAAATTGCATAATATGTTGCCCCTCTTCTATACCTCACCGTTTTGTAGTTATTAGCCAAAATGTACTGCATGACTACATGTGCTACATGATGAGTGACCATTCAAAGACCTGCAGGACTGTCAGAGACCTGTCATACTGGACAATGAGAGACTTTCCCAGGGCTACCCTGGGGGCCACGGTTCTGCCTGAGGTTTCTTCCAAGATTTAAAACAAACCAACACAATTGGGGAGTTTATTTCTTCGCCCCTGTTGCTCCCTGGGGTGCCCCATTGAACTTCTTCTCTTCTGCCCCTACTGAACTGCAACAAAAGCTGTTGAAACACTTTGAGTTGTATCTTTTATGAATTGTGCTATACAAATACCGATTATAATAATAATAATAATAATTGTTGTTATTATTATTTATGGACTGAATGTATACGCCTTGTGGAGCCCAAGGTACAAATACATTTTAGTCTTCTTAATTAACAATTGTTCTACGACAAATGATTTTGGTCTCCCCGCCATTTTGGGGGACCAGCGCAGAGTAAACCTAAATGACCACGCTAGTGCTATGCTAGCAGCGGTCATAATTACTCTTAAGTGTATTCTCCCCCAACTTAAGCACTTTTCTCTTTACACACCAGAGGGCTGTAGTAAGGTCAAGCGCCACTATAGGTACATCAGTATATTATGGTTGAAGTCGGCAGTAGTTGAAGTTTATACCTTGTTCACGATTTTATAAGCAGCATTGCGAAAGCACAATATTGAGTTTCAGATTTTCTGCAGAAGTGTAAGGTAACACTTGTCCCATTAGGCTCATTTGGCAGGGATTGCAGGATAAAGAGGAAATGAAATGGAATGTAATTTACGGCAGACCTTTAGCGTAACTAAAAAACATGTAGCTGTAAGTGACAAAAAGACTTGCATGCTTATGGGAGAATCTATCCCTAAATGCTTAAAGTTACAATCTGTTTTTTTTTTATTATTTATAAGAGTCATCGTGTATGCTTATGCTGTATGTATGCTGCAGCTACTATTACAAATATCAACTGAAAAACATGGAGGACCATTTGCAACTGGCAACAACAAAAAACCTTGACACGTCCAGGGAGCACCTTTCAAAATGCTTTTGGAATACTAATGATTCATCAAGCTTTTATTGGCAATAGGACATGGCAGTATGAATAAAGTTCATCATGAATGTTATTACTAATATACAGTACATACAGTACATTTTAGGATGTCTATCAAAATGTTTAACAAGAACAAATCTTCTTATAAAACGCAATGTTTTAGTCCATTTTTAAACCACTTTTCAACCTGCAACAAGACTATTTAGCAGCTCCTGTATTTAGGTGAGGACTTCAGTATTGCCTCCTCTGATGTTGTCCTCCTGGAGGGAGAGACCAGTAAGCCTGTACCAATTCTAATAATTAATGACATGGTACCTGAGTTAGAGGAAACCTTTCGCATTGAGCTTCTCAACCAGACAACAGGAGGTGCACAACTGGGTGACCTGACACAAGCAGTTATTACAATTCTGCCATCTGATGACCCTTTTGGCCTTTTTGGTAAGGCCAATTTATTTTGTATACATCACCATGAACTAAATAATTGAAATAGCCTTTTATTCATGAGGTTTAAGGTCCCTTTGTTACTTTAGAGTTGTAATATACAAATACATGATTTTATGTGTTTTGTATCTTATTTTTTCTTATCTCTTTTTTACCATATGCTGTATCACTTAAGTGTTTGACACCACAACCATTACCATTAAAGAGCCTAAACTTACTCCAGTTGAAATCTCTCTACCTATTAAGCGAAGTGGTGGGACAATGGGCCAAGTGACTGTACAGTGGGAGGTCATGGTCAATGAATGGGTAACTTCTGCTGACCTTTCACCTACATTTGGAGGACTAAGCTTTAAAGCCGGTGAAACCATGAAATATTTAAATGTTGAGGTTCTTCCAGATGATATTCCAGAGATCAAAGAGGTAAGCCAGCATGTGTACTTGGGAACAACTCAAGAGTATTTTTTATGGTCAGTATAATCATTAAGCATTTTTTGCAGGTAATCACGTTGAAACTCACTGGTGCCACTAATGGAGGGAGGGTTGGTACACAGAGCACTGCATTTATCGTAATTCCAGCTAATGACAATCCATATGGCATCGTTCATTTTGCTCAAACGGTGTACCGTGTGCTGGAACCCTTACAAGGAGTCGGCATGGCTAACATCACTGTGAGAAGGAAGTAAGATAAGTAATGTTCATTCTGTTTTATTTGTATTCAACAACTCACTTAACAACTCAGGGGCTCTTACCTGTATTATTCATTTAAATTATGAATACTGTAATTTCCCCCTTATAGGGCACATCATGTATAAACCACAGTGCATTTAATGCAGCTTTAAGACACAAAGTTGCGCATAAACCACATTCGTGTATATGCTTAGCTGGTGTACTTAACTTGACCACTAAGAATTCCTAGTAGTATTCCTATACATAACGTGCCCTAATGTATAGCCAATTCGATGCATAAACTGTGAATAGTATTTGGGAAATTACGATCATGCTTACACTGTTTTGTCCTGTTCTGCATTACATTTACTGTATCTGTTACCAGTTAAGATTTTCCTTCACTGTCGCTGCTAAATATGAAAATATGTAAAATATTTAATCAATTACTATAATAATAATGATAATAATAATAATAACTTACCTAACACACTAATACTTACCTAACATTTCAATGATCTAAATAAAAACACAGGCAGCTTAACGTGGATATAAACCTGTGTCAACCCGGAATTATGGGGTGTACTCATATGATAATATTTTATTTTAAAGCAATGAAAGGGAAAGTATCTCAAAAAAGGCAGAGTGTTGCCGAAGAATAATTTTTCAATAAGCAATAGGGCTTTGCTCGGACCGTAATTAGGGTTTTGAATTGCCAGTATGTTGGGTGGAGAAAGTCATTATCGCTCCAAATTTGCCATGTAGTTGCCTAGGCACTATAATAAAAATATACATTTTGGCCTATTCCCTGAGAAGACCCGCATTAGCTGACATCCCTTATTGACAGCCACATTAAACACAGTTTTTAAAAAAGTTAAAAGTGAAAGTAAAACTAATCAGAATCGCCTTTATTGGCCAAGTACACTTACGTATACAGTTCAACTCTGGTAGATGTTAGCTCTCTGTACACCAAATATTTAGTGGAATACATACAGTGCCTGACAAAAGTCTTATCGCTTATGCATTTTGTAGAAACAAAAGCTTATAACCTTACTTTTAATTAATCCATTGGTTTTAGAAATGTCTCAGATGAAAGCTAAAACCTTCCTAAATTATGTTAATATACTGAAAATAAATTTGCTTTACTGAAGAAAGATTGATAATTTAATGAACACAGAAAGGTCAGATTTTGGCAAGACAAAAGTTTTGTCGCCTACAGAAAATTGAACAAATAATTTACTTCAAATACAAAAATATGTTGCATAACCTCAGTAAATCAAGTAATGGTGCTGTGAGGTTCATATTTAATATCTTGTATGACTTCCATGAGCTTGTAGGACTGCATCCATGTGGTTGGACAATGACTCGTACAATTTATTGATGAAGTCATCAGGAATAGCAAAGAAAGCAGTCTTACATGCCTCCCAGAGTCCATAAAGATTCTTTGGTTTTGCCTTCCATGCTTCGTCTTTCATTCTACCCCAGACATGCTCAATGATGTTCATGTCTGGTGACTGGGCTGGCCAGTCCTGGAGCACCTTGATCTTCTTCGCCTTGAGGAACTTTGATGTAGAGATGGAAGTATGCGATGGAGCACCATCCTGCTGCAAAATTTGTAGTTGGGAATGTAAGAGGTTGCTAATACTTCTTGATGTTTTAGGCTATTGATATTGCCTTCCACCCTGCAAATGTCTTACACCCCCATACGCCACCAAACTTCTTGGATCCACGCGGGCTCCAGTAGGTCTCCTGCAATATTTGCGGTGGCTGTGATGTAATTCAACCGAAGATTTATCTGAGAAATCTTCTGCCACTTTTCCAGCATCCATCCTTTTAGCAGGCTGTGGGCCTTGCCAAATGTTTTTTAATTGCCTTTTGTTTAGTTCTGGTTTCTGTGCACTGATTCGACCATGGAGGACATTTCGAAACAGAATTCTACTAACTGTTCTGGTTGACACAGGGATTTGAGGTGACCAGGCCTGGTGGAGCTCTGCTGCAGTGAAAAAAGGGGCTGGCCTTGGAACACACTGTCCTCCCGAGCAGTTGTCTAGCAGGGTCTGCCGGACCTGGGCTTGACAAAAACATCTCCAGTCTATTCAGATCTTTTTCTTATTCTTTGCACTTGACGCTGAGACACATTGAAGGTGTCAGCCACCTCAGCAGTGGATCTGGTCTTCACCATCTTGATAATTAATGCTTGTCAGAGGGCAAGTTGGAGTTGATGTGAAGGTCTGGTATGCTGGGGTTCTTTTTATACACATCCACTAATTGATTGATCAATAACTGATCACAGGTGAGGCTGTAATCTAGGATTGGGTGCATCATATGACAAAGCGACAAGACTTTTGTCTTGCCAAAATCTGACTTTTCTGTGTTCATTAAATGATCAATCTTTCTTCAGTGAAGCAAATTTATTTTAGTATATTGAGCATAATTTGGGAGGGTTTTAGCTTTCATAAGAGACATTTCTACAACCAATGTATTAATTAAAAGTCAGGTTATAAGCTTTTGTTTCTACAGAATGGATAAGCGACAAGACTTTTGTCAGGCACTGTATAATACAATATACAACACAATAAATACAGTAGACAAATCGAAATATGTTCGATTGCACAATAGAGACAGCAATATGCACATCTTGTATTATTATGATTTCGATATTGACATCAGTGTAGAGCAGAATTTCGATTTGACTGCTGAAGGGAGGGGGAAGGTCTGTTTTCATTCATGAAGAAGCCACAAAATGTGTTGGTGGTCAGATTTTTTCCTAACATGGCACCTTTACAATCTCAAAAATGTGTTTCATCTCACTCATTTTCAAAAATGCATGAGGAAAAATTAAAATGACACCGGTGAGGTGTCATTTCAGATTATGCTTTCCTATAGATGTATTCATTCATTTTTATTTTTCTACAGGGGTGGTCAGTTTGGCCTTCTGAGGATCCTATACAGTACATCAGAACTTGATGTGGTAACCATTGCATGGATGAAAGGGCATAATCTTCTTATGTATTATGATCCTCCAATTAGAGATTTTTCCTTCAGTGCAACTGCAAGGTTAATCAGTATCAAGCCCTCTCAGGACCCTCTCAGCACCTGTGCTGAGAGCTGCCTAAAAGAGAAGTCTTGCATGGCATTCTCCTTTACCAATATCTCCACCAACTCTGTTTCATGTTCCTGGGTGAATGACAGCACTGTGAATCTAAAGCCTGACCACCAAACCATAACCTACATCAAAAACACAACATCTGTCATGTTCCTCTTAAGCTCCCAGGCCCTCCCTGGTGTTGACTACATCCCTGTTACTGCACAGACAGCCATAATGGCAGATGGCTCTGCAGAAGCCAACCTTTCAGTATCTATACTCACTGATTCATTAGCAGAGATGGATGAAAGTTTTAATATACATATCCACAGTGTCAACCTTGTCAATATAACAGTAGAAGATGAGAATCTGCCAATTGTGGAATATCCAGATTCTGCCCTGGTGACCATTAGTCTGAATGGTGATGCATTTGGGGTATTTATACTGTACATACTTAATCCTGAAGCAACACAGGATGGCCTGTACCTAGAGGTAACAGAGGAGCCAGAGAGAGTTGTCCTTCTTGTCATTGAGAGGACTGGTGGGAGTTTGGGGAAAGTGACAGTTGAATGGAAATATGTTGGTGGCAGTGCAAGACCCAATCTGGATTTTAGTGTAACTGGTGAAACACTTGTATTTGCAGATGGTAAGTCTTAACAAAGCCTTAAGGCACTTGTGATATGCCACATGCATAACAGTATCTCTCAACTGGCTGATCTGTTTACCCTTTCGAAAGGCGATGTAAAAAAGACAATAAGATTGACCATCACTGATGACAGAGAGGCAGAGGGCAATGAAACCTTGATAATTGGCCTCGTGAACACAGAGGGAGGCAGCCGTATCCGACCAGGCTCTGATTCAGTTACTATTCTTATCCTGGCCAATGATTTTGCTGCTGGAATTCTGGGGTTCAGCAACACATCCAGATCAGTCATCACACGTAGAGGTAAAGTCACAAATCTACCATACATGATATCTGACTTAGTAACAGTAACAGTCGTGTGTGGAGGTTAGACATTAATAAAGGTTTAATTATGTGTATAAAGGGACAGGAATGATTTAAAAAAAACTTTTACAGTGAAAACTAAATATTTACACAAAGGGCCTTTAGCAGTAACTTAATTCCCTGCTGTCAGTGACCCATGGTGCAACTACTACATCATAGAACAATTAATAAGCTAGAAATACTGTCCCAAAATATGTTGGGTATATGAAATACAGCATGCTGTCAAGTGGAGTGAGCTAAAATAAAAGCCCTGAATACCTTTCAGTCAGATTGCTATGGTCTAACAATGCCTGATTGGGTCAGATAGGTTTAAGAGAACACCTCATTCTGGGTGTAGAAGTGGTACAGAAACAAGCACTGGCTTGATGTCAAGCTCAGTAAGTGCATTGGTATGTAGGAGATCCGATTTTTCCGTAATTTTGTTTTGATTTTGCAATTTATTGCAATTTATCATTTTTTTTTCGGAATGTAGTAAAAAAAATGGATCGTTTTTTTTTTTTTGCCAAACAGACCCATCTCTGGGCTGGTTTTTCCCCAATTTTCCCCATTCTGTCCACATTCGTTAAGTGTGTGGTGGCTGGTCATTCATACCTGGAAACCCCCATACCTAAACGTCCGTCAACCCACAAGCGTGGAGTTGTTACCAGGTGCTGCATGGTGTCTTTGCACCTTTTAAAGGTGCTTTGTCTGTGCTTCCGCGGAATATAGTCGCTCATCTAAAGCCGCTTGGTCAGTTCCTTCGTGTTAATTTGCATTGTCATTTGTACATCTGAATGCACAGGACATGAGAAGTAATCACAAATCAAGTAAATTGATTCAATTTTGCCACTATTGGCTAGTTGGAAACATTGCTAAGCTAAGCTAAGGTCAGTGCTGCCAGATTCAGACAATGGCTGGGTCTGCTGGAAAATGCTTATCACTTACCCAACTCTAGGGACTGTGGGGATAAACAAAATTTCATCTAGGGGGTGGTGTATTCCTTTAGCATTAAAAATGTTATGAACAAGATAATTCTTATTATTAGGGGTAGGGGTCCTATGACACACAAACTCAGTAGCTGGCTTACCTAGATAACATGCTAGGCTAATTATTAATCTTCATATGTTAACATATTTTTAACAAAAGTGAGTCTTTGACTGATGGAGTGGAATGTGAAATAATTCATAGCCTGATCACATACTTCAAGACAATTTGATCAGCCTAGCTCCAGTCCACTAAAGCCTGTATGTAGTGTTTTGATGTTGAGTTTGAATTAACTGATTTCCTGTTGTTCCTGTTGTAGGTGACACAGTGATTCTACGTGTGGACAGGACACCTCCTGGAATTGGCAATGTTACTGTTTACTGGAGAATCACTGGTGACAGTGTCTCTCTCACCTTCACAGATGCTTCAGGGCAGCTTTTCTTGCCTGAAGTAAACTAATTTGACTTTGCATGTGAAAAGTTCATTTACAAAGTAGATATTTATATTGAAGTTGATATTTACCATTATTACAAAATTACCAATTTAATTGTGCATCCAGAGTAATGCCAACCCAATGACACCTCTGTTTGTTTTTATTTGTTGTGTATGTAAAAAAATTACTCCAATTGCAAAAGTGTATTTGTGTATGTGATACCTATACAAATAGACATGAATGGATAGTTAAAAAATGGAGGACATCTTTTTTGGCAAAATGTCTGCATGTAATTCACGGACAAAACATTTTAACACAGTATGATTAAGGATCTATACAGTATACATCAGATAAAATTCGAAATGAAATGAAACATGCAATTCATTAGTATGTTTGTGATTTTTCTTAGGGCATACTGAGCAACACAATTGTGTTACAACTGTTGAACAATGTCATCCAAGAAACAGTGGAGGTTTATAGAGTGATTCTTTACAACCTTTCCACTGAAGGTAACTAACATTGTTGCAAATGTGTTAGTAGGTAAGACAATCATAGCAGTAAAGAGCATCTTTATTTAGTACTGTGCTACAGGTTACTAGCTGTCACACCTTTGCTGTTAATGGACATTTCTAGCTGTATCTAGTAATTTGTTGACATGTTAATATGCTTTTACTGTAGCTACATGTTTTGTGGCAGACAGAAGACGAATTTATAGGCAAGCACATTTTTTTATTATAGGAGAACACTGCAGCAGTGTTTCTCACAGACCAAGTAGCATTGTGTGGTTCTAGGCGTTCTAATGAGATGGCGATGGCGCCACCACCCCCCCCGCCCAGACCCCCTCACGACATGCGCATGCTTTCATAACTATTCTTTGCCAGTACATCGTTCATTTCTTCAGGCAAAAAATCACATTGTCTAGATGGCAGATGACACTGCGCCCTCACGGGTGTGTCAGCAAAAAGAAGAGGTGTGGTCTGGCCAAAATGCGCCAGATGCTATTATAAGGAAGTAAAAACCAAATCCGCCAATGACCAACAAAAACCTGGTCAGTAGTCAGTTGTGCATTGCTGAAAAGCTATTTTATGGGCGCCCAACGCTTTGGGATATGAAAGCGTGCACAAGGCGCGGACACCCTGCTTCTCTCATCAGCAGGAGCGCGCAGCAGGGTTTATACAAATATTTTTCATGTGGAGAAAAACTTTATGGAGTCCCTGGATATATGAAATATAAATTTATATCACAATCACATATAGTCTCTCTGACAGTGCATGCTTTTGTGTGTTTTCAATTGAATGACAATTCATGCACTGTTGTTGGCATGTACTTCTACCCCTCCAAATCCCTCTACACAATATCCTCTGCAGGCATCAGCTCCACACTAATGGACCTCCACCTCCCGTTTGTTTTCAATGTTTCCTTTGGGTTGAAAGCTTTTGTTTCCCTCGTCTTCGAACGTAGTTGTACTGTTTCCAGCACTGTTCGGAAGTTCTCTTCTTGACATAGGAGGAGGATATTTTGAAGATGATATTTTGAATTGAAGATATTTCCTCCCATACTTCCTTGACCCGCGGAGGTTTGGGGGGATTCTTTCCATCCCCGTAGTTTAACTGCTCATGCTCTTTTACTTCACGCACGACTAGATCGGTCTCCCCCACCAAAAAACGCTCCTGCCGTCTGGGTAAATCCGCCATCACAATAGCATCAGGCCATGGAAAATGCGTTGCTGGCTTTTAAAGGGAATGAGAGTATAAATTCTGATTGGTTAATTGTATGTTGCGCCCAAAACACACCCATGACTAATGAAGTAATTTAGGACACGCTTTTGAACCATGCGCCTGGCGCAGTGTTTGTTTTTCCCGCTGTCAAAATACCAAATTGTGTCGGGAATGCCCCAACTGGTGGGCAACTTGCACGACAGACTTCAGAAAATGCGCATATGATATTGAAAATAGAGCCCTTTGTCTTTTTCAGTCTTTGGTTAATAGAAAAATGCATTCCATATGGTAAACAGATCACGAAAAAAAACATTTGCTGCAAGTTGTGCAAATACATTAACGACTGGATAAATCAATTAAAACAAGTTATAAATGTTATGTATTGACATTGATTTAAACTGGTAAGGAAAGTAACAAACATGAACCATAGCTTTAGCAGGTTTACTTCTCATTCAACAGGAAGTATACACAGAACTTCAGCCAATAGGGGCCTGGGTTTATGGTGGTCCAACAGGGCAAAACTTAGGGCAAAGGCTCAACACCCAACATTTCCTTCCACCTTATTCAACAATGCAAACACAATCAAACAAATATTAAAGCAGTACTATGCAACTTTTTCAAGTCGGTAGATGCTTAAATGAGTCGTTACCAGGCAAATCAAGACATTCTTGATTACTGTCAAGTTGCAAACAAAATCCAATATTATTAAAAGACCTATGACCAAACATTGTTTAGTACATGGGGTATGATAAGGAATGTGTAATTGTACTTTTCACCTGGTGTTGTGCTTCATTTTGGTTCCTTTTTTGTTTTCTTTTTTTTGTGAATTGTTTTGTGTGCCTGCCATCTACAATTAGGGGCCGGTGTGTAGGAGCCAAAATGTATGTTTTGTTTTTGGGTGCAATTCATTTTTATTTCCCCTAGATGGCGCATGGTTATGAATCTATGCAGGGGCCTCATTTAATGTTCTTACGCACAGATTTGATCTTAGAGTGTTCGTACGAACAAATTCACGTCAAAGTACAGAGTTATAAAAAACATCTTTGATGTGGAAAAGTACTTATTTCCACGTCAGGTTTCAGCTTGGCGTACAACCATTTCCTTGTGGTTATGCCTGGTATTGCAGATATTTTCCGATGCACGGGCTATGAATTTCATTTAAAAAGACAATCTCGCCTCTTTCACTGTAATATGATTAGGATTAGGCTGATATAAGCAGAAATACCCAACCAATACTTTAAAAATATATATTTTAAATGTTTCATCATCATCGTCATCATCATCAATTGCACAATCAAATCAATACAATCAAATTAATTGCATGAATAGGCTATAGTTGATCCAAATTAAGGTATGATAAGTGTACATTTAATTCCACATGTGTAAAACATTTGGAAGGCTATAAAAACTGTCATAGTGTGTTGGTTTTTAGTAAGAGACATGGCTGCATTGGCCCTGTTAGAGGATATTGCCAACCGTGCAATAAGGAGAGAACGAGTTTTTCGTGACCGCGCAGACTTTTTGGCACATGATGACACATGGCTGATAAGCAGGTACCGCTAGTCGAGAATGGCTTTGTTAGAGCTTTGTGCCCAAATGGGCCCTCATCTAGAGAGATGCACCACACGCAACCAGGCTATACCCGTTCAGGTACAGGTTTTGTCTGTTCTTGGGTTCCCCCCGACAGGAACGTTCCAGCGAGAAATTGTGGACCGGTCGAGAATATCCCAATCAACATTCAGCAGAATATTGCCAGATGTTCTTCGCGGAATTATTCGCCTATGCCCGCAATTAATTCGATTCAGTGCCCAGGAACAGCAAGAAGTGAAGGAGGATTCCCTGCGTAAAGCAGGGTTCCCAAATGTGATCGGTGCGACAGACTGCACCCACGTTGCCATACGAGCTCCACATGTGAACGAGATTTATAACTGAATGATTGCCGTACACATGGATTTCATGCGTACGTTCGTTTTCAGAATCAGAAAATCAAGGAAGGTTTCTACGCAAGTCTTTGTAAATGACGCCCCAGGTATTTAGGCAGGTCGTGTGTGTCTGCTTGTTAGGTGTCTGACCTGGAGGGGCAAAGGTTTTTTGAACGCTAAGCGCTACGGCGCCATGCTCGATGTTTGTAGAGGTTTGCCGTGAATAGTTTTGACCTACTTGTATCTTTCGGACTTGTTGTGGAATAAATGGATAACCTTGATTCGCAAAGAAGACCGTTTACAGGCTATGTTTCATAGAACACAGTAAAGGCATTCACATTCATCCAGCTAAGTAAAATCTAGCGTGTCAGCCAAGCAACTACCCGCGGTCAGGACACCTCAGTAGCTCTGTGTTAGACAGAACTCCTTTAATAGGCTGGGTCAATACACCTCTGTAATACCAGCATACTAACACAAAATCATTGTTTTGGGAAAAATTGTTGACAAGTTAACAAAAAACATTTTTGACACCTGGCTTTGACAAGAAACATTGCCCCCTGTGACAAAATTTGTTTGGTTTTGCTTTTGCGATGTTGTTTTTGTTGGAAGTGGGCATCGACCAGTGTTTTCAATGCGTGAGAGTCAATAGATTTCAATGCAGTAAAAAATTGGACGTAAACATAGCGTTCTCTTGATAATAGGCAAAATGACATTTTGTACAATTACAGCGCCCTCTATAGGCCAAGTTTTATGGCATGTGCTGTGCTTTTAGAGGTCTTTCTGCTGGTCATGCATGACATATTTTGTGCAGTTCCCATCTTCTCGGTCCAAGATATTGGCAATACAAAATCCCAATTTTTGCATTTACTCATATCACTAGGTGGTGCTATGCTTCAAGTTAATGTTTATGGGCTGGGTCGATACGCCTCTGTAACATCAGCATACTAACATGAAATCATTGTCTTGGGAAAAATTGTTGACGAGTTATTTAAACTGTTTTTGGACACCTAGCTTCGAGAAAAAACATCGTCCCCTAATTTTCACCACATTGGAGCAATCAGAAGCCAATATATGGACTTTTGAAGAATTTTAAGCTATGTTTCAAAATTTCATTGACATGTAACTTTTAAACAGTTTATCTCAGGATAAATCCTTTGATAACTTTGTGTCACCATTGTCTGTAGATGACATGTACCAAATTTAGTGAGATTTACATGAACGGCCTATGACGAGTTCGTTTGGTTTCGCTTTCGTGATGTTAAAATTTCACGGAAATTCTTTTTGTTAGAAGTGGGTGTCAACCAGTGTTTTCAATGTGTGAGGGTCAATAGATTTCACGACAAAAAAAAATGTTTGCAAATCTAACCTTTCTCTAGATAATAGACCTCTAAAAGCACAGCACATGCCTATAGGGGGCGATGTAATTATACAAAATGTAATGTGCTGATCGTGCATGGCATATTTTGGGCAGTTCCCACCTTCTCGGTCCAAGATATTGGCAATACAAAGTCCCATTTTTTGCATTTACCCATATCACTAGGTGGCGCTATACTTTAAGTGATTTTTTATGGGCTGGGTTGATATGCCTCTGTAACATCAGCATACTAACATGAAATCATTGTCTTGGGAAAAATTGTTGACAAGTTATTTTTAAAAAATGTTTTTGGACACCTAGCTTCGACAAAAAACATCATCCTCTTTGACAAAATGTCACAAAATTTAATGTGCATGAAAAGTTCCCTGGCAATCGTTGATGGAAAATCGGTGAAAAAAAAAAAATTATTAATTTTTAAAAAGGGAAAAAAGTCTCGGCAACACTATAATGACCGCCTTCGCTAGCTTCGCTAACGGGGGTCATAACACTGCACAATCTATGCATAGTTGAGTTCAGCCTTATTGAGTGCCCTAAAAGTAAATGTGCCATTTGGCATTATGGGGTCTTTTCTCAAATGCGCTTAAGTCAAATATGTGTAGCTGCACACTTTTATGCCTGCGCATATTCTATTGCTGACTTAAGTCTGTCGTTTATGTACAATGAAGCCACTTCAGGTGGAGCAATCCCAAAGTTGGGGTGTTTCTGATATAAATTAATCTTACATGTATTCCCCTCCTTACGTACTTCAAAGGGCTGTAGTAAGGGCCACTACAGATAAATCTGTACATTACATTTAAAGTCGGCAGTCGTTCAAGTTTATACCTTGTTGAACATTTTCAAGCAACATTACAAAAGTGCAATATTGGAATGTAGAGCTTGGTTTTGAGATTACTGATGAGATTTTCTGCCACAGTGAAAGGTAGTACTTTTAACATTAGGCTCATTTGGCAATGACTGCAGGAGAAGGGTAAAACGAGTTAAATGTCATGATCTACATGTAAGTAAATAAGAATTATTCTACAGCAGTAAAATAAAAAAAGAGACAATACCATTGATTATTTAATAGATTTGTCCTTGATCAAATGAACACTGAAATAGCAATAGGCCTACCATGCATCTACAATCTTTTTGCAAACGTGTTGGAAAAGTGCAAGTGTTCAAAGTAATGTTTCATATTGCACCGTCACTGGTTCGTATCAAGAACACAGTTCTTGAATTTTAAACGTTTATGTATCACAGTATTTTGAAATATGTACAGTTTACAGCAGACATTTCACTGCAGCTAGTTGCAGTTGTTGCTTTGCCTCCTTTGTAAAAACTAAATCCTGGTTTGTGCATTCCAGTGATTACATTAATATTGCTACCGTTAACCCGGAGGTACACATTCCATGTTTTATGATTAACCACATGAAACAAGGACATAATCAAGTTTCCCCAGTGTTTTATATAAATGCCACCTCTTTTGAGAGCCCACCTTAAATGCAAAGTTATGGGTGGGGGCGTGTTGGAAGAGCGCAGAATATGCGTAACTGAAAAGCACGTAACTGGACTTATGCACAGATGGGGAAATAGGCCCCTAAGTGTGAAACAACTGTGCCAACCCCATAGGGGGATGCATTGCATGATAATTGAAGTGGCAATGATGGATCAAAGTAGGTGAGCACATGAGAATGTAAAAAGGTATCTATAGATCTGACATGTGCCATGCCTCTGACCACTCCCATTTCTTTCCCTGACTCAGCAATTCAGGGAGTGGTTTCAACAAGGTGAACAGATTTTGAATAAACCAGCTGTTATGGTCAGATATTGGGTCGGATCTGTGATTGACATTGACGCGATGATGTGCACTGATTGGTCACGTGGTGATGGTGGCGGTAGTCGCAAATTGTATATCACCTGTGAGCTCGCTACTGAAAGTTAGTTAGAGAGTGGGTGATGGGGGAAGCCTACTTTTGCTACTTTTTCACAGCGCCTTAGCTCTATTTGCACATATTGGCACATTTGCACCTCTTTACCGCTGCTTTCCGAACTTTTTTTTACGATTTTAACTGTTGTATTGATGGATTGAAGAACTGTGACGTTTTTACCCTTTTGAAACCTGTAAAGAATAATAAAGCAAGCAAAACGGAAATCTGGGATGTATAGACCTCTTTTACACAGACAGCGCGTCGGGCATATTACTTCCCCTGATCAGCTGCTCAGCGACTGAAAGTTTGTTAGATCAGTCGCTAATATTTGTTAGCAAAAAATGGCAATGGCGGGCCGCATTCAGAGCACAGCTTGTTGACACGCCGAGCGAGCCAACACTACCACCAACGTGAAGAAAGCGGTTTGCCTAGGACATGAGAAGACAGCAGTGGTAACGTAACCCCTGTTTATTGTGTATCGCTGGGTTTTGGAATGCAGTTTGGGATTCATGCAGTTGAACTGCATGAAGTTGATGTTGCTACTCACGTCTCATTGGTTGGACCGTAGCTACCGCTAACTGGAATTCAGTGGGAATTTTGCTTTGTGTGTTTTGTGGCTCTGTGCGTTGTCAGTGGACTTGGATTGCTGTCACTTCTGATATTGCCCTTTATGCTGTGATTTATGCTGTGATTTATGTGCATTGTTTGGGAAGTGAAAAATGAGTGCACAAGACAAAATGTTCTCACTGAAAAAGCTCTGGCGAACAAAATTGAAAGCATTCAAACACAACGGAAGAAGCATGTAACTAAAATGAAAAGTGTAATGGGTTCCCTGAAAGAGCTAATGAATGCTGACGAAAATGAATCTCAGGTCAAGTTGCAACTTAATGAATTGATACACCTGTTTAAAAAATGCGACTGAACTGCATGAATCCCTGTTGCCACTAATGCCACAGGATGAGAAAGATAAACAAAATGTATGGTTTTCAAGCATCACAAAATACAATCAAGCTTTTATTGAGGATGTACAAATATGGTTGGCAGGCATCATTAAAAGGTCAGGCAGGTCATCATTTGATGAAGCATCATCACAAAAGGCCCCACTGGAGGGAGATGTTCGAACATGTGAGCGCACAGAGGAACAACTTAACCTGCCTCTTTATTCTCAGCATGACATTCAGGATGATGTGTCTGACAGTGTATCAAATCATGGTAGTAGGGCGAACTCAGAAGTGTCTTCATCTGCATATCGCAAAGCTGAGGCTGAAATGGCTGCCTTACTCACTCGGCAACGGCTGCTTAAAGAGAAGCACAGTCTTGAGGCCCTGGAGGACAAATTAAAGAGAAGGAAAGAGAAACTTCAACTGGAGGCAGATATCGCTGAGGTTGTGGCAAAAGCAAATGTGCTGAAAACGGGATCAACTGTGAGGGGTACTGCGTCAAGTGGAAGAAATCAAATGGGATGGAGTCCTATTTTAAAGCAAAACAACAGGCCTTTAAAATTCTTAATGTGGATGCCAAAACCTTTGTCCCACCACCAATGCCTACAGTGAAATCCACACAACAACACTCAAAATGTGATGGATTGGCCCCTCTTCTCACTGGACCTACTGCTCATGTGAAACAGTTTAATATACATCTGCCTTCACAACAAAATGCTGCTCTCACTGGACCTCCTGTGCATGTACAGCGATACAACACGCACATGCCATCACAACAAAATGCTGGCTCTGCGACAAATGACAATCTAGTGTCAATCATACACACACAAAATCAGTTGACTCAGATGTTAGTCCATCAGCAAAGCCTGTCATCTCTGCCTAAAAGAGAAATATCTGTTTTTGATGGTTATCCTCTGCACTTCCATGCCTTCATGCGTTCATTTGAACAAGTCATTGAGTCAAAGACGGAAATGAGCATGTGATTGCAGCTTCGTATCTGAACAAAATTCACTCATGGCCTGCTATTCGATCGGAGGATGCAGAGGCCCGTCAAACGTACAGTTTATTCTTACGTGGCTGTTGTAATGCAATGGAGGAAGTTGATGGCCTCTCTAAACTAGGCCTATGCAGTCGTCTTCGACTGCTAAAGGTATATCCCCGAAACGCGATGCTTCAAAGCCCCCAACATTCATACTGTATTTCATATTAAGTATAAAATTCTCCATGCTAGGGCCTATGTAATCGAACACTCCCCCTCCGTTTCGGGGATATAAATATGGGGCAAATGGTAACACTGTTTTAATGGTTCACTATTACAGTGGATCTACCACATTAGGTACAGTGTAATAACCAGTGCAACAACATTTAATGCCATGTAATACCAGTGTAACACCATGTACCAATCTTGTACTTACATCATGTATTTGTGTATAAGTGGTATTACAGGTATTGCATATTGTTACACTGGTATTACACTGTTATTACATGGTATTAAATACATTACGCTGGTTATTACACTGTACCTAATGTGGTAGATCCACTGAAAGGGTGAACCTTTAAAATAAAGTGTTACAGGGCAATTCAATCCACCCAGTCAGAAGTTATGTGCCAAATGAAAATTCCGCCATTTTGAAATTATTGGCCTCCAAAATCTAATCAGTTCATGAATCTACCCTAGAACATTGAAACACCAAATCTGGGACAAATCCATCCAACTGGTCATAAGTTATGGGCCAAACCAAAATTCAGCCATCTTGAATTCAGCCATCTTGAAAGTGTTGGCCTCCAAACTCGAATAAGTTCATGAACCTACCCTAGAGCATTAACACACCAAATCTGGGAGAAATCCATCCACCCAGTCAGAAGTTATGGGCCAAACAAAAATTCGCCCATCTTGAATTCAGCCATCTTGAAAGTGTTGACCTCCAAACTCGAATCAGTTCATGAACCTGCCCTAGAGCATTCACCCAAAAAATCTGGGACAAATCCAAACATCCGTTCAAAAGTTATCGCGTTAACACGAAAGACCTTACGCGGCGGCAGCGGACGCGGCGGCGCACGCAAAACCGACGACGCTCCGCGTTTCGGGGATATAATAAGAGGATGTGAGGTGTTTCATTTCCCTCCAATGCCATTATTCTCTACAAAAAATAAAAATAAAACTAACTCAGTCATATAGATGGGTCATACACAGTGGTAATATGTTCTCCACAAAGTCAATATAACCCACTGCAGTGGTTCCAAACCTGGAGTACAGACCTAAGCAGAGGTACTGCAGGTAGTATTTGACACAAAGAGAAGGGAGAAATACTGATGGCAGTGTTCTGTTACAGTTCTTAGGCAAAATTCTGTGGTCAGATACTGTAAAGCTAGATTTCGAAGGTAAAGAGGATACTGAAAACCCCCGAAAATTGTTATGGTTATAGGCTACAATGATAAACGACAAATAATTAAATTACCTGGTACCACAGTTCTTTCACTTTGTCCGTGTTCCTATCGAATGCCCCCCTGTAGATAGTGTTTCATGGTCATTTGGTTCTTCTTCAGTACCTGGTCTATTGTTGATATGCTGATGGAGTTGACGTTTTGGAAGATGGCATTGTCTTGGCAGACTGCATCACGGACTAACTGTTAGATTGGACATCTGCGATGTGGGAAACTCGTCTTTCGTTAGTAAAGACCTGATTTCACCTGTAACCTATTCACCTGACTGTCACGAATTTATGACATGTTCCAAAAAATGTATACTATATTGTATGATATCCTTAACTAATTTTGACAATTGAGCAGACTATTCTGCATATGATGACTTATACAATGACGTTGTGCTGACATGTTTTGAAGAGAATGACCATTAGACTGAGAACCAACTAATTGAAACAGATCGGCAAGATCGATTCATTTGGAAAATGTGCTAAATGTGGGCTGATTGTGTTAACTGTAGGTAAATGTACATAACCATTT
Organism: Setipinna tenuifilis; assembly: GCA_030347295.1. Classification (NCBI taxonomy): domain Eukaryota; kingdom Metazoa; phylum Chordata; class Actinopteri; order Clupeiformes; family Engraulidae; genus Setipinna; species Setipinna tenuifilis. Next base: position 29,962,228 of record CM059284.1, read on the forward strand.
GCAAAGATGCACTAGACACTTGAGACATGTAGAAAGCATTTGAAAAATTGATGAAAGCAATGAGAAATGCCATTCTGTTGTGACAAACTGCAAGTTGGTTTACGGATTTGTCCATGTTGTTTTGAGAATGTCATCTCAGTTTCAAAAAATGAGCCAAACTGATGGAGAAAAACTGTAACTCCTGATTATGTGTGTCATTTTGTGCTTTAAGTGTTATATTGCCCTTTTGTGGTCACACCCCATATTCTGTTTTCCTACCTTAGGGGTTGTACCCAGCGGACGAGCTGTCCTGGCACCGCAAAGCAACGAAGCAATTGTGAATGTTCAGAGTACTGGTACACCTTCTAGTGTGTTGACGATTGTGCCTTCTTCTCTACGAGTGACCACACCTGAGGAGGATGTTACTGTTCATATTTTTGTCAGACGAGAGTATGGAATTTCAGGTACATTAGGAAAGAGGGAAAATCCGCCTGACAAATTTTCTGACCAAAAGGCTCATATCTTCAAGTTCAGTAGTTTATTTTCACGTACTTCAAGATTGACTTATAAACACAAACCAAAACAATTTAGATTTTGTGGGCCCAAAACAATTTAGATTTTGTCTAGTAAAAATGGCATTGACAAGTTTAATTGCATTTTGTCTGGCATGTTTTCATATAATGTTTTTAATAATGGCAGCTAACCTGCATAGCATTCTTTGGAGGCACCACGAATGTTGTGAAATTTAATCCACAGAGGGTGCTACAACTAACACACTTTGATATCTTAAGGACCTCAAGCACTTGATTTACAACCCCAAATCAGAAAAAGTTGGGATGTTAAATATAAATGAAAAATAAATGCCATAATTCCCAAATCATACAAGCAATATATTTGTTTCAGAATAATCTAAGGACAACATATCAGTAATTCCAAATCATGTAGTGCAAGACGTTTTTGCCCAGGGGCACTTGATTCCTTAATCCGTCCCTGCAACAGAGTACTGTAAAAGTTGAATACTGCTAAAACATCACAAGCAGGAACATCTCAAAACTAATTATATTAACTGTCAACAGGAACGTATATATATAAAAGACCATCACACAGAGGCTGAGTCTTTCAGAATTGAAGATGTGAAGGCATTCATTACTCTCATTACATAAAAGTATTTTACCAAGATTGCATGTATATAAAATCTAATTTGGTTAGTTTTTCTCAGTTGCTTTGGTGCTTTTCTCAGATCAGAATGTACATTCTCATAACTATTAGTTCAACCTCTAAAACATTTAGTCATTTGTGCACCTCATAATAGCATTTTCGCCTTCCTCTGAACAAATTGCAAATGCTGTCATGCTGCAATGTGTCAGTTGCTTTTATACAATACAATGTTGTTTTTTAACATTATCATTTGCTTATGTCATGTCAGTCAAAATGAACTATACTTATGGATGCTGAATAGTCATTCCCAATAAAAATAATAGTCTTAGTTTTATTGCTTGAGTCACTATACAAAATTGTTGAACTAGTTACCAAATTCTGTCAAGCACATTTTATACCTTTCTTTATCATTTTTTTGCTGGAAATGTCTCCTAAATTGACCAGTTGCTCTCAGGTGAACTTCAGCTTTCACTCACAATGAGGTGTGTGAAGTATTACAGTTTTTCAGTCGCTTTGGTGCTTTTCTCACATCACTATGCATAGCAGTTAGTGCATTTCTCAAAACAGTTAGTGCAAACTGCAAAACCTCCTACTGGTCAGAGGGTGTTGGAAGAACCACTGTGAATTCGTTCATTCAAAAATTTTGAACAAGTGGAATGATTTGTCTCTCCTTAACCTCCTCTTTGAGTAAGATAATGGAAAAGTTGCTTGTTATTAAAATTAGCCGATGGTTAGCGATTAGCATTACTGCTAAATAGAAACATCTCTGATATTTGTTGTTTGCTGTGACTAATTAGCGAAAACGAAATGAAACTTTCTTAACCGCGATTAAAATGCACTATATTATTTCCTTACATCTTGTGTCATTGGCCCTTTCGTGTGTGTACAGACGAAGATTGTAGATAGGGCTGCAGGTGCCTTATTTGAGGACGCAGGCATGTTTCTCTGAAAGTTGGCCAGATACACCTGGCCTGTGAGGTTCATACTGTATGTATGTCTGCCTCGATTGAACAAAAATCGACTTCATGGTTCGTAGAGCAAGTTAACATTAGTATTTTAAATTACAAGCATTACTCATTACTTAATATAGCAGCAACTACATTGCAGACTAGCTCATATTGGCATAGCAAACCTCTAGCTGCACTATACAAACTGACATCAAAACAAAAGATGGCGCCAGTGCCGTGGTGACGTCAGTTTCCAAGTTTCATTCAATATATTCAAGCGTTCATTCAATATATTCAAGCATTCATTCAATATATTCAAGCATTCATTCAATATATTCAAGTTTCATTCCATATTATTCAAACATTCATTCCATATATTCAAGTTTCATTCAATATATTCAGGTTTCATTCCATATATTCAAACATTCAGTCCATATATTCAAGTTTCATTCAATATATTCAAGAGTTCATTCAATATATTCAAGCATCCATTCAATATATTCAAGTTTCATTCCATATTATTCAAACATTCATTCCATATATTAAAACATTCATTCCATATATTCAGGCTTAATTCAATATATTCAAGTTTCATCCTTTAATTTCCTAAACGGCATGGCATAATATGGGACGACAGCCATGCAGACCAGTTTGGGGCTGTATGAGTGCAGCCGGCACTGGGGGACTACGTTGTAGAAAAGTGTTATATCTTGCTTCTCCCATGGAAAGGTATAATAAAAAGAGTACAAAAATGTTAGGGGTGTACTCACTTCTGTGACATACTGTGTAATATATATATATATATATATATATATATATATATATATATCGCACAACACAACATGCCACTCACATTATATTTTAAAGGTAAAAAATTAAATATTAAATATTACCTGATAATGAGAGCTAACTGCATTTTATACAATATAGGTTTCAACAATGTGGCTCCATCATAAGGGCAACCAGATGCTGAAATGTGAAATTGTTGTCCAGATCTGTCACATTTTAAGCATAATAAAAAGGAAAACATTATTACAGTTTTTCTCATTCGCTTTGGTGCTTTTCTCACATCACTATTTACATTTGCATAGCAGTTAGTGCATTCCTCAAAACAGTTAGTGCAAACAGCAAAACCTAGTAGATAACCTGCAAAAGCATGTCACTTGATCAAAATGGATAGTCCATTCCTCAAAAGCAAGTATTCATGTCAATGAAACTGCCAGTGTCATCAAAATGAGAAGTCTTGACACCAAGTTTATGAACAAGACAGTCAAATGGCTTTGGCATGTTTTCATTATGACAGTAACTTCTGTCAGTGTTTTCCAATGCAAAAAAAAGTTTAGAAATCATTGACACCACCTGAAAACGCACTATACACTACCTGTACAGCCATTTTACACTACAGGCACTTACATATTTAGAACACACATAAGAAACACCCTTTTGTAGAACTGTGCACAAAAGTGAACAACATTACAGTATGTATTGTAACTGAAAATCGGTAAATCATTCTGGCACATCCAGATGCTCCTGTCTGTCTGGCCACATATTTTCATCTACATCACAACGGATATCATCCCTTGCAATGCAGCGAGAAAAGTATGAGTGGCGAATCCACCCTTTGCAGGACTCTGCTGCAGCAGAGCAGACAATTTACAGTGCTGAACATTAGAGTATAGAAGACATGTTTTACCTGTACATACTGGTGACGGATCTCCTTTAGTCTTTCACTGTTCCCTTCAAAATGGCACTTTGTACAATTGTTTCATGCACATTTCATTTCCCTTGTGCATTTCATTTCCCTTGTTGCAATTGACACAGATTCAATATTGACAAACACATTGTTATCCTCTACGACAGCGGTTTGATTTTTTTTTTCAAACTTATTGCATTGTTTGCAATCACCATTGCAAAAATGGCTTTCTCTTGCTAAAAAGGGTAAAAAGAGACCCTCTTCCACTTTTGCGAGGTTATCTTTCAGTCCCATGTGGTGCAGAGTAAAATTACAGTACTGTACAGTAAACGAGATATTATGAGACATTGGATTACTGTCCAATACTGTACTCTGTTCTCCCTACAACATTTTTGAATGATTGAATTCACAGTGGACCCTCTGACCAGTAGGAGGTTTTGCAGTTTGCACTAACTGTTTTGAGAAATGCACTAACTGCTATGCAAATGTAAATAGTGATGTGAGAAAAGCACCAAAGTGACTGGGAAAAACTGTAATACTTCACACACCTCATTGTGAGTGAAAGCTGAAGTTCACCTGAGAGCGAACTGGTCAATTTAGGAGACATTTCCAGCAAAAAAAATGATAAAGAAAGGTATAAAATGTGCTTGACAGAATTTGGTAACTAGTTCAACAATTTTGTATGTAGTGACTCAAGCAACAAAACTAAGACTGTTAGTTTTATTGGGAATGACTATTCAGCATCCATAAGTATAGTTCATTTTGACTGACATGACATAAGCAAATGATAATGTTAAAAAACAACATTGTATTGTATAAAAGCAACTGACACATGTCCAAAAGCATTTGCAATTTGTTCAGAGGAAGGAGAAAATGCTATTATGAGGTGCTCAAATGACTAAATGTTTTGGAGGTTGAACTAATAGTTATGAGAATTTACATTCTGATCTGAGAAAAGCACCAAAGCAACGGAGAAAAACTGTAAGTCAAGTCAAATTTATTTTTATAGCACATTTAAAAACAAAGGAAGTTGGCCCAAAGTCCTTTACAAACAATGAGGGAACTAGAAAAGCACTCAGAGAGCGCAGACCTCCGCCAAGGCAGCTTAAGTCTCCACCTTATTGTCATTCTCACCTTAAAGACATTAATCATGTTAAAACATGTTATTACTGGTGTAATAGTTAACTAGTGGGTTTGTTCACTCATGCTTACACGAACTTGGTTGACTCTTCGGTGCAGGAAAGTACTTTATCTAATTTCCACTGCCAACATGAACTACTGGGCTGCTCACTACCGCGCTAACTCTCCTCTGTCTTTCACTGAACCCTCTAACCAAAAACTCAACAACTCCTTGACCCGCAACAGGAGCCTCATTTCCATACCAACCTATATTCCCTCCTTTCAAAATAAAAGTCTCTGTAGATTCCATGCTACACTGGTAACTTCACTGAATAAAAAATCCTGGATCCAGATGGTTATCCGGAACACCACCAAAAACAAATCAGTTCTAAGTTAGCCTGTTGCCTGTTGGTCAGTGACAAGGTGTTATCTGGTGTCATAGGCAGGTATAATTGTTTGTCAACCCTCATAGCAATGGTATTGAATGCTATGTTTTTGTAGAGAAGAGGGCCTAGGATAGAACCTTGGGGGACACCACATGTAATAGAGGCAGAGAAGGAAGTGCGGTTCCCCAATTTGACAGAAAAGGTTCAGTCTTTAAGGTATGAAATGAACTAATTCAAAACTGGTCCCACACAGTTTTTCAGATGACTTAAAAGGATGTCATGATCACTTGTATCAAAGGCAGCTCTAAGGTCAAGCAGGACTAGAACCGCACAAGACCGCACAACCAGAATCAGATTACAGCAGGATATCACTGAGTACCTTTAACAAGGCAGACTCTGTGCTGTGTAGGGCTCTAAAACCAGACTGAAATGTATCAAATATATCAAACGTTTTCAAATAGGATAAAAGCTGAGAGGCAACCACCTTGTCTAAAATCTTAGACAAGAATGGTAGCTTGGAAATGGACCGGTAACTCATTTGGATAGAGGAATCTAAGCTTGGCTTCTTTAAAAGTGGTTGTACAGATGCATACTTAAGGCAAGAAGGGACAATACCATTTTTAATAACTTATTAATTATAGCTAAAATCAGGGTGCAGATAGACGGGAAAACATCTTTAAAAAGATGTGACGTCCTCCTTTGTTTTTTCTTTAGTCTTACTCAATGTTTCCTGCATTTCATTGAGACCGTCCAACAAATATATTGCTTGTATGATTTGAGAATTACAGCATTTATTTTTTATTTACATTTAACACAATGTACCAACTTTTTCTGACTTGGGATTGTATTTGAACTTTCCTCCTTACATAATCAAAAGGGCCCTTTTGTCTCACCTGTTTTCTCTATTCACTTTACATTGACCTCATTTGAAAATGAGAATCCACTCACACCTTGTAACAGAGAGGAAATATTTGAACTAATATACACAATAAAGCGTTATATCTGAAGACAGTTTGTTTGTTATGTTTTAATCTATTTCTCATAGGAGCTGTGAATATCAGCTATGCCACTGTCAGTGGCTCCTTAACAAACTTGACTGAGATGGAGAGACTTGCTGAGCCTGGAGAGGACTTCAAAGTTGCCCTTGGTTTCATCATACTTCCAGATGGAGAGACCACAGTATCAATTCCCATAGAGATTATTGATGTAATTGATTCTCAAACACACCACCATCCCATGCCAGCATACTGCCCTGCTAGGCAAAGTGGAGTTACTATGCAAATATTGAAAAATACCTTTAAAGTTGTCATACTGCCCACTCCAATGTGTTGTAGCTATAATAGTGGTATCACAAGACAAATTAGGTGTTTCAGCCTAAGTTTAGCTCAGTTTTGACAAAATATGTAGTTACTGCCTTTTGGCTTTGTAGGGCTGCATAGCTCCACCCATTTTCTTAAAGAGCCCCACATTTCAATGCAATTTACACTGTAAACCCGGATAAGTCAATACAACTCAAAGCTTTTGATGTAACTGATTACGTCAATAGTTTTGAGTACATTAACTATATATTTTAATTAAAGTTAACTTTAAAAATTTAAATACATGAATTTGTACTTAAACTTTTAAAGTTAACTTTAATTACAATATATGGTTAATGTACTCAAAACTATTGACGTAATCAGTTACATCAAAAGTTTTGAGTTGTATTGACAATCCGGTTTTACAGTGTAGTTTTAGCTCAGTCCTTCCACAATCTTACATAGCATGCAATAAAATCCAATTTATTATTGAGACTTGGATAGCAACAAAAACACAGACGATAAGCTAAAAGTTTTCATCTGCTGTGATATACAAAATCTCCAGAGCACCATAGCATTGTACTGTAAAGACTATTCTCATATAGCATAGGCCTACAGCACTAGATAATTATGAAATATACGTTTCCATCACACAAACCATTACCAAACCAACATGAACTGCCCCTGACAGAAAACGGAGCTCCGTTGATCCTGGCCTACTCTCCCTTCCTCACTTCTCTGAGTATCTTCATGTTCATCTTCTGAGTTGTTATCCAGGCTTATCGTACGCTCTGAATCAAATTCATAGGGCAGAACCGCAGCCATGTTTATCTTGCTCTCCGTATGAATATAGCATATGAATATCCTATAGCTATTTTATACGTCATTGACCAAGACTGCATTGCAACATAAACAAGAATGCCGGACTACTAGCTGAATGGATTTTCTACACTATCTCTAGCAAACGAACATATTTGAGTTTCGTAAATATAGCTGACACCTATGTTAATCATATAACACCAACATGTCTAACTGGCCGGGGATCATTTTAAGGTGCAATTTACTGTATGGTGGCAACTAAGAGGGGACCTTGGCTGACACAAGTAACAGGATTGGTCAGAGTTATAAGAGCTTTCAAGAATGGGGGAAGTATATATTAAGACCCAGAACAGACCACAATCAACATGCTAATGAAGTTATCTTATCATAAACACGCAAATCTGGTTATACAGGTATAAAGTATGAGGAAAACGGCAAGTTTTACGCAGATATTTTATGTCCTTAAGTGTGATGACATGAGAGCTACTTGACCAAATGAGTACCTCCATGTGCATTGATGTGCATCCATACAAACATGCCCTCTGAAGTCTAATTGTCAAAATATGTTATTTAGGAAAAGTGAAAGTACCGCACACCAATGAACTTTGTTGAGGTGCTGGCCACTGGTGTAATTCAAGCATTAGAAGGAAAGAAATGCCGCACTCTCTGATCAAAGGTTTTTATTTGGAAGTGACGTTTCGGCCGTCTGGTCTTCTTCAAACTTGAAGGCCTGACGGCCGAAACGTCACTTCCAAATAAAAACCTTGGAGCAGAGAGTGCGGCATTTCTTTCCTAAAATATGTTATTTAACCCAAATATTTATTGTGTTTATTTCTTTCCAGGATGACATTCCAGAATTTCAGGAAGTATTCCTACTCAAGATAATGTCTGCTGCATTTCTAACCTCACTCAGCAATTTAGGTATGTTTGCTCTTGACATTACATTATTACATTACATTACATTGCATTTGGCAGACGCTTTTATCAAAAGCAACTTACAAAAAGGAGGACATAATCTGACAGAGGTGTAAAGGGACACTGAGTAAGCAGGCAACCTTTATACATACAAGGAGGTGCATGTGTCTGAATAAGTTTCCCGGAGCAGGGACACTATAGACATGCATACTCCCACATGGGGGCAGAGAAAGAGAGAGTTGGTTTAGTGAATGTTAGTTTTGTTAGTTTTATTAGGAAGGGAAGCATTCTCGGAAGAGAAGGGTTTTTACAAGCTTTTTAAAGGTAGGGAGGGATGTTTCTTGTTCTGATAGGTTGTTCCACAATTTGGGGACAACCAAAGAGAAAAGTTTAGAGTGACCTCGCTTTGTGAGAGGCGAGGGTACAGATAGACGATTTGGATCGCAACACTCTGGACGGGACGTGAGCCTTTAGTAAGACGTTGAGATGAGCCGGGGTGGAACCTGAAATGACTTTGTACGCTAGTGTCAGAGCCTTATGATTAATTCTGGCAGTTACCGGCAGCCAGTGCAGCTCACTGAAGAGTGGGGTGACGTGTCCTTTTGGGTTGGTTGAAAACCAGTCACGCTGCTGCGTTCTGGACCATTTGCAATGGTTTGATCACACAGGCAGGTAGGCTGACTAGGAGGGAATTGCAGTAATCGAGTCGAGAAGTGATTGTCGCCTGTATTAGGAGTTAAGCGGCATATTGTGTCAGGTACGGTCTGATTTTTCTAATATTGTATAATGCGTAGCGACATGACCTCGCTACAGAGGAAATGTGCTCAGAGAAAGATAGACGGTCCTCTAATACGACACCCAGGTTTCTAGCAAGTACTCATCCTGAAAACGGAAAAAGTATAAGATAACACAATATCTGCCAGGTCCAGTATACTCTCCATGCTGGGTTTGGACATGGGTGAGTGAAGAGAAAGGAAGTATTTTAATGCTTTAATGGCATCTTTATGTGGAATGTTTGTATAGAAACAGGATCAGAATCAGGGTTGTCTGGTTACTGCTCATTTCAAATGAGCTGGTCATGCAGTCAGTTCTTTGAGGTATATTGGTGTGAAGAAGGTAAACCAATCACCTAGGAAGGGTGGGGGTAGGGAGGGTTGTCGTCAAAGTCAGGCTTTATAGTGCAAGGCTTTATGTACAGGTTGTGCACAGGATTTGAAATTACAGGGGTCTCTAGGCCCAAAGTTTAATATGTTATAAACATGAAAATATAAACATAACAATAACAAAACATAACAATATAAACATAGCAAAATAAAGTAGACATAGCAAGAAAGTACAAAAACTTAATACAGATAAGTAAACCACAAGATGTGTAGAATATTTTTGCTCAGATAATTCAATTGAAATCGCAGTGTCATTGAGTTGCCATGCAAGAAATGTCATTAAAAATTACTGTGAAGCAGGGAAAAAGGGACCAGACAGGAGAGAGATGTGCCGTAAGTAAGTTTCCTGGAGCAAGGACACTTATACTAACACTCAGAACAATGGGAGAGGGGAGTATAGCATCACGTACACCTGGCTACACAATAAAAGAATAATCATTACACAGATACAGACAAACATGTATTGCCCATATAAACAGTCTAGCAAACTGTGCAAGCAGATAATATGTATATTTCAAAGTGCAGGTGTGAGTCTAGTTCAGTCCAGTGACTGATGTGGTGGTAGACAGATCCAGGAGTGTTGCGGGGGGTTGAGAGTGTGTGTGTGTGTGTGTGAGAGAGAGGGTCAATGGCTCCAGTGAGGAGGGGTTCAGTGGGACAAGGTGGGTGAAGGTCCAGAGTTCGTGTGTGTGGGGGTCAGAGGGGGCAGGAGGGCAGTGCAAGGAGAGAGTTCAGCATCCTGACAGCTTGGCGGTCTGCTGGTTCTGGCCCAGAGGCTCTTCAGTCTCCTTCCTAGTGGCAGCAGATCGAAGAGGCTGTTGGGCGGGTGGGTTGTGAAGGAAGTAGAGTCGCTGTTGTGCTGTGCTGACCAGTTATGCAGTGTTCTTTGACCAGGAGAGGTCCTCAAAAATGCACACCCAGGAACATGACATTGCTTACTCTCTCCACAGCAGCTCCATTGATGTTGTAGGGGGTGTGCTGGGTGTACGCTCTCCTGAAATCTACAATAATCTCCTTCGTGTTCACGTACATATTTGGGTACAGTGCTGACATTCCTGGAGGTGTCGCTGCTGACCTGTTCTGCCTGCAGTCTTTTTGACAAGAAGTTCAGCAGCCAGTCGAGGTGCTGATCACCAACCGGTCTAGTTGTTGAATGCTGAACTGAAGTCTATAAACAGCATTATAACATATGATGTCTCTGGTGTTCAGGTGTGTGAGGGCTGAATAGAGGGCTGTTAAGATCACATCATCGCTCAATCAGTTGGACCAGTATGCAAACTGAAATGAGTCCAGGGTGGGGGGGCAGATATGTCTTGATGTGTTGGATGACTAGCCATTCGAAGCTTTCATTAGGATGGGGGGTGAGTGCGTCGTTGAGGCAGGAGGGAAACAACTTCGGCACAAGGATGATGGCTCACAGATGTGTTGAAGATGTTTGTGTGGACATCTGTGAGCTCCACAGCACAGTCTCTCAGTACATGACCAGGGATAACATAACATTATAACAAGAAACTCCTCCAATGTGTTTTTTGATATATTTCTTGAATACATTATCTTGCCATGGCTTAAATAAGGAATTTGATATAAAACCTTTTTTGTAATGTGTTGTAGTACTTTCGTATAGTATAATAGTCTGGTTATATTGTAACAATCATGCTACAATTATATTGTAACTGCTCATAGATTAATGAGTCGTGTTTATGGCTGGGGTTCTCTGATGTTTTTGTTCTTTTCCTTTTTTCTTTTTCTTCTTATTTACACTCATATTTGGATGGTACGGAAGCCCTGAACCGCAAAGAGGTAAAAAAAATAGCAGTTATTATCTCATTATTTTGAGATACTATCTCGTTATTACGAGATATTAAGTCGTTATTACGAGATATTATCTCGTTATTACGAGATATTAAGTCGTTATAAAAAAAAATGCAGATGCAAAAAAATGCAGATTCAAAAAAAAAATGCAGCTGCAAAAAAAATGCAGATATTATCTCGTAATAGCAAGATAATATCTCGTAATAACGACTTAATATCTCGTAATAACGAGATAGTATCTCGAAATAACGAGATAATATCTGCATCTGAACCTCTGGGCGGTTCAGGGCTTCCGTAGGATGGGGCTATGTATTGAGTGTTTTTGAAGCTATACCTTTGCATTGTCAGAAGTGTTTATTGTCCCTGTATGCTGGTGAAACTTCTAGAGATATATCCAGGTCTACACCTAATGAAATGATTGAAGGTTATGGCCTGTCTATTGGGCACAGCTTATGGCCTACTCATCTAATGTCAGCTCACCTGATGTTGCATATATACAGATCCCCTGTTGGCAGTTCACCATTCCTATGCCTGAAAAAGACCCTGGTGGGTCGAAATGTGGCTCTTTATTTAAATAAATAAGTTTCGCAGGCATCTATTTTTTACCCCTTTGATACATTTTTCTGGCCTACACCTGGCCTCAGAGAGCTGGAATGTGCATGCAAGCTATATTGCAAATGACCATTAATGGAGTTGATGCACCTTGTTTGGATGCATCATAAAATGTTGTTTTTTGGGTGCAACATTTGGCAAGTCAACATACACAAAAAAATTGCTTCACATTTCGTAAGACAACGGCTATGAATTAAATTTTACAAGATTTGGCATTATCTTAAAGAATGTTGTGCCTATTGACTAAGAGGTTCATGAAATTTATACAACTCCAACCCAAGATAGAAGTGTAATTATGAGCTATGATTGAAATATTGATTGATGCATAACATTACAGGGTATGACCTCTACATGGTATTCATTTTTGGCTACCCTACATAGCAAGTTGATTCTGTTTTTGTATTTTGACATTTACATTGTTGAAAGTGGGCATGGACAGGTGATTTTCATGCAGCGGGTTTAATATAAGAAAAAAAAAGGTTTTTAAAACTATTGTGTTCTACAGCTAATAACCAAAATGTGATCTTGTAAAATAACAGCACCTCCTGTGCATGAAATTTCAAAATGTCACAAAATTCTGTGCAAATTCAAAGAAAGCTATGTAGAGTTTACATGTAAAGTTTGTTTTCATTGGAAGTGGCCGTTGACTAGTGTTTTCAATATATGATGGTCAATGGACAAAAAAATGTTCAACTGTAGCACTTTCAAGATAATAGGAAAAATTACATTTTTGTGCAATCACAGCACCCCCTATGGGCCAAATGTCACAGGTGCTGTTACCAGGTGCTGCAGGTCTTTGCACCTTTCAGAGGTGCTTTGCTTGTGCTTCCGCGGTAAATTCCTTCATGTTCATTTACATTGTCATTTGTACTTGATCTGAATGCACAGGTCACGAGAAGTAAAAAAAGTTGAGTGAATTGATTCACTTTTGCCACAATTGGTTAGTTGACAATGCTAGATTACAGTGCCTATGCTAAACTAAGGTCAGTGCTGCCAGATTTGGACAATGGCTGGGTCTGCTGGAAAACACTTCTGTTCACTTATCCAACTCTAAGGACTGTAGGGATAGACAAAATTTCACCTAGGGGGGGTATTCCTTTAATATAAATCTGAAGAGAATCTTTAGATTGAGACAAGCAAATATGTCATGGAAACCTAATTGTTGTTGTCACCATGTTAGATTTTCTAAAACAGCTGTCTTTAGCTGGCTGTTTATATGTAACTTAATGACGTCTAAGGTAATCTAAAAAATTCTCCTGATTAGGGGAAGTTCTCTGTTAGTATATTAAGCATAGTAAAAAAAGATTGTCAGCTTATGCATAATTAGGAATTTCAGTCTTAAATCTAACAATTTGTAAAAAAAAAAAAAAAAAAAAGCAGTATTGTTTGTTTATATGTTATTCTGCTTTGGCAACATTGCATTTGCATTGTCCTTATGTCAGTATACAGTCACTATACAGTGTTGAAGTGGTACAACTATTGTATATAATGTAGGTTTTTGTGTTATGTCCAACTACCATATTCTATTTAAGTTCATAAAATTCACATTAGATGCACTACTATACAACTTAATAATCAGTTAATAATTATTGGTTACAGTATACTTTTGAATGGATGTTGCTTTTTTTCCAGACACTGATGGTCTTGTGGCTGAAATTGCTATTGAATCTAATGATGGAATCCAAGGTGTTTTGAGTTGGCAGGACGCAAGGTAAGGCCAGTTGGGAATAAAAGGGACCAAATGGGAACAAGTAAACTGAACATTAAATATGTTGAGTCTATGTATTATTCAACAGGCTTACACATTGCTTAACATTCAGCCAGTTAGTTGCAAACTTCATGAAGTCCAACTTGTCGATGTGAAAGTAATTGAATTATTATATCTCCCAATTTATACAGCATTAAAGTGAATGAATCTGTGGGACTGCTGACACTAGTGGCCCACAGAAATGCCGGAGCCTTTGGGAATGTTTCAGTATTCTTCTATGTGCAGAGCTTAGGAGCTGAATTGGGAAAGGATTTCAACATCACACCATCAGTAAGGCACAGTATTTTACTATTTGTGTTGCCTATAAAATCCATTAGGAATACCTTTTTAACCTGTAAGCAAACATTATACTATGAAACACAAAAGGAGAAGAGTGAATGCTTCCTAATAATGTAGTAAACAGAGTAAAAAAACGGTAATATCAGGGTGCTCATCATGACGAAGGGTCCAATAGAAAACATTGAGGCATGATTAAAAATCCTTTATTAAACACTGGCCACATGCCTATGTGACATTCTGTCTTCATCAGGACTTGCCAGATAACCACAGTTGATCCCATTTAACAGGTAGGAAGGTGGAAGTATTACTCACACACTAAGTGACATGCATATTTAACACAGTAAATCAGCATTCATTTAACATCAAATGCACAATCAAATATCATCAAAATGTATTATTATAAAAAAGCTCTAACATTATTACCATCTTAAAGAAGAGGACGTTTGACTATGATCTATTCAAGTAATTACCATGTAAGCAAGGGCATAGAATTGGCATGGACGGAGAGGACACATCCCCACCAATATCCAGCAATCATCGATTTGTCCCGACCAATAATTTGAGCCCCTCAGAAAAAAAATCATCTGTCAATGTCTCATCACCTAGCGGTGCAGAAATGGTTAAATTAGGTTCTCTACTGAAGTCCTACTCCTAACACATATGGTCAATGTGATTGGCTGTGCCCTGCTTTCACGTGAAACACGGTTTGGTGATAGGAGCGCCAAAATCTTGTCCAAAGCCAGTGGCGAGTAAAGTGGCTAGTGGCGAGCAATGTCAGCTAAAAAGAAGGTGGACATAAGTGGCTACTTTTCAAAGAAACCTGTAAGTCCTAAAGTCAAAATACTGAAATGAGTCTCACAACTATTCAACTGTTGCCAGGTAAATTAGGCAGTGGGTAACAGCATAGCATTAAGTGTTCATCATAGCTACCTGTCAACTTAACCAAGAATAAAGCTATTTTTACTCCTGATAAAACATTTCTTTCACATTCATTTGTAATGGTAGTTCCAAACCACTACGGATGCAATACATTTTTGGCCTCTATGCAAGTTTTGCGCAGCTCTGCGTTTGATAAAGAGACGCACAGAAACTCAGAACCATTCTGAAGCAGGTACAAAAAATCGTAACAGGTCCCAGGTCAAATGCCCAGTCGAAAAGGAAAAGAGGTGTGTAGTGCCATACTGTGTCGTGCTAAACAATGCAGGTTGAAAATGCCTATATGAACTCATGACAAGTCCCGGTACACCATAAAATGTCCTGGTACGCTTGAGGCTAAATTGAGAAGTGCTGGTACTCAGTACTGGTGCGTACCACTTAGAGCACCGCCCATAACAACAGTAATGACAACTAAGCTTTGGCACACAGCATGCCTACAGCAGGCTAAAATTGTCTGTGGCAGCTATTCATAACACGCACAACAAAAATGCCAACTGTCATTTTTCTTACCGATATTATTAGCCTACAGTGGCTGTCAAATTGACATGATTAATGTTACAACTTTGGTGACACAATAACTTTTTACTGTAATAGTAACCTTACTGACTTTGCAGTGCAGTTGGCACAGTTTGTTTAGAAAATGCACTCACTGTCCAAACGTTAATAATAATTTCAAGATCTGCATAGTGACCCAGAAAGACTAAAGTAGCTATCCAGTTAATACAGTTGGTTCCCACAAATATCGAGCAAATCTGAGCCCCTGCAGGTAACTGTGCTTTTTAGGGTGGTAAGAACTCTGCTTAACATTGTGCTTACTAGGAAAGATCGAGTGTTTCTATAGAAACTACCTCCTCTATTACCCACTTATTTTGCTGTCATTTGGGTTAATCCATGTTTTTACTTCTTAAGGTTTCTGGTAAGTTAATTATTAATCATAGCCTTTCCAGCATATAAAGCCATTTATTATGCATGGGATAATTACCTGCTTTGTAATAACTACACAAGCAAATCCATCAGGATCTATCGATTTAAATGTTCATTGAAATTTACTTGGTAGGTACCAGGTAAAAAAAGTCAGGATTGTAGTACCAACATCTTCCAAAATTATTGTATTGCAAGATTCAATTGTTCTCTATACCATCCATTTTCACATTTAACATGTATGTTCCTCCATCTTACCAGGTTATACATGGCTATTTACCAAGTAAATATGAAGATGAATAAGATTAAAGTTGGCTTTAAAAGAAAGATTGTTTCTGTAGTATTACCAACATCTTACCCAACAATTAAACTAAGGGTGTTTGTCCCTTTCAGTGTTTAAGGCAAACTCAGATCACTAACTGATCATTATAGGCCGATATTACTGACCATTATACTGTAGGCCTAGGTCACATGTCTGCATTCGAAAAGCAGCAAGAAAACTACCCAAATTGGCAAGGAGTGACGTCTCAGAGCTCTAGAGAAGCTACAGTGTAAACAGAAAGAGGACTGAAGCTCCATAAGAGTTTAAGTGTGAAAGAGGACTGAGTTCTTTCTCTGGTCCAATATGAACACAAACAGAATTTGTTTTCTGTTGGTCCAATTGTTGGTCCAATTTTAGGGGATTGAGTTTGGTTTGTTTAAAGAGAACCATATGTGAAAACACCTTAAGACTGACCACTTTTACATTTTGTCCATCCAAATCTTTACCATATATTTTCTGCAGTGTTAAGCATGACTATATTCCAAGTAAATAAGATGACAGTAGGCTGTACCAGTTTTTTAACCCAAGGTACAGTATGTCACAAAAGTGAGTACACCCCTAACATTTTTGTACTTTTTTTTATTATATCTTTCCATGGGAGAAGTCTAAAGATATAATACTTTTCTACAATACTTTTCTGCTGTTGGAGCAATCAGTCTCGCCCCACGTTGGCGCCAATAATAAATGTGGGTGCAATTGGTACTTCGGCACCAATTACATATTTGGGTATAACTGGTCTCAATTGATCAGTCTCATAAAATCAATTCCATTAATATTACCATTAATTCTTATGTTTAATAATAAATTACCAAACAGTTAAATTGATGGTATATTACCAAAATGTTATGCTTATACTACAGCTATAGTAATAATGTATTACTTACAGTATCACAATACACTATAGTCAATAGCATTTACACACACTTGGAGTGGATGAAGGCAGTTGCTGATTCTAGACTGGGTGGCTTCAATGAATACAGCAACAATAACAGACAAAACACAGCTTAAGGTATAGTTTATTAACTAATGAGCTACAAGTGTGAACTAATCTAACAGGTTGTGCATATATACAAGATAATATGATTGTGTATGTGTGTTAAAGAAAGGAAGGAGAAAGGAGGAGTAGGGGGACATGGGGGGGTCCCCAGTTGGATCGGCAAATGGTCAAACAAATGTGTGAGAGGTTAGCCTTGTGCCAGGATAAGCGCGAGAGCGGGGGAAGGGCACATGATTAACTTGCTTTGAAACAATAGGCTAGTTCTGCTAGGCTATCGTTAGCATCCCTTTTGACCAGGTATCTCAGTATGGCGCATGAGACAAGAGTTAGTAAGAGGGGGAGAGAGAGAGAGCATGCACTGATCTGTCTATCAAAGTAGCAAATAAAAAGAACATAACAAATGGTCACTCAAAGTCTACATGAAAACAGTGTGTATGTTTACATCAGACAGTTTAACTCTTTCTTGCTGTGCTAAAGAATATCCTATCTATGCCCAAGTGCGCACGTGAAGGTTGCCTTTGTTTCCTGATGGAGTTGCTTGAATTCCTTGGTTGGGGAATCCTTGCTGATTCAGGAGGTTACCCCTTTTATGCACAACGTCCAACGTATCTCTATTTTCTATTTATTTATTATGTTGGTATACTCCAATCAACTTTAGGGCAGTGTTAGTAGATTCACTGCAATGTATTAACAATATGTTTCATCTTGTAATGAAAAGAGAATCCAAAAAGCTCAGGAATAGTCAAAAAATCTAGAAGGTGCTCTTTGGGGTGGGGGAAAAGTTGAAATCTAATCAAAGAAGTTTCCAAGGCACTCTTCATCCAAGAGATATAAAAAGCCTATATAATAAATACAAAGAGTAACCTCCATAAAAGGCCATTGTTTGTTTGTGCAGTATACCCTGAAGAAGGCTATGCGCCGCTACGCGTGGGTGTCCCAATGCACTGTTTTTAACCTAAAAATAGCCATGTACTAATAAAGGCTTTTTATATTTCTTGGATGAAGAGTGCCTTGGAAACTTCTTTGATTATGTTTCATCTTATATTTGGAACATTGACTGCTTGATGACATCATCAGTTCAACATGGCTGAAAATTGGTAAATGTACCAATGTGCAGTGCACCTATACATTATAATTGCTTATACAGTATGTCACAATAGTGGGTACACCCCTCACATTTTGGTAATTTTTTTATTATATCTTTCCATGTGAGACGTTTGAAGATATAACACTTTCGAACAACGTAAAGTAGGCAGTGTACAGCTTATATAACGGTGCAAATTTGCTGTTCCCTCAAAATAACTCAACACACAACCATTAATGTCTAAACCACTGGCAACAAAAGTGAGTACACCCCTAAGTGAAAATGTGGTGTTATCACTCTCACACTCTCTCATACTGGTCATTGGAAGTTCAACATGGCACCTCATGTAAAATAACTCTCTGAGGATTTAAAAAAGAAAATTGTTGATTTACATGAAGATGGCCTAGGTTATAAGAAGATTGCCAACACCCTGAAACTGAGCTGCAGCACAGTGGCAAAGACCATACAGCGCTTCAAGACGACAGGCTCTACTAAGAACAAGCCTCACCATGGTCGACCAAAGAAGTTGAGTGCATGTGCTTAGCATCATATTCAGAGGCTGTGTTTTCAAAATAAGCGTAGGAGTGCTGCCAGCATTGCTGCAGAGGTTGAAGAGGTAGGGGGACCGCCTGTCAGTGCGCAGACCATATGCTGCATACTGTCAGGGTTCAGGGACCAGACAAAAGACAGAAACAGGGAGGCGGACCCGAAGTGTAATGTGCCACAAAACAAAGTAGTTTTATTGAGGGAATAGGAGGTAATCCGGAGCCCCGGCGGGGACTCTGTGTCGCTGGGCTGAGTGGGGATCGAACCTGCGACTCCGGGGCTGGCAGAAGGCAGCTCTACCGCCTGAGCTGCTGGCAGTTGAGTCAGGCTGGGCTGAGCGGGGATCGAACCTCAACTCCGGGGGTGGCAGACGGCAGCTCTACCACCTGAGCTGCTGGCAGTTGAGTCAGGCTGGGCTGAGCGGGCATCGAACCCGCGACTCCAGGGGTGGCAGGCGCCAGCTCTCCCGTCTGAGCCACCGGCAGATGAATCGCCACTGGTGAGCCAGATCGGTAGGTAGATCCTGGTCTAGCCGTGGGCAGGGGAGGAAGCGTGGTAGCAGAGCCGGTCCGAGTCGAAGCCGAGGGCAGGAGAGGAAGCGTAGTGGCAGAGCCGGTCCGAGTCGAAACCGAGAGCAGGAGGAGGAGAGTAGTGGCAGAGCCGGTCCGAGTTGAAGCTGTGGGGAGGTCTGGAGGAGTAGAGGGAAACTGGGGACACACGAACAGACAAACAGGAAAAAAGTAAACACGCAAAACGAGACTGACACGAAAAAACAGAAAGGAGAACACAGACAGGAGATCCAGGACTGGGAGTCAGAAAACAAAACGCGAAACAGGAGACAAAACCGAGACTAAACCGAACAAGGAGACTGGAGCTAGGAAAACAAGGAGACAAGGAGTCAGAGTCAAAACTTTCCGCAGCGATGAACCTAGGTAAGAAGACGGACTGACAAGGGAGAACTGAAACAGAGGAGTATAAATAGTGGTGCCGTGCAGGTGACCGTAATCATTGAGTAAGGGTTTAAACAAGGAAGTGCAGGTGAGGTGCGTTACGCTTAGACACGGACAAGGGAAACACAGGTGATGAGAATAATTGAGTGAGTGCGGAGAAACAAGGACACAAGTGCGTGATTGGATTTAATAATAAGGACCGTGTCGGGGGAAGCGGTGGAAAGCGTGAATATAGCGTGATCAAAAACAAGGCTCAGACAGAGAATCGTGACACATACTGCATCAAACCGGTATGCATGGCTGTCGTCCCAGAAGGAAGCCTCTTCTGAAGATGATGCACAAGACAGCCCGCAAACAGTTTGCTGAAGACAAGCAGACTAAGGGCATTGTAGGTACAACCACACAAGGACTACTTTTCCCATGATTCTTCTTCCTTAGCCACACCTCATGGGGATAAACCCTTTTCAGGTTTCACACTTTTTAAAACCACTGACGGGCTATTGCTCTGCCTCTCTGTCCTATTGGTCACCAGACCTCATGGACCTTAAGAGACACCCTCTCTGTCTCGTGGGTCATCAGATCTCACAGGCGTAAAGGAAGTAGTTTAACTCGAGTACGCAAGTTTACTGAAAAGGCGACCAGCTTCCCTTTCTCAGTCATATAGCCACGAGCAGGGTGAGCCCCTAGGCTACCCGTTGCACGAGCAACATTTTGAGTTTGAATGGAACGGACTACTTCTAATCCACAGATTCCCAGCCCGACGCTGAGGAAGTACAGTTCTACTCCTACAAATGTCTATGCGCGACGAACCACCGCAAGAAATCTCTTAATCGAGAAGTCGATTCCCAGCTACAGGCTGAGAGAGAACTTTCCTAAAACAAGTACTCTTCCTACACCGGATCACCACAGACCCTCCATGGAACTGAGACGACGTAATACCTTGGCCTTGACAAGGTGTACACACAGTTCCCAAAGTGGTCATTTAGCGTGTAGTGGCACCTACGGATAATTGTATGCATAAAAAAATAGGTTTTGAATCACCAGTATTCTTGGGTGGAGAAAGCCATTATTGCAAAGTCAAATTTTCCATGTAGGACCACTACTCCAACCTCTTGACGCACATTATGTTTCATAAACTTTGTTCCATAGGGGGTGCTGAAATTCCCAAAAATTACATTCTGGTTAATAACTGCAAAACAGTAAGGTAGAGAAACGCAATTTCTTTTTACTCTCACTCCTGATAAGGCCCGCCCAAACATATTAGGCCATGCCCCTTTTGGTTGGCCACGTTTTAAGGAACTAAAAAAAATGAAAACAAAAGTAAACAAACTACTCTAAGGTTGTTCATCTGATTGTCAAGAAATTTGGTGCACAACCTCTTGAAGCACAATTATGTTTTGTAAACTTTGTTCTATGGGGGGGTGGTATAATTCCCAAAAATCACATTTTGGCTAATAACTGCAAAATATTATGCTAGAGAAACTCACATTTCCTGAGAATACCTGTATAAACATATTAGGCCATGGCCCTTTCTGTCAGTCACACTTTACACAATTAAAAACAAAAACTAAAACCACAACTATACTACTTCCTTCGGGGACATTCATTCGATTGTCAAGAAATTTGATGTAAGTCATCTGCAGACAATGCCCTAAAAAATTCTTAAACTTTTTTTTTCAAAAGTTAAAGCATTACACAGTACATTACCAATCAGTACATAGCTTGTAATTACACTATACTCAATATCTTGCACCTTTCTTGCAATTTTCATTAAACCTCCCATACTCAAAGGGCACAACAGTCTTTAAGAACGCACCACATTTTGTAAAAATTTTGCAACCAAAAATACCAAATGTGGTAGACCTTTTTATATGAACAATTAAGTGCTAATAATATCTCACCCGCTGACCCTGCGCTGGCAGGAATCCTGTGAAATCTGAGCAAGTATCCAAAAAAAATGCATATCTGGAACCCTGAACCAGGACTAAGCAGCACTTAAGCATTATGCTCACAATGATCACAAAGTGCTAGCTGGGCTTTCTTAATATTAAGTGGATTTGACCTGATTTATAAGTGGTATAAGCCCGAAAACCATCGGCTTTGAGCACTACCTCAGGGAGGCCATAGGATGCTGTGGTGGTGACTGTGCCAATTCGGAGCAAGTGAGACGAGTAGCAATCTGCAGGAATTCCCACCTGCGTACTTATTGATTTTATGAGAATGGAACCATGTGCGAGCACTGGCGTGCACAAATAGACGCTAGGTGGTGCTGAAGCACCTGCCCCTTTGCCCCTCATCAATGAAAGTGCCCTTTTGAAACTACGTTTTTTTTGTTTTTTTTTAATATTTTTATTATTATTATTATTATTATTAGTAGTAGTAGTAGTAGTAGTATTAACAATTTAGTGAGGGCAATTTTGAAGTGGTCTTTTGGTACAGCGCGTGACCAATAAGTGGGCCAACTGAAACAGCATAGCAGCTGAGTGACTGGAAGCTGTCAGTCGTAGCAGGAACGGCGTTTCTCCTCTCGTGTCCCACACGAGCCAGCTCAGCCAGGTAGGCCTAATGCAGCAGCAACTACAACTATAATTATTATTAGACTGTCGCTGATACACAGATTAAGTGAGACCGTGTTGTTTGCCCTCCCAACCTGAAAATAGCCTATTGTTGTGCATAGCACGTGTCAGTCATACAGCGCATGATGAAAGAAAAGTCCACTTCAACCAGGATTTTAAAGCTCCCACTTTTTTTTTTTTTTACCGTGACGTTTAGGGTGATGATCCTTCTTTTTTTATCTTTCATCTTGTCATTGCGTGGTCCTGTTCCCAGGTCAGACGCCTGGATATGCGAGCTGTTACCTGCTCATACAGCGCATCACACAACTGAAACATTTTTAACTGTCAGTGTCACCTCGTCGGCGAGTTAAGAGGCTATAGCCCAAATGAATGATCAGATAGGCTTACATCTAACACCACAAATTATCTCGGTAGACTTCACAGATCTATCTGTTAAGCTCTTATACCTCCGTCAATCACGGAGACAGACGGCCGCTTTCATCCGGTTCCGTGGGTAGTGCTGGTTTCATCCGTCGGTTTTTCCGTGAGTTCAGCAATTCGGTGAGCTCCGGACAAACCGGAGCAATACCAGAGGCATTCGTGGGTAGGCCTATAGTCAAAAAGATAGGCTACCAATTCGGACAAACCAACGAAGAACAGTAGTAGCCTATTTGACAAATAAAATCGTTTAAAAAGTGGCTCATTTGTTTAAATTTTGAGCTATGAGGATGTTCTTTTTCCCATCGACAAAACCTAAGCATCTAAAGCGGTTGGTCTGGAATTAATGGTTAAGAAAGAAGGCACGGAGTTACCATGAATCTTATTAATACTTTAACTGTACAAGGGCATTAAGTGTTGGTTAAAAGGCGGCCGTCAAGTCCAGATGTTCAATCTGCGCAAAAAGTGCCCCCCCTTCCCCCTCTGAGCACCTGCCCCCCAAAATGTCTGTGCACGCCACTGTGTGCGAGTGACCAGTAATCTGATGTAATGAGCCAGTGCCTGGTTGGGCTAAAGGGGCAAGATTATATTGAAAATGAAGACGGTGTCCTTTGCCCAATATGCTTACTATTTCATGAAATGATCGATATAATCTGAATCTAAAACCTGAAGATCGAAAACTTGTGGGTGAATTTACAAATGAAACTCAGTTGTGAATTTGCTGCATATGAGCAGCCCAAAATACTCCAGAACAAAGAAGTGTGCATAAATTAAGGGGTTTCAGTGAGCTTCTCTTGATCGTAATAGATCTGCACGGCAGAGCCGCCTGCACTGGCAGGATGGATCAAAAGGTGTATCTATGGGATCCTGGCCAAACAACTGTGCAGCGGACGTCTGATAGGACTGCACAAGGACCCGAGAAGCATTGAACCTTATTTAAGTGCTCTGGCAGAGACCGGGCAC
This sequence comes from Setipinna tenuifilis, assembly GCA_030347295.1. Lineage (NCBI taxonomy): Eukaryota > Metazoa > Chordata > Actinopteri > Clupeiformes > Engraulidae > Setipinna > Setipinna tenuifilis. Next base: position 29,985,888 of record CM059284.1, read on the forward strand.
AATCTTGTGCAACAAATTTGATTGGTATAAAAGACAGCAACCCAGAAGACGTCAGAAGAAACATCGCCATCAGCATCAGATCTGAATGTGCAGACAAGAAGTTGTTGTCTAAAGCTTGAATGAAGGATGGTTATGGAAAGCTCACGGTCAGTGGCAAAATACAATGGCTCGCAAATGCCTCACAGACAGACTGAACAGTTAATTGGTTAGAATGGAATCCGACTAGGTACAATTTAATTGTACTAGTTCTGAGTTTAAGTACAAAGTAGGACACAAAAGTGAAGGCTGTCCAAGCATCAACACTTTGGAAATCTCAATAAATGTCAGAATAACTTAAATGAAGCCTGGAGCCATTGAAATGACCCAAAAAAGAAAATTCCACACTATTCATTACAGTGCTAATTTGGACTATTTCAGTCACGTTTGCCTTTTGCTTTACAATCAAACCTGTCTGTCAAGTCAAACAGAGCAGATACAGAGCAGGAGCACACATGTTGTAAATATGTTGTAGAATTTTCCACAAAAGATTTCATTTTAAAACTAGCTGAAACTAAAGAATAACAGATTGTATGTAGTCACACCAACTAATGTAGGCATTTTTGCTAGTTCACAGATGTGTATGTACAATCGATAATGTGGTATTGAAAAGGTCTACCAATGCAAAAAAGTCTACGGTTATTCTACACCAGAGGCTCAGGCCCGGCCCTAGCCATTTTGACACCTAGGCAAGAATTCAGGTGGCGCCCCTTGGATTGCGAAAAAAAAATCGCTGCTAGAGTACAGATACTTACAAGAAATCAAGTCATTGCTTGTCAATATGACATAAATAAAAAAGCTAAAACACTGTACATCAATGGTGTTACCTACAGCATGAACATAATTCACAATAGATGTTTCTGAAAGGCTTGTTATAATATTAATTTATTTATTGTATATACTGTATTAGTAGGCCTTATGATATTACAGTGGGACGAAAATAATCAATAAGGATCCTAGAGTAAAGAGAAAGACTTGGGTATTGTTAGTATATCCATATAGTAAGCTTATTGCATGAAGGAATGTACACTGATAGAAAATTTATCACAATAAAAACACACAGTAATGTTTAGCTAACCAGATGTCAAATACAGAGCAACATAATAAGTGCCACCTGGTGATTAATCTAGATCTAGGCCTTTTTACCTGAGGAAGGTAAGGGGGAGGCAATTATTATTCGTTTCCATTATAGCTTTGCCATTCTATCAAAGTCAGTCTGATACTGCAGAGGAGATTTCTCTAAGACTGCAAGGGAAGCTCTGCTTCCCCTAAAATGTAAAAAAAATGTACATTACAAAATGCCTTAAAACATGTCCATTTCAAACACCAGTTTGTTAATAATAGGCCCATTATCACAAATAACTGAGTTGGTGTTGTTAACTTAGCATTCCACTTTGTTCTCATGGCCTATGGCCAACGCATTTCCTTATAGACGTCCAGCGTCAATGCACTTCAATGGGCCAGCACGGACCCCTAATTTTCTATGCATGGAAACTGGATGGTCTTTGGAGAAATGCCATTTTTTTCTCCCGCCCCCGGACGCAGAGCGTCTCTGGGGGTGAATGGAATGGTGGGCGGAGTTTTGTTGGTCCGGACTTCAAGCAGTCCCCATGTTGATTGGTGAACCTCTGAATCCAGTTTTGATTGGCTGGCGTTTTTGATACATAGACTGTCACTTGGCTGCTGGAGCTCAGTCCCATCGCGGATGTTGCATGCGAAGTCGTAAGATAAACAGTGACCAATTTGTTAGCATTTCCTCAGCAAAAATACTTGTTCATTTCTTACACTGTATATAAATCACACTCACACTTATTTCCGTTTTGGTTTATTACAATTTTGTTGTTCGTTTTTAATTTCGTTTCGTTAGAATCATACTGTTAGGTAGGTTGGCGCTAGTGCTACTTAACTAGCCCACTAGCTCTCCTGAACTAGCCCGCTAGCGCACCTGCACTAGCCCGCTAGCAGAGCACTAGTATGGCAAACCATTTTCTAGAGAAGGAACGAAGGGTAGAATTAACGTATTAAAGTAAATGGACACATTTTGTGATTAAGTTGGCAGTGAGCTTCCCCTCTTTGGAATACCAGCATCCGCCACTGTGATACTGCTATAAAAAGTCTGCTTATATAAACTGATGAAGTTAACGCTAGCTATTTATCGACTAGCTTATATGACATGCTAATAGTCAATGACACTCTCAAACTTAATATTCTTTCTGCAACAGGAAAACAATCATGGCATGGAACATTACCTCTGTCTTTGTTGCGTTTTTCCTCCTCCTCTTTCCTTTTATTTCTCCCCTGAGCTCCAGACAGTTTGGGGCGTTTTGACATAGCACCTAACTTTTTAGCTTGGCTACGGCTCTGGCTTGGCTGTTTGAAGCATGTCCAAAAAAAAACCCGACCAAACTTCAAAGGGGCAACGCAGTATTTTGTAATGACAAGTTTAACAACTGAAGCTCTTTAACAATGCACGGGGCGCCGAATTAGGCATTATTTATTGGTTTTAGTGCTGATTTACTTTCATTCTGATGATGTTTTAGAAATGTTACAGTGGAGGATTTTCGCGCTCGGCGCCCCCTGGAGCGGCAGCGCCCTTAGCATTTGCCTATGTTGCCTAACGGGGGGCCGAACAGGGTGTTCTATCATTCTATCCTACATATCATTTTATCCTACAAACACCCACGGCACATGCGCGCGCATGAGCAGATCACGATACTCCATTTCCCGCCATTTAAACATCATTTTGTCCTACATCAGCTGTTACTAAAACTTTGCAGAGCAAGCGGGGTAGATTAATGACGTAAATTCAATATTAACCACACAATGTAATATAATTCTGATTTAAAAAAGTGAGCGAGTCTTGAAATACAAAAAATATCTTCCCTAAACAGTTTAACTTTTCAACTTTTCATTACTTTAGGTTGGTACAGTCATTTATTTAGGTGTGTATAGAAAACGCCAAACTGGTGGCGTGGTGGGTATACTACCTGCGTATCACGTAGACTAAATTGCTGGTAAACTTGAATTTTCATGACGTCCTGCATTCGTGTGTTGGCTAAAATAATACTCGGAAGTCTACATTATCCTTAAATGTTGGGTAGGTAGCCTATCCTAAAACATGTTATGGTAAAGACGTGTCTGATAGTGTCATTCCTCCTACCGTAGGATGCTTTGACAATGTAGGACAATCTGACAGATTATGTCTGTCGAGACATCCTACCGTAGGATTTTCTGACAATGTAGGACAGAATGACAGAACACCGGCCCTGCAGAGGCTGTATATTGTTCCTTACCTTCACAGGATACCATTTTCAAGCCTCACCTGTTCACAGAGCCTCAGCAAAATGACAGCATACACCACTGTTTTACACACTGAATTCATGTTATATTTTCCTTACACTCCAGTTCTGATCTAACTGTCTTACTTTTAATGTAGATCTACTGATAGGTCTTGTATGCATTGTCTATATCAATGAAGAAGAGCTTTACCTCTGCATTCATTCTTTTGTATGTTGTTCGTCACTGTTGGTATCAATTTTGTTTAGACATTTGTAGGTAATATCTCTTTCCAGGTGTCCTAGATATTCCAAATTAGTGTGATTCCTTGGACCGTCTGAGACATAGTTGTGGGCAAGTGAGGCCAAAGTGGCAAGAGCCTTAACCACAAGTCAGTAGCAGTCTGATTTTTAGCGGTTTCTAACTCATCTCACAACATTTGAACACTTTCTTAACAGCCCTGACTTTGTACAAGACAAATAAATTGAACAAAATCATTGATAAGAATACAGTCCCTGACAAAAGTCTTGTCACTTATCTTATTAATTTTGTAGAAACAAAAGCTTATAACCTCACTTTTAATTAACCCATTGGTTTTAGAAATGTCTCATATGAAAGCTAAAATAAATTTGCTTCACTGAAGAAAGATTAATCATTTAATGAACACAGAAAAGTCTGATTTTGGCAAGACAAAAGTCACCTTGTCATATGATGCACCCAATCCTAGCTTACAGCCCCAGAACACCAGCACACAAGACCTTCACATCAACTGCAACTTGACCTCTGACAACTAAGAATTACCCTGAGACCAAAGCATTAATTATCAAGAGGGTGAAGACCAGATCCACTGCTGAGGTGGCTGACACCTTCAATGTGTCTCAGCATCAAGTACAAAGAATAAGAAAAAGATCTGAAGAGACTGGAGATGTTTTTGACAAGCGCAGGTCCGGCAGAACCCGCAAGACAACTGCTCGGGAGGACCGTTTGTTATTTCAAAAAGCCAAGGCCAGCCCCTTTTCCACTGCAGCAGAGCTCTACCAGGTCTGGTCACTTCAAGTTCCTGTGTCAACAGTTTGTAAAATTCTGTCTCGAAATGGTCTCCATGGTCAAATCAGTGCACAGAAACCAGCACTAAACAAAAGGAAATAAAAAAAAACATGTGGCATTTTCCAAGGCCCACAGCCTGCTAAAATGATGGACGCTGGAAAACTGGGTGGATTTCTCCGATGAATTACATCACAGAAGGTGGATTTCTCCGATGAATTACATCACAGATGCCACAAATATTACAGGAGACCTACTGAAGCCCGCATGGATCCAAGATTCACCCAAAAAACAGTTAAGTTTGGTGGCGGAAAAATCATGGCATCATCATTAGCTACCTCTTGCATTCCCAACCATAAAAGGGATGAAATTTTGCAGCAAGATGGTGCTCCATCGCATACTTCCATCTCTACATCAAAGTTCATGACATGAACATCATTAAGAATGTCTGGGGTAGAATGAAAAAGGAAGCAAGGAAGGCAAAACCAAAGAATCTTGAGGACTGTAAGACTGCTTTTATGACGACTTCTTCAATAAATTGTATGAATCATTATCGAACCGCATGGATGCAGTCGTTCAAGCTCATGGATCAAGATCTCACAGCACCACTACTTAATTCACTGATGTTATGCAACATATTTTGCATTTGAAGTAAATTATTTGTTTAATTTTCTGTAGGCGACAAAACTTTTGTCTTGCCAAAATCTGACCTTTCTGTGTTCATTAAATTATCAATCTTTCTTCAGTAAAGCAAATTCATTTTTAGTATATTAACATAATTTGGGAGGGTTTTAGCTTTCATATGCATACTTTCTTGTGGACAGACACAACTTTAAAGCCACTGGGTTTGCATTCAACCAACTGCAACTGCCTCAATTTAACATAGATACTTAAACCGAGGTGGGCAGGTCAGGACTACAATGGTCAGTATCAGCCAATAAGCAAGGCGTTAAAAAAAGTTTTTGTTTCCCCATGTATGACCATGTATGCTGATTAATGCATTGGCTAAAAAAGCTTCCAGATTTCAGCATGCCTGTCTCAAAGCAGCCACAACATAAAGGGAGATCACACTGTAGCATCAATTTAACAAAAATGTAGTTATTTATAAGTTAGAAAACGTCAGTAAATGTAATAAAGTGTAGTGCATGCATGTCTAGGGGTATGCCTAATGTAACAACCAAAACATAACGAAGATGTAGGAGGCAGAAATCCTCCACGAGTCCTAAGACCCAAAGGGGAATGGAGCCTGGCGCCGCCGTGAGCAGAGAGAGGGACAGAGTAAGATGAAACCCAGCCTCTTATAGTGGCCTCAGTTAGGGCAAACCAGCAACACCCATCTCACACACTCTGTAGGAACAATAACAGGCAAAGAGTGTACAAGGGACAGAGGCCCACAGAAATCAGTACACAGCCGATCGTGACATTTCCCCCTCCTTAAAACAGGGGCCCACCCAAGTTGGACTCTGCACTAAACAGAATGGCAACTTAACTTTCAATATTTCTTGGCATAGCAGTTCTACAGTTTCAACCTGCATCAAGACATTCAAGAACTACAGTATTACTGTATCAAAGAGACATTTGACATATTTCAACAGTTTCCCCAGTGCGTACTTAATCAAAGCATATAAGATGTAACACCAGCCACCACTAAGTGCAAATGCTAATTCAATTCCTCAATCCCCTCCCAAAACCTGCACTTCCCACTCCACCAGCAATTTCGGGCTCTGGGAAAACAATTCAAGGAACAGAACAGGAAGTAAGGAATAGGAAAAACAGAAGACATATGAGATGGACAACACAAACATTTTCACAGGGGCAGGACAATGCGCCTGCAACCACATTGTCCACACTCCTGATGTGATGTATGTCTAAGTGGTACGGTTGCAAAAACAAGGCCCAATGAATAAGACACTGGTTTGGGTTCTGAGAGCCACTGACACTGCAACTCGGCTATCCCCTCCACCAACAGTTTTAAACACTCAGGTTTTTGCTGCATCCTTTTATATTCTAGATGTCTTTTGCACGTTCTCCCCTGTTCTTTTCACGTTCCCGTTTAAGATACTTGTCCCATTCTAACTGCATCTCATTAAATTCACTTGCTGTTCAAAAGTTAAAGACAACACAGGAATGTGAGATTCTGCTCCTGCACCGACTCAGAGTGCTCAGAGGGGGTCTTGCCAAGGGAGTAAAACACTGTAGAACGCAACTGTTGGCCACTCGAATGCTGGCACTGTGTGGACGAAAGGCCACAACAAATACAAACCTCATAGTTTCAGCCAAAAACGGTGTCGTATAACATCAATAGAACATTCATGTTAACTAAACTATTTCCAATACATCTTCACATGGCCCCGTGGTTGAGCTACATAGCCTACAGCTGCCCCATTCGACATGCAAACACAACAAAAGAAAACGATACACTTTCGATACACCTAGGGCAGGGTGTGCAGGTTGCTCCTTGTAATCCACTTCGCTAATAGTTCTCTTCATTGCAGCAGGAACCACCAAACAAGTACTAACAGATGTGGCCCAAACTAATGAAAAGGGAATCCCAACCCTTGCCGCACTCCAAACCAACCAATCAAAAAAAAAAACGCTACAAGGGTTTCCCCACAAAAACGTAACTGCGTGATCACAGCTAATACTCACGGACAACTAATTCGAATACACCAATAAGACACGTATAAACGTATAGAAAAGTATCCGTGGAAAAAAAATCTCCGGACGAACTCCCAAAAATGTTAAGACTGCCTGGCTCAAAGCAGCCGCAACATAAAGGGAGACCACATTGTAGCGTCAATTTAACAGAGGTGTGACCAGAATACCTGGAAAATAGGTGAAAACCACCGCTACTACTAGACCTAATAGCCTAAAAATGAAAACAACAACAATAATAAAATGCTCACATACGCACAGCCGGAAATGGGCCCCTTTTTCAGTGCTGGAGGTTAATGCCCAAACCCAGGCCACTTTTTACATGGAGAAGGAATTTGGAAAAAAATGTAATTAATACTGGGTATCATTTAGAATGTATCCTCTTCAGAGGGGGTTCGAGCAGTGCCCCCAGAAAACTTTTAATATATTACAGGTAATTTCCTGCATTCTGGTGCATTTTAACAGGTTGTTAAATAGCTTAATTTTATTTAAGGAAATATGATTTTTCAGGAACATAATCCTTGTAAGTGAAAGGGTAGCAGAAAGAAAATCCATGCTTTCCATAGACAAATATACATTTATAATGAAATTGATATTTAGGATATCCTTTAAAAATTAACTAGTGTGCTCCAGCAATGCAATTATGTTGTATTTGATGTTGGTAGGCTAAGGTCAAGGTTTGCAACACTTGTTAACACAGTCTGAACATTGCTAGTAGCCTGGGAGCTAACGTTACAAAGTTTGTTGACGGTAAAGAGCAAGGGCTACAAAATGAACTTTTTATTATTATGATTTATTTATTTAAAACACTGTCTTATCTGCAAGTGTGAGCTTCATCTCGCTTTCTATTCTTTTTTCCGCTCCCGACTTTAGATATCTTTTCAAGGCCCTGTCCAAACATTTGTCTGCCAAACTTAAACTAAGACTGAGCAATAATCAACCAATGAATGCAAGAACAATATTAGATAAGTGACACAAAAGTTTCAAAATGATTTCTCCCATCAAACCGGCCCAGACTCGAGAATGACATGACCATTCCCTATTGGGAGTCTTCCCGAATCTCCCAGTTAACCAGCTTGCGTGGTTGCAAAGGGGCTTTGCTCCGCGTTGGCAGCTGTTGTTGGTATGGCAGTCAGAGCATACACACAACCCTAGTCATGGCACGCCATCACAGACATTGACCAGGCCTCATGTCATCAAAGTCACATGTGAAAGTAGGGCCTTGATACTGCACTCCAGAGATATTTTTTGTCAATAGACAAAACTAGACTAGAAGACATTACATCTGATGTTGACAAAATTTTGTGGCTGGACCCAGAGAGACAACAAGATGTAGACTTGTTTTTTCTCAGTGAAATTACTGTATGTTTTCTTGTGTTTTCACTTGGAAAAACAATTGTTTGTATTGATGTGTGTAAATGAACATCCATACTTGAACTTTGAATCCCTGTGTGTTGAGTTGGATCCCTGTGTATGACTTCAAAATGAAAATACCTTGTGCACAGAGAAACCAAAAGCCAGATGTGTTTTTCATTGATACCATTAGTGTGTAGTAGCCGCATTGTGTGCTAATTAATATGATGGTTTGTCTTAACTGTTTGGTACAAAAACACCATTTTTACAAAGGTTTGCAGAGTTAAGTAAGATGTGTTAGCTTTTGCAAGGTATCTACAATGTTTTGCTAATTTGGTGAAAGGTTTGGTTATTTGTGTGTAAAGTTTTGCAAAAACAGCCAATAGGTGCAAAACATGTGCTTAAGCGATCAGAAAAAAACTGTAATACTTGTAGCAAAACCCCTCACTGAATTCGCAAAGCTAATAGCACAAATTTTGCTTTGCACTCAGTGTGTAAAGTTGTAACACACACTTTTCAAAAGAGTAAACACAATCCACAGCACAGCACTGTTTTTGCAAAACTGTAAACACAACTCACTGCTTTACACTCAACGTCCGAATGATCAACACACTCCTAGCAACATTTTACACATTGATGGCAATTATTTACACTATTCTGCCAATTGTCTGACAACAGTGCCAAACCAGAAAACCATTGTAGATAATTAGTTCACTGTGCAGTCAGCCTTAACACTATAAATAAGCCACAGGTAAGCTTTCTGGGTGGAGTACAATGGAGGGAGAAGGAAGACTGAGAACAGTAAGAATTAGAGGAGGGTGAGGAAGAAAATCTGAACGTGCATACTATAATGCTGTGCATGGGCTTGCTTTGCTGCATTTGTTTTTTGATAGAGCTAGATGTAGATGCCATAGGTCATGAGTTGATTTTTGTGGATGAGGCATGTTTCAACCTCACTTTCATGAGGAGACTTGGGAGGAACATTATTGGACATTGTGCCATAATCAGAGGACAACATGGCAGTAAAATAACTATGTGGGCAGCTATAAGTCAAAATGCTGTTGTTCATTATTCACCTTCTCTGCCTTGTGCTGGAAGGTCTATGACCATCATCCCCATCAATGCAAGGCCCTTCTACAGGCCATGGAGGATCCCATACAGGGATATTGTAGCAAAGGAGAGAAAAGTCACCCCACCCAGCTTTAAACCTGGGTCTCCAGGGTACCAAACATGCACTTTGACCACAACGCCAAAGAGCCAGGCTTGTTGGTATGACAGTCAGAGCACACACACAACTGTAGTGATGGCACTCCATCACAGACATTGATCAGGCATCATGTCAGGCCTTGATACTGCACTCCAGGAGATATTTTTTGTCAGTGCCTTTGACTAAAAGACATTGCATTCAATGTTGCCGAAATTTTGTGGCTGGACCCAGAGTGACGACAAGATGTAGACACTATTTTTTTTTTCCTCGCAGTGAAATTACTGTATGTTTTCTTGTGTTTTCACTTGGAAAAAACACTGTTTGTATTGATGTGTGTAAATGAACACCCATACTTGAACTTTGAATTGCTGTGTGTTGGGTTGGATCCCTGTGTGTGACCTCAAACTGACACCTTGTGCACAGACAAACCAAAAGCCAGATGTGTTTTTCATTGATACCATTAGTGTGTAGTAGCCGCATTGTGTGCTAATTAATATATTGGTTTGTGTTAACTGTTTGGTATAAAAACAGAGTTAAGCAAGATGTGTTAGCTTTGTAGATACCTTGTAAATGTTTTGCTAATTTGGTTAAAGGTTTTTTTTATTTGTGTGTAGAGTTTTGCCAATAGGTACAAAAACTGCTTAAGTGATCAGAAAAAAACTGTAAATAGCCTGTGGCTATTTGCCCTGATCAAGACAAAATGTTGAAACATGGAGGCATTCAGACAGTGTTTATGAACCTATTCCACCTCAACAGGAGTGCCTCAATGTTTTTTTTAAAACATACTGTGATTTATTGTATTATGTAATGAGTCAAATTAGTTTCATGATGTACATCAATACACTGTATAGTTTTGAAAATATATTTTAGAACTCACTCTCAATATCTTTCATTCAGGTGTTACACTTTGCTGATGGAGAGAGATTTAAATTCATCAACGTACAAATTTTGGATGATTCCATCCCAGAGGGGGATGAGCAGTTCCAACTGATTCTAGCCAACTCATCCTCTGGTTTGGAGCTGGGGTTTAATGTTACAGGTACCTTGAATGTTAGTCGTCCATACCAAAGTATCTTCACAATTTTCACAGAAATACTGATATGCCAGTCTAAAAAGGAAAAACAATCGACACACTAATGAACCATTTTTTTTCAAGTCCTGTGCTGTTTCCAATGTGAACATGCCATGATTTGTTTATATTTTTTAATTTGTCAAACTTTATAACCCCTATTTACTCTTGCACAACATGGTAACAAATAATTTGATTTTAGTCTTAATGGGCGTGTAACTGAAGTCATCTTACAAAGCTCAGCCCCAGGCTAAAACTTGCCACCTCACAGCAACTCCAGATTGTGGAGCCATTAACTAAATCAGTAGTGTATCCTGTTGAGATGTCAGTTTCTTTACGGTTACTATAAACAAAAGGCGAAATATATTGTTTTTTTGTCTATAAGTTATTGTTCTGCTTTGCCCTATTGCAGTTGTTTTTTGTTATTGTGGATTCTGTTTTGTCTTAAAGGCATTAAAGAGATTTTGAACTGTCAATTAAGTGATTTTCATTATATTTAATTTTTTTTTATAATACATTAATCGCAAAATGTTACAGCTATTTGGCTTTTGAGTGAAATTTATGGTAAATGTCAAAAGTTCACACTACAGTGTAGTGGCTAAATGTCTCTATTAATAGTCTAAACAATTTCTTCTGAAAGATTCATACAAATAACCACTCGTAGACGGAAAGAACGAGTCCTACACGTGTTAAAGTTAAACAACGATGACGACGGTAGAAAACAGTGTGTTCGCCCCGTCTTTACTGAATCATTCTAACACATGACAAACACACAGTACCTTTTGCATTCAATAGCTGCGCGAGCTCCCAAACGTCATTGCTCAGCGTCAGTTCTAATTGGCTATCTACAACATTCAAAGCATTAAACTAAATGCAGGCAGATTATACTAAATACAAATATTGACTATATCCAAAATAATAATTACTAAATATAAGTTTACACTGCTGAATAGAAAATGGTACCAACAACAGTGATATTATATTATGAAAGTAGGGCATTTAAGTAGACGCATGCATTGGTAATTTCCTCATCGCAAACAATGTATTGAAACAAAAGCCAACAACAGTGTTGGGTGGGTGGGTGACAAAAAATAAGTGTCTTAACAATCATTGGTCATTTGATAGATCAAACACCACATTTTGCCATTAAAATCCTTGTTACAGAACATAAAGATGTGCAAAAAGTCCTGAAACATTAAACTGTTAGACATGTGCATTCTAAAGTTTAGAGAAGGTGACATTAAGTTCATCTGTAAAAGTTATAGTGCATTTTCGGTTCATTTTGAAAGTCACCTTCAATGTTTCAGGACTTTTCTTGCTGTTCTGTAACAAGGAGATTAACAGCAAAATACACAACAGGTGTTTGATCAATGAACTAACCAATAAATATCCTTGTTCAATTAGAGTTGGTATTTTAACAGTCTTCCTCATCATTCTGTTCACATTTTGACATCATGAGACCAAGACGACACATAAAAATTGAAGTTAAAGTTCAAGTTATTGAGACATTGTTATTTGTCACCCAGCCACCCATACCTGTTGTTGGATTTTGTTTCAATAAAATGTTTGAAATTTTGAAAATCAGCATTGCATGCTTCTACTTAAATGCCCTACTTTCATAATATAATTCGACTGTAGTGTGACATTTTCCATAAATTTCACCCAAATGCCAAATATCCCTAACTTTTTGTGAGTAGTGTAAATTATTTATTTGCAGGATAGGACAATGTTTTAAATTCTGTAACATACAAAGATAGGGTAAATTGCCTTATTCAGTAGTTTTTTTCTTAACCTGTTTTCACAGCAACAGTGACTATTTTGGCTAGTGATGATGGCCACGGGGTGATATCCTTCAACAACAGTGACAACTATCTACTGAGGGAACCAACATTCATGTCTGGAGTCAGTGAGAGTGTGGCTGTGCTCTATGTGTTCAGAAATCCTCCACAGGGGACCTTTGGCACTGTCAGTGTTGAATTTTTAGTTGCTGAGAGCAATGGTTCACTTCACACCAATGATCTAACACCCTCAGAAGGTGTTGTGGTGCTTGAGGAGGGAGTCCAATTTAAAGTGAGTTTAATGATTGTACTGAATGTGTTTTTCTGACTGAGGAACCGAGGAATCATTTAAGAAGGTTTCTAATACTTTTGTGTGTGTTTACAAACCCTGGCCCTACATTAATTTTTTGTATGTAAATAGCCCTATTCATGACATCCGTAAAAGTTCTCCCACATGCATAGAACACACACCTGTTTTACCACAGTTCAGTGATCCTGTGGGACCTGTGAAATTAATAGTCACAGTCCATTCATTTTGCTGCATTTTATTTATCAAAACTATCCATATGAACCATGCTTGCTATCTTTTGTTCTTTTACTAAAACAGTTGGTTGATATCTTGAAATCCGTTGCCCAATTCATCTCTCATATTTTTCCGGGAATTGGTTATGAAATATGTGAACGGCAGGGCTTATCTGAAACACACCCAGCTCTTCATTCACCTTCAGTCCTTTACTGGCAAGTGTTGACCCTATCAGTGTGGTGTCTGCATTGACATATTCCACAAAATAAAAGTCAACAATAGGGTATCTAGGTTTCTATATATTTCTATGACAACGGTCTTATTAGCCCTAGCACTGTCTTGATAATGGTCATAACTAGCCAAGTGACACCCTACTGACCACTGCAGCAATAACCTCAAGTAGCCTAGTAATAGACCTATCTTAGCAGATCACTACAGTTGTGACAATTTAGCAAGTACTTGTGTAAAAGTTATGTCAAAGTTAAGAAGTGGGATTGATGTTGGGTCTTGCTAACTATTAATCAGGCTCTGTTTCTTTATGTGGCAGTACCAGTAGGGGGTAGCAGACTACAAATTACAGCCAGAGAAATACTAGAAACTAGACACTTGACAATTTAACTTGCACGCAGGGTCATTAACTAACATCACCAAAGGCGAGGATCCAAAAAGAAGTTGTCTTTATTAGTTTAAAAGCTTTTACAAAATAGCACTCATACCTCTAAAACAAATACCACTCACACTGATGGGGAAGTAAGGGGACAATTAGGCATATCAAGGCTGAGGCTTACCAGCAGGGGCTGAGATACCAGGAGACGGAGGGGGGATTTTGAAGAAAAACACACCGATCAATCACTCGTGTTCACATTGCACATGAAACAAGATCAAAAATGGCAAAGTAAAGGGAAAAAAGGTCCAATTCACGATCCACATGTGCACAACACACACCAAGAAGCGAACACCACCGTCTTGACGATATAACTGCCTCCCTGCCTTGGGCACTCAGCACCTGGAGAAAAAAAGAGGACTTCAATAGCTAGGTATAACAAAAAATACACACACACACACACACACACACACAAAGGGAATCACTGATGATTACTGATGATCAACAGCAAATTCAGGATGGCCTGCCACCAGCATTAACTACATTAACCATAATGTACAGCCACAAAAAACAAAAATATAAATAAGGCAAACAAAGAAAACAAACAACTCATACACAACTTAATGAAATGAAATATACATTCGCCACACACACTATAGCCCTCCCCAAAACAAACACAAGAAAAAACAGAAATGAGCTAGGCCCAAAGGACGACACACTTGATAGTCTATAGGCTAGCTGCAGCTATAAAAAGGCCTCCTGCCAGTAGGTTTACATTAAAAAAAACTAGGGCAGGACTAAACAAACAATAAACAAAATTCCTTGAACCAAAATCTCCCCCAAAAAGAAACCCACACACACAAATTACAACACACCCGGACAGGACAACAGATGAGCAATGACATAAAAGCAGTGGCTTTTTAGTGTTGTTACCGTTCAGCTACTTCAAGGCCAAAGCTAGCCCTGGACAACTAAATCAGCTAGGCAGGCAAACATGTATAGCAAAGACAGCAGGAAACACCCCATCAGTGCTAACATAAAACTAGAAAAAAAGGGCAAACTAGAAAAGCACTCGGAGAACGCAGACCTCCACCAAGGCAGCTTAAGTCTCCACTTTATTATCATTCTCACCTTAAGACATTAAAAGACATGTTATGTTTATTATGTTAATACACTTGTAACTACTGGTAACTTTACTGAATTAATGCAAACTGAATGTGAATATACAACACATTATGCGGCGACATTATGAATATTATATACAACACAAAGTCTTAGGCAAGATTATGAACGCTATATACAATACATTATGAGGCTACATTATGAACTCTATATACAACACATTATGTACTCATTTAGAGGTAATATGAACAATCAAATATTGTCAAAAGAAACATCAAAAAGCCATAACGAAAACAAGTTGGTGTCAGTTGCATGTCTCTAGTTTGATTAGTTACTTCTTAGTAGCCCATTTTCCACAAGGCCACTCGAATTTTAACTTTCTGGATCACAAGATCCGGAATGCTACCAGGATTCGGATTATATTCTGGGGTTTGGCAGACCTTATGATGGTCTTATACTGTATTTTTTTTACTAAACATTGTGGGCATTATTTGTGGAGTTATAAGCAAAAATGTCCAAATTGCCCCTATCTCACAATGGTAAAGAATCCTTTAAAAAAAAACCCTGGATGCAGATGGTTATCCGGTTCACCACCAAAAACAAATCAGTTTTAAGTTATCCCACTTTTGACCTATCCTGAAAATTTCATTTAAATCCGTCCATAACTTGAGTTATGCGAATAACAAACGAACAGACAGACGGACAAAAATAAACCAATGCCGGCGAAAACATAACCTCCTTGGCAGAGGTAATAAAAGTGCTCGTAAGGGCTAGGGGAGTTGACAGTTTCACACACAGTCAGCAATCTCACGAAGCTCCACAAAGGTATACGTTCATAGGTATTCATAGACAATTCGTAACAATAGCCACCACTGACCAAGCCAGAGCACCGGCAAACAGTTGATGGAAACGCTGCAAAGCAACCACAGGATGTAGGTAAAGTAAATCACCATACCACAAACACATCAGCCATGATTAAAGCGTACATAAGGAGAGTGAACATACTGGTAGCAGGTTGACTACAGAAGGCTAGCAGGAAGTCATGAGGGGATAAACGGTGGTGTCTTGACAAGCAACCACAGCATGTAGGGAAGTCTAATACTTTTCTACAACGTAAAGTAGGCAGTGTACAGCTTATATAACAGTGCAAATTTACTGTTTCTTCAAAATAACTCAACACACAACCATTAATGTCTAAACCACTGTTATCAAAAGTGAGTACACCCCTATGTGAAAATGTCCAAATTGTGTCCAATTAGCCATTTTTCCTCCCTGGTGGCATGTGATCCATTAGTGTTACAAGGTCTCAGGTGTAAATGGGTAGAAGCTGTGTTAAATTTGGTGTTATCACTCTCACACTCTCTCATACTGGTCATTGGAAGTTCAACATGGCACCTCATGGAAAAGAACTCTCTGAGGATTTAAAGAAGAAAATTGTTGCTTTACATGAAGATGGCCTAGGTTATGAAACTGAGCTACAGCACAGTGGCCAAGACCATACAGCGCTTCAAGAGGACAGGCTCTACTAAGAACAAGCCTCACCATGGTCGACCAAAGAAGTTGAGTGCATGTGCTCAGCATTATATCCGGAGGCTGTGTCTTCAAAATAAGCGTAGGAGTGCTGCCAGCATTGCTGCAGAGGTTGAAGGGGTAGGGGGACCGCCTGTCAGTGCACAGACCATACGCTGCACACTACATCAAACTGGTCTGCATGGCTCCGCCCAGAAGGAAGCCTCTTCTGAAGATGATGCACAAGACAGCCCGCAAACAGTTTGCTGAAGACAAACAGACTAAGGGCATGGATTACTGGAACCATGTCCTGTGGTCTGATGAGACCAAAATAAATGTATATGGTTCAGATGGTGTCAGGTGTGTGTGGCGGCAACCAGGTGAGGATTACAAAGACAACTGTGTCCTTCTAACAGTCAAGCATGGGGGAGGAAATGTCATGGTTTGGAGCTGTATGAGTGCTGCCGGCACTGGGGACCTACACTTTATTAAGGGAGCCATAAATGCCAATATGTACTGTGACATACTGAAGCAGAGCATGATGCCCCCCCTTTGAAACTGGGCCGCAGGACGGTATTTCAACATGGTAACGACCCCAAGCACACCTCCAAGATGACCACGCCTTGGGTGAGGGTGAAGGTGATGGACTGGCCTAGCATGTCCCCAGAGTTGAACCCAATTTAGCATCTGTGGGGCATCCTCAAGTGGAAGGTGGAGGAGCTCAAGGTCTCAAGCTCAAGGTCAGCTCTGTGATGTCGTCATGTAGGAGTGGAAGAGGATTCCAGTGACAACTTGTGACGCTCTAGTGAACTCCATGCCCAAGAGAGTTAAGGCAGTGCTGGAAAACACACAAAATATTCACACTTTGGGCACAATTTGGACATTTTCACTTAAGGGTGCACTCACTTTTGTTGCTAGTGGTTTAGACATTAATGGTTGTGTGTTGAGTTATTTTGAGGGAACAGCAAATTTACACTGTTATATAAGCTGTACACTGCCTACTTGACGTTGGAAAGATAAAATAAAAAAAGTACAAAAATGTTAGGGGTGTACTCACTTTTGTGACATACTGTATATGTATATATATATATATATATATATACAGTCCTGTACTGTTTTTATTATTCTAAAAAACAATAAGGTTCACTAACTTGTTTTTGTTAAGTGTGCCATTTTTCCTCGATTGAGTTTCAAGTCTATCATGGCATCAAAGAGAAAAAGTAGCCTACTTTATAAAATGTAGGCCTAAGCTTTTCCCTAAGCAGAACAGCAGCCTTGCTTTTTCTGTTCTATTGTATTACGCCTACGATATTTATCTGACCACATTGTGAACGATAAAGCCTAATTTTATGGCATAATACGCCCAGTGCATTTTAATAACCAGCTTTTGTGTTTCAATATAGAGGCTATATAGACGCCTAGCCACGTCTGTTAGCCATTGAAAATAACCGCCAGCCGTATTATTTGCAGCTGTATGGTAGCCTACATACAAGATGTTTGATTCTATCAACAAGCAAAAAAAAAACGAACAACACTGGAAGGAAAGTCATGTCACAGCATCAAAATAACCCATTTCTTTTGTATCGAGACCACTGACTGTAAGAGGTCGAGACTGAGACTGAGAGGATTGCCTGTCAACATTGTTCCTGCACTGCTGGCTAGGTTTGCTGGGTTATGAATAATTTTGCGTTGTGAATTGTTTCTAGATACTGTCTTGTATTTAGGGTAATGTAACACTCCGGTGTAAAAAAAGGAATAATGATAAAAAATCTTCTAAGCTAGATGCAGCCAATGCTTTGAACTGGGTCATGGAGCATACGAAAACCAGAAACTTTTCTGATTTTGATGGGAACAGAAACAAAACTAGAAACTTACATTTTATGTTCCATAACTAAATATTGTAGTCTAAAATTTCCCAGGCTAAATCTGTCGTTCATATCTAAACAGACAAATTTTTGTTATTTAAATTGATATTGTCTAGCTATAATGTTCTCAAAGGCAGCTGTTTCTGTAAAAAGCACAAAGTCAACCTGCTGTTTGTCAATAAATGACACTGCAGAAATTAGAATAGCCTATACAAATGTTGGCTTAAGAACTAGTGATGCAGCTTATAAAGGAGAGTCATAGCAGCATAGGCTATGCTACCAAACAGCTGGTAGGATATATAGTTTTTTAGGATTTATAATTTTAGCCGCAGTAGGTTAATAAAGTGTTATTTCACTATTAGCAGGGAAAGGGTATAAATACCACGTCTTTTACATGGTCTGGGTATTTGGTCACTTTTACATTTACCCCAGACATGTCCTTTCATCATCCTGAAGGCACAACAGGAGTCTGACCGCTGAGCTAAAAGTTGACCGAGGTTGTCCGAGGGTTCACGCTGGCTTTATCTAAAAAGGGGCGGGGCTTGGGATCTGTAAATTGTGGCGTCTCCCAACATGGCGCTACTTCCGTTTAAATACAAATGGGACATACGCCACTGGCTGCACCAGTGTGTCTCACTGCATTTATGTTTCTTTGTTCTTTTCTTATATACAGCTGATGGTTCATTTGATCATTAATATCAAGCTGTAAATGTTATCACATGAGTTTTAACTTTTTTATGGTAACTGAATTTTGTTCAAGGTTCTACAGATATGGGCAGTTTTAGATGAAGAACCAGAGATGAATGAGACATTCACTGTGATGCTGTTTAATCCTATGGGTGGTGCAAGACTTGGGGAAGCTGTACAAATCACCATTACAATTTTGGAGAACAAAGCCCCACTCAGCCTTTTCAGAATCTCAACATCTGGCACTGGGCAAGTGATTTAAAATATTTTACACAGTTTGTTTGTATTTTCTTATATCCAATTTGTGAGTAACATGCTTTAAGTAACACACTTTTCAGTTACATTTATTCCCCCTTGCTCACCAGGTCACACTCTTACTTTTTCACTTTGAAAAAAGTCATTTAGCATGAAACATACCTCACATTATTAAATACAAGGATACAAGGATGTTTTATTGTCACTTGCATAGAAATACTGGGTAGATCAGGGCATGCAGTGAAATTAGTGATTGTTTGTCTAAAACTGTGCATGGGGGGAGAGGAGTAAAGTGCATAGGATATAGTTTGAGGATGGGTGTGTATCTGTGTGTGTCAGGGGGAGTGGGGGTGGGGGGGGTGGTTGGGGCGTAAAGTGCATAAAGTGCACTTTAGCTCGGCTTTGTACTCTACCATCAATGACCTAAATGTGAGTGAGAATCACTGCCATGTTTTAAACCAGATAAAAAGACACAGAGAGAGGCTAATAAAGTGTAGTAGAGAAGGTACATGATTAGTGTAGTTTGAAATTTGTGTGGGAATGCGTCTGCACAAGTCAATAATGGGTTACAGGTAAAGTTGGAATTTGAAAATAAGCGGTCTTGATAACATTCATATTTAGGCATCCAAAAAGGAATATTTAACTCATATAACACGAGTGAGGTTGGTAGCGGATATTGTTATGGCTGTGGTTTACTTGCAGGGTCCAATGAATAGCTTGAAATGGTACAAAAGTAAGTAGTAAACTGTTGGTGATACCGTTTTTACAGGTGTCTCAACTGTTCTTTATTACGTACTTACATTCTGTATAAAGTTAGTGTTGGAACACACTGTGGTATCATACCCTCATGAACATCATTTCAACAGTATTGTACAGCAGAAAGTGGCGTGTTGCCATAAAAGATATGAAAAAGGCAATTAGGACCCAGATCTGACGGGTTGAGTTGCAGCAAGAAAGCCATTACTAAGATGTCAGAATAAGACAGAGGCCTGGACCATGAAGCACAGCCAATAGAAGACTGATAGACTGTTATAAAGTGATAAATCAAAATCTTTGGTTCATCATGCAGCTTTATACTCCATCAACAAGGCAGAACTATGGTTCATCAGTGTGTGACTATCAAACTGTCAAACATGGAAGAAGTGTGTTGTCTGGGGGTGTTTTGCTAAATCCAGGGTCCAGATGCTCCCTGAACCTAAAAGGCTACCGTAGCATTCTGCAGGCTTAGGTTCAAACTCGAAGTGGCCAGCACCGTCTCCAGATGTACACCCCATCAAGCTGATTGATTGGAATTAAATGGACAGTGAAAGAGTAAAAACAAAGCAACCTACAAGTGCCACACATTTCAAATTCAAGTGCACACAAATTCAAGTGCAAATTTATTTACCTGCACAATAAAATTCTTCCTTTGCCATCCCCTTGAATGCCAAACATAATACCGCACGTAATAACACGTTAATACATCAAACATGCCCAGCAGGGCCCACAGTGGGCAAGTGTGGGTTTACTGTGGGGGAGTGCGGGCAGGGCAAACCCACAGTAATCCCTAATGGGTCCCTGATGGGGTAGCCCATGTGGGACCCACAGTTGTTTTTCCCTTTGGGGCCCCACTTAGGGCCCCACTGTGGGCTTGCCCGTACTAAGCCCACATCTACCCCGTAGGGGTAGCCCATGCGGGACCCAAAGCTTATTTCCCCTTGTGGCCCCACTTAGGGTTACCTGCGGGCAAGCCCACTGTGGACTTGCCCATACTTAGCCCACATCTACCCCGTAGGGGTAGCCCATGCGGGACCCAGAGCATTTCCACAGGACATAACAGAGGATCCTCATTGTATACAGAAGCACATTCAATAAAACAGTATAGTTATAGTTTACATTACATTTTACACAGTGGCGGCTGGTGAGTAAATAGAAGTGGTAAGCTATAAATCAGTAAAGCCGTAGGCCTACTAGGGATGTCCGAGCAATTTTTTTTGACAGAAAACACTCTAAATTGGTGATTTTTAAGCTCTTGAGAGAGGTTTTCCGCTGTTGGAGCGCACACATGCGCAGTACGTCAGTCATTGAACGCACAGATGTCGGAGAATCTCGTCATCCTGGTTACAGAGACATGCACCTCCGCGATAACATTTTGACAAAACACAAATGATGTATTTTGAGCTCTTGAGACACTCTATCCACCGCTATGCACTGTCTGAACCACTTCCAAGGAAATCATGCAGTTTTGTTGAGAAGTATCAATTCAGATGTGCTATTTTCTGTCATATGTGTTTCAAAATGCCAACGTTCTCACCACTTGACATACATACATGTGGGTTCACAGAGGGTGATTGTAGGGATATGAGGACATAAGGGCCCATAATGGGCCCACTCAGCAAAATGTGGGCAAGCCCACACTCTGCCCAAACTGTGGTTTTGCCCACAGGGGCCCCGTCAGGGTCCATCAGTGTGGGGCCCACATGTGCCCAGCATTTCACAACGGTAATGGGGCCCACAGTGGGCAGCCCACAGTGGGCCCGAACTACAGCCCGCAGTGGCCCCACTGTGGGCCCACATGGGCTTGTTTGCTGGGTATACATAGATTTCACGCCTACGTCACCATGGTTGCAACTGCACAAGTCCGGGGCAGAAAGAAGCAGGTTGGAAGCCTGTTGGTCGTATAAACTCATAGACAGTAGAAGAAATAAACCAGAGAAAATGACGATAAGTTGTGTGGTAAACTGCACGAATAGATCTGGAAATGACATGCGATTGTTTAACATACCAAGGAAAAAGAATGCATTTGCCCAACATTGAAGAAAGTTATGGCTGCAAGCTATAAAAAGGGCGGACTGGGGCAAAGATGGTCCGCTTATGGACCGATTAATCATGTAATTGTACGTGTAAAATGACCACTGCCTTCGCTGTTCGTGTGCATGTTAATCCATTTGCAGGTAAAATTGTTAACTTTGATTAACTAGGCTAAAGTTGAGTAAAGCTGTGGTCACTCGAACTTAGTTATCTAGCACCAAAGAGCATAAAGCACCTCTAAGCTCTTTGCTAGCATGCTAGCGGCAGTACTAGCTAATTGTTTACTGCCTGGTTATCAATGTCCTAGCGTGTTCATGTTAATCAGTCTACCTCAGAACTGTTGAATGTGATTAAGTAGACTACGGACGATTTAAGCAGTAAAACAGTTGGTTAGTAACACTTAATCAGTCGGTATGTTCCGTTTACTGCTAGCTAATGTTATTTTCATATGTTTGTTGTTAGCAGTAGCCAAACTAATGTTGTTAGCCGT
Organism: Setipinna tenuifilis; assembly: GCA_030347295.1. NCBI lineage: Eukaryota > Metazoa > Chordata > Actinopteri > Clupeiformes > Engraulidae > Setipinna > Setipinna tenuifilis. Next base: position 30,008,151 of record CM059284.1, read on the forward strand.
CAGTCAGGTCATTCACTCGCAACAAGTGGCAAACAAAGTACATCGACAAAGCCTTAAATATGTAAACATACGTTTGGGAACATGTTGATGGTGTTTGTACAAGCCTTCCTGGCTACAGAAGATGGGTTAGTAGGTGAACTACAAGCAACAAACAATACATTCATTATTGGCTTTGGTGTTTTTTTCTATGGCGGGGCATAACTTTCTGCCCCAGATTTGCGTGCGCATGCGCAATGTTTGTAAACATGAAATCTATCTATAGGCTGCAATAGACTCCCATGGCAGAACATTATGCAGACCATGCCATTAGTGTTATGAAATCACTTGAGAGTTCTATTCTCTAACATTCCAAATAAAAAATGGCAGTTGGTGTAAGTGTAACTGCCACAATATTTGCTTCCCTTATTTCTAAATTGTCAAATCCCGTAGCTGCCAATAGAATCCAGACCTCCATGATAAAATTTAAATCAGATTTATAGGTTAAGGGGCTTAGTTTTAATTATTTAAAACTTCAGACATGTAACACCATTGATGATTAATAATCGGTGATTAGTCGACTATCAAAATAGTCGTTTGTGGCAGCCCTAGTGTGTATGTGACAGAAAGGCAGACGCAGCAGTGGAAGCTGCAGCGGCAGATTCGACAGAAAAGCAAAGTAAAGAAAAAAAAACCGATGCGTTGACTACTAAATTGCTAAACGACGATTAGTCGATTAGTCATAGTCGATTAGTCACGATTAATCGTGGCAGCCCTACTGGGAACACAGTTGTGGGTGAACAGGGTGTAGAGGATGGGGCTAAGAACACACCATCGTGGAGTGCTGGTGTTTGTGATGATACTGGCTGAAGTCCTGTTTCCAATTCTGCCTGCTGGACTGAAAATCAAATATCTACAGAGTTAAAAAGACATTGGGGAAGGATATGATTTCTATTGCAGAAGGAATGTCATGAGTATGTTTAATTATTACATCTGTAAAATAGGGCTGCTTGGTTTAGTCAAAAGTTTAGAATTAATTTTGGTTTATAAAACAATTCCATGATTTCTTTTATACTTCAGTGGTTTATTTGTTCTATGCTTTAATTCCAGAGTACAATAAGACATTGAACTTCATGTATTTCAATAAAATCTTTTGACCTGTAGTGTTTAGTCCCTCCAATGTATTGTGAATGCCTGCTGGACTGAACAAATACCTACAAATATGCTTGACCCTTCTAGGTTAAATTCAGTGGAAGTGGAAGAGGGAGAAACCCTGTATCTAACAGTCTCCTGTAGCAACAGTTTGGACACGACCATGAGCGTGGAATGGGAGACATCATCAGGTTCTGCTACCAGCTTGTGTAAGCATCATTACTCTTAAAATCCCTTAAGCTATACATATATACAGGATGAGCTAAAAGCAATGGGACCATTTTTTAAATTATTATATCTCCTAAATCTGAGAGGCTACCCTAAACCATGCAAATTAAAGCTCATTTAGTTCTCTTTCCAGTGATATCATGGTTTATAACTATGCAAGCAATGGTATGACCACCATACCACCATCATTTGAAAAAAAGCTACCCATGAAAAAAAGTTTACAGCTGCTTTTGGCTTTATAACCTGATAACGTTTTCCTAGTTTTCCAACCCACCACATCACTGACGATGAATAAAGTGGTTTATTTTCTCCCGCAAAGTACAGAAGAGGATGACAAAACTATGTGTCAAAAACTATTGAATGTCACCTTTACATATATAACTTATATATAGGGCCCACCCTATATACAAGTTATACATGTAATTTTATGACCGCAACTAGCAAAGATAGCATTCACTCTTCCCCCCAACAATTTTCAAGTAAAAGGATGGCAGAACACTGCACTGTATGTAGCTGTAGTAGTCTGAGTACCAGTGTGTCAGGGCACACAGACTAAGGAAACAGGTGTTATGAAGTAAATCAGGTTGTTTAATTTGAAAACACAAACAGGCAGAACAAATGGGACAAAACTAAAGTCAACGCTCAGAAGATCAGGAGTGAAGTATAATCATAATCCAACAGAAAAGGTTCCAGACTCTCAGGAGAAAAATGTCCAACTGAAAATATCCAACTGAGAAACCAAAACGGCATTCACCCCCTATTCCGACATGCCATTAGTCAGACATCCCACTATTCAGACATGCCACTATTCAGACATCCCGCTATTCAGACACTTTTTAGTACCGCTATTCCGACAGTTTTTTTTTTTCACAGTTAATTATTGACAGCTGCTCTCACGAAGCGGGGCTGCTTGATTAATTGGGTTCAGCGGGTTCAGAAAGTAGGCCTACTTAAATCCTACATTGAGTTTTGTTTAATAAGCACACTATTTATCAATATATATGCATATATTATTTTTAAACATGGCAGCGAAAAAGAAAGTCCTACGACATAACGAGCATCAACTCACTCACAAATGGTCACCTCCCGATGTGCCTTCTTTGTGAACGTGTTTTCGAATGAGGCAATGAAACACGAAACGAGCACCTGACCAAGATACACACTGCAAGGCATCAGAGGATAGCCCACGTTTTTTTCCCCTAAGCCCTAAAGGAGCATTAGCCTATTCAAAGCGCAACATTACCTTGTTTTGTCGGAAGGGAAGTCAAACACAGAGCGAGTTGGTGTTATCACGCATTTCTGTTTTAATTGCGAAATCGGGATCACCGTTAATTTTTGGAGAAAGACTTGTTCTTCCTGTCAATGAAGAGGTCCAGTGCTGCAGAGCAAGATCCAGCATCGGTGTTGAGGGCCATGTGCACTCACAGTAGCGGTTTTAGGCACGGGCGAACCGGGGCGCCATTTCGTGGGGGGCGCCACGAGCGCTTGGGGAAAAAAATAAAATAAAAAGCTCCGTTTGTCATATCGCTGCAATCGGCACATTGGCGCCCCCTGTAATGCTGCAATCGGCACAATGGCGAACTGCAGGCGCCCTTGCTTGCTGAGAAGGTGGCATGCACAGAAGCAGCGTGTCTCTCTGTCTCGGGGGCAGTGCCGTAGCTCCGCACACGCACATAACGCAGAGTGCGTAGGGCACCAAGTGCTTGTGAAATTGGCTTGTGAAAAAATCATCACAATAGGCTAGGTACGTGCTAGTGAGGATATTTTAAAAATGTGCAAAGCATGTTAATATTTATTTTAAGCAATACAAAAGCAACATAGGTCAATTTGCTCCTCTCCTTCTCCATTCTCCTCCTGGTGTCCCCCTCCCCCACCTTTCAGTGGTCTGGTCGATTATTGCTCAGTCTTAGTTTAAGTTTGGCAGACAAATGTTTGAACAGGGCCTTGAAAAGATATCTAAAGTCGGGAGCGGAAAAAAGAATAGAAAGCGAGATGAATCTCACGCTTGCAGATAAGACAGTGTTTTAAATAAATAAATCATAATAATAAAAAGTTCATTTTGTAGCCCTTGCTCCTTACCGTCAACAAACTTTGTAACGTTAGCTCCCAGGCTACTAGCAATGTTCAGACTGTGTTAACAAGTGTTGCAAATGATTAAAGTTGTAAATGATTGATGCTGGCTAGCTAGTTTAGGTTGTGGATATAAATATGGATATGGATATTTGAAAGCAATTCATCATGGTCACTCGACTGTTTTCAGTTAACGTTCGGATAAGACTAGCACTTTCTTCCTTTGGTTGCTAGCTAGTTATGCTGCGGTTGCCCTCAGTCACAAGTACATAGTTCTCGTCGGTTTGCAGGTTCATAGGCCAAGGTCAACATCTGCTGGTGAAACTAATATGAAAAGAAACAATCTTACTGTTACGTAGATTTTCCCTCTTCGTATTTATTTCAAACTCTGTACACAATGTTTTTGTTCTCTCATATGAAACCTTTATAAATGTAAAATAGAGTGAATTTTAAATGTACCAGTGATTTACACGTAGGCCTACATAAACCTAATTTATATATGCAGTTTTTTGTACTAAGTTTAAAACTGTATTTCGGTAGAATTCCTATATATTTTGTCTTTTAATTCTGAATGTAGCCGTCTGCAGTCATTGCACAAATCTTTGTTTAATAATGGTTGTGGTATTTATTTATTAACCATTTTAAATAATGTGTTTTTGTAACTTTAATGTTTGCTGTATTTGGTTCGGGAGGGGGTGCTGAGATGTGGTCTCGCCCGGGGCGTAAAACACTATAGAACCGCCACTGTGCACTCAGCAATGTGGCACGGAGGATCAACGAGATGGCATCGGATACTGAGGAACAGTTGTGTAGCCTAAATGTCTGCGTCAGTATCCATTCAGCATACAGCTGGATGAAACGACTACTGCAGACAACAACGCTATGCTGATGTGACAGACATAGGCCCTACGAGGGGAAACGATTCTTTAATTTGAGTTTTATTGCGCGTACAGTGCATAACTCCTTGTTAATTGAGCACACCTATCCCGTTTACTCCTGCTGCTGTACGTGTCTGTCGCTGCTGCTTATCTCTACGTTGTATTGATTATGTATGTCTTTAAAAAAAAAAAGAAAAGAGGAAAAAAATCCCTTGCCTGCTGTCACACGGACCAGTTTTCCTTTCCCTAACTTAAATCCGAAAAACTAGTTAACAGGGACTTTGACTACAGTCGGTTTTGCCTCCAGGGTAGGCCTTGGTTTTCAGCGTCACAATAAAACAATTCATGTCGGAAAAGCGGAATGTTTCAAAAATAGCAACATGCCCCTACTCCGACAATGGAAAAAAAAATGTCGGAATAATGATATGTTTTTAAAAAAATGATAATGTCGCTACTCCGATAATTGGACGCTAATGTCTGACTAATGACATGTCTGAATAGCGACATGTACCGACAAGAGTTCTACAACCTGGTATGAGAGGCAATGAGAACACAGCGCTGGAGAAACAAGGAGTTTGCGTGCTGGCGTAAGCATCTCCGTTGAAGAGGCCAGACAGAGAGTGCAGGGTGAGAGGGGTTTTTAAAGGGAACAGGAGATGAGCTGCAGGTGCTGGTGAGTGGCAGACAGGTGATTGGGATGATTGGGTTTGAGTGAGAGATTGTGGAACCAGAAGGCCCGTTCGAGTAACAAATCGGTCTGTCTACGTTTGTCTGACTTCGGCTACATACGTCAGCAAGAACTCCGCTTCGCAGCATGGGCGGGTGTTTAAAAGGCGCCGGTCAAGTCAGACACAAGTCTTTTGTTTACACCACCTGATCTTCGTAGTAGATGGCGGAGAGGTCATGTGTTGTGTGTGAGGGACAAGGAGGGGGCGGCTGGTTGTAGTAGGGTGCATTGAGACTTCAAGTCAAGTCGAGTCTTTTTTTTAATAGCACATTTAAACAAAACAACAGAGATGTCCCAAAGTGCTGCACAACACAAGGATGAAAAATAACACGGCAAAACCATAACCCAAAGATCATTAATAGGTATAGCCTACTGACACAAAGCAATACAATAAAAACGAGATTAAAAAAATACATAAATAAATAAAAGATTAAGCTTGACAGCATCAGACACACGCCCCAGAACAAGCTAAGAAGAGAGAGAAAAGATATGTCTTCAAACTGGACTAAAATAACATACATATAAGATGAGAAGTTCCCTGACACAGCGCGACACACCATACGTGTCCAGACGTCTAACTCACGTGGGTTTTTAGGTCATCTGACCTTGTGACGTTTTTGTGACATCGCTTTCTGGCAACTCTGACACAAAGTCTAACCATCATGCAACATTTTCAGCCCACAATGCATCGCTGACTACATGCGGCGACATCCGTCTGCAAACATTTACCCTCATCCGAACGAGCCTACTGTCACATTGCTAGTGTCAGCTGTGCCAGTGTCCATGAAAGAGGGGGAGACCCCCAACAGTTTTTGTACAGTACTCTGTACTATTATGTACAGAGCACTAAAGTTTAAAACCATTTTTTTTGTTGTGAGGTCCATTAAACCTCACACATTGAAAACGCTGGTTGACTCCTCCTTCCAACAAAACCAATTTCTCACATTTTAAAATGTCAAAAGTGAAAATAAACAAACTCATCATAGGACAATAATGTCACCAATTTTGGTATATGCCATCTGCAGACAATGCTAACAAAAATGCAAAAATTAATTAAATAATTTATTCTAAAATGAACCATTTCAAAATTGTCAATTGTCAATGTCAAATTGAAGATGTAGCTAAAAATTGTTTGTCCATATCTTGGCTTCTAATTGCCCGAATTTGGTCCAACTTGACATGCAGACTCTACATACCCTTCTGTGAATGTACAGCAAATTTTGTGACATTTTGTCACAGGAGGCTCTCTTTCCCGTTGAAGGTAGAAGGCCAAAAAGTTGTCGCTACGTAACTTGCCAAACGTTTTACCCAAGATAACAATTTTTCAGCATGTCTGTGTTACAGAGGCCTATCATCCCAGCCCATAAACACTTCCTTGTAGTGTAGCGCCACTTAAATGAGTGAATTGTAAATGTGAAAAATATAATTTTAAATTGCCAATATCTTGAACTGAAATGGCCAGAACTGCAAAAAAAAAATGACATGTACAATTAGTAAGACAACCTCGGGAATCATTACAGGTACCATGAAATTTCATGTCTAGGAGGCGTTGTAATTTTACAAGATCACATTTTTGGTATTATCTGTAGAACACCATACCCACTTCCAATGATGAAAATGTCAAAACAAATACAAAACAAAATCAGGTTGAAGTGAGAAAAACAGCACAAACAGGATTCGAACCTGCTTGTTGGGGGAAATATCTGCATAGAATACTCTAGCACTAACGACACCACAATTACCAAATCAGGATCTCCTCAAAGTCCAGGATCTCCTTAAAGTCCACCAGTTAGACCTACACAGCATAAACATTTAAGACAGGGACTTATGAAGATGAAGCCCATCAGTGTTGTGTATGTGAACATTTAATAACTAAAATAGCTTATTATGTAAGTAAGAGAAAAATCTATACATCTAGTTTAAAACTTCTTCCAGACTGCTAGCTTTGAAGGGGAACACTGCCCCCTTTGACAAAATTTTACAGTTTGGTATGCATGCTAAGAACGCTCTATAGGTTTTATCTGTGAAGGTCTATGAAATGTGGGTGATTAGAAGCCAAGATATTGACTATCAAGCAATGTTTTCAATTTTGATTGCGAAGTAATTTTAAAATGGGTCTTAAGATATATCCTTCAATAACTTTTTGTTGCCATTGTCTGCAGATAAGGTATACCAAATTTGGTGGGATTTGGATAAAGACCCTATGATGAGTTTGTTTACTTCCACTTTCATTGTTTTACAATTTGTGGGAAATTATTTTTGTTGGAAGTGGACGTGTATTGCTGTTTTCAATGCATGAGGTTCAATGGAATGTAAATAAAAAATGCTTTCAAATCATAGCATTTCCAGATAATAGCAAAATGTCATGGTACTTGGTGTGCTTTCAGAGATTAACCTGCTGATTGTACATAAAAATGTTGTGGAGTCCCTGCCTTCGTGGTTCAGGATATTGGCAATTCACAATCAAAATTTTTACAATTACCCATTTTACTAAGTAAATATACCTCTGCAACACTGGCATACAAACAAAATGCTGTATTGGGGAAATTATTTGGCTAGTTATTTAGCGAAAACTGTTTTCAGACTACTAGCTCCAACAGGAAACAGTGCCCCCTGTGACAACGTAAAAAAAAATCTGTGTAGAATTTGAATGTTGTTTGACCAAATTTGGGCAATTAGAAGACAAGATATAGACTGTCAAACAATTTTAAACTATGTCTTAAATTTTGATTGACATTACATGTAACTTTAGGACAGTTAAAGTCTCAAGATAGATCATTTGATACATTTTTGTCAGCATTGTCTGCAGATGACGTAGTAAATTTGGTGAAATTTACATGAACTCACCAGGATTTCATTTTAAAATTTGACAGAAATTGTTTTTGGTAGAAATGGGCTTGGTGTGTGAGATTCAATAGACTTCAAGACAACTAACTGTAGCGCTTTTCAGATAACAGGAAAAATGTAATTTTGTACAATAACAGGACAACATGGGCTTGGTGTGTGAGATAGAAATGGGCTTGGTGTGTGAGATTTAATAGACTTCAAGACAACTAACTGTAGCGCTTTTCAGATAACAGGAAAAATGTAATTTTGTACAATAACAGGACAACACTCACTATTGGTCCAATTTTATATTACTTGCCTTGTTTTAGAAGTTATTGTGCTGATCATGACATATTTTGTACATTTCCTGATACTTTGGTATGTCAGTGTCACAGAGGTGTATCAACCCAGGCCATAAAAACGTGTTTGTAGCACAGCAGCAGCTAGTAAAATGGGTAAGTGTAAAAAATGGGATTTTGCTTTTCCAATATCTTGAAAGGCAGGAACTGGACAAAATTTGTCATGCACAATCAGCAAGACAACCTCTGGAAGCATGCCAAGTACCGTGAAATTGCATGCATAGCAGATGATGTAATTTTGCCTTTTATCTGAATAACACTATGGTCTAAGTGAGAAAAACATAACAACAGGATTTGAACCTGTTTGATGGGGGACGTATCGACATAGAATGTCATAGCAGTAGCAGTGAATGGAGATGAGGATAAACACATAGACAGAAGAGGAGGTTGCGGTGTAAAAATAGACAAAATATTTATTATTTCGTCAGAAAAAGCATAACAAAGAAATACTTCAAGAAAAAAAACAGGTCTCTTCAATCATGCACTCTTAACAATGCAAGTCAAGATAATACCACCATACACAGAGAGATACCTTTCCACAGGAAAACCATCCTTTCCTCTCAAAGTATCTAGAAGAACTCAGCTGCCCTCTTATACACCCCACCATTACCTATAATTGCCCCAGATGGAACATAAATTACATTACATTACATTACATTGCATTTGGCAGACACTTTTATCCAAAGGGACTTACAAAAAAGGAGGACATAAGCAACAGAGGTGTAAAGGGACACAAAGTAGGGACACAACAGACATATGTACTTCAGCATAAGGAGAGAGAGAGAGATAGTTGGTTTAGTGATTGTTAGTTATGCTAGTTTCGTTAGGAAGGGAAGCAATCTCGGAAGAGAAGGGTTTTTTCAAGTTTTTTAAAGATAGGGAGGGATGTTGCTGTTCTTGTCGCAACTGGTAGGTCATTCCACCATTTGGGGACAACCACAGAGAAGAGTTTAGAGTGACCTCGTTTAGTGAGAGGCGAGGGTACCGATAGACGATTAGTGTGAGCAGAACGCAGCGCCCTGGACAGGACGGGCGCCCTGGATAGGCGGGGGCGGAACCTGAAATTACTTTGTAGGCTAGTGTCAGAGCCTTATGTTTAATTTTGGCAGCTACTGGCAACCAGTGCAGGTCTCTGAAGAGTGGGGTAACATGTGTCCTTTTGGGTTGGTTGAAAACCAGTCGCGCTGCAGCATTCTGGACCATTTGCAATGGTTTGATCGCACAGGCAGGTAGACCGACTAGGAGAGAGTTACAGTAATCGAGCCGCGAGGTGATTGACGCCTGTATGCTGGAAGTGGGTTTTGAATGAATGACATTCTGTGTGTTTGTGTATATTTTGTGTAGTTCCCACCTTCTCGGTCCAAGATATTGGCAATGCAAAATCACAATTTTTGCATTTAACTATATCACTAGGTGGTGCTATGCTTCAAATGAGTGTTTATGGGATGGGTCGATACGCCTCTTTAACACTGGCATACTAACACAAAATCATTGTCTTGGGCAATGATGAGATGAGTTATTTAACAAAAACTGTTTTTGTACACCCAGCTTTGATGGGAAACATTGCACCCTGTGACGAAATGTCACAAAATGTGGTGCACATGAAAAGAAAGCTGTTCAAAGTTGCCATGTCAACTTTGACCAAATATGAGCAATTAGAAGCTGAGATATAGACTTTTGCAGAATTTTAAGCTATGTTTTGAATTTTGATTGACATGTAACTTTGAAACAGTCCATCTCAAGATAAATCGTTTGATAACTTTGTGCTGATCGTGCATGACATATTTTGTGCAGTTCCCACCTTCTCGGTCCAAGATATTGGTTCGATACGCCCCTGTAACACCGACATATCACAAAAAATTCATGTTGTTCAGTGAAACGTTCATTGAGTTATTCAGCAAAAACTTTTCGGCGTCTCCCCCTCTTTGATGGTCACTGGCACAGCGGGTGGGGGGGTGGCCCTTGGGGGCCAAAAGCTTCTATTCGCTGAAAAACTTCTAGGGCTACATGCCTACAAAGATTCATGTCCCCCAGAGTTCCAGTGTCCTGGCAATCGTTGACAAAAAAACGGTGAAAAAAAAAAAAGTCTCGGCAACACTATAATGACCGCTTTCACTAGCTTCGTTAGCAGCGGTCATAATAATATGATGGCAAAATGCTTAAACTGAACTCCCCTGTACTGCAAATGCAGTGCGCTGTCCCATGGCGGAAAGTTGAAAAGAGCGTGCTTCTGCTGTGGGACGGCTATCATGATGACAGAGCACCAGGAAGTGTGAGTAAATGTTTGTCACCAGTTTGTGGACAAAATAATAAACGTACACATGCAAAAATGGGAGAAATGATAGTGGATACCACACTATGGGTGTGATGTGGGTAATAGAGTGGGTATGGGTGGGCAGATATTCAGGTTTATGTGGGTAATAGAGTTATTGACGGTAACGAAATGTCGCAACTGACCAAACAATTGGACCGGCACGTGAATAAATGCCAAAACTGGCAGTCAACTCTTGTTGCCAGCATTAAACGCCTTGATTTTGTACCATATACCCAACACCATATATCCTTAAATATTTACATGCTGTTTAATGTTCTGAAAGATTGGAAGGGAGAGGCACTGCACGCACGTGTGTGTGTGGAAGCATGTATACAAGTTGGCGTGTATGCCCGCGGGGTTAATGGACTCTTTCCATCTCTGCAATCACAGCAAAGCCGCAAAAGTCCTGAAGTCTGTGACTGTGAGAAGATAAATATTTTAGCTTTTCACAATGCATAAACAGGTTTTAACTAAGCCTTGTCTTCAGTGCTAATTGGCCTGGTCAGATTACAGGATATAAGTGTTATTTTGCCATACATTTGTTGTATCTGACACATTTTTACCATTCTACTCCATTTTAAATGATTGGGGGCAACACCGAACCGAGTCCTATAATGTCACATATTTAACTACCTGCACTTTTTCTTTATGTGTGTACTGCTTAACTGACATCAGTTTTACTTTGTTATGTTAGCTTTTACTGCACACCTGCACATATATCAGGCTGTTGCATAAAACCCTGGGTGTAAAGAACTGAATGATTTTTGTCCTGTTGCCCATGCTGGCAAGTGTAAGGAAACACTTCACTGCAGCCTTATGCCAGAAGCTTGACCCATTACAGTTTGTACATAAAACCTATACCTACCAATGCCACTCTCATTTTGATCAACACGGTTGCCAAGCATTTGCAAAATATCAATGTGTATGCACAGATTTTACTAGTTGATTTTACTGCAGCCTTTAAAGGAATACACCATCCCCAGATGAAATTGAGTCTCTCTCCACAGTCCCTTAAGTTGGATTAGTTAGCAGAAATGTTTCCTAGCAGACCCAGCGACTTTAGGTGATCACAGAATTATTCTGTGATGCACTGTTCAAAAACTACAGAGGCTAGAATATTAGTTTTCATTTCAGGTGATTATGCACATCCTTGGAAATGCCCATATATCAACTGTCTAGTTTACCTAGTTTGCCTTGGAAACACATCTAAGGCACACTCCCAGGTCCAGTGAATCTTCATATCAAAGGACATCTTTCTGTCATTTTTTTGGAGACTTCAAAAAAGTCCTTTTCTACCCAAAACGTACACTGAAAATAAAGTGTTACTGCACAAGCATCTTTTGGCCTAGAAGCTTAATCATGGTCTCATCGGGCTACCTGGCAAGAGCCTGCAAAGGCTCCACTACATGCAAAACTCTGTAGCCAGGATTCTGATGAGTGTGCGCAAACATGAGCACATCACCCCCATCCTCCACTCACTCCACTGGCTCACCGTCTCCACCCGGATTGAATTTAAGGTTTCCCTCCTCACTCATCGGTGCATCTATGGTCATGCCCCCCCATACCTCAAAGAGCTTTCCAACCCACAAACCTCAACACGCTCCATTCACTCAAACCTCCCCCCCATTCCCAGAACAAAACTAAGGACCATGGGCGACAGGGCTTTTTGTGCTGCTGCCCCCCGTCTTTGGAATGCCCTCCCTGACACCCTGAGGCCACCACAGTCCACAGGCAACTTTAAAAAACATTTAAAGACATTTCATTTTAACAAAACTTTTCATTCCTCATCTTAGATGTTTTTATTGTTATTTCTTTTTAGAGTTTTTAAATGCCTTGTTATTTATCCCCCCTTTTGCTATTTTAATCCCTTTTTTATTCTGTTCCTCTTAATCCTATAGCCCTTTGAGATCCCCCGATGTAAAGGGCAATATAAATAAAATGTACTATTATTATTATTATTATTATTATTATTATTATTATTAAATAAAAGCTATCTCCCATAGTTTCCTTACTAACATCTGTCTTAGATGGATGAGCCTTTGGCATAGCATTACAGATGCATTACCTCACACTAAAATATTTTTACACTACGCCTAAGAATTTCCATAACAAAAAGTACATACAACATATTGGAATGCAAATTTGCATTTGCAAAAACATTTATCTAGGTGAATGTGCAAAACAATACACAACTATTTCCATGTATACAGGAAAACATGAATACAAAACAAGAATACAAAACAATGCAAAGTATTTACAGATGGCAGTGCAGTTGGCATTTACTGTTGTTCATACCAGTCTTCGAAACAGTTTCTTGTCGGGACTATGCAAAATGGCACATTGCAGGTCTTGCACTTTATCCGTGTCTTCTGATGGCAAACCTTGCACCTCCGGTGCTCAGCACTGGTACCAATGTAAGATGCATGCCAGCTGTGGGTGCAGGGGGAGGCAGGAGCACAGCAGTGGTTGAGCTACCTGCAGCAGCGAGTTGCTGGGCCATAGGGGTCTCATTCTTTTCTGTGGCTGTGTCTTTGTGCAATATGAAGGCATTTACAATGCCAATGTCAATAAAATGGTAAAACAGAGTTCTGTACCATTTTTTGGTCTTGTGTAGAATGTTGTGGTAGCCAATCAGAGCATCTGATAGGTCGACTCCACCCATGTGCCTAGAGAATAAAATGAAATAACAGAAAAAATGTTATTGAGAAGAAAAACAGATCGTACAGACACTATATAATTGTTGGCATGTTTGTTCTTTTCAAAATATGAAAACACAACATACTTGTAGTCTTTGATGGCAGGTAAAACTGCCAAGTTCTCTGTTGACCAGCTCCCATCAAGCCTCTTTATCTTCCTCTGAACAGCTTCTTGTCCATGTGCCTGGTGCATCGTTGAGCATATCAGGACGTCCCGTGTATCCCTCCACTGCACAAACAGCAGAGTACCTTCCCGGATCACCTGATTGCACCTCTGGGAGAGTTTTTGTCCAATGTGCCTGGCCTGTCCTTGGGGAAGCCCCTCCAGTTGCTCCGGATGGTTGCGCAGGCCCAGACCTTCTGCTGTAGCAAGTCCCTAAACAGTTCAGTGCTAGTGTACATACAGTTTGTAGCCAGTACCAAGGAGTTGTGTAGAGACCAGCTCCACAACTGAATCGTAACTTAAGCCTTTTCCTGCAATGACATGAGCTTTCCCTTCGTAAATAAAAAAGTTCCATGTATAACCAGTAATTGAGTCAGCGAGGACGAATATTTTGTATCCCCATTTACACGGTTTATCTTTCATATACTGTTTTATTCCAATTCGGGCTTTGGTGGCTACCATTCTTTCATCAACACTGATGTGCTGGTGTGGATGATAATTGGCCTTGCAAACCTCCCTCATCTCAGTATACATGGGCTTTATTTTGGACAGGCGGGAGAAGGCTTGTGTCCCACGATGAGCATTATTTGTGGCATCGTCATCGGGGTCGCTCATGTGAATGGCGGTGGTGATGCGGAGGAACTTGCTGCTGGCTATCACACTGAGCGGATATTGCAGGTTGAGTGTGGGGTGTTTTTCCAGTAGTCTACTATGGATGGTAGATGCGCTAATCCCATGTAGATGACTATGGCTAGATAGGAGAACATATCTTGTATTGTAATGTCCTGCCATGTTTCACAGTGATGCCTTGCACCATACTTGTTGGTGTTGTTGACCACTGTTCTTAGTATTGATGAAGAGACAGAAAAGTTCCAAAACTGAGTCTGCCGCCACGCCTGCCTCCACCTCTGGCTCTTCCCCTGCCTCTGGCTCTTCCCCTGCCTCTGGCTCTTGTTGTGGCTGTAGCCCCCTGTCTGGCTCTTCCCACAGCACCCGCTGTCCTTGAAGATCCAGCAACATCCTCTCTTTCTTCTTCATCCCTAAAATAATAAAAAAATACAAAGCGCTAGGCTACTCAATAAATGGGTTTGGTAAGCACATGTTGGAACATCCTGAGTATGTATACTACAATTATTTCAGGAAAAGCATAAAATACTACATAACTATTTGCCCTCTGTTATGAGTATAACTTTTACTCACCATTCTTCACTCTCAAAGCCCATGAAATCAGACCAATCTGAACTGCTTTCAAAGTAAGCGAAATCATCAATGTCCTTGCCTTCCATCTCTTCAATTGGAGGCTTCCATCTCTTCAATTGGAATAAAAATGTCCTATGCGCAAACACAACAATAACTTGCTGCATAGCCACTATCAACAGGTGTGTTTATCTCCAGTTTTTACGCAACTAACTGTTCCCTGTAATCTCAGGGAATGGGGGGGGGGTAGTGTCATATATCACTGCAAACCTTATCTCATTGGCTACAATAAAATCTTGGTCCCTAGCTTGTCATTGGTAGGAGCTACTGTCGATCAAAGCCTAAGTGGCCAATACACAGCCACAATGACAAACATGCTTCCTTCGCATATAACTCTGTGACGGTCGTGACGTACGGTCATGTAACTTACACCATCGTGACCGTAGGAGTCTCTTCTTTCAGATGAGTAGCGTGAAGCTGGCGGCAACAATAGTTAACTATGTGAAATCTGACGTTTTCCTTCAAAAAAGGTTTTATCGTTTTGTTTTATTTTGTTTTCTTTTTTTGTTTCTTTGGAATTACCCCCTTCTGAGAGCAATGTTGACAAAACACTGCATATTCGGACTCTCCCAGATCTGCTGAACATTTTGAGACCAAGCATGTGGGGATAAATTCATGTAATGGATGTTCAAAGATGACTCAAAGATAGAGACACACAGGCTGGCGGGGGGGGGGGGGGCATTTTGAAACATGACATGGTGACATAAATGAACTATTTAGCATATAAAACGTGGTTTGGTCATGCAGGGGGGAGAGTCTAAACTTTCAGAAGGTATATGGCTCCCATCACTCTTTACATTGCTTGAATCAACATGGCTCTGCAGCTGATGTCCACCTCCTGGGACATTAAAGTGGTAAGGGGTTTTAAGGCAGAATGGTATGTAGCATAGATGATGGCACAGCCTCCCTTCTCTGTTCAAAGTTGGTTGTTCCAGATAGACATAGATGCCCTCCTTCACTCCTCTCTCAAACCACCAGTCTTCCTTGTCCAAAATCTGCACATCTGTGTCTTTAAAGGATTGTCCCTTCTCCCTTAGAGGTAGATGTACTGCTGAATCCTGTCCTGATGCAGTCACCCTCCTGTGTTGAGGGCCACCACCTACTTTAAGTACAGCGGTGATTTCTACAGACAGAAGCATGGCTGTGCCATGGGCTCTCCAGTCTCACACCTTGTGGTGAACCTATACATGGAGGAGGTGGAGAACCAAGCATTGACCTCATTCAAAGGAACAACAGCCAGCCATTGGCTAGGTATGTAGATGACACATGGTGCAGGATTAAAAGCCAGGAAGTGGAGGCCTTTACTAAACACATCAACTTCACCTACATTAACATCACTACATCAAGTTCACCAGGGAGGAGACCAAAGACAAGAAACTACCATTTATGGATTGTGAGGTACTTGTCGACAGTGATGGAGGCCTTGTCACAGGAACTACAAGAAACCCACACACACTGACCAATACCTACTGTTTGTCTCATCACCCACTGGAACACAAACTGGGCATCATCAGGACCCTACAACACCGGGCAGACAACATCCCATCCAGAACAGATAAGAAGGAAAAGAAAAGGAACATGCACATATCAAACAGACACTAAGAACTTGTGGTTACCCCAAATGGCCATACATCAAGATAGGAAAAGATATCAAAACACCAGCCAACACAAAGAAAAGCAACAGAAGAAATCACATGGTGGTGCCCTATAAGGATTATCTGAGAAACTAAGAAGAATCTTCAGCAAGCACAGCATCCTGGATACTTCAACACCCTCAGACAGAGACTGGTCCACACCAAGGACAAGACACAACCTCAACAATGTGATTTATGCAGTACAATGCAGTGAAGAGTGCCCAGATCTGAACATTGGAAAAACTAAGCAACTACTTCACAGATGCATGGGTCAACACAGGACAGCGACTGCATCAGGATAGGATTCAGCAGTGCAGAAAAGAACCACTCCTTTAAAGACACTGACATGCACATTTTGGACAAGGAAGACAGGTGGTTTCAAAGAGCAGGGAAGGAGGTCATCTATGTCCATCTGGAGCAACTAACTTTAAACAGAGGAGGGGGGCTGCTGTGTCATCATCTATCTGCTACATACCATTCTTGGATTCTCTGGATCCTGTGACTACAATGACTCTCACTCAAATTCACTCCTTGAGATATCTTAATGAGTGACCTGGATGAATGGGAATCTTCACATACATATTGAATAACAGTTGTTTAGTCTTCCTCTGGTCATGTGTGATGATGAGGAGTGTAGAGTGTGTAAAATTTTAAAAATAACTTTCTTTGTAGGAGGAAGGCTTTCACTAGAAAACAGCAAGAAATGTTTAGGATGTGTAGGATGTACATTGTACATGTTATGACCGCTACATGGTATTGATTTTTGTAATATGAAATAGAAATGCTAATAGGTTGGAATGGCCAAGTGTAGTAACATGTTTCGATGGGATTCTTGTTCACAAATAGAACCCTAGAGAATGGAGAAAGTGATCATGGCCCAGTTTTAGATTTCTTTTTAGCGTGGGATAAAAGGTCAAACCTAATTTTAAACGTGTCGTACTTCACAATAAGCTGAAATGGGACTCATGGACTGATCTACTGCATACCAAGACACAGCAAAGAATGTACTTTTTAAAGAAACTGTGATGGTAATTTTTGTTATACTACAGATGATTCTTGGAGACTCAGTTAGAATGTTCAATCAGGAGACATGCTTCATTCTTTCATTGATGCGCATCAAGGGAGAGAGACTAGTTGCATGCTGACGATTCACCTGGTTTTCTCTAACTTTAATCAGAAATGTTCAACAGAATATACTCCGGTCAAAGGGGGTGTAACACTTAAACCCGCCCTAAATTAATATGCATTACACAACAGAAGTCTTTGTACTAGTTTAGTTACAGTGGAACTTATTGCCAAAAGGGTACCAATCAACGTCTGTAGGGTTGATCAGAAGGTGAAGGTGATAGATGCTGATGGGCAGGAAGCAAATGGTAGACCAAAGGGGGAGAGTGTATTTAATTAAATCTTAATCCTATCTGAGGCAGGGACACAGAGTTTCCTTAACACCTTATCAGAGCAGGAGGTCACACCTGGTGTTGGCATAACAGAGAACAAAGGCCGACATTTGGAGTCACCCTATGGAATATACATAGATATACCTATGAGCATACCTAACAGAAATAAACTAAATTGTAGTTTCACCCAAATTCCTTCAACTGCTTGTTTTTAATGCTGACAAACGGATGCTTCACATGTTTTATACTGCTTTTATTGAAAGTGTTTTAACCTTCTGTATTACTTGCTGGTTTGGCAATGCCACTGAGGCACAGAAACTGCCAAGTTTGGAGAGTATCTATAGAGACAGACTTGTTAAAAAGGCTGATATCGTTATTGAACAAAACACACATCGCTCTCCAAAAATAGGTCAAGGTTTTCTTTTGTACCCCAAACGATAAAAGCACTAAACGAGGGCAAGTGGTAAACCAATCCAATTTGGTGTGCGCTAATGTGAATAGCAATTTTCTGTGTATGTGTTCTTTTGTTGTTTAATATGCCTGTCTGTGTCTCATGTCTTGTGCCAGCGACTGTACTGCAAATACAACTGCCCCATGGGGATCAATAAAGCTCTAACTAACTAACTAACTAACTAAATCCCGGTTTTAAATGGTTATGCTGTGCAGGTCTAACTGGTGGACTTTGGCCACTAGAGCAACTCCTGAGTTGCACATTTCTACTGTTATGGCATGCTGTGTAATCAATGGCTAATATTTTGAACATTGCAGCACAGAAATGATTAAAAGACATGTTTCTTATAGTATATTCAGCATGTACTGTATATTGCCAGTGCAATGAAAGTTACTTGGTAAATCTCCCTCCCAAATCCTTGATGGGGATAAACAGTACTGACTTGGCTGATAACCCAGTGTTTAGTTAACTTGATAGTGTATCCTCCTCCCAATCTGTAGTTTTGCAGAGTTATGGGCTTGAGTCTGTGCCAATACAGGGCTGAACCACACAGTAAAGACAACACAAGTCACACCAGTTCAAAGGAATTATAGTAGGACATGCAACAAGGACATATCTCGGTACAGCAGACAATCAGACAAGTCATGAGACAAGAATATCTTGGATAGAAAAAGATTTACTACAACTGGGTCACAAAATAATATGCCTATAATAATAAAATACAAATATATACAAATTGTAAAATTTTAAAAATATGAATAGGCTCAATCTATTTTAGTTTGTATGTCGAGGGTGCCTCTATGGAAAAAAGACATATACGACAGATAATTTGTATAGAGTAAAGCCCATCTTAATTAAGCAAGAGGAAAATAGCATTTAGCAAAAATAATTAGTAAAATGTTTGTAATTATACCAGCAAATATATGGTGTGATGAAACAATGTGTAGTATGTGTGCATACTGTATGATCCATTCCTTGAGAAGGGTGCTGGCATAGAATTAATACAGACACCCATAGGTTCTATTTTATTAGACTGAAAGCGATGTACATGGTTCATCATGAATGTTACAAGTTTGATGGTGTTTGTAATTGCCTTAAATGTATTTTACAGGGGGTGAAGATGCTCATTTGGCAGAATATCAGCACTTTACACATGAAGTTACCTCAGAATGGTGTGTCTTTTCCAGTGGAATTGATGTTCTGGCTCTACACACAAGCCAAAGCCAGGCAACTCTATATCACTGGGCAGGGGTCCTTGTGCCTATACAGGTATGTATGTAAGGCAACCTTTTCTTTTTATAATGTTGCTTGAATTAGCTGTCTGTGACAGAATTCTTTCTAGCCAATCAGCAGACAGAGGGAGTGTTCATATGCGATGACGTCGATTGTGTGTGCTACATTTCACTTATAGTCCATCCGTAGATGTAGATCCGCAATGGCAGCAGAGAATGAAGTAAGCAAGGCCATTCAGTCTGTTGTGCCAATGTTAGCTGCTAGTCCGGAAAGCTTCATATTTTCCCATAGACAGTAAAAGAAAACTAAGTAAGTAACTTACTTTCTTCCTGGAAGTGTACACCTCCAGGAAGAAAAATGTTGCTCAATACAGCAAAGCCAGACCCTCTGTCCAAAACAAACTGAAGTATGAGGGCTGGTTTACCAAGCTAGTTGCTGCAGGATTAAAAATATGAATAAAAGAATGATGACAGGGTGACCCAGGTAATAAACACTAAACTTGCTATTACAGCTATAGAACACTTTGTAAACATATGGAAACTTGCACACAAATACCTGATGGATATTTACTTAGAGATGGAAAAGCCAACAGTACAAATACAGCCTTTAAAATTAATAAACAAATTTTGCGCTTCGGTTTCTCTTGAAGCGGTAGTGTCATTTTAAACACCATGTTTGCGGCAGACATTCTTTTATAAGCATTGGGTGCGGACAAGACAATGGATGTGGTAAGACAAAACTATGATGATTTCTACTTATTTGAATGTTAATAAATCTCACACTTTAAATGACAACGCATTGTGTTGTGTAGTTTTTGGCAGTGGGTGAAAATGATCACATTAGAGAAATGAGGCATCCTTCATTTCTCAGGTGCCATGTTAAAATGTTCAGTGTATATTGGCTATAAAGTATTTATGTATTCTTTTTGGGTTTTCTGGCTTTGTTCATTGTTAATTTGTTCCAGTTTTTCCAGCCTTTTTCAGGTTTTTTTTATTCAGATTCTCTTGGAAGCAATACGTACTGAAGTAGCCTACAGTGCTTGGGGACGGGGACGGGGACGGGGGTGGGGATGTCTTTGGTAGGGCCCTTAGGTAAAGGTGAGGTTAAATAGGTGGGTCTTCAGTTGCCGCTTGAAGCTTCTGTGACCCTCAGGAGGATCGCTTCTGCAGGTCTGAGAGCTTGTGCAGGAATATGAACAGATAGTGTGTCCGTAATATAGCATGGGGCAAGCGTTTATGGCCTTAAATAGTATTTCAAAGTAGTATTTCAAATTTGATTCTGTATGAAACAGGCAGCCAGTGGAGTTCAGCTAATATAGAAGTGATGTGATCCCTTCTTTTAGTTTTTGTTAGTAACCTTGCAGCCGAGTTTTAAATAAGCTGTAGTTTGGGGCCAGCTGCTTTGGGCGACCCCAAAAGTCATGTCATGTTTGTTGGATACGTGACCTTCAATACTAATATAAAACTCCCCTCCCTGAATTAGTAATACTCTCGTTCAATCAACAACTCAAACAAACTACAGAGTAGAACAATATAAATCCACGCTCATATGGTTGTGAAACGCTAGGCCACACAAATATTTGAATCTTGACATAGTCTCAAAACTACATCTACCTTCAAAAACTTCCTTTGCCTGCAACCAAGCTACCAGTTGCACCACTGACAACTACATATATGTGTCTATTTGACTCATATCAGTTTCCTACCAAACACATATGCTGTCGACAATGGCAACAGTTCTAATTGAAGGCCAACTTCTAATGCAAATATCTCATAATCCCATGGTCCAAACTCAGTGAAACTCAATCGGTTTGTAGAGGTGAGTATAATACTGTTGTTCAACGTACCAACAACGGTTAGGTAGTGGCTAAGAAGTTACCAATTTTGCGTTTAAGAAATGGACCACTCGTATGTACATGTTAACTAGCTAGCTCCCTCGACAAGATGGCTTGTAACATTTCCTGGAACCAAATTTAGTAGAAGAAGATTCAAGTCCTGAAGTACAATATTAGCCTTCCACTTAAGTTGGTGTGATTGTACTTTTGATAATGGTAAAATATGCTTATTAAGAAAATGATTGTATGCTGCCTGATTTGCGATTGAGCACCGACTAGTCAGTTATCGTATTTGGGTTTGTAACCCGCACAACGAGAGAGAAGGCCTGTGCTTGTGCGGGAACAGTCTAATTCTACTTCTGGGTTCTAAGGAGACTGGTTTAGGTTATGGCTAGACCACAGTCAATTACTCACCCCAAACAACACACAGCACTCACTGATATCAGGATAATAATAAATATTTATTTACACAATATATATATTTTAGTTCTATTTAATATCTAGTCCTATTTATTATCATGTGTTATCATGTAATACTAAGTTAACGGATTATATAATCAAGCGTTTAATGTGTATGTGTGTGCACGTGTATGTAGCCAGAGAATACCATCAATAAATACCAAATCAATATACTATTCACATCAAAAACATCAGCGTCAATATGCCTATTAAGTGCCGGCACTATTTATCTAAATAGAAATCACAAGAATTTAACAAAAATGATAAACAAAATATTAAAGAAAAACCCTCTATGAGATCTCAAAATAATTAACTGAATAAAATAAGTCCAAATGAAACGAGTGCACTCAAAAAAAAAGAATTAAATTAAAAGGAATGATGATGCCGGATTCCAATTCAGCCCAGAAAGTTCAGTCCTACCACAGTAGCAGGGGCAGTGGAACGGTGATGATGGAAAATGATGACTGACTGGGGAAGTGTGAGATCGCAGGGCTCCAGGAGTTTCAAGTGAAGATGAAGATGCAGGGGGGCGTTTCCCAGGTATACAAAAAAACCAGTCAAAAGGAAAGGAATCGAGTAAAAGAAAGTTATCGAAGACGGGGATCAAGTATTTCTCGTATCTAATTCAAGTGTCGGTAGCCAAAAGGAAAGGAATCAAGTAAAAGAAAGTTATCGAAGACAGGAATCAAGTATCTCTTGTATCTAATTGAAACGTCGCTGATCTACCGCATCTGATTTCATTCAAAAACATTCAACTGAAAACATTCCATTGCACGCTCTAGGGGTCACCAAGGAATTCTCCGCACAGCTGATTTCTCAGCACAGCTGATCTAGGGACTGTCTGAAAATGACATGGGTTACATTCTCCCCCTCTAAACCGCATGAGTCTCTGCATGCGTGTTAAGACTACTTAGTGTGCCCTCTAGAGGACTCAGACATTTCTGCCTAGACTCTCGAAGAAGGAGGCAAGAGCTAGTACCAAGGGTCTTCCCAGTTCTCCATAACACAGTGTTTCAGGTGGACGTCTTTCTCTGGTGGATCTTCGAACTTCAGCAGATTCTCTCTCAAGCGAGTCAACAGGTTTAACATGGGGTATCTCATCCATGGGTAGCACAGTCTCTGTCTCTTCTTCATCAGGTGAGTTTCTCTGAAAAGGTCTAGTCTGTGGCACTGCATTGGTGTGTGGAGATGGCCCATTAACAGGTTCCCTTGCAGGTGAGCATCCATCAACAGGTTCACTTGCAAGTACTGTATCGTTGACTGGGATTCTTATATTCTCAACTGTCTCTCTCTCAGGTGAGTATATGACAGGATCAGTGAAGGGCACTACATCGCTGAGTGGACTTTTGAACTGACGGACCTTGGTTGGACACGGGTTCAATCCAGCTGAAGTGGAGGGTTCTGGAGGATACTGTTCTGGGATGTTCGGTGTTGTTTCTCTGGCACCTTCCATTCTGATGAAGGCCGTTGTGGAAATCTGAGGGAGCTGTGATGGGTAGCATTCTTCTTCATCACTGCTGAGTTCATCACTGCTGCCACCAACACAGTCATCATCTCTGTTCTGCTGAGCTGTCCTTATCCTGGATCGTAACCTCCTTGTCGGCAGGTTGACTGCAGGTTCAGGTCCAGTCTCGTCAACAGGCAGGAAACCACAGGGCAGGAGGAGATCTCTGTGGAGGGTGCGGTGCGGAGTGTCACCCCTTTCCTGTCTGATGACATAGACTGGACCGTCACCTATTCTCTTCACCACAACATGGACTTCTCTCTCCCACCTGTCTGCGAGCTTATGTTTTCCTCGAAGATTCATGTTCCTCACAAGGACTCTGTCTCCAGCAACGAGTTCTGCTGCTCTGACTTTGCTGTCAAATCTGGCCTTGTTCTTTTCGCCCATCTTCCTTGAGCTCTCAGAAGCGAGGGCATAACTGTCTTGCAGGCGTTGACGAAGGCCCTTCACATAGTCTGAGTGCGACTTGAACCCATCTTGGTTTGGCTGAAGACCAAGGAGAAGATCAATGGGGAGTCTCGGCTGCCTGCCAAACATCAGCTCATATGGTGAGTATCCAGTGGTGTCGTTCCTGGTGCAATTGTATGCATGGACTAACGGCTTGACAAAGTCCCTCCAGTGATATTTGTCCTTTTCTTCCAGAGTACCAAGCATGCTTAGGAGGGTCCTGTTAAACCTTTCGACAGGGTTGCCACGTGGATGGTATGGCGTCGTCCTCACCTTCTCTGTGCCAATGAGTAAACACAGTTCTTTTATGGTGCGGGATTCAAAGTCCCTTCCCTGGTCACTGAGTAAACGGCTTGGAAATCCATAATTTACAATGAAGTTGTCCCATAACGCCTTGGCAACTGTGTTGGCCTTCTGATCTTTTGTTGGAACTGCAATGGCATACTTTGTAAAGTGATCTGTGATGACAAGGATGTTTCTGATGTCTCTGTTGTCAGGTTCAATACTAAGGAAATCCATGCATACAAGCTCAAGGGGGTAACTAGTGTGGATGCTTTCCATGGGAGCAGCATTCTGAGCATGGGCTTTCCGCCTCACACACCTCTCACACGTCTGGCACTTCTGTTCAACAGACTGGAACATCTTCGGCCAGTAAAACCTAGCACGAGCAAGGTGGAGAAGACGCTCAGTGCCAAGGTGGCCAAGTTCATCATGGAGACCATGCAGTGCTCTGGCCCGATGCTTACTGGGTAGAACCAGTTGATGGATCTCAGTGCCTCTATCCAAACATCTCCGGAACAGCACTCCATCTCGAAGCTCAAGCCTTTTCCATTCTCTGAGGAGTAACTTCGTTTCCAATGACTCAGAAGATGTCCCTTTGAAGGTGGGTTTCTGCTTGCTCTGGACGAATCTGATCACACATCTGATGGAGGGGTCTTCCCTTTGGGCCTGATACCAGTCACTATGAGTCATTCCAGGGATAGTGCCTTGTCCTGAAGACTCAAAGCAATCTGGAACGGCAGAAGCATCAACGGCCAAGGACTCAGCAAGGATGGGGAGTTCTAGCAGCAAACATCTGTCAGCTGGGACAATCATGGAGTGGCGCTGGCATACAGCAGAGAGCATTTCACCAGAGATCAACTTGCTTTCCTCGTTTAAGATCCGTTGCTTCATCTCCTCAATCCTTGCTTTCTCTTCCCTGAACGCCTCATCTTCTTCAGATGGACTCTGCGGCCTCCTGGACAACCCATCAGCATCTTGGTTGCTGATCCCCGCCCTATACTTGATGGTGAAGCGGTACGTGGACAAAGCAGCCAACCAGCGATGACCTGCTGCATCAAGCTTTGCTGATGTCAAGACATAAGTTAATGGGTTGTTGTCAGTAAGAACTTGAAAGTCAGTGCCATAAAGATAATCGTGGAATTTCTCACAGATGGCCCACTTTAAAGCCAAATACTCTTGCTTATGGGCAGGGTAATTCTGTTCACTTCTGGACAGCCCTCGGCTGGCATAGGCAACGACTCGGAGCTTTCCATCTTGTTCTTGGTAGAGGGCAGCCCCAAGACCATCACGGCTGGCATCAGTGTGGAGGACATAGGGAAGGTTGGGATTGGCAAAGGCCAGGATAGGTGCTGAGGTCAATTTGTCTATCAGACTTCTGAAGGCAACTTCACATTCTCGCGTCCATTCATCTCCAAAAGGCAGGGTGGGATTAATGAGGGATTTTGTCTTTTCTCTTTTGTAGAGCTTTCCTCTCTTCCTCGTTGGCACATATCCTGCTGTTAGGCTATTCAGTGGCTTTGCTATTCTAGAGTATCCTTCCACGAATCGTCGGTAATATCCAGCAAATCCTAAGAAACATTTGAGCTCCTTTCTGTTGGTGGGACGGGGCCATTCTTTTAGTGCAGCAACTTTACTTGGATCTGTATGGACTCCTTCAGCATCAACAATGTGACCAAGGTATTTGACAGAGGTCTTGAAAAAGTGGCACTTGTCTGGGGACAATTTCAGACCATATTCTTTGAGGCGATTCAACACTTTCATCAATCTGGCCTCATGCTCTTCTAATGTCTCTGAAAAGACAATAAGATCGTCCAAAAATACTAAAACTTCGTTCAGGTGCAGGTCCCCGACACACTTCTCCATAAGTCTCTGGAAGGTACTTGGTGCGTTTGTCACACCTTGAGGCATCCGGTTGAACTCCCAGAAGCCTAGAGGGCAGACAAATGCGGTCTTATGCTTGTCCTCCTCCGCAACCTCAACTTGGTAATAGCCTGACTTCAGGTCCATCACAGAAAACCATTTTGCACCGCTGAGTGCAGAGAAGGTGTCTTCGATGTTGGGAAGAGCATAAGCATCTTTCACTGTTCGCATGTTCAATTTTCTGTAATCTACACAAAGTCGTATCTTCCCATTTTTCTTTTTGACAACAACAATGGGTGATGCATATGGACTCTCTGACTCTCTGATGATCCCAGCATCTAGCAGTTCTCTGAGGTGTTGTTTTACAGCTTCTCTGTCGGAGGGGTGAATGGGCCTGGGTCTCTCTCTGAAGGGAGTGTCGTCTTGAAGGCGGATGTGATGCTTGACGGCAGAGGTATGGCCATGGGACAGGTCATCAACAGCAAAGACCTCTGGCATGTTGTTCAGCTTTTCTGTGACTCGTCTTTTCCACTCCTCTGGAATAGGGGAATCTTCAAGGTCAAATTTCAATCTGTTCTGAGACTGAGAGGCATCAGGTGTTAACTGTTGTGGTACAGAAGGCATCACATACTGTGCAGCCATCAATTGAGCTATCACTTGCCTTGGACGCAGCGTGACACCCCGGTCAGTCACATTCCTCAGGATGATGGGAATCTTGTTTGAAGATCTGTGTGGAATCTCTTGAAGGGCACTCTCAACAAACACACCACCTGGTAATGACAACCCTTCTGGGGACTCAATCACACATAGGGGGTGTGAAGGGTTCTTTGTCATTCTGACATTACCAAAAACGGACACTTTTCCTCCTGCGGGGATGGAGATGGAATGGCGCCCATGCAGCCTGATGTTACAGGCTGAATTCTCTTCCTGATGACTTAGGGCAACATGCTGAAACAGCAGGACACAGTCACTATTAAGGTCGGATCCTTGCAAGAACTCTGGCCCATGCTTCTCCATACCTTCTTTGTACAATCTATCTAAGACATTGGTTCCAACCAACAGGGGAATCTGGGTGTTGAAGTGACAGTCTGGAACAATGAGGACTAAAGAGGAGACCTGCTCAGCAACGCCAGTAATATTGCTCGGAAAGGAGATGAGGGCTTGGATGTAGCCTTTATAGGGGACATGTTGACCACCTGCACCTTCTATCTGGAACAAGGCTTGGATGGGCTGGATGGGGATGAAGGACAAGTTGTTCATGTAGAATGTCTCCGAAATGGTGGTGACTTGGGATCCAGTGTCGAGGATGGAGTCACACTTTATTCCTTCAATAAAAACAGAGGCAGTGCATCGCGGCCCTACAAGTCCATGGGGGAGGAACTGATCATTCTGACATTGATGTTGATGGTGATTTTCCTTCCGGTGTGTTCTCTTCACAATGGCACTGAGAGGTTTGGGACTCATATTCTGGCACTGAGCTCCTGAACGTCCCGAAACAGGAGCTGTGACTCGTTTAAAGGCAGGGAGGAAACTGTGTGCAATCTTCTCTGAGCTTCACGTTTTCTTTTCAGCTCCTCATTCTTCTGGTGGACCAAAACAGGGTTGGGGGCACTCGAACAGCGAGCAGCAATGTGGCCATCTTCACCACATTTAAAACAAAACCAAGGCTTTGGGAAGCGAGGAGTTTCACGACGAGGCATGGATGCATTTGTGATCATACAGCTGGCTTCAACTGGGCTCATGCTTGGCTGTGGCCTCACATTATCTCTGGTGGACAGAGTGGCAACCTGTTTGCGCAGCTCTGATATCTCATTAAGCAATTTCTGTGTATCATCATGCTTTTCTTCAACAGGTGTTTCAATGCTGTTGTAACAGGTGGGTAAGCCATATACTGTGTGGGCATGTGCCATAGCTTTTGAGCTTCCCATGTGTTTCTTCATTCTGTCCATCTTTGCTGAACGGCGGTCTTCCTCAGTCCTAAGCGAAAGCAGCAGCTCAGGAAAAGATGGTGGATTGCTCCTTTTCTGTTCTAGCAGGAGTCCAATCAGCAAGGAGTGGTCCCAGCACCCTCTGCAAAACTGCCTGAGTAACTGTCTGTCCGACTCTTCAAGAAGGACTCCCCCTCTAGAAATGACCTTTGTGAGAAGAGTCTGAAGTCTGATCAGGTAGTCTGATGGCTTCTCTCCAGCATTTTGGCTTGAATTCAAAAACTTGGCAAACAACTCTTCTCCATCTTCCACCACACCGAAAGCCGATTCAAGATGATTCACATATGCGTGGGGGGCTGAAATGGTCCCAAGTGGCTTGACCATATCAGCAGCTGGGCCAACCAAGCTTTCCAAAATCTTTCTCACTTTTTGTGAGTCAGTGACATGGGCATCACTCAGAAGCAGCTCAACTTGACTCTTCCAGGCATCATAATCTACTTCGCCATTGGGCTTTGGAAGTCTTCCTGAGAAGGTGCGGACTTTGCTCTGGCCTGTGTACAAGGGTGCTGAATCATTCCTGATGACATGCTCTACAACAACTCTCTGGACACTGGGAGGATTTAAGACGTCACTGCCAAGGCTCAGTGGACTATGCACAGTTGAGTGATTACTTGAAGGGAGGACTGAAGGAGGCCGACTATTGCATTGCGAGCTCATACTATGAGCAGCTTCAACATTTATGCCACTCTCAGTGTGTGACATGAGGCTGCATCTTGGGGAGGGACTGCTGAGCATCGTCTCTGAAGTTTGTGACTGAATGCGCCTCAGTTCTCTTTCCAGGATGCTGGCATATCCCGAGGTGGCACTACCACCTATGGCACCTAATTCTTCAAGGTACTGCTGTGCTAGCTCTTTGCCTAAATTTTCTTGGCATATGTCTCTAACTGTTCTAACATGCCATAAAGTGGCTGGATCATTGGGACTGGGTATATGACCAAGGGTATCTGGGTTAATCTTAGTTATTGAGTTTTCTGAAGCATAGACTATTAGTGCTCTACCATTGGGTTGACCAGGCTCATCAGGAACTCTAATGCACTTTGAAATCTTGCCATTTTGCTCAAAGAAGCTAATTATCATTTCCTCAGTGCTTATTTTATCTACACCTACTACTACCAGACAGCATTGTCCATGTACTTCATAACGGTTGCAAAGATCCATATTAGACTAAGGTGAGCTCTTATTTCAGGTAGCTAAATAAAAAAACTTAATGAGGTGTGGTTAAGGGGTGTGGTATGTGGTCGTAAACGCTAGTTAACCAATCTCCTGGCTGGCTCGCCAACTTTCTGTAACCCGCACGACGAGAGAGAAGGCCTGTGCTTGTGCGGGAACAGTCTAATTCTACTTCTGGGTTCTAAGGAGACTGGTTTAGGTTATGGCTAGACCACAGTCAATTACTCACCCCAAACAACACACAGCACTCACTGATATCAGGATAATAATAAATATTTATTTACACAATATATATATTTTAGTTCTATTTAATATCTAGTCCTATTTATTATCATGTGTTATCATGTAATACTAAGTTAACGGATTATATAATCAAGCGTTTAATGTGTATGTGTGTGCACGTGTATGTAGCCAGAGAATACCATCAATAAATACCAAATCAATATACTATTCACATCAAAAATATCAGCGTCAATATGCCTATTAAGTGCCGGCACTATTTATCTAAATAGAAATCACAAGAATTTAACAAAAATGATAAACAAAATATTAAAGAAAAACCCTCTATGAGATCTCAAAATAATTAACTAAATAAAATAAGTCCAAATGAAACGAGTGCACTCAAAAAAAAAGAATTAAATTAAAAGGAATGATGATGCCGGATTCCAATTCAGCCCAGAAAGTTCAGTCCTACCACAGTAGCAGGGGCAGTGGAACGGTGATGATGGAAAATGATGACTGACTGGGGAAGTGTGAGATTGCAGGGCTCCAGGAGTTTCAAGTGAAGATGAAGATGCAGGGGGGCGTTTCCCAGGTATACAAAAAAAACAGTCAAAAGGAAAGGAATCGAGTAAAAGAAAGTTATCGAAGACGGGGATCAAGTATTTCTCGTATCTAATTCAAGTGTCAGTAGCCAAAAGGAAAGGAATCAAGTAAAAGAAAGTTATCGAAGACAGGAATCAAGTATCTCTCGTATCTAATTGAAACGTCGCTGATCTACCGCATCTGATTTCATTCAAAAACATTCAACTGAAAACATTCCATTGCACGCTCTAGGGGTCACCAAGGAATTCTCCGCACAGCTGATTTCTCAGCACAGCTGATCTAGGGACTGTCTGAAAATGACATGGGTTACAGGTTTATTGGCCAATGTCACCTGGTTGGCTTTCGAGCTTGCGCAGTAGCCTGGTGACCAATTTAAATTGAAAATCTGGCTTCATCCAGTCACATTAAAAACGACACCATCCCTCTGTCCATTTCTTTTACTGTCTATGCTTGGAAATTACAGCAAGTTTCATGTCAATGGAGCACATACTGTAGCACTAGCATCAAGTTGGACATGCGTTCAAGAGCCTTTAGCATTCCATAGACTTCCGTTTCTTTTAGCGTGACTTTTACATGAAATAACTTTACATAGGAAGCATGTCATACCTTGATGTTGGTATTGTTGAACACCGGAGAACCCACAGCGAAACATATTTGCTTCGATCGGAAATCTGTCATGTCAGTGCCTTGTAAGAAGTTAATTAGCCTGGCTAACGCGACTTCTCAATGCTCTGCGAACATTGGTCTGGCCAAGCTGTGTTGTAAACCCATTTCTCAGAGGGCGGGCTTAACCCACGTGTGTGAAATGCCTGTGTTTGCTACTGGACAAAGCTTCGACCAATCACATTAGTGTCCATGTATAAGACAGAGAATAGTAACGTGCATATGAGTAAACAAAAACGTAACTGCACAAAAGCTCGAAATTCCATATGCTATCACTGACAATGTAACGTGCAGCTATTTTGTCAATGAAATAGCTCCACAACTTTGCAAGATATTACTGTGTTGTTCTGCTATTTACATACTGTAAACTGGGTTGACTTGGCAACACTTACCATCTATAAGTCAGATGAACCTCGTCGACAACAATGCCAAGGAGATTTTCTTTGTAGACTTTGTTGGCTAACATGTTCATCCATCTTCCAAAACAGCAGCTACAGCTGCATTGAAATCTTGCCGTTGCTCCACGTTCGCCATGTTGACAGTGACTGAGGTAGATTTCCGGTCGCTAAACTAGAAATGGTGTTGAATGGGAGCTTGGCCAGACTGACTTTGCAAGCGAAATTCAAATGCAGCGGCACAGGAAGTATGGGCGTGCCCAGGCTATGAGTTAATGATGCACAGGATGAAAATTTACGGTACTGTTGGAATAACAAGCCATACCCATAATCATGCTTGTTTACTTTTCTGTTCATGTCAGGGAAACATTTTCAGCTGTATTTCCAGAAAAATAAGCACCAGAATTGGTATTTGTTTGTAAGAGGAATCGTAATCTGTGGATTTTACTGTTCGATGCAAGAGCAGCCATAACGGTAGAAAAACGCTCATTACAAAAATGATCGTATGCTGTCTGATCATCTACTCATCAATTTATCGCCTTTGGGTTCATTGGCCAATGTCACTCGATGTCAGCAGGAGTTTGCGTAGTAGACCGAAGTGGACAGGTGACCAAGCCAAAAACTGAACAATAGGCTTCATTGGCTTCCAGTGAAAACGCCGCTATCCCTCGGTCCATTTCTTCTATTCTCTATGGTTTTAACCCTGACACCACTGAAACTGAAAATCATCATTGTTCAAGAAAAGGCAAGAAATGTTATTAAAGGCTCATATATTTGTCATGGTTTCTTTCTGCAGTCTGTCAGCATACAGAGTCCAAGAAAATGTGTGGGATTCACTTCAAATGATACATCATATCTGGCCATTTCTCATGGAAGTGAAACTAAGCCTGCTATAAGTATCTTCAGACTACAATCTAATTTCAATTTAAGTCTGGTAACTATTGATAAAATTAAAAATATTTGTTGTCAGTAGGCTAAATAATAGAAAATGTCTATGCTAAATAATGTCCCATTCCTTTCTAGGAGCAAACATTTGCTGGTGGGTCTTTTGAAATGCAACATTTTTCATGGAATTCACGTACATATTTGATCATATCAAATGAGGTTGGTTCCAC
Organism: Setipinna tenuifilis; assembly: GCA_030347295.1. NCBI lineage: Eukaryota > Metazoa > Chordata > Actinopteri > Clupeiformes > Engraulidae > Setipinna > Setipinna tenuifilis. The sequence continues at coordinate 30,040,054 of CM059284.1, forward strand.
TTCAGCTTTTGAAAGACAAATAAGTATCCTTACTGGAGAATCTGGTGCAAAATGAATTTGGGGTATATTATAACATAACATTATAACATATTTGGCTACACAAATGTTTTTTTTTTTTTTTGGCTTAACAATGGCATGAATATTCATAAAGTACATGGAATTGTTCCTGCAATTTTCCTGTGGATTTGATCAGTGAAAGTGTTTGCGTGTTATTGCAGTGCTGAGAAGGCATTTTTTGGATGGGTTGCATTTCAGTGTTGCCGTTGGTGCTGTTTGGGTTGCCGTTCTGTAATGTATATATTTTTGGACCTATGTTAAAGGCTACTTCAGCTATCTTTTTCTTTCTGGTTGTAATGCTCTCCTAACAGCCTTACATATTGTCCATTTTGTACAAGCTATAAGGCTACCACTTGATCTCGCACAATCTTACAACAACTATTATACCCTTCTAATTGTAACATGTTTTGATAGCTTGGCATCGTTTAATTCTTTGAAAACATTCAACATGGGTTCACAGCAGCCCTTTAAGATCCTTGGTCTTAATGCAGAGGACTCCTAACTCACCATCTCTTAGCTCTCCCAGACTTAGGTGCTACTTTTAATGCTAAAATGCATTGTGAATTACTCTTATTAAAAACTATCACTGTCTTGAAGTTAAGACAAACACCCATTATTTTAGAAGTTTCTCTAAAATTCGCTAGTTAGGAGCTACTTTTCATCTTAAGATGCTCCAGAAATACGGGGCCAGGTAGCTTATTTTAAAAGACCCACATTTGTTTTAATTTTTTAAATAACCAAAGTTCAGCGAGGGAAATTCACCCAAAACTTAACACCTATTTTTTTATGCTCAAAATTTGTTTTTTCACAGCGCTCATTTAAGCACCACTTTATTCAGCCAATTAGGGGCCACATTACTAATGTGGGTAATGTGAAGCAGAATAATACAGTATTCACAGATTTGCATTGGATTTTCTTAGGGAGAAAAGCATGTTCCATGGTCTATCAGTTGTGTCTTCACTATTAATGTGCATCACAGTCTTGACCCCTTGGTTGATACATACTACACGTTCCCAGTGACATGATTTGTTAATGTTAAGGCCCTCATTACATTTTTAACGAAGACTGGAGCTACTTTGAGCCTTGTTAGTGGCTTTTAACACTAGCACTGTAAGCCATTTGGAAGCAGCGGCTAAAGGATGTTATGACCTTGTGACCCTTTTCAGGCTGCAATTTGCCAGTGTATAGGCAGGTTTCAGCTGATTACAGGTAATTGAATTATGGCCACTCAATGTGGAAGAGCATATGAAGGACCCTACTCCCTTGCTCGTTATGCACCTTTCCATTTGTTAAGCACATTTCTTTCTCTTGTGTTGGCATGCTTGATTTCTCTTCACTGTTTTGCATCTACATTTACTGATGCATACCGTATATACATTTCATTCAGACACAACATTACAAACTCATACCCTAGACGCATTTTGCTTTCCTTTACATTTTGCATTGCTTTTAAATACATTGTTTTGAACATGAACTATTGTGTTCCCTGTGTTCCCCAAACAAATTTAGAATGCAACATATTAGTGTAGTTTTGCTCCCCAAAAAACACTTGAGTTTGTCATCATGTTGCAATATACCCCAAGTTCATTTCACACCAGATTTATCCTTTAATGTACAATACCTTTTTGGTCACTAGCCATTTACAAGTAATGCAATGTTTAAAAAAAGAAAATATACTCAAAGAATGTTATGCTTATTAAATGATAATGCACATAATTTTCAAAACATACTCTGTAGAATTATTTATTTTTGATTCAGATAGTTGCTGTGGAGAAAGCTTATCACTCATGTTGGTAACATAAAGTAGTCTTTTGAGCTTAGCTTAGTGTTGTCCTTCAAACAACTTCACAAAACTTTAAAACTACTGTACCATAAAAATGAAGCGGAATGTTGTGTAATTTTGTTACTTCTGTAAGCATCCATATATTTTTAGTTTAGCTCTTTTATACTATCTGGTAAGCAGGATTCACATCTTCAGTGATAATCTCTCCCCCTTAGGTATTCATACAGAGAGCAGATTTTTTCTCACTCCACCAGCCACTGGATCTCCCTGATGCACCTGTCCTGTCTGTCTTCCTCCATGGCACAGCTCTCTATCTTATTGCATGCTCTAACACAGCATCTTCTAGCTGCCTCCTTTTCGTTTTGGATGATGGAGTCTTCCAAGGCCCAAGAACCTTAGATATTGTTATTGCAGCAATGCAAGTAGATGTCTTGAATGTAGGGAACGAAAATGTTCTCCTTCTAAACACTAATGGTAAACTTTCAAATTTTCACCATGTCACCAAAGTTTTTGTGTCAAGTCTTTCATTGATGTGAAATTTGAATCAATGTTAAACAGACTGGAAAGCTTAATAATAAATAAAACAAGCAAGCACGCCTTGTGTGAGTGTGTGTGCATACAGGGTGGGTGTACTTCCTAATTTGGCTAAATGGTATTGCTTGTAATGATCTTTCAGCTCCAGACCCTAAGTGTGAGATATTTGTATGGGGGTCCAAGCAGAAGTCCTTCCAACACACTCAGACAATATCCCCTCATGGCCTAGTCTCCATACAAGCATTCAGTAGCCCCTCAGGAAGTGGTAAGTTGTCAAATTCCTTCTCCATTACCCAAGGTCTCATGGTGTAGTTTCTCTACTTTACAAAAAGCAAAATGCAGTTGCAGTTACAGGCAATTTTAAAATTAATGTTATTTAGCAGCAAACTAATATGTAAAATGCACATTGGCATCAGTGTAATAAATTAATTATTTTAAAGCCATGGTGTAGGAATTCCTTGCATGTAACTTTTAAAGTCGACATATTACACTCTTTTGTAACAAGTTAGACTAGGTCTATGGGCTATAAAAACATATTCATCAAGTTCTTTGCACAAAATCACTGTAAGATGAAGTAGATCTCACCAGGTCTATTGTTGCCAGTTTTTTCTCTTTCAGAATGGGTCATTTAGTTTTTTTCACCTTTATGCAATGAGTTTCTTGCTGGCTACAATCGGCCCCACCCATCCCATGTTTACAATTTATGTCTACACATGGAAATGTCAGAAAGCAGAGGCACAGTCCAACCGTATATGTTTGACCCTGGGTCAGACCCAGAGCTAATGCTCCCAGAGCTGACGTCAGCGTGGGGGTAGCCAGAAAAAGGGATCATAGAACCACAGCATTCCTGAGACCAAAATCTTTCAACTGACTCTCAGCAAATGAAGGGATGTTTTTTTTTCAGCGCTTGGAGTGGAGACCCAAATGACAAAAAAAATTGATTTTTCATAATATTTATATGTTAAATTGTATACTGTAATTTGCATTCAAATTCTGTAGGGCCTTTTTTTAACACACACTGCAATGAAGAGCCTGTTGCTGATCTCCATCGCAGTCTGTCACGGTGGCTTTGAACAAAAACAGTAGTAATAATACATGTTTCTTGCTGCCAGATGTATTTGAAAGATAATTTAGCATAATTGCATGCAATTAGGACACAATGTTGGGAGCAAATGGAGAAAAGGGAGGAATAGAGTTGAACCATTGTCTTTAAGTAGGATGGTGCCAAATCCAGATACTATTCTGTTGACAAGCAGAAATGTATGTACTGGTACACCTGCTATGTTACATAGGACCTGATTTGTTGAACATGGCAAGACCAGAACAGAAGCAGCATGTTAATTAAGTTGATCATCATTATATAACACTCCAGTTTCTTTCTGGCAGTTTGCGTCAATGAGAATCAGCCAAGTTGGATGGTAAAGTTAATAGTTTTTATGTATGGCAGTGGGGTATGTAGGACAGATGCAGTTAAGTACACTGTGTATTGACCTAATTCTGACACGCCCATTTTCTAAATTTCTTGTCTTCCGCAATTGTCTTTAAACTTCCAGTCAGATAGCCACGGCTAGTCAGTTATGTTGAAAAACCCGGCGAATTAAGATAAAGGGCCCTATTTTGCCGCGGCGCATTGTGTATTCGCGACATGCGCATGCTGTCATTGCTATTCTGTGCCAGCACAACGTTCATTTTTTCAGGCAAAAAATCACGTTGTCTAGATAGCAGATGACATTGCGCCGTGACGGGCGGGTCAGCGAAAAGAGGTGTGGTCTGGCGCATTGGCACATTGTTGAAAAGCTATTTTAGAGGTGCACCCTTTGAACGCTTTGAACCCCGATGTACCTGCTGCTGTGCCAGAGAGGCGCGCTGAACTGGCAGAAAAGTTGCAACATAGCCTGTATAGCCATGTATTTTTATGTTTTAGTAAGCAAACAGGCACAAATAATGAGAATATAGCAATGTTGTGCAGTTTATAGCAATGTTCTGCAGTTTATTTACAATTTCTTTTGTCGTTTTAAATAAACAGCGATTGCAATGTTCTGCAGTTTATTTACGATTTCTTTTGTCGTTTTAAATAAACAGCGTGGCAAGTTGTAAGAAATAATATGGACAAATCATTAAAAAGAAAACTGGTGGACATTAGTTTTGATGGACCTATACCTTCCGTTTATTTTTTGATGTTTCCTTTGAGTTTAAGGCTTTGTTTCCCGTCTTCTAACGTTGTTGTACTACTTTCGGCGCACAGCGCGTTGAACCCCGATGTACCTGCTGCTGCGCCAGAGAGGCGAGCTGAACTGGCAGAAAAGTTGCAACATGTATAGCCTGTATAGCCATGTATTTTTATGTTTTAGTAAGCAGTCACAAGTAATGAGAGTATAGCAATGTTTTCCAGTTTATAGCAATGTTCTGCAGTTTCTTTTGTCGTTTTAAATAAACAGCGATTGCAATGTTCTGCAGTTTATTTAATAAACAGCGTGGCAAGTTGTAAGAAATGAAATGGACTAATCATCGAAAAGAAAACTACTGGACTAATGGTTTGATAGACCTCCACCTTTTATTTTTGATGTTTCCTTTCAGTTCAAAGCTTTTGTTTCACGTCTTCTAACGTTGTTGTACCGCTTTGGGCACTGTTCGAAAGTTCTCTTCTTGCCAAAGGAGGACACAATTATTGAAGATATTTCCTCCCATACTTCTATGACCCGCGGAGGTTTGGGGGGATTCTTTCCATCCACGAATATTAACTACTCACGCGCTTTTACTTCACGCACGAACAGATCGGTCTCCTCCACCGAAAAGCTCCTCCTGTCCAGGCAAATCCGCCATGATCGTAATAGCAACAGGCTATGGACAATGCGCCCGCCGCGCCTCATTCTTAAAGGGAATGAGAGTATAAATTCTCATTGGTTAATTGTATGTTACGTCCAAAACACACCCATGACTAATGAAGTAACTTAACCCAACCCTTTTGAACGATGCGCCTAGCGCGATGTTGGCCTTTTCCGCCGTGAAAATACCAAATTGTGTCGGGAACACCCCCAAAGCAACTTGCGCGACAGACTTTAGACAATGCGGGTATGGTCGTGAAAATAGAGCCCGAAGAGGTTAAGGTGGAATGAGACAAAAACAGCATTAACAGGTTGGATGCAGAGATTGTGCTTTGCCACCCGAGGTTAATGAACTCCACTGAGTGGGTAGGTTAGAGTAGAAATCTTTGTCACTATATAAAGTATAGTGATATGTCATTTTGAACAACCCACAGATGCACAAGAAGAAGCATAAGGATAGAAATAGATAAGAATAGCCAGGTAGAATTAAAATATAGGTTCACATTTACAGCAATATATACAAATAAGACTATAAAACAACATATACATTTTACAATACCAAGATATGAATAAATAAATAAGGTGCAGAATATGTGAGCAGCAGAAGTGGTGTGCACAACAGAGTCATATAACACAGATTCCAATGCTATTGCACTGAGTCTAATTGCACAGAGTCTAATTGCAGTCCAGTATAATTCCAGACAGCAGGGATTCAAGTATTTAGGGATTTTTTGTGTCATAGTGGAGTAGTAAGCAGATAATACTGTGTGAAATTACAGTGGAACAGTGGAAGAGGGAACACACAAGGAGATACTGTAGATGTGCCTGAAGTAAATTTCAGACGCACACACACACACACACACACACACACACACACACACACACAGACAGGCGCACACGCACCCAGGCGCCCATTGATCCTGCCTCTGAAAACGTTCTGTCTATGGGAGGTTTGCCAGACCAAGGTCCATCTACGAGCTTGGTGCGACAGCCAGGGCCGCGTTTCCCAAAAGCCCTTAAGTACTACTTCAGCCTAACTTAGTACGTAAGTTCACACGTAACCACCGGCCGTTTCCCGAAACCATCTTAGCTAAGAACCATCGTAGGATCACACGTAACTCTAAGTGTGGTCTGGAGTAATCTTAGCACGCTAAGATTGATCTTAGCGATGGGGCACAGTGGAGACACCTGGAGGACTTGTAGAGAAACTACTCCATGTGCGCAAGAATATAGTGTATGGTCGCTGCGTAACCATCATGGCACAGCGAAACCAGCGACATAACAGCCGTCCCTCATATTTCCATTTTCTTTTCATTATGTATGTGAAGCACGTTGGTGCTGCCCCGCTGTTTGTAAATATGCTTATTAACCCTCCGGTCGTGTTCACCTCCAGCCCCCTACTTTAGTGTTCCCGGTCAAAATTGACCGGTCTGTTTTAACTGCTCTTAAATTAGCACAATTTTTTTTTCCACCACCAATTTTTTTATTAAACATTCTTTAGTTGAGAACAACGTTTCAAAGTAGTGTCTAACAACAATTTATAGAAGTAAACATTAAATAACATCAGTGAAAATACAATTGCGCACTGAAAATGAACTACAAAAATGAACATATTTTCTGTATGTTGAATGAATGTACTCTGGATACCCATTCATTTCCTACACCACAGGTGTAACACGGTTGATTAAAACATCCAAAATTGAATGAAATAGATAATCATCACTTTTATATGTTCAAGTACACATGTGTGGAAGATATCATAAGGTCTGGAGGTATTATAATACTATGAGTATTATAAGTTGTAAAACGGTCAGATTTGACCCGAACACGACAGGAGGCTTAAATTATATAAAAAATGTTTTATAACCATATTATGTCGGACATTAGGGCCTATATCAACAAAATTAAGAGAAGGTGTTAAATACACAAAAACACAGACGCAGAAGTGGTAAATTTCAAATGGAAGTGCAGGTTACTGAACATAAAAGTGCAAGTCTTTCAAAACAAACCCAATAGAAAATTGTAATACGGCGACGGGCCTCAACACCCGCCAAACGGTCGCGGCCCTGGCCCTGTCTGTTTCCGCCACCACCGCCATAGTCATCGTCGTCATCATGGACCATGGACAGCTCCCTTTAAGAACGATCTTAGAAGCTGTGCACGTTCATGTATGACGGTGTTTGGGAAACAGGCGTAGAAAATCTAAGAACGTTCGAAAGTTCATAAGAAAAAATTGCTAATTTATGAGCAACCTTGTGATATTTGGCCTCCACTATATAAAGTGTACTTTGTCCTGCTGTAGTCACCAAGTGTTGTAAATTCACACTGTACTATATCAAGTTCAGGCCTTATCTCACACAGTATTCACTTTTTGTATCACGCATTTGTACAGAGCCCTGGAAAGGTCATGTTGGTAAATATTTTTAGACCTCACTTTTGTATTCCCTCACAATACTTTTTGTGTTCCCATGCAATAGTTTTGTATTCCCTCACAATACTTTTTGCATTCCCTCGCAATAACTTTTGAGTTACCAAGTATTGCGCTGGAATGCAAAACTGTTGTGAGGGAATGCAAAACTGTTGCGTGGGAATGCATAAAGTATTGCGAGGGATAGCAAAAAGTGGGGTCTAAAAAATATTTATCAACATGACCCTTTCCGTGCTCTGTACATTTGCCCTTTGCTTAACCAAAAATGACACGTGACTTCTTTTCTAGCTTCTGTGCAAGATCTTTCTGTTGCAATCAGAGTTAAGTCTCTGCCATCAGCTTTTGGAACTCTCAGTGGATCTGCATGCTATTTTAATGATATGATCCAACCTTATACCTCATCTAGACCCCTTTGCTCAGCCAATGAACACTGTGTCAGCTTAATATTAGTGACAGATGTTCTCAGTCAAGACTCTGATGTTCTCAGTGAAGTGGTGGAATAGATTGGGTACATTTATACATTTTATTTTTCTAACAGTGTCAAGATTTTCAAAAAAATGTCTGTTTATGCTGGGTTAATTAATTACTTGCCATTTATTTGTAGTGAAGTAGACTGTTGAATTGTTTGACTATTACAAGTAAGTTGTGTATATATTTTTTTCTGAAATGTTTTTCTAATATTTAAAAATTTAGCCAGGTATTTTAGTTTTTCATGTGGTGTTTTTAGTGTTGTACATGGTTTGGAAAAATGTGTGTACCAAATAGCATAATGTAAAACTTAAATGATCTTTCAGACTCTGTTTTCTTCCACAGCTTATTTGGCCCTGGCTGCTAAAAGTGGTTCTCAGCTGTACTCCTGGCGACCTGACCTGACACAGTTTGTCAAAATAGTCAGCACATCCCCATCAGAGCAGTTATTTTTCCTCCCTGTTTACTCTTCTAATACTAACAAGAGTTTCATTGTCGCCACCAACCAGTCATACTCTACGATCTATGAACTGGTTTATGTATCCAACCAGTCAGACTTCTTACCCAAGTAAACATTTCATTTCATATGAGTACCTTAGCCTTTTAGTATTATTTACATTTCATTCAGTAAAAAAATCAAACAAATCAAATTATCCAGTGTGTTTGGCATAGAAGAGCATGAAAACTATTACCTTTAAAATAAATTGTAATGTATGTGGAATTAAACTGCACTTTTTAGAGCCCTTGGTGTCTTAAGAAATGTTTCATTTGCTTCAAGCAAAACTGTGCAGTGGTCGTATGATGTATGTGATACATCTAGTTTTAAAGCAATTTCCCAAATTATAATGTTAAAAATATTATCTGCTTTGTAGTGTATAATGCTTCACTTACTATTTTACACATGATTTCTGTGTGATCTGTTTAAAGTTTTGGAGAGCTGCTATTCCACCCTGGGGTCACACAGCTGGAAATCTCTGTAAATGTCATTGATGATGACATCCCTGAGGATAAAGAGCATTTTTATGTCAAACTGAAGAACCCAAAAGGTGGAGCAGAGATTGGATTTAGTAGTCAAGTGACTGTTACCATCTCCTCCAATGATGATGCTTATGGTGTCATTGGTTTCGCACAGGTAATATGTCTATGGCAGATAGATAATCTGAGTGGTAGAAATGCAGTTTGCTTCGTGTTGAGCAAACATTTTGACATTTTAGTTAAAGCTAAGAGAAATTATAGCACTGTATTATACTCCTTTGTTGTGTGCAAGTGGTAAGCTTGATATATTGTGACTAAATTAAGTGTATGAATACAGTCTGGCATTTCTCTGTTGACAATTACTTCTTTGTGCTCTTGTTCTTAAGGGAAGACATTTTGAAAATATTTGGCCAGCTTTTAACAAATCAATGTTAACCACTACCTGATTGCTATTTTTCCTACTTTATCACCAAGAGTGTAAGGTTTGTCTTCATTCACTAGGAGTAAGGCAATAATATGTTCATCATGAATGATTAGTCTCATGCATACTCTAAATTAAAGCCAATAGACATTAGAAAATTGTGACTTTCGAATACTGTTTGTATAATATACTATAGTTGCAAATTCTTAATTCTAACATACCTGTACTAAAGGTGTTATAATGAACTCATATACTAAAAGTTAAGGAGGGTCACAGGGTTCAATTCTACACACCACTAGGTGGGCTGGGGGAGTGAATGTCCAGCACTGTCTTTCACCCTCTCCCATGCCTGTGGTGCCCTTCAGCAAGACAACTAACCCTCATTGCTCACAGCTGGCTGCCCACTGCTCTGGGTGTTCACCTATATACCATGTGTGTTCACTTCATTGATTTCACTTCGTTAAATGCAGAGGGGTTACTGCTGATGACCTGAAGAGTGGCTTTGACTTTCACTTTCAACCTTCCAAATTGGTTGGTTGTCCAGTAGTTTTTTGCAATTGTTGTATAAAATATAAAACGCTGTGTTCTTTAAAAGAACAAGGAGTACAACATGGAGCTTGAATAATGTTTCATGCAAAGCAGTTTGATCCTGATCACTTGTGAATCTGGTTTAAATAATAATTACAAAGAAGCCAAAGAATAATAATGCAGTACTTTGCTTTACATGCATTATATTTATTTCTGCATCATGCAGACAAATCCCAAATGAAGACCCAATGTCATATTTGTTCTAGGACTCTCTGTTTAAAGAGGTGAAAGAATTAAATGAGGATACTCACATAATTTTGAATGTCAAGAGGAGTAGAGGGAGATTTGGGAGTCTGATTGTGCATTGGATGGCTAATGGAAGCCTGGATGATATTACCCCTACCTCTGGCATGGTAAACATGTTCTCTTAGTTAATTAAGATATTTGTTTTTTAAGATCTGAGTTACAGTTTCTCCCTTGCATCTACATTACAGTTATTTGGTTTGTCTTTTCCCAGTTGACATTTTTGGAGAACCAAGCCATGGCTGACATTACGCTTACTGTGCTTGCTGACAACATCCCTGAACCAGAAGAAAAAGTTTTTATCATTCTCAGAGACGTAATCACAGTGGGTGCAGTGGATGCACCCAGACGTGCATCTTTGGATCTTCAGAGCTCTCTAGCTAAGATCATTATACTACCAAATGGATTTTCCTATGGGGTGATTGGCTGGCACCTGGATTCTATGCATATACTTACACAAGAACCACAGAGTAAACAACCTTCCAATATTTGCAAATTTAGCCAGGCATTCTGATCATGCTGAACACATCATTGTCAGTCAGTTGCTGATTTAGATAAGGTTGATGATCTGCCACTTTGACCAGCACCTTTCATTTGTGACAAGCTTTACATTCATGATGTGGGCACCAACAACTATTCTTTTATGTGACTGTGTATGATATAGTGTAGGCCAATTTATTTTACACCAAAGCTTAAGTAAACAATAGTACCTCATACCTTGAAACCGGCGACAGACAGAATGTGATCTTACACACATACAGGTTGTTCAGCCATCACATGAATAGATCTTAGTATAAGTTACTATACCCACATACATCTGGATAATAACATCTAGGTCATTAATGTAAAAAAAATACATTACAGTATAGAGCCTTGCAGGTCAGCCAATGGTCAGTTAAATAGGGTAGATTTAGTGTTACCAACACTAACACATTGCCTTCTACCAAACATGTAGGATTTGACCTGCTAGACAACTTTTTCAGAGATAATAAAGTGTTTAAAACTACACTGCATTTCCCCAGAGAAAATACAATGTGTGCTTCCTCCACTGTAGCAGAGGGTCATTAACAGACCAAGGCCTGTAATATAAGAACAATGTAAATATGATGTTACAGAGACTGTGTGTTTTCAAGATTTCACAATTTATTTTATGTGTTACATTTGCGGGTTTAGGTTTTTAAGTTTAGTGTCATATAGGCCACTGATAAATAAGCATTTATTAGTAATGGAATGTCTAACAGTCAGGAGGCGCTGAACTTAGAAGGGTAAATCCTATCCGCTCAGTGAAACAGCTGATGTGGGCTCGGTTAGCATTAACCAATATGGGGTTAACAGCTGACTTGACGACATTACTGGCCAGAACATAGATAGCTTCATTCATAAAAATACTGACAAAACATGCACAAGTATGGGGTGCGTTTCTCGAACGCAAAATTGCTAACTTGTTAGCCACTACCGTTGTTGGTACTTCCGAAGTACCGCCTCAGAGGCTACTTCGCGTTTCTCGAAGCCTACTATGGTTGTACTTACTTCGGTAGTGAGGAACTTCAGAAGTATGTACTTCTGTTGTGGGGACTTTGGTAGTGAGGGACCTACTACGCGTTTCTCGAAACCTTCGTAGCAGAGATACTTCCAAAACTCCGAAGTAAAGTTGTGTAGTACCTACAACAGCTCGCGAGCCATTATACAAGCTTTGAAGGTTGATCCCACCCACGGCAAAACTTGCAGTAGATCTTCGACTGTAAAGTTTAAATATCTCGTAATCCTGCAGTACAAATGCAGTGAAATTCAATCGATATGTAGAGGACACTATAATACAGCTCATAGAACTTTAAATGGCCAATTCATGTTATGTCATTTTTCTTGTTAAAACCGTATGACAAGACTTAATGATTTAATGGGTTGAACAGTAGTATTATAGTCTACAAACCGATTGAGTTTCACTGAGTTTGGAACGTGGGATTACGAGATATTTGCATTAGAAGTTTGAGAGGTTCGAGACTGAGTGTAGACGAATTGTATGACTTATCTGTTTGTGTGGCCTAGCGTTTCACAGTCACGTTAGTGTGGATTTATGCTCTACTCTGAAGTTTGTCTGGGTTATTAATTTGAAAGAGTACATGTATTGAGGAGCAATGCTATAGTAAAACATGAAGGCTATGTGCTACCAGGCGTGCACTGAGATTTGAACCCGGGAACTAAAGAGAACAATAGCACTCAAGCGACACAACTTTCTCATTGAGCTATTGGCACAGACAGCAATGTTGTATGGTGGAGTATCAATACCACTGACGAATGACGTCAAGACGCTATTGAAACCTACGGATTTGTAAGAATAAAATTTCCTTCACGACATGTGTCACTGTAGACTTTGGGCCAAGTTTTGGCACTTCAGTTAGTTTTACCAGACGTTTACCATTATTACCGCTATCGTATGATTTCAACAAAGACAAAGACATGTATTAAAAGGAAATAGCAGTGGCATGGCGTGTCAACAAAGAGTTCGCCATCCAATCAAAACGGCTGTCCCCTGCTTTTCCTCTGTTGTTTCCATGCTTCACACACCGAAGTAGGAACAACAATAGTGGCCACAATGGAAGTACCCACAATGGAAGTACCTACAATGATAGTTCTACCGAAGTACGAGAGCTTCGAGAAACAGAAGGATCTCACCACTACCATTGTAGATACTTCCATTGTACAATGGTAGTACAATGCTAACTTAGCTATCTGTTTGAGAAACGCACCCATGGTTTGGAATCTTGAAAACAGTGATGACATTTGGGGTTTGGAGGGTGGGGGTGGGAGAACATACAGGTGGACCAAAAAACTGGAACAGTTTTTCAATGACTGTCTTCTTTGTCTTCCTAATAATTAAGTCTACCACAACTTAAAAAAGGGCCACCAAAAAGTGGTCTAGTTTTTTTGTTGACCTTGTATGTAATAACAAAGCTCTGTATGTTGTTATCTCTGAAAACATGTAAAAATAAGATGGTATATGAGGCCATTGCCAAATCTGTTGAGACTACACTCCACTGCGCTATTTAGCTTTTGGGTAATGGGTGCTTGTTTTTGCTGGTGTTCGAGTTTGTCAAGTTTTAAACTAATTTAGTAATTCTTTTTTTAAACAATGGTGTTTGCAATACTTGTAAAAACATTCTCTGTTGTGTTCAATGCATAATCATTTTAGGCAATCTTATTAATGTGACTCTGACTATTTCACGGGACCAAGGCACAGTGGGGGATGTTTTGGTCCACTACAATACCTTCCCTGACTTCTCTCGACCTCCATTGAATCAAGCCAGTGCAAATGAAGATTATATACCTAAGAAAGACAGCATCATTATTAGAGATGGTGTAAGCAGTGCCTTTGTGACCGTCACCATCCTACCAGTAAGTTATGTGATTACATACTTTTATATTTTGAACACCTCAAGCCTCCTCAAGAACTAGTCTAAGGGAGTTTATCTGACTGTCACAATATTTGGTAGGCATCATATGCAGACAGTGCTATAGAAAAGACTCATATTTTGACAAACCATAGACATAGTCCATTATGAACATTCTACTACTGCTTATAACAATAATAAAAATAATTATAAGTGGTACATAGGCACCTTTTAAAACACAGACGGACACCACACCATATATATATATATTTATTATATATACGTATGATTGCATAGTATAACTGCATACTATAGAGAGTATAAAATAAAATAAAATAATACAGAACAGCATACAATACACAATGAGGTTCATTAAAACAATACAAACGTATGCAAATTAAGTACTAGGAGAAGTGGTTAAGTGATTAAAGAACATATAAGTTTAAAAAGAACATTTAATTTTAAACATGTGTTTTTAAAATGAATTTAAAAATAGGAAGAGAATTCATGTTACCAAAGTCAGGTGGGAGGGAGTTTCACAGGTTAGAGAAGCAGAACTAAAGTCTCATGGTAGTCAGATCAGCAGGAGGGACAGTGAGATGAAGGGATGGGGAAGACCTTAGAGTGCAGGTAGGTGAGGTAACGTGCAGGGGATCAGAGGTACTAAAGAGTGTGTAAGTGGCAAGCCATCCCACTTCTGATACCATTTGTAGCAAAGGGGGAGAGAAGTCACCCGACCTGGCTTTCAACCTGGGTCTCCAGGGTACCAAGTCTCGTTGGAATGGCAGTCACAGCACATCCTCAACCCTAGTGTACGGAGATAATTATGTGCATTTAGTATTTAAGGAAAATAACAAAATTGATTGTGTTCTGATTCCCTTTCATTTTAAATCTGAAATGTCTGCTTGCAATGTCTGCTTGCATTGTATTTTTACCTCCGCCAAGGAGATTATGTTTTCGACGGCGTTGGTTTGTTTGTCTGTTTGTTTGTGAACAACATAACTCGAAAAGTTATGGATGGATTTTGATGAAATTTTCAGGATAGGTCAGAAGTGGCCTAACTTAGAACTGATTTGTTATTGGTGGTGATCCGGATAACCATCTGGATCCAGGATTTTTTTATTCAGTAAAGTTACCAGTGTAGCATGGAATCTACAGATACTTTTATTTTGAAAGGAGGGAATATAGGTTGGTACGGAAATGAGGCTCCTGTTGCGGGTCAAGGAGTTGTTGAGTTTTTGGTTAGAGGGTTCAGTGAAAGACAGAGGAGAGTTAGAGCAGTAGTGGTGAGCAGCCCAGTAGTTCATGTTGGCAGTGGAAATTAGATAAAGTACTTTCCTGCACCGAAGAGCCAACCAAGTTCGTGTGAGCATGAGTGAATGAACCCACTAGTTAACTATTACACCAGTAATAAAATGTTTTAACATGATTAATGTCTTTTAATGTCTTAAGGTGAGAATGACAATAAGGTGGAGACTTAAGCTGCCTTGGCGGAGGTCTGTGCTCTCTGAGTGCTTTTCTAGTGTTATTTAAAAAGTTATGTTTACAAGTCTAAAGGTTTTGCACCTCTACATTTTTTGCAAATCAAAATGTTCTGCTGGTAGATTCAGGTGACACCTATTTCTGGGACAAAATTGTTTGCGAGGTAAAAAGTTTTGAATAAGTGGCTAATCGGGAGATTCGGGAGGATTTCTGATGGGCTGGCTCATGTCAATCTCAAGTCTGGGCCGGTGGGATGGGAGAAATAATTTTGACACTTGTCTGTCGCATATCTAATCGTTTTCAGTTTATTCTCCATTTAGCTATGCATTGACACTCTAAGCACCGACACAGTCACAGACTATGATGCGACAGTAAAACTGTTGAAAGACCACTTTGCCGCGCCACAAAGCGCATTCCTGAGAAGATTCATTTTTCGACAGCGACGACAGCTTCCTGGCGAGTCTGTGCGCCAATATGTTTCCAATCTGAAAGGCATGGCCAGCCATTGCAAATTCGACGCGTTGACTAAGGAGATGATACGTGACCAGTTCATCGAGCGTACCATGAATCCCAAAATTCGAGAGACACTGTTGCTTGAACCAGATGAGTTGACCCTGTCCAGGGCTGTTAACATTGCTTTTCAAATCGAAAGTGCAGCTGAATGTGCAGCTAAGTTAACACAGACAAAATCCACACTTAGCCAGGCAGTACATATCAGTACACCAGCACACGAACCACAGCCACAGCCTCTGCAGCAGCAGCCACCTAGCATGGTTGAGGAGGCATTACCACCAGACCCAGGTCCAGACTCTGTAATGCATCTCACAAGGCAACAACGGCCTCGACAGAGACAGTCGTCATCATGTGGTAACTGTGGGGCAAACACACATGCCGCAATTGTGGGGAAAAAAATCATTTTGCTAAAATGTGCAGGTCAGCTCCCTCCAGGACAGACAGGGCTCATCCACTATAATCCATCATGTAACATCAGGCCCCATGAGATTCAAGTCCTGTACAGTCCATGTCAATGATGTGTGCATCCCTCTGCTGCTGGATACAGGTGCAAGCGTGTCCCTGCTGAATGCCACCACTTACCATAAGTTCTTCAGTTCTGTGCCACTCTCCACACCCACTGCTCATCTCCGCAGATACGGTGACTCCAGAATTGACCTGATGGGTTCCATTTCAGTAACTGTTAGTTATGGCACCAGGGTCTTGCCCTCGATTGTGTTCAATGTGGCCCGTCTTGGGGGAAATTTGATGGGACTTGATCTGTTCACTGCATTGGGATTCTCCCTCATCGACATGGGGGGCCCTGCCATCATGACGGTGACTGCAGGGCCATATCAGAGGTGGGCATCTCTTTTTGAGGGGCTGGGTTGCCTCTCTGCATTTACCCATCAGCCACTCATCGACTCCACAGTGACCCCAGTGATCCAGCCTCTGCGTCACATTCCACTGGCCCTGAGGGATGGAGTAGCTGTCGAGCTGAAGCGCCTACTGGATGCTGGCATTATCGAGCCCGTGGAGGCCTCTCCATGGATCTCAAACCTGGTCATGGTGACAAAGAAATCGGGGGCTTTACGTGTCTGTGTAGACCTGAAAGCAGTCAATAAAGCGGTAATCCCAGACAAATACCCATTACCCACAGCAGAGGAGCTCACAGCACAATTCCATGGCTCCACTGTTTTCTCCAAGCTGGATCTGAAAGAGAGTTACCACCAGGTGCCCCTGCACTTGGAGAGTAGAAACCTGACGGCCTTTGTCACGCACCTACGGGTGTTTCGCTACATTAGAATGCCCTTCGGCCTCAGCTCAGCCCCTTCCTGCTTTCAGAAGGTCATGACCTCAGTGCTCGCTGGCATCCCAGGTGTAGTCATTTACCTTGATGATTTGGTAATACATGGTGCGACAACCGAAATCCATGATCACCGCCTCCACAGTGTGTTCAAAGCCTTGGCCAGGCATAACCTCACTCTCAATGCAAAGAAATGCATCTTCGCTGTGCCAGCCATCGAATATGTAGGCTTCCAATTGTCTGCAGAGGGCACCTCTCCCCTGGAGTCTAATGTTGAGGCTATTCTCTCCGTCCCTAAGGCCAACCTCACCTTCCCAGCTAGCCTCATTTCTGGGTATGACAGGATACTACATGAAGTTCATGCCTCAGTACTCAGCCACAACAGCCCCGCTATACGCCGGCTGCTAAGGAAAGAAGAACCATGGGTATGGTCAACGAGTGTGCCAAGGCAGTGCGAGCCCTTAAAGCCCAACTCACATCACCCCCGTTGCTGGCACATTTTGACACATCCAGTCACATCCTTGTCACCTGTGATGCATCGGCCACAGCTATAGGGGCTGTATTATCGCAGGTACATAATGGCATGGAGCGACCTGTTGCATTTGCCTCCCGTGCCCTCACTCCAACCGAGCAACGCTACTCAGTTGGGGAGCGGGAGGCCTTTGCTTGCATGTAGGCATATGAGAGATGGCACTTTTACCTTTATGGCTGCCACTTCACACTGAGAACAGATCACCAGGCGTTGACAGCTCTGCTATCTTCTACTGGCACCAGCCACAAGCCGTTGAGACTGCACCGTTGGTATGACCGTCTCCGTCAGTACAATTATACCCTGCAGTTTACCCCAGGCCGAGACAATGTTGTGGCAGACCTTCTCTCTCGCTCTGTTCCTGCCCAGGCCACACACACTGCGTCTGCCCAGGCCCCATGCCCTGCCATGATTAATCACATTGAAAGTGAGATTACCCACATACTACACTCCCCACTTCAAGCCACCATCACACAACAGGAGCTGAAAACTGCTTCGGAGGAGGACCCAGTCATCACCCAGCTCTGCACCTACATACAGCCAAAGGAAGTCCCAGAGCAGCTGTCAGTGTTCTCCCGTGTCAAGCATGAACTTTCTTGCTGGAATGACTCATGTGTTGCACGTGGCCTCTGCTCTGTGATTCCAGAGACGCTCCGAGCACACGTGCTGGACATGGCATACGAGGGCCATCTGGGAATAGTGAAGCTGAAACAGAGGTGCCGTAATCTGGTGTGGTGGCCAGGCATCGCTAAAGACATTGAGGCCTTGGTCAAAGACTGTCCAGCATGCCTGGTGAGTGGTAAAACTGGCCAACACTCACCCCCACCCTTGCAACCTGTGGCCTGGCCTTCCCAGGCATGGGAACATCTGCAGTTAGACATATGTGGCGAGATTCATAGTGCCCCCCACCACCAGCGCTTTTTGATTGTGGTGTATGATTTACACTCCAAGTGGCCTGAGCTGACTACTACTGGCTCTGTCACCTCTCAAGTCGTTATGGATTTCCTGGAGTCCCTTTTCTCATGTTTCCCACTGACAGTGGTCCACAATTTGTGTCCACAGAGTTCTCGTTATACCTGGAGAATAGGGGGATCCGTCATGTACGCACAGCCCTATACCACCCTCAGGCAAATGGTGGTGTGGAGCGCTTTCATCAGTCTTTGAAGAATGGCATCAGGGCGCACCAAAAATCTAACTATGACGAAGCGGTGGCTGGCTGCACTTAAACGCCTCCACCCACCTAAGGGTACTGTGCAGAGAGTCTGTAGTGACCACTTTTTAGACAGTGATTTAATTATGTGAATGAGGGGTCTTTCACCGATGATGGGTGATTTGTTTGGCGTCGCACAAGTCGCTTAAAACCCGGTGCTGTGCCATCTGTGTTTAACTTTGACGGCTACAGTGTTGGGGAAACTGACAGACCAACATCATCCGTGTCAGACTCAGCGCTTGGGCGAAGAGAGAGAGCGGAGAAACGCGGTGTCCAGGCAGAGGAAAGTTATGATTTGGAAACGATATGAAATATCAATGTTACACACAGTAATATTTCCCAATCAAATCAAACGTTTTCGCCTAAATAACTACACTATTCACTTCTGCCGCGCACGTATGAGGAATACTGTGAATTCGGGGAAAGGTGTTGTTTACATCAAGTAAGAGCTATGTAGCCCAGGGATGAATGCTATACATTGATCGTGCATTGTATTACCTTGACTTTTTCAGTAAAAGATGATTACCTTAGATTCAGGCAGTTGTCACGGTGCATTCAGAAGAAAGAGGTGGAGAACAAGTTCTTTTTTAAGCCATGTTAGCGGCTTATTTATTGACAACACAAACAAACGCGACTTTTCGACATCCGCTGCGCCCATCGACCGCCTGCACTGGTGAATAGCATAGAAATGGCACACACCAATATTTCTAGGTCCGTATACTTTTTCGTTCATTCATTATTCAATTTTGGAAGTCACATGGGAAATGGAAAAGGACGCGTATTCTTTCATTATTCTGAACCGTAGAAAAAGGGGAAAAGCTCCCAACTTTCTTCCTCTCCTTTCTTCTGGCTCCATGTTGGTAGCCACAATGCCCTCTTTTCTCACTGGCTCAAACGCATAGGCTGAAGGATGTATATAGCCATTTGTCGGCCTGTCACGCTCGTCAATGTTGTTTTCTTTGCTCATTCCGGCGACAAAGTATGAGCCCCTTACAGTGTTTCTTTAACGTGAACAGCAATAGAATTTTGTACGAACCATTACGCTGACGTCATAACAACAATGGCGGCGCCCATGCTGTAAACACATCTACATTGCTACAATTGACAGTGCTTTATTTTGAATAATGGGTTTTATTTCGGACTTTTTGTAATTCATTTATTTGACGTCTTACTTCACTGATGCTATTACCATATGTATTATGCGAGTGCTTCATTTCTTCTTTAAGGTTAGGCGAGTTTGCTGGCCAACTAAGAACAGGGATACCAAGGTCCTTAAACCAGGTACTGAAATCTTTGGCACTGTGCGTCTGAAATCTGCATCTCCATAAAGTTGGTCAGCAGCAAAAAGCGTGAAGTGCTCTAAAACTTCCTGGTAGACAGCTGCGTTGACCTTGGACTTAAGAAAACACAGTGGACCAACACCAGCAGATGACATGGCACCCCAAAGTATAACTGACTGTGGAAACTTTACACTCAGCCTCAAGCAATGTGGATTTTGTGTCTCTCCTCTCTTCCTCCAGACTCTGGGACCTTGATTTCCAAAGGACATGCACATTTTACCTTAATCAGAGAGCATAACTTTGGTCCACTCAGTAGAAGTCCAGTCCTTTTTGTCTATAACCCAGGCGAGATGCTTCTGACGCTGTTTCTTGTTCAAGAGTGGCTTGACACAAGGAATGCGACAGCTGAAACCCATGTCTTGCATACATCTTTGCGTGGTGGTTCTTGAAGCACCAACTCCAGCTGCAATCCACTGTGAATCTCCCCCACAATTTTACCTCCGCCAAGGAGGTTGTGTTTTCGCTGGCGTTGGTTTGTTTGTCCGTCTGTCTGTTTGTTTGTTATTTCCATAACTCAAAAAGTTATGGACGGATTTAAATGAAATTTTCAGGATCGGTCAGAAGTGGGCTTAGAACTGATTTGTTTTTGGTGGCGATCCGGATAACCATCTGGATCCAGGAATTTTTTAAAGGATTCATGATTGCAAGATAGGGGCAATTTGGACATTTTTGCTTATAACTCCAATGTCTTTTAATGTCTTAAGGTGAGAATGATAATAAGGTGGAGACTTGAGCTGCCTTGGTGGAGGTCTGCTTTTCTAGTTGAATGTGTTTTGTTTTTACAAGCCTCCCCAGGGTAAAGTTATACCTATTGCTTGTACACTTTTTTCTATCACATATTTTCCTTCCCTTTGCCTCTCTATTAATATAGAGGTCTGTGAACAGCCAGCTTATTTAGCAATGACCTTTTGTGTCTTGCCCTCCTTGTGCAAGGTGTCAATGGTCATCTTTTGGACAACTGTCAGGTCAGCAGTCTTGATTGTGATTGTGTAGCCTACAGAACTAGACTGAGAGACCATTTAAAGGCCTTTGCAGGGGTTTTGAGTTAATTAGCTGATTAGAGTGGCAGTAGGTGTCTTCAATATTGAACTTTTCCACAATATTCTAATTTTCTGAGATACTCAATTTGGGGTTTTCATTAGTCTTAATTATGACTGCCGCTAGTGAAGCTAGCGAAAGCGGTCATTATAGTGTTGCTGAGAGTTTTTTTTATTTAATTTTTTTTTTCACCGATTTTTCGTCAACGATTGCCAGGACACTGGAACTCTGGGGGACATGAATCTTTGTAGGCATGTAGCCCTAGAAGTTTTTGAGCGAATAGAAGCTTTTGGCTGCCAAAGGCCAGCCCCCTGCTGTGCCAGTGTCCATCAAAGAGGGGGAGACGGCGAAAAGTTTTTGCTGAATAACTCAATGAACGTTTCACTGAACAACATGAATTTTTTGTGATATGTCGGTGTTACAGGGGTGTATCAACCCTGCCCATAAAAACTCACTTAAAGTATAGCGCCACCTAGTGATATGGGTAAATGCAAAAAATGGGATTTTATATTGGCAATATCTTGGACCGAGAAGGTGGGAACTACAAAAAATATATCATGCACGGTCAGCACAAAGACCTCTAAAAGCACAACACATGCCATACAATTTGGCCCATAGGGGGCGCTGTAATTGTACAAAATGTCGTTTTGCCTATTATCTAGAGAACGGTAAGGTTTACAAGCAGTTCTTTTTTGTCGTGAAATCTATTGACCCTCCCGCATTGAAAACACTGGTCGATGCCCACTTTTTTTTTTTCCCAAAACAATGATTTTGTGTTAGTATGCTGGTGTTACAGAGGTGTATCGACCCAGCCCATAAACATTCACTTGAAGCATAGCACCACCTAATTACATGGTTAAATGCAAAAATGGGGATTTTGCATTGCCAATATCTTGGACTGAGAAGGTGGGAACTGCACAAAATATGCCATGCACAATCAGCACAAAGACTTCTAAAAGCACAGCACATGCCATAAAATTTGGCCCATGGGGGCACTGTAATTAAACAAAATGTCATTTTGCCCATTATCTAGAGAACGGTAAGGTTTACAACCAAATTTTTTTGTCGTCAAATCTGTTGACCCTCCCACATTGACAACACTGGTTAATGGCCACTTCCAATGAAAATAATTTCATTTTGTGAAATTTTGTGATAGTATGCCAGTGTTAAGGAGCCATATTGACCCATCCCATAAACACTCACTTGAAGCACAACACCACCTAGTGATATAGTTAAATGCAAAAATTGTGATTTTGCTTTGCCTAAATCTTGGACCAAGAAGGTGGGAACTACACAAAATATACACAAAAACACAGAATGTCATTCATTCAAAACCCACATCCATGCCCCCTTCCAGCAAATCATTTCCACACAAACTCTCACCTCACAACACTGACCTACCACAAACTCATCATACCTGCAGTTCCCACACTTCAATACACTGAGGTGGTCATACCATGTACCGCTATACGGTACATCTAGTTTTAAAAGAAATAAACATCAATATTATCAATATTAAAAGAAATAAACATTTGAAATGTGTCAGTGAAATTAATGTATACATTATACAAGTTTCACTTTTTGAATGGAATTACTGAAATAAATCAACTTTTTCATGATATTTTAATTATATGACCAGCACCTGTATATGAAACATTACGAAGTTTGTGGTCTTTGATTTTGTGACTTTTGTTCAAATATGATAAATATACTGATAACTAGAAAAGCACTCAGAGAGTGCAGACCTCTGCCAAGGCAGCTTAAGTCTCCACCTTATTGTCATTCTCACCTGAAGACATTAAAAGACATTAATCATGTTAAAACATTAATCATGTTAAAACATTTTATTACTGGTATAATAGTTAACTAGTGGATTCGTTCACTCATGCTCACACGAACTTGGTTGGCTCTTCGGTGCAGGTGGGTTTGTTCACTCATGTTCACACGAACGTGGTTGGCTCTTTGGTGCAGGAAAGTACTTTATCTAATTTCCACTGCCAACATGAACTACTGGGCTGCTCACCAGTACCACTCTAACTCTCCTCTGTCTTTCACTGAACCCTCTAACCAAAAACTCAACAAGTCCTTGACCCGCAACAAGAGCCTCATTTCCGTACCAACCTATATTTCCTCCTTTCAAAATAAAAGTATCTGTAGATTCCATGCTACACTGGTAACTTCACTGAATAAAAAAATCCTGGATCCAGATGGTTATCCGGATCACCACCAAAAACAAATCAGTTCTAAGTTAGCCCACTTCTGACCTATCCTGAAAATTTCATCAAAATCCATCCATAACTTTTCAAGTTATGTTGTTCACAAACAAACAGACAAACCAACGCCGTCGAAAACATAACTTCCTTGGCAGAGGTAACAACGAATAATGACAATGAACTGCAGTTTGTTATTTACTAATTGATCCACACAGCCTGCTGATGTGACAACTTGCGTTCATGTAGTCAAACTGTAAAAAAGGGTAAATACAGCTGTTTTTCAAATACTAAACAAGATACATGGTAGCATTAACAAATCAAAAAACTGAGTGACATTTCATATTTTATCTTCATATATCAAAAGGAATTTGCACCATAATCCCCATAACCAGTGGTATTACTGTATAGCTTATGATGTGACCTTTATAAAGTAGTTTAAGGTATCAAACTAGTGATTGCTAAGTGAAATGTAATTTAATGGTTTGACTGCCAAAGTATTAAATTTAACAAGGGCTGTCTACAATGTCTTCTGTACACTCTTCATGTTTCTCATTACAGCATAAAATGAGCAATAGGCTGCATGCCAAATAGGGTCAGAGAGTGTACCCCGACACACACACCTCTTAACAAAAACAACTTGTTTGTATGCTCTGGCCATGCTGAATGTGAGGTAGAATTCTAACAGCGAAAATTTTGCGATGCACTACCTGATTCAGCCATGCCTATTAAAAATCATTGAGCTTTAAAGCCATTTAATTCCACTGTTGTTGGTGGCGTCATTGCATTCCTTACAAGCCGCAAGCAGCCACGGTTCATAGAAAACTTTTAAAAGATCACTGACATGGTATGCAAACTGCTGCTTACTGATGTTTCAGCAGGGCTGGCCCAAGACTTTATTGGGCGCTAAGCAGAATTTGATTTGGGGCCCCTTCACCCCTTCCTCAGCATTACGACAGTTTAACAGTAACTGATGCAGGGCCATTTCATGTCAAGCACCCATCATTAACTCAATATTTCTAGTCACAAAGCCTAACCCTAAGCCTTACATCATATCGGTGTCATTCTCGCTATAATTTTTAACCATACTGTGAGCAAATATTCAATGTAATGCAAAGGTGTGACATATTAAAATTATATTTAAAAGTAACAGGAAACATTACCAGACAAGACACCACATTAAAGGAAACAAGTTAACTAGTTCAATTGCATTTGTTTTTTAAAATTTGGAACAGATAGGCAAAAGTGTGCAAAACGTCCAAGTATCTCCCATAGAATTTAGAAGCAGCAGCAGTGTTATCATTAAGGTCAACACCCAACAGACTCTGTGGCGCATCAAGAAGAGAAAAACTTTAGAAGTCCATTATTTTTAATGGAGCAAAGTCCACTGGAAGTGTCTTATGCACAGGTTTAGAAAACTGTTGCAAAACCTAAGCATTAAACCCATAGAAATAGTTTAGTTTTCTATCTATTCCATATATTTTTTCGATTTCTGAACATTCATGTTAAAGTTGAGGTTGATTTTAAGCATATGGCCTTTTGTTCACTTAGAAATCATTGCCGTCAATAAACAATAATAATTAACACAATACAGCTGATCTAACACCTATTTGGCTGGCTAAAACATCAATTTCATGACATGGAAACATACACAACTTGACTGTTGTTGACATGCCTTTAAAGTAGACTACAGCTTAAGTGACTTTGTTTGTTGCATTCCATGACGTAAGAAAGTTTGGGGAAAAAACGGAGTTAAGAAATAAATATACTTGGGTGTAGTGCTTACTCCATGTGTGTGTTATGATTGTTTTTCTTTACCCATCTCTGATTTTACATCGTAGCAATAAATGTTTTTTCAATAAACTTTGAGCTAATCGGTCAGAGTAAGCTACCACAACAGCGGTTAGAGTAAGCTACCGCAACAGCTTTGACAGTCTAGCACATAAGTTAAACAAATAAATACTGAACAGACTCAACATATTAATCTACTTAGGTTGATATTTATTAACAGGCTACGTTTCAACTTAGGCCATTTAACGTTAGCTACTGGTGTTGTGGGGGCCCTAAGCGGCTGCTTAGTTCGCATATGCCTTGAGACGGCTCTGTGTTTCACAATTGGTCTTAGTGAGTTAAGTGTCCTCTGTACTACCCCAAACTTAGTCCTAAAGGTACAATTGGCACAGCCATTTTTAGCTTCTTTTAAATTGACCTGTTAAGGGCTACCTTTACCCTTAAAGGATTATGCAAAAATCACTTTTTGTGCTTTTTTGTATTTATCAAAATTTGTTTGTCATTTTGGGTCTGTAGGCCTACTGCTTCAGTACATTACATTACATTACATTACATTGCATTTGGCAGACACTTTTATCCAAAGCGAGCAAACACTCCACATGCCAAAAAAAACATCCATTTGTTTGCTGTGAGTCAGTTGAAATATTTTGGTGTCAAGAATACTCAATACTCGATACTCGATACTTTTTCACCAACCATTCACAAGTGGTTGGAGTGGGTGATCTGACATCTGACACTCTAATCATCAGTGCTATAGCTCCCTAAGGCTGCGTCTTGAGTTCCCTGCTGTGGGAATCTACACTCATGACTGCAAGGCCAACAGTAATGACACCTCCATCATCAAGTTTGCAGATGACACTGTGGTGATGGGCTTAATCAGCAACAACAATGAGCAGGTTTACATGGATCAGATTGAAGAGGTGGCACAGCTTGACACTGAATGTCAGTAAAACGATGGTTACGTATGTAACCACGGTTCTATGAGTTTCGGATGACCGCCAGAGGCGGTGCTTTAAGCACCTGGATGTCCATTACGCGTGCGTGCAGGTTGAGTGTTTGTATCAACAAAGTCACCTGTGACATGGGAGACATACTTCCTGTGCCCCGGGCACAAAAGGCATGTCGACCCCGGAAGCGATCTCTGGCAATTTTCTCGTTAGTAGTCCGAGTGACTGCCAGACTCTGACGGTCATCCGAAACTCATAGAACCGCGGTTACATACGTAACCATCGTTCTATTTCGTTTCTCCTGACCGCCAGAGGCGGTGCTTTAAGCACCTGGATGAGTAATGCCAACAAGTCACGAGGGACTCCTACCTGCCCTTCTAAGTATGCTGTGAAGGAGCAGGAAGAACAGCTGAAGCCACTGGGTTATGCGGGACCACATTGAGGCTATAAAACCTTGCGAACGTGCATGGGGATGAAGTCACCACCACCGCACTCGAGGCGGAACAGGAACACCACTGCTCTTGTATGCCAGTTCGATGGCAGTGACAATCCATCCAGACAGCCTCTGTTTGGACAGGGCCTGACCTCGTCTGGGTCCAGTGTGACATATAAATAGTGAATCTGACTGGCGGATGGTAGCTGTCCGATGAAGGTACTGTCTCAAAGCCTGCACCGGGCACAGCAGTTCGCTGTCCACACCATGTCCCATCTCCTGAGCAGAGGGTTGAAAGGCTGCCAGGCTAAGAGGCTGGTTCACAAAGGTAGTGGAAAATGTCTTAGACAGAAAGGAGGGGTTTGGCCACTGCGTTCCCTGGATGCCAATGTAAGCACTCCGTGCTCACAGACAGAGCATGTATCTCACTCACTCGCCTTGCCGACGCAATGGCCAGGAGAAAGGCAGTCTTTGTGGACAGTATGTCCAAGCCCAAGTGGTGTAGAGGCTCAAATGGGGGTCTTGATAGTGCTTCCAAGACAAGAGGAAGATCCCAAGGAGGAACCGGGTTCCGCAGGGGCGGTCTAAGCCGCTGAGCACCCTTGAGGAAACGACCCACCAGTGTGTGAGACCCCACCGTCACACCGTCAACCCTGTTATGTCTCGCCGAGATAGCAGCAATATACACCTTAATAGTGGAGGCTGCGAGTCCTCCATCCAGCCGAGACTGGAGAAGGCAGGGGACAGCTAGTTGGCTCCTGGCCCAGTGCAGTACACCACTCGGAAAACAGCTTCCACCTGTTGGCATAAAGTGCATTGGTGGAGGGTGCCCTAGAATTACTGATGATATGCACCACTGCCGGTTCACAGAGGCCTAGCAGTGGCTCCGGCCCTTCAGAGGCCACACCCACAGCTGCAACCGTGCGGGTGCCAGATCTGGCCGTCCAGCTGGGAGAGGAGGTCCATCCTCATGGGGAGGCACCATGGCTCCCCGTCCAGCAGCCTGTACAGCGCTGGGAACCAGACTCGGCCTGGCCACCTGGGGGCCACAAGCAAGACCTTGTGTTCTCCCCACATCACTCTGTGCAGAACGGGCAGTATCAGTGACAGTGGAGGAAAGGCATACAGCAGCTGGTTCGGCCATGCGTGTGCCAGCGCATCTTGGCCCAGAGGGCTGGACACTTCCCCCAACGAAAACCAGAGGGGACAGTGTGTTGTCGACTGGGAGCCGCCCTGCCGTACCTGTACCAGATTGTCTCCACGACCTCCGGATGGAGCCACCGTTCGCCAGGATTGGGATTCTGGCGAGATAAAAGGTCTGCTGCCCTGTTCTGAATGCCGGGCAAGTACATTGCCTTCAGGCTCAGCAACCGTGGGTGGGCCCATCGCAGGAGCAGCTGGGCTACCCGCAGGGACTCCCTGGACCTGGTACTCCCCTGGTGGTTGATGTGGTAGACCACCAACGTACTGTCTGTCCGTATGAGGACATGTTTCCCTGCCAAAGCAGAAGCGAAATGCTGCAGAGCATGCCAGACAGCCTGCAGCTCCAGCACATTGATGTGCAGCCCCTGTTGGGAAGGCGTCCACAGGCCCCTGACCGTTCCGCACTGCCAAACAGCACCCCACCCTTCCAGAGAGGCATCTGTGGTCACCACCTCCCTGCGAGAAGGTACAGCCCCCAAGGGGGTGCCTCGGGTGAGGAAGGCTTCCCTCCTCCACGGGCGTAGATGTTTCAAGCAACTGGCAGTGACCCTGACCAGTTTGTACCTGTGGTGGGTTGGATGCAGCCGCAGACTGTTCAACCAGATCTGAAGAGGCCTCAAGGATAACAGGCCAAGTGGGATCACAGAGGAAGCTGCTGTGAGCATCCCCAGGAGGCTCTGGAACGTTCTGAGGGTCAGGGCTCTGTCCCTCTTGAACCGTCGCAACAGCCTGAGAATATTGGTCACCCGTTGGTGTGACAAGGTGGCCGTCATCAACCGAGAGTCCAGTTGGATGCCAAGAAACCTTGTGTGTTGAGTGGGAACCAGGGAGCTTTGTGTGGTTTATTGTAAACCCCAGCCTGGTGACGTGGGAGATGAGTGAGGCCAAACCTCTGAGGGCTTCTGCTCTCGACGGAGAGCAGACCAGCCAGTCGTCCAGGTAAGGGAAGATGCGTATTCCCTGGGCCTGTAGTGGAGCCAGTGCTGCGGCTACGCACCTGGTGAACACTCTCGGTGCTAGTGAGATCCCGAATGGGAGGACGCGAAATTGGTATGCTTTCCCCTCGAAAGCGAACCGGAGAAACTGCCTGTGGTGTGGTGCTATGGGGACGTGGAAGTAAGCATCCTTGAGGTCGATTGTCGTGAACCAATCGCCTTTCTGAATGCCCTGCAGTACATTGACAGTGCGCAACATGTGAAATTTTAGTACCTTGAGATGTGCATTCAAAGGTCGTAAGTCCAGGATGGGGCGAAGTCCGCCGTCCTTCTTTGGGACGACGAAGTAGATGGAATAGAATCCACTGTTTTGTGTATGTACGTCTAGAGGCTCGATGGCCTCCTTTTGTAACAGTGCCAAGATCTCCTGGCGCAGGGCCTGAGCTTTCGTCGGATCTTTGACGAGGGTCATCTTGACCCCTCGGAATCTTGGCGGTCTGCGCCAAAATTGGATGTTGTATCCCTGGGACAGCTTTGCCACAACCCAGGGGTCCGACGTATGTTGTTCCCAGTAGCTCAGCTGAGGACTGGTGAAGCGTCCGACCGCCGTAGTGTTGGTGTCATTGCCTACCCCCTCGCCCCCTGGGATTCCTATGGGGGCGACGGCGAGCTGCCTGGTCCCGCTGTGCAGCCGGTGGGGGTTGGGTGGGGTTTGACCTACGAAATCTCTCCGCACGCCTGGGCTGGGGGAGAGGTCTCGGCACAGCTGGGGCCACTGCAGCAACTGTAGATGGTCTCAGGCTGTAGGGCTGGACCCGACGCAGACTAGAGAACTGCTGCCTGGCCTGTGTAACTTGCAGGCTACGTTCAAGGGCCTGCTGTGCCGCTGGGCCAAACAGCTCTCCCAGGACCACAGGAAGAGATCTCAAGGCCCGTCGATATGGCTCCAAGAGTGGGGATTGAGCCAGCCATATCTGACGCCGAGCAAGAGTCAGTGAGGACATAAGCCTCCCTAACTCGCGCGTCATAAAGGCAAACGCCTGTAGAGAGGTGTCACTCAGGTCACGTACGGAGGGGTCCACCTCAGCACCCTGTAGGGTTTGAGACATGGCCAGCAAAAGGTGTGACATGGAATTACCAATACATCCGATACGTGCCGCTGTGTCGTAGCTTTTCACGATGAGGTCATCTGTCAAGCGACACTGTGGTCGAGGGCAACCAGAGCCGCAACGGATGGCTCAATGTTGGGCATACGGTCCAGACCATAGCTGGATGCATCACGCATATTGGCAAGTGCCCTACAGTTACTCGGGAGGTGCGAGAGGCATCTGGGGTCTGCCCAGCATCTCTGCAGCTCCTCAACGTATGGGGTTGAGGGTGGAACAGAAAAGGCCTCCGCCTGAGAGGTCCTTCTAAAAAAGGCACTCTGAGGGGCCACCATACTGGGTGCTGGGTCCAACCCCAGACGTGCTAAGGCCATCTTAATAGTGGGCCGAACAGACATGAGGCTAGCCTCAGAGCCGCCCGGAGTACTTCGGCCGGTACCCTGGGAGTTAGCGTGGGAAGAGTGGGAACCCTCACCCATCCCCTCATCAAGCAGCTGTCCAAAACCGAGGCTCTCAGAAGCCCTGGTGGAAAGCACATCCTCCTCTAGGGCTCTGTATGCTGGTGACAACTGCGGAGGAGACACTTCAGGCAACGAGGAGGGTGGAACTGCAGCGGGGGCGCCAGCAGTTTGCGCACCAGGCTGGAGGTTAAGCAGGAGAGCTTTGATCTCTGCAAACTCAGATGCCAAGGTGTCCACCTTATGAGACAGGGGGTCAACCCATCCCTGCTTGCTCGTCGTAGAGGCTTCATGGGCCTCAGTCCTCTTGCGTTTGGGAGGGCAGGTGGCCCGAGCGTCATCCCTCTGCGTAGCGAGTGGCTGAGAGGTAAATACGCTTTCCAGGCGGGCCAGCCGAGCTGATCTGACAGCCATGCTCATACAAGCACAATTCATGCATGCCATCTCAGTCAGGCCCTGACGGAGGTGTTCAACCCCTAGGCAAGAGGGACACTTGTCGTGACCATCCCCCAGCTCTAGAGGGAGCCGGCAATCAATGCAAGTCATGAGCAAGCCCCTTGGTTGGTTCAGATCCATGACTGGCACCCAGCGTGTAGCACTTCACCAGATAGTGTAACCCTTACCTGATTACAGATACCTTGTCTGAACAGGGCTATGAGGCCACGTGCAGTTAGGGGCGTGCACACCCTCCAGCACAGCCAGGAAAAAAATGTATGTATATATATATAGGTATATTATATATACATATATAAATTACATATGTAGAAAACCACAGGTAGCTCAAAGCAGCAGGTTCACACTGCCTAATATGTTGCTCTACAGGCGAGTACTGTACAAACAGAACGACAGTATCACAAGCAACGTGTAGGAGCGAGCACACTCCCCATACACATGCAGCTGAAGCCTTCTTACAGTGCAAACGATAACAATAGTGATAACAATAATAATAGTGCTAAACAAAGCGGTGCAAGTCCGCCGTCAAAGCACTTAAGTAACATCAAACCAACCAAAACAAAAGTATACCGACACAGATACTCTTACCGAGAGCGGGGAATCACCGCGTTGTAGTAAATAACTAAACAGTTTAGAGGGAGTCTTAATGCTTCCCGTCCTGAAAGTAATACAGTAGAGGAAAGACCGCTCTACTTATGAAAAAGAAACCGAAACTATCGGGAGGGAGCAGAAAAAGCACCGCTCCGTTTCAATAACAACAAAAAATACCGTCGACAATAACATCAACGTTAAAGTAAATGTCGGGAGGGTTGCAGGCGAGAACACCAGCTAGGCCCCACAAAATTAACCTATTTGTTGCGAGCCACGCAATCTTAGGTATAAAAATATATGAGCTCACCTGTAGTCGGATAAATCCATCCAAGAGGAAAGAATCAAGCGGTTACGGCTCGCAGTCTTCCGGAGGGCGAAAATAATCCGCAGCTCCAACCCAAGGTTGCAAGACCATACAGCGTAGCCAAAAAACCACCGATTTCAACGTGAAAACGTTAGCAAAGCTAAACGAAGCAAAGACCTGCTTTTCCAGCACGAGAAAATGGAAGAGATCGCTTCCGGGGTCGACATGCCTTTTGTGCCCGGGGCACAGGAAGTATGTCTCCCACGTCACAGGTGACTTTGTTGATACAAACACTCGACCTGCACGCATGCGTAATGGACATCCAGGTGCTTAAAGCACCGCCTCTGGCGGTCAGGAGAAACGAAATAGAACAAAGGAAATGGTGGTGGATTATAGGAGGCAGCAAAGCAGCAGCTACACTCCACTAATGATAAGCTGGCAACCTATAGAGAGAGTGACAAGTTTTAAATACACTGTAAAACCGGATTGTCAA
Source organism: Setipinna tenuifilis (assembly GCA_030347295.1). NCBI lineage: Eukaryota > Metazoa > Chordata > Actinopteri > Clupeiformes > Engraulidae > Setipinna > Setipinna tenuifilis. Next base: position 30,072,086 of record CM059284.1, read on the forward strand.
TACATGTAACTGATTAATTAAAATATAAATGAATGTACTCAAAACTATTGACGTAAAGTTAACTTTAAAAGTTTAAGTACAAGTTCATGTACTTAAACTTTTACAGTTAACTTTAATTAAAATATATAGTTAATGTACTCAAAACTATTGACGTAATTAGTTACATCAAAAGTTTTGAGTTGTATTGACTTATCCGGTTTTACAGTGTACCTTGGTGTCCACCAGAGGTGTCAAGTAACGAAGTACAAATACTTCGTTACCTTACTTAAGTAGAAATTTTGAGTATCTGTACTTTCTGGAGTAATTATTTTTCAGCCTACTTTTTACTTCTACTCCTTACATTTTCACACAATTATCTTTACTTTCTACTCCTTACATTTTAAAATAGCCCTGTTACTCATATTTCATTTTGAATTGATTTCCTTTCGGTTTGTCATCGTTCAAAAAATGCGTGCCTATCCAGATAATTCGCGCCATCATGGTAGAGTCAATTTGACTGTGGTTGGATGATGAATACAATCATATACCACTCTAGCTTCCTATTGGTTTGTAGCCGGTCCATCGAACATGACAAATCACAAAACGTCAGCGATAACAAGTCATAGCAGGCATAGACATATAGCAGATCAGACTCAGTTGTATGAACGAAGATATCCGTGCCCGTGGACCAAATGTCCCAACCAAGTACCAGCGAGGAGGGGACATCCTAAAACGCTTAACGTGAAAAAGCTTAACGTAGGGTAATGTTCGAAAACAACGATCAATCATCAACAAACTTCTCCTGACCATCTATTGCCATACACTCTACGACCCCACCAAATATCAAACCCGAAATCCCAATATGTCAGAAAACGGCGAGCAATCATTACCAAACTTGTCATGGACATCTGTAGTCTTACCTTCTCCCACCTCTGTAAAAATAAAAGCCGAGATCCTATTTTTGTTGACGCAATCGACAGTAAACGTTTTTTTCTACATAGGCGCCCACTATATGGAAAGAGCTTAACGTACCTTATTGTCAGAAAACATCCATCAATCATCCCCAAATTCAGCTCAAACACCCCTCTTCTCCAACACTTACAACTGCCAAAAAATCAAAGCCGAAGTCCTAATAGAATCGAAGATGTCAACATTAAGCTATTTATCCATTGAAGTCTAGCCTATAGCCAAGAGGCTTAACATAGCGCAGTGCCCGAAAACGGCTATCAATCATCACCAAACTTCATTGACATTTCTAGTTATACTTCCATCACTCAAAAAATCAAAACCGAAGTCCTAAAATTATGGGCAGTGTAGGCCTATGTTAAGCATTTTCTCCATTTGCGCCTATGGAGATGGAAAAGCTTAACGTACTTTAATGTCAGAAAACATCGATCAATCAACACCAAATTCAGCTCAGAAACCCCCTTTTAACAACACTGACATCTGCCAAAATATCAAAGTCGAAGTCCCAATAGAAGCCGAGATATCATCATTAAGCTATTTATCCATTGAAGTCTATGGGAAAAGGCTTAACATAGCTGTTCTCTGACATTACGCTATCAATCATCACCAAAGTTCTCGTGGACATTTCTAATCCTACACACTCCCTCCACTCAAAAAACCAACACGGAAATCCTAATATTGCAGACGCAGTATACGTTAAGCATTTTCCTTTTCATTTGCGCATATGGAGATGAAAAAGCTTAATGATGATATCTCGGCTTCTATTGGGACTTCGACTTTGATATTTTTGCAGCTGTTAAGAAGGGGTTTCTGAGCGGAATTTGGTGATGATTGCTAGATGTTTTCTGACATTAAAGTACGTTAAGCTTTTTCATCTCCATAGGCGCAAATGAAAAGGAAAATGCTTAACGTATACTGCGTATATTGAGATTTCCGTGTTGATTTTTAAAGGCCATTGATTATGTGCCTCTAAAGTGTTTGACTTTTTGCACTCTTATTTCAGCTATAGGCATCCATCATATCTGGTAGAGTAGTGCATACCAATGTTTTCAACATTTACTTAATATGAGTCATAATAGCATTATAAGGATGTTTTTGGAGTTGGGAGTTGCCTGAGCTTTTATCTCACTTTTTTCCTCAAAAATACTTTTACTTTAATACTTTAAGTAGTTTTGAAACCAGTACTTTTATACTTTTACTTGAGTAAAAAGCTGGAGTTGATACTTCAACTTTTACAAAAGTCTTTTGAAAACCTAGTATCTATACTTTTACCTGAGTAATGAATGTGAATACTTTTGACACCTCTGGTGTCCACATTATTGAAGATCTCACATGGACTGTTAACATGTACTGAAGTCCACACAAAGACTCTTCTTCCTTCGTCAACTAAAGAAATGCAAGGTTTCTTTATCTGTCCTAAAGGCCTTCTACACTTCAGCTGTAGATAGTGTACTAACAGGTAGCATTATCACCTGGTATGGGAACTCCACAGCCAGAGATTGCAGTACTCGGCAGAGAGTAGTACATTAAACTGAACACATCATCAGAACTCTGCTCCCTGCTCTGCAAGACATCTATTCTGGAAGAGTACTTTTAAGGAAAGTGAAGGACTCCTCTCATCCTGGACATTGACTATCTAAACCCTAACACATTACACTTCACCCACACACACACAAAACACAGTCAATACTTTTCCTCACCCACTAACCACCATTGGCGGCACCCCCCCCCCACACTATCACCCCATGATGCACCTTAGTCCCTTTTTGCCTTGCACCCCCCCCTCCCCCCTACATTCACACACACACTGTAAACCCGGATTGTCAATACAACTCAAAACTTTTGATGTAACTGATTACGTCAATAGTTTTGAGTACATTAGCTAAATATTTTAATTTAATTAATTTAAAAGTTTAAGTACATGCATTTTGTACTTAAACTTTTAAATTAACTTAAATTAAAATATATAGTTTATTATTAATATTTAACATTTGCACTATCACTTCAATGGATATGTGTCACAATGAAAAACAATAACTTTATTTTGCAAAAACACAACTTTTTATTTTGTACAGTCCACCATGTCTTTCTATTAGACTCCTCCTGATCAACACGCATGTCACTCAGATGCACAGGTATTCTTCTTAATACCAGTAGTGGTCTCATGTTCAACATGTCTACCAGATCAGGGGAAGTTCGTCAACTAACTACAACCAAGGCACAGAATGCCACTAACGACATTACACTGTCGCTATGTCATGCGCTTAGCACTGCACATTTCCCTCCTTCTCCCTTTCACTACCTACGTTATACTAGAAGGATACAATCGTACTTGCCCCCTTAACAGGGGGTTTAATCCGACATCAGTCTCTGGAAGCTATCTCCGCTGTAATGTATTCCAAGACCAAGGCCAGCTACCAAGCTAAACATGCATGTAATTCAAGCATAATTTTCGCTGAACTAGTAAATAGGATTTTGCAGTCAGTTACTTTCACTATAAGGCATATTAGCTATGATAATGATGAATACATTAAGACAAACATTACAACAGAAACAATTCCGATTAAAGACAATTTTTGTTATTTTAGTGTGTGTTCTTTAAGTATTTGTTCTGGCACCACAACAATACCTATTGTAGACTCTTGCAGTAAGTCCCATTGTTCTGTGGTGCATTGCACATAAATACTGAGGAATACTTTAATGCATGTAAACCATTCTTTCTTGCTGTGCAATTCTGTTTTGGCACCTATGTTGGTAACCTTTATTTGCAAATAAATCTAAACAGGACACAGTTCCAGAGCTGAATGAAACATTACTTGTGAACATCACAGAGGTTGAACTTGTGGGTGTGACTGTGGATGGTTGGCAACCCACTATCAACAGGCCCAGCCTAGAAGTGGCAGAGATCATCATCCAAGAGAACGATGATCCATATGGCATCCTGGAGCTCAATGTCACAAAGGTAATTCACACATTTTAGACTAAGTGCACAAGGAGAAGATCCATGGTTTATGTGTACAAAAAGGTCACTTCATATTGTTTACTCATGTTGAATCCCATATGCCAACAGAGGCCACAATCATGACGTGTGTGTGTGTGTGTGTGTGTGTGTGTGTGTGTGTGTGTGTGTGTGTGTGTGTGTGAGCAGGCTACCACATTAAAAACAACATGTCATGGGGAATAAGGGAAACATCATGGAGGATAAAGAAAAATGCCTTCTTGAAGGGACTTGGTTTGTGTTTAATTAGACCAAAATTAGTTTCAGTATTATTATCCACATACAGTACAAAAGTTACACTTGAATCACCAAGACAAACTCCAAGGCACTCTTACATCACAACAGTTAAAAAGCCTTTATGGTTATGGACAGGAGTGGAAAGTAATGAATTACATTTACTCAAGTTACTGTAATTGAGTAGATTTATGAGTACTTTGTAATTTTCTAAGTAGTTTTTGAAATAAGTAATTTTACTTTTACTCGAGTACAGTTTAAGCCAAGTATTTTATGACTCATAGATTTTAACATCAAATAATTAAAAGTAACAAAGTAACTTTTACTCAAAGTACATTTGAAATGAAGTAATTTTTTACTTTTACCCGAGTACATTTTCAGATGGGTACTTTTACTTTTACTTGAGTAGGATTTCAGTAAAGTAAAGATACTTTTACTTAATTACAATTGTTCTGTACTTTTTCCACCTCTGGTTATGGATTGGTCACCTTTAAAACCTGACATGTTTCGCAGTCAAGCCTTTATCGGGGAGTTAAACAGTTCTCACAGGGAATGGGAGGTTTCTTAACAATAAGTCCAAAGTTGGTGGACTGTTTAACTCAATGATGAGGGCTTGATTGCAGAATTGGTAGTTTATCTAAAGTTCCCCATCCAAAGAGCACCTCACAGATGGACATTTTGTTGTGTTTTACACTTAAAGTGCTTTTGATCTGTAACATTAGCATTATCTTAAATGAAGCTAACTAATGTCTGGACTATTATCTATCTGCTAGCAAGATATTCACTGCATAAGCTGGCCTTGCTGTTATTAACTTAGTTTTACTTTTAGCTATAATTAGAAAATAGCCTGCAATGGAGTTTTGTGTGTACTGCAATGTTGCCTCACGTAATTTTGCATCAGTTGACTTCAGTTTTCCACTCTATATAGATTAGTCTTATTCTGCATGTGCTTGCTTTGCATGCTTAACCTCTGCCAAGCTAAGAAATTGTTTTCAGGAACACAAAGTTTATACTTTTCTGTGTGTAAATAGAAGAATTTCTGTATTTAACTATTTATACCCAGTGTAAAGGAATGGACAAGCAGCCCCACTTGGGGCAAGTGGATCAGGCCAAAAATGCAGGGGGAGATAACCAGTCCAAGCAAAATATTTTTATTGACGGCTTGGTGGTGAGTTCAAACCAAAAATATGCTCACCGAAAATAGTCGTCAATTATTAATGTCAGGTCTAGGGCTGGAACCAGAACAGAACAAGGGAGGCGGACCCGAAGTGCAAGTGCCAACAGAGAGAGTTTTATTGAGGGTTGGGGGGGAATGGGAGAGTAGTCCAGGACCCCAGAGGGGGCTTAGTGAAGGTGGGTCGAGCGGGGCTCGAACCCACGATCCCAGGGGTGGTGTGCAGCGGCAGAGGTGTGCGGGAGCGCTGGGGTGCAGTGCAGGCGGTAGTGGAGGTAATCCGCGGACCCGAGGTGAGTCGGCACTGGAGGGCTGAGCGGGGCGTGAACCCGCGACTCCGGGGATGGCAGGCGGTAGCCGAGTAGTCGGGGCGAACAGGATCGAGGCAGCAGGCGAAGCGAGGTCGAAGAGCCGGTCCGGGTCAGAGCCAGGGGAGGTCAGGAGGAGCACAAGGGAACTGGGAAAGGTGCGGACAGAGAGAACGGGGAGAAAACAAACACGGGCAAAAACACGAAAACGAGACTGCACGAGACAAACAGAAAAACCCAGACAGAAAACTGAAACTGGGGGAAACTAAGAGAACACGAGCAAGAGACAAAAACCGAGGCAAAAACCGAACAAGGAAACAAGGACTGAGACACGAACTTGGATTACAGGAAACACGAGAGTCGAGAGTCAAACTTTACGCAGTGAACAAACCTTTGTGAAGAGACGAACTGACAGAGGGGAACTGAAACCAGAGGGTATAAATAGTGGTGCCAAGCAGGTGATCGTGATAATCGAATGAGGGCTTAAATGAGGAAGTGCAGGTGAAGTGCGTTGCACAAGACACGGACACAGGTGAGGGGGATAATAGAATGAGTGCGGGGAAACAAGGAAACGAGTGCGAGACAAGATTTAATAATGAGAAGCGTGTCGGGGAAACAAGGAAACGAGTGCGTGATTAATGACGATAATGAGGGTAGTGTCGGGGAAAGCGTGAACAAGGCAGGGCTCAGGCAGAGAGTCGTGACAATTAAATGTCCAAAAAGATTGCTATGCCTCTACAACAGAGAACAAGTACACCAGCAAACTCAAAGACACTCACCAGATGAGATCAAATACTAGACTAAAGACATAGGACTAGACTTACATACGGTGAGAGTAATAAGTATTTGATCCCTTGCTGATTTTGTTGGTTAGCCCACTAATAAAGATATAAGCATTCTATACTTTTAATGGTAGATGTATTTTAACATGGAGAAATAGAATATCAAAAAGGAAATCCAGAAAATAACTTTAAGGAATATATTTTAATTGGTTTGTATTTCATTGAAGGAAAAAATTATTTGATCCCCTGGTATGCATTAGGTGTTCTGGCTGTCACAGAGCAGTTAGATACTCCCAATCAACTTGTTACCTGAATTGAAGACACCTGTGCTAACTAATCACCAGTATGAAGACACCTGTGCTAACTAATCACCAGAGAATCAGGCAATCAGACAGATTCCAAGCTCTACAACATGAGTAAGACAAAAGAACTCTCTCAGGACCTCAGAGACAGTATTGTTGACCTGCACAAAACTGGAATGGGTACAAAAACATTAGCAAGATGCTGGATATTAAAGTAACAACCATTGGCGCAACTGTCAGAAAATATAAAAAGTATAACATGACCATCAACAGGCCTCGATCTGGTGCTCCACAGAAGATTTCACCTCATGGGGTGGCAATGATTATTAGAACTGTGAACAATAATCCTGAAACCACACAGCGGGAGTTGGTGAATGACCTCAAGGCAGCTGGGACCACAGTCACCAGGAAAACAGTTGGCAACACTTTGAGACACAATGGATTAAAATCCTGCTTAAAAAGGCACATGTGGAGGCCCTTCTAAAGTATGCCAATGATCACCTCAAAGATGCTCAAAGTGATTGGGAGAAGGTTATGTGGTCAGATTACACCAAAATCTAACTATTTAGCCTAAACTCTACACGTTGTGTGTGGAGGAAGAAAAATGCAGCCTATAACCCAAAGAACACTGTGCCCACCATCAAACATGGAGGTGGAAGCATTATGTTTTGGGGGTGTTTCTCTGCCAAGGGCACAGGGCTACTACACCGCATCAGTGGGAAGATGGATGAAGCCATGTACCGTGCTGTCTTGGGGGACAACCTCCTCCCCTCTGCCAGGAAGCTGAAAATGGGCCGTGGTTGGGTCTTCCAACAGGACAACGATCCAAAGCATACAGCAAAGGCAACAAAGGAGTGGCTGAAGAAGAAGCATATTAAGGTCATGGAGTGGCCCAGCCAGTCTCCGGACCTCAATCCTATTGAAAATCTATGGAGGGAGCTGAAGGTCCGAGTTGCCAAGCGACAGCCCACCAACCTGAATGATTTGGAGAGGATCTGCAAAGAATAGTGGGCCAAAATTCCCCCTGATATGTGTGCTAACCTTGTGGTTAACTACCACAAAGGCCTGACTGCTGTGCTTGCAAACAAAGGCTTTGCCACCAAGTATTAACTGCTTTTGGCCAGAGGGATCAAATACTTATTTCCCTCAATGACATACAAATGAATTAAAATATATTCTTGAACGTTATTTTCTGGATTTTCATTTTGATATTCTGTCTCTCCATATTAGAATACATCTACCATTAAAAGTATAGAATGACCATGTCTTTATTAGTGGGAAAACCAACAAAATCAGCAAGGGATCAAATACTTATTACTCTCACTGTACATATAGGAGGTGACCAGCACCATTGTCACATGCAAAGGGGAACACATAACAATCACTAAATACAAACAATAACAGACACTGATGCATCATAAGGACAATTCACACAGTTTAACCCACAGACGACAACATGAATATTAAAAATGTAACAGTATACAACATCATAGAAAACATTGAAACAGGCGGCTCTTTTGCTACCCGAGGGACTCGTCTGCCATGAAGCTCACCAAACTCCGGTACAGTGGCGGTTCTATAGTGTTTTACGCCCCGGGCGAGACCACCTCTCAGCACCCCTAGCAGTACAACAATATTGGTCTTATTGGTCATAGCGGTTTGCAAACAAAGTCTCCAAGTTGGCATATGTGTGCATGTGTGTATGTGTTTGTACATGAGTCCACGTTGAACAAAGGCTGACTCTCAAAGCAGGGGAAATGTGCCTGTCTGTCCGTGACCGTTACACCCAGGTGCAAATAGACACACCAATGTCTTTATTGTCCTCTGGGGGAAATTTGTCTTAAATTAAGTTCTGGCTGCTGATAATGTCTGGTGTGATTTCTTCCCAACCAGGATGAAACTGGAATCATAATGGCTTTTGAGGTCCCTCCACCTGGAAATGTCCTACACCTACCCATCATGCGGTGGGCTGGGAATATTGGTACAGTGACTGCATTTTGGGAAACTAAACCCGTCAGTGCTGACACTGACGATTTCAATCCTCTTTCAGGAAATATCACATTTTATCATGGCCAGGTATGTAGCCAAGTCTTTGTTCAGCATTTATTGTTGTTTAATGTTGTTTTATCTTTGTTTGTGATAATGAATGATTGTCTCTGATGTGTCCCTCTGTGTAAATACATAGGGTGATGGTAATATCATTATTACTATCACTGATGATGACACAGTTGAGTCAGTGGAGACCTTTCACATCACTTTGACCCATGTGACGGGGGGTGCTCGGCTCGGAAAGGAGTTATCAGCTTTAATCAGCATTGCCCCTAATGATTCACCTCTAGGAAGTTTTGGCTTTGAAGCATCCATGGTACATTGCTCATTTTCCAGAAATTTTACTTGACAAGAAATTAGTTTAGACATAAACATTTGAAACTTTCCTCTCAGGTTATGGTCTCTGAGCCACAGTTCCCAGATGATCCAGCATCTGTGGCTTCACTGACAGTGGTGCGGAGTCCTTTGGGTGAAGGGACTGTTCATCTTGCCTGGTTTCTGGAAAAGGATGGATGGGAGGACCTAACACCTCATAATGGCACAATCACATTCAATGAGGTTCAAGACAATGCAGTACACTATTCTTATACAGCTGGGTGTATCATATCATTGAGTTGGACTTTGCGATTGAAATCCCATTTTATTTAAAGAGGCAATGAAAATCATGTTTTGAGCTGTATAGATTGTCGGAATTATTTAGCTAAATATGGATTAATCATTTAGCTTTAAATAATATATACATTTCTGATGACCCTTATCCACACGATGGAAAAAGACATGCGTACGTCCTCGCACGCACGCACGCACACAGATAGTAACATTGGCAGACTGCCTAGATCCAGTGACACACACACACACACACACAGATAGTAACATTGGCAGACTGCCTAGATCCAGTGACACACACACACACACACACACGTAAACCCATACACACACACACGTACGCACATATGCAGAAGTATGTTCTGACTCAGTCAGATGTTGATATTTGGGAATGTTTAACATAAGGGAACATTTTACGGTGAATGAGATCAAAGCATAGAGTGAATCCAATGTAATCTGGAAAAGAAAAAAACAGAGGGAGAATTAGGAAATTACCTTAATACTCTAGAATTGGGTGATGACATTTACCAGAAGTATTATTACTTTTTAATAAGTCAGAAGAATCCAGCAATATAATATTTTCCAAATGATGCTGATTGGCTAAGGGATGTGTCACACAAAGGCATCTCAATTATGATTGGCTGAGTGATCTTGCCTTGACACAAGCAAAGAAGGGGGCGTTCAGAGTGTATATAAGGTGAGAGCTCAGAACACCAGTTAGGGATACCTACTGAGGCACATCTTAGACAACTCTCCAGGCTGATCAGCTTTGTCTTCGGGGTCCAGCCCTAACAAACGGCGGTGGATTCACTCGGTTATGCGCTACCTGTTTGCACTGGTGGGAGCTGAGTGAATAAAGGTTATGTCAACAACTGAATTTAACTGGTCTGATTCAACTTTATCTGTGAAGTACTGTTAATTGGCAACAACACAACAAAATAAGGACGGGAGTGACTTAGTCATAGTTTAAAGACTGCAAAAGCCAACATACAACGTGAAGAGTATTACATATCCCCTTGTTGACTTGGTATCACTGAAAAGATAATGTGTTGTGTACAGATTGATTCAAAGAAGATTATTGAACTTCATGCTGTGGCTGATGCTGTTCTTGAGGGGGAGGAAAAATTCTTTGTTCAACTTCTTGCCATCACAGATGAGGTCATGATTGATCCAACAATTGGTAAGTGTCTCAGGCTTTGTTACATTTCAGTGGACATCTCTCTGCATTAATAAATTGATCATTTCTGTCTATGCTTTCAGGACTGGCCTCAGTGATAATTCAGTCAGATCATGGGGCCTTTGGACAGGTTGAGATATCAGAATTCTCAAACAGCATACTTATTGGAGAACCACAGGGAGAGTACAATGGCACAGCTGTGATCAGGTAAGGCTGACCTAATATTTATGGAAAACCATGAAGATCCAGCCTGGCCCTCAGTTACATAAATAGCTGATAATAACCCAACCATGATTGGGCCTTTGCCTATGGGGACCCAGGTTTGAATCCAGCCTGCGGTCGTTTCACAACCCTTCCCCATCTCTCCCCATCTCTCCCACTTACTTCCTCTCACAACCAAAAAATGTGAGAAATTCATTGAGTCTCCCTCTAACTGGTGTTATTGTAATGTGCACAGAAACCAATTTAGGTTAGCTTGCTTTATGCCAAGAGGAAAAGCAGTATTTATGCCAGTGCCCAGTAATACAATTATTAACACTTGAATTTATGTTTTCATTTGGCAGTCTGAAGAGAGGCCCAGGAGTTGCTGGGGATATCAAGCTCTTCTGGAATATTACTCCAGCTGTCGACTTTGAATTTGAACAAATCTCTGGAATAGTCATGATGAGAGACCAGCAATCAACTGCAGCCATTCTGTTAAAAGTGAGGCTAGAGAAAATGGTTTATATTTACTGCTTATATTTTTTGTAATGTCAGACACTAAATGGGTATGCAATTATAGTTGACAATAGAAACATATGTTGACTCTTTCCAGGTACTTGATGATGACATTCCTGAGATGCGAAGTTTCTATCAGCTTGTAGTCAGTGCTTTTAGCCCAGGGTTGGAAGTCAACCTGGATAAACGAGTAGCCAACATCACTGTGGCAGCCAGCGACCTGCCCTATGGGATGTTTTTCTTCTCCAAGAACTCTCAACAGGTTGCTGAAAGGAACAGTAAGGTAGGATTTTGAAGACCTATTGAAGTTTAAAATAGTTGGGACACTGTGTGGAAATTAAAAAAGAATGATCTGCATCTTACAAAAACTGTATTTGATTCACAGTGGAACATACATTACATCACATGTTGAGTATTACATATGTCAGTATTTTACAAAAAACTTTTTTACTTTAAAGGTAGAAACATGTCTCAAAAGCATTGAGATGGGAGTAAGAATAGGCTGGAAAAGTAAGTTCACAAGTTGTTACTGATTGGATTACCTTGATTTAGGTCAGCCAGTAGACTGGGTATTAAAAAAAAGTTCTAAAAACATCCCTAAAAAGTATTGAAAAGACGTAAAAAGTGTTTTTTTTCTGGATAACTGTTTATTTGACTATTATATCTCCGTGATGATTATATCTTCACATATCATAAGTTGTTTTTTGTTATTTTTGCATACATTAGCAGAATATGTTTTCTTTATAATTTGGAACTTATTGGGCCCCATCATGCCCTGGTACACTATGCTTTAGCTCACCCGATGCTAATATAAGGACACAGAAAAAAAAATCCGCCACTGACCTGGGACAAACCTGGTCGGCTATAAGTCACGCATTGCTGAAAAGCTATTTTATGGGAGCATAACACTTTGGGATACGAAAGAGTGCATAATGCATGCACAGCCTGCTTCTCTCATCAGCAGCAGTGCACAGCAATGCGCAGCAGCGCTTATGCAAAAGTCTTCCATGTGGAGGAAAATGTTTAGCCTGATAAACCACCCCCTCATACTTCACTTTGTTTCGTTCAGGGGGTCTTACTGTGCTGTATTGAGAATGTTTTTTTCTTGGAGGTGTGGACTGAAATTTAAAAAGATTGGATCTGCCTTTACCCAAAAAATAACGTGAAGGAAGTTAGGAAGCCTTCTGAAAACTAACAGACTAACTACGAACACGCTCACAAACACTCGCTCTGTGCACTAATTTGGCCAGAGGGGATTCTGCCTACAACCAGCCCAACAAGGAGGACATAAGCAGTAGAGGACGACACAGAGTAGAGACACAACAGACATATGTACTTCTGAATAGGGATAGAGAGAGAGAGAGAGTTTAGATTAGTGTTTGTTAGTTATATTAGTTTTGTTAGGAAGGGAAGCAATCTCGGAAGAGAAGGGTTTTTACAAGCTTTTTAAAGATAGGGAGGGATGTTGCTGTTCTTGTCGCAACTGGTAGGTCATTCCACCATTTGGGGACAACCACGGAGAAGAGTTTAGAGTGACCTCTCTTTGTGAGAAGCGAGGGTACCGATAGACTCTTCTCCGTGATCTTTGTAATAATATGGTGAAGTAGTAAGACTTTGCTCTGCATCTTTTCAGGGGGAAGACTATTAATGCAACAAAGATGGCCCTCTTCGAGGGAGAGAAAAATAATTGGAGAGATATTAGGCTATTACCCAATTAATTTTAATCATTCAGTCTTTGACAGATAGTAGCAATGTTTGGCTCCCAGAACATTCTGGTTACGTTAGCCTTTGGTTGCAGTTCCGTTGCCTGAACGTTAGGTTTGGTTAGGTTTTGGTTGCCACTTGGTTGCAGTGGAAAGGTTTTTATGTTCCCTAAGCGTTACCTGATGGTTACAGCTTAACATTCGCTTAACTGTTATGGAACAGGTTTGGTCCCTCAATGTTCCCTCAACACTCCCCTAATGTTCCCCTAACCATGTTGGCTACATGTTTGGTTCCCTGAACATTAGCCTAATGTTCCCCCAATGCTCTGTGGAATGTTATTTTTGGTTAGGTTTTGGTTGCATTGACAACTATTATCTTGGTAGTACATCTACATGCAATAGAAAATATTGTCAGTGATAAAAGAACAGGCAAATTTGCCAGGACTTAAAAGGTAAATAGAAAATATAATAAAATACAAAAACAACGTAGAAAAATGAAGGCAATTAAAAATAAAAAAAGTGCAGAAAATCAGATTTATCCACAATGTACAATAAAATTACATTACATTACATTACATTGCATTTGGCAGACGCTTTTATCCAAAGCGACTTACAATCAAGGAGGACATAAGCAATAGAGGAGGACACAGAGTAAAGACACAGCAGATATAAGTACTTCTGCATAGGGATAGAGAGAGAGAGAGAGTTTTAGATTAGTGTTTGTTAGTTATATTAGTTTTGTTAGGAAGGGAAGCAATCTCGGAAGAGAAGGGTTTTTACAAGCTTTTTAAAGATAGGGAGGGATGTTGCCGTTCTTGTTGCAACTGGTAGGTCGTTCCACCATTTGGGGACAACCACAGAGAAGAGCTTAGAAATAACAATAGAAATAACAATAGAAGACTGTAACAATAATCAATAAAAATAACAAATACAAAAGGTTCAAGTGTTGCTGCCGACACGTGCGGTTATTCAACTACTGGTATATCATATTCATTGTTCCTGACGAGCTGGTCTGAAAAGAAACAAAACCACCCTACTACCAACTAAGACATTTTTGTGATTGATTGATTGCAAATGAGACAGAGATCAGAAATTTACCATCTGTGTGGTGCAAAACGCTTACCCAGTATGTTCCTCAATATCTGCTTCAGTCTGGCTATGGACGTTTTTCACACAGCTACAGGTAGAAGGCAAAATAAAAAAAGTTATACATCAAAACCTTGTCAGCCAAGCTTGGCCTTAAAACTGATGCAATCAATTCATCAACACTTACCTGTTATAATTTTGCTGTAGCGCCAGTTCTTGGAAGGACTTTTTGGACAGACAGTCCTTTAGGTGTTTTGGGAAGCAGTTTTTATTTGTTTTTGAGAAAATACACTTTTCCAACCCATCCTTTTACATGGCTAAAACACAGAATCTCACATTAGCAAAGTACATTAGGTACACTACACTGTGTACTAGGCTTACAACATCAAGAAACTAAAGAAATAGGAATTTTAAACATTTTCAGTGGTTACCGTAGTCGAAATCAGATTGAGATGGAACATGCTACCTCAAAGAGAAAGGTTCGTCACTACTAAAACTATGTGTATTAAAAAAATATGAAGCAAAAACATGGGTTTTTTACATATAAAACAGTCGAGAAAAAGAGATTGCAACAACTCACTACGTACATCAACAAGAAAGGACTTGGCACTAGTTAAACTGTGTATTACAACATGAAACTAAAAAAACACACACATTCTTAATGTTTTAATGGTTGCCTAAACTTTCTCAAAATCAGATCAAAATACAGTCAAGATGCCACTGTTACAATGCTTCGCATGGATGGACTAGTCAAACGTCCATTGCAACATCATGGAACTCAAAATTATATTAAGATATAACAACCAGAATAAAAGCACACATTACCTTTTGCAAGTACAGTAATTCCATAGAACGTAGACAGGCTCTTGTAATTCTGAATCCAATAATGGGGTACCATGCCAGCTAGAAATGTCATGTTCCCTGGACGTTCTTAGAACGTTCTCTTTGGTGGAAGGAACGTTCCCTGTACGTTTTCAAACAATGTTCTCTCCACGTTTTTTTGTGGAGTTCCTTTAACATGTAGGGAAGGTTTTTTTGGGAACTTTTAGGGAACATTCAGGACGTTTTAAGAACGTTTGGGGAACCCCCAAGACAAACGTTTCCTCTAGGTTGTTCCTACAATGTATCCAGAGCGACTTACAGGTATTTAGTTAGAGTCCCTGGAGCAGTGTGGGGTTAGATGCCTTGCTCAAGGGCATTTGAACCATGGCTAGGATGGGATTTGAACCTGCAACCCTCCAATCCAAAGACCAACTCCCTAACCACTTGATGGGATTTGAACCTGCAACCCTCCAATCCAAAGACCAACTCCCTAACCACTAGGCCACAGATGGCCACAGCTTATGTTTTTTAATGACCTCTTCAGAATTTGTTCACTCATATTGAACAATAGGAGCAGTCTCATTACAACCAATAGCAATTCAAAGGCTGGTTATCAAAGAGTCATGGAAGGCTACTATTTTTTAGCCTTTCTTAGCACACTTATTTACTTTCTTTGGCTACAGGTTTGATATATGAATAGGAGATAAAAATCACTGTCACTCAATTTTAATTTGAAATCACAAAAAACATGTTGGAATCTCTTGATGTGTAAAACCTTGATGTGTAAAACCACAAAAAAACAAAATTAAGCCTAAAAGCATAATCTATAACAGAAATGCGTCAGCCTGTGTGTTTTGATAACATGGGAGCTTCCATTCTGAATTCTATTGGCCTGTCACGACTATAGCAATGTCTTGTGCCATTTTATACTCAGTTTAGACCACATAATCCACCATGTAGCCATGCAACAAGCTTTTCCTTGCAGAGAAATTGGGGGATTTTGTGCAGTGTCAGCAAAAAAAATGTTCCTCATGAGTTCCCAATGAAACATTATGGCATGACCAACAAGGAACCAAATGGGAACGTTGTCGGCATGTTCCAAATGTTATCTTTGTAACGTTACAGTTTCACCAAAAGATAACCAAGATAGAATGTCCCTCTAAAATCCTCAAGGGAATGTTATTATGTCACCAAACGAGAACTAAATGGGAACGTTGTCGGCATGTTCCAAATGTTATCTTTGTAACGTTACAGTTTCACCAAAAGATAACCAAGACACAACGTCCCTCTAAAATCCTCAAGGGAACGTTATTATGTCACCAAACGAGAACTAAATGGGAACGTTGTCGGCATGTTCCAAATGTTATTTTTATAACGTTACAGTTTCACCAAAAGATAACCAAGAGAGAACGTCCCTCTAAAATCCTCAAGGGAACGTTATTATGTGACCAAACGAGAACTAAATGGGAACGTTGCCAGTATGTTCCAAATGTTATTTTTATAACGTTACAGTTTCACCAAAAGATAACCAAGAGAAACGTCCCTCTGAAGTTCTCAAGGAAATGTTATTACGGGAACTAAATGAGAACGTTCCATTAATGTTCCAAATATTTCACTTCTGAATGTTGCAGTGTCACCAAAAATAAACAAAATGGGACGTTCCCTTACAGTTGTTTTGGTTGCTTTGAATTGTTGTACTTTCATAACCTTAAGAGGACGTTTTAAGAATGTCCCGAATGTTCTCTAAAGGTTCCGGACGTTCGACACCTTTAGAGAACCTCTAGGGAACGTTAGATAAGGTTCTCAGAACGTTCACTTCTAGCTGGGATGGAGTCTACCGGAAGGGGCATGGGTTTGGCACAAACTAGAAAGAGGGCTTTAAGGAAATGTCCTTTGGTCTCATTGCTGGTACTTGCTGGAATTTTAAAAGCCATACAACTTAGTTGGACTGAAATCGAACTGAATTGGAGTTTTCGAAATCGGACTATTTGTGCCAGATAATGTAATTCTTAGTTGAGCTATTCCAACATGTATACACAAACCAAGCTGACGAGACCACGGAAGCCAGAAAAACAACAGTCTTGGGGCTCTATTTTCAGGATCATACGCGCATTGTCTAAAGTCTGTCGCGCAAGTTGCTTTGGGGGCGCTCCCGACACAATTTGGTATTTTCACGATGGAAAAAGCGAACATTGCGCCAGGCGCATCGTTCAAAAGGGTTGGGTTAAGTTACTTCATTAGTCATGGGTGTATTTTGGGCGTAACATACAATTAACCAATGAGAATTTATACTCTCATTCCCTTTAAGAGCCAGCGGGCGCATTGTCCATAGCCTGTTGCTATTACAATTGCGGATTTACCTGGACAGGAGGAGCTTTTCGGTGGAGGAGACATCAAAAATAAAAGGTGGAGGTCCATCAAACCATTAGGCCACTAGTTTTCTTTTTGATTATTAGTCCATTTCATTTCTTACAACTTGCCACGCTGTTTATTAAATAAACTGCAGAACATTGCAATCGCTGTTTATTTAAAACGACAAAAGAAACTGCAGAACATTGCTATAAACTGCAAAACAGAATAGCAATGACAGCATGCGCATGTCGCGAATACACAATGCGCCGCGGCAAAATAGGGCCCTTGGTGTTCCTCCTTTTCCTTTTACTCTTTCCAGTGTTGTCCTCATTTTACTCTGTCTGCTTCCGTTTGTTAAATAATTGTTCTTCATCCATAATGTCAACCGGAAGAATGCCAACGTGAAAGGGCATGTAGTGCCACCTTGTGTCTCTGAATTGAACGTACCTCATTCAATAATTTGATTTTCTACCGTGCTTATACTTGGATGTCTCAGAAACTTCAGTTAAACCCTTAGCTCCATTATTGCCAGCTAAGCTAAGCTGTGCATGTAAACGTAGTGACTGTTACCCCATTTATGCGCTAAGCTGTGCATGTAAACGTAGTGACTGTTACCTCATTTATGCACTAAAAAGCCTATTCACAGTTAAAACGCAGGCTACCACATATATTGGTATGTGCAGGTTGTAGCATTACTAATTACCCTTAGTTATAGACCTGACGTGTAGAGCTATAATCCTGTAGATGGCAGCAATGCAACATCCTGGATGCAAGCTGCCGTAAAACACAAAAGAAGAAGAAGAAGAAGTGATCGCCAAGTAAATGCTCTGCACACGGCCTGGACCGCCAATGAGGAGGTGCACGGTAATATCAACCACAGCAACCATAAATATCAACCCGGCACAGCAAATAGTTTCAAGTGAGTAAAGTTTGTAATCACAGCACGCGGTGTGTAAGGCACACTTGTCGATTGTTAGTCAAGCCAAATGCACAGAGCATTACGAGTAAACGATCACCTAGTAATAAGCCCTCGACAAATGCAAACACACGAGAATGACCCAATTAAAATAAATGGTAAATGCAATAAAAAAGTCACTAAAGTCCAGACACCACTCACGACCAGGCTGCATGGCTGTCCACAAACGAAACCCGGGGCAGACTGTCCGCCACGTCTGCTATGGTACAAGGTAGTTACAGCCGACGTCCTTGGCTCGTGCGCACGGGCCCAGTGATGTGACCAGCCCGGTGAAGGTACTTGTTTCCACGGGGTAAAATGGCCAGCCAGCTCCCGGGTGTGTCGGCCCCGGGAGAGCTGTCGAGGAGAGGGCAGGGGTGAGTAGCCTGTCTGTGCTAGAAACTCTCGAGGCAAACCGTTTTTTCGAGGGAGAATGAGAAGGCTACTTAACTTTTTGATTTCTTGGAGTGCGAAGTCTGCGTGGCGTTGCTCTTGACCGTCCGCATTATTGTAAAGACACCTGGCCCCCTCCGTCTAGCGTGGCATGCCGCGTGTGCTTGCAGTCCTCAGCTCTCACGTCTGCTGGGCCAACATCATCTCCTCGCTCTCGCCAGTCTGTAATTAGAGGCTCATCCACCGCACCTGGCTCATCAGCTGCACCTGCGTGTCAGACAATCACTGCAGACATACACATCACCGTGCCCACATTACAAACCCATTGTCCAGCCCCTCCCACTCCCATTCAGTCAATGTCATTAAACATATTCAGTCCATTAAAAGTTCGCATTCACAGTTCAAATATACGGGTCCCGTTAGATGTGACCTACTCTAAACCTTTGAATGCATATGTAGAACAGTTCAATGTTTTAGGACTTTTTGCACATTTTGCTGTTCTGTAACAAGGAGTTAACTCTTTTGGGCATGGAGTTCGCTTCACTGGAATCCTCTTCCACTCCTCCATGACGACATCACAGAGCTGGTGGATGTTAGAGACCTTGAGCTCCTCCACCTTCCGTTTGAGGATGCCCCACAGATGCTGAATTGGGTTCAAGTCTGGGGACTCAAGTCTGAGCCGTTACCATGTTGAAATACTGCCCTGCGGCCCAGTTTCCAAAGGGAGGGCATCATGCTCTGTTTCAGTAGGTCACAGTACATATTGGCATTCATGGTTCCCTCAATGAAATGTAGGTCCCCAGTGCCGGCAGCACTCATACAGTCCGAAACCATGACACTTCCTCCACCATGCTTGACTGTTAGCAGGACACAGTTGTCTTTGTAATCCTCACCTGGTTGCCGCCACACACACCTGACACCATCTGAAGCAAATACGTTTATTTTGGTCTCATCAGACCACAGGACATGGTTCCAGTAACCAATGCCCTTAGTCTGCTTGTCTTCAGCAAACTTGTGGGCTGTCTTGTGCATCATCTTCAGAAGAGTCTTCCTTCTGGCACAACAGCCATACAGACCAGTTTGATGCCGTGTGCAGCGTATGGTCTGCGCACTGACAGGCGGTCCACCTACCCCTTCAACCTCTGCAGCAATGCTGGCTCCTACGCTTATTTTGAAGACAGCCTCCGGATATGATGCTGAGCACATGCACTCAACTTCTTTGGTCGACCATGGCGAGGCTTGTTCTTAGTAGAGCCTGTCCCCTTGAAGCGGCGTATGGTCTTGGCCACTGTAATGCAGCTCAGTTTCAGGGTGTTGGCAATCTTCTTATAACCTAGGCCATCTTCATGTAAAGCAACAATTTCTTTTTTAAATCCTCAGACTTCTTTTCCATGAGGTGCCATTTTGAACTTCCAATGACCAGTATGAGAGAGTGTGAGAGTGATGACACCAAATTTATCACAACTGCTACCCATTCACACCTGAGACCTTGTAACACTAACGGATCACATGACACCAGGGAGGCAAAATGGCTAATTGGTCACAATTTTGACATTTTCACTTAGGGGTGTACTCACTTTTGTTGCCAGTGGTTTAGACATTAATGGTTGTGTGTTGAGTTATTTTGAGGGAACAGCAAATTTGCACTGTTATATAAGCTGTACACTGCCTACTTTACGTTGTAGCAAAGTGTTATATCTTCAGACTTCACACATGGGAAGATATTATAAAAAATGTACAAAAATGTGAGGGATGTACTCACTTTTGTGACATACTGTAATACTACTGTACTGTGAATTTTCCATAAATTTTATCTGAAAGCCAAATATCTCCAACTTCTTGTGAACAATGTATATAAGGGCACATTAGAGGACTTTATAGATGTGATGCTGAACTGTATGTGGCAAGGCCAACAATGTACATTAATTGAACAATAATAACTAATTAAACACATAAATACTGTTCATAACCAAGATTAAATTATGTGTTTTAATATTATTTGGGTGAAATTGCTCCAAAAACCAAAATGAGGATTAAAACTGTTCACCAGGAGTTGATGGGGTGATAAATGCATCAGGGAAGCACACTCCAAGGTCAGCTGTTTACCCAAAAGCTAAAAGCTTAAATCTTAGGTCCAACAGCATTGCCATTGCCAGGGCTTGGAAAGTTTCATAGGTTTCACATCTACTTTGAAGGCCTTCTAGCAGATGTGAACCTATACAAAATACAACCAAACCATAACAAATGCATTACTGTCAAACATTACAGTTCATTATCTCTATTATATAAATAGCCTGGTAATAGTAGTTTGCCTAATTGCACAACAGCTTCCTGTGTATGAACTTTCACTTTGTTCGTCAACTTGGATTGGAGTATCCGGTACAGATGTATCAGTTTTGAGGCAGACACTCTCTGTTCATCTGACATCTCTGTTGTTGCCTGCTTGAAAGGCTGAAGCAGTGTTAGTGCCTCATTGATGGTGTTATATTCAACACTTGCCAAAGGAACCACGTCACTATTTAAATTAGAAAGTGCTGCACTCACTGGCTCTCGCTGATCATATAATCCTTGCACATATCATACTTACTGTTCCACCTTGTTTCTATCTGCTGAATCAGTTTTAATGTCTGTCTGCCCATCAGCCTCTTCATCTCCCAAGCTTGTCCTTTGCTTTGCAGCTTGTTCTAAACAATGTCACCACTTTTTTAGCTTTCTGACATGCCATTGATGACAGAACCCTGATCAAAGGCTTTCTTTACAACTAAAGTTAAACTGTGGGCAAAAGAAAGAACATGTAGCTGGATACTACACTGGATACTACACACAGCATTATCAGCCACCATGCATTGAACCTTGCAGGTGATACCCCAGTCTGCCATCAGTAATTTTTTAGTCTTCATGATATGGAACCTCTGTACTTCTAATAGCACTGTAGCCATTTTTGCCTCAGGTGTAATGTAATGGCAGGTGATGCCAAGGTAGCCATCCTAGTTTAAGGAGGACCACATGTCAGCTGTAAGGCTAACAAACTCAGCTTTTTTTCAGGTCCTCCTTAGCCTTCTCCTTGGTCTTAATAAACCTCTCAGCAACCATATTCTTCAGTGATTTCTGGGATGGGAGCACATAAGTTGGATCCAGCTTGTTCACAAATGCCCTAGAACCAACATTTTCCACAATGGTGAAGGGCTGTAAGTCCATTCACCAGCAGCTCACCCAATTCCCTCTGTCTGACTATTTCAATAGAAAAAAACATTGACACTATAGTGTAAAATAGTATAGTTAACAAGCTGCTTTGCCCATTTACAATGAACACATAACTCTAAAAACGAACGTGTCTTTGAGAGTTTGTGTTTTTTTTTTAATGATCTTTATA
The DNA here is from genome assembly GCA_030347295.1 of Setipinna tenuifilis. Taxonomy (NCBI): domain Eukaryota; kingdom Metazoa; phylum Chordata; class Actinopteri; order Clupeiformes; family Engraulidae; genus Setipinna; species Setipinna tenuifilis. The sequence goes on from CM059284.1 coordinate 30,094,062, forward strand.
CCTTGCTTTGAAGGCTCAGAAGCAGTAGCAGAAGCAGTAGCAGTGGGAGCTCTAGCTGCAGCGTTTTCACCATCAAAAATGGTGGGATGACTGCAGGGGCGTAGATTTGCTCTTGACATTGGTGGGGACCTACCTCCACCCCCCCCAGAGGAACCCCCCCCAACCACCACCACCACCACAAATTATAGAATGGTGAATTAATGTTAAACTTGGCTCTGTCACTTGACAAAATAGGTCATGCATGCCAGCTAAGAAAAAAAACTGGATAGCTACTTCAGTCTTTCTGGGTCACTATGCAGATCTTGAAATCATCATTAACGTTTGTATAGTGAGTGCATTTTCTAAACAATTTGTGCCAACTGCACTGCAAAGTCAATAACATTATCATTAGAATGAAGTTATTGTATCACCAAAGTTCTAACGTTAAACATGTCAATTTAACAGCCATTGTAGGCTAATAATATCAGTATTAAAAACTGTCAGAAAGTGCCAGGGAAAAGGTAGGGAGAAAACAAGGAAGTGTGAAGCTACTTCCAGCTTTTTTTAATGGTTCAAAATACTTTTCTGATTCTGCCCAAATCACTGGGGTTGTGAGCCTGTTCAACACAAATGGTAAAAATAGTAAAGATAAAAATGCAACAGACTAATGTAATTTTTGGGCCTATCTGATATCATAATTTCGCTACTCTTAACACAAAACTGTACTACACTTTTACCCTAATACGAAATTATTTGGCAGTTTTGGTTAATGCAATGTTGTACTGATGTGCCCATGGATTCGTGTTACAAATATTGTCACTCACATTTTACTGGGTGCCAGCTTTGTTTTTTTAAGTAGTATTTGTGGTATCGGTTCTTGACAATTACATTTACCTTTTTATCTTGTTCAGGTGAATGTGACAGTGGTGCGTTCAATGGGCACCTACAGCAGTGTGATATTAAGTTTCCAAACCTTCAGTGGAGCAGCTGTCAGTGGTCAGGACTTTTCTCCCCTGTCAGGGCAGCTGCACTTTAGACCTGGTGACACATCACATGATCTAATAATGGAGATTTTAGAAGATGAAATTCCAGAGGTTTCTGAGGATTTTTACATCAACATCACTGAAGTGACGGTAGTTAACAGCAGGTAATTTGAGGCATTGATGATGACACAATTCACTTTGTTTTTTTTAAATGATCACAGAGAAATTCATTTAGTTAGGCAAAGTTGGGTAAGACCTTGTTTAAAGTATGTAAAATGATGCCCCATGAATGTATTGTGTGTTTCATCCGGCGGCAGTTATGTGGACTTCACAGTGAGAGAGTATGGCCTTCAGTATGATCAACCCCCGGCCATTGGAAACATCTCCTCCATAATGGTTATTATTCAGAAAAATGACAATATAGAGGGTGTCATTGAATTTGATCCCCATTATGTCAACTTTACAGGTAAGCTCTTTGATAATCTTTTAAGATGTTATAACATATACAGTACCCGACAAAAGTCTTGTCGCTTATCCAGTTTGTAGAAACAAAAGCTTATAACCTGACTTGTAATTAACCCATTGGTTTTAGAAATGTCTCATATGAAAGCTAAAACCCTCCCAAATGAAGCTGAATATACCAAAATAAATTTGCTTCACTGAAGAAAGAATGATCATTTAATCAACACAGAAAGGTCCGATTTTGTCAAGACAAAAGTCTTGTCGCCTTGTCATATAATGCACCCAATCCTAGATTACAGCCTCACCTGTGATCAGTTATTGATCAATCAATTAGTGGATGTGTATAAAAAGAACCCCAGCATACCAGACCTTCACATCAACTCCAACTTGCCCTCTGACAACATGCCTAAGATGCACCCTGAGACCAAAGCATTAATTATCAAGAGGACCAGAAGACCAGATCCACTGCTGAGGTGGCTGATACCTTCAATGTGTCTCAGCATGAAGTACAAAGAATAAGAAAAAAGATCTGAATAGACTGGAGATGTTTTTGACAAGCCCAGGTCCGGCAGACCCTGCTAGACAACTGCTCGGGAGGACCGTGTGTTCCAAGGCCAGCCCCTTTTTTCACTGCAGCAGAGCTCCACCAGGCCTGGTCACCTCAAATCCCTGTGTCAACCAGAACAGTTCGTAGAATTCTGTCTCGAAATGTCCTCCATGGTCGAATCAGTGCACAGAAACCAAAACTAAACAAAAGGCAATTTAAAAACATTTGACAAGGCCCACAGCCTGCTAAAAGGATGGATGCTGGAAAAGTGGCAGAAGATTTCTCAGATAAATCTTCGGTTGAATTACATCACAGCCACCGCAAATATTGCAGGAGACCTACTGGAGCCCGTGTGGATCCAAGATTCACACAGAAAACAGTTAAGTTTGGTGGCAGAAAAATCATGGTCTGGGGTTACATTCAGTATGGGGGTCTAAAACATTTGCAGGGTGGAAGGCAATATCAATAGCCTAAAATATCAAGAAGTATTAGCAACCTCTTACATTCCCAACCACAAGTTTTGCAGCAGGATGGTGCTCCATCGCATACTTCCATCTATCAAAGTTCCTCAAGGCGAAGAAGATCAAGGTGCTCCAGGACTGGCCAGAATCTTTATAGACTCTGGGAGGCATGTAAGACTACTTTCTTTGCTATTCCTGATGACTTCATCAATAAATTGTACGAGTCATTGTCGAACCACATGGATGCAGTCCTACAAGCTCATGGAAGTCATACAAGATATTAAATATGAACCTCACAGCACCATTACTTGATTCACTGATGTTATGCAACATATTTTTGTATTTGAAGTAAATTATTTGTTCAATTTTCTGTAGGCGACAAAACTTTTGTCTTGCCAAAATCTGACCTTTCTGTGTTCATTAAATTATCAATCTTTCTTCAGTAAAGCAAATTTATTTTCAGTATATTAACATAATTTAGGAGGGTTTTAGCTTTCATATGAGACATTTCTAAAACCAATGGATTAATTAAAAGTAAGGTTATAAGCTTTTGTTTCTACAAACTGGATAAGCGACAAGACTTTTGTCGGGTACTGTACTGTAAATAAATACATGTAAATGCTGGGGTGACAATAATACTGATAGACAGATGTAAAGAAAACATCACTACATAATAACCTATCTCTCCTGAAGGAGCTGAATAGTTTTTATGAAAGCTTTGAAGTTAAACATTCACCCTCCAGTAAAAAGCCCTATCATAACTACCATCCCCAATGATTCAAAGATTGTAGAGACTGATGTTTGCAACGAACTGATTTGTGATATTAAGAAAACAGTGAAACCAGATGAGACACCAAGTTGTGTCACCAGAGCTCTTGCAGACCGAATGGCTTTAGTGTTGACACGGGGGCCGTCTGCTTTAGATTATTCCTTACTGGCTTCATTCAGTGCACAAAAAGCATAGTAAACCCTTTCATTGAGATTGTGAGATTGAGGATTGTCCACCCCTTTCTCACTGTCAGGACGGCCGCAAGAAGAACGACCAGGCAACTCAAAATTAAAGTGAAGCGGGTGCAAGTTTATTTACAGTGCAGAAGTGAATAACAAAAGCAGAAAACAAAAACTGAAGAAGAAACGAAAAACAAAACCGGCCTCAATCAGGCAACACAGATATAACTACAACAAAAGACTTTTCAAAATACTATTCAACACTTTAGCACTTACTCTTTCTCTACACAGCCTCACAGCAAGCATGTGTACTCTCCTAGCTCTCTCCCACAACAATGAAAACCCTTTGAAGGGCTCCCAATCTGCCTGAGTGCATTGATTGGACAGGCAATCAACCAACCATAAAATTACATTAAAGGAATCTTTAAAAAGACACATTTAAACAAACATACAAATTACAAACATATCCCCAGAAAATAGCCATTAAAATGTAGAACAAATACATCCAACATTTACCCACATAAATATCACACATAAAACTACAAACAATAATTACTCACATATGACGTCACCAAGCCATTCAGAGTTCGCGCCACTGACCCGGCAGTGGTTAAAAATATTGGTTCCGCAAGGGCTCCGGTTTCCCCTCCGGACCAAGTTGATGTTGCGGCACTGGTAAGTGGTGAAATGTTTGTTTGAAGTGAGTGAAACTATTGTACTGCGTGTGGAATATGGGACGAGGCAACGGGTACCTACGCTGCTCGCGGTGATGGTAAGTAGTAGATGTTTTACTGAGGAAAGTGTGTTTGTTATGTGTATGTATTGTCGCGCTAGCCGCGGTAAAAATGGGCTGTGCAAAGTGGCATGTAGGAGATGCAAACAGGTGCCTTGGTCTATGTGTGCGTGCCAGTGCGCTTGCGTGTCAATGGGGATGTCTCTGCGGGTCGGGAGGTGTGTGTGAGAGTAGGGAGAATGTGTCGCTGGCGTTTCAGTGAAAAATGGCCCTACCAAACATTGACATTTTTCACATTTCCTCCCCCTTCTGTTGGCTTGCCATGAGGGTAGCGAGACAGGAAGTCTGCAACAGGGTTCTGCGACCCTGCCCTGTACCTCACAGTAAACCTGTAGGGCTGTAAAGAGAGGAACCAACGTGTAATACGTGCATTAGAGTCTTTCATACGGCCCAACCATTGCAATGCTCTGTGGTCAGTCTCTAATAAAAAGTCTTTGCCCAACAGGTAATACTTAAATGTCTCTAGCGCCCATTTCACCGCAAGGCATTCAAGCCACCACCGAGTACCTTGTTTCTTGGGGGAACAGCTTTCGGCTAATATAAGCCCCTATAGAGCCCCTTTCAGGTCCTGGAAGGCCTGCTCTTGCACCTCCCCCCGCTCCACCTTTGCTGAACCTGACTTGCGCGTCAAGTCTGTGAGGGGTGCAGCACGGGTGGCGAAGTTCGGAATGAACCTCCTGTACCACCCTGCAAGGCCCAGGAAAGAGCGGATGTCCTTCTTGGTGCGGGGTTGTGGACAGTCCCGGACCGCCTCGACCTTGTCCTTTATCACCCCCTTGCCAATAATGTGGCCCAGGTAATGAACCTCCTGCTGAGCCAGAAACATTTCCTTGGCTGGATGGTCAAGCCAGCCTCGCTGATGCGCTGGAACACCTCGGCCAGGTGTTGGAAGTGCCCCTCCCAGGTGGCGCTCCAGACCACAACATCATCGAGATAAGCCGCGGCGAAGTCCCCCGTGCCCTCCAGAACACGGTCCATGAGTCTTTGGAAAGTCGCCGGTGCCCCCTGCAGACCAAAGGGCATGGTAGTGAACTGATACAGGCCTTGAGGGGTACGGAAGGCGGTGTACTTGCCAATAAAGGTCAAGGGTCGTGATGTAAGACGCCCTCCCAAGCCCCTCAATCAGGTCCTCCAGCCTGGGCATCGGGTAGGCGTCGAATGTGGACTGTGAGTTCAACTGTATGAAATCAATACAAAAGCGGATGCTGCCATCCTTCTTTGGGACCAGCACAACAGTACTGCTCTAGCTGCTGCTGGATGGCTCAATGACCCCTACTTCATTATCTCTAGCTCCTCCTGCAGAGCTGGAAGCAATCACTCTGGGATGCGGTACATCCTTTGCCGCACTGGATTCCGGTCCTTTAGCTGGAGGTCATGCTCAACCAATGACGTGCGGCAAGGCTGCTCAGAGAACAAGCCTGGAGGGATGATGGCCTGCAACTCCCGTGCTTGCCGGGCTGTCAAGTGGGAGACATCAGGGTCCGTTGGTGCACCCACTGCCGGGAAGAACTGCTCCTGCGGCTCTGCATCACCTACAATGTCCTGCACCAGGAACTGATACGGCGCCTCCCGCTCATGCCACTCCTTAAGCAGGTTAATTTGGAAGGCCTGCTTTGCCTTCCGTCGTCCTGGCATCTCCACCTCATAGGTCACTGGCCCCAGCTGACGTGCCACGGTGTACGGACCTTGCCAGCGGGCCAGCAACTTGCTCTCTGTGGTTGGTAACAGCAAGAGATCCTGTTGCCCAGGTACGAAGCTCCTCTGCCTCACCCTCTGGTCATACCAGCGTGCCTGGGTCTGATGGGCCTTCGTCATGTTCTTCTCCACCAAGCTGGCCATCTTCCCCATCTTCTCCTGTATCTTCAAGACGTAGGAGAGCACGCTGGAGTCACCCAGGCATCACGGAGTAGATCCAATGGCCCCCGGACCTGGCGCCCATACAGCAACTCAAAAGGGGAGAAACCAGTGGACGCCTATGGTACCTCCTTATAAGCGAAAAGGAGGTATGGCAACCACTGGTCCCAGTCTTTGCCGTTTTCTGCCACAAATTTATGCAACATTGACTTCAGGGTTTGGTTGTGCCGCTCCACCAGCCCATCAGTCTGGGGGTGGTAGGGAGTGGTCCGTATCCCCTTAATCCCAAGCAAACTATACACTTGTCTAAGTGTTTTGGATAAAAACGCAGTACCTTGGTCTGTCAGTATTTCATGTGGTATGCCTACTCATGATATCAGTTGTAACAGCGCTCTTGCAACTGACCCTGCCGTTATCTTTCGAAGAGGGAATGCTTCAGGGTACCGTGTAGCATAATCACACATAACTAAAATGAACCTGTGCCCTGACCTAGTTCTCTCCAAGGGTCCTACAATGTCCATCCCTATCCTCTGAAATGGAATGCCTATAATGGGGAGTGGTTGCAGAGGGGAGGGTCTAGCCTTGTGTTTGCTAGTGAGTTGACAGGTAGAACATGTGTGACAATATTTTTGAACCTCTGTGTAGAGCCCTGGCCAGTGAAAGCATTGTGCAACTCTTTCTAGGGTCTTAACAGTACCCAAATGCCCTGCCCAGGGTATGTCATGACCTAAACTGAGCACTCTCTGTCTCAGACACTTTGGTACTACCACCTGCTCCACATTGCCATTCTCAGGTTGGTGGTGCAATATGCCATCTCTCACCAAGTAGTATTCACCAGTTAGTTCTTTAGCCACACCAGTTTCAACACCATCTCTGTGACCTTAGCAAATGCATCTTTCAAAGAGTCATCATTCTTCTGCAAGTCACCAAGATTATGGGGAGCCTTCCACACATCATTTTCCTCAACAGGTTTTGGTAAGTAGCTGACAAACTTATCTGCTGTGCCCTGCAGTTTAGCACGTCTTCGTTCCCTATGGGTTTTAGGCATTCTAATAGAAACAGGGGGGTCAATCTCACATTGGCTATAGGGCAACATCTCACAGACTGCAACATCTCGCAGACTGCTTAGCCCTAGCTCTGGTGACTAATGCTAATGGGCTCTGTTGACCGCACCAGCTCAGGCAAAATAAGGACATCCTGACCCAATACTACAGGATAGCGTAGCCCGCTCACAATACCTGCCCTCAACAGAAAAGCCTGACCCTGCACTTCCAGACATATGTCAGCAACTGGGTACACGTGTTCATCGCCATTAACACAACACACTCTAAGCTGCCCCTTCCACAAAAACTTTGACGGGTCTATGAGGTGTGGTTGGACCAGAGTGTGTGTGCTGCCAGTGTCTAAGAGTGCAAATGTATCTTTGTCATTCACAGTTACAGAGACTGTTTGGACTCTGGACCACGAATCATCAGCTGTGTCTTCGGGTCTTAACACGTTACAAAAGCCAGCCGGGCAATCTCTCGCAAAGTGACCGGGTTTACTGCAGCGGTGACATAACAACGGTGGCCTGTGTGGTGTACCTGTAGGTGCTGGGTGTCTAGATGGCAGGGTGTAGGGATGTGTAGGCTGTCTTGGTGGTGTGGTGTAGGGTGAAGTATAGGTGTGATGTGATGCTCTGACCTGGCCTACCCCCCTAGGACCAACTCCCCCACCAGGAACCCCAGCTTACCCCCCACAGCTGGCCGGTTGAAGTTCTGGCTGCGGAACGTCTTTGGTCCAGGTCGGGCTGCCAAAAACGCCTCCACCAGGTCTGCTGCCTTCTGGCCCATAGTTGGGTTGTGCTCCCGGATGTCAGGTGCTAGGGTGCGCAGATACTGCTCCAGGATGAAAATTTCTCCATACTCCATGGCGTTTTGCATGTCCATTGCCACGTACGCTGCTCGGGCCCGCCCCGTAAGATATGGCACCAGGTAAACTGCCCAATCAGCTCTCGGCCATCTGTAGGCTGTGGCAAGTCTCTCAAAAGTTACCAGGTATTGTTCGATGTCGTCCCCCACTTCCAGCTTTGGCACTGCGGCACAGGCATGATGTGGGGGGTAGGCCTTAAGGATAAGGAACCACTGAATATGTCATCACTGGCTGCATCACAGTGTGGCACAGAGGCAACATTGCCTCATGCCGAAATGCACTACAGCACATGGTGAATACAGCCAGCAGGATCATAGGTGCCCCTCTGCCCTCTATCACGGGTATATTTAACACATATCTCACCCACCGAGCCATCAGCATTGACAAGGTGACCTCCCACCCATCACTTTTGGGTGGGAGTTATCCTGCTGCAGGAAACTTACTCGTATATCTCGTTGTGCATTCAGTCTTCCATTGTTCCACTGTAAATTCAGTATTATGTGTTTACAACTGCACTGTAACACTTTTTCTCCTCTTCTGCACTACCAACTTTATTGCCTGTTGTCTAACTGCCTGTCTATTTATTGTACTGTCTGTGTATTTACTGTATTGTCTATTTAATTTTGTCTAAGTTGGTGTGTAGGTTTATGTAATACCTTTTCTGTCAGTGACTAGAGAAACAGCATTTTGACTTTTCTGTATGTCCTGCACATATAGGTAAGTTCACAATAAAAGAACCTTGAATCTTTTATTTGTGTTAGGGTTTCAATTCCATCTAAAAAACTGGTGCAAAGCGATCTATTAAGTTCCTCAGTTCTTCGGGGGAAAGCCTCCATCACTTTGATTTCCCTTTTAATTTCCATTCTCATGCAAACAAGAGAACATTGTCATTTTGCATGACATACGGACCCAGCACTTGCTTTGCTTTCTCATATTTAACTTTTAATTTTCACAGTGAGCAGACTTCGTTTGCCTCTATTAGTCTTAATTGTCAGTGAGGAGTGTCTCAATTTTATTTTAGCAGACCTGTCTGTGTCTAACTTCATTAGTTTCTGCCTTTCAACTTTTAGTGTCACCCAGGTGACTTAATGTTGACTGTCTCTGCGATAGTGAAGTTCTGGGCATGCCAAGTCCTTTCCATATTCATCTTAGTTTAATTTCAGTTGGCCTCATTTACCTAATTTACCATTTTGTTTCTCTAAACTGTCTTTCTTTCATTTTGTTTTTTTTGCACATTTTCTGTATATGCCTTTTTTTTCTTGCAAGCATTATAGTCTGTGTGAAAAGGAATCCCAAGACGACACAGACAAACAAGCTACAATTTTCTTGTAGCATTTTATTCTGTTCATTGCCCATTTGCTAGTTTTTTAGTTCTCCTGCATCCTTTGCAACTGTCTCCATTGATATGGTCATTTCTACAACGCGGCAAGTGTCAGATCTCTCTGTCAGTAACGAGCCACTTCTGTGTAACTTTACATTGGAGGCCACACGCCAGTCTGTCTTGCACTGCATCAGACAATCTCTCTAAACTGACTGCGCAGCCTACACAATTTAGCCATGTATTCCGTGATTCCTCCATTTTCTTTTGGTTTCAATTGTAAAACTTAAACCTTTTTTGCTATGACCAGCGGTTTCAGATTAAGATGCTCTTCCAGCACTTTTACAATAACTTGAAACAACAATGAAACTCTTTTGAGCTGGTTTAGTGAGTGTTTGGTTATGAAGTAAATTAAAAGTTTTGCGCACATTATGCTGAGAAGCAGAGCCACTTCTGTTTTCTATTTTATTTGCTAGACAGTATTGCGCAAGACTTTCAATAGCCGTGTCTTTAATAGTGCTGTCAAAGGCGTCAATCTGTCCTACACATCCCGCCATTTCTTTTTAATGTTCACAGGTATTTCGCTCAGTCCACTTTGTTTTTCTTTCCATATGTTACATTTCTCTTAACATTACCATCTTTATGACTTCTGTTTCCCTCCTCCCTGGTTAACTGGCCATTCCAGTTAATGCAGGGGCAGGCAAAACAGACTTGACAACAGTAGCATTTCTCCATGTTATATCCGGGTGTCGCCAACTCATTGTGTTTGTACACACTAAAACCGGAGTAAACCTTACAAATTCTTTACTGACTACTACTGTACTGCTTCACATGCAGCTTCAGTGCTTGTATCAATGGGCATTGTAACAATGCATAGGGCCACATTCCACATAGAACAGTTCTGTTTAACATAGCGGTTTTACAAAAAAAGGGCAACAATGTTTCAAGACATATGCCTGAATGCAAAATTATGAAGAGGTCTTGAAACAGTGTCAAACATTTCAAATTCATTCAATTTGTAAAATATAGGAAAACTGTCTGATTAAAATTTGTGGTGCAAGCTCTGCACGTGCATTACAAGAGCTTGCGCCTACTATGAAATCCCATTCTGCTGCCGCCCTAGAGCCCTCATAATGGCGTGGAGCTTGAAACAAATTGCTTATGTAGACAATGTATACTTCACCAACCGAAGATCCATTACTACAGCCTAAAGGACTTTTAGGTCTCGATACAAGCAAGTTTTTTCTGATGGATGCAATGGACTGGCCATGATCCAGCAAACACCATACCTACCACCAAGCAGAGTGGAGGTAGCTTTGGGGCTGCAGCTCGAGGGTAGGCATAGGGGCCCTTGTCCATATTGACAGAAAAATGGATAATAAGAAGGATATCCAGATTTTCAAAGATGGCTTGAAAATGTCAGCCATCAAAATGAGCCACAAAACTCACCTAAATCACCTAAAATCTGTGCTTGGTGCCTATCCTATGGCATGGCCCTGAACACCCTGCATTGTCATGCTTAAACAGATGTTACATCATCCTCCTTCTCTGTTTCAGTCTGTCTCTGTTAATAAGCACATTTAATGTAAATTCTCAAAAAAATAATTTTACCTTTCTTTGTTGTGTTGAAATATTTCATTTTATAAATGTATCACGTTTATCATTTAGAACTACTTTAATATTACTTGCGCACACACTACATTCTAACCAGTAAGAAAACGAAATGAAATTGAACTTGCTTTCCTACCTCTCAGATATCTACTATATTCATATTTGCATTGTGTGCTTACTGTCCTCTGAATAGTCGAAGAAGATGTGGGCATTGTTGCTATCCCAGTCCTAAGAAGAGTGGGCACATATGGTTTGGTCAAAGTGAACTTGGTCACTTTTGGTATGACTGCACTGCTTGACCTAGACTACATTGTCTCCCAGGACTCAATCACTTTCAATCATGGCCAGAATCTCAGTCATGTCAACATTGTGATTGTGGATGATGAGGATAGGTATGTTATATATTTCTTACCTGTAACAATTCAAAAAGGGAATCCCAGGCTATGAGAAACAAACACACTCACCAGACATCTTTGCATGACGGTACAGTGTAGTCTCCTTTTATAATACGTTTTTCAGAATGTTTTAGAAACTTAAGTGCATTATTGTTGTGTGATGGTTACAACCCCATGTTGATTTTTTTTAAAGCTAAAACAAAGCAGAATGCGTGTATTCTGCTTACAAAAACATATTTGGAACAGGTAGTGACAGTTTGAATCCTAAATTAAACAGAGATTCAGTAAAAGGTAAATGTGAAGTAAGTTTCACAGACAAGTATCTGCCATAACATAAAAAACTGGTATGTTATATGGAGGATCATGAACTTCACATCATTCAGGTAGCACAATATCATACACTTCAATTCATAGTAGTCATTTGTTTTCTGTCAGAGGCGGACATCTCGAGTTAATAAAGTAAAAGTGCACATGTTTGTTCCAGCCAATTAACTGAATCAGCTGATCCTAATTAATCTACTCTTTAACCAGGCAGATTAGCATATTAGTGACATCACACATGCCAAGAGCACAGGCAGAAGGAATATATGGCAGAACTTTGCCTTTGTTCAAGCTGGGTTGTGTACTTCTGTTTACAGTTACCCATTTCTGTTATTCCTTACATGTTTTAAAAGCATAAATTACCTGTTATGTGTTTTGTATTGGCATTTTCTGTGTCAACAGTGAGTCCAGTGAAGTCTTTCAAATCCAGCTCTCTGATGCCACAGGAGATGCTATCTTGGGTGACAATGTTATTGCCCAAGTTACCATTGCCAAAAGTGATTCTCTAAGTGGGAAGATACGCTTCCTGAATGACAGTGAAGTTGTCATAACCAACCCTGATGTCACTCAGATGATTACCTTATCTCTTCAAAGAGTTGGGGGCTTAGTAGGAAATACAACAGTGAGTGACCTTGCCTCCTTTGTTACATATCATGTATCCTATACATTAATAACTACATCCTGTGTGATATTCTGCATCTCAGTTGATAAATGACCACATTTCCTTTTCAAGCAAGATGATTTAGATGAGTTGTTGTTCTAAAGGGTAGCATACATTGTATATGGATTTACACACTCTTTTTTCAGGTTGCTTGGAACATTCTTGGCCCCAATTCCATGGAAGTTTTACCAGCTAATAATTCAGACTTTGGTGAGCCAGTAAATGGAATATTTCATTTCCTAGATGGGCAAGGAGAGTTGCATTCCATCTCATTGCAAATCTTGCCTCATGGTGAAGTGGAAGTGGAAGAGACATTTGTAGTTGTACTTAAAGTATTGGATGGGGATTCGGACATTGACTCGAAGGCTAATAACATCCGAATTGTGGTATGTCAAAATCTATATGATCCAGTATAATTTTGTTTATTTTTATATGGTTGGCCTGTTAGAGAATGTGGTAAAATGTTGCTCAAGAAGTATTTATCGTAACCCACGACAACTACTAGACTGCATTCCCACAGAAAACTTATCTTGGACTTTGCCAAGGATCCCATTAATGCCAAATTTTAAAAAATCAGATGTACAGTTTGAAAGTTCCATGCATAAATTTACCTTAACATATTGACAACTTCACCAGTTCTTCTTAGCACTGTTAGCACAGTTAGATTTTTTTTAGCATAATTACCATCTTTAGCATAATGAGCATAGGTGCTAAATAGCCTCAGCTAAGTTAGCTATGTAAAACTAATAGCACTGTTAATTACTTAACATTTTTGCATAGTTAGCATTGTTAGCATAACTGTTAAAAAATAGCTAAGTTAACTGAGTAGCACTGTTACATACAGTCAAAATAGTTGGATAATTAGCATTGTAAGCATAACTGCTAGCAAACATTATCTCAGTAAGCTAATTAGTACTGTTAGCAAAGTTAGCTAATTACCTCATTTTGCATAACACCAAGTTTTTGAACATTGCATGTATTACATGCATAAATGTACCTCTACGTTTGACCAGTTTGTGGCACTAGAGAGGTTGAAGTGCTGACATGAAAGTTGGTGAAAAGGATGATGGGACTGTCATGAATCAGTGTGCCAAATTTCAAAACTTTTACCATATGGAGGAGCTACCATAAGGCCCCATTATACTCTCCATGTTGCGCTGTGTGAGCGAGAAAGTCACGTCACCGATGTGCCCGACCCTTTATACTTGTCACATCTCCTCATCAGAGGTGTCAAATGCCACAATAGTTAAACAGAAAAAAAATGAGGTGCACGACAGCCAGATGCGCACTTAAACACGCAGTGCCAGATGTGTACTGATGTCATTTTGATGTCACTTTCTCGAGCGCACGGCGTGACACGGCGAGTATAAACCCAGCTATAGAGTCCCATGCCAAAAGATTATGCAGGCCATGGCAGGGGTATTATCACATCACTTGAGATTTAGAATTTTAGAAATTAAAAAGATGTCAGTTGGTCCACATGTAGCTGCCATGGTATTATCTCTCCCTCTCTTGTGCACATGCACACCTACTTTCTAACTCTTTCATTCACTCTCTGTCTGGCTGGAATTCTTCAACATGATTAACCAGAGTAATTTGAGGGCACTCCATTCTTACAGAGCAAGCACACTTAATTATTATTGGTAAGGCTCACAAGCATAGGCTACATAGAACTATAACACAAAGGTCAATCAAAGCTGTCTCCTGCACATGGGGCTTACAGTTATGCAGGCGATGGGCCCTTTTCTACTGAACTGAACTCTTGTCCTGAACTGTTATCCACCAGGCTTAACACCAGTGTCTACAAACCACTTAACTTTGCGACACTGCAACCTACAGAAGAAATACCAAACAAACGATACTTAGCAGTTTTGTGTGCATTTCAGCATTTATGTGTGGCAAGTTACTCTTCCTGTTGTGCCATGGAGCATAATGGTGGGTATTGTGAGGTCAGGTCTCCAAAAATTTCTGCACCATCGTGTGCCGGTTTGTGACCATATTTTTGATGACCGCTACACTACAGGAAAGTTAGGCTTTGTTCAAGGTCTTCATTTTCTATGTACAGACTGTTTCCTATGTCATTGGTCTGCATAATGTCAGTTAATTCATTATGAAATAGACTTATACTGTGTTATTTGGAGGTTTCTTTATAGTTGCTACTAGTATTCCTTTTATTTATAGTATAATCCTGCAACTGTTATTTGTACTATTAGATCTATCTATATATATCCATCCATCTATCTGTCCATCCTCACCTGCACCAGCTGTATCAAGTATTCTGTTGGCCTTGACATCCATCATGGAGTTACTGTCCATCTTAGCATACTATATTGATCCTAAAGTTAAAAGAGAGTCTGTGATGCAGTCCTCTGCTACCATTTGCAGGAAATTAATTTACATGACAAAATAATCATCTGGAGTGTCTGCTCCGTTCACCAATCCAATACCACATCCCAACAACCAGCACAATTATCCTACCAAAATTATATAAATACAAATATTTACATTTGGCTTTTTATTTTCCTGATAAGCATGAGTCACTTGTGACAAAAACAAAAAATTGAAAAAGTCTATTTGTCATTTAATTTTCATTGCCATCATGGTATATTATTGCCAGATCTTAAAATGTGAATGCTAATTGAAAAATGAAAATCCAAGCTTCACTTTGGCTTTGCCTTTTCCTGACAATGCGCACAATGTTTAAAAATGAATTGGAATTGGAATTTTCATTTTCAAGTTCACCACCATACAAATTAGTTGCTATGTTAGAGATGTCTGTGGGCGGTGCTCTGGTGATGACAAAAGAAAGCGACCAACTATTGTTGACTAGATAACCCTTTTAATTATAAGCTGTCAACATTCTATAAAAACTCTATTCAATTAGTAGCATCTGTCATAATTTGAGAATAAGATACCTTAATTGTGAAATTAGTAAGGATAGTCAAATCATAGCACAAAATGGAAAATACGTCAAAGACGCTAGAGGGAAATTTATACAATATAAAATTCTGCATTATTGTTTGGACATTATTATTGGACACCTACACTCTTCAAACTAGTGCTAACCTAGTAGTTAATGTTGGAAGTGTACAAAAGAAATGGGAACCTTATGGGAATGTCCCACTGGGCAGGAGCAGCCTTACCAGTATCTCTGCATTTATGTCTTTTGGGACATGTCCAATACTCCAAAAGTGGAAAATCTTAATGAGTGAGACCACGTCCCATGAGGTTATGTTAGCGAGAAAAAGGGGTAAAGGTCCTGTGGAGCTGGGGGTTTGGGATTATTTCATGGATCATCTCACTTCATGAGGCCATGATGATGAGGCTTGAAGAGATGTTTGTCTACTTCATTATTCTTTACTGTTACTACCATAATATTTGTATTTGTACAATATATTTGTATGTGTAAATGTCTATTTTATTTTATTATTTTTTTCTAAACTGCTTTTGACAGGAACTACCTAAGTCCTACCTTTTTTGATGCTGGCCTCCTGTCTTTGTTTTCTATATGATGTACCACTATGATCTTTTACTGGGTGTGTTGTTAAAAATTGAATTACAAATAAAAAATTAAAAAAAATTGCTTTTCTACCCATATGGTTTGGGAAGTTGCATTGGCACTGAAGTAGCAGAGGGGAGGGCAATGAAAATAAAATGACAAATAGATGTTTTAAATTTATTTTTAGTCTTGTCACAAAGGAGTCATGCTTATCAGGAAAATGAAAAGCCAATTTGAAAATTACATGGCAAAGAGTTTTGCATTTTCATTTGACTATTTTCATTATTTCTTTTTTGGCAGTTATTATTATTATTATTATTATTATTATTATTATTATTATTTCTTTTTTGGCAACTTGTGTTTATGTTAACATTTGTTATGTTCTGTTTTTTTATGTGCAAAAAAGTCATGCAGCATTGGTTGAGGTTAAATGAAAGGACCCATGTAGGTTCTATATGGAGTATAGTGAGGTAGCAGCATTCTAGTATTGCAGTGATCAATTATGTTGTTTTGTTACAGATACAGTAATTAGCTTTTGCTCTGCGTTTAAATGTATGATTCATGTATTCTGAATGTGGCAGATCAAGAAGTTTGGTCATCCAAATGGTATACTGCAATTCTCAGAGGAAGATCTCCAGGAGCATGTGTACAGTGAGCCCTCAGACAGTGAGGGACCACTCAACATCTCCCTGGGTATCACCCGTAGAGAGGGTGTTATTGGCAATATCATGGTAAGTGGATGGATTGTCTCTTTACTGGTCTGGTTCTCAAACACATTTTGAATGGGACTGCATACATTTGTGTGTTACATAGTGATCCATTATTCTCAAAATGAAGAAGAAAATCCCACTAATTGGCCAACAGAGCTCACAGTCTTCATGGTTATATTACCATGAACAAGTCTCACGTGATCTCTATTGTTCAATGTCTATTGTTGCTTTTGATACCGAGCAGTTTAAAGTAAGTATAGGGGACATGCATATGTTCAGGCTTGTAAGTTTTAGTAAGTAAGTGAACAGCAGCATGCTATACTAGTTGAAGGCACCTTTAGTGTGTAGCTGCTACTTCCAGGTAGGACAACAATTCTAAAAGTTACGAGTAATCTAGTAATACAACTGCTGGGTTATGTTTTCAGCATCTTGAAAAGATCTTTTTCTTACTTTTGGTAATATGCTATAGGTTGATATATATTTTAAATAGCTGGATTATTTTGGAATACTAAAAAGTCAGTCATCGCTGTTGGAAATCTGTCATGAGAGTTTGAGAGAGACATGCAGTGAGAGATCCTTCTGCACTATTAATATATATACATTCATATATTCATATTACATATATATTATATATACAGTATATATATAAACTTTTAACTTTATCTACCACAGGTATTTTGGGAAATTGGCAGCAACTTTGATGCGAGCACCGACTTCCCTGCTCTCAGTGGTACAGTTTTGCTCTTGATGGGTGAGAATGTGGCAGAAGTGTTGCTAACACTGCTGCCTGATGCTGTTCCAGAACTTGAGGAAGTATACGCTGTTCGTCTCACTGCTGTGAAGGGTGGAGCTGAACTTGATGACAGCCGTAGCACTGTCTATATCAGAGTACATGCCAATGATGAGCCCTATGGAGTTTTTGCTGTTCTCTCTGAACAACAGCAGATTGTGGTGTTAAAGCAGGAGGAAAGGCATGAAAGGCACATTGTAGTGAATGTGACAAGGCGTGCGGGTACTTTTGGAAATGTTAGTGTACAATTTGAGGTTAAATATGATGCTGTAGGTCAATCCATCCTAGAGCACAATGCAAATGTGCAGGGAAGCATTATGGTAATGAATGGAAAAGAATCTGCAAAGATCACTGTGCCCATCAACTTCCAGGTCTGTGTTTCTTTTGACATATATATTGTACTTCTAAATTGACTTAACTCATTAATTCAAACACGTCTTTATTACTTGTGTCTGTCTTGCACAGGTGTTCTTTGCTTTTGGATCAAATCTTACCATTGAGCTGACAGATGTTTACCTAATTGGAACTTTGCTCAGCTCTCCACCTCGTATCTCACTGGAGTCAAAAATTGCCATTGTTCCTGTTCCAGAGGAGGCAGCTAATGCTCTGGTAAGAGTTGCCAACAGGCATCTTCCTTGCACACATTAAAATCATGTTCAAGATTCTGGATTCATGATTGTTTACTAAGGGTGCATTCGTAAACTGCCACTCCAAGTGCTCAGAGCACACTCTAGCACTTATAAAGCACAGAACAGAACCTCTTGAACAGTTTTGGCTCAATTTAGCTGGCTTAATTTGGCTTTATTTATGGTCATATATGTACTTCCAAGGTAGGTTTTTGGAAATCAAAATTGTTAAAGTCGAGATTAGAGAATCCCAAATAAGGACAAAATGCAAATGTAGAACACGTTTTTTAGGAGTATCTCAAAACCAGCCTGATGGATTTCTGAGGTTTGTTGTGTATAGGATTACACAACTTTGTTCTGTGAATTATGATATCCACCATTTTGTTTACATTGGCATAATGAAAACCTATGGGTACTGTAAATCCTTAGTTGTTTTAACCAAAGACAATTACAGTGCCTGGCGTGATACCAATCAGGTGCGTCCTTTGGTTGGTCTAAGCAAATGTCTTCCTGGTCAACTCCAAATCCATGACTTTTTTAACATTAGCGGCATTTTCCAGTCAACCAAATGTCGAGGCTTAGACAATCATACTCAAGAAACTAACTATGAGTGCGTTCACATGGACAAGTCGAAACCAATTGCAACTGGTTTGGGATCGTACCGGCTTCATGTGAACGGGGATTGGTTTGGTTTGGAATTGGTTTTCGGAAACCACTTGCGACGCCAGGCCTGGGCTGGTTCCAAACCACTTGGAGCTGCCATGTGTACGGGGATCGGATTGGTTTCGGGTATTGCGCATGCATCAACGAAATAAAAAACGCAGTTTTTTCCTTCATACGGACTTCCTAACACAGCAGAATGCACAACACGTACGCGAATGCGTCAAACTCCTGGATCACCCTCTTTGTATGCCGCCAGAAAGTTTGTTTATTGTCTTTATGTAGTAGGAACAGTGCAGAGCCCATAGAAGATGTGCCAGAGTATTACATTTTTGTTTAGACCACCTTATTGTTTAAGTGGGTAATAATATCAGGTGAAAGGAGGAGGCTATGTAAATACATTTGCACTGACTGACTTGTAAGATTTTCTTTAGCCACTGTTTTGCGATGTGGAATAACCGGAATGAGAGGTGAAAAATTCAGTCTCCTCTACGTGTTGTCTGTAGCCTATGCACTGTAGGCATATGTGTGCAGTGCTGTAGTTTGCTGTTGCGTATCTTACCTACATAGCAGCTTTGTTGTGGGCACATGTTTACTCGTGTTATGTCCATTATTGTAGTTATGTGTCGTTAGTCGCGTTATGTCCAACATTGTAGCAGCTAGCATTGTAAATCTTATCAGCCTGGGTCGTCATGGCTGGGTCGGCACGGTTTGACCGATATCTTTGGCGTTTTTTGCCGAAACAACACAAAACTTGGCACTGCTCACACTGGTAACATTATGATGACGCCCTCCAAATTTGAGATCAAGCAGGTAAGTGGTTCAATAGTTATGCGTGGAAGAGACGTTCCTTGCATTAAAAGATAATAATAGAAAGATAGAAGTTGACTACAGCGCCCCCACCTAGCGTAGCGGAAAGGGCCAGGTCTCTGACCGAATCCGCTTAGACGAACTGCATGTGAACAAGGATTTCGGGACAGACCACCCGTTGGGAAGCAACACCCAAACCAATCCCAAACCAAACCAATCCCACCATGTGAACGCAGTCTATAACGGTAATGGTACTATAATGGTTTTTTTTTACAGTTCAATATACATTATGTTCATTACTGACATCGAGAGCAAAAGTGAGATGAGCAACATCTGAATTAAATATAAAAGGCTACATTTACTTTCAGTGCGATTTGAGTTCACGTAGGGGTAGCACCCTATAAACAAAACGTTCGTTAATTCAAAGAGAGATGGAATGCTCAGGCTTTTCAAACTGCAGAGTGTAACTCCATTATCAGAGTGGCAGATTGAATTGATGAACACACCCTAAAAAGTTCACCAAGAATGCCATACATTGACATCTTCGGTCATTTTCAACATGCATCTCTATTCTTTAACCATATAGGTCTCCTTGGAAGAAGAGTTAGCACTGACCGCTAAGCCCAATGGGGTCAGATTTTTAAACTGTGTTTTTAGCATCTTAACATTTTCCAAATCTCACCCTAAAAGTTATGTAACATCAGCAGACACCCTACAGCACAGCACTGTAGCATGTTTGACTCAAAATGATTTAAAAAGTGATTAGGTTGAAGGTTTGTTTGCATACCTTGCTAGTCCAAACAAGCTAATCTGTTGAGCTTGCGGTTACTCCCTCACTGACAGAGACGAAAAAGTTGAATTTTGCAGACAGAAACCGTATTTCAGCATTTTCTTTTTCTGTGTTCAACTCGTTTCAACAGCCTGTCATGAGCCATGAGCCTTTTACAATAGTCTGTCATGAGCCTATTCAGTCTGCACTGAGAGGTAGCTCCTATATAAGGAAGATTGTGATCAGTGGCTGTTTCCGCAACAGTCACAGTGGAGAACTGGTCTAATGTCAAAGATATAGATGAATCTTTTAAATGTGACAGTAGACCATATTTATTCAAGCTGGAGTACACTGATAAGGAATTACTTGCACAAAAAGCAGTGGCCACAACAAGCTAGTCTATCCAAGATATATGCCACCTACCTCAATGTCATCTAAAATGTAGATGACATCACCTTCATTACCTTTGTGCAATGCCACAAACCATTTTCACAAAATAAACCTACTGCAATCAAACTACCTACTTCAAAACTCTGCTTTGACCATCACTGGCCGACAAGTGTCTTCTCTGCAATAGCCATAGTCATGTGCAGACAAGCTAGCTTTCAGTGCAGAGCAAAAAGGCTCAGGATCTAACATTTCAATCTTGTTACATGTTGAGTAATGTATGAGCATAAAAACAACAATGCTGGAATATTCTGTCTGCAAAATTCTGGTCTCTGTCTCTGCTGGTGATGAAGTTACCACAAGCTCAATGGATTGGCTTGTTTGAATTAGACAGGGATGTAAAACAAAATAGCACTCTGAGTCCTAACTCAAATGAGACCAGTTGAGACGAGAAGTTCATTGATGACTAGTGAGCCTTTTATTCACAACACTTCTCAAAACCAACAGCTTGCTTGCCTGCCAAGACTGTTGCACTAGTGAGATGGTGAGTGAACTGTTGTCCAGACAGATGTTTTGCAGAAGACCCGAACAGTTGCTTCTGAGAGTCATGATCTGAAAGGGACCTGTGCCCTCTCTGGTATTTATGCTCCTTGGCTGAGGCCGCCTCCTCCTTTTGCCTGTGATGCAACTAGCTCAACCTTGGCTAATTAGCATTCTTCATTTTTACTGATAAACTTTTGCTTATTTATCATGGTGTTTTGTTCTATCAAGTCATAATGATGGAAAGTCCCATGCTATCCTCTTTTTAAAAATGGCCTTGTTAGTCAGCAGTGGTTGACAGGGCGGCCTTCATAATCATACTGTTCTACATTATCTCTTATCTGGAACACTGAGTACTGACCAGCCTCATTCCTGGTCAGTCTGTGTGTGTCATGGTCGCTTTCTGTTTGTCTGTCTTAACCCTGGGTCTTGTATTCTGCATCATTCTACTACTGGACATCACTTCACTCCCAACTCTAACCAGTAACATCACTATTGCCATGTCATTTAAGTCATTAAAAATAATCAGAAACTTATTAAAAACATTCTTCTGCATTTCCCCCCTTTGAAGTTTATTAAGCCTCATCTAAAATGAATGACACAAAAAAACAAACATATCTCTGATTGTAGGGGCACCGCATTGATGGTTGTAGTTATCTGGTTAACATAGAAAGGAGATCATGTAATCAAATAAAAGCCTATGTACAGAAGAAATCCACTAAGACTAACAGTGAATACTTCTGAGCAATTAACAGCTAAAAAGCAATCTTGTCATGAAAAATCAAAAGAAAATAATGAAGTATTATCATTTGTAAAGAAAAGGTAAAATGACCTTGTCAGCAGAAGCCCAGTCACAAGACTGACATGCTCAAGAACAGATAGATGTCATAGAAAGGTGGTCTGTGAATCCCGACAACAATGAGGTCTGTTTACTAAGATGGCTCGCTGTGGAAAACGCACACGTTGGCAGGAGCAGCATGAGGATAATGGAGTCCTCCGCATATCACACCAGGCCAGTAGTGTTGGGCTGGTGGGCACATTTGGGTACATGCATTTACTTGCCTACCTCACTTGGCAATGGAGGTAAGGCTAACCTCACGGGGGTGACCTCCGCCCCTGACCCCTGCAGTCTGCAGCCGGCAAAAGGCCAAATACCAAGTTGCACCTTTTCTTTTGATTTTTATTAAAAGGATTTTGGAGTATGTTTTAGTAAATGCGGTGCATGCAAGAGGACTTACATGATAGGTGCCACCTGCGCTGAAGCGTCAGCCCTCGTGTGCAGCCCCCTCGTGTGCAGCCCCCTCGTGTGAAGACCTACTCGGGTAAAGACAAGCGAGTCTACCTGTGCGAGTCCACCAAGCAAGGCCACCGACAAGGCAAAACCATCCCCCATCTGACCTACTCACACATCATGTGCTTCCAGGACATCCCCATAGTCTCTGTTGCACGCAGACCCCTCCGTCGCAACCGCTGCAACTGTTGCAACCGAAACCTGCTGAACCTCCGGCCACTGGAGCAGCATACACCCACAAATTCCTTCTCCGTTGGCCTGTGGAACTGCCAGTCCGCAGTCAACAAAGCAGACTTTATCCCCGCCTATGCCAACAGTCTATCCCTGGACCTGCTGGCCCTCACCGAAACCTGGATTAAACCCGAAAACACCGCCACTCAGGCAGTGCTTTCTGCAGCGCATTCCTTCTCTCATACCCCCTGCTTCTCTAAGAGAGGAGGAGGAACCGGGGTCCTGGTTAACAACACATGGAATTATGCCCCTCTGCTCCTCAACAGTAACCACGACTTATTTGAATACTATGCAATCAACAGTAACCACGACTCATTTGAATACCATGCAATCAAGGTAATAACTCCAGTCAGATGCTTAGTCCTTGTCATCTACCATCCTCCAGGACCTCTGGGTGACTGTCAATGAGCTAGACACTCTACTGTCCTCCATCCCGGAACTTGACTACCTGCTGCTGGTTCTTGGTGATTTCAACATCCACCTAGACAAAGCATGCGCCACAGACTTCCTATCACTCATCAACTCGTTTGACATGCAACTGGTCTACACCCCCCCCCAACTCACAAAAGCGGCAAACAACTAGATCTCATCCTAACAAAAAACTGCAAACCTGATGACGTGATTGTCACTCCATTACATACATCAGACCACTTTTTCATCCACCTCATGGTGTCCCTATCGAAACTACCTCCCACCCCACCACCGATGGTCACCTTCCGCCGCAATCTCCGCAACCTGTCTGCCACTCACGTTTCCTCAGTCGTTGCTTCTGCCCTTCCCCCTCCCAACAGTTTCTCTCCACTAGATGTCAATGCTGCCACAGAATCTCTCAGCTCCACACTAACCTCCTGCTTAGATACCCTGTGTCCTCTCTCCACAAAATCCGCACGCTCCACCCAGCCCCGCCCATGGTTGACTGATGCCATCCGCTCATCACGCACTGCACTCAGAGCTGCAGAACGTAAATGGCACAAGTCCAACAACCCCGCTGACCTAGAGACCTTCCAATCGCTCTTAGCGCCATTCTCCTCCTCGGTCACGACAGCAAAAAAGGACTATTATTTACAAAATCAGCAGCACCACTGATTCACGAAAACTCTTCTCTGCCTTCAAGTCACTGCTCAACCCTCCCCCACCCCCACCTGCCACCAACCTCACTGGTGACAGCTTCGCCTAATTCTTCACAGACATGGTAAAGGCTATCAGCAAACAATTCTGTGACCCCCCAGTCACAACCCATTACCTCCACAGGACAACAGCGCGAAACTCTCCTCGTTCACCCCTCTCTTGGAAGACGAGGTATCCAAACTGATTACGAACAGTCGCCCCACTACATGCCTGCTGGACCCCATCCCCTCTAAACTCCTGCAAGCTATCGCCCCTACGGTAGTCCCACCGATCACATCTGTGATCAATACCTCATTACCCTCTGGCGTATTTCCTGCTGCCTTCAAACAGGCCAGAGTTACGCCACTGCTGAAAAAGTCCACGCTTAACCCTGCCCAGGTCGATAATTACCGACCGGTCTCACTGCTTCCCTTCCTCTCAAAAACCATTGAGAGGGCGGTCGCTAAACAACTCACTACCTTCCTTGCCCCTAACCACCTATTCGACCCAAAACAGCCAGATCACGTGGTCAATCATCTGTACTCATCCTTCTTGACTTATCGGCTGCCTTCGATACAGTCAATCACAACATTCTGCTAACCACACTCGCTAACATGTGCATTGCAGGCACTGCCCTTTCCTGGCTCAAATCTTACCTCACTGGACTCGGTCATCGACTCACACCCTATCCACAGGGGTTCCCCAGGGGTCAATGCTGGGCCCCTTTCTGTTTGCCATCTACACTACCTCGCTGTCCCATGTTATCCGCTCACACGGCTTCACATATCACTGCTATGCCAACGACACACAGCTGTACCTGTCGTTCCAACCAGACGACACCACGGTCTCTACACGCATCTCCGCCTGTCTCTCAGACCTATCCTCCTGGATGAGAGAACACCATCTCCAGCTTAATCTGTCAAAAAACGAACTCCTGGTCATCCCTGCCCATGAGTCAGTCTGCCACGACATCACCCTGAATATTGGCGCTGTCACTGTTGACCCCGAACAACGTGGCTAGGAACCTAGGTGTCGTATTAGACAACCATCTATCTGTCTCTGAACACATTTCTTCCGTAGCGAGATCATGTCGCTATGCATTATACAATATTAGAAAAATCAGACCGTACCTGACCCAATATGCCGCTCAATTGCTAATACAGGCGTCAATTACCTCGCGGCTCGATTACTGTAACTCTCTCCTAGTCGGTCTACCTGCCTGTGCGATCAAACCATTGCAAATGGTCCAGAACGCTGCAGCGCAACTGGTTTTCAACCAACCGAAAAGGACACATATTACCCCACTCTTCAGAGACTTGCACTGGCTGCTGGTAGCTGCCAGAATTAAACATAAGGCTCTGACACTAGCCTACAAAGTCATTTCAGGTTCCACCCCCGCTTATCTCAATGTCTTACTAAAGGCTTGTGTTCCGCTTACACAAATCGTCTATCTGTACCCTCGCCTCTCACTAAGCGAGGTCACTCTAAACTCTTCTCTGTGGTTGTCCCCAAATGGTGGAATGACCTACCAGTTGCGACAAGAACAGCAACATCCCTCCCTATCTTTAAAAAACTTGTAAAAACCCTTCTCTTCCGAGATTGCTTCCCTTCTTAACAAAACTAACATAACTAACACTAAACCAACTCTCTCTCTCTGTCCCTATGCAGAAGTACATATGTTTGTTGTGCCCCTACTCTGTGTCCCTTTACACCTCTGTCTGCTTATGTCCTCCTTTTTTGTAAGTCGCTTTGGATAAAAGTGTCTTCCAAATGCAATGTAATGTAATGTAATAGGCAATTCAGGATGTAGGCCATTGGGTATTCCACAGACCAGAAGAAATTAAAATCCTGGAAACACTTAAACCATCAGTATCAAATTGAGAAAGCGGAATTCATCCCGAGTGTGTCGTATGGCCTTGCCTATTGCGGGCTAATCCTCAAAAACGTATCCCACATGTACCAAAACATGTTAGTGTGGGCCCAGCTATGTGTCAGTCACCAAGTCATTTTTGGTTCCATGACTGGTAGTCCATTTGCATGATATATAATGGGAAAATAGGGGCAGGGGGTAATGTGATCCAGGTTCTCCCCTTGGTGTGTTGCAAAGTGTGCTAGGGTGGCGCTAGGCCTTTACCCTGTGTACAATGTTGTGATCAGTCCAGGTGGGCATACAGCCTGTGGCATAGCCACTGGTCATCTTCATTGAGCAATTCCACCCTCTTCTCCTTAGCTCCAGCCACCAAAACTAGCTGTCTGGTGACTATCTTGGAGCAAACTTTTCCCAAGCATGAAATAGCAGAGCATACAATCAAGGCAATTGCAATAAGTCCGACTATGATGCTGGCAGCTACTGTGGCCAGTGCTGCCCTGACAGATCCCAGCGTGTCTGGTAACCACTGACCAATGTTCCCAAACATAGACAAGTCAGGGAGCTTGGGCACAGGGTTCTGACCAGTGGTTCTTTAGTTGAGACCGAATCCTCTTAGCTTACTCATTGCAAGGGTGGTGTTTTTTGTGGGATACAGGTACAGCAAAAACCTTCCACAATAGCACACACACCCCCTTCTTTGGCCAGAATCCAGTCCAGGACCATTCTGTTTTCTTTGGCAGGAATCTACAGTCACCTCCTTTTCTCATCTTGTGTGTCTCTATAAAATTACATATATTTACTTGTTCTTTTTTGGAGAATCTGGATCAGACGGTCCTGAAGTACCCACTTAATTCCTGTTGACAACCCCTAATAAGCAACAGTTCCTTACCTTGATTTAGTTTGTGCCCGGGCTCACGCCAGAGTCAGTATGTCTTGGGGGTCCTTTCCAATCTCGGTGGAACCTCCAAATATGCTGTGGAAAAATCCTCTAATAATACTGAGTCACTTACACAAAATAGCACTCTAACTCAAATGAGACTAGTTGAGAAGAGAAGTTTGTTGATGAATGGAGAGCTTTTTATTCACAACACCTTTCAGAACCAACAGTTTGCTTGCCTGCCAAGACTGTAGCACTTGTGAGATTGTCACGGAAACTCGGAACCAGGGAACAAGACAGAACTGGAGAGAGGACCCAATTGCGTTAGCGTAACCCCAAAGGCCTTTATTAACAGGGATACAGAGACAGATACACAGGACTGGGCAGACAGGAACACGGTCAGGGTAACAGGAACAGAGTCAGGAACTGGGTGGACAGGACTGGAACAGAGACAGGGACAGATGAACAGAACAGGGCAGACAGAACATGGTGCTGCTCGCTTGAGCACGTTGGCCGGGGTTACGTGGGACTCGAACCCACGACTCTGGGGATCAGAGTACATGCTCGGCGCATCTGGGTAGCGTGGGGATCGAACCCACGACTCTGGGGATCAGAGTACATGCTCGGTGCATCTGGGTAGCATGGGGATTGAACCCACGACTCTGGGGGCCAGAGTCTGACGCTCTACTGCCTGAGCCGACAGTAGTCGAGTCGTCGCCAGCGAACCGGATAGGTAGCCTTGGCTGGAGACCGGAGCGTAGTCGGGGACGTGGTCCGGGTTGGAGCCGTAGGCAGTCCAGACAGACACGGAAACACTGGAGGCAAGACTGACAGAAAACAGTACAAGAAACAAGGCACTGGCACGACAGAATCTGCGGAACAGGAACACGACATGAGACTAGGAACACCGGAACTAGACTTGAAAACAAACTGATAACAGGCAGGAAAACTGAAAACAAGACTGACAAGAACAAGACAGAGTCGGGAGACAGAAGTAGGGCTGAAACTAAGGAGCTAAACGAGCGTAAACGAGGAAGTGCAGGTGAAACCGATTACAAGGGAACAAGGAGACAAGGCAAAGCAGGTGAAGCAGATCAACAAGAGAACAAGGAGACAAGGCAGACAGGTGGGGCAAATTTAACATGGAACAAGGAGACAAGACGCACAGGTGAGGGAGATTATTGTGGCAGTGCAGGGTGTAGAGAGAATAATTGAAACTAGTCAAGTCAAGTCAATTTTATTTATATAGCACATTTCATATGGCTGACATAGACTCAATGTGCCGTGGGGCAGGCGACGTGGGGAGATCCACGAGAGGAGCAAAAGAGTTGTGGAGTTCTAACTCCGAGGCAATCCCGGCCTGACAAGCCGGGACCGGGTGGGGGACAGAGTAGTATCCAGTGTGGAAGGACTAGGTAGCCGTGAATCACCCAAAAAGGTAAGACGTGCACCAAGATCTGCTTGTTTTTGTAGAAAGACTGAAAGAAGTTGCTCAATCGACGAAAGTTCACTTTTAATCTCAGTCAGGATGAAGCTGGTAGACAGCGGTCTAGCATTAGGCAGAAACTTAGCCATTTCGGGTCACGAGTCACGGGTCACGAGTAATAAGGTGAAAAGGAGAAAACAAAGGAAAAACGCAGCACTGCCAGAAAAAACCCCAACAGAACACTGTGACAGAGATGGTGAGTGAACCGATGTCCAACTAGATGTTCTGCAGAAGACCTAAACAGTTGCCTCTAAAATCCAAAGTGAACTGAAAAGGAACCTGTCCCCTTTCTGGTATTTATGCTTCTTGGCCGAGTCCCCCTCCTCCTTACGCCTGTGACGCAACTACCTCAACCTTGGCCAATCAGCATTCTTCTTTTTTACTGATAAACTTTTGCTTGTTTATTATGGTGTTTTTTTCTATCAAGTCTAATGGTGGAGAGTCCCGTGTGTAGGTGCAATTGGTACTCCTCATGTGGAGCACCAAAATAAATGTAGGTAAAACCAATCCTCACATTGGCTACCAAGATAAGATGTAGATGCAACTACTCTACACGGTGCACCAGTTAATGTGGGTCAGTTGGTCTTAATTGATCAGTCTCATTTAATATGAGTCTCATATCAGTCTCATAAAGTATTAACTATCAACTATAATGCTTAATAATAAAATGTTTATTTAACTTGTAAATGATCAATGACTTTTAATGTTTTAATGTTTTGAGATGTTGTATTTCTCTTGTTTGTGAATCAATCTTGGATACCATTAAACACATTTCTACCACATAAATGTTACCATACAAATTGAGTTTAAATATGATGTTTATTTTATTTCAAGAGTTAAGCAAAACACATCTCTTTTTCCACATTAATTGATCAGTTTTGAGGCAATTTAGAAAACATCATCAGCCACAACACAGCATGATTCAAATGTAACCACTGACAGTTTGAAAGGGTAATCATTTTAAAAAAATGGATCGATGACAACTCATTACAACTCTTGTGCATATTTACAGGTTGGGTTTCAATCACTGGCTCTTAAGGTCTCCAACACAGAGACTGGTCTTTGTGAAGTGCTTGTTACTAGGAAAGGGCTCTATGGAGATGTTATGTTGGAGTGGATTGCTGGATACCCATCTGGAGAGATCCCATTCGGTTACCAGCAAGGTCTTATCAGACCAAGCTCAGGTAATATTTTGACATAGATAAAAAATGTTGGGGAAAATGTGTCAATGTATTCATAAGTTAAGCAATAAGGACAGTGGACTTCTTTTTAATGATTGACAATGTTTCACCTCTTATCAAAGAGGCATAGTCAATTACACTTCCAATGGAATGACACTGGAGGTGGAGCTGTGACTCTTTAATCGCACCACTTTTATGTGATCTTGGTCACATGTGTAGGTAAAACCAATCCTCACATTGTAAATACATTGTAGACGCAACCACTTTTTACATGGTACACCAATTAAGTAATGCAGGTTAATTGGCTTTCATTGATCTATCTTAGTTAAATCAGTCTCATATCAGTCTCAAAAAGCAGTGGCTCTCGTGTTATTGTAGGAAAAACAAACAAACACAGGTATAGTTTATTAACAAAAGGTATAGTTTATTAACTAATCAATTACAGGTGCATTAATTACTAGTCCTACAGGTCGTGATGGTGTGTATGCAAGACAAGGCAAGGCAAGTTACTTATGCTATCTCCTGGAAAGCTCGGCTACCTTTGCACAAGTCATTCATCCAATGATGGCTTTGTCTTTGCTTATGTTACGTTCGTTTTTTATGATAGGCTACTCTATAAATTACAAAAGTGTATTCGGCATCTTTATTTTTTCTGTACATGTCATCTACAGACAATGATGACAAAAAGTTATCAAAGGATTTGTCTTGAGATAAACCGTTTAAAAGTTACAGGTTAATGAAAATTTGAAACATAGCTTAAAATTCTTCAAAAGTCCATATTTTGGCTTGTAATTGGTCCAATGTTGTGAAAATTGACATGCCACCTCTAAACAGCTTTCTGTCCATGTGCATCAAATTTTGTGATATTTTGTCAAAGGGGACGATGTTTTTTGTCGAAGCTAGGGGTCCAAAAACATTTTTTTTTTTTTTAAACTCATCAACATCATCAACACTCATCAACAAGACAGTGATTTTGTGGTAGTATGTCAGGGTTACAAAGACGCATTGACCCAGCCCATAAACTGTCACTTGAAGCATAGCGCCACCTAGTGATAGGGGTAAATGCAAAAATTGGGATTTTGTATTGCCAATGTCTTGGACTGGGAAAGTGGGAACTGCACAAAATATGTCATGCACAATCAGCACAAAGACCTCTAAAAGCACAGCACATGCCATACCATTTGGCCCATAGGGGGCGCTGTAATTGTACAAAATGTCATTTTGCCTATTATCTAGAGAACAGTAATGTTTACAAGCAGTTCTTTTTTGTCGTGAAATCTATTGAACCTCCCGCATTGAAAACACTGGTCAACGCCCACTTCCAACAAAAAGAATTTCCGTGAAATTTTAACATTGTGAAAGCGAAACCAAACGAACTCGTCATAGGCCTATCATGTGAATCTCACCAAATTTGGTACATCTCATCTACATCTGACAAAAAGTTATCAAAGGATTTATCTTGAGATGGACTGTTTCAAAGTTACATGTCAATCAAAATTCAAAACATAGTTTAAAATTCTCTAAAAGTCCATATCTCGGCTTCTAAGTGCTCATATTTGGTCAAAGTTGACATGACAACTCTAAATGGCTTTCTTTTCATGTGCACCAAATTTTGTGACATTTCATCACAGGGTGCAATGTTTCCGGTCAAAGCTAGGTGTACAAAAACAGTTTTTGTTAAATAACTTATCAAAAATTTTGCCCAAGACAATGATTTTGTGTTAGTAAGCCAGTGTTAAAGAGCCTTATCAACCCATCCTATAAACACTCACTTGAAGAAATAGTGCCACCTAGTGATATAGTTAAATGCAAAAATAGGGATTTTGCATTGCCAATATCTTGGACCAAGGAGGTGGGAACGACACAAAATATACACAAACACACAGAATGTCATTCATTCAAAACCCACATCCATGCCCACTTCCAGCAAATCATTTCCACACAAACTCTCACCTCACAACACTGACCTACCACAAACTCACCATACCTATGATTCCCACACTTCAATACACCGCGGGGGTCATACCATGTACCGCTATGCGGTACATCTACTTATTATTATTACAAGGATACAAGGATACTTTATTGGTCACATACATAGAGTCACTTTCGTGACGCATGTAGTGAAATAAATTGGCCTCTGCAAAAAGTGTGCTGAAGGTGGTGGGGGGAGGGGGTTCAGGTTTAATTCATAATACGAATGGCCTGAGGAAAGAAGCTTTTCCTTAGTCTTTCTGTCTTTGCTTTATGATAACGTAGTCTCCTTCCAGACTTAAGTTTCTTAAACAGTCCATTGTTTGGATGAATATTGTCTTTAATAATTTTTCTGGCTCTGGACTTAACTCTCCTTGTGAGATGTTCTTCAGTGCAGGGAGAGGTGCGCGAATACACCGCTCAGCAGAATGCACTACTCTTTCTAAAGCACTACAGTCGCGCACTGTGGAGCTTCCATACCATGTTGTGATGGACCCTGTTAATACACTCTCCACTGCTGAGGAGTAGAAGGCCTTCAGGATGGGTGTCGAAACTCTGAATTTCCTCAACAGGTGCAAGAAGTACAGTCATTGCCTGGATTTCCTGATGATGCTTTGGATGTTTACTGTCCATGTGAAGTCATTAGTTATATGTACCCCAAGGTATTTGAAACTTTCTACCCTCTCTACAGGCTGCTCAGAGATATATAGTGGCGTGTAATTTCCCTGTTGTTTTCGGTAGTCCACTACCATCTCCTTTGTTTTGGTGACGTTTAGTGCCAAGTTTTTGAGCTGGCACCACTGTGTGATGATGTTTACTTGTTTCAGGTATGCCTGTTCGTTGTTGTTGCTGATTAGGCCCACAACCACAGTGTCATCAGCAAACTTAATGATGGAGGTCTGACTGCTGCTGGCTATGCAATCATGTGTGTATATGTTGTAGAGCAGCGAGCTTAAAACACAACCTTGGGGAGCACCAGTGCTTATGGTTAGGGGCGTTGATGTCATGCCACCCATTCTGACAACCTGTGTTCGATTGGTGAGAAAACTGAGGATCCAGTTGCAGAGTGAGTTGTCAAGTCCCAGAGACTTCATCTTGCTGACTAGAGTGAGAGGGATTATGGTGTTGAAAGCTGAGCTGTAATCGATGAACAGCATCCTGACATAATTTCCTTTTTCGTCATCTAAGTGAGACAAGGTGGTGTGTAGCAGATTAGAAATGGCATCATCTCTAGATCTATTAGCTCTATATGCAAACTGGAGAGGGTCAAACGAGCTGGGTAGGGATTTACAGATGAAGGACTTTGCCAGCTTTTCAAAACATTTCATGACTGTTGATGTCAGAGCAACAGGGTGGTAGTCATTAAGGCAGAGGTTCCCAACCTATTTTGGCTTGTGACCCCATTTTGTCCTCATAAATTATTTGGCAACCCCATGGACTTTTAAAATTATTATTAGTGTTTGATGTGTATTATACCATGTTGGAAATACTGAGTAACCAGTTAAGTGAACAAACTCAGATTTTATTTTCAACATATAGCCTACAATTTCACAAAAAAATGAACTATGAAAGAGAGTCTCTCCACTCACCACATCTAATGAGATGTCTGAGCCTGCACACTTCTCTGCAGCCTTTCAAAGTCCGGTTCAGTGGTAGAGAGTGCGCATCTCATCTCTGACGTAACGTCCAACCGTGAGCGGTACTTCGATTTCATACAGACAAGAGCACTAAATCCAGCTTCACAAAGGTAAGTGCTTCCGAAAGGAACCAACAGTTTCAAAGCACACTGTGCGATCTCGGGGTACTCCTCTCTGGCTCCAAACCAAAATTCCTCCACTGGCACACGTGAATGTAATTGCTGGTGCACTTTGTCTCGAGACATGTCAATCAGCTGTTCTATCGCGGTGGGAGGAAGGTCCACTGCACGCACATCACAGCGAAACGGACTCCTCACCCATTCAAACTTTGACATGTCAACATCTGGGAAGTATGTGGCGTGTTCCTCGAGCCGTTCCAGGTGGCTGCACATCTCCATTGTAGGACACTCATCGATGCTGTTGTCTTCCAAAAACTGACTTAAGTGGGGGAAATGCGTGAAGCTTCCATTTGCAAGACTTTCTGTCCAGTATGTAATTTTGGCCCTGAATCCATCAATCCGATCACTCATCTGCATGACATTCTTATTTTTCCCCTGCATGCTTGTGTTAAGTTCGTTAAGTTTTTTGAATATGTCTGTGGCATATGCAAAGAGGCACATTTTCTGCTGGTCACAGAGAAAGTCCACAAAATCGTTTTTTTTTCGCGTCCATTGAAAACGCCAACAGTTTGTTTCTTAGCTTGAAAAAGCGCTCCAAGGTGTTACCTCTCGACAACCACCGGGTGTCTGTGTGAAAATGTAGGTCTTCGTATTCAGAGCCCATGTCGACACATAACTTTGACAACAGACGTGCTCGCAGAGGATGTGGCTTGATGTAGTTCACCATGGTTACCACCTGCTGCATGATGCCAGCGATCGCCGCGCTCAGTTCTTTAGCTGCCAGTTGTTCCCGATGAATCATGCAATGGTTCCACAGTGCAGATGGTGCTCGCTGGATGATAAGTGTCCGCAAACCATTTCGCCGTCCTGCCATAGACGGAGCCCCGTCTGTGCAAAATCCCACCATCTTCTCCCAGGGAATTCCGTGTTTCTCCATGTAATCGTGGAGAACATTGTACATTGCCTGTGCAGTCTCGTGCTCGGGGAGAGGCAAGCAGTACAAAATGTCCTCCTGAATGGCATTATCTGCCAAGAAGCGAACAAATGTCAATGCGTGAGCATTTTTGCCTTCAGTGCTAACATTCATTTGAAGAGCATAGGCCGGGGAATTACTAAGTTTCTCTGCTAGCGTGCTTTCCTGGTCAGCGGCAATGGCATCGATTCGTCTCTTAACTATATTATCAGACAGAGGTATCGCTTTAAATTTTCTGGCTGCCTCCTCCTCACCCATTGCTTTTGCCATTTTGATGACAGCGGGCATAATAAGCGTCTCTGCGATTGTGTGTGGGGACTTGGTTTTCGCAATGAGGTAGCTAACTTCAAAAGAGGATTTCAGTGCCCCATCACTCACCGTTGCAGCCTTTTTGAAGTACGCCCGTTGCTTATTCAGCTCTGCGCATTTCTTTTCAAAAAAAACTTCTGGGTTTGCCCACATGTTCTTTATGATTCGTCTCAAAGTGCCTTTTGAGCTTGTTCGGTTTGAGACTCTCTGAAGACAGCACGTTCCCACAGAGCAGACATTTTGGCCTTTCCTCGTTTCTCTCCACGACGCTTGTAAATCCATATTGAATGAAACTTTGGTCGTATCTCCTCTGTCTTTTTAGTGCCGGTTCATCGGGTGTGGCTTGTCTGCTGTTTGCAGTGTCGAGTAGGCGAAAGAATCTTTCCATTTTTGTCGTTTCTTTTCGTACCTACAGCACTTGTGACAGCGAGCAAGACTACTTTAGCGGGCCTTTCCAAGCACGTGCAATTAAGTGGGCGTATCCTCGTGTCGTCATGGCATTCGTTTGAAAGAATTTTATATATTTAAAAAAAACATATCTATCATGTTTGGGATGTGCGTGTGGCGTTTTAATCCATTATCATACGCTTTGATAGTATTATGGCTCATGCAATTATTATTATTCATTTATTTATTTTGCAGTATTTTTTCACTCCCTTCTGGATGTTTCAAGTGACCCCATCAAAATTTTAGGCGACCCCACGGTTGAAAACCCCGGCATTAAGGCATGATGGACTTTTTCCTTTTGGCACAGGTACAATAATGGATTGTTTGAAGCATGAAGGAACAACTCCCATGGCTAAAGACGCATTGAATATTTGTGTAAACACAGGGGCTAGTTGATGGGCACATGATTTTAAAAGTCTTCCAGAGATGCCATCAGGACCTGCAGCTTTCCTACACTTAGCTTTTTTAAAAAACGTTTATAACATCTACTTCAGAAACAAAGAAAAGATTACCTTCAATTGAATATGATGATTCAATTGAATATGATGATAAAGAGCCTTTAGTTTCAAAACGTGCATAGAAAGCATTCAGCTCATCTGCCAGGGTGACACTCACGCATGCAACTGAAGGGGGTTTGCTTGAAAAACCTGTGATGTTCCGCAGGCCACTCCACACACGAGCTGGATCGCCCTCATTAAAGTCTGCCTCCAACTTGTCTCTGTAGTGTCTTTTGGCGTCTTTGATCATTTTCCGCAGGTTGTAAGCAGCTGTTTTGTAGCCTGACATGTCCCCCAAGGCTGTCCCTTCATTAAATGCATGCGTGCGCAATGATAGCGCGTTGTGCACATCTCGATTCACCCATGGTTTCAGGCTTGGGAATGTTTTGATTCTCACCGTCGGTATGATGTTGTCCATCAGCAGATTGATGTAGCTTACTGCAACTTCTGTGAACTCATTGATGTCATCTGTTGATGTGCGGAACATATCCCAATCAACGTTGCTGAGGGCGTCCTGTAACACAGCAACAGAATGGTCTGTCCAGCGCTTCACCTCACGCGTCACCGAGAGTTCTTTCCTGCTTCGCTGGACATATTTTGGAACAAGAAACACAGCAGCATGATCTGATTTTCCAAAAGCTGGTAGCGATGTTGCTTTGTAGCACTCCTTGAACTCGGTGTAACAGTGGTCGAGCGTATTTTCTCCTCGGGTTGGAAAGTTTACATGCAGAATAAACTCAGGCATGACCTGATTTAGCTTTGCTCTGTTGAAATCGCCAGCTATGATCTGGGCAGTGTCAGGGTATCGCTGTTGTTTTCTGTTCAAAAGATCTTGGAGCTCTAGTGTGGCGATGTCTGTATTGGCAGTTGGAGGGATGTATACCGCTGTAAATATGACTGCTGGAAATTCACGGGGCAAGTAATAAGGCCGGCACTGTGAGGTGTTCCAAGTGTGGTGCATCCCTGGGAAAGAACCATTACATTCTTCGGATCGCACCACTTGTTATTCGCCATGACGCACATGCCACCACTTTTAGATTTACCAGACTCTTCTGTCCTGTCAGATCGAAAGACAGAGAAGAATTCCGCTGGAGCGATGGAGCAGTCAGGTACAACAGGAGTGAGCCAAGTTTCTGTGAAGCATAGGATGTTGCAGTCCCTCATGTCTCTCTGGAAACATATCCTCGCTCTGAGTTCGTCCAATTTGTTTTCAAGAGATTGGACATTTGCTAATAGGATGCTGGGCAGAGGAGGCCTGTGTGCCTTGTCCCTCAATCTTTTCTGTACTCCACCTTTTTTCCCTCTCCGTCGTTTTCTCTTTCTGCGGGTTGGAGGTGCATTCTCGTCTCCATGGAAACCTGTTGCGCTGCGAAGTATCTCCACAGGCCAAGATGGGTCAGGTGATAAAACTCCGTGAGATGACTGAATATAGTTATATTCGATATCCCAAAGAGTACTGCTGTCATAAGTAATAGTACCATTACATAACTGAAAAAAAAGAATATTAGCACACTTTAAGCGGAGCGGCCAAGGAGGCAGCCAAACAAAGCAGCGCCATGACAACAATTATTATTATTAGTAGTATTAGTATTATTGTATTATGATATTATGTTTGCTGCTTTTATCCAGATGCGTATTGAAAAGTTTTTTTCTGTGCCAAAAAAGGCCTCATCCAGAGGAGATGGAGCAGTCTGAAATATATTTGAACAGTCAAATGGTTGTGGCTAGTAAATGTTATGAATTTGTTTGTATTTAAATATTCCTAGGCATCAAACAGTGGTGAACAATCCAGTGTTGCTCAGGGCTGTTCAGTGTTAAGTCATATAGGCCAGGAAGACAGCCAAAATGTTGCTGTAAGGCAGGCAGCTACTGTTGAAACACCAGGTGAGGTGGGACCAGATTAGTGTAGTAGACTTACAATTTAAAACAATAAGAGTAGATGAGCCCTAAAGGAAAACTGGAGGACACAGGGGCACTGGACTCAATCCAGAATGGTTAATTTTGCCCCAGTTTAAACCATGGTTATACCATACCCAGCATGATATTCAGCATATTGATTCATTGGTCTAATTTTCTTAATACATAGAGCAATAATAATAATTCTTAATCATAACACATAATAGTACATGCTTAATTAAGCAAATTAAAATAATGGTATTTTATATTGTTTAAGGGATGTAGCAATTCATAACGTAATAACGACTCTTAACGTAATAACGGCTCTTAACGCAATAACTGAAATGTAATAAATGTTCATAACGTAATAATCGACTCTTAATGTAATAAAATCATGAGCGCATAACGTAATAACGTCTGCGCATAACATAATAATGTAATAACCTTTTACGTTATGAGCTCCACTATATAGCAACTCATAATGTAATAAAACCTCATAACGTAATAATGTCTTATACTGTGAGAAAAGCTGCATTAACACTGTTTATCTAAAAAAGGAATGGTTTTCAGTATATTATATGTAAATTAGAGAAACTGAGTAGCCTTTTATTTTAGTAGCCTTAAATTTGCATTCTTTTTTTTATTTTTTCATTTTTTTTTTACCTTTGCCATTGCTGCAAGGTCAAACATTAACGGTTAA
Source organism: Setipinna tenuifilis (assembly GCA_030347295.1). NCBI lineage: Eukaryota > Metazoa > Chordata > Actinopteri > Clupeiformes > Engraulidae > Setipinna > Setipinna tenuifilis. The sequence goes on from CM059284.1 coordinate 30,131,692, forward strand.
CTAGCGCTTTTGAAGCAGTCCTATTGTTTATTAGAATTCATGCTGCCCATTAACAAATGTGATCTTTTATATGAATACTTACCACAACCATCAAATTCTAAGTACTCATTGTGACTGGGAAAATTAAACTGTTCATAAATGAAAACCGTGATTTTGTCCATTTTTCATATTTGACCATAGATTTTAAATAGGTTTCTATTTTTTGACATTTCAATTTACTCTAATCAGAAGAAATTAATTGACTTCTGAGTAATGGAATAACTAATATATTAATTAATGTTAAGCAATACATTATAATAACTCAAAATGCACTTTGAGCTTAGATATCCATCTGGTCAGTTCAGTCACCCCTTGTGGGTAATGAAGTTTCTGTTTATTTTGTTTGTTTGTCTGGTTTTTGTTGGTGGTGTTGTAACCACTGATAGCATATAAAAGTATTGACAAACCCTGGCAAAAACATAACCCCCCTTGGTAGAAGTACCTAAGAATAATTGTTATAAATGTTATAATATATTGTTATTATATATTGATATAATTGTTATAATTCATAATAACTAAATAATATTATTAATAACTGTTAATTAATAGACAAGATAAGAATCAACTAACAAACATTATTTAATCAATTAATGTTAGTTAATGACTAACTAGATGTACCGCATCGCGCTACATGGTATGACCGCCGCAGTGTATTGAAGTGTGGGAATCATAGGTATGGTGAGTTTGTGGTAGGTCAGTGTTGTGAGGTGAGAGTTTGTGTGGAAATGATTTGCTGGAAGTGGGCATGGATGTGGGTTTTGAATGAATGACATTCTGTGTGTTTGTGTATATTTTGTGTAGTTCCCACCTCCTTGGTCCAAGATATTGGCAATGCAAAATCCCTATTTTTGCATTTAACTATATCACTAGGTGGCACTATTTCTTCAAGTGAGTGTTTATAGGATGGGTTGATACGGCTCTTTAACACTGGCTTACTAACACAAAATCATTGTCTTGGGCAAAATTTTTGATAAGTTATTTAACAAAAACTGTTTTTGTACACCTAGCTTTGACCGGAAACATTGCACCATGTGATAAAATGTCACAAAATTTGGTGCACATGAAAAGAAAGCCAGGTAACACTTTACTTGACACCCCCTTTCAAAAGACTAACATGACATTGTCATAACTATGACATAACACTTGTCATGAATATTAATGAATGCCAATGACTGCTGTCATTAATTGTCATGCGGTAAATTATGTCACTTTCTACTGTCAACCTGACATTGTTGGTAATGACAACTTGACATTTACCAAGATGACAAAGGCTGCTCATGCATGTGTCATGACAATTTGACATTAGCCAAGACCACTAGCTGGGAAGGTTCTGTGTCATGACAACTTGACATTAACCAACACCACATAGCTAGAAAGTGTCTTTGTCATGACAACCTGACATTAACCAGCATGACCTGCAGGTGACTTTCACTTCAGCCATGCACTAGCCAGGCTTGGACCTGTGAGCACCTGGGATTGGGGTGGAGACATGCTACCCAGTGAACTTAAAAACCAGGGTGCTCTCCTTGTGCTCTGAGGAGGGCTTATTAACGTAGCCTACTTATCACACAGCTACCAGCTAGCTATCGTTACTCGAGACAACTTACCTGTCACTTTCAGCCATTTCATTCCGTGGCAGGACCAACATTTGAAACTTGTTTTATTTTTTGGTTTTGTATCAACATGATTTTTCATGGTCATGTCATTGTCTTCACACCGTCATGAACGTGACTTTGTCTGTCATGACACCATCATGAATGTGTCATAAACATTTTCTTTGAGCTCAAGTAAAGTGGTACACTTTGGACTACTCATTAATATGTCATTAAGTGTTACTACACCATAAGATCCTTTACTAACACCAACATGAATGTGTTACTGCCCTTCTGCACACCATGAATATCATTGCCTGTCATGACACCATCATGAATGTGTCATAAACATATTCTTTGAGCTCAAGTAAAGTGGTACACTTTGGACTACTCATTAATATGTCATTAAGTGTCGCTACATGGTAAGATACCCAACACCAAATGTGTTACTGCCTTACTTCACACCATCAATGTCATTGCCTGTCATTAAACCATCATGAATGTGACTTTGCCTGTCATGACATCATTATCAATGTGTCAAACATTTTCTTTGAGCTCAAGTAAAGTGGTACACTTTGGACTACTCATTAATATGTCATTAAGTCTTACTACACCATAAGATCCTTTACTAACACTAACATGAATGTAGTCTCACCTGGTATGACGTTGACTTTTACAATTTGGACAATTAATATGTTATTACATGTTACACTGGCAGATCCTTTTAAGCACATTAACAACACACAAGTCAAGTGGGAGTACATTTAGTTATCACCTATTGTCCTTTATTACAATATTACATACCATTACAAAAAAAAAAAAAAAACATTTTTTCAACCATGTCCTTAGTTGTAGCCTTTGTACAGTTGTCTGCAAATTGGAAGATGGTCTCATTTTCTTCATGTCAGGAGAGGAGATCCTTGAAGGTATCTGGAAAAGTTATTGCAGCAATTACAGGTGTTCTGGCAATTGTGTTGCGGTCAACATGGATCTTTGAGAACGCCTTTTTCATTGACCCATAGTTGTTCTTTAGGGCAGTTTTGTAGCGGTAGATGACTCCCTCTATGGTGGCAGACAACTGTACAAATGCTACAACTAAGGACATGGTTGAAAAAATGTTTTTTTTTTTTTTTGTAATGGTATGTAATATTGTAATAAAGGACAATAGGTGATAACTAAATGTACTCACTTGACTTGTGTGTTGTTAATGTGCTTAAAAGGATCTGCCAGTGTAACATGTAATGACATATTAATTGTCCAAATTGTAAAAGTCAATGTCATACCAGGTGAGACTACATTCATGTTAGGGTTAGTAAACGATCTTACGGTGTAGTAAGACTTAATGACATATTAATGAGTAGTCCAAAGTGTACCACTTTACTTGAGCTCAAAGAAAATGTTTATGACACATTCATGATGGTGTCATGACAGGCAAAGTCACATTCATGATGGTTTAATGACAGGCAATGACATTCATGGTGTGAAGTAAGGCAGTAACACATTTGGCGTTAGGTTTCTTACCACGTAGCGACACTTAATGACATATTAACGACTAGTCCAAAGTGTACCACTTTACTTGAGCTCAAAGAAAATGTTTGACACATTCATGATGGTGTCATGATAGGCAAAGTCACGTTCATGACGGTGTGAAGACAATGACATGACCATGAAAAATCATGTTGATACAAAACCAAAAAATAAAACAAGTTTCAAATGTTGGTCCTGCCACGGAATGAAATGGCTGAAAGTGACAGGTAAGTTGTCTCGAGTAACGATAGCTAGCTGGTAGCTGTGTGATAAGTAGGCTACGTTAATAAGCCCTCCTCAGGGCACAAGGAGAGCACCCTGGTTTTTAAGTTCACTGGGTAGCATGTCTCCACCCCAATCCCAGGTGCTCACAGGTCCAAGCCTGGCTAGTGCATGGCTGAAGTGAAAGTCACCTGCAGGTCATGCTGGTTAATGTCAGGTTGTCATGACAAAGACACTTTCTAGCTATGTGGTGTTGGTTAATGTCAAGTTGTCACGACACAGAACCTTCCCAGCTAGTGGTCTTGGCTAATGTCAAATTGTCATGACACATGCATGAGCAGCCTTTGTCATCTTGGTAAATGTAAAGTTGTCATTACCAACAATGTCAGGTTGACAGTAGAAAGTGACATAATTTACCGCATGACAACTAAAATGACAGCAGTCATTGGCATTCATTAATATTCATGACAAGTGTTATGTCATAGTTATGACAATGTCATGTTAGTCTTTTGAAAGGGGGTGTCAAGTAAAGTGTTACCGAAAGGCATTCAGAGTTGTCATGTCAATGCATTTACCCCTATCATTAGGTGGTGCTATGCTTCAAGTGACAGTTTATGGGCTGGGTCAATGCGTCTTTGTAACCTCGACATACTACCACCAAATCACTGTCTTGGGAAAAAATGTTGATGAGTTTAAAAAAAAACCTGTTTTTGGACCTCTAGCTTCGACAAAAAAACATCGTCCCCTTTGAGAAAATATCACAAAATTTGATGCACATGAACAGAAAGCTGTTTAGAGGTGGCATGTCAATTTTCACAACATTGGAGCAATTAGAAGCCAAGATATGGACTTTTGAAGAATTTTAAGCTTTGTTTCAAATTTTCATTGACATGTAACTTTTTAACGGTTTATCTCAAGACAAATCCTTTGATAACTTTTTGTCACCATTGTCTGTAGATCACATGTACCAAATTTGGTGAGATTCACATGAATGGCCTATGACAAGTTCGTTTGGTTTCGCTTTCACAATGTTAAAATTTCACGGAAATTCTTTTTGTTGGAAGTGGGCATCGACCAGTGTTTTCAATGCGGGAGGGTCAGTAGATGTTACGACAAAAACTTCTTGTAAACATTACCGTTCTCTAGATAATAGGCAAAACGACATTTTGTACAATTACAGCGCCCCCTATGGGCCAAATTTTATGGTCTTTGTGCTTATCGTGCATGACATATTTCGTGCAGTTTCCACCTTCTCGGTCCAAGATATTGCCAATATAAAATCCCATTTTGAGATGAGAGGCTCTTGCACCTTATGTACATCTCTAAAGTCATTCACTATGCCATGGAGTCTTTCATGACAACCTGTACTTTGTCCACATCTCCATATTCGACAAGGAGTGCTTTGCTTTCATTGCCTTTCCGTGTACATACTCCTATTTTACGCCTGCGCGTTGCAGAGAACGATTTAAAAAGCTTAGTGGCCTCCGCAGCGTTCTAAGGTTCCACGTCAGACATGTTTGTTGTAATTATTTAGAGTCCGTTTGTTTCAATGTATTTAGATCACTAGGTTCAAAGAATAGTTTGCGTCGCCGTCTACATTATTTAGATGCCTTGGTTTAAACATTCCTTTCCAACATACGTTCAATCACTGCATGATTACTGACGACCAAAGCGATGTTTCCTTCATTAAGCAGTGTCCTTGAACATCAGTGCACAACGGCAAACTTTTCCACAGTTCACACCGATATAATCCACAAAAGGTAGAGACATCCAGTCCCACTTTGATATCCTTTCTTCTTGCGTCAATGTTTGGGTTAGTTTTTGACTAATGTTGTGGCCATTTCTTAACAAACATTCAAACAGCCACGTGACGTGGTGTGATTTCGTTTTGACACACATCCATTAAAAGCACGCACGTAGAGTAAAGTCCAAAGGCAAGATGTTTATTTTACCACTCCAGTTGACCAATGTGTGTCACGGGACGGGTACAGGAACCGGGGAAACCAGACAGAACAGGAGTGGACCCAATTGCGTTAAACGTAGCCCCAGAGGCCTTTATTCACAAAAACAGGTACATAGACGGGGTAACATGGACAGGGACTGGAGGCCCAGGGCAGGGCACACAGGAACATGGGCAGGGTAACAGGAACAGATAACAGGACAGGACGGGCAGGGACACGGTCAGGGTGAACAGGAAACAGAGTCAGAAGTGGCCACCGGGTCAGGGACAGACGCAGCCGCCGGGTCAGGGAACAGACAGGGACACGGAACAGAGACAGGCAGGACTCTTGTCGCTGGGCTGAGCGGGGATTGAACCCGCAACTCCAGGGGTGGTAGACAACAGCTCTATCACCTGAGCCGCCGGCAGACGGATCTTCGCTGGCGAGCCGGATCGGTGGCTGTGGGCTGGAGACCGGAGCGTAGTCCAGGACGAGGTCCACATTGAAGACAGGAGTCAGTCCAAGCCGACACAGAACACACAGGAGGCAGGACTGACAAAAACAGGACGAGAGACGAGGCACAGGCAAGACAAAAACCAGGGTACAAAAACACGATACTGGCTAACACAGAGACAAGACTTGAAAACTCAAAACAGGCAGGAAAACAGGAAAACAAGACCGACAGGACTGGACAAGACAAGACAAGAGTCAGGAGTCAGAATGCCGTGAAACATACCATGAATGGCAAACGAAAAACCAGGGTTTAAATAGTGCAGAAACTAAGGAGTTAACGAGCGTAAACGAGGGAGTGCAGGTGCTGGGAATAATCAGAGAAACAAGGAGACGAGGCAGACAGGTGAACTAAATCAGGACGGAACAAGGAGACAGGATTCACAGGTGGGGCAAATCAGGACGAAACAAGGAGACAGGATTCACAGGTGAAGGAGATTATTGTGGCAGTGCAGGGAGAATAATTCAAACTAATAATGTGATCAGGGGAAAACAAAGGAAAAACAGCACTGCCAGAAAACCCCAATGGAACACCGTGACAATGTGGTGGGGGAATAAAGTTTGCATTTTCGCGCCAATGAGGCACATCTGTGGGGGGGGGGGGGGGGTTACAAACACATCACAGGTGCATTCTTTGGGTAGTCAGAGCGTGTTAAGGTCTAATCAGGTAAGAATACACATCAGGCAAGTGTCTACATATCAAGTAGGTATTTAACTTAAGCATGTATATATATTTAACTTAAGTATATATAGCCAGTATCTACTAATGACAATAGCCTAACATTTTTCTACTTCAGGTAGTAGCAGTTTTAGGCACGGGCAAACAGGGCAGCCGCTTGGGGAAAAAATAGCTCTGTGTATCATATCACTGCAATCGGCACATTGGCGTCGCCTAACTGCAGGCGCCCTGTAACTGCAGGCGCCCTTGCTCGCTCAGAAGGTGCTGTCCACAGAAGCAGTGTGTTTGCACTGTCTTCAGGTTACCAGCGATCTCAAAATGAATTTCAATGAGTCAATCAAGCCAACCTTTCATACTGATTTATTTTTTAAGCAATGACATTTCTGCTTTAGATTTTAGGTCACTACCCAAATGTCATTGCTTGAAAGTAAATCACTACACGAAGCTAGAGTGTGTGATGCCAGTAGCCACACCTCATAAGCATTCCATGGTGTGAGTTATTTCTTTTTTCAGTGGATTTACTGGGGTGCTGTTAAAATGGGGGTGTCACAATATCTCATGAACCACTAAATACAGTAACGGTTTTAGGCACGGGCGAACAGGGCAGCCGCCCAGCTCTGTATTATATCGCTGCAATCGGCACATTGGTGCCCCCTAAGTGAACCTACTCCTAAGTGCTTCTCCATGCACAGAAGCAGCGCGTCTCTCTGCCTCGGGGGGTGGGGGGTGCTAAGAGGTGGTGTCGCGGTGGCGTGAAAAACTGTAGAACCGCCACCGACTAAATATACAAATATAAGGATACAAAGATGGTTTGTCACATGCATAGACATACTGGGTAGAGTGGGACATGCAGTGAGTGCAGTGGCAGAAGTGAGGGCTGTGTTCCATTAGTGTGTGTGAAGGTGGGGAGAGTAGGGCTGTCTTGAGATAGGGATAGGGTAGCATGAGGGAGCATTATGGGGGTGGAATGGGACTGAAGTGTGTATGCAATTACGGTATGGGGGGGAGTGATGATTATGTGACCACAATGACTCACTCCAATTCACACCTTGAGGGGAGCCTCATGTGACCCTTTGTCATGTGAAGATGGGTGTGGCTCACAGCTCCACCCCCACTAATCCAGAGATTTAACTCCTGATTCCCTACCATCATTCCAGAACTGAAGAAGCCTAGTGGATGGAAAGGTGAAATGTCTAAAAGAAGTCCAGTTGCTTACAACGTAGCTCTTTTGATTACCTTCCAGTATTTTGGAGTGAAATGGCATCGTAGGTAACCAGTAAGTAAGATGAATGTAAAACATAAGGGGTTAATTACATTACATTACATTACATTGCATTTGGCAGACGCTTTTATCCAAAGCGACTTACAATCAAGTCGTAAAAAAGTAAAAAAGGTAAAAAAGTAAATAAATGCACAGTTTAGATGGAGCAACCAGAAAGGCGTCAAAACGCAGCGGCACCATGGCAAAGAATAGTGTGTGTGTGTGTGCATGCGTGCATCATCCATCATTATTCAGCGCTTTTCCTTGGCTACTTGTTGTAGTGATACCTATGGCCTCAAGTTGCACTTGGTCTACACAACCACAAATAGCTGGCAATGGCCTATCACATTACATCAATGCATAAATAATGAAACACAGCTGGTACCATCATTTATGTTGCAGAGGTCAGACTGTGTTTTACTTTCATTTTAATGTTTTCCCTATTTCCCCCATGTCAAACGACATTAATTCCACCATTGCTTCTAACAGCTTAGATTCTGCTTGGACCCCAAAGATCAACACTTGCTGTTATATCGCACTGGTTGTTTTACTATAATGCATCAGTTCTACTGTCAGATGTGCAAGTCCTTTACGTCCAATGACTGTGCCCTAATTAGGAGTCTGAATACTTATATGCCAAAAGTAAAACTATAAAGGGTCTGAAAATGCACTTTTAATTACTTTGTATTGTATGCACTTTGTACTCACCTTTAAAATCTAATATACAGGAAGTCTTCTGCTGGCTCATGGAGAGAAGAATAAAGTCATGTTTCTGACTGCGATCGACAATTCAACAGATTCTTTTGCATATGCTGTGTATCTGAGTCAGGCATACTCTGATGCACCAGGGGGGGCTTTACTGAGGTACTGTGTAACTGACATTCCGTACCCTCATGAATTATTTTGATAAATGCATGTGTACATTTGTATACAGTTCATAATGGTAATTAATTTAGTCAAAATGTAATATTTGCAATGTAACAGTAATATATGTAACACCTGTAACAACTATTCTTTACAGGCATGGTTTTACTTTGGCTGAAATTGAACCCATGGGTATATTCCAGTTTGTCCCTGGCTCTCAAAAACTTGTAATCACTGAGGATGTCTACTTCATCACTTTATACGTACGGCGCCTTTTTGGCTTTCGCAGTAAGCAGTCTCATCTCTTCTTTGAAACAAAGGAAGGTACAGCAGAGGCGGAGCAAGACTTCATTATGGATTCTACTGGCCAGCTGCAATTCTATTCACAGCAGTCATTTGCTTTGATCAACATCTCTATAATTGATGATATCCTACCAGAGCCCAATGAGATATTTTATGTCTACTTGACAGAAGCCATAGAACTGGATAGCGGAATCCCTCTGGCTTACATAGATGCAGGTCCTCGTGTGGATCAACAGAATGCTGTAGTAAACATTACCATTGTTGATAATGACAGTGATGCAGTGAATGAGACTGAATCAAATGGGATGCTCAGTATTGCACCAGCATTGGTACGTGTTACAGAAGACTGGTTGGGTGGTCAGGGGGAGGAACAGCAAGTTGTCCTTTGGGTGCAGAGAACAAATGGACTTAAAGGAGAAGTAAGTGTAAAGATTAGGGTGTATACTGTAAACAGTACTGTTTCCCAGAACTTTTTGATTTCTGAACAGAATCATACCTGGGCTGAGGAGGGAAAGGACTTTGAATTGCAAACACTGTTGGTGACACTAGTTGAAGGTCAAAGGCAAGCTAAGGTAAACATTCAGATTCTTGATGACACAGAGCCTGAAGGTCAGGAGATCTTTGTCATTTACCTCAGTGAGCCACAAGGAGGTGGGGAACTAGTGAGTGGGGTACAACAGAATGGCCTCACAAATTTCTCCAAAATTATCATTCTGGGTAAGCTGTGAATTTACCCTCTGATTTTCACAAAACTACATAAAATATCTTACAGTAATTACATATACAGAAATGTGCAACGCTTAATGCTTACTGAAATAAATGGTTAACTAATAGGAAAATATAATTTTATAGGTAAATGTAATTTTCGGTCTGTCTGCTGTCTGTCTTTTTTTCTACAGGAAGTGATTTTCATAATGGAATCCTGGGATTTAGTCTGAATTCTCAATTGGGACATGCATTAGATGAGGATTCAGAAAACAGAACTACTAAACTTCTGATTCAACGACAAGACAACCGGTACTGCTTAAGTCAAAGATATCTAAGTACAACTTTTATTACTCATTTTATCCCCAGTAATTAAGTATTGAACACCTTAACACGTGTTATAGGTAAACAAATTTCTTCTTGACATTTAATTATGCGAAGCTAGCGAAAGCGGTCATTATAGTGTTGCTGAGACTGTCCCCACCTTCTTTTTCACCGATTTTCCATCAACGATTGCCAGGACACTGGAACTCTCGGGGACATGAATCATTGTAGGCATGTAGCCCTAGAACTTTTTAAGTGACTAGAAGCTTTTGGCTGCCAAGGGCTGACAAGTTAAATGTCAATCAAAATTCAAAACATAGCTTAAAATTCTTCAAAAGTCTGTGTCTCGGTTTCTAATTGCTCATATTTGGTCAAAGTTGGCATAACAACTCTGAACAGCTTTCTTTTCATGTGCACAAAATTTTGTGACATTTTGTAACATGGTGCAATGTTTCTCGTCAAAGCTAGGTGTCCAAAAACAGTTTTTGTTAAATAACTCATCAAAAATGTTGCCCAAGACAATGATTTTGTCTTCGTATGCCGGTGTTAAAAAGGCATATCGTGCCATCCCATAAACACTCACTTGAAGCATAGCGCCAAAGTTGCTATGCAGTACATCTATTTTTTAATCAACATTTGTATTAACCCAATAAATTCATTCATGTAAAGGAATATCTCTCTTAACGCAAATAGGACCCAAACATAGACACAAAAGGTGCAGGTTTATTCAGTCACAGATAATCGAGAATTTTTTTTAGAAACATGCAGGGGTAAAAATGCACAGCCATCTCATCAATCCTCTCACAATTGTGAATACTGTTTGTGATTGTAGAGCCTTTGAGGATGTGGTGGTGTACTGGCGGGTGACATTAAGCATGATTGACCCATCTCTTGTCAGCCGTGGCGTCAACCTCACCAGAGAATTGTTGCAGACTTCTGGGAGAGCTCTCTGCAAACAGGGAGAGGTCTTCTGTCCTATAACTCTGGAAGTTAAAGAAGATCAGGTTTGTAAATAAATCTGTTAGAAATTCCATAGTCAGGCTTCTGTTAATTGTTGTGTTATGCTACCATTCTAGGAACAGCTCTGCTCTATTCCTTTCTTTTCCTTTCACACATTTGTAATGTTGGGGAGGGCTAGGCTTTGAGAAAATATCTTGTATTTTAATGCTTGCCATTTTCCAAAATGTTGGATTGAGGGCTCGTGGAATAAGATGTAATATGAGTAACTATTGCTGTGTCCCATTACATTTTGTGTGTGCCCTCAGGGGTTGTATCATGACAATACAACACATTAGTACCACTGAATTAAATACCCTGGAACGTTAATTTCAACCTTCAATGTTTTCATAACATATACAAAGAAAAATGGAAATCTTGTTGATTCAAAGAGCTAAAATGGCAAGTCATATTATGCTCATCGAAATTTAGGCTATTTAGGCTTAGTCTACATGATCGAGTCAAAGTCATTCATAAATGAAGGTACACTAAAACCTGTAGTTAGAATATATGCATGAACATCACAAGGTAGCCTAGGTTCTCTTTCATTCAACTTGCTCGACATCTCACTATGGGACATGTCCCTTGCATTTAATTTGCTGAAGCCAAATCAATTATGTCTTTAGGCCCAAATGATCCGTGCAGGCCTCGCACCCCTTTCCATTTTGTTCGTTTCACATTATATCCACTATATTGAAGAAAAATATAATGACAAATGTTTGTCTGCCTTTACTTTACATCATATGTCTTCTCAGACTAATTCACTTAATATAGGTCTATAACCTATGTCAGCTAGCTGCCTTGTCAGTTGCCTCAGCAGGCAGGGTACTTCAATTGACCTTTTTAAAATAGCTTAATATGAAAGAGGTACAAATAAATATGAAACTCCCTGGCATGATGACATTTCCTCAAATGAAGTTATAAATAGGAACAATTACATTAATAATAATAATAATAATAATAATAATGACAATGATGAAGGATGAAATGAAGGATGTTGTTTCTTTTAGTGTTCACACTTGGATTTAGCCAGGGGGATTTGGCCTCTGTTTTGATTTTGTCACTGCTGAGAAAAGGAGTTGTCTCTGTAGTCCCTACACACAAGTGGCAGAATGTTTTTTACAGTCGTTACTGGCTTGTTCCAAACAACAGGTCACGTTCAGAATGATGCAAAAGATCCTTTTGCATTCTGTTTGTCAAAATGACGGCATTATAGTAGATTTGGTCTATTTTTAAATTCATATTTGTCCACCTCAAAGGAAGTTTCTCATGTTCCCTTTTGAAGGCGTGGCCTTTTTTTAAATGCATGGAGGCAGCACTCTTTGTGCTGCAGGGCAGAGGGTTATGGAAGCTTATGTAATATAATAATAGTTTGGTACATGATTTGTTCTGTACAGTCCCTGACAAAAGCCTTGTCGCTTATCCATTTTGTAGGAACAAAAGCTTATAACCTTACTTTTAATTAATACATTGGTTGTAGAAATGTCTCATATGAAAAGTAAAACCCTCCCAAATTAGGCTCAATATACTAAAATAAATTTGCTTCATTGAAGAAAGATTGATCATTTAATGAACACAGAAAAGTCAGATTTTGGCAAGACAAAAGTATTGTCGCCTTGTCATATGATGCACCCAATACTAGATTACAGCCTCACCTGTGATCAGTTATTGATCAATCAATTAGTGTGTGTGTATAGAAAGATCCTCAGGAGGGTGAAGACCAGATCCACTGCTGAGGTTGCTGACACCTTCAATGTGTCTCAGCGTCAAGTACGTTGTAGAGAGTGGGTGCGCACATCCAAATAGTTTGTCGGCAGGTGCAAGACAAAAGTGTCAGACAGTATAAAGATGTGGGTCTGCACACTGCCTCGTTTGCTCCAAAAAGTTAAATTTTATTACTTAAAATGCAACGTTTCGATCCTTGTGGATCTTCATCAGGCACGTCAAGTACAAAGAATAAGAAAAAGATCTGAATAGACTGGAGATGTTTTTGACAAGCCCAGGTCTGGCAGACCCCGCTAGACAACTGCTCGGAAGGACCGTTTGTTGTTTCAAAATTCCAAGGCAAGCCCCTTTTCCACTGCAGCAGAGCTCCATTTCTCAGATAAATCTTCAGTTGAATTACATCACAGCCGCCGGAAATATTGCAGGAGACCTACTGGAGCCTGCATGGATCTAAGATTCACACAGAAAACAGTTAAGTTTGGTGGTGGAAAAATCATGGTCTGGGGTTACATCCAGTATGGGAGTGTAAGACATTTGCAGGGTGGAAGGCAATATCAAGAGCCTAAAATATCAAGAAGTATTAGAAACCTCTTACATTCCCAACCACAAATTTTGCAGCAGGATGGTGCTCCATTGCATACTTCCATCTCTACATTAAAGTTCCTCAAGGCGAAGAAGATCAAGGTGCTCCAGGACTGGCCAGCCCAGTCACCAGACATGAACATCATTAAGCATGTCTGGGGTAGAATGAAAGACGAAGCATGGAAGGCAAAACCAAAGAATCTTTATGGACTCTGGGAGGCATGTAAGACTGCTTTCTTTGCTATTCCTGATGACTTCATTAATAAATTGTATGAGTCCTTCAAGCTCATGGATGTCATACAAGATATTAAATATGAATCTCACAGCACCATTACTTGATTCACTGATGTTATGCAACATATTTTTGTATTTGAAGTAAATTATTTGTTCAATTTTCTGTAGGCGACAAAACTTTTGTCTTACCAAAATCGGACATTTCTGTGTCCATTAACCCATTTAGACCAGGAGCGCATTACCGCTAAGACCGTGAGCGCCGTTGCGCATTTCTACCTTTAAGACCGGGAAAGCGGATAAGTATTTTTTTTCCTCTGCGGCCAATCATCATCGGTTTCCAAATAAAATCTACCCGAAAATGCACGTGGCATTGATATGCTGACTCGTGTCATTGTTTTGAAATATGGATGACTTCAATTTCAGTGCAGGGAGTTCAGAAGTTAGTGACCTAAGCGATATAGATGATGATAACAATGATAACTCTGAACATGTGGATCCTGTGAATGTAACTGTCCCTGAAATGAAAACATTCGTTGGGCTATGCATTAGCATGGGGCTACTTGTTCTGCCTGCACGGAGAGATTATTGGAGACGCACTAAACATCTCTTCAAGACGTTCTATGACGCCATGCCACGGGACCGATTCTATGCTATAGACTGTAAATTACATTGTTGTCTTGTGTTACAGCAAGTTCAATGCATAATACCAATACCTCATTATGCTAAAGATGTAAACATGAAATGCTACATAAATAGAAGAAAAGCCATTTGCACTGATAACATTAATAATCACTGCTTGTTATTCTATAACTATCAATCAGTATTTTAGTTCTTACCTCCATGGATTCGCCTATATGGAGGTAAGACCTAAAATACTGATTGATAGTTATAGAATAACAAGCAGTGATTATTAATGTTATCAGTGCAAATGACTTTTCTTCTATTTAAAACTTGGAAAATGTTGTGCACTGTACATGTTGCGACTGTTGTTATTTTTTCCATATTATTGTGTTTCTGGAAAAAATATATTATTTTATATTTTCTTCTGAAGGTGTAGAAAAATAAATCACACTTGTCATGAAACCCACAAGTGTAAGCTCTCAAATACTTATTTAATAGGTGTTGACATTATTGTTGAAATTCCAGAAAAACCTCAGGATCTGGGAGGTTGTTTTAAAATCACCCTTAGGATTTTTAGGCCTTTTTTCCAGGCATTTTAGGCCTTAATGGGTTAAATTATCAATCTTTCTTCAGTAAAGTAAATTTATTTTCAGTATATTAACATAATTTAGGAGGGTTTTAGCTTTTATATGAGCCATTTCTAAAACCAATGGATTAATTAAAAGTAAGGTTATAAGCTTTTGTTTCTACAAACTGGATAAGCGACAAGACTTTTGTCGGGTACTGTACTGTAAATACATACATGTAAATGCTGGGGTGACAATAATACTGATAGACAGATGTAAAGAAAACATCACTACATAATAACCTATCTCTCCTGAAGGAGCTGAATAGTTTTTATGAAAGCTTTGAAGTTAAACATTCACCCTCCAGTAAAAAGCCCTATCATAACTACCATCCCCAATGATTCAAAGATTGTAGAGACTGATGTTTGCAACGAACTGATTTGTGATATTAAGAAAACAGTGAAACCAGATGAGACACCAAGTTGTGTCACCAGAGCTCTTGCAGACCGAATGGCTTTAGTGTTGACACGGGGGCCGTCTGCTTTAGATTATTCCTTACTGGCTTCATTCAGTGCACAAAAAGCATAGTAAACCCTTTCATTGAGACTGTGAGATTGAGGATTGTCCACCCCTTTCTCACTGTCAGGACGGCCGCAAGAAGAACGACCAGGCAACTCAAAATTAAAGTGAAGCGGGTGCGAGTTTATTTACAGTGCAGAAGTGAATAACAAAAGCAGAAAACAAAAACTGAAGAAGAAACGAAAAACAAAAACCAATGTATTAATTAAAAGTCAGGTTATAAGCTTTTGTTTCTACTGGATAAGCGACAAGACTTGTCAGGGACTGTACATTGTCTCTGTTAGTTAAACTATTAAACTAAACTAGAGTTAGCGGTGTTGCTAATTTGCATCCGTGGTCCCTGGGCAGGGAGCTAAAATAGAAAATAGAAACACAACCACATGGACAAACATCACAAGGTATACTAAATACATAAGTCCATGTTTATAATTCTGTAAGGATCAATGATCAAATATTGTTTAGCCATGCCTTTAGTGATAATTTAAACTGTTAAAATTCTTGAGACTTGTACAAGCTCTGATATTAAAAGGTGCAGGATTGTGTTCCTTTTTCTCTACTGCTTTGTTTGAGAATGCTGATAGGCAGTCACCTCTCACTGAGTACCTAGAGACCAATGCAGTCTCACTGCAGAATGACAGACATTGCTGGAGTGAGGGTGGCACAAAGTTGTGAGTTTATACATGAAGCCCATGTCAGGAAAAGAAAGAAAAAAGTAATGTTTAATTTCTTGTTTCTTATCAAAAACTGCTCCAAGCCAGATCTTTTAACATAGTCACACCGAGCTGCTTGGGACGAGTACAGCATTATAGTTAAGATAAAATGATTGCGTGCATAAATAGTTTAGCAGCAGATATTGACCTTTAACACTATTGTGAAAAACTTACTGGATCCACTCCATCAGTTCAACTAAAGTTGCAGTTATTTGCCTCAGATCACTTTCTTTACATCAAATCTCAGAATGCTTAAAATGAAATCAGAGATGTAATGTGATGTAACACCCCCCTCATAGGACCCAGAGCACCAGACTTGGTTTCTTGTAGAGATCTATGAAGTGGGGGAGGGGGCGGCCATCAACCAAAGTGCCCGCTTTGCCAATATCACTCTACTGGAGAGCGATGACCCACAGGAGGTGGTGGTGGTATATTTTGCTTTGGGTTCTCGGCTGGCTGTTGTTCATCTTAAGTCTGCTGAACTGAGTCTTCAGGTACAAAGAGACACTGCCAAAGAGTCCGTCACAGTTCACTATTATATGGAGGTGAGAGAGAAAGATGGTCAAATACACAATAATGTTACCTAAATAGATACATATGTATGTAAATATGTAGGCTTGTGGAACTCTTAAGTCATAAATGTCCAGCTATTGCATTTCTGCTCCTGTAAATATGAGTAATTAATCTTCAATGTAACCATGTAATGAATGTAGAATCTGTCTAGACCACAGAAAAAAGTTCTAACCATGTTTTGTGCTTTGCCTTACTAAACTATGTCTATAAAGGTGCTGCAAAAAGCAGAAACTGTAGGACCCACACTTATCTGGCCTGCGGTGGCAGGACAGGACTTTCTGAAAAAAAATGGTACACTGACCTTTAATGTGGGGCAGCCAACTGCCACTCTGCAAGTGAGACTAACACCTGATCAGGCCTCCTCTAACCCTACACCAAAGCGCTTTAGGGTTATACTAACAGGAGGGTCTGGTGTCCAAGTGCACCCACAGCATTGGGTGGCCAATGTGACAATAGTATCAGACACAGAGACTCAAGCAATTTGGGCACTGTTGGACCAGCTTACACAGCCACTCAATCAGGATGTCATTGAACATGTCCTGCAAAGCTTCAACACCACAGTCACTCCTGATGAATTTACCCTAGAGCAGTTAACTGCTCTTATGGATGCACTTGACAAGGTAAGGCTAACTGGGAAGCATTGTTAGTTGAAAAAGCCAAGAAAAGGTTGTGTCAAATTGTTTTATATCTGAACAAATGTTTATTTTTTGCCTTTTTAGGCCCAAGCCTAAAATATATTTCAGATTTTAATAGTGATGGCAAACAGCCTTCTGTTGCATTACAATTATTTCACTACTTTACTCTGTACTAAACTATACTATACCCTATGATGTATATGGTTCTATGTCTGATATCCTGATTGCCTAAATTATTTTTAATTTTTGCTTATTATAAGCTAACTGCTAGATCTCTGTGTTTGCTGTTGATCTTAGGTGTTGTGGTGTTGTAAGTGTAACCCTTTTTTCGTGTCTACTCTACACCTGGGTCACACTCACATACACTAACAGGATCCTAGGTTCTTAGTGAGTAATGGTGACTACCCTGATTGTCTTGATTTTCTATTTGAGTTTACTATAAGGCTCTGATCCTATGATAGCCACCTAGTGTGTCAGTTTGAATAAAGTAAATACTTAGCGCAGTGCCTCCACTGAAGAAATACAGTACCAGTGTCCCTGGCTTAACCATGTAAATCCTCAGAAATTTGATATACCTAAAATAAAAGCAATTTCACACTCATTATGAAATGTAACCAATAAGTGACATTTATTGTGCCTAATGATCAAAAAGAGGGGGAAAAAACATTTAAGAATATGGCAGTTAAAATAATGTATGCATGTGAGGGCTAATGGTGTGTAATAATAAATGTAAGCAGGCTATGTGACAAGCATGTGGATATGTGGATATGTGAATATGTGAAACGTAAAGAGTGTACCTGTCAATTATACATCAAACTAATTCTTGGAAATTCAAACCTGTCACCCAGTTACACTATTACATAGGATTTGTAACCCAAAACATTTCAAATGAGAAAATACCTTTACAGTATGTTGATGAAAACACAATCAGTATGGTTTTTGTACAAAACACCCTTGAAAATACATTATTGTAGTTATGTCGTTAGTCGCGTTATGTCCAACATTATAGCAGCTAAGGTTGTAAATCCTATCAGCCTGGGTCGTCATGGCTGGGTCGGCATGGTTTGACCGATACCTTTGGCATTTTTTGCCCGAACAACACAAAACTCGGCACTGCACACACTGGTAACATTATGATGACGCCCTCCAAATTTGAGATCAAGCGGATGAGTGGTTCGAGAGTTATGCGTGAAACAGATGTTCCTTGCATTAAAAGATAATAATAGAAAGATAGAAGTTGACTACAGCGCCACCCACCTAGCGTAGCGGAAAGGGCCAGGTCTCTGACCATTATCCGCTTAGATGAACTGCATGTGCACTTGGATTTTTAGACAGACCACCCTTTGGGTAGCAACACCCAAACCAATCCCAATCCAAACCAATGCTTTCGCTAACTTTGTTAGAATCTCTAGACTTAGAAATCTTTGGGCCAGACGTAGTCTCTCAAATGTACAAAACAAAACTCAATGATTTAGCTCTTTCGGCTTTCTGTCCATTCACTGAGTTGCCCCTCCATATTCAGTAGCAGCAGATTCTACATTTCTTTGTTCCCAATTGTATTTGGCCCATTCCACACCGGGGCTTTTAACCCTCTGGAGTCTAAGGCCTTTTAGAGACTTTCAGGCTGTTTGCAACACCCTGACATTTTCAAGTATTTCAACTAACTGTAAACATCTATGCAAAAGTGGCATATAGGGTTGTATTCTGAAAAGCCTAACAAGAAATAATATGAAAGTAAAGTGAATGTAATACAAACATGTTTTATTTAAGTTGAGTGTAAACACAACTGTACAAAAAACAGGTTTTAGAGGTCTTCAAACAGTGCAAGAAAACACACAATAAATATATCTAGCCAAGACTTTTGAAGTTTGAACCTTGTAAACAAAAGTGTTGGCTGCATAAAAGTAAAAAGGGCATTTAGAAATGTTTTTTTGTTTCCATACAAAATGCAAAAAGGTAATTTTATGTCAAGCCATTTCTCTGTTAGTCGAATACTAATTAGATGGGTGTGTAACACCTCTGATGGCCCCCACCCCCTTGATATTCATACCAATTGCCGTGCCACAGAACGAATGGCAGTACTCCTGACACACAATGCATTGTTTTTGCATAAGGGAATGGTCAAAAGTTTGAATGAGGCGTGCTCTCACCTCTGAATAGCCACTCAAGCACCGGGTACTTTACCTGTGAACAGCGATAGGTGTGGACTCGGGTGACAGTAGTACAGTAGTAGTACAGAAAATCCTGTACAATCTTTTCACTCTCTTTACAAAGGGCCAGCTATATAATTTATTTCATATATATATGGAAGTTTCAAGGTTTTTAATGGTGTCACTTGTATTTTTGAATGACAAAAACTCACAGTTACAGATGTGTTTTTAGAGAAGTAGGAATTGAACATTATCACAGGCCCAGATGTAGAATGCAGTATAATGCAGTCATGCAGTTGAGCAGCTAGTGAGATATGCTAGCCTACTTTAGGAAGAGCTGAGCTCTGAAGCCCATAGCTCTCTTTTAAACAGAAACACCACAGCACAGTGAAAATGTGGTGTTGAGTCTACAGTGCACAAGCATGCATTACTTGAGGATGAAATGTGTGTTATTTTTTTAGCACTGGAAGACATTTTTATTATTGTTTATCATTAACTGAATAATGTAAGAAAAAAAGACGGTTGTCTATTATGTCTGCAGAAAGACTGATACTCATCCTGTGACTTCTACTTTCCCTCACTCCGCCTGTGTCTTTGTCGAAGGTGCAGGCTGTGGTCTGCACCAGAGGTGCGAAGCCCTATTGTTTCTGGAAGGATTGTTTATTATTATTCTTTTCCCGCAGCACCGTTTGCCATTTTTTTAAGGTGGTTTCCATGCACGAAAACTCATGAAATTTGGCACACACGTCATAACCCCTCCCAAATTTGTGCCAGTTCTGCAAGATGTTGTAGATGTTAAATTGCGAAGAGATTTTTCATATGTTGTAACATGACGAAACAGCAGTTTGATGAATTTAAGTATCAAACTATAAGTATCCAGATACACAAGAAATGTGTCACCAATACATTATGTGGTGTATGACAAGAACTAGATGTACCGGATAGCGGTACATGGTATGACCACCGCAGTGTATTGAAGTGTGGGAATCATAGGTATGGTGAGTTTGTGGTAGGTCTGTGTTGTGAGGTGAGAGTTTGTGTGGAAATGATTTGCTGGAAGTGGGCATGGATGTGGGTTTTGAATGAATGACATTCTGTGTGTTTGTCTATATATTGTGTAGTTCCCACCTCCTCGGTCCAAGATATTGGACCTATATCACTAGGTGGCACTATTTCTTCAAGTGAGTGTTTATGGGATGGGTTGATATGCCTCTTTAACACTGGCTTACTAACACAAAATCATTGTCTTGGGCAAAATTTTTGATAAGTTATTTAACAAAAACTGTTTTTGTACACCTAGCTTTGACCGGAAACATTGCACCCTGTGATGAAATGTCCCAAAATTTGGTGCACATGAAAAGAAAGCCGTTCAGAGTTGTCATGTCAACTTTGACCAAATATGAGCAATTAGAAGCCGAGATATTGACTTTTGGAGAATTTTAAGCTATGTTTTTAATTTTGATTAAAATTCTCGCCTATGACGAGTTCATTTACTTTCACTTTCGCAATTTTAAAATTTCATGGAAATTATTTTCATTGGAAGTGGCCGTTACCCAGTGTTGTCAATGTGGGAGGGTCAACAGATTTTACAACAAACAAAATTGGTTGCAAACATTAGCGTTGTGTAGATAATAGGCAAAATGAAGTTTTGTACAATTACAGCGCCCCCTATGGGCCAAATTTTATGGCATGTGCAATGTTGGCATGTTAATTTTCACCACATTGGAGCAATTAGAAGCCAAGATATGGAAGCTATGTTTCAAATGTTCATTGACATATAACTTTGAAACTGTTTATCTCAAGATAAATCCTTTGATAACTTTTTGTCATGATTGTCTGTAGATCACACGTACCAAATTTGGTGACATTCACATGAACGGCCTATGACAAGTTCGTTTGGTTTCGCTATCAATAATTTAAAATAAGTTAAAATTTCACAGAAATTCTTTTTGTTGGAAGTGGGCGTCGACCAGTGTTTTCAATGCAGGAGTAGGAATAGAAAAAAAATTACAGCGCCCCTATGGGCCAAATTTGATGACATGTGCTGTGCTTTTAGAGGTCTTTGTGCTGATCGTGCATGACATATTTTGTGCAGTTCCCACCTTCTCGGTCCAAGATATTGCCAATATAAAATCCCATTTTTTGCATTTACCCATATGGCGCTATACTTTAAGTGAGTCATTATGGGCTGGGTCGATACGCCTCTGTAAAACCTACATATCACAAAAATGTCATGTTGTTCGGTAAAACGTTCATTGAGTCATTCAGCAAAAACTTTTCGGCGTCTCCCCCTCTTTGACCGCTAGCTGCGGTCATAATAAAACTTCACAGGTTATTTTCTATCATGACTATAAACATATCTATGTGAGTGAAAGGGCAGTCTGGCATAGCTCCACCATGTGGTAGCAGAATGAACTGTTTTTAGTCAAGTCAAGTCAACTTTATTTGTATAGCACATTTCATACACAAAGGCAGTTCAATGTGCTTAACAAAAATAAAAGCAAAGAATAATATAAAAACATTAAAGATAAAATAAGTGTAAATAAGTATAAGATAAATAAAATATTAAATAAAAGCAAAAAGCAATAGGTAAGCATGAAATATAAAATAAGTAAAATAATAAGTGAATTAAAGGTCAGTCACTAGCAGAAAGCATCTGGGAACAGTTTTGTCTTAAGTCTAGATTTAAAACTTTCAACAGTAGGAGCATTTTTGATGTCTTCTGGAAACTGGTTCCAAAGCTAAACTGCATAGCATCTGAAAGGTGCTTCGGCACATTTTGTTGTGACAGCAGGTTTTACCAACAGATATTTCTGCTGTGATCTTAAAGACCTAGTTGGCACATATAGCAAGAACATATCCAGTAAGTATTCTAGTCCCGACCCATTTAGTGTTCAGTAGCGATCCTAAGTCTTTTTTCCTTTTTCCCCAAATATAATTACTTCAGTTTTGCCTGCGTTCCGCTGAAGAAAATTGTGGCACATCCAGTTGTTTATTTGGTCAATACACCCATAGAGAGACTCATCAGGTGATAGAGCTAAGTAAATTTGAGTGTCAGCAGCATAGCTATTATAATTAATTGAGTTGTTCTTGATTTGTCCAAGTTGGAGCATATAGAGATTGAATAGCAATGGACCAAGGATTGACCCCTGAGGGACACCACATGTCAAGGACACGGGTGCCGAGGTATAGTTTGCAATAGAAACAAAGATGCTCCTTTGTTGCAAGTATGATTTTAACAAATTGATAACTATACCAGTGAATCCTACCCAATGTTTAAGTCGGTGTAGTAGTATGCAGTGATCAACAGTGTCAAAAGCAGCGCTAAGATCCAGTAACACCAAGACTGATGTTTTGCCAGCATCAGAATTAAGACATATATCATTTATAACTTCAATCAGAGCTGTTTCAGTGCTGTGATTGGCATGAAAACCTGATTGAAACTTATCAAAGCAACTATTTGATGTCAGAAAGGCAATTGATTAAAGACTACTTTTTCAATTATTTTCCTGATAAATTGTAAATTGGATATGGGCCTGTAGTTGTTAAGCACTGAAACATCAAGGTTATCCTTTTTAAGTAAAGGTTTTACAACTGTTTTTTTCAAGTAGGAAAGAAAATGCCAGTCTGTAGTGATTCTTTTGAATTTTAAAGGAACAATATCATCCATAATATGTGTAATTATGATTTTTTTGTCACCGATTTTCCGTCAACGATTGCTAGGACACTGGAACTCTGGGGGACATGAGTCTTTGTAGGCATGTAGCCCTAGAAGTTTTTGAGCTAATAGAAGCTTTTGGCCCCCAAGGGCCACCCTCCCGCTGTGCCAGTGTCCATCAAAGAGGGGGAGATGCAAAGACCTCTAAAAGCACAGCACATGCCATAAAATTTGGCCCATAGGGGGCGATGTAATTGTACAAAATGTTGTTTTGCCTATTATCTAGAGAACAGTAGTGTTTACGAGCAGTTCTTTTTTGTCGTGAAATCTATTGACCCTCCTGCATTGAAAACACTGGTCGACGCCCACTTCCAAGAAAAAGAATTTCCGTGAAATTTTAACATTGCAAAAGCAAAAACAAACGAACTTGTCATAGGCCGTTCATGTGAATCTCACTAAATTTGGTACATGTCATCTACAGACAATGGTGACAAAAAGTTATCAAAGGATTTATCTTGAGATAAACCGTTTAAAAAGTTACATGTCAACAAAAATTTGAAACATAGCTTAAAATTCTTCAAAAGTCCATATCTTGGCTTCTAATTGCTCCAATGTGGTGAAAATTGACATGGCAACTTTAAACAGCTTTCTTTTCATACTAATCAAATTTTGTGACATTTTGTCAAAGGGGACGATGTTTTTTTGTCGAAGCTAGGTGTCCAAAAACATTTTTTCCCAACACAACAATTTTATTTTAGTATGCTGATGTTACACAGGCGTATCAACCCAGCCCATAAACATGAACTTGAAGCATAGCACCACCTAGTGATATGGGTAAATGCAAAAATTGGGATTTTGTATTGCCAATATCTTGGACCAAGAAGGTGGGAACTGCACAAAATATGTCATGCATGATCAGCAGGAAGGCCTCTAAAAGCACAGCACATGGCATAACATTTGGCCCATAGAGAGTGCTGTAATTGTACAAAATGTCATTTTGCCTATTATCTAGAGAACGCTAATGTTTACATGCAATTTTTTACTGTATTGAAATCTATTGAAAACATTGGTCGACGCCCACTTCCAACAAAAACAATTTCCGTGAAATGTTAACATCGAGAAAGCGAAACCTAACGAACTCGTCAAATTTGGTATATGTCATCAACAGACAATGGTGACAAAAAGTTATCAAAGGATTTATTTTGAAATTAACCTTTTCAAAGTTACATGTCAATGAATATTTCAAACATAGCTTAAAATTTTTCAAAAGTCCATATCTTGGCTCCTAATTGCTCATATTTGGTTAAAGTTTACATGACAACTCTGAACGGCTTTCTTTTCATGTGCACCAAATTTTGTGACATTTCGTCACAGGGTGCAATGTTTCCCGTCAAAGCTAGGTGTACAAAAACAATTTTTGTTAAATAACTCATCAACTCATCATTTTGCACAAGACAATGATTTTGTGTTGCGTATCGACCCATCCCATAAACACTCACTTCAAGCATAGCGCCACCTAGTGATATAGTTAAATGCGAAATTGGGATTTGGCAATGCCAATATCTTGGAACAAGAACGTGGGAACTACACAAAATATACACAAACACACAGAATGTCATTCATTCAAAACCCACATCCATGTGCACTCCCAGCAAATCATTTCCACACAAACTCTCACCTCACAACACTGACCTACCACAAACTCACCATACCTACGGTTCCCACACTTCAATACACTGCGGCGGTCATACCATGTACCGCTATGCGGTACATCTAGTTTTTTAATTTAAATTTGTTATTAACTGTGCAGTTATTATCGTCTGGATGACTTGGGGGGCTGTGAGAGTGTCTGCTCAAAAAGCTCTGTGTCACTGTTTATGACGCTCCTTCTTACAATCATAGACTTGGTCTGAATGTGATGGGACATGCAAACGTCAAAGAAAACAGAAATGATCAGATAAGGCCACGTCTATAACAGTTGTAGAGACATTAAGACCCTTTGTGATGACAAGGTCATGGGTGAGAGTGTTGTGGTCACTGTACATGCTGTGTTAGGTTGAATGTATCAGTCAGTGTGAGTAATTCATTGGCATGGGTGTTGTCTACATTATCTACATGCAAGTTAAAATCCCCTGATATAATAAGACTGTCAAATTCTAAACAAATGTTTGATAACAGTTCTGCAAACTGCTCCAGAAAAAGTGTTGCTGAGAGTCTTGGTGGTCAATAGTAGTAGATAGTCAATAGTAACATACTAGAAGAACACTGACCGAGTGCACTTAAGTACTCAAAGGATGTAAAGTTGTCAAATGTCTGTTTGTACTGAAAAGATGCTTTGAATATGTTTGCTATTCCGCCTCCCTGTCGGCATCAATCAACAAGTGTGCTCAGTAGGGTCGATTTAACGTCAGGCACATCCACAGGCAGCACAAGTGCTGCTGTCCTAGGGACCCCCGGCTGGAAGCTGGTCTGATTCAAGGTTTGCTTGCTTGCTAACATATTATCACCAGTGTTAAAAGTTCAGCTTTATTTTTACTGTTTTTGTGTGTGGGGTGGACAAGGCGGCAGTTCTCAAAAACACTGATGACATTTATAGGTGCCTTTTCTGTCCGATGTTTGTCTGGTAAGGTTTAGAATGCATGTTAAACCCCCACTAGCCCTGTGTTGTAATATTACAACGTGTAACATATTTAATTATATTTAATCCTATAAAATTTTACATTTTCTTTCTTTTTGGATTTGGATGCCATTTGGATTTGGGATATCAAAATTGAAAAAAAATCCACTGATTTCTTCATGAAATATCTCCTACACAATCATCTAACAGGTTAAAACATGTTTGAAGTTTTCTCCTATATTTGGGCTAATGGGACTATTAAGGCCATGTTCTGGCACAGTTTTGTTCTTACACTCCTAGGACACAGGCTTAGGGCTTACATTCTCATATTTCAAAGTCCTGAGGTAATATATTTACACTATGTTACTAGTAAACTAACTGTGAAATATTGCTACACTTAGTAAAAGAAAAAAAATAAAGCAAGCATAGAACAGATTGGACCTGTCATGAAAGTTGATGGTTTGCTTGCGTGCTAACATATTAGCCCCAATTCTGTTCCCCCAATTCAAGTTCTGTTTTATTACCTCCGTCAAGGAGGTTATGTTTTCGACGGCGTTGGTTTGTTTGTTTGTCTGTTTGTTTGTTTGTGAACAACATAACTCGAAAAGTTATGGATGGATTTTGATGAAATTTTCAGGATAGGTCAGAAGTGGGCTAACTTAGAACTGATTTGTTTTTGGTGGTGATCCGGATAACCATCTGGATCCAGGAATTTTTTATTCAGTGAAGTTACCAGTGTAGCATGGAATCTACATGGAATCTTTTATTTTGAAAGGAGGGAATATAGGTTGGTACGGAAATGAGGCTCCTGTTGTGGGTCAAAGAATTGTTGAGTTTTTGGTTAGAGGATTCAGTGAAAGACAGAGGAGAATTAGAGCGGTAGTCAGTAGCGGTTTTAGGCACAGGCGAACCGGGCAGCCGCCCGGGGCGCCATTTCGTGGGGGGCGCCACGAGCGCTTGGGGAAAAAAATGAAAATAAAATAAAAAGCTCCGTGTGTCATATCGCTGCAATCGGCACATTGGCGCCCCCTAAACTGTGGATTGTTGTGGAACTGCAGGCGCCCTTGCTTGCTGAGACGTGCCACAGAAGCAGCGTGTCTCTCTGCCTCGGGGTGGGGGGGGGGTTCTGAGAGGTGGTCTCGCCCGGGGCGTAAAACACTATAGAACTGCCACTGGCGGTAGTGGTGAGCAGCCCAGTAGTTCATGTTGGCAGTGGAAATTAGATAAAGTACTTTCCTGCACCGAAGAGCCAACCAAGTTTGTGTGAGCATGAGTGAATGAACCCACCTGCACCGAAGAGCCAACCAAGTTCATGTGAGCATGAGTGAACGAACACACTAGTTAACTATTACACCAGTAATAAAATGTTTTAACATGATTAATGTCTTTTAATGTCTGAAGGTGAGAATGACAATAAGGTGGAGACTTAAGCTGCCTTGGCGGAGGTCTGCGCTCTCTGAGTGCTTTTCTAGTTTTTACTGTTTCTGAAACAGATAATTTGAGTTTGTGCGTAGGGTGGACAAGGCAGCAGCTCTCATAAACACTGGTGACGTTTTCAGACGCCGCTTCTGTTGGATGTTTGTTCGGTAGGGTTTAGAATTCATGTTAACAGATTAGACTATTAAGATCGTGTTCTGTCGCAGTGTTGTTTTCAACTCTCCTACGAGACTGACTTAAGGATTACATTCTGTTATTTCAAAGTCCTGTGGTTATATATTATATTTACTATATGTTACTCGTAAACTATGAAATAATGCTACCCTTAGTGAAAGAAAAAAACAAAGTGGGGATAGGACGGCTGGGACCTGCCGTGACGTTAGAGCTGATTCAAGGTTTGCTTACTTGCTAACATATTACCCCCAATGCTATAATTTCTGTTTTGGAATCGGATAATTTCACTGTGTGCGTGGGGTGGCCAAGGTGACAGCTCTCACAACTACCAGTCACATTTGTGGGCGCAGTTTCTGAGCTAAGGTTTGGAATGCATGTTAACAGATTAGACTACTCAAACCACGTTCTGTCTGCTCACCGACCACTCAGAAACGACGCTGCAATTAGAAAATAGAAACCCTGTTATAATAGGTATGTAATAGGAATGTAATAATAGGTATAATAGTTGTGATGCTTGTATATGTTAGTAAGATGAAAAGATTTTGTGGCGATTTCTTCTCTGGAGTAATCTCAATATAATGACCTCAATCGCTATTCTTCTGTTGACCACTCGAGTTAAAAAAGTGTGGTTAACTCGTTATGTCATCTTGTCAACAAGCCAGGGGGAAAATTGAGGTGCATATGTCACAAAATGTAATAAGTTATTCAGCTGAGATGGAACAGTGACTGCTGCCAAAGAGGCAGAGTTTATCACAACTTTACCAAAGGGCTGAAAACATACGTTTGTTTTTATTTTGTACCGGAAGTGAATAAACAATCAGTCTACATGCTTTGGAACGTCAAATATTCCTTCGTCCTCATCAAAGTGATGAAGTTGTACTACAGTATCTCACAAAAGTAAGTGCACTGTTTCAGCAAAAATGTGCTATATCTTTTCAAGGCACAGTACTACAAAAATGAAACTTGGATATGTTTTTGAGTAGTCAGTGTAAAGCTTGTGTAGCAGTTGTAGGTACAGTACAATCAAACAAGAACTACACTTCCCATGATTCTTCTTTCTTAGCCACACCTCAGGTGATAAACCCTTCTGACATTTCACACGCTTTAAAACCACTGGCGGGCTATTGCTCAGCCTCTCTGTCCTATTGGTCATCGGATCACACCGACCTAAAGGAAGACGCACTTTCTGCCCTGCATCCGACCAAAAGAGGGGGCAGGCCTAAACACACTCTCTGCCCTGCAGGCTAAGGAGCCAAGCAGGCAACCGAGGAACATGCGCCAATATGCACAGCTAAGTAGACAAAGAATGGCATTTGCACAAGGTCACACAGTACTTTAAGTCGAGTACATTAAGTTTACTGGAAAGGCAACCGGATTCCCCTTTCTCAGTTATATACACATGAACAGGGTGAGCAGATTCCCCTAAGCTACATGTTGCACAAGCAACATTTTGTTGAGTTTGAATGGAACGGACTACTTCCAATCCACAGGATTTCCAGCCAGACGCTAAGGAAGTATAGTTTCTATAAATGTTTATGCATGACGAACCACAGTAGGAAACCTCTTAATCGAGACGTCGATCCCCAGCTTTGGCTGAGAGAGAACTTTCCTGAAACAAGTCTAAAAGGATTCTTCATTCATCAGATCGTCCATGGAACGGAGATGACATAGCCTCAACTGGACTCTCCTGAATCGCCAAGGATTTCCCAACCAACAACTGAAGAATTGAAGCAACTCCAACAAAGAAAACAGAGAGCAACCTTCACATGAGCACTTGGGCATAGTTAGAATATTACATTGCACAGCAAGTGTTAGTTATTTCTAATGTAAACATGCACACTGGTTTCATGTAGACTTTGAGTGACCATTTGTTATGTTCCTTTTTTGCTACTTTGGTAGATAGATCATGCATGCTCTCTCTCTCCCTCTCTCTCCACTCTCTCTAACATTTATTAATGGAGCTCCAGGTGAGGTGTACCAATTGTATCTACATTTTACTTTGGCACTCAATGTGAGGATTGGTTTTACCTATATTTATTTTGGTGCTCCACGCGAGGAGTACCAATTGCACCTACACAGTATAGATTTATTTTCTGCCCTCTAAAAAATAACTTAAGACAGCCAGGTTTTTGTATACATGCCAGGCCACAAACGTGAGTACTCTCCACAGTGAATATGTCAAACTTGTGTGAAAATAATATTTTGTGTGAGCACCATTATTATCTAGCACTGCTCTAATATATAATTCACCAAAGTTACACAGGTTGTTTTTGTAATACGTTTACATTCCTCCATGATGGCATTACTGCCCTGGCAGATGTTAGACACTGGTACTCCTCCACCTCCTGCTTAAGGATGGTCCACAAGAGATCAATAGGGTTCAGATGTGGACTGGGGAACTCAAACCATGATGCTACCACCACTGGGCTCGATTGTAGGCAAGGTATAATTATAATGTTGCTGTTCAACATCTGCTGCCACATATGCCTGACACCCTTTAAGGCAAACAAGTTTATCTTATTCTAGTCAGACCACAAGACATTGCATGCTTGTGGTCTGCATGTCTTGAGCAAACAGTTTTCAAGGTTTGTTATGATCAAGCTTTACAAGGGGCTATCTTCGGGAAGGATGATCATGCAGACCGAGTTGTTGCACTGTGCGGCATATTTTTCGTCCTCTGATAGGCCGACCTCTCACTTCTTCAACCAATGCAGCAATGCTGGCTGCACTCGTGCATTTTTTCGTGCAAGTCAACATCTGCATCTGACACTAAGCATGTGCACCCAACTTATTTGATGGATTCTGTTAATGCCTGTTTCAAATGGAACCCATTTTGGAAAACCACTTAATGACTCGGCCACGATGATGTAGCCCGCTTCATGCTGCTGCTGATCTTCTATAACATAGGCCATCATTGTTTACAGCAACAATTTCATTTCTAAAATCTTTAGACATTTTTTTTTGCCACGAGGAGCCATGTTGGACAGTATAAGAGATTTATAGCCAAAACATTAGAAGGAATAGCTCTAATGCATGATACACACATTTGTATGGTCCAGTTGAGCAGACCAAAACACAAAAATGATGAATTGGACAAGTGACTATTCATGGTTGAAGGATATGTACAGGTATCAATCAGGATGTACTCACTTTTGTGGCCTGCTATTTATACAAAAATGCCTCTGTGTAAAGTCATTTTCAGAGGACAGTAAATTAATACAGCCACATAAGCTCTACACTGACTACTCAGAAACATATCCCAGTTTCATTTCTGTAGCATTGTCCCTTGAAAAGATTTTTTTTTGCTGAAATCTGAAGGGTGTACTCACTTTCGTGAGATACTGTATATGCAGTTATGCTTTCCAAATATTGTTTAAAATAAGAAAATACAAACAAAGAAACATATTGTGTTTATTAAACAGCATCAACGGGGAACAGGGCTATGCGCACTGAAAGACACTGGCTAAGTGCATTTAAAGAGAAGGCTCGCAGCCGATGCCCCGTGCACGCACTGTGCCTGCAGACATGTCTGTTGTGAATACACAAACCATCTGTTTCTGCTCAGTCCTAAAATCATGCCTAAGCCTTTAGCACTGCCCTTGCATAAGGCTGTGCAACATGACCAGTGGCATGGTGTGGAGAAATTATGCAGGGAAGTCAGGCAAGATAACTAGGCTAACCAACTTGCGTTTTTCAATGTTGTGTTTTTTCCAAAAGACTGCAATGACATTAAGCATACAGAATTCCACAAGGAACATAACAAGGTCATGGCTGTTTATTTCCAAGGAAAATTAACAATATTATGGTTGGTGTAAGTAAACCCTTATTATAGTGTTGCTGAGACTTTTCCCCCTTTTTTCACACCTATTTTCCGTCAACGATTGCCAGGACACTGGAACTCTGGGAGACATGAATCTTTGTAGGCATGTAGCCCAGAAGTTTGAGCGAATAGAAGCTTTTGGCCCCCAAGGGCCACCCCCCCACTGTGCCAGTGTCCATCAAAGAGGGGGAGACGCCCAAAAGTTTTTGCTGAATAACTCAATGGACATTTAACCGAACAACATGAAATTTTAGTGATATATCGGTGTTATAGAGGCGTATCGAACCAGCCCATAATCACTCACTTAAAGTATAGCGCCACCTAGTGATATGGTTAATTGCAAAAAATGAGATTTTATATTGGCAATATCTTGGACCGAGAAGGTGGGAACTACACAAAATATCTCATGTATGATCAGCACAAAGACCTCTAAAATCACAGCACATGCCATAAAATTGGGCTCATGGGGAGTGCTGTAATTGTACACATTGGTGTTTTGCCTATTATCTAGAGAACAGTAATGTTTACAAGCGTTTTTTTTTGTCTTGAAACCTATTAACCCTCACGCATTGAAAACACTGGTCGATGCCCACTTCCAACAAAAAGAATTACAGTGAAATTTGAACATCGCAAAAGCAAAACCAAAAGAACTCGTCATAGGCCGTTCATGTAAATCTCAAATTTGGTACATGTCATCTACAGACAATGTTAACAAAAAGTTATCAAAGGATTTATCTTGACATAAACCGTTTGAAAGTTACATGTCAAAGAATATTTGAAATATAGCTTACAATTCTTCAGAAGTCCATATCTTGGCTTCTAATTGCTTCTAATTGGTGAAAATTGACATGCCAACAGCTTCCTTTTCATCAAATTTTGTGACATTTTGTCACAGAAGGCGATGTTTCTTGTCAAAGCTAGGTGTCCAAAAACGTTTTTTTTTTAACGTGTCAACAATTTTTCCCAACACAATGATTTTGTGTTAGTATGCTGGTGTTACAGAGGCGTATCGACCCAGCCCATAAACATTCCCTTGAAGCATAGCTCCACCTAGTGATATGGTTAAATGCAAAAATGGGGATTTTGCATTGCCGAGATCTTGGATCAAGAAGGTGGGAACTGCACAAAATACACTACCGGTCAAAAGTTTTAGAACACCCTAATTTTTCCAGTTATTTATTGCAATTCAAGTAGTGAAAGTTCAATGAATACCCTGAAATGGTACAAAGGTAAGTACTGAACTGCCAGAGTTAAAAAAAAATTGTACATTTCAGAATTACACAAAAAGCCCTTTTCCAGGGAACACAAAGTTACCTGATCAGCAGGTTAAATCAGCCTTAACAGATAGTGCTACTAATTCCTATAGGTGTTCCAACTTTTCTTGATTATTTACAACACCTAATGTTGGTATAAAAGCAGTGTTGAAACACACACTGTGGTACCAGACCCTCGGGAGCATCAGGTTAACAGTATTGTACTGCAGAAAGTAGTATAATGCTACAAAAATGGTAAGAAAGTGGCAATTAGCATTGGGAGAGAGACAGACCATCATAACACTTAAAAGTGTTAGTCTTTCCTACAGGACAATTGCAAAAGAAAGTCAAGGTGTCAGTGAGTTTTCTTCAGTGTCAGTTTTCTTCACCATCAAAAGGCACTGAAAAACTGGGGGAAACTGACAGGAAATGGTCTGGCAGACCCAAAGCCAAGACTGAATCAGAGAACATGTCTCTAAGACTAAACAAATTGTGTGATAGGCAGCTCAGAGGACAACAACTTCAAGCAACCAACATGGCTACCACAACATTCTGCAGCGACATGCAATACCCTCTGGTATGTGCCTAGTTGGTCAGAGGTTCATCCTACAGCAAGAAAATGACCCAAAACACTAGTCCAGACTATGCCAAAACTACATCAGGAAAAAGAACAAGATGGTAAGCTTGAAAACATGGAGTGGCCAGCACAATCTCCAGACTTAAACCCCATCGCGCTGGTTTGGGAAGAACTGGACAGAAGAGTGAAAGTCAAGCAACCTACAAGTGCCACACATTTATGGGAACTTCTGCAACAAACAAACAAATATTTGATTTCCCTTGCAGAAAGAATGCCACGAGTATGCTCAGCTCGACTTCTAATTGCTCACATTTGGTCAAAGTTGACATGACAACTGTGAACAGCTTTCTTTTCATGTGCTCCAGATTTTGTGACATTTCGTCACAGGGTGCAATGTTTCTCATCAAAGCTAGGTGTCCAAAAACAGTTTTTGTTAAATAACTCATCAAAAATGGTGCTAAAGAGGCGTATCGACCCATCCCATAAACACTTATCTGAAGCATAGTGCCACCTAGTGATATAGTTAAATGCAAAAATTGGGATTTTGCATTGTCAATATCTTGGACCTAGAAGGTGGGAACTGCACAAAATATACACAGACACACAATGTCATTCATTCAAAACCCACATCCATGCCCACTTCCAGCAAATCATTTCCACACAAACTCTCACCTCACAACACTGACCTACCACAAACTCACCATACCTACGTTTCCCACACTTCAATACACTGCAGCAGTCATACCATGTACTGCTATGTGGTACATCTAGTTTATACATTCACAATTTACAACTTGACATCATCACAGATGGTCTGTATGTCTTTTTAAACATATGATACTTCGATTCAACGATCACAGAATTTATTGTTTACCCAACTGTAACTATACCACTATAGCCCTGTAGACAGCCATAGAAAAAGGTGATGGAGTAATGTTACAGAAAGCATAGAGCTGGTGATGAAGGTGAACAGGCAAAATAACAAATACGCAGAGACAAGAGAGATTAGGGCACTCACTATGGTTGGCATAATAAAAACGTTTGAGGGGAAAGGGTTGAGTTTGTACATTTTCAAATACATTGTACATATCCAGTCAATACAAATGGTAAAAAAATAACAACCACTGTTACAAAATCAGGAATATCTTACCTTTAATATCGGATATCTCTGCTAATTTGAAGCTAGATTAGCTGAGGAAAAGGGGCTGACCTGTACAAAAAAGATGAGACAATGTTAACTTGCACCAATATGTCAAAAACATCACTGATATAGAAACATGTAACAATGTTATAACATACAAATGAACTAGATTTACATCATCTTTTACATTTTGCCACATGTGGGTGCTGAAATATATATAATGTGAGTGAATGCAAACTCAAAACAGAAAGTTTTCCCCAAGGCCTTAGTTAGTAGCTTTATTTGGGCCTGGGTCTTCCCCTGAACACAGTGATCATTTCTGGCAGAGAGGGGACTCCTAAGTGGTCTTCACCTGTGCGGGTATTTCACAGGTCAAAATAAAATGTACAGGGGAATGTCACAAAAACTAGACGAGAATTACATTAGAAAATGTATATACTCATACAAACAAGCATTTTAATTAAAAATGTTAATTCACATACTTGTTAATTTGGTAGCTGACAGTGGATATGTACATGTACTTTAGCTTTGAATAGCTACCTCTAGTTGACTTGACAGTAGTATGATGAGACACTAGGGCTGAAGACAGAGAGAAGAAAATAGTAGGAAAATAGGGGCAAAATGTTATGTTGGTAGACAGGCATTCCAATATAAATGAAAGACTAAGTTGAAGACAGTGAGTAGCTGGAGAAGATAACAGATTGTGTACCGGA
The DNA here is from genome assembly GCA_030347295.1 of Setipinna tenuifilis. Classification (NCBI taxonomy): domain Eukaryota; kingdom Metazoa; phylum Chordata; class Actinopteri; order Clupeiformes; family Engraulidae; genus Setipinna; species Setipinna tenuifilis. Next base: position 30,166,419 of record CM059284.1, read on the forward strand.
TGGGCAGGTTGATAGTCACTGGTTGCAGTCACACTCCTGAAGAGAATCCTTGGCTCGCCATTCAACTCTGACTGTGTCAGAAAATGCACAAAAAAATTCAGTATAAACCTGTGCATTTGTTTTGTTATCATGTAAACGCTGGGTATAATCACTATAAACTCGGAAGTGGTTGCTTACACAAACAGTTACTAAGTTCATTAGCTTCTTTACCCACAATGATAATTAATGGTCTTCTCTAGCTCAAACTATACGGTTCAAACCTAAGGAGTGGCACAGCCACAACACCGGAACAGTGCCATCTAGGGAAACAGAGAATAATATAAAAAGCGACACTTATAAGCCTGTGCATTTTAGGTGGTGTACATTCAATTTAACAAAATTTTAGCAATATCTTACCGGCATACGAATGTCTCATCTGATAGTCTGGAAAAAACAGACCTGCAACATAGAGACCAGGCAGTGTTTATTTGCATCAAAGCAATTAGTGATATTTGCCTATGCACAATTTTCCTAGCTGATACTTTGCTTTGACTCTGGCAATTAGCCACTATAATGATCCTAACAGTCCTACAGTTATCTACCTACTTAAACGCCAAAAGACTTGACTAGAAACCTCACTGCACTCTCCACCTTTCAGTAAATATAAAAGCAAAATGTAGGCTAAATGACTGAACTCTCCCTGCACCATTTCATGCTAAGGGATTAGCACAGACAAAATGGTGTACTTAATCAATTAGATATTTCACATTGATACGACAATGACGTTGTCTACTTTTTCTACTGACCCCAAAAAGGTGCATATGTCTAGCAAAATAAAGTAAAATAAAAAAGCAGGATTTAGGTCATTGGCATGTACTGACATTTTAAGTTGTCTTATCTTTAAATGAACACTTGTGACACTAGGGACATTTTTGTCCTGAATTACTTTAAATGTTTTTCTGGGCCGAAACTGATCACTACCTCTTGCCTTCCCTCCACAGATTCTGACTGAGGCTGAACAGATCCCTCTTGAAGACGCAAGTCGAAACTTGATCTATGATCTTCTGTGCTCTCTAGCCAACCCAAACTGCAGGGACACTCGTGGCCTCAGCCACTTAGCAGAGGTGGCTGAGCGCTTTGCATTCTCCTTGGTGACAGATGTTGTTTGTGGCTCAAAGGGCCAGAGGTCAGTTCTTCACCAGTAATTCTTTATTTATTGATTGTTTTTTCAGTCATTGCTCAACCTACCACATAAATACCTAACACATAACCTACCACAAAATATATCTTCATCTTCATTTGGGGGCCAAGCAGCAAAGCTGCTTATTTATTTTTATATTCTTTTGTTATTATTTACTCTTTACTCACCATGGAAGTCTGACAGCCCATAGAATCAATAGGTAAAAAGGTATGAAATTTGTCAAACTGATTCAGGTCAGTGGCGAGATACATTTCAGCAATTTTCATGTCAAGGAGCCCATACTCCAGCTTCACCAACAGATCAAAGTTGAACACGTGTTCACATCTGCAACTTTTGATTCATATATCCATGACGTCAATTTCCGGGTCTCAAATTTTCCCACCATTTAAAAAAAAAAAAAAAAAACATTTTCACAGGTCACAAATTTGGTCCAATTTTCACAAAACTTGGCACATACAATCTTCAGACTAAGCCTCACAAAGGAACCTCTGTGGTGATCTCATCAGTGAAAGCATTTGCATATCACAGTCAATCAAATTGGGTGGCGAAGTTGGCAAACAGGAAGTGAGCTCATATCTGGAAAACGCTTTGAAGTATTGTAACCAAACATGGGTCACATGACTCTAGACACCTTTACATGAGGTCATGAGAAATATGCAGTTTGGCCACTAGAGGGCGCTGCATTAAGCAAAAACGTATTTTGGCTCATATCTTTTAATGTGTTTTGATATAAGACTCCAATTTGATTTTGGGTCATAATTTGGCACGTTCCAATGATGGCCCTTTCAAGCTTTTTTACGTCAGCCAATTAAATTCAGCAGTAAAGCCACCAAACAGGATGTAAGCTTATGTCTTGGCAACGCTTCAACAAATCATTACGAAATTTGGTTATATGATACAAGACCCATTCTGTGTAAGCATAAATAATTTGGTGTCATTTGGCCACCAGGGGCACTGTAGTAAGCAAAATTTGTGTTTTGCCTTATATCTGCTACTACGTTTTGGTTTGAAACCAAATTATTAATTCTACTAACATGTTTTATAAATCCTTGGATCATGCCAAATTCAGCCACCCCTATGATGTAAATTTCCGCCTAGAGACTTCCCACTATTTTAGAAAATGTAGAAATTGAAACTAAATGTTCACAAGTCACAAATTTTGTCCAGTATTCTCAAAACATATAATTCTCAACACATATAATCTTCCAAGTCCCATAAAACAACCCCCCTGGTGATTTCATCAGTGAAAGGCTTTGCATGTCACAGCCAATCGAAATGGGTGCAAAGCTGCCGAACATGAAGTTATGTAATATTTCAGCAAGATTTTTGACATAGGCTAACCAAACTTGAGAAGAAGACATACCAAACATAGCCTTTTGGCCAGTAGTGGTTGCTGTCAGATGAAAAAAAATATTTTTGCTTATAACTCCTGATGTGCTTATACTGTATTAAAAACATAATTCTGGAGTGGGTTAATAGATCAAAGGATTATTTTAAAATGTAATTGACAATGAAGTTTTATCAATTATTTCAAAATTTGGCAAAGATGACCTTCAGACCAAACCCAATAAACTGTATGTACCAGCTGGGTGGTCAGTGAAAGTGTTTGGACATCACAGCCATCATTAATGATAAAGCCAACAAACAGGAGTGAGGTCAACAGGGCAGCTGCCCGGGGCACAATTTCGTGGGGGGCGCCACGAGCGCTTGGGGGTGGGGGGGGGGGGGGGGGGGGTGGGCTCTGTCTTTTTATATCGCTGCAATCGGCACATTGGCGCCCCCTAACTGCAGGTGCCCTGTAACTGCAGGCACCCTTGCTTGTTGAGAAGGTGCCATCCACAGAAGCAGTGTATCTGTCTGCCTCGGTGGGGGTGCTGAGAGGTGGTCTCGCCCGGGGAGTAAAACACTGTAGAACCGCCACTGGAGAAGGCATGCCAATAATGACCCTTTGGCCATTAGGGGATGCTGTTATAGGAAAAATGGTACAGGTTATGCTATGGGCAGATGCCTGGCCCCCCTCATCGCTGCTTGCAGGTATATTTAATCATATATTTAAAAAAAAACAGATTCTGCAAAACAAATCACTGATCTTGTTAAGAAATGCTTGGCTTTTGAAATTTGAAATGTGTAATTCAACAGAATTGTATTAAATGTCTTTTGTTTGTTTTTTTATTATTATTTTATGTATTTGTTAATGTATTTTTTTGCAGTGGACATACCATTCTGGATAGCTGTCCATATTTTGCACTAAGGGCTCATCATTGGTACCCTACACAGATCAATGGCCACACTTTTATTGGCAGAAATAAAGACACCTTCACCATCCCCGAGACACTCCTAAACGTGCCTGCCCTTCCACGGACCAGTCTGTCTTTGTCAGCCTGCCGTAAAATTCAGTTTACAGAATATTTTACTGAGCACTGGTTCATCACAAACAGCAGAATCGCATTGAACGACAAGGTAGTAATCCCTATAAACTGCACCATGTATGTATGTGTAGATGTATGTAATGGCCTTCTATAATGACAGACAATTATTCTGAAACCCTATCTATTAAAATGGTTCAGTGAAGTAGTATGGGGTAAATTAGCCAATCTATTTTTCTAGTTTGACAACATTTATTTTCATACTGAATTCCATTTAAACAGAACTTCATATCTAGACCAGAAAGGGGAAATTGTGTCAGCTCCAGTTACATTGGATGAAATAAGCCTCAAGTATTTCCAGGGATACACTTGGTTATAAATTGGCTGTGCTTACAAGTTTGCAAGTGCAGGTATCTGAATACTCATTTGTTCTTTAAATATATGTCCACCCCCATGTTTTGCCTTTTAGGTATTTTCAGTCAGTTTGGCTGGACGTGTCTCTCAACCTCTTGTGGATGGGAATGAGGTATTATACCGCATCCATACCCCAGATAAATTGGTCAAGCCCCACCACTCAGCTTGCCTACTGTGGAATCCGCTAGAGAAGAGGTAATATTTCTCTGACATCTAAATCTTTTCATTACACACACTTTTTTAAAAATTACTTAAACACATGCCTCTTGAAACACATAGATGCAGTCAGAACTTGACAATGATGTTTTGGATATTTGTAATAACAGTTGTGGATAGATTTGAACACTGTGGATATATGAAACTGAGAGCCCCAATAAAAATGAATGGTAAAATGGGTATCATTTGTACTTAGAAAAGTGACACTAGATATCTAAAGGAGTGATTGTGGATTGACACGTTTTAATGACCTTTTAAATTCAGGTCTATAATTTGAAATTTTGTTGGCTGTTTTTGCCAAGTCTACCCTTACATATATCAACATCTTTAATTTGCGGCCATAGGCATGTCCAGATAAATTGGTGTACATTTCATGAATTCCTAAATGTCTGTTATACAACACTGTATATGGTACTCTATATAATTTTTATAATCCAAGATATAAGCACGTGTCCCATATTTTTGGCCCACCCTGCACCCTGCATAAGCCACCACAGATCAACTAAAACTACAGAATGTAATTCCAGGGAATGCATGAAAATTCTAATTATGTTAACAGTGCTAATTATCGTAGCTAATGGTTTTTAGCAGTTATGCTAACAATGGCACAGTATTTTCATGTGACATATATTTAAAGAACAAATGAGAATTCTAGCCAAATGTGTGTTAGTAGTTATGGTAACAATGCTAAGGATGCTAACTCATCACTGAGGACTTTTGTTTTAACTAGTTTCTGGCAGGGAACACAGTTAGTGGGAGACGGCTGCAGTGGTGGGTAGGATGGCTGGAGTTAGTGGGTAGGATGGCTGCAGTTATTTTTTTAAAATAGGGCAGAGGAAAAACATGTACAGGTAGACCTAAAAAGAGATTGTATGCTTAGAGAGAGATATAGTACAGTTCCATTGCTAACTAAAGGGTCTGTTCTCCTACACCTCCAGTTATGCACTTTTCAGTTACGCATATTCTGCCCTGCACTCTTCTAACACATCCCCAACACTTAACTTTGCAAATAAGGTGGACCCTTGTTTGATGTGGTTAATCCTAAAACATGGAACATGTTGCTTCGTATTAACAGTGGCAATATCAGTGTAATCAGTGGAGGGCACAAACCAGGCTTTCATTTTGAAAGGGGAGGCAAATAAACAACTGAAATTAGTTGCAGTGAAAGGTCTGCTGTAAACAATATTTCAAAAATGAAATGAAAACTGTGTAGGTTTTCAGAGGGAGACATGTTTGTGGATTTATTTTTATACACTCTGTACCCTACATGGGTGACCGTATACCCTCTGCAAATCAATATGCTGTTATTACTTGTTACATGAGAGAAGCTTCAGGTAGACATATAAAAGCAGTAGGTAATTTTTTTCACCTTCTCCTAATAATTTAACTGATCAACACAAGCTTGATACGAAGCAGTGACAGGATGCAATATGAAACATTAGCTTTAAAGTTTTACATGCATGGTAGGCCTATTGCTATTTCAGTGTTGTATCATTTTAACAATGGTATTGTCTGTTTTTTTATTTTACTGCTTTAGAATAATTAATATTTACTTACATGCAGATCATGATATTTAACTCGTTTCACCCATCTCCTGCAATTATTGCCAAATGAGACAAGTACATCGCACTGCTGGTCTGAACACCTGGTCCTAAGTAGGACCTACACAACATAGTTTGAATAAAGTTTCTACATTACTGAAGCCACATTAAACACAGAAAAAGTGCTTGGTTTTGTGTACAGTAATGCTAGTAGTCTGTTACCAGTCACTCTAAGAATATGTACTGATATGACCCTGATATTATTGTAATCTCTTTGTTAAATAAGAATGCTTCTGCTACAGACATCCATCTTGATGGTTACAACATCTTTAGAGTTGACAGAGTTCAACGTAGTGGTGGTGTAGCCATTTATACTAAAAACATCTTAAATTCATCTTATATTGTCTCCACCTCTGTCCCAGGTCAATTTGGGCCATCAGGGTTAAATTCGGTGGCTGTTCTATAGCAGAGGGGATTTCTCTAAGACTGCAAGGGAAGCTCTGCTTCCCCTAAAATGTAAAAAATGTAATGGTCAAATGTTTACAAAATGCCTTAAAACATGTCCATTTCAAACACCAGTTTGTTAATAATAGGCCCATTATCACAAATCAACTGAGTTGGTGTTGTTAACTTAGCATTCCACTTTGTTCTCATGGCCTATGGCCAACGCATTTCCTCATAGATGTCTAGCGTCAATGGGCCAGCACGGACCCCTAATTTTCTATGCATGGAAACTGGGTGGTCATTGGAGAAATGCCATTTTTTTTCTCCCGCCCCCGGACGCAGAGCGTCTCTGGGGGTGAATGGAATGGTGGGCGGAGTTTTGTTGGTCCGGACTTCAAGCAGTCCCCGTGTTGATTGGTGAACCTCTGAATCCAGTTTTGATTGGCTGGCGTCTGTCTGTCTGGCGACTGTCACTTGGCTGCTGTGGAGCGCAGTCCCATCCATACAGTCTATGGTCCAATCGCGGATGTTGCATGCAAAGTCGTAAGATAAACAGTGACCAATTTGTTAGCATTTCCTCAGGGAAAATACTTGTTCATTTCTTACACTGTATATAAATCACACTCACACTTATTTCCGTTTTGGTTTATTACAATTTTGTTGTTCGTTTTTAATTTCGTTTCGTTAGAATCATACTGATAGGTAGGTTGGCGCTAGTGCTACTTAACTAGCCCACTAGCTCTCCTGAACTAGCCCGCTAGCGCACCTGCACTAGCCCGCTAGCAGAGTATGGCAGACAATTTTCTAGAGAAGGAACGAAGGGTAGAATTAACGTATTAAAGTAAATGGACAACTTTTATGATTAAGTTGGCAGTGAGCTTCCCCTCTTTGGAATACCAGCATCCGCCACTGTTCTATAGTCACATTGTCACGGGGACGGATACAGGAACCAGGGAATCCAGACAGAACAGGAGAGGACCCAATTGCGTTAACGTAGCCCCAGAGGCCATTTATTGACAAAAAACACAGACAGGGTAACAAGGACAGGGACTGGAGGCACAGGGCTGGGCACACAGGAACACAGACAGGGTAACAGGAGACAGAGCTGGGGACAGGAACACAGTCAGGGTGCAGGGCAGACAGGACTGGGACAGAAGCGGCTGCCGTCGGCCGCCGGGTCAGGAACAGATGCGGCCGCCGGGTCAGGAACAGATGCGGCCGCCGGGTCAGGAACAGATGCGGCCGCCGGGTCAGGAACAGAGCAGACAGGGACACGGAACAGAGACAGGGGATGGGCAGGCAGGACTCGGTGGTGCTGGACTGAGCGAGGATTGAACCCGCAACTCCAGGGGTGGTAGTCTGCAGCTCTACCACCTGAGCCACTGGCAGACGAGTAGTCACCGGCGAGCCGGATCGGTAGGCGAGGGCTGGAGATAGCAGAGTTGTCAGGGACAGTCTGAGTCGTAGCCATACAAACAGTCCAAAACAGGAGACGGAACACACTGGAGACCAGACTGACAAAAACAGGACAAGGCACAAGACACAAGCACGACAGAATCCATGGAACAAAACACGATACTGGGAAACACTGGGACTAGACTCGAAAACTCAAAACAAGCAGAAAAACAAGACAGACAGGACAAGACAGGGTCGAGAGTCAGAGTGCTGGTGAACATACCGTGAGTAGCAAACGAACCGACCAGGATGACTGAAAAACCAGGGTTTAAATAGTGCAGAAAACCAAGGAGTTAACGAGCGTAAACGAGGGAGTGCAGGTGCTGGGAATAATCAGAGAACAAGGAGACGAGGCAGACAGGTGAACTAAATCAGGACAGATTAACAAGAAACAAGGAGACTAGGCTGGAAGCTGGGACAGATTAACAAGACAAGGAGACACAGGTGAAGGAGGTTATTGTGGCAGTGCAGGGTGTAGGGAGAATAATTCAAACTAATAATGTGCTCGGGGGGAAAACAAAGGAAAAATACAGCACTGCCAAAAAACCCCAATGGAACACCGTGACAGGACCCCCCCCCGCCAAGGGAGGTCCCCAGACGTCCCCCAGAAAAAAAAAAAGGCAAGAAAAGGGAGGGAGGCAGACAGACCGACAGACAGACACAGACACAGACCAACAGGCAGACAGACAGACAGGTAGACAGACAGGCGGACAGACAGGCAGGCAGACAGGTGGACAGACGGGCAGGTTCAGAAGGCCGTCATCGGCCACAGGGTCAGAGTCAGAAGGCCGTCATCGGCCTCAGGGACAGGGTCAGAAGGCCGCCATCGGCCACAGGGACAGGGAACTAGAAGGCCATCGGCCAAAGGGTCAGGGAACTAGAAGGCCATCGGCCAAAGGGTCAGAAGGCCGTCTTCGGCCACGGGTAGGGGTCAGAAGGCCGCCATCGGCCACAGGGACAGGGAACTAGAAGGCCATCGGCCAAAGGGTCAGGGAACTAGAAGGCCATCGGCCAAAGGGTCAGAAGGCCGTCTTCGGCCACGGGTAGGGGACAGAAGGCCGTCTTCGGCCACGGGTCGGGGGACAGAAGGCCGTCTTCGGCCACGGGTCGGGGGACAGAAGGCCGTCTTCGGCCAGGGGTCGGGGGACAGAAGGCCGTCTTCGGCCAGGGGTCGGGGGACAGAAGGCCGTCTTCGGCCAGGGGTCGGGGGACAGAAGGCCGTCTTCGGCCAGGGGTCGGGGGACAGAAGGCCGTCTTCGGCCCAGGGGTCAGGGGACAGAAGGCCGTCTTCGGCCCAGGGGTCAGGGGACAGAAGGCCGTCTTCGGCCCAGGGGTCGGTGGCTGCCCTCGGCAGCGGGTACAGGGCCCGGGGGTGGCTGCCCTCGGCAGCGGGTACAGGGTACAGGGTCCGTGGCTGCCCTCCTCGGCAGCGGGTACAGGGTACAGGGTCCGTGGCTGCCCTCCTCGGCAGCGGGTACAGGGGACAGGGTCCGTGGCTGCCCTCCTCGGCAGCGGGTACAGGGGACAGGGTCCGTGGCTGCCCTCCTCGGCAGCGGGTACAGGGTCCGAGGTGGGGGCAGGCCTCTGGGGCACGCCTGCTGGGTCCATTTGTGGTCGGTTCGTTCTGTCACGGGGACGGATACAGGAACCAGGGAATCCAGACAGAACAGGAGAGGACCCAATTGCGTTAACGTAGCCCCAGAGGCCATTTATTGACAAAAAACACAGACAGGGTAACAAGGACAGGGACTGGAGGCACAGGGCTGGGCACACAGGAACACAGACAGGGTAACAGGAGACAGAGCTGGGGACAGGAACACAGTCAGGGTGCAGGGCAGACAGGACTGGGACAGAAGCGGCTGCCGTCGGCCGCCGGGTCAGGAACAGATGCGGCCGCCGGGTCAGGAACAGATGCGGCCGCCAGGTCAGGAACAGAGCAGACAGGGACACGGAACAGAGACAGGGGACGGGCAGGCAGGACTCGGTGGTGCTGGACTGAGTGGGGATTGAACCCGCAACTCCAGGGGTGGTAGTCTGCAGCTCTACCACCTGAGCCACTGGCAGACGAGTAGTCACCGGCGAGCCGGATCGGTAGGCGAGGGCTGGAGATAGCAGAGTTGTCAGGGACAGTCTGAGTCGTAGCCATACAAACAGTCCAAAACAGGAGACGGAACACACTGGAGACCAGACTGACAAAAACAGGACAAGGCACAAGACACAAGCACGACAGAATCCATGGAACAAAACACGATACTGGGAAACACTGGGACTAGACTCGAAAACTCAAAACAAGCAGGAAAACAGGGAAACAAGACCGACAGGACAAGACAGGGTCGAGAGTCAGAGTGCTGGTGAACATACCGTGAGTAGCAAACGAACCGACCAGGATGACTGAAAAACCAGGGTTTAAATAGTGCAGAAAACCAAGGAGTTAACGAGCGTAAACGAGGGAGTGCAGGTGCTGGGAATAATCAGAGAACAAGGAGACGAGGCAGACAGGTGAACTAAATCAGGACAGATTAACAAGAAACAAGGAGACTAGGCTGGAAACTGGGACAGATTAACAAGACAAGGAGACACAGGTGAAGGAGGTTATTGTGGCAGTGCAGGGTGTAGGGAGAATAATTCAAACTAATAATGTGCTCGGGGGAAAACAAAGGAAAAATACAGCACTGCCAAAAAACCCCAATGGAACACCGTGACACACATTGGGCAATTACCGTCCACCCTCTGCCAGTCATGACACATTTCTCAGAAAAATTATCAAATTTGGTACATTCTGAAAAGCTGAAAAGTGCATGAAAAGCTGAGTGGGTGCAGATCAGTTAAACCCCCATCTCTTAGTCCATATCAGTCTTGGTTCAGATCTGGCCACAGCACGATTACAGTTGCTACAATTGTTGTAAATGATATAGCTACTGGTTTGACTTCAGAGCCATTGAGGCTAAGAAATGGTGTTCCATAAGGCTCGATCTTGGGCTCAGTCAATTCTCCCTGAATAAACAATGGTTGATGATGATGATGATGCACTGTAAGGATAAGTATAATAAGAAGACTTTATGCAGATTTTCATGCATTACAGTGCATTTTCATGTGCAGTTTGAAACATTACTGCACATGACATTGGTAAGAAACCCTTCAATATAAGAGCGTCAATTTGCGGTAGTAGGTCAAATGTTGCACTATTTAGCTCTCCTGGAGGTTGTGGCAAATGAAAAAATTAGCAGAGGGTGAAATTCCAGAGACCAACAAGATATTTTTGACCAATGATTATCATTGACTGATCCACCAATTTTGATTGCTACGAGATGCACATGCTTTCGTTCTAAAAAATAATGTCAATGCTTTAATATTTTAGCAAAATTACAGAATATGTAAATATGTTAACTGAGCACACAGCCAGCAATTTACAAAACACACTGCTTGACTTTGTTGCAAGGTTTCTGACAGAAATTTAGAAATTTTAACTCTTTCTAAAAATAACTGCTCTCTAGCAATAAAGTTACTTCCAATTCCATCCAAATGAATGTCATTCATATCTATCAATCTACCTATCTAATAACTCACAGTATTTTCTTTCCACCAGTTGGCAATCAGATGGGCCATTCTGCCGTGTTGTGGAGGTCCGTGACAATTTTGTGGAGTGTGTCTGTTCCCATCTGTCTATCTACACTGCATATGCTGATAAAACTGGTCTCAACCCCTACAATGCAGCATTCTATGCTAGCGGGTTCATATGTATCTCTGGTGAGTCATTACTGTGTTTTACTTCCCACTCATACCTTTTGAAGTATTTTGGACAATGGAAATAACTCCCAACATAAAGGTTATTGAATGTCTATATGTGTTTTGGATGTGTATATGTTACTGTGAAATGGGTCATCAATAAATTTTCCTTCTCTAGGTAGAGCATGTCAACATTAATACCAATGGCCATGTAAGGTCTAGTAAATTAGTGTTGCCGAGACTTTTTTCCCTTTTTTTTTTTCCCACCGATTTTTCGTCAACGATTGCCAGGACACTGGAACTCTGGGGGACATGACATGTAAGCATGTAGCCCTAGAAGTTTTTGAGCGAATAGAAGCTTTTCAGGACACCACGGGCCACCCCCCCGCCCCCCAGCTGTGCCAGTGTCCATCAAAGAGGGGGAGACACCGAAAAGTTTTTGCTGAATAACTCAATGAACGTTTCACCGAACAACATGAATTTTTTGTGATATGTCGGCATTACAGGGGCGTATCGAACCAGCCCATAAACACTCACTTAAAGTATAGCGCCACCTAGTGATATGGGTAAAAGCAAAAAATAGGATTTTATATTGGCAATATCTTGGACCGAGAAGGTGGGAACTGCACAAAATATGTCATGCACGATCAGCACAAAGACCTCTAAAAGCACAGCACATGCCATCAAATTTCATTACCTGTCAATAGCTTAAAATTCTTCAAAAGTCCATATCTTGGCTTCTAATTGATCCAATGTTGTGAAAATTGACATGCCCCCTCTAAACAGCTTTCTGTCCATGTGCATCAAATTTTGTGATATTTTGTCAAAGGGGACAATGTTTTTTGTCCAAGCTAGGTGTCCAAAAACAGGTTTTTTTAAAAAAACTCATGAACATTTTTTCCCAAGACAGTGATTTTGTGGTAGTATTTCGAGGTTACAAAGACGCATTGACCCAGCCCATAAACTGTCACTTGAAGCATAGCGCCACCTAGTAATAGGGGTAAATGCAAAAACTGGGATTTTGTATTGCCAATGTCTTGGACTGGGAAGGTGTGAACTGTACAAAATATGTCATGCACAATCAGCACAAAGACCTCTAAAAGCATAGCACATGCCATACAATTTGGCCCATAGGGGGCGCTGTAATTGTACAAAATGTAATTTTGCCTATTATCTAGAGAACAGTAATGTTTACAAGCAGTTCTTTTTTGTTGTGAAATCTATTGACCCTCCCACATTGAAAACACTTGTCGATGCCCACTTCCAACAAAAAGAATTTCCGTGAAGTTTTAACATTGTGAAAGCGAAACCAAACGAACTCGTCATAGGCCGTTCATGTGAATGTCATCTACAGACAATGCTGACAAAAAGTTATCAAAGGATTTATCTTGAGATGGACTGTTTCAAAGTTACATGTCTCGGCTTCTAATTGCTCATATTTGGTCAAAGTTGACATGACAACTCTGAACGGCTTTCTTTTCATGTGCACCAAATTTTGTGACATTTCATCCAGGGTGCAATGTTTCCGGTCAAAGCTAGGTGTACAAAAACAGTTTTTGTTAAATAACTTATCAAAATTTTTGCCCAAGACAATGATTTTGTGTTAGTAAGCCAGTGTTAAAGAGGCATATCAACCCATCCCATAAACACTCACTTGAAGAAATAGCACCACCTAGTAATATAGTTAAATGCAAAAATAGGGATTTTGCATTGCCAATATCTTGGACCGAGGAGGTGGGAACTACACAAAATATACACAAACACACAGAATGTCATTCATTCAAAACCCACATCCATGCCCACTTCCAGCAAATCATTTTCACACAAACTCTCACCTCACAACACTGACCTACCACAAACTCACTATACCTATGATTCCAACACTTCAATACACTGCGGCGGTCATACCATGTACCGCTATGCGGTACATCTAGTATTAAAGTCTTCAACTTTGCATTTTTTTAAAGAATGATACAAGCAGCTGTGCAACACAAAACGCTACGGCCCGACAGAAAACAAGCTCATGAGCTTAACACAGTGTCATTATTAGCCCATCATTTAGGATGTTAAAAATATTTATTTGACTATTGTCATTAATAGTACAACTGCTGAAGTAAGGTTCAGTTTACAACAAAGTCAGTGTCCGACATTTTCACTACTTTCTGCTACTTTGTAAAGTCTGTTTTTTATTGAGGTTCGGAGTAATGTGGAAATTTGTAATAGAATGTTATGAGCATAACTTGTGAGGTTATACTGGATGTAACCAATTAAAATCAAGGAACCAAACAAGCAGTTTAAGAAGTAGACCTAGACTACACTGTCCTAGCCTGGTAAACCAGCCCTTCATACTATATTTTCTTTTGTACAGAGGGTTGGAAACTGCTGCACTGAGAAGCACTTTTCGAGTTGCACAGTTCGAATGCTATGGCGCCATTGTATAATTTAGGTAGTATACAATGCAAATGAGGAAATGTCATTCTAAACAGCACCTTTTCCTCTGGAGCCTGGAAATTTAAATATCAAAGCGCTTACGTATATTGTGTAGTTAGCGATAAAAATATTTAAATGTTACTTTATTGCAGATTTTTTTTGTCTCATTAACAGGGTTTTCTTTGGCCATTTTATCACATGCATTGTGCTCCAGGTTCCCTATGTTTGCAGTCAAGCTCCTCACACACATGATGGTTGGTTGCCTTGGCACACAGGTAAGAAACTCTGGGAGCCATGGTTCTAGCATTTTATATGGCTCTTGGGCTATGGTGTAGTATCCAGTAATCAACCTTATTAGAAATAATCTGGTAGTTCAACTGTAATCATGTAAACAAGTTCACCATGACAAAAAGGAAACCTTTTCCACTACAGAATTTTCACATATTTTATTACTGACCACAGTACTGACACACAGGCCACCATCAGTATTGGGCTAGTTACTCAGAAAATAGTTTTCTTTAAATTGTAATTACATGTTACTTCATTTGAAAAGTAACATTATTTTCCTCTTTTTTTGTCTTTATTTGCTAAGGGTTATTCATTGTTCGGTAGCATTAATGTCGTTATGTAGTATTTCTAGAAATGCTCTTGCTATTGTGAAAATGTTTTATATGCCTCTAAAACAGTATAGTATGACTTTATTAAGTTAGTCTTTAGTTTCCCTTTGCCAAAGTGCAGTACATTGCTAAATACATTTGTGTAGTAATTAATATTGCTTACTACATTTTTCTGAAACTTTCTGACTACACAGATTTGCTTCCTTGTGTCAGTGTTCAGAGGAAAGATGTTTGCTGAAGACAGCTGTGCTTCTCTGGGCCTTTTTTCTCACTACTTTCATCTTAGCCAGTTCAGCTGGATGATTATACAGGTGCTTACTCCTTTTTCTTTCCCTTGCCATATTGTATAAATATAATAATACTTATAATAAAAATAACAGTATAATAACAACAACAACAACAACAACAACAACAATAATAATAATAATAATAATAATAATAACTAGAGAATAATTCCAGGGAATTACTAGTGCATTTTATTTTGAAACAGTGATAGGCAGATGGGCCCCCACCCAACCTTTACTTGAGACCAGAAATCCTGTAGAAATAAGCCCAGCAATAGGAATGAAGCTAATTTGTCACACTCTGCAGCCTCTATTTGAATTAGCTGGACAAAGCATGGATAACCTACAAGCTAAGCATAAAATTTAGCATTGAATAAAGCTAATTAAGTCATGATCGGACAGTTGCATTTAATTCTTGGAAAATTAACAAAATTGTAGGCTATAGTCGAACATAGCATCATAACTTTGAAGCATTTTATTCAGGGATTAGGCAATTCTGATGGCTATATGCAACATCTTAAGCCTATTGTAGGACTGAAGATAGTGTTCAGTGTTTATTCTTCCTAATCCACTGTATCTCCTAATCCTGGGGCTGTATCTGTGCTGTATCTGTTTTTGTGGGATCAACGGTCAACCTTTCTTTCTGTTTTTCAACTCTCTTTCCTTTCTTGTGTCCTCTGATATCTTGACATGCATTTCAAACGGCTGCAACGTTGCACACACCACAGGTAACTAGTATGTAAACTTAACTGACAAGCGGAGCATTAATGCAGGTTGGCCTATACCAAATAACGGAAAACTACAGGGGTGTGTATGTGTGACATACAAAGATAACTGCAAAATCTAAACAACCAAGCCATTTATTCATTTAATTTGATTAACTACATGTATACAGATAAATTAGTATGTCCATATATAGTCCTCCATGGGCGCCTGTCCAATTTCTCTCTCTTAATATGCCATCAGAACATGTCTGAGGATAAAAAAAGGAAAAAGTGACCCTATTGAAAATGTATAACCCTATTTACAGTGACCCTAGTGAAAATGTATAACCCTATTTACAATGACCTTTGAACCCCTAGAGTCCCTAACTGATATTCATTCTCACTCAAACAAATTCCTTCCTTATTTAGTACCCTTATGCTGGTTTTATGTGACTGAGTACTTTTTGGTGTTTTTTGTAATCTTAATATGCTGGTAATGTAATGATAATTTATTTTTTAATTATTCCTTCAGCAAAGACAGTTTTTAATTTTTTTATAACTTCAGACATGTCCTGATGAGATCTTAAAAGACATGTTGGATCTACCGCTTTTATGTGGTCTACAAAGTGACATGCTATTGCAAGAAAAAAGAAAAGTTGGGTTTGCATTTTCTCTTGCATGTCCTTAAGAAAAGACAATACAATTGGCATTTTTAGAAAAACCCTAGGCCAACTTTGAGGGCTCGTAGCTTGAAAATGTGACAACTAACCATCTCAATGTTTTCTTACTCATGGACTATGTACATTTAAAGATTTGAAAATGTGCCCTGCATGCATGATCATATGACAACAAAAAAGTTTATTTTTCATAGCTTTAAAATATATATGTGGGTCTACCAAGAGGCATGCTATTGCAAGAAAAAAGAACTTGGGGTTGCATTTTCTCTTGTCCTTGAAAAAAGGGTTAGGGATAGTAGCAACTGTGGAGCAACAGTCTAGCAATCACATCCACAGTTACAGTTGTCATGCACTGTGTAATTTCCTGGAATTTTGTAGTTATGGTTTGCTTTCTTCTTATGTGACATGTTATCAGCCTGTCTCAAAAAGTAGGCATTCAGAAATATTTAAGCAATATGACACTCCCAGATCGTTAGGGTGTTCATGGATATCCTTATGTGTGTGGTTCGGCTGCAGGCACAAAGACGAAGACTGAGTGCAGTAGGTAACCACACCCGTGAGGATATCCACGAACACAAGCGTTATATTGCTTTTATACAACAGTTCCATTGCCAACACAATTAGCTCAGCTCAGCTGTGTGCTTTTTGTCTTAGCCACATGGGAGAATATGGCCTTTACTGCATAAATGCCAATTATTTAACTGTAGGAAGGCACTTAAGTTAGTCAACCCCAGTACATTTCAAAACCAAATTACCTACTTACCTAAACTCATTTTTAAGTCAAGCACAGTCATCATAACACATTTTCACAGGGAGTTTTATCTCCCTAGAAATAAACTCTATGGTTGGTAAAATAACTTTTAGTTTCTTTGCACCTACAAAATGGAGCAGATTACACATAGTCCTTAAATTGATGTGAGTTTTTATTTATAATTATTTTTTCTTCTATTTTTGTTTGTTAGTTTTACTTGCTTTCTTTATTGTTGCTTGTAATTTGTTTATTATGAATTGATGTAGAAAAGCTGCATGCTAAGTCAATTCTCCCTAAATAAACAATAAGCTGTTGATTAAATGTTTACTATGCTTTTAATCTTGGTGAATGTGGGAAATTTAAATCAATCTCTGCTGTAGTTAAATGCAGTCATTTAGAAATTGCATTGTCCAATCATCTACAGGCAGTGAATTTTTGGCAGACACTGGTGATGAATGATGAGCACACAGAGAGACGTTATCTTCTATTCTTCCTCTTGGGCTGGGGACTGCCTGCACTGGTGATCATTATACTGGTCATTGTGCTTCTGGGAGGATATGGTTGGAGTATCCACGATGTTTATGGACTTGTTCATGGAGATCTGTGAGTTAATACCTCATCAGATTAAAGCAGTAATGGTTAAGTTCTGCACTTTTTTTTCTGTAGGTTAAAAATTGACATGCATGTAATCAGTTGCCAGGATCTGGCCATAGATTCCCATGGTTTTTCCTAGAAAACTTGATATAACTTAGCTGGACATGAAGGACAAGTGCTGTTCTTAGTTTATTATAATGAAGGGTACTACGAAACTGCACAGGACAGACATAGTCTGCAGTACTTGACCAAATAATACAATTGTGGTCCTTTTATGGAGCAGCATATACAGTATGTCACAAAAGTCTAAAGATATAATACTTTTCTACAACGTAAAGTAGGCAGTGTACAGCTTATATAACAGTGCAAATTTGTTGTTCCCTCAAAATAACTCAACACACAACCATTAATGTCTAAACCACTGGCAACAAAAGTGAGTACACCCCTAAGTGAAAATGTCCAAATTGTGCCCAATTAGCCATTTTTCCTCCCTGGTGTCATGTGATCCATTAGTGTTACAAGGTCTCATGTGTAAATGGGTAGAGGTTGTGTTAAATTTGCTGTTATCACTCTCACACTCTCATACTGGTCACTGGATATTCAACATGGCACCTCATGGAAAAGAACTCTCTGAGGATTTAAAATAGAAAATTGTTGCTTTACATGAATATGGCCTAGGTTATAAGAAGATTGCCAACACCCTGAAACTGAGCTGCAGAACAGCTGTACACTTCTTGCATTTGTAGAATGATATTACAACACTTAAATATCATCTAGGCAACACAACGATAACATTTAGCCCATGTAGCCCCTGTAATATGCAATTTTGAATCAGTTGCTGCTGTTAGATGTAGGCTAGCTTGCGGGACAATTTATGTTGGCCAGCCAGGCTGTCACGGTAGACTGGCCGGCGACGTGATCACTCACATCGGATAAGATCCATAGGCTGTCCCGCTCGATAACCTGCTTGAAATATTGGCGACCACGCCCCCAGGCGAAACTTGCCTGGCATTTCGCCCTGTCGGGTCGAAACGAGGCGTAAAAGTTGTGAAGTGAAGTGGTAAGAATGGTAAGAACTTCCCTTACTAATCTAATCACATACAGCTATCCTCGTGAATGTTAAAAAGAGCCAAATGGAGTGGCAGCAGCATGTAAAACACATACTGACTGTACTCGTTCGATACAGCAAACGTTGTCAAAATCTTACTAAAATCCAGGGCCGGAGTGGGCCCCTTTTTCAGCCCGGGAGTTTCATGCCCAAACCTAGCCCACTTTTTCCATGGAGAAAAACTATTATGTCTTTAGTCACACAGAAGCTACCATGATGTGAACAGTCAGACTTTAGGACTATTTGCCATGTCTCTGAGTAGAACCAACAGTATTAAAGGCAAACATTTTGGCAAACATATCAAACACAACAGTTACTACACATGTTTTTATTCAGCCCTGACCTTTAGTTTGAAATTATGACTTGTGGATCTGTCCTATCAGAATACCATTATGGTGTGCAATAGTGCTTTTATATGTAGTAGATGCCACCACTCAATGTAACAGTGGAGTACTGAGTATGCTAATAAAGAACCGTTAATTAATAATTGTGTTCATAACATCTATACATTTTTTATTCTCAGGTGTTTCATCCCCAATGTGTATGCAGCACTGTGTTCTGCTGCTTTGGTGCCACTCATCTGTTTGGTGGGAGTGCTTGTGGTCTTTGGTCATGCTTATCAGGTTACCCAGCAATGGAAAGCATATGATGACATTTACAGAGGCCGGACCAATAGCTCAGGTTTGTGTCTTCATAGATTATTCTTAAGTGAGATGATAATATACATTTTATTTGATTTTTTTCCTCAAATGTGGTTTATATGCAACATGACAATGTAAACACAAAGAAAGCAGAAAACAGGCAGATCGGATTTTTTTTTAACCTTTGAGTTCACACATCTTTTTAAAATTATTACACTCATGGCCTTTTTTAGAAGGAGCTGGGGTAAAGTGAAAGAAGCTAGCAGGTAAGAAGAGAAGTAGAATTCTAATACAGTTCTTCCACCAGTTGTAAGGTCTTTTCTAGCACCCAGTTAATTTAAGTATTGAGCAAGCAATAATTAAAGCATATACAGCTGTGGCCTAATTCTTAGGCAGTTGCTCTTGGGAGGGTCGCAGGTTCGAATCCTGTACTAGTAGAAAACAGTAGCTGTGGGAGTGAATAGGAGTGAATAACCAGCACTCACCTGCACCATTTTCCATAGCTGAAGTGCCTCTAAAGCCCCTTTCACAATTGGTTCACTAGCACTTTACAAGACTTTGTGATCTGAATTTTTTAGCCTCTTACGAACTGTTGCATACATTGTACGATGTCTAGCGTTCGTTGCATGCGTTTTAGTGGTCGCGTCACGTCTCTTCAGAAAAGTGGGCATACACACTATTCAGATGTGACGTAATACGATCAAATTTATTGCAGTGCAGCACACGAATATTAGTACGAACGTTTTGCAACATTTTGTGTACTCACAAGAGTGATGCACGATTTGTAAAGGTTATAAGATGAATCGCAGCTGTCTATGCGTCTGTTTCACGACAATGACACTGTTGCGCAACGTGTCTCATGCTCATTTATCAGCTTCAATTTGCCATGCTTTGCCACTACTTTAATGACTAACTAGTGGGTTCGTTCACTCACGCTCAAACACAAACTTGATTGGCTCTTCGGTGCAGGAAAAAACGAACTTTATTAAATTTCCACTGCCAACATGAACATACCTGTGGGTATGGACTAATCCAACATGGACTAATCCAACATTTCCACAGTGGGCTGCTCACCACTACCACTCTCTAACTCTCCTTCCAAAATAAAAGACTCTGTAGATTCCGTCCCTTAGCAAAAAGTAGTATACTTAAAGTTTATTTTATGAAGTGTAAGTATAGACCAGAAGTACACAGACCATGTACTTTTAGTGTACTAGAAAGTATGCTAATTTAATACTTTTTTATATTAAATTGGAACACTTTAAGTTTATAAAAGTATTCTTTAAGTACATTTTAAAGTTAATTTTAAGTTTACAAAAGTACACTCTAAAATATACTTAAAGTATACCACAAGTACACTTATTTATATACTGCCATTGTACTAGTTATGTACTTCAAGTTCCTATTTTTAGTTTATTATAAAATAATAAAATAAATGAAGCGAATCCCATTTGTCATTGTGATCAAACAGTGCACACTGCTTTTAACCCATCACACATGTGACCATGCTCAGGGTACCTCAGTCACAGGGGAGGATGGAGGAGAGAGTTGATCATTCATGGCCTGTCGGTGTCGGGAATTGAAACTGTGACCTTTTGACTGCCGGTCCAGCGCAGTATATGTTTATAAACTTCGGTTATTTTACTGGTTTACTTGTTGTTGGCATAGTACTTGTAGCTTTGTAGCTTTACTCAAACTGTATGTACACAAGAGTGTGATGCATTTACAAAATCAAAAGACATAATGTTGAAAACAAGTTTGATATATTTTCAAACATACAAACATATTAACTTTAATAAACTTATTTTTGCTAAGGGAAAGTATAAGTGTAAGTCTTCCCTTAGCAAAAAGAAGTTTATTAAAGTTTACTATAAGTATACTTATTTTATACTAAAACTGAGGAAGTATACTTGAACTTGACTTCTATAAACTATATTTTATATACTTATAGAATAGTATAATAAAGTATACTTGGCTTATACTAAAACTTCTAAACAAAGTCTAAGACTAAGTACATTTATACTGACTTACACTTACACTTTAAAATGAAAACATATACTTTTCCTTTAGTCAAGTCATTGACTCATGCTTAACATTTAATTTATATATTAATATAATATAATGGTGGAGTTTAAAACTAGTATGTGTGTTCAATTGCATTGTCTTTATGTACCTTAAAATCATACACAAAAACAGAAAAACATTTGAGTTGACTTTATTGAGCTAGCTACTTGGTAGTCCTTGGTATCTCTGCTGCGTCATCCTCCAAATATCTTCTATATGGTCCGTTTCGCTATGTTAGCTCTAACGAGCTGGTTGTTCAGCTTCTTCCAGCTGACTGGGTGGTATCATGTTGCACTTTTGTTTTTGTGTATGAGATTAAGGTACATAAAGATAATGCAATTGAGCACACATACTATATACTGCTAAGTTTTAAATTCCACCATTATATTATATTAATATATAAATCAAATGCTAAGCATGAGTCAATGACTTGACTAAAGGAAAAGTATATGTTTTCATTTTAAAGTAGAGTATAAGTGTAAGTCTCAGTATAAATGTACTTAGTCTTAGACTTTGTTTAGAAGTTTCAGTATAAGCCAAGTATACTTTACTATACTATTCTATAAGTATATAAAATATAGTTTATAGAAGTCAAGTTCAAGTATACTTATAATAAACTTTAATAAACTTCTTTTTGCTAAGGGGTGCTACACTACTATATAAACTCTGTATAATCACCTGTTTCAGACCACCATTGGCAATGAATACTGCTGCACCAATACCTCGTTGCCATCTGCTGGGCTTGCTGAATGTCTGAGCACAACTCCCCTCTGACTCGTACGGGCGTTCGTACCATGGACTGCATAATTGCACAACATTCAAACGTCCAATTACCAGATCAATCGCGGGACCTTATTGCACTATCTTACAACACCTGCTTTCATTGTACAATACTGGCAAGATATATTGCAAGATTTAATGCGTCTGCATTGCACAATGGTCGCTTTAGATGTGTGAGTTTTGTACGAATACTTTTTCATATACGATTATTTCGGCAACAGTTAACGATCTGTCACACGAATGTTTTGTCGCTTCTGCTCGTGAGCCATTTGTGAAAGGGGCTTAAGCAAAACATGTAACCCCACATTGCTATGCATATACACTACTCACAGAAAGGGCCAAATGGACCAAATTTTATGGCATGTGCTGTGCTTTTAGAGGTCTTTGTTGCCGAGACTTTTTTCCCTTTTTTTTTTTTTCACCGATTTTTCGTCAACGATTGCCAGGACACTGGAACTCTTGGGGAAGATGAATCTTTGTAGGCATGTAGCCCTAGAAGTTTTTGAGCGAATAGGAGCTTTTGGCCCCCAAGGGCCACCCCCCCGCTGTGCCAGTGTCCATCAAAGAGGGGGAGACGCCAAAAAGTTTTTGCTGAATAACTCAGTAAATGTTTCACCGAACAACATGAATTTTTTGTGATATGTCGGTGTTTCAGGGGCGTATCGACCCAGCCCATAAACACTCACTTAAAGTGTAGCGCCACCTAGTGATATGGGTAAATGCGAAAAATGGGATTTTATATTGGCAATGGACCGAGAAGGTGGAAACTGCACAAAATATGTCATGCACAATAAGCACAAAGACCTCTAAAAGCACAGCACATGCCATAAAATTTGGCCCATAGGGGGCGCTGTAATTGTACAAAATGTCGTTTTGCCTATTATCTACAGAACGGTAATGTTTACAAGCAGTTCTTTTTTGTTGTGAGATCTACTGACACTCCCGCATTGAAAACACTGGTCGACGCCCACTTCCAACAAAAAGAATTTCCGTGAAATTTTAACATTGTGAAAGCGAAACCAACCGAACTCGTCATAGGCCGTTCATGTGAATCTCACCAAATTTGGTACATGTCATCTACAGACAATGGTGACAAAAAGTTATCAAAGGATTTGTCTTGAGATAAACCGTTTAAAAGTTACATGTCAATAAACATTTGAAACATAGCTTAAAATTCTTCTAAAGTCCATATCTTGGCTTCTAATTGCTCCAACGTTGTGAAAATTGACATGCCACCTAAACAGCTTTTTGTCTATGTGCATCAAATTTTGTGATATTTTGTCAAAGGGGACAATGTTTTTTGTCGAAGCTAGGTGTCCAAAAACAGGGTTTTTTTAAAAACTCATCAACATTTTTTCCCAAGACAGTGATTTTGTGGTAGTATGTCGGGGTTACAAAGACGCATTGACCCAGCCCATAAACTGTCACTTGAAGCATAGCGCCACCTAGTGATAGGGGTAAATGCAAAAATTGGGATTTTGTATTCCCAGTGTCTTGGACTGGGAAGGTGGGAACTGTACAAAATATGTCATGCACGATCAGCACAAAGACCTGTAAAAGCACAGCACATGCCATACAATTTGGCCCATAGGAGGCGCTGTAATTGTACAAAATGTAATTTTGCCTATTATCTAAAGAACAGTAATGTTTACAAGCAGTTCTTTTTTGTCTTGAAATCTATTGACCCTCCCACATTGAAAACACTTGTCAACGCCCACTTCCAACAAAAAGAATTCCCGTGAAATTTTAACATTGTGAAAGCGAAACCAAACGAACTCGTCATAGGCTGTTCATGTGAATCTCACCAAATTTGGTACATGTCATCTACAGACAATGCTGACAAAAAGTTATCAAAGGATTTATCTTGAGATGGACTGTTTCAAAGTTACATGTCAATCAAAATTCAAAACATAGCTTAAAATTCTCCAAACGTCCATATCTCGGCTTCTAATTGTTCATATTTGGTCAAAGTTGACATGACAACTCTGAACGGCTTTCTTTTCATGTGCACCAAATTTTGTGACATTTCATCACAGGGTGCAATGTTTCCGGTCAAAGCTAGGTGTACAAAAACAGTTTTTGTTAAATAACTTATGAAAAAAATTGCCCAAGACAATGATTTTGTGTTAGTAAGCCAGTGTTAAAGAGGCATATCAACCCATCCCATAAACACTCAGTTGAAGAAATAGCGCCACCTAGTGATATAGTTAAATGCAAAAATAGGGATTTTGCATTGCCAATATCTTGGACCGAGGAGGTGGGAACTACACAAAATATACACAAACACACAGAATGTCATTCATTCAAAACCCACATCCATGCTCACTTTCAGCAAATCATTTCCACACAAACTCTCACCTCACATCACTGACCTACCACAAGCTCACCATACCTATGATTCCCACACTTCAATACACTGCGGCGGTCATACCATGTACCGCTATGTGGTACATCTAGTTTACAATCCATATTAGCGACACAGAAACATTGTTTTTGGATACAAGCTCCTATTTAAAAAATGTTGACCAAATTTACAGACCAAAATTAGCGAATTATGGATGAAGGATGAAACAAGTTTAAGAAGGAACTTAATGCATAGAGAGGCAGCACACATACACCTCAATTATCTTATCAATTCCTGAGTAGTTTAGTGGGAGGCAAAAATGATGTATGATGCCAACAAATCACTGTTTCTGAATCTTAAAAAATTAGGTCTGTAATGCGATCTAGCATGCTAATGAACTAGCTCATTCAAGTGAAGTGCAATAACTGGCAACTGACTCTTAGCCAAATCTTTTTCCTTGAAGAACGTCACTGAACATCATCATAAGTGGTTTATCCTAATACATAAAATCAGCAAGTAGATAAAACATTTCAGAGCTCTGGGTCCAATTATCATTCCCTAGCCGATAACAGTGTCTCAGCCGAGCACGAAGTCGGACTGGCTGTCTTTCCTTGACCCAGTTGTTTTAAAGTTCAACACATTTCAAATGTTGGACTGCTATTTTCCACTACTCTCAGCCATCTGGTGAGCAAGATAACATCAAGGTGTCTTCCCTTTCCACTTCATTTTTGATAAGTTGTTATCGGCAGAACACATTTTACTGTTAGTGCAACATGCTCCTGATCGAGTTAATAAGCAGCTAGTTATTGTTCAAGCATTTGCACATTTGTCATGCAATGATAAAATAATATGGACGTCTATATATAGCAGTGGGGAATGTATTTTATGTCTGTGAGGATGCGAGCAGTCTCCCCCCGTATGGGGGTAGGCAACCAGGAGATTGGAGGTGGAAAAAAGGCAGAAGTCAGGAATTCTCAAAAAATATTTTCAGATTTATTTTTCAATAATCCACAATTCCCCAGTGGCAGCAGTAATGGCAGGTCAAAATTCAATAACTAAAAATCCAACAAAAATAACAAACAAAAATGATGCTAACAAAAAATGCAGACTCTTGGCTTCCGGATGACAAAGTCAAACAAACTAAGTTAGCGTCAAAAAGATTGGAACTTACATTCAACAGAGCAGTTTCTGGTCCTTCTCCCTCTCTCCTAAACACCAACTGACGGCAGTTTAAATAGGCGTTTGCACCCGTCCGAAATTGGACCAATTATCAGCTTGTTAAACTCCCATTGGTGCTCAACCCACCACCAATCACTTTCCCCAAATAATATTTACAAACAATAAAATGTTGTTTTGGCCAATAATAATTACACATATATCACACCCTCCACCAATGACGTCATTATAAATCAAACCAAAATTCCCAAATAAACGTACAAATGCTGAAAATAACAAACCAACGAAATAGTGTACCGGATGACGTGTTTGATTGACGGATGGCTTGGTGAAAAGGTTTGCTCCCCCAGCGGAAGCGTTTTCGCTGGGAGAGAATGGAAGTGGAGCAGATGTGAGGTGGAAAGGTGAGTGGATTGTATCTGAAATGTTTGTACTGACGATGGAGGGGAAACTATGGCGTGTTTGTGCAATGGAACATGGCTAGTGGGATCCTCACTAGATGCTTATGATGTTGAGAGTGGTATGTTAGCGGAAAATGTTGTGGTGAGTGAAATGCGATGTCTCGCATAAAAAACAAAAACCCTCGTGGTCAATGGCGCCGCCCGCGGTCGCCAAACACTGGTTAAACTTCCCCCCAACAAACATTAAACATTCCCCAACCAAACCCGACACAACCCAAGTCCAATACACCGTGCATTTGTCCATATTACGTGTGAGTGCGTGTATGAATGGCTGCGTGTATGAATGGCTGCGAGTGATTGTCTGTGCGTGCGCATTAGTGAGTGTGTGAGAGAGAGAGCGTGCGAGAATGTGCAAAACTGAAACGGTGAGGAGGGGGAGAGAATTCACCTCCTCACAATGTCACACATGGGAAGCACATCAGTTCATCGGTGGTTCAGTACAAAAGTATGGGTTAAAACATATCAAGATTGAATTCAAAAGTTAAAACCTGAAAACAAAACATGAGGTTAGCATGTAAGGTGGTAGCTGACTGACCTGAAATAAAGTTTGTTTTCTCCTAATCATCACATAGTGGTCCTTGTCACTATAGATATGATGCAATGGAAAGCAAACAGACCCAACACTGTCAAATTATTATCCTTTTAATTGCAGTTGATAATTTTGAATGACATCTAAAATTCAATTTCCGAAATATAACAAATCATTCCAGTGTAAAACAAGGGAAGTGGTATGAAGCCCAGCATTACCTGCCAGTTTAGCTTACCTACATGCCATATTTTGACGGGCATTGCCTATACAGTTATTAAGAAAGCAAATGAAAGTTAAACAAACACATTGAGACCTGTCATGTTTTAATGTTGTCAGAAAGAGTATACAAGCCATGCCAAAGGCTACAACAGCCTAAATGATGAAGTCCAACCAACCAACCAACTCTAACCATACACAGTAACCATGTTTTGTATCATAGCATTTTTTGCCCCCTGGCTGCATACGTGGTCAACTCCTAATGTTGATTGGAAACCCATGCAGAGCCCACAATTTCCTTCCTGTTAAACCACCAGGTGCACGTACAAAACCATGAAAACTAATATATCCTATAGATCGATTCCTATATTTTACAGATCAATATTGAATTGGGCCCTTATTAAAAAACAATGCATGGATTAGGGGACGTTCAGACTGCAACGTTTTTTCTTTGCCAGGTGCTGCAACGGCACGGCTGACAAACAGCTTGACCATTGCAATGCGCTTTGCTGCTTTTTCTGCTTCTGCTTTGCTCAAAAAACAGCTGAAATTGTTGAACCTTCAATGTAAAGTGTTGATGTTCAGGTCTTTTCCAAAAAAAGAAAAATCCGAAGGCACACTGCATTACTTCTTAAAGCCCCAGTGTGTAACTTTTTTAGTTGTTCATTGTCAAAATCTATGGGCTCTATTTTCACGATCATAAGCGCATTGTCTAAAGTCTGTCGCGCAAGTTGCTTTGGGGGCGTTCCCGACACAATTTGGTATTTTCACGGCGGAAAAAGCAAACATTGCGCCAGGCGCATCGTTCAAAAGGGTTGGGTTAAGTTACTTCATTAGTCATGGGTGTGTTTTGGGCGTAACATACAATTAACCAATGAGAATTTATACTCTCATTCCCTTTAAGAGCCAGCGGGCGCATTGTCCACAGCCTGTTGCTATTACGATGGCGGATTTACCCGGACGGGAGGAGCTTTTCGGTGGAGGAGACCGATCTGCTCGTGCGTGAAGTAAAAGCGCGTGAGTAGTTAATATTCGGGGATGGAAAGAGTCCCCCCAAACCTCCGCGGGTCATAGACGTATGGGAGGAAATATCTTCAATAATTGTGTCCTCCTTTGGCAAGAAGAGAACTTTCGAACAGTGCCCAAAGCGGCAACGTTAGAAGACGTGAAACAAAAGCTTTAAACTCAAAGGAAACATCAAAAATAAAAGGTGGAGGTCCATTAAACCATTAGTCCACTAGTTTTCTTTTTGATGATTAGTCCATTTCATTTCTTACAACTTGCCACGCTGTTTATTAAATAAACTGCAGAGCATTGCAATCGCTGTTTATTTAAAAGACCAAAGAAACTGCAGAACATTGCTATAAACTGCAAAACATTGCTATACTCTAAAACATAAAAATACATGGCTATACAGGCTATATACGTTGCAACTTTTCTGCCAGTTCAGCTCGCCTCTCTGCGGCAGCAGCAGGTACATCGGGGTTCAACGCGCTGTGCGCCGAAAGCGGTACAACAACGTTAGAAGACGGGAAACAAAGCCTTAAACTCAAAGGAAACATCAAAAATAAACGGAAGGTATAGGTCCATCAAACCATTAGTCCACTAGTTTTCTTTTTGATGATTTGTCCATATTATTTCTTACAACTTGCCACGCTGTTTATTTAAAACGTCAAAATAAATCGTAAATAAACTGCAGAACATTGCAATCGCTGTTTATTTAAAACGACAAAAGAAATTGTAAATAAACTGCAGAACATTGCTATAAACTGCACAACATTGCTATATTCTCATTATTTGTGCATGTTTGCTTACTAAAACATACAAATACATAGCTATACATGTTGCAACTTTTCTGCCAGTTCAGCTCGCCTCTCAAAGCGTTGTGCGCCTCTAAAATAGCTTTTCAACAATGCGCCAGTGACGAAAAAGCACCTTTTTATTAATCAAAAGCGCAAATGGTTTATACGTCCTCATAATAGCATCTGGTGCGCTTTGCGCCAGACCACACCTCTTCTTTTCGCTGACCTCCCGTCACGGCGCAATGTCATCTGCTATCTAGACAACGTGATTTTTTGCCTGAAAAAATGAACGTTGCGCTGGCACAGAATAGCAATGACAGCATGCGCATGTTGCGAATGCACAATGCGCCGCGGCAAAATAGGGCCCTATGTCGTCTGTTTACAAACAATTTTTACCACTACTACCACTACTAACAACTCAAAGTATTCCTATCGGCTTTAAATTGACATTTGTATATGTATAAAGTAGGGGCAATGCTCGGCAACGTTCCATATCCATGTGCCATCTTGAACTACGATAGAAGGTCAGGGACATACACAGCTACAAACCATAGCTCTAGTATGTACACCGAACGACATGGTGTGAGAGAGTCGGCTAGATGCCTTTAATAAAATGGGCTTATGTGTTGCGACTGACAAGTCAAGTCAATTTTAGTCAGTTTATTTGTATAGTGCATTTCATACACAACCCAGCCAACATTTGTATGTGGGGCCCACCTGGTAACCAGGTGGGTTGCCAGTATGGGTCCAAAGTGGGATTGTCCGCAGGTTCCAAAGTGGCCCAATGTCATTTGCCCACACTGGGTTCATGTGCGATTGCACTGGGTTTTATATGGGCCCCATGTGGGCAACACACAGTGCACACATGTGGACCCCAGACTGAATTTTTACCTGGGTTCTACGTGGGACCCATATGGGTTGAAATATGTTTTTTTATGGGATTGTCCACAGATTCCAAAGTGGCCCTATGTAATTTAGCCCACAATGGCTTCATGTGGAATTGCACTGGGTTTAATATGGGCCATATGTGGGCAACACACACTGCACCCATGTGGACCCCAGACTGAATTTTTACCTGGGTTCTATGTGGGACCCATATGAGAATAAATATGGGTTGTTGATGGGATTGTCCGCGGGCTTCAAAGTGGCCCAATGTCATTAGCCCACAATGGGTTCATGTAGGATTGCACTGGGTTCAATCTGGGCCCAATGAGGGCAACACACACTGCGCCCATGTGTACCCCAGACTGAATTCTTACCTGGGTTCTACGTGGGACCCATATGGGTTTAAATGTTTTTTTATGGGATTGTCCGCAGGTTCCAAAGTGGCCCTATGTCATTGGCCCACAATGGGTTCATGTAGGATTGCACTTGTTTTAATCTGGGCCCTATGTGGGCAACACACACTGCGCCCATGTGGACCCCAGACTGAATTCTTACCTGGGTTCTATGTGGGACCCACATGGGAATAAATATGGGTTGTTGATGGGATTGTCCACGGGCCTCAAAGTGGCCCAATGTCATTTACTCATTTGATGGAATTGCAAGCAAACACATGTACCTTCAAATCATACCTGTCAATTTGCAAAACCATACCCATTTGTAATTCAGCACACACCACCCAGGTGGCTATGGCTTTAAGTACATCTAATTGGCACAAAAAAACAGGCCATTTTCTTTTTCCCCAACAATACAACAGCTTTCTTAACTGACATGTAATTCCAGACAGAAGGTTTAGTCACTTACCAGAATGTGTTAAGTCTTAACATAGAACAAATAGTAAATCTACTAATTCAGTTCTTAGGGTGGCTTTGTTTTAACAGAAATATTCACCTCCAAGTCTCCTATATTAGAGTATGTACAGCTTAAACTAACCTGGGTTAATAACCAAACCACTTTTGGGACTAGGCCCCTGTTATAAACTGTGCAACATGGGATAAGACAGACGCAAAAACATGGCTTGCAAGTCTTAAGTTTTATGCAGATGTTTCAGTTAAATCTGAAATAAATCGTAAGTTGAGACACAGGTGATTAGGGTAAACTTTTACAAGTAGCAGATATCATGAAACTTGATTACTTATCAAAATGGAAAAAAATATTACAAGTAACTCTGCTTTCATTGCCCAGAAAATCACACATAAATCTGGCCAGGTACACTTTATCTTAATTTAATTTAATTTCTTTAGAAAAAATGTATTGCAAGTTGTCTGAAACTTAATGTTCAAGTTTACTAAGTAGGCCATATCTAATAAAGTATACACTAATTTGCATAAACATAATATAAAATGCCAGGTTACAAAACTTGGGTGTAGATCCATCAAAGAGTAATAGACATTGCAGTATATGGCCTAATTTGTAAACTTGAACATTAAGCTTCAGACAACTTGTATTGTAGTTGTATTGAAGTTGGCCTACCTACAAGCCTGACCCCAATCTGCTGCCATTTAAGGAGTTGGCACATAAAACTTACACATTTCATAGTCAGAGCCAAGACCCCTCAGGCAATGCCTTTTGTAAAGCCTATAACTGAAGTATCATGTTTTAATTTGTGTTTTTAAGTCTCCTCACTCTAAATCCTTCAGTGGGTGATGTCATCACCTGAACATTGTACCATTCATTTCAATGGGGGGAGAGCAGGGTGAAAATGGGAGAAAACTAGTGTGGTGAACAAATAAAAGGGGGTACGTCTACAAAAAATATAACACTAAGGCCTTTTCAAGCCCGGCGCTTTGGCGTTCGTACCGCTTCAGTTGGTGCTGACACAGTGGTTAAACAACTGCTGCTATAATCAGCGGCAACCATACTTTAGCATTTTCTCTGCGGAAATGGCGTCTATTATTCTACATTCTTCCATTTCACTCGGGTCAATGGGAATTCCCATTCATTTGTACGCCGGCTTTGAATGCCAAAACGTCAGGCTGGAAAAGGGCTTTGGGTGTTACATTTTTCAATGGCGTATCCCCTTTTATTCGTTCACCACATTTGTTTTTCTCCCATTTTCCCTGCCCCCCCCCCCCCCCCCCCCCCCCGAAATGAATGGTAGAATGTTCAGTTGATGATGTCACCCACTCTAAGCTGTTAGAGTGAGGAAGGTTAAAAACACAAATTAAAACATAACACTTCACTTATATGCTTCACAAAAGCCAAATAGTCTATAGTATTTTTCCATTGAGGGTCAAAACAAGGCTGTGCATAGGTCATACGTCATTTGGACTGTATAACTTCACATCTGACAAGTGATTTTTACTGTGTTAGAGAGGTAAGGAATTGGGATGTAAGCTGTGTAAACTTTACTAAACTGTGTAAACTCCTTAAACTTTTTGAGCAAGGGCTGTACAAAAATATAGTTTTGAAGCTGTACAACATCTAACATAAAAGATATAAAAACTGTGGAGAACCCTGTTCCTCTGCCACTGCGATGTCACGGAGACCTGCAAGATGGAGAGAGAAAGACAACAGGGTGCCAAGACTCATGATGACAAAAGTGGCTAACAAACATTGACAAGTCCAAGCAAAGCACTTTTTGGTAAGGGACAAGGGAAGGCTTGGGACAGTGAGACAGTAAATAATTTCTAAAAACATACAGAAAACTAGGCATTCCTTGTTAAATCAACCAGACTACTGCAGTCCTGTAAAAATATATAAATCTAAAGAAGTCATCCAGATGCTTACAACTAAACTCTTTCGACCCTCCCATGTCCACAGAAGCTTTGAGATCTTTGTTCTTTTCTTGTTGATGGTGTAACTCTGCCTACTGTCAGTAGGCTCAGATCTAGGGTAAGGGATCAATTGGATATCTTATCACTAGGTTCAAGAGGAGGATTGCAGGAGTCAAATACTATTTAGTATATTAATGCCTTTTACCACCCAAAATAACACACACGACAACAAGTTATAATAAAAGATTCTGTATTTGTTGAATATAAAATGTATTTGTTGTTATTACAAAATTCAACATGTATTTGGGATGATCACTTATAAATAAAAGGGGTATGAAATCAGCTAGTTAGTCCATATAAATCTCAAGTCAATGTATCATCTGTATCTAAGGGGGACACTGAGTGATAGGTATAAGTGTTGTGTGATGTGACTGTGTACTGTGGGGTGCTAATAGTAATAGTAATATTACCGTGGTGCAAGTTAAGTAGAGTTTGTGTTATGTGGGGGGAGTGGTAGTACCTGAAATACCAATGCACCAAGAAGTATGTGTGCGTTGGCTATCAGAACCCAGGGGTATCAATGTGTATCAAAGAAGTGTATGTTAGGTATTTTGTGTGAGTGTATGTGTGTTGTATAAAATTATCAGTGTGTCAAAATCAAGTCCAATATCACAATAACAAATATCAAATGTATCAATTAAATATCCATTACGGAGAGCAAAGTACAGAATTAACCCCAAATGTGTTGGATCCAACAACCCCAAAATAAAACGAAACAAACCCACTGAGATCTCAGGGAAATAATAAAATTAAATAAAAAGAAGGGGGGGGGGGGACAATACCGATTCCTTGTTCCGAGTCACAGTTCGTGTTGGTGCAGGCAAAAGTCTCTGGGAGGCAGGCAAAAGTCTCACAAATGACAGCAGACACTCGAAGGGGGGGTATACAAAAACCAGCCTGCACAAATGCGCGCAAGCGATTAGAAATGTTACTGGCTCAACCATCACATCTTCTGAAGTCGTAGTTCAACATTCCATCATTTGTTAACATCACTTTCACAAGTCATAACGGAAAAAATGTTTACAAAATCATACTTCAAATCAAAGTACCGTCAGCTAGATAATCCAGCCAGTAAGGGTTAGCAGTGTGGCTAACATTTACCTCAGTGCCGTTAAGAACCATGTAGTCTAGGCGACATCGCCGTATCATAAAATACTCAACCTCGTATCAAATATGAAAATCAAAACAAAAACACATCATGAAACAAAACACATTGTAAACAAAACCTAACTGGCTGGTTTATTACACTGCTCCAAGATATGTTGTACCGAGATATTATTCATTGACATTTCCATAGCATGCTAATGCTAATACAGTTTAATAATGGATCACTCACCAGGATAGTCTTCAATAAAAAGTAAATATTAGGGTTCTTCCGGGCAGAAATCAAGGTCTTCAGCCTTCTGAAATGGCCAAGTCACATTTTCATTAATACAATTTCTCAAAAGATACAAAAACTAGGCCTACAACTGCCAGAGGTATATGCTCGAAACAGGTTAGCACAAAAAGATGTACTCATTATAGTGAAAGCTCACAAGATTTGGAGCAGATCTGTCCACCTGTTCAAAAGTTATGTGCTGAGCAAAAAGCCTGCCAATACCCAATACTCACCAAAAAAAAAAAAAAAGAATTTTTGGCCTGCCCTCGCTGCCCTCAGTCCTCCTCTGTCCCTTGACCCAGTGAACCACTTGCCCAATGCCCGCTCGGCCTCCTGCTGGTTCGTGGTAGTTGTTAGGGCATTCTTTTTGATGGCTTCTGTAAAACAAAATGTAAATGTTTGGTCAGGAGTATGTTATTACAAACATTACCGGACAGGAAGGAACCATATCCAAACATTCATTGGATCACTTACCATGAGTAAAAAACCCATCATGCGGCGCGTGGCATCATCAATGGTCCTTCCACCGACATCTGCCACCATGTGAACCTAAGAAAAGAACCCAAATAGAAGGGGTTTGGAGGATTAGGCTATGTAGCAAAGAATATGCACTTCATTTTAAACTCTTTTGGACAGGAGGTGGGATAAAGTGATGGGTTATCGTTGGGAAGTGACCCAGGCCAGATTCAAACCTAGGTTTCCTTTAGCATCTTGCACAACATTACACCTTCTACTTGACAGGCAAACCATCCTAAAACTTCATTTAGCCATGTTCTACCAATCCCATCAATAAGTTAATTTTCACTATCATATCAGATAATGCACATTTGTGTTTAACAAGTAAAAAATCAATGGTGTGGAGGCAGTTCAATATGCTTAACAAAAATAAAAGCAAAGGACAATATCAAAGCATAAAAGATAACAGATAAGTTTAAAATATGTATAAGATAAATAAAAGACATACAGTAAAGTAGAAAGCAATAGGGAAACATAAAAGGTAAAAGAGGTAAAATAATAAATTAATTAAAGGTGAATCACTAGCAGAAAGCATCTGAGAACAGTTTGGTCTTAAGTGTAGATTTGAAACTTCCAACAGTAGGCACATTTTTGATGTCTTCTGGAAGCTGGTTCCGAAGCTGAACTGCATAGCAACTGAAAGCTGCTTCACCACATTTTGTTGTGATAGCAGGTTTTACCAACAAATGTTTCTGCTGTGATCTTAAAGACCTAGTAGGTACATATAGCAAGAATATATCCAACAAGTATGTTGGTCCCAACCCATTTAGTGTTTTAAACACAAAAAGCAATGCCTTAAAGTCAGTTCTATAACTTACTGGAAGGCAGTGCAGGGACCTTAAAATTGGAGTAATGTGTTCTTCTTGCTTTTGTAAGAACCCTTGCTGCTGCATTTTGGACCAGTTGAAGCTGTTTGATGGTCTTTTAGGAAGGCCTGTGAAAAGGCCATTGCAGTAATCTAACCTGCTGGAAATAAAGGCTTGTACAAGTTTTTCTAGATCATGTTTTGACATAAGACCTCTAAGTTTGGCAATGTTTTTTAGATGATAAAATGCCGATTTAGTGATTGCTTTCATGTGACTGTTGAAAGTCAGTAAAGACACCAAGGTTTTTAACAGTATCTTTTGCTTTAAGCCCTTTAGTCTCAAGACTTTCTCTGCATTCAGCTGAACAAAATTGTTGGACA
Organism: Setipinna tenuifilis; assembly: GCA_030347295.1. Taxonomy (NCBI): domain Eukaryota; kingdom Metazoa; phylum Chordata; class Actinopteri; order Clupeiformes; family Engraulidae; genus Setipinna; species Setipinna tenuifilis. The sequence goes on from CM059284.1 coordinate 30,201,738, forward strand.
TCCAGTTGTTTATTTGGTCAATACACCTGTAGAGAGACTCAAGCGGGGCATAGTCATCACGAGTATAAAAGACTCACTTGAAGCATAGCGCCACCTACTGGGTACATGGGTAAATGCAAAAATTGGGATTTTGTATTGCCAATATCTTAGACCGAGAAGGTGGGAACTGCACAAAATATGCCATGCACGATCAGCACGAAAACCTCTAAAAGTACAGCACATAGGGGGCACTGTAATTGTACAAAATGTCATTTTGCCTATTATCTAGAGATAGGTAAAGTTTACAACCAATTTTTTTTTGTCGTGAAATCTATTGACCCTCACCCATTGAAAACACTTGTTGACACCCACTTCTAACAAAAAGAAATTCTGTGAAATATTAACATCGTGAAAGCGAAACCAAGCCGTTCATGTGAATCTCACCAAATTTGGTACATGTCATCTAATAATAATAATAATAATAATAATAATAACCTTTACTTGTATAGCACGGTTCATACATACAAGATGCAGCTCAAAGTGCTTTACAGTTTGGCAAGGTCACAACAAGACAGCATTTCTTGCAGTCCAATGGCATCAGAGTAATTCAACGCAATAATGAAATGGCGTAGTGATGCGGGCTCTTGCACGACACAACAATGCAATGTCACAACAACGCAATGCCCCGTTGATGCGGGCTCTTGCGCGACACAACAACGCAATGGCACAATAACGCAATGCCTCGTTGATGTGGGCTCTTGCATGAACATGGATAAAAAGCATTTGTTGCATCTTGGTGGCACAGGAAAGGTCATTGAGGCGCTGTTGACAGTTCCTGCTTGTGTCCGTAGGGGTGACAAGGATGAGGAAAAGGAAGGAAAAAACCTCAGGCAGAACCACGGCCCCTAGGGAAGCCCTTCTGCCGGGGCTGTGGTTGGCTGGGAGGCTGGATTGTAGTCAGGTCGTCGATCAGGTGAATCATTACAGGTGACTGCTGTTAGACTGCTCGTGGGGTGGAGCAGTTAATGTGGCTGTTGTAGGTCTGTTTGGGTGAAGGGGAACGGTGACTGCTGTCAGTCTGGGTGCTTGGGGATGGGGTGGATGGCGGGTCCTCGGTAGGACCGTTAGGTGTAGGCGAGGCTAAATAGGTGTGTCTTCAGTTGCTGCTTGAAGGCCTCGATGGACTCGGCTTCTCTAATGTGTTGTGGTAGAGTGCTCCATCTCCCTGGGGCGTAGTATGCGAAGGCTGCTTCCCCAATCCTTTTGAGTGGGGCTTCTGGGACCCTCAGGAGGCCAGCTTCGGCAGATCTGAGGGCTCGTGCAGGAATATAAACAGATAGTGTGTCAGTGATATAGCAGGGGGCAAGACCGTTTATAGCCTTGAATACTAGTAGGAGTATTTTAAACTCAATTCTGTAGGAGACAGGCAGCCAGTGGAGTTCAGCTAATATGGGAGTGATGTAATCCCTTCGTCTAGTTTTTGTTAGTAACCTAGCAGCCGAGTTTTGAATAAGCTGTAGTTTCTCAAGGCCTGCAAATAAGGCATTACATAAGGCATTACAGTATTCTAGTCTACTTGAGATAAATGCATGAAATGTGTTCTGCTGGGTTAGGAAGGGGCAAACTTTTGCGATATTTCTAAGATGGAGATAGGTGTTTTTTGTTAATTTATTAATATGGGGTTCAAAGCTTAAGTCAGAGTCAAGGGTCACTCCTAGGCTTGTCACCTTTTCTCTGACATGGTGGTTAAGGTTTCCCAGGTTTGAATAGAGAGCCTCGCAGTTTTCTCTGGAGCCAAGAAGTAAAACCTCTGTTTTGTCCTCATTTAATTTTGGAAAATTGTTGTTTATCTAATGTGTAATAGCTGTTAAGCAGGAGGTTAGAGCGTGTGGTTTGGTTAGGTTCGACTGATATGTAGAGCTATGTGTCGTCGGCATAGCTGTGGAAATCTACATTATGTTCTTTGATGATGTTACCCAATGGTAGCATGTATAATGAAAAGAGAAGGGGGCCGAGACAGCTGCCTTGGGCGACCCCAAAAGGCATGTGTTTGTTGGATACGTGATCTCTAATACTAACTAACGTAAAATTGCCTTCCTATAATATATGATTCAAACCATTTTAATGCATGACCTGACAGACCTACCCAGGTTTCAAGACGGTTAAGTAGCATGTTGTGGTCTGTAGTGTCAAAGGTGGCGCTTAGGTCTAAGAGGACTATAGCAGAGACTTTGAGTCTTAGATCATTAACTATTTTAGTTAGGGCGGTCTCTGTGGTTTGCTCTAAAGCCTGATTGGAACTTTTCTAGTATATATTTTACTAAGGAACAGGTTGAGTTGCTTAAAGATGACTTTGCTTATGAATGGGAGGTTGGAAATTGGCCTATAGTTATTGAGCATGTTTTGGTCCAGATCTGTTTTTTTCAGGAGTGGCTTTACAACTGCAGTTGACTCGTCATCAATCTACAGACAATGTTAACAAACAAACAAGTTATCAAAGGATTTGAAAGTTACATGTCAATGAAAATTTGAAATATAGCTTAAAATTCTTCAGAAATCCATATCTTGGCTTCTAATTGCTCCAGTGTGGTGAAAATTGACATGCCAACTCTAAACAGCTTTCTTTTCAAGCGCTGTAATTGTACAAATTGTTGTTTTGCCCATTATCTACACAATGCTAATGTTTACAACCAATTTTTTTTGTCGCTTTTTTTTTTTCATGTGCACCAAATTTTGTGACATTTCGTCACAGGGTGCAATGTTTCTCCAAAAACAGTTTTTGTTAAATAACTCATCAAAAATTTTGCCCAAGACAATGATTTTGTGTTAGTATGCTGGTGTTAAAGAGGCTTATCGACCCATCCCATAAACACTCACTTAAAGCATAGCGCCACCTATTTTCACGATCATATGCGCATTGTTTAAAGTCTGTCGCACAAGTTGCTTTGGCGGCGTTCCTGACACAATTTGGTATTTTGACGGCGGGAAAAGTGAACATTGCGCCAGGCGCATTGTTCAAAAGGGTTGGTCTTACATTACTTCATTAGTCATGGGTGTGTTTTGGGCGTAACATACAATGAACTAATCAGAATTTATACTCTCATTCCCTTTAAAAAGCCAGCGGTGCATCTTCCATTGCCTGTTGCTATTACGATGGTGGGTTTACCCAGACGGCAGGAGTTTTTCGGTGGAGGAGACAGATCTGCTCGTGCTTTAAGTAAAAGCACGTGAGCAGTTAGTCTTCGGGGATGGAAAGAATTCCCCCCAAACCTCCATGGGTCAAACATTATGGGAGGAAATATCTTCAATAATTATGTCCTCCTCCTTTGGAAAGAAGAGAACTTCCGAACAGTGCCGAAAGCTGTACAACAAAGTTAGAAGACGGGGCAAACAAAAGCTTCCAACTCAAAAGAAACATCAAAAATAAACGGAAGTATAGGTCCATCAAACCATTAGTTCATTAGTTTTCTTTGTTGATTTGTCCATTACATTTCTTACAACTTGCCACGCTATTTATTTAAAACGACAAAAGAAATTGTAAATAAACTGCGGAACATTGCTATACATTTGTCCCCTTTTGCTTACTAAAACATTAAAATACATGTATACAGGCTATACTTGTTGCAGCTCTTCTGCCAGTTAAGCTCGTCTCTCTGGCACAGCAGCAGGTGCATCTGGATTCAAAGCGTTGTGCGCCCCTAAAATAGCTTTTCAGAAGCGCGCGAGTCACAAAAAACAACCTTTATCTTGATCAAAGGCGCAACTGGTTTTTGCGTCCTCATAATAGCATCTGGTGCGTTTGCGCCGGGGTCGGCCCATTAGTCCGACAGCCCATTAGTCCGACAGCCCATAAGTCCGAAAATAAGCCATAGAGGACCAAACAAGAATCCCATTGCGCGTCTTTTTGCAGCTGCCTCATTTAACGCGCATCTTGGTTAAATGAGAGCGCACTTTGCAAAAGTGCTCACAAGGTATATCACAACTGAATTACAGCAAGTACACGACAATGGTAAGTCGAGTACATGATTTAGCTAAGCGGACGTGAGTTTTGGTTAAATGAGGGTGCGCGTTGCAAAGCGGGCTATTATGTGGTCTCTCCCAGGCACCGCAGTATACGATATTGCTTAGTTATGAATTAGCCTAAAGCTCAGGATTGGCAGCGGATTCTAGTGCATGACAAAAGTGATTTATTAAAGTAGGCAAATACATCGCTTTTGTAAGTACTGTGAGGCGTTACGGTGGGTGGTGTTGGGATGGGAGTTTTGCAAAGCTCAGAAGATGTGCAGATGTCTACATTTGTGACAAGTTCAAGAGCTGTTCAAGGCTGTTCCAACAGTTTGTAGCAATTCATGGCAAATACCTGGACAGGGTGGTGTCCCTTGTGGCGTGCCTAATGGTACCTGATGACCCGATACAGGCATTGGCGCATGTGAAAGGCGAGAAGATCACTGGGCAATGGGCACGAATAGGTCCTTGCTACGAGCCATTGAGACATAAATGGCAGACACTGAAAAGTATGGGTGTTACTTCCATCTCTATCAGAGCCGGGACAAAAAAGTGCAGCACCTAGCTCCGTGCCGACGACATTTGGGCTATTAAGTTTATCCAACAAGTGATGCCGTGGGGGTCAGTGCGCCAGAATTTTAGTGCTGAAAAAATGAAAGGGTCACAACTCGACTCATATGCTGTTATCACTGGCCACAGGGGTTATTTTTGTTGTTTGTGTTTCCATGTTAGAAAAATACCAATGAAAACAGAAAAAGACTGCTTGCATTTTCTGTTTTTCTATTATCAAATGGCAACAAAACAATGCTTAGGGTTTTTTTTTTCATGGCCTGGCCAGAAGATCCGCGCATTGGGCTTTGCTCTGGCCATGGTGCTGAATCGATTGATTCCTAAGGAAGTATCACGCCAAAAATTCGAAAAGTTTATTTGAAGAAACCAATGGTATATTGTAAAAATCAACTGGAGAGACAGGTCAACATTTCTTTAACTTTGAACTGAACTGAAAGAAATTAAACAGTGACTGATGACAGAAAAAAAAACTTTACTTTAAAGTGTGGTCGGACCAATGGGATGTCGGACCAATGGGTCTTTGTTTTTTAGGACTGATACATCCTCAGCGGTCACTGTCGGACCAATGGGAATGTCGGACCAATGGGCTGTCGGACCAATGGCATGGAACCCTTTGCGCCAGACCACACCTCTTCTTTTCGCTGACACCCGTGAGGGCGCAGTGTTATTTGCTATCTAGACATGATTTTCTCCCTGAAAAAATGAACAATGCGCTGGCACAAAATAGCAATGACAGCATGCGCATGTCGTGAATGCACAATGCACCTGTGGCATGATAGGGCCCAGAATGTCATTCATTCAAAACCCACATCCATGGCCAGTTGCAGCAAATCATTTCCATACAAACTCTCACCTCACAACACTGGCCTACCACAAACTCACCATACCTACAGTTCCCACACTTCTACACTTTCTCATGTTTTGAAGGTGGAAAAAGCATTCCAGTCTGAATGCCACTTTATCCAATATTTTTGCACACCTCTACTCAAAACCTTTGTTTGTGTGAACCAACACGATCCCAGATAAGGGGCAGTAATTTGGTTGTGTGCAGTATAAAATAGAAGGTGTTATTGGTTTGTGTGGTGTGAGTAATCAACTAAGATTTCTGCAGGTGTAAATGTTGTGGACCTATTTAAATTAGGTTTTTGAATGTGTTACTAGTTGTCACCATAGAGAACGTGAAAATTAAATTGTAAGTCTTTCAGACTGAGCCGACCATTCCATTTTTTCAAACATGATGCACTCCTGTCACAAAATAAGATAGAGATAAAATTTACCCACCAAATTAATCAGGGGAAATAGACATTTTAAATGATGTCACAAAATGTAACAAATATTAATTTTCAATAATATCATAGAAATTGCCCAAAATGTCAAAATGTCACCTGATTTTCAGAAATTTGTGTTTTAGTTACAAAAGACAGAGTATATGAAAGAGTCAGAAATTTGTGATCTACACAAAGAAAAAAAACAGAATAAATGTGTGATCCTTTGTTCAAAAGTTATACATTTACTGATACTGTACCTTTTGCCATAACAGACAGAATGTTGAGGAAACTGAATGTTATTACATCATCTTACAATGTTTTACCTATAGTACATAGATACTAATGGAATTTATTTAAAAAGTGAATTTAGTAATCACTGGTCAAAAAGGCTTTGTTTCCGGGGATGTTTGTAGTAATTTACTACCGAATATTTAGAATATACGGAGATATATGGATAGATACGCTACGGATATGTTGGTATCAAGTGTCATATACGGAGCATATCAGGGGTGCGTTTCTCGAACAGCTAGCTAAGTTAGCATTGTACTACCATTGTACAATGGAAGTATCTACAATGGTAGTGGCGAGATCCTTCCGTTCCTCGAAGCTCTCATACTTCGGTAGAACGATCATTGTAGGTACTTCCATTGTGGTCACTATCATTGTTGGTACTTCCATTGTGACCACTATTGTTGTACCTACTTTGGTGTGTGAAGCATGGAAACAACGGAGGAAAAGCAGGGGACAGCCGTTTTGATTGGATGGCGAAATCTTTGTTGACACACTATGCCACTGATATTTCCTTTTAGGATGTCTTTGTCTTTGTTGAAATCATACGATAGCGGTAATAATAAATGGTTACAGCATGGTAAACATCTGGTAAAACTAACTCAAGTGCCAAAACTTGGCCCAATGTCTACAGTGACACATGTCGTGAAGGAAATGTTATTCTTACAAATCCGTAGGTTTCAATAGCGTCTTGATGTCATTCGTCAGTGGTATTGATACTCCACCATACAACATCGGTGTCTGTGCCAATAGCTCAATGAGAAAGTTGTGTGGCTTGAGTGCTATTGTTCTCTTTAGTTCCCGGGTTCAAATCTCAGTGCACGCCTGGTAGCACATAGCCTTCATGTTTTACTATAGCATTGCTTCTCAATACATGTACTCTTTTCAAATCAATAACCCAGACAAACTTCAGAGTAGAGCATAAATCCACACTAACATGACTGTGAAACGCTAGGCCACACAAACAGATAAGTCATACAATTCATCTGCACTCAATCTCGAACCTACGTCTATGTTGGAAAACTTATGTTGCTCGCGACTGCGCTACTAGTTGCACCACTGACAATCACACGTGGGTTTCTGTTTACCAAATACATTATGCTGTCAATAATGGGAAAAGCTTCAATTGAAGGCCAACTTCTAATGCAAATATTCCGTAATCCCATGTTCCAAACTCAGCGAAACTCAATCGGTGTGTAGAGGCGACTATAATACTGCTGTTCAACCCATTAAATCATTAAGTCTTGTCATACGGTTTTAACAAGAAAAATTACATAACATGAATTGGCCATTTAAAAGTTCTATGAGCTGTATTATAGTGTCCTCTACATATCGATTGAATTTCACTGCATTTGTACTGCAGGATTATGAGATATTTAAACTTTACAGTCGAAGATCTACTGCAAGTTTTGCCGTGGGTGGGATCAACCTTCAAAACAACACTTGTACAATGGCTCGCGAGCTGTTGTAGGTACTACACAACTTTACTTCGGAGTTTTGGAAGTATCTCTGCTACGAAGGTTTCGAGAAATGCGTAGTAGGTCCCTCACTACCGAAGTCCCCACTACCGAAGTACGTACTTCCGAAGTTCCTCACTACCGAAGTAGGTACTACCAAAGTCCCCACAACAGAAGTACGTACTTCCGAAGTTCCTCACTACCGAAGTAAGTACAACCATAGTAGTGATCCATGTTTCACGTTTTCACCGTAGATAGGTCTATGCCCCCGAAACGTCTTGTTCTTGTTGCATTATATCTCCGCACACTTCAAACGTGGTGCCACCCATAGCTTTTATGACCAGGCAGCATTAATGTCAAAGGCATTTATAGTACATGCCTTTATTAGTTTTACTTTATACTTTAACTTTATAGTTTAAACATAGGACAGGCATACATGGCCAAAATGGCTTATCACGCCCCTCAACTTTACATCTGAAATTCATACCACAGACAATAGTGTTTGTTACGTTGTCTTTATTGTCATTTCCCATTTTTACAAACTCAAACATCAATATAAGTAGCATTTTTGGCTGGGGCTTCACGACGGGATAACCGGTCCCTCTCGGTAAGCCGCCGCCTCAGACAGGCGGGCTTACGACCGAATCTCCCATTATTCTCGAGCGCCTGCTGGCATCTATGTAGAACTCTTGTTAGCCTCGCGGTTCTCCACCTCGGCTGCAGCACAATATAGGTGCCTTTGTCTCTGCTTTCTTCGTTGGACAGTAGACTGGCGTCAGCTCCTTTTAGGTACTCATAGTCATCTTCTTCCAAGATGTCCCAAGCCACCAGCAATCTCTGCTTTAAAAGCTAAAAGAGAGGGCAGTATTACACAACGTATCTCAAAAGGATGTATGCGTCCGGTTAAATGCTTACACCCATCATAGTTCATGGTAAAATCTGCGCTTGTTTACAACCAGCAACATGGTAGTATTGGCCAGAACTGTACGAGAAAGTTCAAACTACATGTACATGCACGAAAAGGGGGCGCTTACTTCTGGGATTTTTGAATGAAAATGTAAAATAAACAAAACATTGTGCACCAAGCTCGTATTAGATTAAGAACGTTATTAAACTGTATTAACTTAGTGGTGGAAACAAGTCTAACTAAACTAACTAAAGCAGTTGTAGACTGCAGACCTCCGCCAAGCCAGCTCAGATCATCATCATCATCAAAAAAGAAGCAGCGCAAAATCGTAGCAATATGACACTCATACTAAACGAAACAGCAGTACCAGGGCTTTACAATGTGACCTGTGTTTATTTTTGCGCTCCAGTATCGGTGAGATATTAATTTGTTAAAATTAGCTAAAATCTGTCATATTAGTGCCCTGCACAGCTCTGCAATTACTCACGAACCCGTGATTGCAGATAAGGCACGCATGAAAGTACAGAATCTTAGCTTTCCAACGACACCAAGCACATACTTCTGCATTGAATTTAGCACGTCAAAACAAGGCATCAAATGTTTCAAACTGGATGAAACGTGTTTTGACAGAGAAATGCACGATAGCAGTAGAATCGGCAAGTTTCACTATTCACGTTATGCATTGACTGATAACTGCGAATGTACAACCGCTCTTTGGTTTGCGTAATTTTACTTTTGGTATGGTTACCCCACCCACACGTTTTAACATACGTACTTACTTCAGACATCTATAAAATGTATGTTATTTATGTCCCCATTATTGATTTAATGCAATAATTAAGTGAACATGTTGTTTTATGTATTTGTGATGTCAGCTTCGTTTTGTCTTTAGTTTATTCGCTGTATCTACCTTTGGTTGACAATTTCTGTAGTTTGGGCTAGGATAAAGTATTATATCCACTAACACCACCACATTTCAATCCAGAAGTTCCTCCCAGTCATTGTATTTCAATTCGCTCCAGTCTCCGCTCCAGAAAATAGTTCTATTTCGAGTTAACAGCGTCTGTGGTTGATGTGGACATTCCCTGGTATTGTGTAGCCGCTAAGATATGGTTGCAGTCATTGTTCAGAGTCCAAACTATGCCTATTGCACAGCTGCTGTTCTGTAGACGTGGGTGTCTTGTTAAAATCTGCCATAGTTTATCAATGCACCCGATTACACCCGGTTACATTCTATCTTTGGCGGAGTGATAATCAACTGTGTAGAGTCACCCATGGTATACCTTAGAATATCCTCACTCCTACTGACGCTTAGAATGTGTCTCGTCCAATCAGAAATTGCTAAATAGTTCGACCAGACCTAACTGTTGCATAATGGTAAAAGGCTTACTGTCAAGTTTTAATCAGTTAAAAATATGTATGAATTTCCAACCACACAACTTTTTAGGTATTTCTAACTATGAAAGTCTCTGCAAGATGTTGAAAGAAAATACAACAAAGATCAAAACTGAATGGGAGACTGACCTTGGTTTTCAAATAACAAGTGAACAACTTGTGGATTAACCCCAGTAGGTGTTGTACTACTAATAAAGACAGATTACCCATCACCCTTCTGTGACGTAACGGAAAGAACCTAGAACTACTAAAGTTCTGTAATAAGTGCAAGAGGAAGAATCCTACATTTACTGTAGATTATGTACACATTTGCACATTTTAGAATGATGCATTTAAAAAAAAACAATTGCTATTGTAGGTCAAAAAACTCAATAGCTGTCTTTTATTTTGTATAGGCAATCCACCAGATATTTCTGCTAACCAATTCAATCTTTGATACCCACTTTGTTAAAACGAGTATCACAAGAACCCCCTACCACAAAAAGTTTCATAATATCTGGAGGCCATTTATTCTTCAAACCTTAACAAAAGAGTTGTCTGGGTTGGCCTTGAGAGAAAAGTCTGTTTTGTCCATAAAATGATGTTGGTACATTATTTTTTTTCAATTGTACTGAATTATTATTGAATTATTGTAATTTTATTTAATACCAGCTGTCACAACCTGTAATTCTGTCCATGAAAGTTTTTCTGGGTTTCCCATGGGAATTCAATATCAACATTTTAATACATTTACACACATTTACACACATATTAGTAAAGGAATTGTTTGGTAATGATTTAATTGGCAGGTTGGTACGATTTTGATATTAATTATTACCGTTATGTTTTCGCCTGCGTTGGTTTGTCTGTTTGTCCGTTTGTCTGTCCGTTTGTGAACAGCATAACTCGAAAAGTTATGGATGGATTTTGATGAAATTTTCAGGATAGGTCAGCAGTAGCCTAACTTAGAACTGATTTGATTTTGGTGGTGATCCGGATAACCATCTGGATCCAGGAATTTTTTATTCAGTCAAGTTACTAGTGTAGCATGGAATCTACGGGGACTTTTATTTCGAAAGGAGGGAATATGGGTTGGTACGGAAATGAGGCTCCTGTTGCGGGTCAAGGAGTTGTTGAGTTTTTGGTTAGAGGGTTCAGTGAAAGACAGAGGACAGTTAGAGAGGTAGTGGTGAGCAGCCCAGTAGTTCATGTTGGCAGTGGAAATTAGATAAAGTACTTTCCTGCACCGAAGAGCCAAACAAGTTTGTGTGAGCATGAGTGAACGAACCGTCTTAAGGTGAGAATGACAATAAGGTGGAGACCTAAGCTGCCTTGGCGGAGGTCTGCGCTCTCTGAGTGCTTTTCTAGTTTTGTTATAATTATTATAATTATTAATTATTACTACTATTTGATATTACTAGTCTGTTTATCGTGAATTGTCTCTGTGTTGGGGTTTGTGTGTGTTCCAGAAATTCCCTTAGTGCTTCATCTATTTGCTCTGGTTTCTCTTGTGTGGCTGTGGGCTGGACTGCATATGGCTTACAGATATCTTTGGATGCTGGTCCTTTACATTATTTTCAACATCTCAATGGTAAGAATTCATCATCAGGCATGTTAAAGATCAAACGAGCCATAATGTGGTTGTATGCGATTTTATAAATGTTCCACATGTGTATTGTATGTAAATATATGAAAATAATTAGCTGCAAAGAATAGCAGTACCTGGTATGACCGCTACAGTGTGCTCTGAAGTTCAGCACACTGCAGAGCTTAGAAGTCGCCCAGACAACTCCTAGCTCACTAGAGCTATTTATAAAATATCCGAAGGCAACGTTTGTATACCGCACATCCGTGATCTTTTGAAATTCAAAGGTTTTTATCAAAGAATAAATATGCAACTTTGAAGGAATGCAGTAACCCCACCAAAAGCCTTGTTGAAGTATACATGCACTTTATTTATAATTGAATTCAATTAGTTTACTTTGGAACTATGTAAAAGTGTGATTATAAATGCATTTATGATTGTTGAAAAAATGAGCAGGTTACAAAAAAATTATAAAATTAGACTAGCTTGTGTCATTAGACACTTTTAAGTCTTTGTTGACTGACATGCCTATTACACAGTGTTCTTGTTTTAATTGATTTGATGTTTTTTACTTTCATTTGTTTTTCTTATTGTTGCTTGATGTTTTTTTTACTGTATGAACTGTAAACTCAGGGCATTGCTGGAAAAGAGTTTCATGCTCAGTCAATTCTCTTTGAGTAAACAATGATTGATTTATTTAAAAATGCTACAAAGCAGTGCATAGATACTTTGTCAATCCTAAGTGTAATCCCATCCCCATCTAATTTGTAGCCCTGTGATCTCCATTGTAGCTCACTTTTACAGCAGTGTAGCACGATAATGTAACCCACGCCTACCTGCGCAGATCTATCACTCATCAACCAATCATGGATGCAGTTGCAAGCAGGCTCATGCTTCAGGCCAGGCCATAGCAATGGAGCTTTCATCTTATCTTATCTAACTAAGAGTAGGTCTCAGCAGCTTTGTGAATTACTTTTAAGTAGCAACGCTTACACAAAAAACTTTTAGTCTGATTTAGGAGTACTCCTAACCTTAAGATAAAATTCTTTGTGGATACGGGCCCTTTTCTTCTTGGTTGCAACGGTTGACAAGATGTTCTGCAAAAACTGAGGTAACAATTGCGACTACAAAAGTACTCCAAGAGTGCAACCCTCTGCCAATACTGTTGCACCCAAAATTTTTCATCACATAATGATTTAACCTGTATAGTATGATTTTTGACCCAGAAAACAAACCCTTAGGACTTGAAATGAAGTTGCTATCATTCAGTGCGTTCACATGGACGAGTTGAAACCGATTGGAACTGGTTTGGGATCGTACCGGCTTCATGTGTACGGGATAATGATCAGCTTGAGATTGGTTTTCCGAAACCACTTGGAACGCCAGGCTTGGGCCGGTTCTAAACCACTTGGTGCTGCCATGTGTACGGGATCGGATTGGTTTCGGGTATTGCGCATGTATCAACGAAATAAAAAACGCAGTTTGTTCCTTCATGCGGACTTCCTAACAGGAACAGTTTTTGTTTAGACCACCTTATTGTTTAAGTGGTATCAAGTAATATCAGGTGAAAGGAGGAGGCTATGTAAATACATTTTTTTTACATTACATTACATTGCATTTGGCAGACGCTTTTATCCAAAGCGACTTACAAAAAAGGAGGACATAAGCAACAGAGATGTAAGAGGACATAAAGTAGGGGCACAACAGACATATGTACTTCTGCATAGGGATAGAGAGAGAGAGTTGGATTAGTGTTTGTTAATTATGTTAGTTTGTTAGGAAGGGAAGCAATCTCGGAAGAGAAGGGTTTTTACAAGCTTTTTAAAGATAGGGAGGGATGTTGCTGTTCTTGTCGCAACTGTTAGGTCATTCCACCATTTGGGGACAACCACGGAGAAGAGTTTAGAGTGACCTCGCTTTGTGAGAGGCTAGGGAACCGATAGACGATTCGTGTGAGCGGAACGCAGCGCCCTGGACGGGACGTGAGCCTGTAGTAAGACATTGAGGTAGGCGGGGGCGGAACCTGAAATTACTTTGTAGGCTAGTGTCAGAGCCTTGTGTTTAATTCTTGCAGCTACTGGCAGCCAGTGAAGGTCTCTGAAGAGTGGGGTAACGTGTCCTTTTGGGTTGGTTGAAAACCAGTCGCGCTGCAGCGTTCTGGACCATTTGCAATGGTTTGATCGCACAGGCAGGTAGACCGACTAGGAGAGAGTTACAGTAATTGAGCCGCGAGGTGATTGACGCCTGTATTAGCAATGGAGCGGCATATTGGGTCAGGAACGGTCTGATTTTTCTAATATTGTATAGTGCATAGCGACATGATCTCGCTATGGAAGAAATGTGATCGGAGACAGATAGACGGTCGTCTAGTATGACACCTAGGTTCCTAGCCACGTTGTTTAGGGCAACAGTGACATCGCCAATATTCAAGGTGATGTCGTGGCAGATTGACTCATGGGCAGGGATGACCAGGAGTTGGGTAACAACACCCAAACCAATCCCAAACCAAACCAATCCCACTATGTGAACGCAGTATTAGTTCAAAAGTTATTAAGCGAAAACACTTTTTCACTAATGACGGATTTTTTCTGGATACAGATCTGTAACTATTAAAGATACTGTACATCAAATTTGTACATCAAATTTGTTAACACTCTACTGAATCTACAATCTCTCAGCTACAATTTGGTGTTGGTTACATGTCTCTAGCATGGTTCGTTACTTGACAGTGGCCCATTTTCTGTGAGGCCCCTCAATCAGATCCGGAATACTGTCATGAACAGGATCATACTCTGGGGTTTGTTTGACATTATGATGGCCCTATGCTGTAATTTTTTTTTACCAAACATTCTGGGCATTATTTGTGGAGTTATAAGGAAAAATGTCCAAATTGCCCCCATCTCTCAATGGTAAAGAATCCTTTAAAAAATTCCTGGATCCAGATGGTGATCTGGATCACCACCAAAAACAAATCAGTTCCAAGATAACCCACTTCAGACCTATCCTGACAATCTCGTCAAAATCCGTCCATAACTTTTTGAGTTATGTGAATAACAAACAGACAGACAAACAAACAAACGCTGGCCAACACATAACCTCCTTGGCGGAGGTAATATGGTAAGTAGCCATTACCTAATATGTTGGTAATGGTTGTTAGTTTTTACCTGTGTCTAATTGGCACAGATTGATAGTTTTCTCATCATTATTTGAATATTACTTGATGTATAAAAACTGTTATTATAACAAATGTCAGTGAGGCTAATGTTATGTTATTTAATTGTGACCAATGCATGTTTTTTGCATCACTAAAAGGTTACTTTAATATCACAAAACTAGTTGTTAGTACAAGTTAATTATGTTATTATCAAGCCTATTAACAAGCACTCTTCATGGGACCCTTATAATAGAGTTAGTTGAGCATAACTTATATACTGGTAATGTATAATCATTATAACTGTCAGGCACAGTATAAACACACCTTAAAGTTCATGATATTGGTTTTGCACACAACACTACGATTTACATAAATCAAAACAAATGGCAATGGAAAATGGGGAAAACTGTGAATCTCTGAAAAAGACTCAACACCGTGGCAACTGGGGACATGGAGGAAAAAACTGAAGTAAACTAAGACGAACACAAACACACAAAGGTCCAAACTGTGACAAGCAAAAAACCCAACACAGTACACTAACCGGGATTGGAGACACAAGCTAGCAAAACCTAGCCTGGCTATTGCAACTTCTCAATGCTCTGCGAGCATTGGTCTGGCCACGCTGTGTTGTAAACCCATTTCTCAGAGGGCGGGCTTAATCCGCCTCTTTTAAATGCCTCTGTTTGCTACTGGACGAAGCTTCAACCAATCACACCCCGAAATGACCACAACAACAGGGTTCTCGCAAAGTCCCATTGACTTGGCTACCAGTGGGGCTACTGTAACTGATAAATCAAACATTTTCGCGAAGCCGGTCGGTAGCATTACGAAAACGTCCTTTCCTGCAATAAATGCTTCAAGGGCTGCCATTTGCTTTACTTTCAGAGAGAACTTCCCTTTGAATTATTCCATATCAGCAGCTATAGCTGCATTGAAATCTTGCCGCTGTTCCACGTTCGCCATGTTGACAGTGACTGAGGTAGATTTCGGATCACTAAAACTACTGCGTCATCGCCTTTTTGTAATGTTAGATTTTCATTGGTCCCCGTTTCTGTGCAAAGGTAGAAATGGTGCAGACAGGCAGCTTGGCCAGACTTGCAAATGCAAATGCAAATGCAGCGTCACAGGACGTATGGGACAACCCAGGCTAAGCAAAGCCACAAACAGATTAACACTGCGCAAGGAGGAGCAAGACACAATACCAGAATGCAAAAGTTCATAGACAAAGAATGGAGGATCAGAGCTGGGGAGCTGAGACAAGACTTCACAGAAGCAGGACAGAACACAACTGACTCAGAGCAGATCCAGAGTAAGATTGATGAGGCCAGATGACAGGAGACCAGGGAGTGAGAGGGTCTGCATAGTGGGTTGACAATCTAACCACTCAACCATTGCACCACATGAGCTTTTAGTGGATGTAGATCTACACTAAATTTTAGAACACCCAAATTTTTCCAATTATTCAACTTATTATTATTCCAACTCAAGTAGTAAAAGTTCAATAAATACCCTGAAATGGTACAAAGGTAAGTACTGAACAGCCGGAGGTAAAAAAAAAAAAAACAGATTTGGTTACCCAAAACTGAAAAATACATTTTAGAATTATACAAAAAGGCCTTTTTCAGGGAACACGAAGTGGGTCACCTGGTCAGCAGCCATGAAGGTTAAATCAGCCTTCACAGATAGTGCTACTAATTCCTATATTCTTGATTACTTACAACACCCAATGTTGGTATAAAAGCAGTGTTAAACCAGACCTTCAGGAGCATCAGGTGAACAGTATTGTACTGCAGAAAGTAGTGTAATGCTACAAAAATGGCAAGGAAAATCAAATAGCATTGGGAGAGAGACAGACCATCATAACACTTAAAAGTGTTGGTTTTTCCTACAAATGGGAAATTGCAAAGAAAGGCAAGGTGTCTGTGAGTACAGCTTTCTTCACCATCAAATATCACTCAGAAACTGGGGGAAACTCTGTCAGGAAGTGGTCTGGCAGACCCCGTGTCGCAGCTTAATCAGAGAACATGTTTCTAAGAGTTAACAGCTTGTATGATAGGCAGCTCACAGAACAACAACTTCAAGCACAGCTTAATAATGGTCATAGTAAGCAAGTTTCAGTTTCAACTGTGAAGAGAAGATTTCGAGCTGCAGGTTTGCAAGGACGATTTGCAGCAAGAAAGCCATTGCTAGGACATCAGAATAAGACAAAGGGGCTCTCCTGGGCCATGGAACACAGCCATTGGACTACTGAAGCCTGGAAAAAGGTATTATGAACTAATGAATCAAAATTTCAAATTTTTGGTTCATCACGCAGGGCCTCTGTACGCCATCAAATAGGCAAGAGGATGGTTCCACAGTCTATAAAATCAACTGTCAAACATGGAGGAGGAAGTGTGATGGTCTGGGGCTGTTTTGCTGGATCCAGGGTCAGTGAGTTGTACAGAGTGAGTGGTATCCTGAAACAACATGGCTACTACAGCATTCTGCAGTGCCATGCAATATATAATATAATACCCTCTGGTATGCGCATAGTTGGTCAGAGGTTCATCCTATAGCAAGATAATGACCCAAAACACTAGTCCAAACTATGCCAAAACTACCTCAGCAAAAAAGAACAAGATGGTAAGCTTGAAAATATGGACTGACCAGGACAATCTCCAGACTTAAATCCATTGAGCTGGTTTGGGATGAACTGGACAGAAGAGTGAAAGCCAAGTAACCTACAAGTGCCACATATTTGGGAACTTCTGCCACAAACTTGGGAATAACTCTCTGAATAATATTTGATTTCTCTTGTAATCATCTCTTGTCATTATTTCATGCCACGAGTGTGCTTAGCTGTTAGGTGGCTAGTTTGATAAGTCAAAAGTTTTAAATATATTTTGGTTTATAAATTCATTACATGTTTTTTTTTTTCAACCCAAATTGGATATTTGTGCTGTGCTTTCATTTTTACAGTACAAGACACAATAAACTGAATGATTTTCAGTTAAAAACTGGAAAAAGTGTGGTGTTCTAAAACTTTTGACTGGTAGTGTATATAGGGTAGCATAAATGAAACACACGATCATATCATTACAAACTTATTCAGTCACGGCTTTTTAATGAGTAAGGGGCATGATTGTGTTGGGGAACATTTCCCTAAGTTGCTGAATTTGTCATACATATCGGCTTAATTGAAATAAGGCTACTTACTGGTGTGGTGTCGTTTCTGTTGTTTATCCACAACGAATGCATCTGAATACTCTCTGAACGCTTCCAAAACATCTGGATACTGTGCAGTTTCAATGACGGAAGTCCAAACTAACATAGTTCAGACTTACGTTGTACATAGGTTGTTGGACATTTCGGGAAACAGTCGGAATTGGGCTGTTGTGTCATTTGAACCTACATCGGACAACGGTGGTTTAATGCTAACATCCGTCATTGTTTCTGTAACATCTATCAACGTACCCTGATGCAGACTTGACAATAGCTAAGTTGGAACAGAAATGATTAATCACAAATACTAATTATATTATTAATTATATTATTAATCAATCAATTAAAAAAATGAAAAACTAATATGAACAATGGGGTTTACAACTTAATCATAATTAATTACACATTTAAAGTTTCACAATTCTCCATTTTTTTTAAGAAAGAATGTTACTCATGCCACATTCAAAGGCATGGGAAGGGCCAGTTGCAGTGTCTAGTCTCTTGTCCTTCACAACATCCTTGTGCACAAATACTGTATGTCACAAAAGTGAGTACACCCCTAACATTTTTGTACCTTTTCCATGAGGTGCCATGTTGGACTTCCAATGACCAGTATGAGAGAGTGTGAGAGTGATAACACCAAATTTAACACAAATGCTACCCATTTACACCTGAGACCTTGTAACACTAACAGATCACATGACACCAGGGTGACAAAGTGGCTAATTGGGCACAATTTGGACATTTTCACTGAGGCGGTCACTTTTGTTGCCAGTGGTTTAGACATTAATGGTTGTGTGATGAGTTATTTTGAGGGAACAGCAAATTAGCACTGTTATATAAGCTGTACACTGGCTACTTAACGTTGTAGCAGAGTGTTATATCTTCAGACTTCTTACATGGAAAGATATTATAAAAAAATACAAAATTGTGAGGGGTGTACTCACTTTTGTGACATTGACTGTACATACCTAATCCAACAGCAGGACAGCAAAAAGTAAGGCATATTGCAGTCTGCACAACAAAAAATGTAAATGGTACTTTTTCTCTTTGATGCCATGATGGACTTGAATCTTGAACAGCCTATGTAAATACAACAATATATAAATATGTTGTTTGTGGGCTTCACAAGTAACTTTTTTGGGAATAAATGGTATATCTACCTGTACCTTAGTCAAAAGGTCACAGGAGTGAGGACAACCCACTTAGAATCATTGTAACACGGACGTTTCAGATTTATCTACTCTATGCTAAATCAACTTTAGCTGCCGTGCATGTCTGAAAACAAGTTGAATAAGGTTTATCCTTTAGGACACATCACCTCTCCAACCCAGGGACAAGTGACATCACACAACTGACACATAGAATTGAACTCTGGGAAACACTCCTACCTTAATGCTCCCTCTTAGTGGACCTCTTCTTTGGAGCCTTTGTGTCAAATTTACCATGTAGAATCACTACTCCAATCTCTGTAAGCTCATTTTGTTTCATAAAATCTGTTCAGTAGTGGTGCTATAATAAAAAAAATGGCAGTTTGGCTTACACCTACAGAATGGACATTCACACCATAGGGGGTGCTATAAATACCTTTGTGCTGAACTTCACAGCACACTGCGGCGGTCATACCTTGTACTGCTATGTGGTGCATAGTTTTATAGGCACACCAGCTAGACGGAAAACAAAAACCTTTATTCTAACTGTTGTGTGTCTCATGAACATTCTAAAAGTGTGCAAAGTGAATATAAATAAATAAACAGATGTACACACTGGGAGAACAATTTGCTGTTTCAGTGGAATTGTATTTTTTATCATGAACTGCATCAGATGCAATGAGAACGAAGCAGTAGGCAGCAAAATCTGTTCAGAAAATAGCTTTTTTACACAGCTAGTAACTGACTATCATATGACCATCTGAATTGAACCATTGTCTTATTGTTGTTTTTAAAGCAACAAACAAAAGTAATTTTCATTATTCGTCTTTATAATCATTTACATAAATAAATAATATGTGTGTTTGTATCTTTTGTGTCTGCACTGCCAGGGTCTATATGTGTTTGCTGTGTATTTCATCCTGCATAACCAGTTGTGCTGGCCTACAAAAGCCAGCTACACTGTAGAAATGAATGGGCACAACAGGGCCAGCTCCATTTACTCAGGCAGAGGTGCAGTAACAATGCCCAGTGAGATCAGCAAATCCACACAGAACCTCATCAGTGCCATGGAAGAGGTATGATCTTTAATAATAATAGTAACAATAATAGAAATAATTTGTATAGCACATTTCATACAAAAGATGTAGCTTAATATGCCTCACAGTGTGACAGGAACACAGGACAGAGATACTCATGACCCATTTTGTTATAGTCCAGTAGCACCAGAAAACTCAAACAGATATATATATATATATATATATATATATATATATATATATATATATATATATATATATAATGAAAATTAATTAATTTAATAAATTGTCGAAATTGTGTCGAATCGTATCATTTTGAGTATCATTGAAATCTTATTGATTCAGGAAATCTGTATTGATACCGAACCCTACTAGTAAAGGTACTTTAAAGTCAATTGTGTAAGACACAGTTAGCCAGTACAGGTCAGCTAGTATTCCAGTAATGTGCTCCCTTCTTCTTGTTTTTTGTTAACTGTCTTGGCAGCTGAATGAATGAGCTATAGTTCCAATTTCATTTTTTCGAGAGGCCAGTGAATAAGGCATTTCAGTAGTCTAATGAGGTTTGAAATTTAAGTCGGAGTCAAGAATCACACACTGATATGTTGACTTAGGTTTCCCAGATTAGAATAGAGCGCCTCTCATTTATCTTTGGGGCCAGTAAATAATAGCTCAGTTTTGCCTTCATTAAGTTTTACAAAATTATTACTCATCTACTGTGTGATAGCTGGTAAGCAAGAGGTTAATGAGTACAGGGCAGTCGTTTTGTTTGACTCGACTGAAATATAGTTGTGTGTCACATAGCTATGGAAGTCTATGTTATGTTCTAATGACGTTACCCAGTGGTAGCAAATATAATAAAAGGGGAGGGGACCAAGACAACTACTTTGGGAGACATAGATCTAGTCTTTAAGGGGGCAACTTTGGGATTTCTCTTAATTGAAGCTAACTACCATTTTATCAAGTAACTGGTGCCGACTAAAGAGGTCACAGACATAAGAGGTCAGTAGTTTTTTGTTCTGCTGATGCATTTATGTAATGTTTTCATATTAAACGGCCCTCTCAGTTACTAGGTATGGGTGTAATAGGTGGAGATTCAAAATGCATGAAGTGATGATCATGGTGATAGTTGTGTCTGACACAGAAATGTTAGTAATGTTAATGTTAGTACCATGTGATATTACTGGGTCGAGTGTGTTTTTTAGTCGATGGGTAACTTCCATTACATATTGAGATAGTCCAAAGCCATCTAAAGTGTTCAGGAATTTTGTGCCATTTAAAGCACAGTTTTTGTCATTCTGTCATAATATGTAAGTACCATAGACAGAAGTGTGGTGAGCTCTGATAGGAAGGTTGGTGAATTTTTGTCTGTACAAAAATTAAGCTGTGGTCGGCAGTGGCGGTTCAAGCAAGGGCGCCTGCAGTTCACTTAGGGGGCGCCAGTGTGCCGATTGCAGTGATATGATACACAGAGCTTTTTATTTTTATTTTTTCCAAAGCGCTCATGGTGCCCCCCACAAAATGGCGCCCCGGGCGGCTGCCCTGTTCCGCCTAAAAACGCTACTGGTGGTCGGTCTTAACTTAGGCACATTCACATCTTTCAAGTAACTAAGTTAATCTCTTTGGAAGTAAATTAATCAGAGATGATACTATGCAGCCACCCCTTTTGTTTTCTCTTTTTCTCTTACTTTTTTTATCTCTGTGTACTCCCCTGTGTTGATGAGTGACAACTTCTGTCCAGAGAGGGCTCTGCTGTGGGGTACAGCAGGCTGGTTTGCTCTTTAGAAGTCACTGCTTGAGGGAACATGTTGTTTAGCCGGTTAACTTGGTTTTGTATTGATTCAGAATGAACACTCGATGTTTTGAGCTAAGCAAGTTGGGTAACTACTAGCAAGCTAGCTAACTACGGTCACAATCTGTGTCCGCAAGCACAGTTCTTGCATTTGTGGAACGATATTACAACAGTTAAATATTATCTAGGCGTCAAAGTCATTGGAGTTGACCCATGTAGACCCTGTAGACGATTCTGAAACAATTGACATTAGATGTAGCTAGCTAGCTAGCCAGCCATGGGCATTGCCATAGACTGGCCAGCAAAGTGATTACTACATCAGATAAGATGCATAGCCATCCCGAAGGCCAGCTGTCTATCTGCTGATTGGCCAAAGAGGAGTTCTGTGCCTCTATGTCCAATTGTTATTCCTTCATCCTTAAAACTACATAGATGTTGGCCACAGTAAATTGAAATTGAATTTTGGCAAGTGAATTTGAATTGTGAGAACTGAACCTAAAAATACTATATTTTTTTGCAATTATTCAAGTTTAGCCATTTAAATTCTAATATAAAGTATTCAAATTTAGTTTCTGGCATCACATACTTTAGCCCATTTATTTAGCCCATCCTGTACTTATACAGTGGGGCAAAAAAGTATTTAGTCAGCCACCAATTGTGCAGGTTCTCTCACTTAAGAATATGACAGAGGCCTGTAATTTTCATCATAGGTATACCTCAACTATGACAGACAAAAAGAGGGGAAAAATCCAGAAAATCACATTGTCTGATTATTTTAAAGAATTTATTTGCAAATTACAGTGGGGAAAAATATTTGGTCAATAAAATATCTCAATACTTTGTTATATACCCTTTGTTGACAATGACAGAGGTCATTCTGTAGGTCTTCACAAGGTTTTCACACACATTTGCTGGCATTTTGGCCCATTCCTCCATGCAGATCTCCTCTAGAGCAGTGATGTTTTGGAGCTGCTGCTGGGCAACACAGACTTTCAACTCCCTCCAAAGACTTCCTATGGGGTTGAGATCTGGAGACTGGGTAGGCCACTCCAGGGGCCTCATTTATAAAACGTTCTTACGCACAGATTTGATCTTAGAGCCATAGTGGAGTTTGGAGTGTGACTGTTTGAGGTTGGGGACAGGTGTCTTTTATACAGATAATATGTTCAAACAGGTGCCATTAATAACGAGGTAACAAGTGGAGGACAGAGGAGCCTCTTACAGAAGAAGTTGCAGGTCTGTGAGAGCCAGAAATCTTGCTTGCTTGTAGGTGACCAAATACTTATTTTCCACCATAATTGGCAAATAAATTCTTTAAAAATCAAACAATGTGATGTTCTCATTCTATCTCTCATAGTCTCATACCTATGATGAAAATTACAGGCCTCTGTCATATTCGTAAGTGGGAGAACCTGCACAATTGGTGGCTGACTAAATACTTTTTTGCCCCACTGTATATGCATGCTTATGTAAAACAGCTGACATAGCATTAAATAACACTGACTATAACATTCCTCAAGGTACTGTTACTCATAGACAGACGGATGGACGGATGGACGGATGGACGGACGGACGGATGGACGGACGGACGGACGGACGGGCGGGCGGGCGGGCGGGCGGACGGATAGATAGATGGATAGATGGATAGATGGATGGATGTAGTGGCGTGGGTGTGAGGGGTCATTGATAATTTTGGAAACTCAGCACCAAACACAAGATAAAGCTATTTGTTCTTGCCCCATCCCTGTTGAGCTTGTGTTGTACGTGTGTGTGGGCATGGTGCATAGTTGAAGTTAGAGGTTAACAAATGCTCTTTCATCGTCTTCCCAGGTATCAGCTGACTGGGAACAAGCATCCCTAAGGCGCAGCAGTCAGCTAGGCAGCATTTGTGCATTAGGATCACAAAGCCAGCAGTACCACAGAGATCAGGAATTGCTCCACACACTCACAGCTGATGAAGAGCTACAAGACTTTGATGACCTTATATTTTCCTTAAAAACCGGTGAGACCAACAACCACAGACTAATTATGAGATTGCGTTGATTAAAAAGTAAAAGTATGTAGCCACTTACTGGTTTGCAGACAACTTTACATGTGTCATTTTTTTTCATTCCAACATTTAACTAAAAAAAGGTACTTGCCAATGTGTGTGACAAATGTGACAATGCCTATGAAACATTATCTGTTTAAAATGATCTGAAAACAACTGATAAACAGGATGTATAAAGAATGCTGAATGATAAAGCTTATTTCAAATAAACTCTATGACCTATGTGCATAATGCAAACTGTAGCCTAAATAACACAGCCTACATAAAAGAGGGCACAGACATAGTCATGTTTTCACAGGCCCTGATGCTGTTTACAGCTTTCACAACATCCAGCTTGTGTAGTGTAGCTAATTAGGCACCAACATCAGCCTGCATCCCCATCTTCACCTCAGTCAGTAAGACAACATGGTTCTGCAACCCTGTCCTGCAGCACCTCTAGTCTGTTGTAATTACCTCCGCCAAGGAGGTTATGTTTTCGACTGCTTTGGTTTGTCTGTTTGTTTGTGAACAACATAACTCTAAAAGTTATGGATGGATTTTGATGAAATTTTCAGGATAGGTCAGAAGTGGCCTAACTTAGAACTGATTTGATTTTGGTGGAGATCCGGATAATCATCTGGATCCAGGAATTTTTTATTCAGTGTAGTTACCAGTGTAGCATGGAATCTACAGAGACTTTTATTTTGAAAGGAGGGAATATAGGTTGGTATGGAAATGACGCTCCTGTTGCGGGTCAAGGAGTTGTTGAGTTTTTGGTTAGAGGGTTCAGTGAAAGACAGAGGAGAGTTAGAGCGGTAGTGGTGAGCAGCCCAGTAGTTCATGTTGGCAGTGGAAATTAGATAAAGTACTTTCCTGCACCGAAGAGCCAACCAAGTTTGTGTGAGCATGAGTGAACGAACCCACTAGTTAACTATTACACCAGTAATAAAATGTTTTAACATGATTAATGTCTTTTAATGTCTTAAGGTCAGAATGACAATAAGGTGGAGACTTAAGCTGCCTTGGTGGAGGTCTGCGCTCTCTGAGTGCTTTTCTAGTTCCAGTTAAGTCAGAGCTGTAGCTTTTCACTGATCCATTTCCTCAATTGTTCTGCTGGTTTTGATGGTTTTCTGAGCGAAGATAATCTGTTTTGCAAACAAAATGTTTTACTACTGGGGTTCATTTCACAAAACTGCGAACTTCTTTAGCAACTTCACTGGTTTGACTGATGGACTTACAACACTGCTGTTTCCCCACGACATCGTTCATACCACGCAACTAACAATGTTAACACTGAAGGCTGTTCAACAACTCAGGTGTTTCCCAACAGCAAAGTTTGGACGATCCATCGGAAGTTGCATAGTTAAGTTGTGTGTTGGACCTGTCATTAGACCATCATATATGTTTACATGACATCTTGTTTGTCTCCTTTGGCCTTCTTGGGTCAGATTAGGCACCATTCGAAGCTTTACTGCCACCAACTGCGTGAATGATGTTACTTTAATTCACTTCATTTTCGTCCTGGCAATGTCAGATCATGTAAAAAGAAGGTAGAAAATACAACCCACAACACACAAAAAGCTGTTGCAAAATGTTGTTGGAACATTTAAAGTAATTTACTTACCAAGATCGTTTTTAATACGGTTATGTATGATCATGGATCACGGATCCACTATCAAAGCCATTCCATGATCCACAGATCATTCCACCTGTTTCAAATGTATTACCACTTTCGTCGTACTTCGGCGGTTAGAGATTTTCAGGAAACCTTCAGACTCGGGCTGTTGTGTAGTTTGAACCTCTGTTGTACAACGGTGGTTTCATGCTAACCTCATTGTTTGGGAAACACACCCCTGATCTGCACTAGATGCTATGAAAGCCTTTCTTACTCCTGGGTCTACTGGATAGTTTATGATAGTGTGCACACTTTGTCAGATTTATTAAAACAAAGCTTTATAGGGTTTATAGGTTGCTTCATTATCCAAAGATAAGACTATAAACAATTTTTTAAAATTCATAGAAAAATGAAAGGGTGGTGTAGAAATTTTGTTTAACCCTTGTAAGGTCTTTGGGTCTGTGGGACCCGTTTTCAGTTTTCATCTTAAGAAAAATGATACAAAAATATAGCTGCGAGCAGCAATGCGGGGCCAAGCAGTGACTCGGCCCGTCCCAGCCCAAGTCGCCACGGCAACAATCAGATCCGACAAGGCAGAAGGTCAGAGGGACGCGCAGTAAGTGTTTGCAAGCAGAACCGCTTGTCCAACTTTACAGTGTACCAAATAAACTGCTGCGACCATCATCGGAGAACTATGTCGAACAGTGCCCAGAGGCAGCAGTGCCTAATGTCTCAGTCTGTTCATTTGATTTGAAAATCAGACCTACGGTTCAAAAGTTACAAACAGAAATGTACCTGCAACTTTGACCTGCTGGTGGCGCTAGAGGGTTGGGGCTGGGCACCTATAATTGGTTGTGGTGAAAGCTGATGCTGTATACAATGTGAGTGCCAAATTATAGTATTTTCCTACTTACGCTTCTATGGGCTGCCATAGACTTACAGAGGAGGATGCTAATCATAATGGGAAAACGGACAAAACCAATAGGGGCCTTCGCCAGCTTCGCTGCATGGCCCCTACTAACAGGAAAACAGACCAAACCAATAGGGGCCTTCGCCAGCTTCGCTGCTTGGCCCCTAAAAATATTTTTTCAAACTGAAATTCAGCCTTGGCTAAAGCCTTGGCTCATTTTCTGTGAGGAACATAAATCAGAAATAAAAAATCATCGACCCCCCCTGCATCCCCCCCAATTACATTTGTATTACATACAGGGTCTTCGGGTCCACTGGACCCAGGGCTAGTTAAAGTGTTGAAATCATAGGTCCTGTGTACTCATTTTTTCCCTACCTCCTTTCTGGGCCTTTCTGTGTGTGTGTGTGTGTGGGAGGGGGGGTGTCTGTGTCTGTGTCTGTGTGTGTGTGTGTGTGTGTGTGTGCGTGTCTCTATATGTGTGTGTGTGTGTGTGTGTGTGTTTGTGTGTGTGTGTGTGTCTGTGTCTCTATGTGTGTGTCTCTATGTGTGTGTGTGTGTGTGTGAGAGAGAGAGAGAGAGAGAGAGAGAGAGAGAGAGAGCGAGGGAGAGAGTAATGCAGGTGAATGGGTGAGCTTATGGCGCTTTTCCACTGCAGAACCGGTACAGCACGGCACGACACGCTTTAGCTTGGCACTACTCTACACACTTGTCGAACTGGTCCTGTTCCTTTTCCACTGCCAGCAGTTACTAGTCGGGACTAGTTGAAGTGGGTGGAGTTGCCTCGACACTGTGCTTGTTGTCACTGAAAACGCCAAAAAACCATAGAATGTAGAAGAAAAAAACAGAGCAAAAAACGTATAGAAGAGGCGAGGCAAACGACACTGAGAAAAAAAAGAAAAGTTTTGCAAACCATACAGAACTATGAAGCAGAAGACGAGCGGCTAAGAGCTGCAAAGAGACGATGTGTGAGGGTAAGCCAACGATTGAGTTGGTAGCTTTTCAGTGTGTCAGGTATATTCATTTGTTACACAGTTGTAGATCGATGTGAAGTACTAAAATACGGACCGAACATCCGAATGGTGGGATGTAATTGTTTCACGAACGCGCAGTAGATTGAAAACTTCAGGATGTCCGAAGAAACATTCAACCACAACATTTCCTTTCACCAAGTGGACAGCACCGTTCACATGACATTTTAGTACCAGCTCAGCATGGCAAGAGCCACCTCTCAAACGGGTACGAAAAATAGTAATAGGTCCCAGGTCCAACCCCGAGTGGAAAAGGGCCAAAAGCAAATACAGTCGAGCCGTAACGTACCGAGCCGTTACGAAAACGTGCAGTGAAAAAGCACCATAATAGTGTGAGCCACCAGCGTGGTTGGTTCCCATACAAAAAACAAGGCAAAGACAACACAGAGCTCCCTCCCCAGCTGCTGAAAACAGAGGACAGGCCTGTTCAATCATCAAAATTTGCCTACGCAGCTGACACGACCCTGGTATCTTACGTCCCAAAGAACCTGAGAAGGTTAAATTTTTGATGAAATAGTTCTGGGCAAACTTGCTTAATTTGTCCATTTGTTGCTGTTTTATGATGCATTTCCTTGTGTTTTTACATTTTAATAAACAAAAAAAAACAAAAACAAGTAGCATTTCTATTCATAATCATCTGATTTAACACAGGTGAAGGGAACAAATGTAACAACTGCTGTTTATATTACTTGCAAATGGGATGAAGTAAACATCTGCTAAGTATTTTAACAAAAAAGGTTTTAATATGTTGAATTAGGGACCTAAAAATGCCATGGGTCTGCCAGACCCAGCAGGACCCCTCTGTGTAACACAAAAACGAAGACCATACAAGGGTTAAGCACATTTTCGTTAAATTCATATTATGCTCAGTGGGAATTATTTTCATTGAACATTTTGACAAGAAAAGTGTACATTTCTTCGAGATTATTTTGGTCAATCATGTCTGTGGATATTCTCATTCGTCTAGGCCATGGTCAAAAGAGTTGTAAAAGTGGCAAAAGTTGTATGCAACTGTACTTCATTATGGAGCTTAAAGACATTTCACCTTCACAAGGCTTCTTCAGTTCTGACCTGATGATAGAGAACCAGGAGATATATCTCTGGACCGCTGGAGCTGTGTGCTGCAGACCACACCCCTCATCATGTGACAAAGGGTCACATGAGTCACTCATTAACACAAGTCAGTGTGTGAATTGGAGTGAGAGTTACAATGACCACGGGGTTCAGAGAATAAGATGGGAAAAATGGGTGAAGAACTTATCGGACCTCACCAAATCAGAAATGGATGTGTTGGTGAAAGGACTGAACTTTGCCATTTGGCCCAGTCAGCTATCACCAACAGTAGACCTTATTACAGCCACAGAGGCAACCATCTGGAACGCGATAGATCCTACTCATTGACACTAGCACAAATGACAAACTAAGAAGAAACCCAACCAATAGCTACAAGAAAAAGGTCATTGACTGCCTACAAGCTTTGAAGAATGCAGAAGCCATTGACCAACCTACCTACTACTGACTCTACCAAGGGCAGACCACTCCATACGTATATGCAGTATCAACTGTCACCTACAACATAACCAGACTCCTTGCAATGAGGTTGGCTCCCATCCCCCTCACATCCAGATTTCAATTGACTTCACAAACAAGATCAGAAAACTAAAACAGTACCCAGATGAAACCATGATATCTTATAATGTCACATCTTTATTCACCTGCATCCCCACAACAAAAGCAGTAGAGGCACTTAGAAACACACTGGATGGATAACGTACGTCAAGTACAGCAGGGATTTCTACAGAGTTAAGTGGGGCTGTGGCATAGGCACTCCAGTGTCACCCCTTGTGGTTAACCTTTATATGAAACCAAAGCATTGACCTCCTTCAAAGGAGTAACACACAACTCCTTTCTGTAAACCCTCGGGGATTGAACTTGTGTCGCCGGCTTGGCAGGCCAGAGAGCTAACCACTGGGCTAGTCAATGAGACCCAAGTGCAGGGATACAAACTTGAAGTTTTTCAGTTTTTAATGTTCAACAAAAGTTCACAAAAGCTCAGAAGATGCAAAAGGATAAATCCAAAAGTATTCCACAAACGAAGAACACAAAAAGCAAAGTATTTCACAGTGCAACGTTATCAAAGAGCTCACCAGAGACGCAGACGTGTGATACAAAGACCCAGTGATGAACAAAGAAAAAGGCAGAACTTAAATACACAGACTAATTGGTCACAAGACAAACACAATTGACCACAGGTGGTGGGGCAACAAGATGGGGGGAAACATGATGAGAAGGCGGGACAGGAACACAAAACAAACGAACAGGCACATGTCAAAACAGAGTGGAAATCAAAACAAAGCAAAGCGACATGTGCTCAATAGTGAACCCTAGTGGTAGAAAAATAAACAAAACCTCACTAAACACATCAACTCAGTCAACAGTTACATCAAGTTCACCAGAGAGCACACCAAAGACAGGAAACTACCATTTGTGGATTGTGAGGTACTTGGATGATGGAGGCCTTGTCATAGAGGTCTACAAGAAACCAAAACACATCGACTATTACCTAGTCTTTGACTTGTTGAATTAGCGGCTTAAAAAATGCCTTATGAGTTCTGTGATATTTTATTCTGAGACAGTTTGACGTCCGCTTCTATAGGTTTTCAGGTTAGTTTGAGTATTTTCCTCTGCTTAATAGATCTTACCAAGGAATCTCCTAAATAGGAAATAACTGTTCCTGTTATTCTTTCTGTCCCTTCACCATGTAATCATATAAGAGTTTTTTTTTTTTTTACTGCTGAAACAAAACTAACCTTGCCTGTGACAAAGCATTGCCACAAGATATATATATATATATATATATATTTATAGTCATATTTATTTGTATAGCGCATTTCATACACAAAGGCATTTTAATGTGCTTAAAAAAATAAAAGCAAAGACCAATATAAAAGCATAAAATACAAAATAAGTGTAAAATAAGTATAAGATCAATACAAGATTAAATAAAAGCAAAAAGCAATCGATAAGCATAAAAAATAAAATAAGTAAAATAGAACAGTTTGGTCTTACGTCTAGATTTGAAACTTTCAACAGTAGGAGCATTTTTGATGTCTTCTGGAAGCTGGTTCCAAAGCTGAACTGCATAGCATCTGAAAGCTGCTTCACCACATTTTGTTGTAACAGGTTTTATATCTTTTCATGGGAGAAGTATGATATAACTTTTCTACAACGTGGAGTGGGCAGTGTAGAGCTTATATAACAGTGCAAATTTGCTGTTCCCTCAAAATAACTCAACACACAACCATTAATGTCTAAACCACTGGCAACAAAAGTAAGTACACCCCTAATTATGCATTTTCCCTCCCTGGTGTCATGTGATCTGTTAGTGTTACAAGGTGTCCAAGGAATATAGTCCACTTCAAGCCAGCAGACCAGAGTAGGTTCAGTCATTTTCAGTCCAGTGGTCCAACAACAGCTATTGCCCATAAATTAATTAGCAATTGTGAACTAGTGTGCTACAATGAATACTATGTAGGTAATCCACTAAAAACAAATCAATAATTTAATTTTAGTGGCATTAGCTGTCATTTACCCAGACACTCAGTCGTGAAATGAGCCCCATATCACTGAGTTCGCCGTAACGTTCACTTGGACAAAACGAATCCAAGCCTGAAAACGTTTGGTCTTCCTGCTCGGAAAGTGATGGACTCGGTGTCCAGACTGAGAGGTGTGCGTACACCCACCACAAACACAATAGTTAACCATCACTGATAACTACTCACAACAACTATACTAATCAATCACAATAACTCGCTACTCAAAAACTCAAAAACTGCAGATATCCCTCAAATCGAACTCCGAAGAGCAGTAATAGTCTAGGGAAGTCCCTCGTTCTACATCATAGAACCTGACAACCGTGGGAAAGCGATGGTTCAATTTTGTTACAAAACGGTAACTTTTAATCTATTTTTCTGATGATGGGGATGGTGGATCGTGGCCATTTTTTCACAGACCGTTTTAAATTTATTTATAACCAATTCTAAATGTAAATTTCATCATAGAAACAACGGTAACACTTTACTTGACGGGTGAGTTCATAACACATTCATAGCAGCTGTCATAAACTGCACATAAAGCATTCATGACTGTTTCATGAGACATGACTTAACATTCATACCAGACCTTTCATGAATGTGAAAGACAGAACAACAAAAACTTGTCAAAATAAAAGTCCAGCAGTCACAAAGCAGCACTGCCGTTTTTCTTCTAAACATCTTACCATCACGTCACATCTGAGTCACTGGGCCAGAAAGACAGAACATTGCTAAGCAAGCAATTTTTGTTTTGTAAAACAATTACTGGTTTAATAATGTAACCTTTGCTGATGATTTATCTTTTGCTAATGGGACTGTCCAACCGTTCCAGGTTACACAAAAACGGGTCAGCTAAACGTAGGCTGGTATACCTCCTAATGTTAAACTCAGTGATTACGAATACTTCACAACTTGTATAGTAAAGTGACATTTGATGTAGACTTCATAATATATTCATGAAATATTTACAAAGGCTGGAGAGATTACATTAATGTTATCCAGGCTGCACAAATATGAGTCAGCTGAACGTAGGCTAGTTTACCTCCCAATGTTAAACTCAGTGATTACGAATACTGCACAACTTGTATAGTAAAGTGACATTTAATGTAGACTTCATAAAACATTCATGAAATATTTACAAAGGCTGCACTGTAAAAAGTGAATCATTGGATCAATGTAAAAAAGTTGTTTACATTTTCACAATTAAAATTCTACATTCATCCAATTTCCAAAAACTAGTTTGGCTTAAACTGTTTTTTTAATTTTCCTTAAACCATAATTTGATGCAAGTCAACATTTTAAATTGGACAAAATTACAAAAGATGCTTTTTAAATGAATTTCGTTTACTTCAATCTAAAATATTTACGTGTCACAAGTAATGCATTTTGATGTGAATCATAGTTCTAAATTGGCTCAAATTCAAGGCGACCTCCAACGGTCTTGATCTAAATTCTGAGTTTACATGAATCAAAACCTAAACATTACACATCACATAATCATAATCTACAAATTTTACATTAGCTTAGTGCATTACATTACCATAATCTACAAATTCACATTAACTCAATATACAAAACAAACCAAATGGTTTTCTAAAAAATCATTTATTAAAACCACAATAAATATTGTATTGCAGCACAGCTTCTACAATGAGTAAAGGTCCTCTGGATTGGAATGTACTTTAAGACAGATGTAACAAAGCACCTACAGTATGTTTTAAGACAATTCAGCAAAGACATTTGTGTAAAATGCACTAGCTTACAACGAGCCAGTCATCACAGAAACGGGTTCTCCCTGCCACAGAAAGCTCCCTGCCCTTACCAACAACGGCGGGAACGCAGCTTTCAATTTCATAATTATACTGTACAGACAATGTGGGGTTTGGGACGTATATCTCCCAATTGATAAATTACAGACAAGATACACACAAAGATCCATTCTCACCCAGTTGCTTAACTTAAGTGCCGGAATATTTGGCAATATTGTACTCTCAACCATTCTACACAGGAATGCTAACAACCCTACTAGCAACAGGTGACATGCCAGCCAATGCTTCTTTGAAAATGCTAGCAGCTTGCTGATAAAGGACACGTTCACTAATCGAATGCCAACGCTACCCTACATTCCCGCAGTTTGTAGATAAAATGGTACCAAAGACATGTATTCTGTAATGATTTGGTAAAACGTTGCCAATATAGCTACGTTGATAATGCTATGCTTCTGCTCCACAGCCCTTATATTATCCCACAACACTCCGCGTAACATGTAAAACGGTATATTTAACAGTTCACCTTATACAATTACATTTGAAGTGTAGAAATACATGACAACGATACCAAAAGACCAGTAATTTGGTGAAATCTTACCTCACAGAGAGACCTCGCGTAATCTCAGAGTCGAGACTTTACTCGACTTTCTCGGCGACTCCTCAGCGCGTTCTCCAGTTGCCATATGTGCGCATGCGCGAATCGGGTTTATTGAATAGATGTCATTTGATCCAGAGCCTATTTGATCGAATGTACAATTGTCATTTTGTTCTTTCGTATTGGATCAAACTAAGAAATGACATTGCAGGACTCCCACAATTTAAAAAATATAGTTTCACTTGACAATGCAATAACTGTAAGTTTATGAGATTTAAAAAAATCACATCAAATGAAAAACACCAATTCAATTAATGGCATTCTTTGTGAAATATTGGAGGCATATTTAAAACCGTTAACACATTTTCCAAATGTGAATAACTCATCAAGTCATTATTGAATGAAAGTTTTCTTTATTTTTTTTTATTTCAACATTTTTTTATTTTCCAAACTGCAAAAACAGGCTATTGTTATTGCAAAAGTTACACCACATCATTCCCATTAGCAAAAGATAAATCATCAGCAAAGGTTACATTATTAAACTAATAATTTTTTTACAAAACAAAAATTGCTTGCTTAGCAATGTTCTGTCTTTCTGGCACTGGAATAGCCCATTGACTCAGACGTGACGTGATGGTAAGAGGTTTTAGACCGTGAGCCAGGGCCTCAAAATATGGAAACCGTTACCGAAAAAGTGGCAAAGGCTACCATACCTTTTCTGAAAGCCTGGAATCTCAGCTTTTCAATGATGTATGATGGCCATCTGACAAGAGTAGCTGTTTTGAGTTATCACACATAATGTGAACTAAGGTAGATAAAATAATGCGTATAAATCAAGCAGAACACGGACATAGCTAAAGATCTATATTGGAAATATTGGAATATTTTATTTTGTTATGTTTGGCATCATTTAAACTCTGGGCTTTCATTTAAGACCTTTTGTGAACATTTTGGATAAGTACAGCCAAACCTGGAGCTCTTCAAACTTTTAATCACACACATTTTCCTGCCATTTCCACCCAAGTTATATTTTGTCTTTTAATCCTCTGGCACCAGGGAGCATCAGAGAAACAAAATCCAAACACTGGAATACTGGCCTGACTCTAAGGATTCAGAAAATGTATCATTTACCCATATTATCTGATTTGAAGGGGGTGATTTACGGTCTTATATCAGACATGGCGTTTTTTCACTATAGGCTACTAT
This sequence comes from Setipinna tenuifilis, assembly GCA_030347295.1. Lineage (NCBI taxonomy): Eukaryota > Metazoa > Chordata > Actinopteri > Clupeiformes > Engraulidae > Setipinna > Setipinna tenuifilis. Next base: position 30,236,248 of record CM059284.1, read on the forward strand.
AGGCTAATTTATTGATATATCAAGTTGCTAATGTGCTCACAGCTAACATGCTAACAGACCAATTGGTTGACATAATTGGTTGACAAGTCTGACATAAATATTTTTTAGAAAAAGTTGTTATTCAGCATTTTCAGCATTTTTAGATAGTTCAAAGGGTCCTTGATCGGGGTCCTCCTCTAACACACACGTTCACAGCTAACGTGCTAACAGGCCAATTGGTTGAAAGTCTGAAGTAAATATTTTTTAGAAAAAGTTGTTATTCAGCATTTTTAGATAGGTCAAAGGGTCCTTGATATAGCCACCACATATAATTTATATCAGGTACCCACTTTCATAGAATTTACATTAAAAAAATTAATGTCTTGTTCTTGGACGAGAAAATACTGATAAATAGATGGAAATAAATATGGAAATGTCCTCACTCTCTTTATTCACCACTCTGTGCTGACTATGGAATTGTTGACTCCTCCCCATTGAAGGGCCCACAAGTCTATTGGCAAATAATTCAAAATTCCACCAACAGTGTCCTCTCTGCCTGATGAATATAAAGACGGTTCTGCTGTGCCTGAGCTCACTCTGACTGACCCTCTCAGTTTGAATCTACGTACTGCTCGTACAATAGTTTGCTTCACGTTCGATATTTGCAGTTAAATATAATTGATTGTGTGCCACATTCACCTTCTTTTGGTGGTGAACTACACACACATAAAAAACTTCTTTCTTTCTTTCTCACACTGACTAACTCAGACCCACTCACACACTCATGCTTACTACTTAGTTATTTTATTTATCTTTTTTTCTCATGCATGATTCTGAAAAAAAAAACAATGTATTGTATTATCTCTTTGTTTATGTATGCTGTGGGAACTAGGTGTGGTCCTCCAACTAGATCCTATGTTGAGGTGAAGAAAGATATCTGTGCTGATGCTTTGAAGAAGAGCTTCTTATGGTTGCTATGCAGACTGCACTCTGCCACAAATCAAAGCGTCCCTAGCTGGACAGGTTACAACATTTTAGCATCAAATTCTGTGGATGTTATTCCTAGTGTTGTCAGCTATCTGCCAACCATCAATGCTCCAGCCACCCAGATGGCAACTGTTCATGAGATTCCCCTTCAAAGTAACAAAATCATGACTTCCTTACACATCAGCAACATGTCAGTTGCCTTTGATCAGGCACTCTACTGTAAAGTTACAGAAATTCTGTTGGCACATAGAGACAGGTTTCCCACCATTGTGCCAAGACTTGGAGTCTTTCACACCATCTGTATGTTCTTGGGTGTGATTGGGAAGCACTTCCAGGCTGCAGGCCTAAGGGACATGTGTATTGAATCTGGAGCTGTGACCAAGGCATTTGTCAGTGGTGTTTTGGATGGACATAAGTACAATAGATCTCTGAGATTCCACAAAATCATGTATGAAGCCTTCCTGAGGCTGGTCTGGAATCAGTTTCCCCAGTGGCTCACAGAGAACCATCCTGATGTCCACAATCTCTTAGATATCCTGCCCCTAGGCTTGAGTGTCTTTTCTGAGGGTATATCATCAACCACTGTAGAAGAATCACTTGACCGTACAGTCTTCAGAAAGGTCCATCAGTACTTCTGTGAATTCCTGTAGCATCTCAGGTCACAGCAAGGTCCAATGGCCAGCTTCTGGATGTCATATATTGACATGGTGGAGGTTGCACTAAACCTTGTGAGGGCATCACGTGAAGGAAACTGGGCATTGCACATGGCTAGCATTCGATCAATGATCCCCTGGACCTTTGCCTATGATAATCTGAATTATGCAAGGTCACTCACTGCTTACTACTCAGAGATGAGCCGCATTGAACATGAGGAACCAGATCTGTACATGTTTCTCTGTAAAGGTGGCTTTTCGGCCCAGCTGAGTGCAACAAACCCATTTGGTAGGGTTCCGATTGACCAGACCCTAGAGGAAACAGTCAATCAGGACACTCAGACAGCTGGAGGCACAAAAGGGTTCAGCTTGAACCCAGCAGCTCCAACAAAGTGACTATTCTCACAAGGACCTTGGGCAAACCAGAATTGCCAAAGATGAAGAACACATTACAAGCATTGTGGATCTGTTGGATTCTAGTTGGATAAATCCATTTGCAGGTGGTGAGTCCCTTGTTTCTCTGTCTACTGGAAGTACTGCACCAGTAGATGTTGCTGAAGACCTTCTTAATGCACACACCATTGGCATGAATGCCTACAGAACCTTCTCTGCTGAGCGTGTTGAGAGTAATCCTCCTGTAGAGCAGTTCCATGCACCACTCTCCAAGATGAAACTGAAAACATTCTCCTCAATGCAGGGAGAGGCAAATACATGCAAAACTGGGAATAAAGAAGTTATCCTCAAAGCTGATAATCGAATATTTGCCCAGATGGTAGTGACTGCAAAGAGTAGACAGCTCAACCTGAAGGAGGTATTATCTCATCCCCTTGGACCACTTCCGTGGGCTCTTGCTTCACCAGATGGCAATGTGAGAAAGACTTGCAAATCCTCACTTGCTAAGCAACTGCTCAAGCTGAACGGTACTGATATTGCACTATGCCTTGTCCACTGTGCTAGCTGAAGCAAGTCACAGCACCCGTGTTGACATTGTTTTTGATGTATATAATGAGGCTTCTATCAAACACATGGAGAGAGTGGCCAGAGGTGCAGACTCAGGCACAGAGGTCAAACAGATCACTGCAGGGCACAGAGTTCAGCAATGGAAGAAATTCCTACAAAGCAACGACAACAAAACAAATCTTGCTACCTTCTTGCTCAAAGAGTGGGGCAAAGAACAGTCTAGAACAAGACTCAGTGAAAAGGTTCTGTACACTACAACCACAGATGAGTGCAGTAGCGGTTTTAGGCACGGGCGAACCGGCCAGCAGCGCCCGGGGCGTAAAACACTATAGAACCGCCACTGGATGAGTGTTACAAGCTGACCTAACAGGGAGTGCAAAAGGTAGCAGACCTGTCGTCCACTCAGGAAGAGGCTGACACCCGTATGCTGCTCCATGCTTGCCATGCTTCAAGGACTGGTCACAAGTCTGTCATCCTTGTGTCTGATGACACTGATGTCTTGGTGATAAGCCTGGCTACCAGTGACGCACTTACATGTGACCTGTTCCTGAAGACAGGGACAAAGAATTGCACCAGTTACATAAACATCTCACAACTCGCTCATGGTCTGGGTTCACAGTTGTGTCAGGCTTTGCCTGGTTTACACGCACACACAGGCTGCATTTGCATTTGCTGTACTGTAAGTGCATTTGCAGGTCGTGGTAAAGTGTCAGCCCTAAAACTTCTGTTCTGTGAGACCTTTCAGAAGGTTGGGGCAGACTGGACAATGACACCTGAGTTGTATGCAGCCTTACATAGACTGGTTCAATGTCTCCATTGGTCCACAAGCAGTACTTGAGTTTCTGTCCTGCTCATGCAAGAGGGACTGTGTCACTCCATCATGTCAGTGTGTTGCCAACAACTTGGCCTGCACTGACCTATGCCATGCAAGACAGTGCAAAAACCAGAAGGATGACTTTGCTGATGAAGATGAGGAGTTTGATTAGTGTCGTGACCTTGAATGATGCAATGCTTGCGAAAAATTATTATTATTATTATTTCCTTCATTTATCATTGAGGGTGTTGTACATTAATGAACATTTTACAAATAAAATGCACCCAGTGATAGCCAAAAGGCTAATTTCCATTGGTAGTTCCCCTGCCAAAAGAAGCATGGTACCTGGTAATTAATACAAAGTTATACGAACAAAAGTAAAACTACAATATATAAAACAGGTACTGTACATTACATGTCTGTCTGTAAACCCCCACCCCCTCCCCCACACAACACACATGCACACACACGCCCCCACCCCAACACACACACAAACACACACATTACATGTCTATCTGTAACCCCCCTCCCACACACAGACACACCCACACCCAAACATGCACACAAGAAAGAATGTCATTGACCATGCCTAAAGGTCATGACTTTGACCTTTTACAGTAATGGCAATGTCATAATTGGGGTTACCACACCTTAAAACATAGGAATCCATGTCACATTTGTTATTTGTTATACCGTTTTTAGATTTTCAGCTGTGTCAATGTTCTGCGTACTTTATACGCATTATTTTCTCAAACGCCATGTCTGATATAAGACCAAAAATCACCCCCTTCAAATCAGATAATATGGGTAAATGATACATTTTCTGTATCCTTAGAGTCAGGCCAGTATTTCAGTGTTTGGATTTTGTTTCTCTGATACTCCCTGCTGCCACAGGATTAAAAGACAAAATATAACTTAGGCGGAAATGGCAGGAAAATGTGTGTGATTAACGGTTTGAAGAGCTCCAGGTTTGGATGTACTTATCCAAAATGTTCACAAAAGGCCTTAAATGAAAGCCCAGAGTCTCCTGTTTAAAATGATACCAAACATAACAAAATAAAATATTCCAATATTTCCAATATAGATCTTTAGCTATGTCCGTGTTCTACTTGATTTATACGCATTATTTTATCTACCTTAGTTCACATTATGTGTGATAACTCAAAACAGCTACTCTTGTCAGATGGTCATAATACATCATTGGAAAGCTGTGATTCCAGGCTTTCAGAAGAGGTATGGTAGCCTTTGCCATTTTTTCGGTAACGACCAACCCCTCTGGCTCACGGACTATTTGGGGGGAAAAACGGCAGTGCTGCTTTGCGACTGTTGGACATTTATTTTGACAAGTTTTTGTCGTTCTGTCTTCCACATTCATGAAAGGTCTGGTATGAATGTTAAGTCATGTCTCATGAAACAGTCATGAATGCTTTATGTGAAGTTTATGACAGCTGCTATGAATGTGTTATGAACTCACCCGTCAAGTAAAGTGTTACCGAAACAACTTCCAAGTGACCCTTTAAGCTGCCTTCACGGAGGTCTGCGCTCTCCGAGTGCTTTTCTAGTTCATTTTAGTTCATTACACTGTTGTAAGTATTTTTCATTGTGTCTTGTTTTACAGGTTCTGGCCTTAATGTCAGTGATAATGAGTCCATCCAGGGAAGCCATGATAGTACAATCACCGAGTCTCAGATTGTGGAGCTGCGACGCATCCCAATAGCAGACACACACCTTTAATCTTTTTTTAATTATCTGCTGAAAACATATTGACATTAAAGCATTTTTCCATTTTTGTATTGTTTTTAACTTAGTTTGTGTACTAGATTTTGCAAGATTTATTATTATATGATGTGTATTATAATGTACTTGGTCTGTGAACTGTTTCAAATGAACTACTTCAAATTGATATATAAGTGTATTTGCTTTCTAAATTCAATCAATCATTATGGAACTAGATTTATATCCCTGAATTTTGTAGATGAGCCAGTGAGTCAATACTCATTCTGTGGGGCATGCTGTGGCCTAGTCTTGGGTCTTTATTTACGGCTATGATGCCCTTTGGCAAAGCATCTAACCCCACATTGGTCCAGGGGGTCTGTATTCAATTTCTATGAAAGTATCAGCTAAATGACATGGAACAGAATGGAATGTACAACGAACATACACTAAGCCAGTTAAGTTCAAGTTTATGTATCACTGATCATTTACTTACTTCTAATACATCCCCTGGTCAGATGAATAAATCTTCCTTCTCTCACACATCATTAATGCACATTCATAGCTAATTTGTCTTAACAAAAAGCATCAGTGGCCATTGCCATAACCTGATTATATAAAACCTTTTGGTAAAACATTTGGGCATCCTTTTACAGTCAGATTTATTAAAATGTCAGTTTTTAAAATATATTCAGTCATAGCTGTTTGGAGAAGAAAATCGAATGATGTTACAGGTGTTCAGAACAGCCCATCTACGAGTGCATTGCAATAGAGAACTTGCCAACTTAGTACTGGGTTGGGGACAAGATATTCACCATTCAGGAGCGTGCAAAACAGGACGTGCATTTACCTGATGTGGAAGAAGCTCAATAAATAGCTCACTGCAACAATCATGCCCACCATGTCCTGCAGGTGTTTGGTGTGCTGAATGGCAGCCATGTCCGGATCTTTTGACCAGCAAAAAAGTGCAAAGGTTGGCTAAGCATAATGTTGCACAGCCTAGTTGACGATCACTTGGTATTTGGAAATGTGTGCAATTAGCTTGGTCAAAACCAGCCCCTCGTACTACAGAGGGTTTGGCATCAATGTCATTGCTCAGGAACACTCCCTCTGTTCACTGATTGGTCCGGTAAGATGCTATAGGAGACAACCATGTCAATAGAAGCAAACCCAGACAGTAATCAATTGAAAGTGCGTAGGCAGGCCTTAGCCAGGCTGGTGTGTGATGACACATTTGGCACAATGTGGATGATGCTGCAGTGTTCACTTGGCTTATCACTTATGTTTATTTAAATGATTTGAATTTGTTATTTAATTTGTTTCATTAGGTTACATTTAAACTGTAGACAGCCTATTACCTCTAGGCATAACCAACCATAGTACAGTAATAATGTTAGGCCTAATAATGGTAATCATGATAAAGAAGTTAGAAATGTAATGCCATTTCCTGCATTCAGGTATAACAATCATTTATATTTACTTTGGTTATATTACCGTCAGGTTACGGATTTAAGGATGACTATTCTGAATCAGCACAACAGTATGTTATCACAATAAAGGGTGCCTCCTCAGACGACCTACCTACTGTGACCTACCTACTGTGTTCTTATCTATGCCCTGCCAACAGCTGGTTTCCCGGTAGTGTGGGACAGTGGGCTCTGAGCAGCCCCTGCCCCCAAGATAACACCTCATTGTGTGTTCAAGACATCCAACACCAGTTGACCAAATGGCATCAGGTTGGGTATTTAAGGGAAAGTTAGTGAAAACCTCTTTGAGTTGTCTTTCTGTTATGACGCTCCCACACGCTGTGTGTATCTCTCTCTCTCCCTCTCTCTCTCTGATTTACTTTACATATCTGGTTTATTTGGTTATTACAGTGAATCGGTGTTAATTGTAACTGTTAACTTGCCTCTGGTTAATAAACTGTTAATTCATTTACCATTCACATATATCTCCTCATGTGCCATGCCATTACTGTGTTATTAGCCCTTATGCGGTATAGTGATATTGGAGGTAATCTTATTATTTCATGGAGTTAGATAAATATTGTGTAACTCTAATGGTCGTTATTCTAATGCATATGTCTCTGGTTATTCTATCCTGTACGTCCAGAACATGCCAAAACCTTCGTCCACACTCAGTTCCATCGTTGGTCTGAGAAAGTGGATCCTTACACACACACAAGACTCCATTAATAAGACGCAAACACAAACATCCTTTTCAAAAAGTACAATTTTAATTATTTAAAAGTGCTTGTATGTATGTGTGTGTGTGAATATGTGAGGAGTTTAGTATTTGGAAAAAAAAAGAGAAAAAGAAAGAAAAGGAAAAGAAAAAAAAGAAAAGAAACAACAAGCTTCTAAACGAATTATAACTAAGTAGTAGCATAAGTAGGTAACAAAACAAAGACAGAAACAATAGGCCAAAGATGCATGAGAAAAATGCCCATGAAGTGCATCTGCATCTCCGTCGTGGTCCTCTGTAAAACAAAATCATCCAATTAGTTGAATATAACTGAGTTAGCTATGAGTAATTTATAAAGCTTCTGTCCGGAGAAAATCTTACAAGTCAATTTTTGGTCATTGATATATATATATTCTTTTCATAAAACAATATAGGTCAATCTCCTTGTCACACGGTGACTTTCAAAAATGTGTAACAAACAAGCATTTGTTCATGTGGCAAAGATATAATACCAACTTTGACAAACATAGTGTTTAATTATTTAGTAGATGAATGTTTTACTCAACTTAATAAAAGAAAATTGTTTTTCGACACACTAGGTTTCCACCAAATAGCAGCGATATGAAATATAGCTAGTAGGGTGTGTATAAATATACGGTTTCACACATACATATAGTCATAAAGATAGTAATAATAATAATAATAGTAATGTAGGTACAACCACACATAAACTACGTTTCCCATGATCCTCCTTAGTTTCCTCTTTCCATGATTCTCCTTCCTTAGCCACACCTCAGGTTTCACACTCAGGTTTAAAACCACAGGCGGGCTGTTGCTCAGCCTCTCTGATCTGTGGGTTGTCAGACCTCATGGATGTAAAGAGACTCTCTGTCCTGCTGACCAACCGGTCGCATGGACGCAAAGGGACACCCCTCTCTGCCCTACTGGCCAAGGAGCCAGGCAGACAATGGACCTCGTCAGCATGCGCAAGTAAATAGACAAAGAATGGCCTTTGCACAAGGTCACCTAGTACTCTAACTCGAGTACACAAGCTTACTGGAAAGGCAACCAGCTCCCCTTCCTCTGTCGTAGGCCTAGAGCCACGAACAGGGTTGAGCGGACCCCTCTAGGCTACCCGTTGCACGAGCAACATTTTGAGTTTGAATAGAACGGACTACTTCTAATCGCGAAGTCGATCCCCAGCCAAAGACGCTGAGGAAGTACAGTTCTGAATGTCTATGCGCGACGAACCACCGCAGGAAACCTCTTAATCGCGACGATAATCCCCGGCTACAAGCCGAGAGAGCTTTCCTAAAATAAGGACTCTTCCTCCATCGGATCATCACAGATCGTCCATGGAACCGAGTCACCGGACTCCCTCAACGGACTCCCTCAACTGGACTCCCCTGAATCAAGGATTCCCCAGCAAAGAATTCAAGCAACTCCATCAGGAAACAAAGGCAACCTTCACGTGAGCACTTGGGCATATATAGGATACTCTTTAGCACAGCAAGAAAGTGTTAAACTGTCTAATGTAAACATACACACTGTTTTCATGTAGACTTTGAGTGACCATTTGTTATGTTCTTTTTATTTGCTACTTGGATAGACAGATCATGCATGCCCTCTCTTCCTCTCTACTGCATGCTCTCTCTCTCTATCCCCCTCTCGCTAACTCTTATCTCATGCACCATACTGAGATACCTGGTGGAAAGGAATGCTAACGATAGCCTAGCAGAACTAGTCTATTGTTTCAAAGTGAGTTAATCATGTGCCCTTCCCCCGCTCTTGCGCTTCCCTGGCACAAATATAAAACTCTCACATATTCGTCTGACCCTTTTAGCCCTCCAACGGGAGACCCCCTACTTCTCTCTCCTTTGTTTCTTTGACACACACACACGCACACACACACACACACACTATCCTACTATTTAGTGATCATAATTACATTTTATTTGTTTTAGATTTTAGTGAGACTGAACGCGGACCTGGTCTATGGCTTCTTAATACAGACGTTTTAAAAGATAATTTTTATAGATTAGAGATAGAGAGCTTGATAAGAGAGAGTATGACAAATTTGAGCATGTATAGGGGCTGTGTTGGGCTATAGTGGGATAATTTAAAATATGATATAAAAAAATATACAATGGAATATTGTAGAAAACAGGCAAAAATCAAAAATCAAAACAAATTCATGGTTAGAAGGGATTTAGAAAAAGAATTAGCTGATGCAGCTAATGGCAAAGGAAATGTAAACAAAATTATGGAATTGGAGGAAAACCTAAAGAAGATTGAGGAAAAGAAATGTAAAGGAGCAATGGTGAGGAGCAGGGCAGTGAACATGATAGAAGGGGAAAGATGCACAAAATTCTTTTTTGATTTCGAAAAAAGTAGACAGAAGGCAGAAGAAATAAAATCTTTGAAGAATGACAAAGGGAATATTGTTACAGGCAAAATGATATTTTACATAGAGTTTTTACTTTTTACAATGAGTTATTTATGAAACAAGGAATTGATAAGGAAGCAAAGAGTTTTTTTACTGAGCCATATTAAAAAAGAGTTAAAACAGCAGATAGAAAGGAATGTGACAAAGTGATAACGAATGAAGAAATTGTAGATGCCTTGGGGAATATGAAGAATGGTAAGAGCTCTGGCCTTGATGGTTTGCCCTGCGAATTTTATGAAACTTTTAAATCTGTTTTAGTGCCAATTTTAAACACGGTCTATCAGGAGGTGTGGGAAGAGGGGATTCTAAGTCCACGCATGGCAAGGGGAGTAATTAAAATTATTTATAAAAAGAAGGGAGATAAAGAAAAACTAGAAATTTTTAGACCTATTAGCCTTTTAAACTGTGACTATAAGATTTTAGCAAAGATATTGGCAAATAGGCTGAAGAAGATTTTGCCCACAGTCATTCAGACTAATCAGGCATATGCTGTGATGGGTAGAGATATCTCAGACATTGTCAATAGTGTTACCAGACAAAATCTGGTATATAACTGAAGAAAAAGAACAAGGTTTTGTTCTAAATATTGACTTTGAAAAGGCGTTTGATAGAGTTGAGCATGATTTTTTATTTGATGATTTAAGTACAATCAGATATGAAAATTTTGGGGGTTAGAGTAGGGCCAGATGAAACTTTAACAACCATGAAAACTTGGGAGGAACTTGGGAAGACCAAAATGAGATTGGCTTTTTGGGAAAGAAGGAGTCTGACTCTTAGGGACAAAATTTTAGTGCTGAACACCTTGTTTTTGTCGAAGCTTTGGTACGTCCTTGGTTCAGTCTATTTGCCAATAACTGTGGCTAATGTTCTTAAATTGTTGATGGTAGATTTTATATGGCACGGTAAACCATCCAAAGTGAAGTATGAGACTCTGATCGGTCCAGTGGAGGAGGGAGGGCTGGGACTCCTAGACCCCATCCTAAGGCTGAAGGCCCTAAGAGTGAAAGTAGTGAAACTTTTTTTAAGAGAGGAGAAAAGAGAATGGAAACGGACAATGTTATACTTTTTATCCAAAAAACTGAAGATGGGCTCTTCAGCCTTATGGATGGGGTGGAAAGATAACATGACAGTTGGAGTCCCAGAGTTTTATAGAGAGATTTTGAGGGCCTGGGGTATTTATTCGGAATGTTTGAGTTTTAATCCTGTGGGAATGGAATCAATTTTAAATCAGCCATTATTTTTAAACCCAAATTTGAAAATTGGCGGTGGAAATTTCTGGAAGAACTGGTTTGAAGCAGGTTTTAAGAAGGTCAGAGATCTCTATTATGAAGTAAGACCGGGGCTCTTGCCATTCCAAGCTTTCATTGACGAGTTAAGGAGAGTTCAAGAAGGGTACGAAGTTGAGAAAATAAGGAAGGAATTGAACCAAATAATAAGTGCAATACCAGAGGAATGGAATAAACAAATAATGGACATCAGGATGGTTCTCTGTGAGCCACTGGGGAAACTGATTCCAGACCAGCCTCAGGAAGGCTTCATACATGATTTTGTGGAATCTCAGAGATCTATTGTACTTATGTCATCCAAAACACCACTGAGAAATCCCTTGGTCACAGCTCCAGATTCAATACACATGTCCCTTAGGCCTGCAGCCTGGAAGTGCTTCCCAATCACACCCAAGAACATACAGATGGTGTGAAAGACTCCAAGTCTTGGCACAATGGTGGGAAACCTGTCTCTATGTGCCAACAGAATTTCTGTAACTTTACAGTAGAGAGCCTGATCAAAGGCAACTGACATGTTGCTGATGTGTAAGGAAGTCATAATTTTGTTACTTTGAAGGGGAATCTCATGAACAGTTGCCATCTGGGTGGCTGGAGCATTGATGGTTGGCAGATAGCTGACAACACTAGGAATAACATCCACAGAATTTGATGCTAAAATGTTGTAACCTGTCCAGCTAGGGACGCTTTGATTTGTGGCAGAGTGCAGTCTGCATAGCAACCATAAGAAGCTCTTCTTCAAAGCATCAGCACAGATATCTGTCTTGACCTCAACATAGGATCTAGTTGGAGGACCACACCTAGTTCCCACAGCATACATAAACAAAGAGATAATACAATACATTGTTTTTTTTTTCAGAATCATGCATGAGAAAAAAAGATAAATAAAATAACTAAGTAGTAAGCATGAGTGTGTGAGTGGGTCTGAGTTAGTCAGTGTGAGAAAGAAAGAAAGAAGTTTTTTTATGTGTGTGTAGTTCACCACCAAAAGGTGAATGTGGCACACAATCAATTATATTTAACTGCAAATATCGAACGTGAAGCAAACTATTGTACGAGCAGTACGTAGATTCAAACTGAGAGGGTCAGTCAGAGAGAGCTCAGGCACAGCAGAACCGTCTTTATATTCATCAGGCAGAGAGGACACTGTTGGTGGAATTTTGAATTATTTGCCAATAGACTTGTGGGCCCTTCAATGGGGAGGAGTCAACAATTCCATAGTCAGCACAGAGTGGTGAATAAAGAGAGTGAGGACATTTCCATATTTATTTCCATCTATTTATCAGTATTTTCTCGTCCAAGAACAAGACATTAATTTTTTTAATGTAAATTCTATGAAAGTGGGTACCTGATATAAATTATATGTGGTGGCTATATCAAGGACCCTTTGACCTATCTAAAAATGCTGAATAACAACTTTTTCTAAAAAATATTTACTTCAGACTTTCAACCAATTGGCCTGTTAGCACGTTAGCTGTGAACGTGTGTGTTAGAGGAGGACCCCGATCAAGGACCCTTTGAACTATCTAAAAATGCTGAAAATGCTGAATAACAACTTTTTCTAAAAAATATTTATGTCAGACTTGTCAACCAATTATGTCAACCAATTGGTCTGTTAGCATGTTAGCTGTGAGCACATTAGCAACTTGATATATCAATAAATTAGCCTATAGTAGCCTATAGTGAAAAAACGCCATGTCTGATATAAGACCGTAAATCACCCCCTTCAAATCAGATAATATGGGTAAATGATACATTTTCTGAATCCTTAGAGTCAGGCCAGTATTCCAGTGTTTGGATTTTGTTTCTCTGATGCTCCCTGGTGCCAGAAGATTGAAAGACAAAATATAACTTGGGTGGAAATGGCAGGAAAATGTGTGTGATTAAAAGTTTGAAGAGCTCCAGGTTTGGCTGTACTTATCCAAAATGTTCACAAAAGGTCTTAAATGAAAGCCCAGAGTTTAAATGATGCCAAACATAACAAAATAAAATATTCCAATATTTCCAATATAGATCTTTAGCTATGTCCGTGTTCTGCTTGATTTATACGCATTATTTTATCTACCTTAGTTCACATTATGTGTGATAACTCAAAACAGCTACTCTTGTCAGATGGCCATCATACATCATTGAAAAGCTGAGATTCCAGGCTTTCAGAAAAGGTATGGTAGCCTTTGCCACTTTTTCGGTAACGGTTTCCATATTTTGAGGCCCTGGCTCACGGTCTAAAACCTCTTACCATCACGTCACGTCTGAGTCAATGGGCTATTCCAGTGCCAGAAAGACAGAACATTGCTAAGCAAGCAATTTTTGTTTTGTAAAAAAATTATTAGTTTAATAATGTAACCTTTGCTGATGATTTATCTTTTGCTAATGGGTATGATGTGGTGTAACTTTTGCAATAACAATAGCCTGTTTTTGCAGTTTGGAAAATAAAAAAATGTTGAAATAAAAAAAAAATAAAGAAAACTTTCATTCAATAATGACTTGATGAGTTATTCACATTTAGAAAATGTGTTAACGGTTTTAAATATGCCTCCAATATTTCACAAAGAATGCCATTAATTTAATTGGTGTTTTTCATTTGATGTGATTTTTTTAAATCTCATAAACCTACAGTTATTGCATTGTCAAGTGAAACTATATTTTTTAAATTGTGGGAGTCCTGCAATGTCATTTCTTAGTTTGATCCAATACGAAAGAACAAAATGACAATTGTACATTCGATCAAATAGGCTCTGGATCAAATGACATCTATTCAATAAACCCGATTCGCGCATGCGCACATATGGCAACTGGAGAACGCGCTGAGGAGTCGCCGAGAAAGTCCAGTAAAGTCTCGACTCTGAGATTACGCGAGGTCTCTCTGTGAGGTAAGATTTCACCAAATTACTGGTCTTTTGGTATCGTTGTCATGTATTTCTACACTTCAAATGTAATTGCATAAGGTGAACTGTTAAATATACCGTTTTACATGTTACGCGGAGTGTTGTGGGATAATATGAGGGCTGTGGAGCAGAAGCATAGCATTATCAACGTAGCTATATTGGCAACGTTTTACCAAATCATTACAGAATACATGTCTTTGGTACCATTTTATCTACAAACTGCGGGAATGTAGGGTAGCGTTGGCATTCGATTAGTGAACGTGTCCTTTATCAGCAAGCTGCTAGCATTTTCAAAGAAGCATTGGCTGGCATGTCACCTGTTGCTAGTAGGGTTGTTAGCATTCCTGTGTAGAATGGTTGAGAGTACAATATTGCCAAATATTCCGGCACTTAAGTTAAGCAACTGGGTGAGAATGGATCTTTGTGTGTATCTTGCCTGTAATTTATCAATTGGGAGATATACGTCCCAAACCCCACATTGTCTGTACAGTATAATTATGAAATTGAAAGCTGCGTTCCCGCCGTTGTTGGTAAGGGCAGGGAGCTTTCTGTGGCAGGGAGAACCCGTTTCTGTGATGACTGGCTCGTTGTAAGCTAGTGCATTTTACACAAATGTCTTTGCTGAATTGTCTTAAAACATACTGTAGGTGCTTTGTTACATCTGTCTTAAAGTACATTCCAATCCAGAGGACCTTTACTCATTGTAGAAGCTGTGCTGCAATACAATATTTATTGTGGTTTTAATAAATGATTTTTTAGAAAACCATTTGGTTTGTTTTGTATATTGAGTTAATGTGAATTTGTAGATTATGGTAATGTAATGCACTAAGCTAATGTAAAATTTGTAGATTATGATTATGTGATGTGTAATGTTTAGGTTTTGATTCATGTAAACTCAGAATTTAGATCAAGACCGTTGGAGGTCGCCTTGAATTTGAGCCAATTTAGAACTATGATTCACATCAAAATGCATTACTTGTGACACGTAAATATTTTAGATTGAAGTAAACTAAATTCATTTTAAAAGCATCTTTTGTAACTTTGTCCAATTTAAAATGTTGACTTGCATCAAATTATGGTTTACACCAATACACCAGTGAGTGGTTTAAGGAAAATTAAAAAAACAGTTTAAGCCAAACTAGTTTTTGGAAATTGGATGAATGCAGAATTTCAATTGTGAAAATGTAAACAGCTTTTTTACATTGATCCAATGATTCACTTTTTACAGTGCAGTTTTTGTAAATATTTCATGAATGTTTTATGAAGTCTACATCAAATGTCACTTTACTATACAAGTTGTGAAGTATTCGTAATCACTGAGTTTAACATTAGGAGGTATACCAGCCTACGTTTAGCTGACCCGTTTTTGTGTAACCTGGAATGGTTGGACATTCCCATTAGCAAAAGATAAATCATCAGCAAAGGTTACATTATTAAACCAGTAATTGTTTTACAAAACAAAAATTGCTTGCTTAGCAATGTTCTGTCTTTCTGGCCCAGTGACTCGTGATGGTAAGAGGTTTAGAAGAAAAACGGCAGTGCTGCTTTGTGACTGCTGGACTTTTATTTTGACAAGTTTTTGTTGTTCTGTCTTTCACATTCATGAAAGGTCTGGTATGAATGTTAAGTCATGTCTCATAAAACAGTCATGAATGCTTTATGTGCAGTTTATGACAGCTGCTATGAATGTGTTATGAACTCACCCGTCAAGTAAAGTGTTACCGTTGTTTCTATGATGAAATTTACATTTAGAATTGGTTATAAATAAATTTAAAACGGTCTGTGAAAAAATGGCCACGATCCACCATCCCCCTCATCAGAAAAATAGATTAAAAGTTACCGTTTTGTAACAAAATTGAACCATCGCTTTCCCACGGTTGTCAGGTTCTATGATGTAGAACGAGGGACTTCCCTAGACTATTACTGCTCTTCGGAGTTCGATTTGAGGGATATCTGCAGTTTTTGAGTTTTTGAGTAGCGAGTTATTGTGATTGATTAGTATAGTTGTTGTGAGTAGTTATCAGTGATGGTTAACTATTGTGTTTGTGGTGGGTGTACGCACACCTCTCAGTCTGGACACCGAGTCCATCACTTTCCGAGCAGGAAGACCAAACGTTTTCAGGCTTGGATTCGTTTTGTCCAAGTGAACATTACGGCGAACTCAGTGATATGGGGCTCATTTCACGACTGAGTGTCTGGGTAATAATAATAATAATAATAATACATACGTTTTGTATAGCGCTTTTCATGATACCCAAAGACGCTTTACATACATAAACATAAACACACATACACACACACAAAATACAGAAAAAAAAATTAGAGGGTGATCAGTGGTGGTGGTGGAGGGGGGGGGGTGGTCAGGTGTCATATGCAATTTTGAACAGGTGGGTCTTGAGGTGGCATTTGAAAGAAAGTAGTGTGTCAGAGTTGCGGATGGCCAGGGGGAGGGAGTTCCAGAGGGTGGGGGCAGCAATGGTGAAAGCCCTGTCGCCAATTGTCCGGTATTTGGTTGTGGTGATAGGGGTGAGGAGATTTGCATCGGCAGAGCGTAGTCGGCGGGTGGGGGAGTGTCGGTGGAGGAGGTCTGTCAAGTATATGGGTGCAAGGTTGTTGAGGGCCTTGTAAGTGATGAGGAGGATTTTGAAGTGTATGCGTTGTTTTATGGGGAGCCAGTGAAGTCGGTGGAGGACAGGTGTGATGTGCTCTCTGGAAGGGGTGCGGGTGAGCAGTCGGGCAGCAGAGTTTTGGACGTATTGTAGTTTTTGAAGAGCAGTGGAGGGGAGGCCGTATAGGATGCTGTTACAGTAGTCGAGTCTGGAGGTGATGAAGGCGTGGATCAGTGTCTCAGCAGCTGTGGAGGAAAGAGTGGGTCGGAGACGTGCAATGTTGCGGAGGTGGAAGAAGGATGTCTTGGTTATGTGGTTGATGTGTGATTTGAGGGAAAGTGTAGGGTCCATGTAGATACCAAGATTTTTTACGAGGGGGGAGGGAGTGACAGGATGACCATCAACACAGAGCGTGAGATTTTGACAGGTGGCAATGGTGGTTTTTGGGCCAAAAACGATGATTTCAGTTTTATTGCTGTTTAGTTTGAGGAAGTTGTGGTTCATCCAGGTTTTGATATCTGTAAGGCAGTCGGTGATAGTGGCGAGGATGGTGGGACAGATGGTTTTGGAGGTGATGTATAGCTGGGTATCATCGGCGTAGCAGTGGAATTTGAGTCCATGGTGGCGGATAATGTGACCAAGTGGAAGTATGTACAGAATGAAGAGTAGGGGGCCCAGGACTGAACCTTGGGGAACTCCGTGTATGACGGGGGTGGTGTGGGATTTGTGATGGTTGATGGTGATGTAGTGGGATCTGTCAGACAGGTAGGATTTAAACCAGGAGAGGGCTGTGTTGATGATGCCAATGGATTCCAGGCGGTTGAGAAGGATGGTGTGGTTTACAGTGTCAAAGGCAGCGCTGAGGTCGAGAAGGAGGAGGATGGTGAGGGAGCCAGAGTCAGAGGAGAGTAAGATATCGTTGGTGACTTTGAGGAGTGCTGTTTCAGTGCTGTGGTGGGTACGGAAACCGGATTGGAAGATTTCGTATAGGTTGTTGGTGTGAAGGTGGGTCTTTAGTTGAGTGGCGATGGCTCTTTCGAGGATTTTAGACAGGAATGTGAGGTTGGAGATGGGTCTGAAATTGTTGGGGTCGTCAGGGTCAAGGCCGGGTTTTTTGAGGAGAGGAGTGATGGCTGCGAGTTTGAGAGGAAGGGGTACTGTGCCAGAGGTGAGGGAGGAGTTTATGATGTCCATGATTAGTGGGGAAAGGGGTGTGAGGCAGGCTTTGACAAGTTGAGATGGCATTGGGTCCAGGGGAGAGGTGGATGACTTCATTGTGGTGATGATCTTGGAGAGGTCTGCAGAGGTTATGGGAGTGAATGTAGACAGCTGGTGGTCGGTGGATGAGAGGAGTGTGGGCTCTGATGGTAGGGAACTGGCAGGGGACGATGCAAGCTGGTTGTGGATTCTTTCAATTTTTGAATTAAAAAATGACATAAGGCTGTCGCATTTCTGTGGGGTGAATGAGGAGGAGATGTTGTCGTGCGGTTTGAGGAGTTTGTTAATGGTAGAGAACAGGGAGCGTGGGTTGGATGAGCCGGAGTGAATAATGCCAGAAAAGTAAGTGGTGCGTGCTTGGTTGAGAGCTGTTTTGTAAAGTTGCATATGGTCGTGGTAGATGAGGGAATGTACGGTGAGGCCAGTTTTTTTGTGAAGTCGTTCAAGTTGCCGGAGTTTTTTCTTGAGGTTGTGGAGTTCCGGGGTGAACCAGGGTGCAGAGTGAGTAAAGGTGATTGTTTTGGTCTTGAGGGGTGCCAGTGCGTTGAGGGAGGAGGAGAGCGTGTTGTTGTAGGTGTTGACCAGGTCCAAGGGTGTTGGCTGTTCATGGGGGGTGAGACAGGAAAGGGTGTTTGCTATGCATGTGGAGAGTGAGTCCGGACAGATTGATTTGAGGTTTCGGAAAGTGATCTTGCGGGCATGCTTTGTTTTGGGGGTGGGAGTGTCAATGTGAAATGTAATGGCGAGGTGGTCAGATATGGGGAGATCAGTACTGGAAATGTTATGGATGTGGAGGCCAGTGGAAAAAACCAGGGGCCTCATTTATCAAGCGTTCTTACGAACAGAAATGTGCGTAAAGGGTGCGTGCGATCATTCCTGCGCAAAGTGTGGGATTTATGAACTCGTACTTGAACGTAGGAATGTGCCTAAATATACGCACAGCTCTGACCAGTCGTACGCACAGGAACCTAGTGGTAGAATAACGAAACTGCAAATAGTATTGATTCTAGGGCTTCGTTCGCTGCACAGGAGCATATATTGGACCTACAATGTTGCTTATTTTTGTATGACAGTGTGTTGGACGGTATTTGGGTCCTTGTATCTAATTCAGAAGTAGGCCTACTGTGGTCTTAAGCGTGCTGAATAAAGCGCAAGTAACATCACAGCCTAGCTTTTGTTTCATTCCACCAAAAGTGTAAAATATAATTGTTCAATAGTCCTAACTTGAAAATAATTAGTGTAGCTTAGCTAGGATATTCCTTTAAGAACGCAACATGGCCCATTTGGCATTGCTCGAGGATCTGGAAAACCACCCGTTACACAGGGAGCGCGTATTTAGGGAGCGGAGAGATTTGTTTGCGGAAAGCAGTGAGTGGCTTGTGAGCAGGTTCCGCTTTCAAAGGCATATATTGCTTGATTTATGCTTTGAATTGGGGCCATTTCTCCAGCGTGAAACGAAGCGCACGAAAGCCATACCTGTCGATGTGCAAGTCCTATCCACTCTGGGAAACTGATTCAGACACATGCACCTCCCTGTATGTTTAAAGGTTGTCTGCTTACTCTGTGTCCCTTTACACCCCTGTTTGCTTATGTCCCCTTTTTTTGTAAGTCGCTTTAGATAAAGGCGTCTGCCAAATGCAATGTAATGTAATGTAATGTCATTTGGTGTCATGAGGTCCGTATCCCCAACTGTTCCACTTAAACCGGAGCATGCGGAGTTTCCAATAATAGCTGCTATTCGTTCTTCCAAGGCTGTAAGCGGCCACACGTTTTTCTTTGCATTTAATTTAACATCAAACCACTTCTTTTTTTATCTCGGTCACAGTCCGTGGTTCCGATCCTACTGCATTTACGCCGCTTGTCACTTTTCCCCACGCCATATTTTTTCTTTTGTTTGTAACCCCTACCTCCAACGTGCAAAATATGATTTTTTTTCATTTTGTTGGACCTCTGTGACCAGGGTTTTGATCTCCGTGTCGGAGAAATTGCGTTTTTTTGAGCGCCTCTCCATTCCACCAAGGCTCACTTAGGAATTCCTGTGGCTTTTAAAGGGATTGTTGATGCCATATATGGGTAATTGTGGGCGTTGCGGGATGTAAATGAGTCTGATCGTGCCCGCGCAAGGTGATCTGGAAGGTGTGTATTTATCATTGCATGTTACCTACCGGTGTGCGTACGAACGGTTGATAAATGCCGAAATTTCCGTGCTTACGAACATTCTAAATTTCATTCGTACGACAGATTTTAGGAGGAATTCTACGAACTGATGATAAATGAGGCCCCTGGTCTAGAATGTGGCCACGGTTATGGGTGGGGAAGTTGATATGTTGGGTAAAACCAGAGCAGCTGAGGAGGTCGAGGAAGTCCATTGCATGTTTACAGTCCGGGGAGTCGATGTGTAGATTAAAATCGCCAAGAAGCAGAAGAGATGGAGAGATTGAAAAAAGTGTGGTGATGAATTCAGAGAGGTCGGTAAGGAAAGATGGGTTGGGCTTGGGGGGGCGGTAGATGATAGCAGTGATGAGGGGTTTCGGACCAGGGAATTTAAAAGCCAGATGTTCAAATGATGGGGCAGAGGGGACTGACAGTGCACGGGGATGAAGATGTTGGTTGAAGATTGCAGCTATGCCGCCCCCTCTGCCTTCGGTACGTGGATTGTCCAAGTAAGAGTATCCTGAAGGGGTGGTTTGGTTTAGAGTGAAATAGTCCAGGGGTTTTTGCCACGTTTCAGTCAGGCAAAGCAGGTCGAGTTTGTTGTCTGTAATGAATTCGTTTAGGATGAGGCTTTTATTGTTGAGGGATCTGGTATTGAAGAGGGCGAAATTCAGCTGCATTTGTTTTGAAGTTGGTGGGGGGGAGGTTGGTATGTTCCGGAGATTGAAAAAGTTCACGGAGGGTGTGTTCGGATGACGTGCGTTGTTGTGGTGACGTATGGAGGAAGTGTGGAAGCCGGTGTGAGTGCAGCGGTCAGACCAAAGTGCTGTGATAGAGTTTGTTGTGCTTGAAGTGTATGTGAATTTTCTGCGTGATCCTCGGTGAATGTAGCGTGGTCGGCGAAGTATTCCAGAGTTTCGTAGAGCAGTGATGAGTTCGACAGAAGGAGGAAGTTTGTGGATAAGCTGACGGAGTTCTGTTGGCGTGTAGCGGTGAAGAGCCATGGCGGACGTCGAAGAGATGAGCAGGGTTGTTGACAGTAGTGGTGGAGGGCAGGAAAAAAGTTGCAGGAGAAGGAGCAAAGTCACTGTGGAGGATGTGGAACGCAGTCGGCTTGTATAATCCATAAGTAGGACGCTGGGGGTGGTAGTTGGCTAGCCAGCTGGCTAGCCGGCTAGCCCACTGGAGGAGTTGTTTGGTTGGTTGGCTAGGCTAGCCAGCTCGAGCCGAGGGCTTACCGCACCGGGCAGCTAGTAGACAGTCCGGATCTACCCTCGGCGAGCGGTGGTGGAAGAGGAAGCGGAGGTCGTCTACCTCAATGAAAGACGATGTTGTCTCTGGTGGTGTCGGTGGCGGCGGCGGTGGTGGATCTCAGCCGAGGTTAGCAGTCCCAGCCAGCGAGGGCTAACTGCACCGGGGAAGATGGTAGTCGTCCCGGATCTCTAACCTCGGCGAGCAGGGGTGGAGGATGGTGAGCCTTGGTGTTTTCTGGCAGTGATGGAGGTCGTGGACGGACGCCGAGGTTGGCGGAGATGGATAGCCGTCCAGATGTTTCCCTCCAGCCAGGTGATGTTCACAGCTCCGATGCCAGGTCCTACAACACCCCGGTAAGTCCCCAGCCAGCACACACACACAGAGATGGCAGATAGATGCGTTGATTGTGGTCGTTGGATAGCAGAGTTTGGAAGGGTAAGGGTAAGAGCAGGTACGAGCAGCGAGAAGCGGCAGCCAAGTGCGCCAGCGTCCTCACGCATGCTCACCGTAAATGACAGCTAATGCCACTAAAATTAAATTATTGATTTGTTTTTAGTGGATTACCTACGTAGTATTCATTGTAGCACACTAGTTCACAATTGCTAATTAATTTATGGGCATTAGCTGTTGTTGGACCACTGGACTGAAAATGACTGAACCTACTCTGGTCTGCTGGCTTGAAGTGGACTATATTCCTGGCGAAATGCAAGGTAGGCAACTTGCAGCGAGAAAGGGTTCAAGCAACAAGCATCGAAGCCGGGGTGTTGTGTCAGGCAGCTTATGTTGCTGAACGTCACTAGCTGCTGTACCAGAGACCAGTACGCCTCTAACTCCCTACTGCACATGCTCTCCTCCGCAGATGGCATAGCCTCGCAGTGTCCGCAAGAACAACGAAACGTTTGACCAATGTACACTACCATTAGTAATTGATCCATTGCATAACTATCTGTTAATGCTGTCACGTCGTCAGTCTGTCAAAAATAATTTTAGTAGCCACTATTACTGTGAAGTTTTGATGGTTGGTTTATCCCATCGTGTATGAAAGATTATAACTGCCCACATTAAGCATGTTTTATAGATTAAACGTGATGAGATTTTGCCGTCTGGAAGGGCGTTAATTTAGCTAGGATGCTGCAATGACGACCGTCACAGAAATAAATTGTGCCTTTTGCATTTAGTGAGACAAAATGTTGGGCCTAAAAAGGTAACAGAAGCCTATTTACTCAAAATTAACACAGAACGTACAGACCAATAAAGTGTATTTATTTTATTCATATGAAGACAAGTAGCCTAGGTATACAAATAGCATTAGCGACAAGACACGATTTCATAATAGGATTAAAAACTCATTCGTAAAATTATATCTGGCTATCTGTGGCGTCGCTTTACTAGGAAAAAAAAATATCGCTGACGGGGCCACAGAGCGTTTACCTATAGTATGTCACAAAAGTGAGTACACCCCTAACATTTTTGTACTTTTTTTATTATATCTTTCCATGGGAGAAGTCTAAAGATATAATACTTTTCTAGAACGTAAAGTAGGCAGTGTACAGCTTATATAACAGTGCAAATTTGCTGTTCCCTCAACATAACTCAACACACAACCATTAATGTCTAAACCACTGGCAACAAAAGTGAGTACACCCCGACGTGAAAATGTCCAAATTGTGCCAAATAAGCCATTTTTCCTCCATGGTGTCATGTGATCCATTAGTGTTACAAGGTCTCAGGTGTAAATGGGTAGAAGTTGTGTTAAATTTGGTGTTATCACTCTCACACTCTCTCATACTGGTCATTGGAAGTTCAACATGGCACCTCATGGAAAAGAACTCATTGAGGATTTAAAAAAGAAAATTGTTGCTTTACATGAGGATGGCTTGGTTATAAGAAGATTGCCAACACCCTGAAACTGAGCTGCAGCACATTGGCCAAGACCATACAGCGCTTCAAGAAAACAGGCTCTACTAAGAACAAGCCTCGCCATGGGCGACCAAAGAAGTTGAGTGCATGTGCTCAGCATTATATCCGGAGCCTGTGTCTTCAAAATAAGCGCAGGAGTGCTGCCAGCATTGCTGCAGAGGTTGAAGGGATAGGGGGACCACCTGTCAGGCAGTGCACAGACCATACGCTGCACTCTGTATCAAACTGGTCTGCATGGCTGTTGTCCCAGAAGGAAGCCTCTTCTGAAGATGATGCACAAGACAGTCCGCAAACAGTTTGCTGAAGACAAACAGACTAAGGACATGGATTACTGGAACCATGTCCTGTGGTCTGATGAGATCAAAATAAACTTATTTGGTTCAGATGGTGGCATGTGTGTGTGGCGGCAACCAGGTGAGGATTACAAAGACAACTGTGTCCTGCTAACAGTCAAGCATGGTGGAGGAAGTGTCATGGTTTGGATCTGTATGAGTGCTGCCGGCACTGGGGACCTACACTTCATTAAGGGAACCATGAATGCCAATATGTACTGTGACATACTGAAGCAGAGCATGATGCCCCCCCTTTGAAACTGGGCCGCAGAGCGGTATTTCAATATGGTAACGACCCCAAGCACACCTCCAAGATGACCAAGCCTTGGGTGAGGGTAAAGGTGATGGACTGGCCTAGCATTTCCCCAGACCTGAACCCAATTTATCATCTGTGGGAGGGGGAGATGGTTGTGTATCGCGAGAATTCAGAGGTGAGATTGTACATGGCGGCGCGCAGTTGTTGACAAACGGAGGATAGAACACCAAAGACCCTACTAAAATAACTCCTTTTTCCGGACTAAATCAATATAACACCCAGCGAATTTTTCTCATCCATAATCCACTTTACAATCCGTCTACACCCTGGACGAATTAACGGAATTGGAAGCTTTCATTGACGACTACTACCTACACCTCCAGACAACCATGAACCCGGACCAGACTCACTCAACTCCAAACGCAACCCAGCCCGACTCCAAGAGAAGGAAAAGAGACTCTGCAACAGACACAGCCGATTTAACAACCCAGGAAGTCGAGGTCAGTGTACTAACGGACATCAATAAAAAACTGGACATGCTAATCACCATTCACGAAGAGTTGAACGACATCCGTAACAGTCTCGAGCTAGCACACAGTCAAATCGCAACACTTCAGATTTCAAACCAAGGGCTCCGGACTTCAGTAACATCACTCACCCAAAAAATGCAACAAGTCACAGCCGAAAATAAAGCAATGAAAGAAACCATACTGGACATTCAAGCACGATCAAGGCATTCCGGAACCCAACGACCCCAATAACACACCCGACAATCCAGAGCTACTCATAAAGGACTTTATGCTTACACAACTCAAACTGCCCGAGGACACCGTCAATACGATCACATTCCACCGAGTTCACCGTCTTGGCAAGCAGCAAAAGGACAAACCCAGACCCATCATTGCAAAGTTCGAACATTACAAGCAGAAAGACATGGTAAAGAATAAAGGAAAAGAACTCAAAGGCACCCACTACGGAATGAACGACCAATATCCCCGCGAGATCAATGAAAGAAGAAAGATTCTATACCCAATACTCAAAGAAAACAGGAAAAAAAACATCCGTGCAACTCTGACAGTCGACAAACTTTATTTAAATGGACAGTTATTCAGGAATCCAGACACAACTCCTTGGCTCTTCTAGATATACGCACCCATGCCATAATTTACAGTATTATTCTATTATATTCACACACCTCTTTAATAACCAGCTCCCCACTAGCCCACACAAGCGCATTATATATCTGTATATCTGTCTATATAACTGTATCCTTTGTTCAAAGTTGTCTTTTCATGTCATCGATAATTATGTTTCTGTTTGTTCTTGTCATTATGTCCACTCTGTCCTGTGTTACCCCCCTCTACCTGCCCGGTCTTACATTCCTGCCCACACATTCACATTCACTTAGCACCCCCAAGTACATACACTCACTCATGTCATTTCACCAATACATCTCTCACATTCACAACATCCAGACAGTAACCACATTAGCATGTCTAAGCTAACATTCCTAACTTGGAATGTCCGCGGCATGGGATCTCAGACAAAGAGGGCCAAAGTATTTGACCAACTCAATAAATTATCAGCAGACATTTGCCTCCTTCAAGAAACCCATCTCTCAGATTCGGACCATAACAAAACAAAATCTGCTCAATATAATCAATCATTCTCAGCGAACTACAACTCAAAACAACGAGGTGTCTGTATACTACTCATAAAAAAATCACATTTGTTCACAATGCTACCATTTCCGATCCAGAGGGACGATTTATTATTATAAACATCTCAATTAACAATAACCCAATCACAATCGGAAACGTGTATGGCCCAAATTCAGATAATCCAGCTTTTTTTCAATCCTATTTTTCTTCAATCGCAAACATGACCAACTGCCCAGTAATAATTGCAGGAGATTTCAACACCGTCTTAGACCCAACAATTGACCGCTCTAACAATTCAAAAAACAAACAAATTTGGCAATCCACCTCAACCATCAAGCAGTTCATGAGTGATTTTGGTCTTGCTGACAACTGGCGCACACAACACCCACACAACAGAGAATACTCATTCTTCTCATCCGTTCACCGCTCCTCCTCCCGTCTGGACTTTTTTCTTACTAGTAACTCCCTTATCCCCAATATCTCTCAATCAACAATCCACCCAATCATCATCAGTGACCATGCCCCTGTAACAATTACTTGGTCTATGAATCAACCACACAGACCAATCCCCAGATGGCGCTTTAACACATCACTCCTCCAAGATCCACACTTTGACACACTTATCAGGAGAGAGTGGTCACTCTTTCTAGAGATGAATGACTCCCCAGAGTCATCACCTTCTCTTCTGTGGGAAACAGGAAAGGCAGTGCTTAGGGGTGCCATCATTTCATTTTCTGTTCACAAAAAAAAATAGAAAAGCAAAAGGAAACTCAATTGGAAGAAGAAATCAAACATCTAGAAAAAATAAACATGACAAACGCATCAGTTGACATTTAAATCAAATTAGATAAACACAAATCAGAACTCAATGAAATAATCAACAAACGGACCCAGTTTTTAATACACCGACTAAGACAGGAACATTTTCACCACAACAACAAATCTGGCAAATACCTGGCAAACCAAATTCAAAGAAATAAAGAAAAATTCACAATCACAGCACTACAGGACTCAGCAGGGAAGCTAACTCACTCACCAACTGAAATCAATCAGACTTTCTACCAATTCTACAAAAAACTCTATTCATCAGAAAAAAACCCAGATAGCAAAGACATTAATCATTTTCTGGACCACATCCAATTACCAATAATTGACAATGACCAAAAAATCGCATTAGAAACCCCAATATCTGTTGACGAATTACATACTGCATTAAAGACTATGTCAAACAACAAGGCACCCGGTCCTGATGGCTTGCCTGCTGAGTTCTATAAACATTTCTGGTCAACTCTAGCTCCACTATTCTACCGGATGATTCAAGAATCAAAACACAACTCCAGGCTTCCACCATCCTGTAATAGCACTTCGATCTCACTTCTACTCAAACCCAACAAAGACCCAACGCTACCGTCAAGTTACAGGCCAATTTCGCTTATCAATGTTGACATCAAAATTTTCGCCAAAGCCCTTGCAATCAGATTAGGAAAAGTCATTCCCTCCATAATCCATCCAGATCAAACAGGATTCGTGAAAGGCAGGCAATCTTCAAGCAATACACGCAGGTTATTCAACGTAATGCACCACTCAATAAGTCAGAAAAACAATTCAGTCATTATTACATTAGATGCAGAGAAAGCTTTTGACAGAGTCAACTGGAAGTTCCTGTTTTCCACATTAGAGCGGTTTGGCTTTGGGGACTCATTCATCAAATGGGTCAGACTGCTATACAATTCACCATCAGCCACCGTCACCACAAATGGGTTAGCTTCTCAAAACTTCACTTTGCACAGGGGGACTAGACAGGGGTGCCCACTCTCTCCCTTATTATTCACTATTTTTATTGAACCTCTAGCTGCAGCCATACGCCAAAACTCACAAATCACAGGAATCCAGACTAAAAATCTTCATCATAAAATAAGTCTCTTTGCAGACGATATTTTACTTTTTCTTCAAAATCCAGTGAGCTCATTACAAGAAACAATCAAAACAATAAACTCATTTGCCAACATTTCAGAATACTCAATCAACTGGAATAAATCATCAGCTCTTCCGCTACAACCTCAAAGTGGGAATGCAGCAGCCATCACCCTCCCTATCTCACTATGCACCGATCACATCACCTACTTAGGAGTAAGAATTTCCCCCAGGCTGTCTGACCTATTTAATCTAAACTTCTCCCCCCTACTAAAAACAATTCAGGATGATCTGCAACGCTGGACAAATCTACCACTCTCCATCATGGGCCGTATATCTGCTATCAAAATGACAATCCTACCTAAAGTTAATTATCTCCTTTCAATGATCCCAATACAACCAACCACATCCTGGTTCAAATCCCTATATTCAGCAATTACAAAATTCTACTGGAAAAACAAGACACCCAGAATCAAACTAGCAACCCTTCAAAAACCCAAGTCCCTAGGAGGATTAGACGCACCAAATTTCACTCTGTATAGCCTGGCAAACCATCTCCAATATGTATACAAATGGATCCACCATAATCAATCTGATGTTATCTGGTTAGACTTAGAACAGACAATTTGCAATGACCTCCTGATTTCAGATCTACCATTTCTTACTCCAACAATCAAAAAACACCCCTGTTTCAAAGCCCCTACCATCTGTTCGAGTCTGACAGCCTGGTGGAAATTCCACAACATCACTAACACCAAGCACTCACCCTCTAAGCTCACCCCAATTTGGAACAACCCAGATCTCACTTGCAACAAACAAACACTCAATTTCTGCACCTGGAAAGATAAAGGCATTACACACCTACAGCACTTATTTACAAACAGCAAATTTTCTACATTTGCAGACTTGGTCCAGAAATTTGGCATCACCAACAAGCACTTCCTGCAATATCTACAGATTAAATCAACAATCATATCCACTATGAATACCCCAACACCCAATTTAGAACTCGCTACACCCGTCCTAAATCTTATTAATATATCATCTTCAAAAAAGCTACTATCCAAAATCTATAAGCTATTGATACAAACTGACACCGGTATGAACCTACCATCTGCCAAATGGGATTTAGACCTCTCTATTTCCACAGATGCCAGTTTCTGGGCTCAAGTCTGCAAAAACACCTTTCTCATGACCAAAAATACAAACTTACAATTAATCCAATACAAAATTATCCACAGAACTCACCTCACGGGACACAAATTGTTTTGCATGGGCTTCTCAACAGACATCTGCCCCCACTGCACCCAAAACTGCCCGGACACCTATATTCATGCACTGCACCCCCATAAAACAATTCTGGGAGAAGGTAACAGGTCTACTTTCCACTTTCTTTGGCTGCTGCATCCCAACCTCCCCGTCACTCTGTCTGCTTGGAGATACCACATTATCCACACTATCCAACCTGAATCACTTTAATAGCAAAATCTTATTGGTTGCGCTAGCTGTCGCCAAGAAAACTATCCTCATGAACTGGAAATCAAAGAACAAAATTCACATATCCGCCTGGAAAAACCTATTACTAGACCACATTTCATTAGAAACCTCAAATATCCCGTATCATAACTTATCCTGGTCATCACTTTCCAAATTCTTACAGTCATGAATGTCCCTCTCTGCCTGAGACATGGTGAGCCCCCCTCCACCCTTTTCGCCCTTTTTTTTTTTTTCTCTTCCCATCTAGACCCACTCCCCCAAGTATAATCAGTCTCCTCTGCACTGCTCTGGCCTCCAGGGGCCGGGGGGCGGGCTGACTTGTGTGGGGGGTCCTGGCCATGGTGGGGCCGCGGTGGGGCCTCTCCCCCGCTGCCTCTGCTACGGCCCACACCATCCCCTGGATTGGACCGGGCTTGCTCTGATCCGTGGGCCTCACTTTTTAATGCTCTACATCAGCCGACTCAGAAAAGTTCACACATTTTCACACAAGAACACAAACACCCCCACTATGTCAGGGCCGAGGTGCGGTGCTCGGTACAGGGGCCTGTAAAAGGGCCCAAATTAGCTTGCACCCCACTTCTTTTAATGCAATACATTTTAGAATAATATGCAATCCCAACTCATAGGAAGGGTGGTGGGGGGGGGCAGGGGGGAGTCTCCCCCTTTGCTCTACCCGCCCCTCCTCTTTTTAATGCATTTAGACACCACATAAAACACATCATAGGGCCAGTGAGGCTCATGGGTTGGTTGGGGCTTGGGCCCCTGTTCTGGTCGGGAGGGTGGGGGCTGGGGCCGGGGGTGGGAGTGGTCTGGGTGGCTCTGCAGCGGTCCTTCCCTGTCCTCTCCCCCCGCTGGAGTTCGGCCTGTCCCTTTGATGCGCTGAAGGTTGGAGCGGTCAGAGGAAGTCAATTCCCCTCTTTCCCTCCTTCCCTTGTTTTTCCCTTGTTCCCCCCCCCCCCCCCCGCATCCTCCTAGAGGGGGCTCATCCAGATCCCCATGCCCCGGACATTTCAGAACATACCCCTTACACGCATGCTAACTACTGAAGCATATCCATGCAAACACACATACACACACATATACACTCAAACACCCCCCCCCCCCCCCTCATACACAT
This sequence comes from Setipinna tenuifilis, assembly GCA_030347295.1. Lineage (NCBI taxonomy): Eukaryota > Metazoa > Chordata > Actinopteri > Clupeiformes > Engraulidae > Setipinna > Setipinna tenuifilis. The sequence goes on from CM059284.1 coordinate 30,266,087, forward strand.
ACACTCTAATAACTCCCCCCCCACCACCCACCACCACCTGGTTACATGTACCTAGCACTGTTTTGTTGAATGTCATGTCCTAGTTCATTATGTTGTATGTTCTCTGTTTGTAACACACTTCTTGGTTTTGTAATTGTATTCATTTTTTGTAAAAATAAAATGGAAAAAAAAAAAAAAAAAAAAAAAAGGAATTTAGCATCTGTGGGGCATCCTCAAATGGAAGGTGACGGAGCTCAAGGTCTCAAGCTCAAGGTCAGCTCCGTGATGTCGTCATGTAGGAGTGGAAGAGGATTCCAGTGACAACTTGTGACGCTCTAGTGAACTCCATGCCCAAGAGAGTTAAGGCAGTGCTGGAAGATAATGGTGGCCGCACAAAATATTGACACTTTGGGCACAATTTGGACATTTTCACTTAGGGGTGTACTCACTTTTGTTGCTAGTGGTTTAGACATTAATGGTTGTGTGTTGAGTTATTTTCAGGGAACAGCAAATTTGCACTGTTATATAAGCTGTACATTGCCTACTTTATGTTGTAGAAAAGTATTATATCTTTAGACTTCTCCCATGGAAAGATATAATAAAAAAAGTACAAAAATGTTAGGGGCAGTGTACTTTCTTCTGTGACATACTGTATAACCATAGAGCAATGTAAGCTCTTTGCTATAACTCCCTCGTCCTACGTCACACCAGACCACGCCCCGTTTTGGGCGTTGTCGTTGGTTATTAACACTTTCAGTGAAAAAACTTTTTTATCGTCATGTTGAATGTCTGTATAATTTTACGATTTAGATATTTCATCATTGATATTAACAATGGTCGATAGTAGTGCTGAATATGAACATACAACACATTATGGGGCGATATTATGGATATTACATACAGATCTGTAACTATTGAAGATACGTCAAATCCGTTAACACTCTACTGAATCTACAATGCCTCAGCTACAAGTTGCATGTCTCTAGCTTGATTAGTTACTTGTCAGTAGCCCATTTTCCACGAGGCCCCTCGAATTTTAACTTGATCACGAGATCCGGAATACTACCAGAATCTGGATTATATTCTGGGGTTTGGCAGACCTTATGATGGTCTTATACTGTATTTTTTACTAAACATTGTGGTCATTATTTGTGGAGTTATAAGCAAACATGTCCAAATTGCCCCTATCTTGCAATGGTGAAAAATTCTTTAAAAACTTCCTGGATCCAGATGGCTATCCGGATCACCACCAAAAACAAATCAGTTCTAAGTTAGCCCATTTATTGTCCAGAACCCAAATTATTCAAACGGATGTGCATGCTTTAGGCCACTACAATTACTAACCAAAACTACAGAAAATACATGCTTGGTGGTATCCATTTTATAACAGTATGTTACAACTTTTCCTACATTTTGTGAAGAAAATTCAGACAACTATGACATAGCTCTTTTGATGACTGTCAATCAAATAATTACCAAACATTGGGAAGTCATGTACTCTGGCTAAGTTGTATGCAACTGGACGTCTTTTTAGAGCTTGAAGACATTTTGCTTTTCATCCAAAAAGCTTTTTTGATGATGGAAAACCAGGGACCTCTTTTATAAAATGTTTGTACGCACTGATTTGATCTTAGAGTGTTTGTACGATGAAATCCATGTCTCAAATCCATGTGCAGATTTATAAAAACCCCTCTTTTACGTGAAAAAGTTTGTATCTCTATGTCAGGAGGTCTCACAGCGCCGACATACAAGTGTCTGTATCACACCACCACCACTATCATCATTAAGAGGCTCAGTGGTGAAAGTGCTGGCAATGTTTTTGTTTATCAATTAAAGAATTCAAACAATTGAACTCGCATCATTCCATGGTATTGTACTCAAGAAAAACATCAACAACACAATAACACATGTAAACAAATTTTGTGTCTGATATCATGTGTGACTGTCTGCACAGTAAAAAGAGAAGAGGTTTTTGTGTCCGCACTGTCATTAGCACAGGATTATGTATGGTTGATGACCAAGTACTGATGGCTATGAGTGGTTGTATTAGAGCTATGTGCCCAAATGGGCCCTTACTTGCAGAGGCAAACCAGTCCTCATGTTCCTAGCTTCTGAAAATTTCCAACACAAAACTGGTGGTTGAGACTATCCTAGTCATGATTTAGCAGAATTTTCTTGACATTCTGGGGGGTACTAGGGTTAGGGTTAGGGATGTTCAAATTTTCATACATGAGGAGTAATATATAAGGGAGTATTCCTGCATAATAGAGGCTTCCCCAATGTGAAAGGTGCAATAGACTACACTCACCTTGTAATGCAAGTTCCACCACATGTAAACAAGTACATCAACTTGTGTGCTTGGATGCTTTTAGTTTTAATACTGCAGAATGCACTTTTTTGCAAACTTTTGCGCTCAATTACTTTGCCTGACAATGTGAAGCTTTGAAATTGGGTTTTCTTTACAGTTTTGCACAACAACTGCTTCCTTTGCACATATTTATTACGTACATAGAATGCTTTCAAATTTGTTGAACGCTACAATTTCAAATGTTTATGTTTTCAAATGTCAACCTGAAAGAGAATGCTTTATAGAAACAAATGTGATGTTCTACATGAATGTTTTTTTTCATAAATAAAGACAAAAAAAAAAAATCTCGTCCGATCTCGGAAGCTAAGCAGCGTCGGGCCTGGTTAGTACTTGGATGGGAGACCCCCTGGGAATACCAGGTGCTGTAAGCTTTTTTCACCAGCTGGGGGCACACCAACGCAATAAGACCGAAACAAGTACATCACCACCACCTTCACAGACACATACAGCTGTATGCCCGGAGGATCCTGTAAAGCACACCACAGTTCTTTCACAGTTTATTCTGGTGTCCCTTTAAATGGGCTTACAATGATGTGGTGCTATAACAGACCATAACTTACCTGCATGCATCCAAGATGCTTGCTTGCAGTGGCCCAGTGTGCGTCCACTGCCTGCCACTGCCTCGCCAGACTTGAAAAGGTGGATGCCATCGGTGTCAAGTCCTGCAGACCCTTTGAAGTCAGCAATGATGGACTCAATTGCAGAGGCTGTCTCCTGTAAAAAAAAAATCACAATAAAAGCTATTGTTACTCAAAGTGACTGCTTATGTAATAGATGACAACCAGCAGAGTTCAGCTGTAGAATGTTAGTAAACCTCCTCCTGAAGCCTCATACAGTTACAGTAGCTATCAGTTAAAGTTACTGATGTTAAACACTTACCTCAACCCCATGGGTAATCCGTCTGACATAGGACTTGATCTGGTTGGGCTTCAGAAAGGCAATCATCTCCTCATCGCTGTATTTTGCGTAGAGCTCCTGATTTCCATTTCTGACCGCTTGCACCAGGAGCATCATGTCCCCCTTGTTGTAGGCCAACACTGCACCTGCCATAGCACTCATGAAGGCCCCATACTTGCCGTGGCTCTGCTTGATGACCACCGTGTCCCAACAGTGCAGCCAGTGGCGGATGTCCAGTCTGACCACAGCACCCATGTTCACCCAGTCACTAAACAGGGTCTCCAGGAAGGATGGACCACTGTCATTGAAATAATATTAAAGTGCTATATTGTCATGCAATGTCACTTTTATTCTAGTGTTCAAAACAAGCAAATTGAACTGTTACATTTCATTAAGGGTTAGTGGTACTGTTAAGTTCACATACCGGCAACAGTTGTTGTCTGCATAAATTACTTTGGGTGCTGGCATGTTGGCACGTTGAAATCGGGCCATAAGACCTCTGGCCATGCACTTGTAGCATCCCTCTGACTCTGATGCCACCACTGTGGTCAGGAACTGGCCCCACTCATTGAGTATGCTGGTGACGTACTGCATGGTGCCCTGGCCATCACCATAGACCTTCTTGAGGACCTGTGCGAGAAAAAAAAACATTCATTGTACTGTACTTTTGCACTGACAAAATAAAGAAAAAGACTAATGAAACTTTATACATACTTTTCTTGTGCCATCAATGCAGAGGATTTCCCCTGTCATGCTGAGGAGTTGATTCCTATACACAGGCGGCATCTCCATCTCCATGATCAGATGTGCTCGCCTCAGCACACGGGCAGATGGAAGTGGAGACTGAGAGATGGGTGGTGTGTACGTGCCAGCAGCTTTTACGTAGGACAGGATACCCTTCTGCGACGACATGGATCCAGCCGTGTGGGCCTCGTACAGGAGCGTCTGGTAGAGGTCGCGGCGCTCCATGTACCACTCATCATGACCTTGCTGAAGCACTCTCTGCACTTTTGTCATGGACACGGCGTTGAGATGGTCGGTCAGCATGGTCACCACTCTTCTGTCAATGGCACGCTTCCCACAGAGGATGGCAGGAAACATGCTTCTGATGGCTGGAGCCAGGTTCATCAGGATCTTGGGGCTATACGCCAGCCAGATGTACTGTTGCTGTTGGCTATGATCACCCCCTTCCTCCTCGTCTTCACTGTTTACATCTCTGTCTTGTGTCAATCCAGCGGTCTGTCTGATCTTTTGACAGTAGGTACATTTCAACTTCTCAGTCAGGAGGGTATAGTTGTTCTTTATACCACACACCTGCCGGGCGTAAGTGCCAAAGCCTTTCTTTTCCAGGTACACACCGGGCGGTGCAGGGCAGTTGCTGTTGGGACAGCGGATCATGGCTTTCATCACGCCGACTGGTCTCCAAAAAAACACAGGTGTTGTGAAGTATGACAGCATGTTGGGCAAGGCTCCTTTGAACGTCAAAGGAGGGGGAGGTGGGTGGAACTCCATCTTTTCCTTTAGCAGCTTTCTCTCCACTATCTCACCTCTGACGTTCTTGTACTTGGACGCTCTTTCAAATAGCCCATATGACCAAAATTTCTAGCGTCTTCAGTACTGGCAAGTCTCAGGTAGGTTGAGCAATTAGAGGTGCATGTTGAAAATGTCCAAAGTTACCCTTTAAGTCACTTCATGTCCACTGTGTAGACAAAAGTCTGTTTTGCTCAGTTTTTGATCTTTGCACCCACTCACCTGACATGAACGGCCTGTTCGGCTACACTTCATGGGTAATAATGATTGACAGAAGTTTACCAATTGTGAAAGCCAGCTCAGATTTTGGTCATGTCACTGGCCTTAAGTCATTATATGACCACTGTTTCATCAAAAGCCTGCTTTTCTCAGTTTTGACCTTTGAGATGACTCACCTGACATGAATGCCCTGTAATGCTTGTCATCAATTAACTGTCATCTGATGTGTCTTTTATTATGTAAGCTCACCTACCTGCTTTGCTGCTGACAGGTGTATTCCACTGTTTGTCGTTGGTTGCTCTTAGGTAGGTCAAAATCATGTCTTAATGTGGTTTTCAAGATTCTCGTAATTCCGATCTTGAAGAGGTAGTTCTTCCAACTGCAATCCTGTATGCCGTAGTTCTCGTGTCCTTCTCCGACCTGATGCTTTTCGCATCTGAAAATCTTGGAAATCCTTTGTCAATTCAATCCTCAAGCCTAGAGTTAAGGATCTCCGCCATCGAACAAACCTCGTTGGCTTGTCTTTCCCAACAGACTGGTTTCCACTCTCCATACTCCACAGATATTAATGCGCTTCCATCCACTTCTCGTGCTCCGCTAATGGCCACTCCTACCAAGGCTATGTCATCCATTTTCATCAACACGGGTAGGGGAAAGTGGGGTGAGTTGTGCCAGTTTTTACTCAAAGTGAGGTCATGACAGTAATGCATCCAACATAAGTATTTCAGGATGTGGTGCATCCCTGGGAACAAAAACTTTGGATCTGAAATAAACTGTTTCAGAAATAGCTTTCGGAATGTGCCTTTAGAGAGAATATGTTGGGGTAAATTTGGCCAGTGATTATTGAAGTAAAACAAAGGAGTGTGGCACAGTAGCTGGGTGCTTAGGGGTGTTGGGTGGTGGGCTTAGAGGTCTGTATTTTCATTAAACTTTTTCAATTCAGCCACCAGATGGAGCCTCAGGTTGTATTTTTCAAGGTGGAGCTTCCAAGCTTTTTTAATTAATTATTTATTCCTGCCGACCTGGTGCTCCAGGGCGCTACCGGGGCCAGCTGCGGGGCTCTGCCTGGCGACGAGCACTCTTCCCAGACACAGTTTTGGCCATGTCCCCTCTCCTATGGCGGAGCCTCCGAGAGATTTCTGCTACCTCCGGGGTATCTCTGGCACTGGGACAGGCCCAGAGAGGCTCCCCTTCAAAGGCCAACCTCCCAGAAAAAGCCCCTGGATTTTTATCATTTTTCAAAAATGGGTTACACAAAATTTGTGTTATTTTATTTGATATTATGTTGTACTATAGTATATCATGTTATTTGGTACTTTTTCATACATTCCAGTATCAAATACCATGCAGTCAGAGCCATTTGGATGCTACCTTGAAAGAGTCATAAGTTGCCCCACCATTTAGTTGCATCACATTGAAATTTAAATGGCATAGTTTAAGCAAATAAAGTCTTAGACAAACCATTTAAAACCCTACACTTTTTGTGTCATTTTTATTTTATATTATGTCTTATTATAGTATATCATGTTATTTGGTACTTTTTCACACATACCAATATCATTCTAAAGTGTTTTTTTAAAAGGCCTGCCATTTGGATGTTACATTAAAATAGTCATAAGTTGCTCCAACCATTTAGTTGCATCACATTAAAATTTAAATGGCATGGTTTAAGCAAATAAAGTCTTAGACAAACCATTTAAAACCCTACACTTTTTGTGTCATTTTTATTTTATATTATGTCTTATTATAGTATATCATGTTATTTGGTACTTTTTCACACATACCAATATCATTCTAAAGTGTATTTTAAAAGGCCTGCCATTTGGATGCTACCTTAAAAGAGTCATAAGTTGCTCCCACCGTTTAGTTGCATCACACTGAAATTTAAATGGCATGGCTTAAGCAAATAAAGTCTTAGAGTCTTAGTCTTTGTGACTGCTTTCAGGGGCAGCTTTCACATGGGAGACTACCTGGGAATGCAAAGTGCTGTAAGCTTGTTTTTTTCTCTCTCTCCCCCTGCCTGAATTACAGACGTGTTTGGTGACTGCTTTAAGGGGGGTGCTTTTGCAGGCAGCTTTAGCTTATGGCCATACCACGCTGAGCACACCCTATCTCGTTCGATCTCGGAAGCTAAGCAGCGCTGAGCATGATTAGTGCTTGGATGGTAGACTTTCTCAGAATACCAGGTGCTGTAAGCTTTTTTTTACCATCCTGCCTGGATGACAGACATGTTTTGCGACTGCTTTAAGGGGGCCGCCTTCGCAGGCAGCTTTTGCTTACGGCCATATCATACTGAGCAAGCCTGATCTCGTCCGTTCTCGGAAGCTAAGCACCATTGTGCCTGGTTAGTACTTCGATGGGAGACCGCCTGGGAAAACCAGGTCTAGGAGCCATTGTTATAAAAATAAAAATAAAATAAATGGAAATACCTTCATGAGGTGAAAATACCCCAACTGGATGCTGACATTGAATTGTTAGTTGGAACAAATGCTGCCAAACTTATGGAAGCATGGAAGATCATTAACAGTAGAGGTAGTGGGCCATACGCTGTTAAGACACCCTTAGGATGGGTCCTTCATTGGCTCATGCAAGAAACCACATGTGAAGTAAAGGGCGCCCATGCATACACTATGGTTAATCGCATATCGGTGGCAAATTTGAATGACTTGTTGATAAAACAATATCAGCATGACTTTCCACAGTTGAAAGCTGAGGAAAAAACAGAGATGTCAGTAGTGGACAAACAATTCATGTCAATCATGGAAGGTTCAAAGGAACTGAGAAATGGACATTATTACTTGCCCTTACCTTTTAAAGAGAATGATGTAACAATGCCCAACAATTACCAGCAGGCACACCTGATCACCAGTTTACTCAAAACACAAAACTCTAACTAAGGCTGCCATGCCATCTCCCAACATAGTTGGTGTGTGCATTTAAACGCGTGTGTGATTTACAGAACATTAGTATAGTGCATATTTTCAACTCTGGGCTCAAAACACAAAACTGCATTGAAAGCTGTTATTTTGCATAGAGACCCTTATTTGGTGATTGGTATTGAAACATGTGTGTGAATCACAGTTCATACTTTTATGTGTATCTGATCACCAGTTTACTCAAAACACAAAACTCTAACTAAGGCTGCCATGCCATCTCCCAACATAGTTGGTGTGTGCATTTAAACGCGTGTGTGATTTACAGAACATTAGTATAGCGCATATTTTCAACTCTGGGCTCAAAACACAAAACTGCATTGAAAGCTGTTATTTTGCATAGAGACCCTTATTTGGTGATTGGTATTGAAACATGTGTGTGAATCACAGTTCATACTTTTATGTGCATCTGATCACCAGTTTACTCAAAACACAAAACTCTAACTAAGGCTGCTATGCCATCTCCCAACATAGTTGGTGCGTGCATTTAAAACGTGTGTGTGATTTACAGAACATTAGTATAGCGCATATTTTCAACTCTGGGCTCAAAACACAAAACTGCATTGAAAGCTGTTATTTTGCATAGAGACCCTTATTTGGTGATTGGTATTGAAACGTGTGTGAATCACAGTTCATACTTTTATGTGTATCTGATCACCAGTTTACTCAAAACACAAAACTCTAACTAAGGCTGCCATGCCATCTCCCAACATAGTTGGTGCGTGCATTTAAAACGCGTGTGTGATTTACAGAACATTAGTATAGCGCATATTTTCAACTCTGGGCTCAAAACACAAAACTGCATTGAAAGCTGTTATTTTGCATAGAGACCCTTATTTGGTGATTGGTATTGAAACATGTGTGTGAATCACAGTTCATACTTTTATGTGTATCTGATCACCAGTTTACTCAAAACACAAAACTCTACTTAAGGCTGCCATGCCATCTCCCAACATAGTTGGTGCGTGCATTTAAACGCGTGTGTGATTTACAGAACATTAGTATAGCGCATATTTTCAACTCTGGGCTCAAAACACAAAACTGCATTGAAAGCTGTTATTTTGCATAGAGACCCTTATTTGGTGATTGGTATTGAAACATGTGTGTGAATCACAGTTCATACTTTTATGTGCATCTGATCACCAGTTTACTCAAAACACAAAACTCTAACTAAGGCTGCCATGCCATCTCCCAACATAGTTGGTGCGTGCATTTAAAACGCGTGTGTGATTTACAGAACATTAGTATAGCGCATATTTTCAACTCTGGGCTCAAAACACAAAACTGCATTGAAAGCTGTTATTTTGCATAGAGACCCTTATTTGGTGATTGGTATTGAAACATGTGTGTGAATCACAGTTCATACTTTTATGTATCCAACATCCCTCCAGAACCTGCAGGGCCACCAGCCAGCACCCCTAAGCACCCAGCTATCTGTAGCCAACACAGGCACAGTGGCTGGGTGCTTAGGAGTGCTGGCTGGGGGTTCTGCAGGTATGGAGGTTTTTTTTTAAACTATTTTTTAGTTTAAAATATTTCTTTGTATTACCTATGGGCCTGCAGCTCAGCCTGTCTCAGTAGCCCAGTGACAGTGTGCCCAACACAGGCACGACATCCCTCCAGCACCCCTAAGCACCAAGCTATCTGTAGCCAACACAGGCACAGTGTCTGGGTGCTTAGGAGTGCTGGCTGGGGGTTCTGCAGGTATGGAGGTTTTTTTTTCCCCTTAACTTTTTTTTTTAAAACAATATTCCTTCATATTACCCATGGGCCTGGAAGTCAGGGGGTCCCAGGCCTCTGGCAGTAGCCCAGTGGAGGGGTGCTTGAGGTGGGCAGGGTAGCTGTGGGCCTAAGGGTGGTGGCTGGTGCAGTTCAGCCAGGTAGAGTAGCTGGGAGTTAGGTGGGATGGTTGATTCAAAGTCCTACTGGGTTCACCCTGTGCCCTGAGCTATGATGTTATGCACAACTGGTGTAAAAACTACAGGTTTTGTGTAATATTATATGATACCATGTTATTTGGAACTCTTTTGTACATTCCAATATCATCCCACAGTGGGTTACAGAGTAAATCCTATGTATTTTTTGCCATTTCCTTTTCTATTGTGTTGTATGATGTGATACCATGTTTTTTGAAACTCTTTTATACACAGCAATATCATCCTACAGTGGCTTTTTCATTGTTTAAAGTGTAATGTGTAAGACAAACAGTGTAAATCCTACAAGTTTTGTTGTCATTTCATTTTATATTATATTGTATTGCATGATATCATGTTGTTTGGAACTCTTTTAAACACACCAATGTTATCCTATAGTTTTTTTCAGGGTTTAAACTAGAATGTGTTAGACAAACTGGGTAAAAAATACACATTTTGCATAATATGACTTGATATAATGGTGTATTTTATTTTTTCATGATTTTTAGTATTTTGTTTTATTTAAAAATGTCAATCTAAAGTGGGTTTCTCAGTCTTTTCCCTCACCTTTAATATTTTCCCATTGCACTTTCTCAATTCGGCCACCAGATGGCGGCTCCGGTTGTATTTTTAAATGCGGCCACAAGGCGGAGACACTTCCAGGATTTGAGCGGCCGTAGCCGCTGAGCCCTGCCCGGCCACAAGCACTCTTCCCGGGCATGATTTTGGCCGAAGTCACCCCCTCTAGCGGAGCTCCCGAAAATTTTCTGCCAACTCCAGGCTATCTATCCCACTAAGACAGGCCCAGAGAGGCTCCCCTTCAAAGGCCAAGCTCCCAGATAAAGGCCCTGAATTTTAATCATTTTTCAAAAATGGCTTGCACAAACCATGAAAATCCAAGTAAAATAAGTAAACCAAATGAAAGTTCTGTCATTGTATGTTGTATTAGAGTATATCATGTTATTTGGTACTTTTTTATACACAACAATACCATTATAAAGTGTTTTTTTGAGTGTTTTTGCTCATTTTTCAATGTAGTGTTTCAATGTGGCCACAAGGCATAGACTCCAAAGCCATTTTTTCCCCCTTCCAGGGTGTCTACGATCCTGCCCAAGCCCCAGAGAAGCTCCCTTTCAAAAGCCCAGCTCCAAGAAACACAAACCATTACACAAAACCATTTAAAACCTTTCAAGTCTTGTGTCACTTTATTTGATATTATGTCATGTTGTAGTATAGCCTGTTATTTGGTACTTTTTATACATACCAATATCATTCCAAAGTGGGTTTTTGAAAGGCCTGGAACTAAGGTAAGCTCCAGCCAGCCCCAGAGAAGCCCCCCTTCAAAGGCCAAGGCCCCAGAACACAAACCATTACACAAGCCACTGTGAAACCCTTTTCCTTTTTTTGTTTGTGTGTCATTTTATTTGATAGCATGCCATATTATAGTGTATCATGTTATTTGGTACTTTTGTACACATACCAATATCATTCTAAAGTGTTTGTGTGTGTGTGTGTGTGTGTGTTTTGTAAAGGCCTGGAACTCAGGAAGGCCCTGCATACTCTCACAGTAGCCCAGCAGAGGTGTGCCTAAATCGAATACAGTAGCTTTGGGTAGAGGGTTGTTTGTGGTGCTTCAAGTAAAGCAAATAAAGTCTCACAACAAACCATTTAAAACCATACACTTTTTTATTTGATATTGTGCCACATTATAGTACATCATGTGTTATTTGGTCCTTTTTTACATATACCAATAGCATTCTAAAGTGGGTTTTGTTTTTTCTAAAGGCCTGGAACTCATGTAAGGCCCAGTGCTCTGGCCAGGCCAGGCTTATGACAGAAAGCCTCTGGATGTGGGCTTCATGTGGGTAACCTAGCTGGGGGTCAGGGGTCATTTGTGGAGGGCCAAGCAAAGGCCCAGTGCTGTGGTAAGGCCAGGCTTCTAACAGAAAGCCCCTGGAGGTGCACTTCATGTGGGTAAACTAGCTGGGGGTCAGGGGTCATTTGTGGAGGGTCAATCAAAGGCCCGGTGCTGTGTTAAGGCCGGGCTTCAAAACACAAGGCCCCATGCATGTGTCCTTAATGTGGGCCAACTAGCTGGACGTCAGGGGTCATTAGTGGAGGGTCAAGCTAAGGCCCAGTGCTGTGGTAAGGTCAGGCCCCTAACAGAAGGCGCCTTCATGTGGGTACACTAGCTGGGGGCCAGGCCTCGTTTGTGAAGGGTCAAGCAAAGCTTGTGTAATGCCTTACACAAGCTGTGTAAATGCTACACATTTTTTGTGTAATATCATTTGAAATTAACTTGTATTATACTATTTCATGTCATTTGGAACACTTTCATACACGCCAATATCATCCTATACTTGGTTTGTCAGCATTTAGGCTGTAATGTGTTACACAAGGAGGCCCAATGCTACACATTTTGTGTAAGATTATTTGAAATTAACTTGTATTATACTATTTCATGTCATTTGGGACACTTTCATACACGCCAATATCATCCTATACTTGGTTTGTCAGCATTTAGGCTGTAATGTGTTACACAAATAGGCCCAATGCTACACATTTTGTGTAAGATTATTTGAAATTAACTTGTATTACACTATTTCATGTCATTTGGAACACTTTCATACACGCCAATATCATCCTATACTTGGTTTGTCAGCATTTAGGCTGTAATGTGTTACACAAGGAGGCCCAATGCTACACATTTTGTGTAAGATTATTTGAGATTAACTTGCATTACACTATTTCATGTCATTTGGAACACTTTCATACACGCCAATATCATCCTATACTTGGTTTGTCAGCATTTAGGCTGTAATGTGTTACACAAATAGGCCCAATGCTACACATTTTGTGTAAGATTATTTGAAAATATAGCCGCAAGCGGCGATGACGGGCCCTCGCACCTGCGGTGCAGGGACGTGGCATGCCGCCTCTCTCAAATGTATCCTCTATGTCACAAATGCATTTATTGTAGAGATCTGATATGTGAATGGTAAATCATAGGAGCTTTATATCGTCTACTGGAAGCATGTGTATGTAGAGAAAATGTTCTTTAGAAAAAAGGTGTAGTGCAATTGTCTTTGTGTTTGCATGTGTGTGTGTGTTAAAGGGATTTTTTTGTGTTTGTGTGGGTGTGAGAGTGTGTGTCTGTGCCTGTCTGAGGTTTGTGTATGTGTGTGTCATCTCCAGATGGTAGTACAAGAACAGGAACGGAAGGAGGGCGACAAGAGTACAATGCCATATGAGGATGGCTGTGTGAAACACCAGAAGTGTATGGGGGTGTTGATAGTAGTGGATCATATGAGAATATTGCTATAAAGTTTTCATTCAGTTTATGTGTTTGCTTAATATTGTGTAATAAAAGTGTGTATTTTGTATAAGGTAGTGGCATTGGTGAGAGTGATAAAGGAAGGATCCCATTGTTCAGAGTGGGATAGTTCATATGGAAGGCAAAGGCATCTTGTTGAATATAGTTGAGCAATGTATAACCGGAGGGGTGGGTGTGGGTTGGATAGGTGGTATGAGAAGAAGCATAAGTTTTACCTGTATGAATGTGGAAATGTAGTTAAAGGGATAATGTATCAGAAGTATGTGCGTGAGAATAAGCAGGTACAATAATGCAACATTTTTTGAGGTTTGCACTAAAGCAATGTTCACGAACACTCTCTGCATGATATGCTTGTAGATTCAATACCGGAGTTCACTGCAAAACCTAAACATAAGATTCCCGCCAACACTCGCGCTATTGTTACACATATGAAGTGCAAAAAGAATTCAAGGGTGACATATTTTAAAAGTAGATATTCTGAAAGAATAAATAGACACCGTTTGTGAGTAGGCTGATATTTTACTCCGTATCGTAAGCCAACGGAACAAAACACATATATATCATTGCAGTTACAATCATCAAAAGCTCAGTATTAAAATCAGCACAGCAGAATTGTTACAAAACCATCTTGAACCAGGCTAATGGTAACAGCAATAAATACCATCGTCTATATTAAGCCTAAAAGAAACACCAATATGTTATATTCTATCATCTTGAATTCATAAAAAAAACACCGTCAATATCAGAACACCTCCAACTACGTTACATTAGGCTCCCCCATTCATTCATTCTTGTTTACATGTGACGCCACTAGCCATGAACTACTCTGTTGCCTTGGCAACGATAAACTATGTAAGTTGCTGATCAGCCGTTCGTTCAGTCTGTCAGACGTCGTTAAGAGAGAAGGATCGCACAGAGGATATACAAACTGTAAAATACACATCCATTCAATAGTCAAACATTAACACACATCGGTGGGGAGTCAGACAAAAGTTAATTCTCAAAGTCTCCCACACACTCGTGAAAGTAGGCTATGACTGGAGGAGCTAGCAGGGAGCTAGCCACAGTAGCGACAGTAAGCTATATTGTCAACATTTAAACGATCGCTACACAGTCCTTACATATCTGTACATTCCATTACAAAGTTGCAAAATGGCATCTAATGGGGACACACGCACGAATGTGATAATATATAACGAGTTTGTTACATATACCCACCTAAAAGAATAAATAGACACCGTTTGTGAGTAGGCTGATATCGTAAGCCAACTAAAAAAACAGCGCAAACCCACAGCCATTGGGGCCATTGAAGGCCTCGTGCGTTCTACCCTCAAATAGAACACTTTTTTAAAATGACAGCTAGAATTAAATTAAATGGGGGTGTCTGTCAATACAAGAAAACACTGTGGCACCTCTATAATAAATATTAAAATGTACTATGTGCCACACTATCAGACTAAGATAGCTAACCGCACGTTCCAAGCTAGCCAATCTTACTTTGAACCGAAGCAAAACAATACAGTTATCAGTGTACTAAATTCACTTGAACACGTTAGTTTTTAACAGATTAGTTAGGCTTCCTTACATGGTCGGAAACTCACCTCAAAATACACAATGAGCAGCTTTTAGGAACACTAATACAGGAGTGGCAAGATCTTGTAGCCCACATTTCACGAACTATCTCTGCATGATGCTTGCATATTTAATACCGGAGTTAGCCTACAACGCCACCCTGTGTCATGTACGCTGATTGAAGCCATTATATTGAGAATACTCCGAAGAAGAAATCGTCTTCCTAACATACAAGCATCACCATTATTATACCTACAAAGGCATTTCAGTTTCTATGTTCACGTAGTTACTTCATGTGTGTTATGACAAGGTCAATATTGATAGCTTTCTAGCGTTTGTTTCATGCAATTGTAGGCAAGTGGTCATATTTTTCAAACAGTCGGTAGGCTCAACCCCTTAAACAAAAACTATTCCAAAATGACGAACGGTTTAATATGGAAAATATGAAATAAACCCGAATATATTGTAAAGTTACAAGGAAATAGTTCATTATTATACCATTGCTTGCTGGAATTTGCTGGAATTTTTTGTGTTTGTGTGGGTGTAAGAGTGTTTGTCTGTGCCTGTCTGAGGTTTGTGTGTGTGTGTGTGTGTGTGTGTCTGTGGATGTGTGAAGTCAAGACACTGCTGAGTACACATACATCTAAACTGAATTAATCTGATGAATGTCAATTAAAAAAAAATAGATGTACTGCATAGCGGTACATGGTATGACCGCAGTGAATAAAAATGTGTGAAATGTTGGTATGATAGGTGTGTGGTAGAGCAGTGTTGTGAGGTGAGAATTTGTGCGGAAATGATGTTGTGCAAGTGGGCATGGATGTAGGTTTTGAATGAATGACATTGTGTGTTTGTGTAGTGTTTAGAAGTGATTTCTGAAAAGGATAGATGTTGTCATAGTATGTATGTACATGTGTTATTTTGAACCCTGCCCACCTGCTGTCTGCGTAGAGATGGTAATCATGACATAGTGTTCTATGAAGTATCATATAAAGAACTAGAAAAGCACTCAGAGAGTGCAGACCTCTGCCAAGGCAGCTTAAGTCTCCACCTTATTGTCATTCTCACCTTAAGACATTAAAAGACATTAACTCATTCATTACCATTGACGTCTGCAGACGTCATTTCAAAAAGTAACGGCGCTTACCATTGACGTCTTCCGACGTCAAACACGTTTTTTTACAGTTACGCATCGTGGGGCACCTCATCTATGTTGTGTAGAAATTTCAGGCTCCTACGGCTTTCGGAACTGATCCTATAAGAGTCAGAAGTCTCATGTGGTCACTCATGTGGTCACTCTCTGGTGGCCACCAGATGGTAGAGCTGACCCTCTGGGACTGCTATCAATGTTACGATATTTTGTAATATGCACGCTACCGAATCCGATCACTGTGATGAAACACTGTATGAGTAAGATCAAAGATGCACTGGCTATAGCCTACACTTCATTTGCAACCGTGCTAAACAAATAAACAAAAGATAAAGGAATAAAATATAGATGAAATAAAAACAGTCTTCAGATTAGTCTGGTCTGGAGAGCTCTGACACCTCATGCTCACATTGCGGAAAGGGATCCGATCATAGATGGCAGCACTGCGTTTGTCTGTATTTTGATGTTTTTTCACGTCGAGGAAGATGCTTGTGTATATAAACCCAAGACAATCAGATGTAGCTAGCATACGACAATGGTGAAGCGCACTCGTGGTGGACGGGAGAACATACTCTTGCATATGTTTGTGTTTTACTTATTTTGCCTGTGTATGTAGTATTTACATAGTTATTACCGCTACTTGCTGTAGGAATGGAGACACACACACACACACACACACAAAGAAACACTTGAATGAATGCTAGGTTTTTTTGCATTTTGCTTTTACTAGCTACTACTGTTTTTGACTATGAAATATAGCCCCCTGGTGGCTGAATTTTGTCATGTTATATTTACATGGTTACAGTACAGTATTGTTTGTATAGGTGGACAGTTATGACAGACATGAATCATATTTTTGTGACAGGATTTATGTATATAGGCAAATAAACTTTTTATTTTGCCAAGTAAAATGTCGAAGAAATGTATTCATCATGTACAATTCAAATTATTATTTTTACTGTCTAAAACCATTTTCAGTGTTTTTATTCGTATTTATGTTGTATTACATTTGGATGAAATGTTTTAGATGCCAGTAATGCAAAAATATGGCCATCAAAAAACATTTTCTGCTTAAAATGTTGGTTTTCACAAAAAGCCATTTTTCTCAGTTTTTTGGTCTGAAAGCAGCATTTTGGGGAAACCCACCTCTGTTCTATGCATGATTGCAAAGGAATGGAAAGAGCTATCAACACACCGTTTTTTTTAGATGAAAGATGAGACTTTAAGCTTTATTTTGATGTCTTTGGTGTTGACATAGACAAATAACTCAATTTTCTGTTGGGCTTCAAAAAACACCCAAAATGGTGAAAAATGGCTGGCACCACGGGTGGAACAATTTTGAAAATGGCTGGCAGTCAATGAGTTAATCATGTTAAAACATTTTATTACTGGTGTAATAGTTAACTAGTGGGTTCGTTCACTCATGCTCACACGAACTTGGTTGGCTCTTCGGTGCAGGAAAGTACTTTATCTAATTTCCACTGCCAACATGAACTACTGGTCTGCTCACCACTACTGCTCCAACTCTCCTCTGTCTTTCACTGAACCCTCTAACCAAAAACTCAACAACTCCTTGACCCGCAACAGGAGCCTCATTTCCGTACCAACCTATATTCCCTCCTGTCAAAATAAAAGTCTCTGTAGATTCCATGCTACACTGGTAACTTCACTGAATAAAAAATTCCTGGATCCAGATGGTTATCCGTATCACCACCAAAAACAAATCAGTTCTAAGTTAGGCCAGTTCTGACCTATCCTGAAAATTTAATCAAAATCCATCCATAACTTTTCGAGTTATGTTGTTCACAAACAAACGGACAAACAGACAAACCAACGCCGTCGAAAACATAACCTCCTTGGCGGAGGTAATTAAGTTATGAGTTGTTATAAGTTGTGTGTAGAAGTGAAATTTCTATTCCTGTTTTGTTGTGATGAGAAGACTACATCTCCAGATGGTAATACAATTGCATATGAGGATGGTTGCGTAAAACACCAGAAGTGTATGGGGGGTGTTGATAATAGTGGATCATAGGAGAATGTTGTTATAAACTTTTCATTCAGTTTATGTGTTTGCTTAATATTGTGTCATAAAAGTGCAATAAAAGTGTGGATTTTGTATACGCCAGTGGCTTTGGTGACACTGATAAAGGAAGGATCACATTGTTCAGAGTGGGGTAGTTCATATGAAAGGCAAAGGAATTTGTTGAATATAGCTGCGCAATGTATGACTTGAGGATTGGGTGCGGGTAGGATAAGTGGTATGAAAAGAAACACAAGTTTTACCTGTATGAATGTGGAAATGTAGTTAAAGGGATAATGTATCATAAGTATGCATGAGAATATGCAGATACTATAATCCAACATGTTTTGGAGTTTGCAATAAGGCAAAGTTCACAGAAGAATTACAGTGAGGGTGTGAACAGTTATATACCAAAAGATAAAGTATAGTGGTGCAGTTGTGACTGGTAGCAAATACTAAAAGTAAGCATGTGTACATATCTGTACAAGTGATTTGCCAACTGAGTGAAATGGTGTAGGGATGGAAAATGCTCCTTTACAATGCAAATTCTTCTGTGGAAAGTGTTTCAAGTCCTTCAACCAAGAAGTCAATGCTCCATTTTCAAGCTACCGTCATCCACATCATACCATAGCGTTGTATTGGCATTATGCACGGTACATGACAGCTTGGCACTGACCATATTTTTTGCCATCCCGTGCATTCGCGTGAGCCTTTACCCGCCGCAGGTGAAATGTTATCTCTACCAAAGCAGTGCTACAGGAACACAGAGTTAACAGAAAAAAAACACACATACTACTGTCCATTTCTAATGTGACGTGCTGAGTTTTGCAACAGGAAGACCAGTAGCTTTTACAGCCGACAGTAGGCTACTCATTGTCATTTTTAGCTTGCATTTAATGCTTTGGTCAAACATGAAGGTGTTTTCGACAACAAACATACCGGTACTCCAGTCTTCTACCAAGTACACAAAACTATTCAATCTAAACTAGCATTATTCATCTTCCATTCAGGTCTTTCATCCTAAAAAAAATAATGGGATAAATTCGTTTGTATATTAGCAAGCTAACTCAGCTAACTCAAACCAACAACACGAGTTCATAGCCCATTTTATATATCATCAATGTTAACATGTACAACACCCTGGGCTACGTCTATCCTTGACCAGGTATTTATCTTAAATCGCTTTATATAAGCTACAATAGTAACATAATTGTTATCTTACACTAACAAGAAGTGTTAATAGGGTTTAGTTATGGGAAAAAAGAGATGGAACTTACCTCACACAAGAACGAATTCATATCAGTGCTTTCTTCTAACTTTGGACTCCCCCAGTTTTCTTCCCCTTGGGTCGGAGGGGGGGAACGATGTAACCGCTTCCCCTTTTGTGGTTTAGTGCCACAGCCATACGCTACACAGCAGGGCATCCCCCTCGTTTAAATAAATTTAAGTGTTTGATAAAACTTTCTTGAATCTCTCTTGAAACTTGCTCATCGTCTGTCAACGTCAGTAGAAGTGATAGATCGGTCCGTTAGCCTACGACGCCACTCTGTGTCCTTTTCCAGTAGTGCTTAGTTCATGATAGAATGATAATATGGAAGCTGTAGGCTACGTATCAGTTAGTCGGAACCTATTCCAAAATGACGAACGGTTTAATACGGAAAATATCAAATAAACCCGAATATATTGTAAAGTTACAAGGAAATAGTTCATTATTATAGCACTGCTTGTTGGAATTTCCCATTGTGAAGTGCTGTTTAAATAACGTTGAAGTTTTTTTCCACATGTTCACCGTAATAAAAAATGTCACTCTGAACTTGTGAGAGGGAGAGAGGGGGAAATGTAATTTGGCTGTATTATGTTTTACTCGTTCATTGCACTTTGTTGTAAATGACAGCTAGCCCATTTAGACAGAATAGTTGACATTACGTGTAATTGTGCTATGGGTTTCAATAGGATTTGGGATGAAAACGCTCATGGACAGTTGCAGAAAATAGACTCGTTTCTAACGTGGTCTGTGAGCGAGAAACATCGTCTGTGAGTGGACGGATCTGTTAACATGCATACAGCTCACCGGACAAACATCGGACAGAAACCGCCCCCGCAGAATGAAATTATCCATCTCCGAAACAGTACAAATAAAACAGAACTTATAACATTGTGGCTAGTATCCTAGCTAGCAAGCAAAGCTCTATGCTCACTTCGTGAGGGCTAATATGGTAGCAAGGAAGCTAACTTTCAGTCAGCTGTAACACACTAGATCACAGCCCTTCTATGCTCGCTTTGTTTATTTCTTTCACTAAGTGAAGCAATATTTCGTAGTTTACTAATAACATATAGTAAAAATATCATGGCAGGACTTTGAAATATCAGAATGTAGCTAAGCCTTAAGCCAGTATCACATTAATGAAAGAAAATGGCGCCCTGTTGCTGAGCTGCTGTTGAACTGGGGGACCCAATAGCTACCTGCGCCCTTGCCTGACTTTAATGCACTATGGAACACACCTGTTGATTGATGCCAATTCATTAAAAAATGACAAATATTGGCTTCACAGCCCTTCAACATTTAACATCTACACCACTTCCACACCATGTATACCAAATCTCACATAAATCTAATGTACCGTGTAGCTTTACCACAACCTAAAACAAGTCATTCTGCTACCAGATGGTGGCGCTATGCCTGACTGCCATTTCACTCACACAGATATGTTCATAGTCATGCCAGACATTAACCTGTCAAGTTTTATTCTTGTCAAACAATGCATAATGAATTGGTGACACATTTCCTGTGTATCTGGATACTTATAATGTGATACATAAATTCATCGAACCGTTGTTTCGTCATCTTACAACATATCAAAAATCTTTTCGCAATTTAACATCTACAACATGTTGACATGATGTATACCAAAACTGACACAAATTTGATGTATGGTTTAGGACAAGTACGTTAAATTCCATTGTATGTCAAATCGCACAAAAGTCCAAATATCTCACTTCCTGTTGGGTGTGGCCATGCCATTGTATTGACCTTTTTTGTTCGCCTTAGTGAGATGAACCCACCTACCAAATTTCGTGCATGTAGCTGAAAGTGTATGGCACCTACGAACCTCTGTAACAACAGGGGGCGCTACAGTGTCCCTGGGCAACTTCAGGGCTTGGATATTTCTCTCTGAGTAGCGGGGGGAATTTCTGACGTGTGTGCCAAATTTCATGAGTTTTCGTGCATGGCAACCGCCTCAAAAAAGGGCAAACGGCGCAGCGGGAAAAGAATAATAATAAATATAGCCGCAAGCGGCGATGACGGGCCCTCGCACCTGCGGTGCAGGGACGTGGCATGCCGCCCCTCTCAAATGTGTCCTCTATGTCACAAATGCATTTATTGTAGAGATCTGATATGTGAATGCTAAATCATAGGAGCTTTATATTGTCTACTGGGAGTACGTGTATGTAGAGAAAATGTTCTTTAGAAAAAAGGTGTAGTGCAATTATCTTTGTGTTTGCATGTGTGTGTGTTAAAGGGAATTTTTTTGTGTTTGTGTGGGTGTGAGAACAGGAACGGAAGGAGGGCGACAAGAGTACAATGGCATATGAGGATGGTTGCGTGAAACACCAGAAGTGTATGGGGGTGTTGATAGTAGTGGATCATAGGAGAATATTGTTATAAAGTTTTCATTCAGTTTATGTGTTTGCTTAATATTGTGTAATAAAAGTGTCTATTTTGTATAAGGCAATGGATCGCACAGAGGATATACATACTGTAAAATACACATTCAATCATTATTCAAACACTAACACACATCGGTGGGGAGTCAGACAAAAGTTAATTCTCAAAGTCTCCCACATACTCGTGAAAGTAGGCTATGACTTGAGGAGCTAGCAGGGAGCTAGCCACAGCAGCAACAATAGCGACAGTAAGCTGTCTTGTCAACATTTAAACGATTGCTACACAGTTCTTACATATTTGTACATTCCATTACAAAGTTGCAAAATGGCATCTAATGGGGACACACGCACCAGTGTGACAATAAAGAGTTTGTCACATACACCTACCTAAAAGAATAAATAGACGCCGTTTGTGAGTAGGCTATTTTACTCTGTATCGTAAGCCAACTGAAAAATCAGCGCAAACCCACAATTTAATGCCTCGTGCGTTCTACCCTCAAATAGAACACTTGACAGCTAGAATTAAATTAAATGGGCGTGTCTGTAAATACAGGAAAACACTGTGGCACCCCCAAAATAAATATTAAAATGTACTATGTGCCACACAATATGTACTATGTGCCACACAATCAGGCTAAGATAGCTACCCGCACGTTCCAAGCTTGCCAGTCTTACTTTGAACCGAAGCAAAACAATACAGCCACCCTGTGTCGTTTTCCAGTAGTGCTAGTAGTGAGTTTCATGAAAGAAGACCAAAAATTGCGCTTAAAACGCACATTCACGTCTTCTCGTTTTCCTTGTTAAAACCGTATGCATGACTTCAAAGTTTAACAATTTGAGTAGCAGTATTATAATCACTTCTACAAACCGATTGAGTTTCGCTGAGATTGGACAGCACAACTGTAAGATATTTGCATTAGAAGTAGGCCATAATATGGAACCTGTACCGCGCTAACCGGTAATGTTTAGTCATGAGACGAAAAAAGCAGCTACGGATATCAGTTAGTGGGAAACTGTTATAAAATGACGAACGGTTTGATATGGAAAATATCAAATAAACCCGAATATATTGTAAAGTTACAAGGAAATAGTTCATTATTATACCACTGCTTGCTGGAATTCCCCATTGTGAAATGCTGTTTAAATAACGTAGAAGTTTTTTCCACATGTTCACCGTAATAAAAATTACTCCCTGAACTCCCAGATTAGACTAGAGTTGATGGCTACAACTAACACAAGTCTGGGAAAGCATTTGTTTTATTCGAGCATATTGCAACGCTTAAAAGTAGATATTGAACCATCGCCTGTGCATCTTACCAGAGGTGCGCACAGCACAGCGGGTATTTGCGCGTCTTACTGGAGAGGCGTCGTGGCGAGCAGATCATTCTGCTTCGGTTTTGGGAAGTTCTCTTCATTTCCCTATCGTTTTATTAAGAATGAATTATAGATTGCTATATATTTGAATTATGTAGGCTATTGTATCCCCGCGTGCTGCAACAGCTCGCTGTGTTTGTTTAGCCGAGTCTGCATGGCTGTAGCCTCAGGACTGTCGTTGTCTTTGAACTTGGCTTGTCATTGTTGATTCTGAATTTAGACGATGTGAAGGAGGTGATCTAAAATAGCCTTTCGTTGACATGTCGGAACGGTGGGTTTCATTTTTTTGGAACAAAGAGATCTAAGTCTTGGCCTTCGGAGAAACGCTCCCCTTTGTAAGTGGTCTGTAAGCGTGAAGCATCGTCTGTGAGTGGACGGATCTGTTAACATGCATACAACTCACCGGACAAACATCGGACAGAAACCGCCCCCGCAGAATGAAATTATCCATCTCCGAAACAGTACAAATAAAACAGAACTTATAACATTGTAGTTAATATCCTAGCAAGCCAGCAAAGCGTAGCATCCAGTTCATCTATGCTCACTTCGTCAGGGCTAGCAAGGAAGCTAACCTTCAGTCAGCTGTAACACGCCAGCCCTTCTATGGTCGCTTCGTTTATTTCTTTCACTAAGTGAAGCAATATTTCGTAGTTTACCAATAACATATAGTAAATATATCATGGCAGGGCTTTGAAATATCAGAATGTAGGCCTAAGCCTTAAGCCAGTATCACATTGATGAAAGAAAATGGTGCCCTGTTGCTTCTGAACTGCTGTTGAACTGGAGGACCCTTTAGCTGCCCGTGCCCTTGCCTGACTTTGACGCACTATGGAACACACCTGTTGATTGATGCCAATTTATTAAAAAATGACAAATATTGGCTTCACAGCCCTTCAAAATTTAACATCTGTACCACTTTCACACCATGTATACCAAATCTCACATACATGTAATGTACCGTGTAGCTTCACAACATCTTAAAACAAGTCATTCTGCTACCAGATGGTGGCGCTATGCCTGACTGCCATTTCACTCACACAGATATGTTCATAGTAATGACAAACATTAACCTGTCAAGTTTTATTCTTGTCAAACACTGCATAATGAATTGGTGATACATTTCCTGTGTATCTGGATACTTATAATGTGATACTTAAATTCATCAAACCGTTGTTTCGTCATCTTACAACATATCAAAAATCTCTTCGCAATTTAACATCTACAACATGTTGACATCATGTATACCAAAACTGACACAAATCTGATGTACGGTTTAGGACAAGTACGTTAAATTCCATTGTATGTCAAATTGCACAATAGTCCAAATATCTCACTTCCTGTTGGGTGTGGCCATGCCATTGTATTGACCTTTTTTGTTCGTCTTAGTGAGATGAACCCACCTACCAAATTTCGTGTATGTAGCTGAAAGTGTATGGCAACCACGAACCTCTGTAACAACAGGGGGCGCTGCAGTGTCCCTGGGCAACTTCAGGGCCTGGGTATTTCTCTCTGAGTAGCGGGGGGAATTTCTGACGTGTGTGCCAAATTTCATGAGTTTTCATGCATGGGAACCGCCTCAAAAAAGGTCAAACGGCGCAGCGGGAAAAGAATAATAATAATAATAATCTTAGCAGAAACAATAGGGCTTCGCACCTCCGGTGCAGGCACAGCCTGCACCTCCGGTGCTCGGGCCCTAATAATAATAATAATAATAATCTTAGCAGAAACAATAGGGCTTCGCACCTCCGGTGCAGGCCACAGCCTGCACCTCCGGTGCTCGGGCCCTAATAATAATAATAATCTTAGCAGAAACAATAGGGCTTCGCACCTCCGGTGCAGGCACAGCCTGCACCTCCGGTGCTCGGGCCCTAATTAACTTGTATTATACTATTTCATGTCATTTGGAACACTTTCATACACGCCAATATCATCCTATACTTGGTTTGTCATCATTTAGGCTGTAATGTGTTACACAAGGAGGCCCAATGCTACACATTTTGTGCAAGATTATTTCAAATTAACTTGTATTAGAGTATATCATGTCATTTGGAACACTTTCATACACGCCAATATCATCCTAAAGTTGGTTTGTCAGCATTTAGGCTGTAATGTGTTACACAAGGAGGCCTAATGCTAAACATTTTGTGTAATATTATTTGAAATTAACTTGTATTATACCATTTCATGTCATTTGGAACACTTTCAGACACGCCAATTTCATCCTATACTTGGTTTGTCAGGATTTAGGCTGTAATGTGATACACAAGGAGGCCCAATGCTACACATTTTGTGTAATATTATTTGAAATTAACTTGTATTATACTATTTCATGTCATTTGGAACACTTTCATACACGCCAATATCATCCTAAAGTTGGTTTGTCAGCATTTAGGCTGTAATGTGTTACACAAGGAGGCCTAATGCTACACATTTTGTGTAAGATTATTTGAAATTAACTTGTATTGTACTATTTCATGTCATTTGGATCACTTTCATACACGCCAATATCATCCTATACTTGGTTTGTCATCATTTAGGCTGTAATGTGTTACACAAGGAGGCCCAATGCTACACATTTTGTGCAAGATTATTTCAAATTAACTTGTATTAGAGTATATTATGTCATTTGGAACACTTTCATACACGCCAATATCATCCTAAAGTTGGTTTGTCAGCATTTAGGCTGTAATGTGTTACACAAGGAGGCCTAATGCTACACATTTTGTGTAATATTATTTGAAATTAACTTGTATTATACCATTTCATGTCATTTGGAACACTTTCAGACACGCCAATTTCATCCTATACTTGGTTTGTCAGGATTTAGGCTGTAATGTGATACACAAGGAGGCCCAATGCTACACATTTTGTGTAATATTATTTGAAATTAACTTGTATTATACTATTTCATGTCATTTGGAACACTTTCATACACGCCAATATCATCCTATACTTGGTTTGTCAGCATTTAGGCTGTAATGTGTTACACAAATAGGCCCAATGCTACACATTTTGTGTAATATTATTTGAAATTAACTTGTATTATACCATTTCATGTCATTTGGAACACTTTCATACACGCCAATTTCATCCTATACTTGGTTTGTCAGGATTTAGGCTGTAATGTGATACACAAGGAGGCCCAATGCTACACATTTTGTGTAATATTATTTGAAATTAACTTGTATTATAGTATTTCATGTCATTTGGAACACTTTTATACACGCCAATTTCATCCTATACTTGGTTTGTCAGCATTTAGGATGTAATGTGTTACACAAGGAGGCCCAATGGTACACATTTTGTGTAATATTATTTGAAATTAACTTGTATTAGAGTATTTCATGTCATTTGGAACACTTTCATACACGCCAATATCATCCTATACTTGGTCTGTCATCATTTAGGCTGTAATGTGTTACACAAGGAGGCCCAATGGCACACATTTTGTGTAATATTATTTGAAACTAACTTGTATTATAGTATTTCATGTCATTTGGAACACTTTCATACACGCCAATATCATCCTATACTTGGTTTGTCAGCATTTAGGCTGTAAAGGACGTTCAATGCCACACATTTCATAGTTATTTTGTGTATTATTATTTTAAATCAAGTTGTATTAGAGTATTTCATGTCATTTGGAACACTTTCATACACACCAATATCATCCTATACTTGGTTTGTCAGCATCTAGGCTGTAAAAAAGGCTTAATGCTACACATTTCACACTTATTTTGTGTAATATTATTTTAAATCAAGTTGTATTATAGCCTTAGGTACATATCAGGTCATTTGGAACACTTTCATACACGCCAATATCATCCTATAGATTTTTTGCAGGGTTTAAACTATAATGTCTGGGTAAACTGGGTACATTTTGTGTAATATTATTTGATATTATGGTGTATTTTATTTTTTAGTGATTTTTAGTATTTTGTTTTATTTAAAAATGTCAAGTTAAAGTGGTTTTAAAGGGTTTTTACTCATTGGCAGTCTTTTCCTTTTTTTTTTGGATGTAATTCTTCATTCGGCCACTTGATGGTGCCTCCAGATGTATTTTTTAATGCGGCCACAAGGGGGGCGACACTTCCAGGGAGGGACCCCCCTTGACCCCCCGGCCCCTGGCCGGCCACAAGCACCCTTCCCGGGCATGGTTCGGCCGTCTTCCCCCTCCTCTGGAGGTCTGAAAATGAGCCTGAAATTTTTCTAAGTCCTTATTTATTTATTTAACATTGGCGACTTGCTGCCCGACCAGGGTGTTCATGCCGCCAAGTCAGTCCGACGAAGAGCACTCTTGGCCTTGTTCTGAGACCTCCCCCTACCCCTGGAGGGTACCAAAAACCAGGTTTTAGTAGGAACACCCGGCGCGAAATCGAGGACCACGTTTTTAAGTGAACTTAGGCCCAGGGTGAAGAGTTGGGAGTTGGCCCAGTGCGACTAGGAGGGTCTGGTGGCTCCATCCGGCAACTTATTTGCGGGTCGTGGAGAACCATCCGGTCACCGACCTCCCTCGCCTGCCGTGTACGATTTCGAGCGCCTTTCCTCGGACACTCTTGTGGCAATGCCCCCCTGTCCTCCGGAGCTCCGGAGGTTACCGACCTGATTCGCCGGTTAAGCCCGATTTCGAGCGCCTTTCCCGGATAGGCTTTTGGCAGTGTCCCCTGCCCTCTGGAGCTCACGGTAGACCTCCGGTCACCGATCTGATTCGCCGGTTAAGCCCGATTTAGAGCGCTTTTCCCGGATACGCTTCTGGCAGTGTCCCCTGCCCTCTGGAGCTCACGGTAGACCTCCGGTCACCGATCTGATTCGCCGGTTAAGCCCGATTTCGAGCATCTTTCCCGGATAGGCTTTTGGCAGTGTCCCCTGCCCCCTGGAGCTCACGGTAGACCCTCCAGTCAGCGACGTGCTCACCAGTTAAGCCCGCTTTCAAGCACTTTCCCCGGATAGGCTTTTGGCAGTGTCCCCTGCCCCCTGGAGCTCACGGTAGACCCTCCAGTCACCGACATGCTCACCAGTTAAGCCCGCTTTCAAGCACTTTCCCCGGACACGCTTTTGGCGACGTCCCCTGTCCTCTGGAGCTTATGGTGCTTGCTCCAGTCACCCCATGTGCCGTCCACTTCTGCCCAGTGGCGAGCACTCCTTCTCGGACACAATGTTGGCAAAGTCCCCTGTCCTCTGGAGCTCATGGTGCTTGCTCCAGTTACCCCATGTGCCGTCCACTTCTGCCCAGTGGCGAGCACTCTTTCTCGGACACAATGTTGGCAAAGCCCCCTGTCCTCTGGAGCTCATGGTGCTTGCTCCAGTTACCCCATGTGCTGTCCACTTCTGCCCAGTGGCGAGCACTCTTCTCGGACACAATGTTGGCAAAGCCCCCTGTCCTCTGGAGCTCATGGTGCTTGCACCAGTCACCCCATGTGCCCTCCACTTCTGCCCAGTGGAGAGCACTCTTCTCGGACGGATGAAGCATCCCAGAAGGGCCTTCACAGTCAAGTGAGATGCGGTCTGGAGGAGACGGCGGTTCAGGTCTTTCTAGTTCACGAGTGCGCTCGGTTCAGATTGCTTGTGCCACGCTCGCCGGTCAAGTCCCTCACGAGATGCGTGTGTGTTGCTGGCTCGCCTTTCTCGTCCCCGACTTGTCGGGGCCTTGGCGGTGGCCATATTCGTATGGCCCCTCAGGCTCCGAAAGCTACGCGCTGGAACTTGAACGAGCTCGAACTACTCGAGATTCTGGTAGAGCAGGTAGGAAGGTCTACCACAGATTTCCAAGCCATGCTAGACCGCTTCCCGTGGAAAACTGAGCGTCAATTACGGATGTGGTGGAGGAAAGTCTGGGACCTCCAGATGAGGAGTAGAGGCAATGTTGCAAGGGTAGGGCTAGACCCCGACATTCTAGCTCTTAGTACTCCCTCAGTTGCAACCCCTCTGGTTACTGGAGTAGAACGGACACTTCGGTGGAAAGCCTATGACGTGGCCAGAGGACCAGTTGAAGGAGGAAGCTATCTTGCAGAAGCCCTGCTCCAGGCAAGTAAGAAAAACCAGAGCACACGGAAAGTACTGGATCGTGTGGCGGCGCGGGCTGTCAACGAGATCCGAGGCCCAAAACATATCGCTGTTAAGCGCACTCACGCTGGTTTGCCGCTGGTAGCTCCCTGCCCACGGCAGCAGGAGAAAAGGACAGCAAAGTGGAGCCTTAAGGCCAAGATCAAAAGATTGATCATTGAGGATCCCACTAAACTGGCCGGACTCCTGTTTGACGACATGGATGAAGCCGCCTGCCCGGTTCCCCTACAGGAAATGGCCGAAGTCCTGGGGGACCGTTGGGCGGACGGTGGAGTCTATGGGGGCTTGGGTAAGTTCGAGGCTGCTGGCGGCGCTGACAACGGATGTTTTACAACTCTGTTTGGGGCCGAGGAAGTACTGACGCAGCTGCTGAAGGTTAGGAACACCTCAGCGGCGGGTCCGGATAGGATCTCAAAGAAGGATCTCATGAAGTGGGATCCGGAGGGATCCAAACTGTGCCTGCTGTTCAACGGTTGGCTTGTAGCTGGGTACGTCCCCAGCTGCGTCAAGCCGGCCAGAACAGTCCTCTTGCCAAAATCATCTGACCCATCCCAACTCGAGAATCCGGGGAACTGGAGACCAATCACCGTGGGCTCCATGCTACTCCGGCTCTTCTCAAAACTGCTTCACGGCAGGTTGAGTGAAGCATGTCCCACGCATGACAGGCAGAGAGGCTTCATAAGTGCTCCCGGCTGTGCTGAGAACCTGTTCTCGTTGCATAGCCTGGTTACGAGATGCTCCCGAGAGAGAGGAACATTAGCCGTGGTGTTTCTCGATGTGGCAAAGGCGTTCGATACAGTAGCCCATGAAAACGTTTTCGACGCCTTACGGATGCGAGGGGTGGATGGCCACATCATTCAGTGTATCCGCAGCAGTTATCACGACAGCTGCACTAGGATTGCACTACGGGATGCACTCTCGGAGCCCATTGCCATGAAAAGGGGAGTCCGTCAGGGGGACCCCCTTTCGCCTCTGCTATTTAATCTGGCCATGGATCCACTTATCTCCACTCTGGAGAAGGTGGGGAGTGGGGTGTCGTGCGCGGGTTTGAACGTCTCGGCTCTGGCTTTTGCTGACGACCTAGTACTGCTCAGCGATACATGGCAGGGCATGTATCGCAATCTGGAAATCACGGCCAGGTTCTGCGAGCTCACGAGTATCAGGATCCAAGGATCCAAGTCTTATGGCTTTCTGCTATCGCCCGACCCGACGGTTAAGCGCGCTAAGATGAGGGTCAACTGGTGCCACCGCTGGACAGTGGCAGGGGAACCCATTCCCCTACTGGGCGAGGATAGCTACGCTAAGTATCTTGGAATGCAGATTAGCCCCAGAACAGGAGTGATGAAACCCGAGCTGCGGAACAAGGTGCGTGAATGGCTTAAGAGAGTCGGGGAAACCCCTCTCGATGCGAGCCAAAGAGTGTGGTTCATCCGAACGTACATGTTGCCCAGGATGATCTACAGCCTGAACCACGGTGAGGCGAAT
The DNA here is from genome assembly GCA_030347295.1 of Setipinna tenuifilis. Lineage (NCBI taxonomy): Eukaryota > Metazoa > Chordata > Actinopteri > Clupeiformes > Engraulidae > Setipinna > Setipinna tenuifilis. The sequence goes on from CM059284.1 coordinate 30,296,590, forward strand.
ATGGTTCAGTTAAATGAGCTAGATACTATGGTCCGTCGCAGTGTGAAAGACTGGCTCAGTCTCCCTCTAACCGTCTGCCACGGTATTTTCTACTGTAGACCGATTGATGGAGGGCTCGGTCTACCGCGGCTTAACAGAGTAATCCCGGCTCTGCAGGCCAAGAGGGTAGCTGGTCTCCTCCAAAGCTCTGACCAGCTGGTGTCAACCCTCGCGTGGGAAATTGAAGGACAAGAGGGCTTTGTCCGGCGGTGGGTGAAGGCAGGCGGCGAGGGGGACGAGGCGCCGGATCTGACCGCATATAAGCCGGAAAAGAGAATCCCCCAGCCAGGGGAGGAGGCGCTACCCCGGAGGGAGGAATGGAAGGTACCTTGCGAGTGGAGAAGGTTGGAATTCGAACATTGGGCGGAGATGCAAGTCCAGGGAGCGGGCATAGATGGCTTCCAGAACTCGGCAGAGGCCAACGCCTGGTTGATTCGGTCGTCTGGCGAACCGCGAAAGTGGTTCGCCAATGTAGTACGACTGAGGAGTGGCGTGTGGCTGACTAAAGAGTTCCTCTCTAGGGGCCAATCTAAGTCCTGCGCCCAGTGTCGGGTATGCCCCCAGAGGTTGGAGTCCGCCTCCCACATCCTCGGTATGTGCCCACTGGTCCGTAGGGAAAGAATCGAAAGACACAATGTTCTGCGTGACAAACTGGGTCGCCTCACGGAGCGACATGGTTGGGTGGTTTCCAGTGAGAAGGTTTTTGTTTGTTACTTGTTACTCAGGCCGGACCTGGTCTTCACTAGAAAGGGCGTGGCGTTGGTGGTGGACGGCACTGTGCGCTTTGAGGCTGATGGGACAACCCTCCGGAGAGCGTGGAAAGATAAGGCGAGTAAGTGTCGCCCACTGACAGGAGCCCTATTGAAAGCTGCGGATATCACGAGGGTCCGCACGGCTGGCTTCGTAATAGGTGCCAGAGGTCAGTGGGCAAGTGAGAACAACATGTTGCTGAGGCGGCTGGGCCTCTCCAAAAAGGCAGCAAGAAAGTTTGGTGCGGTGGTCTGCCTAAGTGCGTTGAGGCAGTCGGTGAGAAAGCTCAAGGCGTTCTACCGACAGCGCGAAGCTACATAAGTGCCTCACGGGGGTCGGTTCCTCCCCCGCATGAAATGTTATTTATGGGTCAGCGCGGGTAGCTGACATGTGCATCTTATTTATATATTTATTCAGGGCGGAAAATCCCCTGATGAACTGCAAAGAGACTATTTACTATGCTTTTAAGTAAAGGGCGGAAATCCCCCGATGAACTGCAATGAGATTATCTACTATGCTTTTAAGTATTTATTACCAGAGCGGAAAATCCCAGATGAATTGAAGGGTAACATGGAGCGGACAAACTCAGAGATTGAGTGGGTAAACGGCGAAATAATGGTTTATGAATTTTGGCTTTATAGAGGCATGACTCCTGGTCCCCGGTGGCCTTCCTGAGGGCGAAATAAAACGACATGCCCTCCTTGCCCCCCTCTTTAGGGGTTGACTGTCTGCAGCAGCGTTGGATGGTGGTATGGGACGGGCGGGCCGTTCCCAACATGAGCATGATTACCTTTTGAACGCACACCCCGGCAGTGTCGAGTAACAGGCCCGACCGCCCGAGTGGTAAGGAAGGTGCTGGCCGGCATTTGCCAATGGGGCTGCTGAAGGTCGGGTCCCTTTCAGGAATATGGTACGAAGTCGTATGTCTGGTCTGTCTGGAGGGGGGGAGCGGAGGAGGCACCTCGGTGCAGTACTTCGTGCTAATTCTGCCTTTCAGGAAACGCAGGCGGGAACTCACGTATGCTGGTCCTGTTAAACCTGACCTGAGGCCATGGGGGGGAGAGTTCGTCCCTGCACAGAGTTGCGAAGCCAGCCGGCGTAAGACCCGGGGTAACTTCTCTGTCCCTCTGTGTGACGGGTGGCCTTTGGGATTCGGGCTTGGTGTGGCTTTCGAGCGTCCACCCCTCTCCCTGCTCACATCCGGTTGCGACGGAGTCACCCCGGGGAAGCGTGCCTCGAAACGAACACGCTGGGAGCACTTGTTACCTCCCAAGACCGTAAATGCCTAGCGTCTGAGTTGGACTCGAGAGCTTGCACGAAGGGCCAGGGTGGAGTCAGTGGCCGCTCGCGGTCACTGGGCCGGGTGCTTGTCCCACGGCTCGTGATTTCTGCGAAGTGCTCTGAATGTCAAAGTGAAGAAATTCAATGAAGCGTGTCCCTGAAACTATCCGACAGTGGCTCGATTCCACTTACAGGAGGGGAGCTTTTTATACCTCCTGCGTGCTCGTCCTCGTACCCTGGGGTAGGTACGGAGCTATATGGACCCCAAGGGGGGCAATGTGCCCCCCAACTCATGTCAGATCCATGAATAGTTCTCAAACTTTAACTCATACCGGACGCCACGGGGCCCGGGTTACCAACGTGGCTAGGCGCGGTGTAAGTCCCCGCACCGCTGCCGGTCTAGCTAGGGGATCGCCTCTGAGGCCCCCGAGGGCGGATGCTCCCGGGGGTGGAAACCTGACTCCTCTGGGAGTCAGTGACAATATGAAGCCTCCCTCTCCGAGGGCAGGTGGATTGGCTGGGGATGCCTCCCCAGTCGGGGGCCTGGTGGCCACTCCCACCCGGCCCCTGTATCACACTTTACCCCGTAGGCGGCTGAGTGGTAAGCCGCCTAAGCCTCTAAGGTTCCATTGGCCAACCAGAGGGCTAAAATGCGCTGACTGCAAGATGAGCATGGGTTCTCTGAGGGCAGCAAGGTGGCATGTGCATGCGAAGCATCCCGGAAGGGCCTTCGCAGTTAAGTGCAGGAGATGTGGCCTGGAGGAGACGGAGGTCCGAGTCTTTCTGGCCAATGGGTGCGCCCGGGGCAGATTGCGGGGTCCACGCTCGCTAGCCAGGTCCCTCGCGAGACACACACACGCTGCTGGCTCGCCTTTCTCGTCCCCAATGTGCAGACGACCTGGTGGTGGATACGTACGCGTCGCCCCTCAGGCTCGTAAAGCGGAGCGCTGGAACTTGAACGAGCTTGAACTACTTGGAAGCTTGGCTGAGCAGGTGGGTGAGTCTCCAGCGGACGTACCCACTATGTTGGCCATGTTCCCGAGGAAAACCAAGCGACAGGTGCTGATGCGATGGAGGAAACTCTGGAACCTCCAGGTGGTGAGCAAAGGCGATGTGGCAAGAATAGGGACGGATCCTGCCATCCAAGCCCTGAGTACCCCTTCAGCTGCGCCCTCCCTGGTGGCTAAGGTGGGACGGACACTTAGGTGGACAGCCTTCCAACTGGCCAGGGAACCTGCTGGAGAGGGAAGCTATCTTGCGAAAGCCTTGCTCAGAGCAAGCGGTGGCAATGTAAAGGCACAGAGAGCGATCGACAGTGCAACTGCGCGGGCATTGCAAGAAATTCAAGGCCCAAAACGCACCGCTGTTAAGCGCACACACTCCGGTCTGCCGCGCGTAACCCCGAGTCCACGGCAACAGAAACGCGGGACGGCAAAGTGGGGCCTTAAGGCCAGGATCAGGAGACTGATCACTGAGGACCCTCTAAGCTGTCTAAGCTCCTGTTTGACGATATGGATGAAGCCGTGAGGAACGACTGAAGTTGGCTGAAGTTGGTGAGGAACGACTCAGCAGCGGGTCCCGATGGTATCCTGAAGAAGGATCTCATTAACTGGGATCCGGAGGGAACCAAACTGTGCTGGCTGTTTAACAGTTGGTTTGTGGCTAGGCATGTTCCCAGCTGCGTGAAACCGGCTAAAACAGTGTTGCTGCCGAAAACCACCGATCCATCAGCGCTGAGAGAACCGGGAAACTGGAGACCAATTACCGTTGGCTCTATGCTTCTCCGGCTTTTCTCGAAACTGCTCCATAGCAGGATAAGCGAAGCATGCCCGATTAGTAACAGGCAGAGGGGATTTATAAGTGCTCCCGGGTGCGCAGAGAATTTATTCTCTTTGCATAACCTGGTAAAGAGATGCTCCCTAGAGAGAGGGACACTAGCCGTGGTGTTCCTTGACGTGGCAAAAGCGTCTGATACGATATCCCACGCGCATATTTTCAACGTTTTGTCTATGCGAGGTGTCGATGACCAAGTCATCCGGTGTATCCGCAGCAGTTACGCAGACTGCTTCACAAGGATCGCCGTGGGGGATGCTCTCTCGGAGCCTATATCCACGACGAGGGGAGTCCGTCAGGGGGACCCCCTCTCACCTCTGCTATTTAACCTGGCAATGGATCCCCTGATTAACATCCTACCAGGAGGTAGGGGGTGGTGTTAAATACAATGGCATGAATATCTCGGCTCTGGCTTTTGCAGATGATCTAGTGTTGCTCAGCGATTCATGGCACGGAATGGTTCGCAATCTGGAAATCACGGCCTCGTTTTGCAAGCTCACGGCGATGAGGATCCAAGGATCCAAATCATTCGGCTTTCTGCTTTCGCCCGACCCAACTGGAAAGCGTAATAAAATGAGGGTCAATGCGTGCCACCGCTGGGAAGTGGCTGGGGAGCCCGTCCCCCTACTGGGCGACCAAGATGTGGCGAGTTATCTTGGTTTGCAGATTAGTCCGAGAAAGGGAATTAAACGGCCGGAGCTGCGAAACACGGTGCGTGATTGGCTGAGGAAAGTGGGGGAGACCCCACTTGATGCAGGCCAAAAAGTATGGTTCACTCGAAACCATTTATTACCCAGAGTGTTGTACAGACTGGACCTGGGCGATGCGAAAAGGGTCCAATTGATTGAGCTTGACACTATGATCCGCAGTAGCGTGAAGAACTGGTTGCGACTCCCCCTAACCACCTGCGATGGAGTCTTTTACAGCAGACCAATCGACGGCGGATTGGGACTGCCGAGACTTGCTAGAGTAATCCCGGCTATGCAAGCTAAGAGGGTGGCTGGTCTCCTCCGGAGCCCCGACCAGCTGGTGCACACCCTTGTGTGGGAATTCGAAGGGCAGAAAGGACTCACACGGAGATGGGTGATGGCAGGTGGTAAAAGGGAGGATGCACCAGACTTATCTGCTTTCCGGCCAGAGCTGAGGGGGCCCCTCACAGGGGAGGGGGCCCCACAACAATTCACATGGTGTATTCCATGTGAATGGAGGAGGCTGGAGTTCGAGGACTGGGCGGCAAAGCCTGTGCA